>CM060904.1:1325888071-1328388071 GCA_030737815.1 Allium fistulosum
TGAAATCAAAAGCATCTCATAAGACCACGCCATAAATAAACATGTCGGGTTTTTACCTTACGATAGCCAAAACACTTTTTATCAAATCCGTCTGATATTATAATAGTGTCTATAGAAAGTAAAATAGAATCTAGCTTAAATGCTTGCATCTCACGTTTCAGTAATAGTTGGGCACAATCAAAACCGTACAGGCGCGTAGGGAGAATGGATTTCCAACTAATGACTAGGCACTGGGGTACCACCTGTCACTATACCTGGTATAGATCAGCGTACCGAGGACCACGCCCGATCCCCTGCAACACAAGACCGGAACAACCTAAGGGTAATTCCGAGTAAGATCACCCCACGGTTGGGATCAGCAACCGCACCACTAAGCCGAATATAAAAAGGGACATCTAGACAGGGATGACCTCACCCTAATGGGCGCTACCCACATAGCCTTGCTACATAACCCTTGATTTTCAGTCATTCCCGGTTGATGAGGCTTGAGGCTAAGCGTTACCTTTATAGAACATATCTCTTAGAATGCCCATCGTCCAAGCATTCATCCATATAGGTCCGTTTCGGGTTCGAACGAAACCGAAGGCACTACTCCTACTACATCCATTTTGGAATAATCCTCAGGATTAGTAGCGATTAGCCCTTGCACTTCACTGCTCCATCTTCGACTCCAAACTCGTTTCCCCACAAAAACGTATAAACCGGATCGAAGTGGTTTTCGGAAAATTAATCCCGATCCCGGTCTCTTCGAAACGATCAGTGCATTGGCCAATATTGATAGTTGGTTATTTAACTATCAATTAACATTCACAAACATCCATCAAACAATAAATAATTTTCCAAATTATTTATTTACCTCACAAATATCTTCGCAAGATATATTTCCATTTTTAATCCTTTTTTAAAACAGTTTTCAAACCACACCCCTCTTATGAAATAAATTTTCAAATATTTATTACCACTGGAAACACCAAATACAAAACTTTAGATTTTTAAAATAATTTAAAACTCTTTATTATAAAATATCCTTTAAGACATTTAAGTCAAAAACTACTTTAATACTTATTCAAAAATATATGCTTTAAGAATATTTAAAATAAAGCTTCTTAATAAAATATAAACTAAATTTCTATCCTTTAAAACAAATACCAAGTCACTTTTAATATTTACAACTACAATAGATTTGAAAAATACTTCCTTTAGAATTTAAACATTTAGAAATAATAAATTTCTAAAACATGCTTTTTTAAACAACATTAAAACTTTTAACTTATATTTAAAAATTTGCTTTGAAACGTACTTGGCTATCCAGGGAAATACGCTTCGCTTTCACATCTTTTTAAAAATAAATCACCATTTATTTTTAAACAAATTTACCCATTCCTTTAATAAATTCCCACCGTGAATTTATTCCTCCAAATATCCATAGATCTATTCCTACACTTTTATACCCAGTTTATAAATCCAAAGTCTCACATCTCGTTTAAAAATCCCGTTTTAAACACTTAAATCAATTCCCAAATTGAGTTCTTAATTTACTTCACTTTTAAATAAATTTCCTTACTTACTCCATTTATTTCAAAATCCATTTACTTCCAGATTTTATTTCTTTATTATGATTTAAAATCTTTAAAGTGAAAATTTAAATTCTAGATTTTCCGAATTCCTTTTTTTCCTTTGATTAAATTTAAACCTTGAATTAGAATAAATTCTTTATTCCCTTAAATAATATCACTTAGGTTTAAAAATTCATTTTATTCCCATTTATCCATAAATTTCCTTTCCCATATCTGAAATTATTTATTAACATTTAAAATCCACTTATCCTTTTTCAGATCATTTATTCCAACCTCTAAAATTATTTGCTTAAGAATTTTCTTTTTAGTTCCCTTTGAAAATCCAATCTATATATTTTTGATGACCCGGCATACCCAAATATATTCAATCAATCCATGGTATTCAATATTTTCAATTTCCATTTTATCACAGAATATCAAATAACCATATCACAGGATATTAAACAATCTAAATAATTTTGAAGAATCCAGTTGGATCCCTCCAACCCGTTTTCCTGCATCCATAGACGTTAGCACAATACCAATTCCACTTCGAGGTGGAATATCGCGGTATATGGGATTATATAATATCATCCGCTATTGTGCGGCGCATAGGGTCTCATCCGCTATATAATGCTGGAAATCAATCACTCCAATATATACTATATACTACTATATATAATATATCACATCCAATCAATTTCAATCATTCAACCAAATATTTAAATTTAACTATTTAAATTTAAATACAATCCAGAAGAGTGAGATTAACTCACCTTTTCTTTTTATTTGCAATCCACTTCATTATTGCCTTGGTTTCCCGATTTTTGACATAGAATTAACAATTTATAATGATTTTTTTATTAATATTCAAACCAATCGAATAGTTAAATTTCCATTTGATAAATTTAATTTAAATTTTTCTTAAATAAATTACATAGTAACTAAAATGATTTAACTAGTTTGATCTGGACAAATTTATCACGAAATCCATTATTTAAAATAAGTTAGTATCTGCATCATCACAACCATAACCAAACTATCACCATATTTTCATTACAATCGTCCAAACTTCCAACCAAACAACTTGCATCATCACAACTTGCACTGCCTTTATCCAAATCAACAACTTTAGCAACCTCCTGCAATTCACCAAACTCCTGCTACTACCTCAATTCAACCAAACCTTCAATTCAATCACTTCAATGCCTACAGCCAATCACGACAACGACCATGACCACAAATCCCGACCACCTTCAACACATCAACAACTAGACTTCCAATCGCAAACCAACTGCAAACCAATCTCACTATCACAAAAACCCAATTGTAATTTTAAATCCAACGACATATCAATAATCTTTCTTTTTATTTGTTTATTTCCACATTTTTTTAAATAGAAGTGTTATATCCTTACAAAAATTTGCTTTTGCTTTTGTTTAATCCATATAAGAAACATCGTTTTCAACACTTTTAAAAGTTGCAAATTGCAGGAAATTAGAATGAGAAGAACTGCTTGCTAATAATCGCTCTGCTTTGCTTACCAAAAAAATTACGCTAAATTTTTTTCTACTTTTAAATAAATTTGCAAATAATTATGCACGTAGTGGTATCATTATCTTATCCCTTATTTTTATTGTTCTTGCAATGTTGATTGCTTGCATTTATAAAAAATAATACCAAAATAAAAATTCATTTGTAGTTACATTGTTAACGAACGTTTAATTTCTGTTTTGTATCATTTAATTTTTTTTTTTATTTTCTATGGGCGCCATCCAAATTCATATAAGGTGCGGATTTCATCACCCTTTCCTTATCCTACAAATTACATTTCATTGTATAAACTGTATTAAATAATCAAGATTAGACGTTTGACTTAAGGGTGTCACGGGTTCATCTGGGGAAATTTTGTATTTTGATATGTTGATTTCTTTTAACAAACTTTATATTATAATCCTAAGCAACGACAGAGTCATAATCAAGTATAATTGTTACGGTGATTTATAAAATATTATATTGATTGTTTCTTTGAAAGTACTTAAACCTTCAACTGCATTGCTATGGTGATTCATGGTGCATTGATAAATCTTGTACATTACCTAGCTATGAATTCGTTCCTTGAATTAAGTCAAAGTGTCACGATATAATTTTTGGTTAGGAGCTGCTAAGGATAGAAATTTTTTGATTAAGTCATTGCATTCATTTAGTTGCATTAGTTTCATGCATATATAAAAAAACAAAAAAAATAAATAAAAATATTCTTTTAGTAAAAAGCAAAAAAAATCCATCTAATTCTCTTACCTTTGTTATTCACCTTTTCTTTTTCTCTCTCTCCCGTCTTAATTTTCTCCCTTGTGCATGAGTTTTTGGACTCATGACACTTTGACGAACCGTTTAGTTCAAATAAACAATCCTTCCACCATGACAAATGGAAATCCTCCTTGTACCCTCATGGATATAATTTTCCTCGATTAATTTTCTATCCCTTCTTGCATTACCTTACCCACCTCAATGGGTAATCATTTTGAAATCCATTCAAATCATATTAATATACTTCCAAAATTTGGCAATTTTGAAAATAATGATCTATGTATCTTTTTAAGAAAATTTGAACAAGTTTGTGCAACTATAATACTTCAACAATTATGCGACAATAAAATAAAACTTAGGTTAATCTTATTCGCACTTACCAACTACGCCAAGAAATGGTTGTATAGCTTGCCTTTAAATTCGATTAAACGTTTTTTCATCCAATCAAATAAACCAAGCTTCTTAAGTCTTATGTTATAAATTTGATTATCCAAACCACATCATTGATTAATGTCCTCACTCGTTAGAACAAATAAACACTTTTAAAAAAGTTAGCAATGATTAGTTCTTTCCAACATACTATCCTGGTTGGAGAAATCATCCTAACTTCGCTTGGAATCACAACAATTCAAACTCGAATTTGGTTCGATCATCTTTTCAAGCATTTCCAAACAATGCTTCAAATCCTCCTTTTTAACCAAATCAATTTCAACAAAACATTGTACCACCGTCTTAAAACCAACCGCAACAATCTTTCTGTCTTCAAGATGACAAATGCATGTCAACACTAGAAAAAAGTCTTGAATCATTTGCAAAAGCGACCACTCAAAATCTTCAATCGAACAACAATTTGCAAAACCTGCTAACCTTGTACATGAAAAATACGAGTCAATCAATCTCTTAACTCAAAATGCAAATGAATCGGTTAGCCACTACTGTGAGTGAGAGAGTAAGAGGCACGTTCCTGAGTTAACCTATTCCAAACCCTAGGAATCAAAACGCAAGCTCAAACCAAGCTCATGTCATTCAAGATAGCAATATATACCAAATGAACGCTCTCACCACTTTGTGATTTGGTAAACAAATTGATAACCAAGTTATCAATCTAAATGACATTCCTCTCAATACTTCGAAAACAACAAATGATTCTGATCAAAACATCGAGTCGAACATCTAACTAAATTCCAAATCTAATTCTTTTCCAGCTCAAGTAGGCTGACCTACTGAGTTTCGAGTTCCATTTCCACATCGAATTTGACCTAACAAACATTCCAATCAAATGGAAAGATTTTGGAGATTTCCAAACAAGTCAAAGTGAACATTCCTCTTTTATATATCATCCAACAAGTCCTAACTTACACTAAGTTTGTAAAGGACTTGTGCATTCAAAAGAGACATGCTCAACTGCCGAAACTTGTATTTTTAGTGGTTGTTATAAGTGAAGTATTTCTTAATCTAATCATGTGAAATACAGAGATCCCGGTTGCCCTATAATCTCGTGTACGATTAAAGACAAGAATATCAATAAATGCTTGTTAGACTTAGGTGCGAGTGTAAATTTGCTTCCGTACTCTATGTATCAACAACTAGGCTTAGTTGAGCTTATATCGACCAGAGTCATTGCTATAATTAGCTGATCGTTCTATAAAGAAACCCTAGATTAGATTGAGGATGTGTTGATTAAAGTATGAGAATTCATATTCCCTGTCAATTTCATTATCTTAGAAACACAAACTTTAAATAATCATGCTAGCCAAATTCCTTTGATTTTAGGAAGAATTTTGTTAGCCACCTCGGATGCCTTAATTAACTATCGAAATGGTTCAATAAAAATTTCCTTTGATAACATGACCATAAATCTAATATCTTCAATTTAGAAAATCAATCAAATGAACTATTCGATCAGACTTCGGAAGTTAGCGCTATTCATGAAAACTTCAAAAATGAAACAATTGACCTTAGCAACGAACACAAGGAAGAGTACGAACAATTGTTTCAAGACGTGCCAAACGAGATCGAAGACATGCTTCCCATCGAACCTTTCACGGTTGAGTCCGAAACTCAATCAATTTCTTTGATTGAGCAACCTCCTAGGTTAGAGCTCAAACAACTTCCTTGTCACTTTCAGTACGCATACTTAAGTGAAAAAAAACACTTTTTCCATCATTATTTCTACCAATCTTTCTCTTGACCAAGAAGCGCTCTTCTTTCAATTCTTTCAAAAAACGAAGAAGCGATTGGGTGGTCCATTACTGATATTAAGGGTATTGGTCCTGCAATTGTTCAACATCTCATTCAGTTAATTGATGAAGCTAACCCTACTTGTGATTCACAACAGAGGCCTAACCCCAAAATGAAAGATGTGGTTCAAGATGAAATTCTTAACTCCTTGATAACGGTATCATATGTCACACATCCGATAGCTCTTAGGTCAGTCCAATTCACAACGTACCCAAAAAAATATGAACCCATGTTATCATGAATGACGCTAACGAACTCATTCCAACCTATACTCAAACGGATTGGCGTATTTGCATTAATTATTAAAATTTAAATGTTGTAATATGTAAAGATCATTTCCCTCTTCCCTTCATTGACCAAATGCTTAAACGATTAACCGGCCACGAATTCTATTATTTTCTTGATGGTTATTCCGGTTACAATCAAATTCCAATCGCTCCCAAGGATCAAGAAAGAATGATTTCTACATGTCCTTTCGGCACCTTTGCTTATCGAAGTATGCCATTCGGACTCTGTAATGCCCTTGCGACTTTCCAAAGGTGCATGGTTAGCATCTTTTCTAACATGATTAAATGCTTTTTTAGAACTATTTATGGACAATTTCTATATCTTTGGAGATTTTTTTTCGAATTCTTACACCATCTCGAGTTAGTTCTACATTGATCCAAAGAAAAACACTTAACTTTACATTCGAAAAATTGCCACTTTTTGGTCAAACAGGGCATAGTCCTCGGACATGTCATTTAAAATAAAGGCATTGAGGTAGAGTCATCAAAAGTTCATGTTATTTCAAATCTACCTGTTAACCCGCCTTTTGGCAAGGCCGCGGACAGACGGGTTTAACTTAATCAACTACATGTTCGTTTGGCATTCACTATTCACGTTCGAATAGCATTCAAGAGTACTCGGCATGCACAGAACGTTCGGCATCCAGGAACGCTCGACATTTAGAGGGATCGTTCGGCATTGAACGAGTGCTCGGCATTTAGAGGGATCGTTCGGCAATGAGCGAGTGCTCGGCATTAGAAGGATCGTTCGGCATAGAAGAATGTTCGACACTGGACGAGCGTTCGATATAGAGAGATCGACGTTCGGCATTGGATGGAGTGTTCGGCATAAATCTTGTTCGGCACTGGACGAGCGTTCGGCATAGAGAGTTCGTCGTTCGGCATTGGATGGAGCGCTCGGCATTAACCAACGTTCGGCACCTGGAGACGTTCGGCATTGGATGGAGCGCTCGGCATTAACCAACGTTCGGCATCTGGAGACGTTCGGCATTTGATGGATCGTTCGGCATCAAGGAGCATTCGGCATCGGATGGGTCGTTCGACATACCTCACCTCGCTCGACATTGCACCTCGCACCTCCATTTCTCGCACCTCCATACCTCGCACCTCCGTACCTCAATACCTCAGTACCTCGCACCTCCCAACGTTCGGCATGAGGAGATCGTTCGGCATTCACACCTTGTTCGGCATTCAGCGTTCGGCATCTATGGTTTGGCATATGGAGACCACTCCATTTGGGCTGAGGTACTCGGCTACCAGGCCCACCAGGGAAGTCCAACCCATCTTTGTCTATAAATAGAGAGGCAGGGGCACAGTAAAAGGGGATCTTCTTTCTGCTCTCTTACTTTCTCTTTTCTAAGGCTAAGGCAACTCTGCCATTTTGTAACTGTAATCGATTATTACAGCAATAAAAAGTAAACTTCTGGAGTGGACGTAGGCCGGAGTTAGCCGAACCACTATAAAATCTGTTGTTCTTTACTGCTTTCATTTCAGTTTTAACTGTTCTTCACATTATTACTCTCTACATACATTCTATCTCTGAGCTGTGATTGGCATTTGGTGCTTTCATCTGGATTTGGGGGTTAGTGACCAATTTTGGCGCTAACACTACCCATTCCCAAAACCATTAAGGAAATTCGATCCTTATTGTGGCATGTTGGTTTTTTCCGATGCAATGTAAAAGACTTCGGCAAAATCATTCGACCTTTAACTACACTCTTAGGAAAAGACGTTCCCTTCAATTTTAATTCTGATTGTGTATCTTCTTTTGAATGTCTTAAAAATGAACTCATTTCTACTCCAATCATATGCTTGCCTAATTAGGATCTTCCCTTTGAGATTATATATGGCACTTCTAACTTTTCGATTGGTGTTGTACTAGGATAACGCATGAACAAAATCCTTCATGTCATTTACTACACTAGAGTGACTTTGAACGACGTTGAACTCAACTACAAAACAACCAAAAAAGAGTTTCTAGTCGTAATTTTTGCATTAGAAAAGTTTTGACCTTATTCAACAGGCTGACACATCACGGTCTACACTGACCATTCTGCCCTTAGGCACCTTTTTGCTAAAAAGGATGCTAAGTCTTGTTTGATTCATTGGATCCTATTACTTCAAGTATTTGATCTTACAATCAAAGACAAAAAAGGTCCGAAAATGTCTTAACTAATAACTTATCTCGTCTTCCAATTTCACCACCTTCTTTACCCATTAATAAGAACTTTCCTTACGAACAACTCTTTTCAGTTTCCATCGATCCATGGTTTGCCGATATAGTGAACTATTTAGTCAGTAAGGAAACTCCTTTGTTTTCACCCAAACAAGATAAATACAAATTTTTATCCCAAGTGAAATATTCCTAGGATAATCCATACTCGTTTAAGTATTGGTTCGACCAAATCATTCGACAATGCGTCTTGGATAGCAAGATCAAGAGTTTTCTTTGGTTTTGTCATGACCAAGCTTATTATGAACATTTCGGTCCTAAGAAAACCATAGAAAAGGTGCTTCAATATGGCTTTATTGGACTACACTTTTCAATAATGCACTCGAGTTTTGTAAAGCAAGCGATCGCTGTCAAATTTTAGGAAAAATCACGAAGAGAAATATGATGTCGTTGATCCCAATCCTAACAAATGAAATCCTTAACGTTTGGGGAATTGACTTTATAGGACTGTTTCCTATCTCTTTTGGAAATCATTATATTCTTCTTGTCATCGGTTATATTTCCATATGGGTATAACCCGTTCCGTGTAAAATAAATAACCATATGGTTGTTATGAACTTCATAAAAGAAAACATATTTCTAGGTTTGGCACACCTCGTACAATAATAAGTGATAACGAACCCCATTTTTGTAATCTATCTTTCAAAGCTTTAATGAAGAACTTCTCTATAACTCACAAGTTATCCACTCCTTATCATCCTCAAACTTATGGTCAAGTTGAAGTTTCAAATTGAGAAACCAATTTTTTTTTGGAGAAAACTGTTAATAATAATCGGAAAGATTGGTCTTAAAAATTGACAGATGTGCTTTGGGCTTACAGAACTACTTTTAAAACAATTCTTGGGATGTCCTTTTAGATTAGTATATGGTAAAGCATGCCACTTACTAGTCGAGATAGAACATAAAGCGTTATGGGTAATAAAGAACATAAACTTTGATCTTGAAAAGGTTGGCGAAAATAGAAAATTGCAACTAAATGAATTAGAAGAGATTAGGAACGATGCGTATGAAAATGTGAAAATTTACAAGGAAAAAAAGTTTTTCATGACAAGTCAATCCTAAGAAAAATGATTTCGTCAAGTCGAAGTTCTTTTGTATGACTCTCAACTTCATTTATTCCATGATAAATTAAATTCGAGATTGACAGGAACATACATTGTACGAATTGTTTTTCTACATAGTGCCATAGAAATAGAAAATCATAGGGTTGGGTCAATGGTCATCGTTTAAGCCTTACATGGAATTGGCAAGTGGCTAAGAGGAAGAGCTCATGATTCTTCATGAGCCGCACTACGTGTAAGGAATTATAACCCTCTCTTGTAAATATGTATATAATTTTCTCCTTTACACTTATCATATCATGCATTGACTATAGGGACAGTCAAAATCAAATGTGAGGGGAGTTCTTATGTTTCTTTATTTTCATGGTTTGAGTTTTGCATTTTCTTCCCCTTTCTTTCAAAAACAGTTGCAGATTAATTTATTTTTGAATAGGCACGATAGAGTATATAATTTTGGTCATCAAATTGAAATTTTTGGGAAATTACTTGTCTCGATGAATAATAAAAAGAAATGTTTAAATTACAAGCAACTATAGTGTAACTAGTATATAAGAAGATTCATAGGTAATGGTTATGAAGTTTATTCTAAATTGTAGTCTTTGTTTAAAAAATGGTTGATTTAAAGTATGTGCGTTGAAATTTTCAATCTTTAAAGTTAAGTTGTGCTAAGATTTTTTGCATAACTCTCTTTCCATAATAATATGCATATACATACATACACACACAGATATATATATATATATAACAACAACAAGAGTCAATGTCCATACATAAGTGTGTACCACTACAACAAAAATGCCCTATTACAACGTCCTTTTTACAACGGGCATTGATTGCCCGTTGTAGTAGAAGGCTATTACAACGGTCAATTTGCATCCGTTGTGAAAGATGCCCATACAAGGCCCTTTTTACAACGGGCATTGGTTGTCCGTTGTAATAGAAGGTTATTACAATGGTCCATTCAGGTTCGTTGTAATAGATGCCAACTTTACAACGGTCACATGCCCGTTGTAATGCATGGCCGTTGTAATAAAATTTAAACCGGTCCAACTGTTATCAAATAACAAAACACTGTACCTTCATTTATTTCTTCGGCCGCATCTTTGCTCGTGAAAAATGGCGTTCGTCCTCTTCGCCAAAACTAGGGTTAACGTGAAATCATTTTCTCCTAGGGAACGCGAAATCAAATCAAGTTTCGCGATTTCGATTTCGATTTCGCTCCGCCTCCTCATTATTCAGGTACGAATCTCACGATTTCATTTTAATTTGTGTGTTTTCTTCTTCCCTTTTAATTTTTCGCGATTTGGATTTCACGATGCAAAAGAGCTTCAATTTTAACTTTTCGCAATTTGGATTTCGCGATTTGCATGTGGCGTTGATCGTAAAACAGTGGGCATATCTTCTAATTCCCTCTTGGAACCTTCCTTTGTTCAGAAGTTGTGTTCTGCTAAATGCTTTCAGATGTGTCCTAATGTTATTGATCTCTACTAACCTTGCTGCTGCTGAAGGTAATATTTTGTTATCTTTTATTTATTTCAAAATATGTACATTGATCAATATCACACACTTATCCACCATTTTATTTTTCCTGGCTTCCTCCTGAACATGTATACTGATGTACGTCTGATTGCGGGACTTCCGGATGAAATAACTTGCAGAATTAAATTCACATTACATGATTTTAACTGATGTACGTCTGATCTATTACAACATCGCCTGAACATGTATACTGATGTACGTCTGATTGCGGGACTTTCGGATGAAATAACTTGCAGAATTAAATTCACATTACATGATTTTAACGGAAATACTGATGTACGTCTGATCTATTACAACATCGCCTATTACAACGGTCGGCTGCCCGTTGTGGAACACATATTACAACGGGCATTGCCCGTTGTAAAAAGCCTGTTTTGTTGTAGTGTACACCCACCATGCTCTATTCTTTCTCATGTAAGCCCGCAAGGTAGTGTGTGGATGGTATATTCGGTCTCAGTATTCCGAGTTAGGAGTACGTGTATATAGATAATAAACACCTAGATTTAGGTGTCCACACATAAGTGTGTATACTTATCATATTCTGTACTCTTCTCACGTAAGCCCACAAGGCAGTGCATGGATGGTATATCTAACCGCGGTATTCCGAGTTAGGTGTATGTAAATAATAATAATCTTAATAAAAAATTTACATATAAAGAGAGAGCAATCAATTGAAACTCAAGCATTACCTTGACTTTATTGATTAACTTGTGATAAAAAATGAAATGAAGAGACCATTTTACAGACTCTGTCTGTAACGACCCGATATTTTCAACCATTCGCATCCATTATAAGTGTATAGGTAGACACTCATGCCGGAGTTGAATTGCTCAAAATACCGCGTTGTAATTAAAATTTTGCAAATCTCAGAATATACAGTAAATAAATATAATCACAGATCACAGACACAGAGTAAAATAATGCAGCGGAAGTAAAAGAAATAGTAGTTCATGAAGCTACTATATAAATATATCATAGTTACATGAGATATAGCAGAAGAATAGAATACAACAAAAGTCTCAATATAATAACCAAGTACAAGCTGAGTAGAACAACAGAATTGAAATAGATAGGACATGACAAGCAGATAATCTCCAGCGATTCAAATCTCCAAGAGAGTGGAAATCCAAATCTGTGAATAACTCAGGCTGACCCGAGCGTAAAGCAAAACAAAAAACACTCGAGTCAGGACAATATATACTTATATAATGTAAACCAACTCAAGCGAACTATAATAAGGGTACAAGTAACTTAGAAGATGCTTGGGACCGCCCATCCTCTAAGGATCCGTTAAAATATATACTATGTAGTAATATTCGATATTATAATAGTGTCTAAATAAGTAAAGTATAATCATATAGAAAATAGCGTTAAGGGGATGGAGAACCTTAACGCGGTCGGATCTTAAAATCATAATCGTAGTAAAGCTCGATATGGTAGGTGACACGGCACAACTAGGCAATGCCAGGGTAGATATACCAATTACGCACACGGACTGATGGATACGCATAGCAGCCACTACCGTTCCACCTCGAACAACACTCCCAAATCGGAGGATGGCCATCTAATCAATCACAAGCAAGAGTATAATATCGAAGAAATGTGTCCGAGAAGAGGTGCTACCTCACTGGTCCGAGATCGCTCCTGTTTTAGCCACCTTATGCCAACTCATGGGAGTTGGGTCCACGTAACATACCTTAAGAACGTCGCCACCATCCTACTTCATTGTGGAATCTCCACCGCGTACACGGTTGTCAAAGTGGTTTTCGGTATCGACAGAGAGTATGTCCATATCCGATCCCGGTCTCTTTGCCAACCAATCGTTATTATAACCCGTGGTTATAACTTTTAAAAACAATACTTTACTTCAAAATAAAATATCATTTCAAACTATATCTTTATCAAAATAAAGATTAAATCAATTCCAAACCATTTCCATATATTTAAATTTTCATATCATTTCAAAACTTCATTTCAAATCATTTTAACATAATAAAGTATCATATACAAAACTTCATTTCAAATCATTTTAATAAAATAAAATATCCTATCAGTTCAAATCCAAATATTCAACTTTAAATACCTTTTAAATTCAAAGATATCGTTCATTTACTATCATTTCAAATCACCTTTAAATAGTTTATATTCCAATCAAAAATAATTCATCTAAACCTTTTAAAAGTGTAATTATTATATTTTCAAATCAAGTATTAAATTTCCAAAGTTTCAAACCATTCTAAGTTCGTTTACTAAGTCAAAAACACTAATTATTAAAATTTCAGCATTTTACAGCATTTAAAAACAACTGCTATAAGTTATATTTGAAAACATTTTTAATTCAGCAAAGACAGCACTTAAAACTGCTGTTAAAACTCAGTTTTAGTTGAATTATAGTTCAAAACAGAAAAGACAGCATTTCAGAAGTGCTGCGGTAGTTCAGATTTCAAAATGAGGGTTAAATTTGATTTCAACATAGACTGCAGACCATTATAGCATTTCCAGAGAATGCTATAATAGGCCTGAGTTCAATATTAGCCTATAAGTTCAATTACAGCAACTACAGCATTTCAGAAATGCTGTAATAGCTTCTTTTTACACAATTTTAGTTCAAAACAGAATCTATAGCATTTCTGAATGCTATTAAAAGTTAATTTCAAGTGTTAGTGTATTTCCAGCAATTAAATAACTTTAATTTAAAACACATAAACATTTTTAAAATCATATTTTAACATTTAAAATGTTCATTTACATATCATTTAACATATATCTTTTCACAAAAAATTTCTTATAATCAAATCCAATTTTCAACAATTTACTTAATAAATTTTAGTGTAAAAGTGTCCAATTCTTCACATTTCAACAAATAAACTTAACACTTCAAATTTAAATTACCATTTCACAATTTAACTAAATTTCCAATTTTATTTAATTAACTTAAACCTTTAATTAAAACCAAATTTCACATTTCCTAGTCAAGTTATATTTTAAAAGATCACTTATAAACATTCATTTATTTAACCATTTAAATTCATAGAAAAATCAATAATACTTTAATAAATCACTTAAATTCAAATTCAATCAAATTATCATATTTACCATTTCCAAATAAAGTTAAATTTCCATTTTATTCATATAACTTAAATATCATTTTTAACCAAAATTCCAAATTCCAAACTTAAGTTATATTTCAAAAATGCAGTTAAACCGTTCATTAATTACATTTTTAACACATAGAAAAATCAACATTTCTTTAATTCAAAATATTTCAAAAATATGTTTAAACCAAATTTCATAAATTTATATTTTTAAAATATTTCAAAATATCCAAAACACTTTATAAAATAACCAAGGGCCTGTATATAGTTTTCTAACCTAGGTCAAGTGATACGGATATGTATCATTTCAATCCGCAGTTAAAAAAGAAAAATCCGGGTTCTATCATTTCAAACCCGCAATCCCAAGTTAAAATAAATTAAATAAAAACCATTCAGGCCTATCATTTCAGCCCATAACGATTTTTCCCTATTCTAAAGTCCGTTCGGGTATGTATCATTTCAACCCATAGTGATTCTAGTCTACAGGGAACTTGCAATGGTGATAACAGATATAAATAACAGAATAACATTAAATAACAATAACATATGATATAACAGGTGTAATAACAGGTGTGAACATCATATGATAATAATATAAGCATATATAACATGATAATATATTTCTACAGATTCGCAGGGTGTCAATTTACTAGTTATATAGGTACATATTGTCTAGTGAGAATAACTCACTTGTTTAAGCTGGAGATGACGACCAAACACACAACACAGAATCTTTGAAGGCACGACAACATGAATATGATTTGAGAGTGGAGAGCCAAATATAATTGCCTTGTATACATATAAACAAAACAAGACAATGTATACATAAATATGTAACACAAAACAATATCGAAATGACTTGAAATAAAAAGCAACAGAGGGCAAAGTGATTCGACCTTTCTTTAACCATTCAAGAGCTTGACCAAGGGGATCTTTTGCTCAGCCATAGCTGGACATAATCTCAGGTTATGGCATCAAAATAGCATGGCAACAAGGAGATGATGATGGTAGGAGTTACATATGAATAAGACAAAGGGTCAAGGCAAAATAAGTGGAGTTTTGGTGCATTTTTGGCTCATCCAAAGGCAAGTGGGGCTCGGCCCTTGCATGGTTCAGGTCTGGACAGTAGATGGAGGGGTGTGGGGAGGTCCGGAAAAGGTGGTGGTGGCGGCCTATAGTGGTGGCCAAGGTGGTGGATGAAGGTGGTGAAGTAATAGTGGTGACTAGTGCATTGTTTTGGAGTTTTTTTGACATTGTTTTGGGGTGTAGGCTCATCTAGATGGCCATGGCCTGATCTGGTCAGAGGGGATTGGAGGAGGAGCTGGTGCAGATGATGGTGGAAAAGGTGTTGGAGGTGGTGGCCATGGCTATGGAGAAGAGGCCATGCAAATAGAAGAGAGAAACAAGGCAAAATAGCATAGAAAAAGTAAGAAAAAGTAGAAAGAAGAGAGGGATTTACCAAATTTTTTTGCAAGATGGAGGCCATGATTTTTTTTTAGGGTTTAGGAGCTTTGAAAATTCGTGAATAACATGAGGAAGTCGGCTGAAAAAGATTGGGGGAATAGAACAGCAAAAATAAAATAAAAGATGTATTGATTGAAAAAGAAACGGTAGAATTCAAAAGGACTAAGCACACAAAAGGTATCAAACTCTTCATATATCTTTAATTCCTTTTTATAACTTTATATTTCTGGAAATGATAATAATCCCAGATAAAATTTCAAAATTTTATCAAAATATAATAATTTATATAAATATTTATCGATTATATACAGTTAAATTAAGAAAATAGCTAAAATAGTAAACTAGTCTAGAAAATTTGGAATTGAATAGAATAAATTTTTAGAAAATTCATATGAGCTTGTAATATATTTTTAAACATAAATAATAATATGAAATAAAAATATATTCACAAAATAAACATTTAAAATTTAATTTACATATAATTTCTAATGAAGAAAATAGCAGAAAATAGGAAAACAGCCTTTTAAAAATAGGAAATCATCATAGTAAATTTTGGAAAAATTCTATTATCATTTTAAAAATATTTAGAGATGGAAATATACATAAATAAACATATTGACACATATTAAAATAAAATATAAGAAAGAAAATATGATTTATAAAATTTAAAATAGGCAAAATTGCACAATAAAACAAATTATACTAAAAATTGAAATGTACATAACTTTTACATTTTAACTCCGTTTTCAACGAAACGAAAAGCAGTGTTCAAGTTATTACATCTATTTTTATAATAAAAGATAAAATTTATAATTTCAAACTTTTAAATTTTTAAGTTTAAAAGTCAAAGTTTGACTATTATAACCAAAATTCACATTTTCTGGAAATATTAAATTTAGTCATATTTGGAATTCTAATCCACATACAAAATCAAAGTTTTTATATTTACAATAACAAAATTTATTCTTTTCATAAATAAAGCTTTTAAATCTGGAAATCAATTTAAAAATAATTGTAAAATACAGGGTTGTTACACTCTCCCCCACTCAAAACTTTTCGTCCCCGAAAAGGAACGAGGTACGGGAAAGCACAGAAAAAGATAGAATGAATAGAATTAAGACAAGATGATAAGAAAATTGGAATTACACCTGATAACTATTGTTATAGGTAAGTTTAACAAGATGGAGGTGATCAAATCAAGAATATAGCACGAAAAAGATCCTCTAGAGTCTGAATCTCCCTTTTCACTTGACCGACGGTCTATGAATGGAAAAATAGTGTTCAGATCCAGATGAGTAACAAAGATTATCAAAGATTACAGAAAGATTTCTAAATAGACTGGTATAAGCAATAGCCTTCGCATTCTGTAACAAGATAAGAGAAATAAGGACAACCAAAAGATAGTTTGGAAAAAAAGATAATAAATTTGAAACAATAACGCTTTGAAATCATAACAATTTAGGGATGTTTATCATTTGGAAATCATACTACTAAAAATCATAACACTTTGGAAATGTTATTCTTAAATAAGAACATAATACTTAGAAAATCATAACACCCTTTAAAAATAATCTTCATTTAAACCATTTTAATTCAAGGTCAAAAAATATTCATTTTAAAGTTGTAGCATTTCTAAGTTCATTCAATTATAAAATTTCCAAAACATTGTATTTTCAAACGGCCGGCAACACTTATAAAATGCTACAGTAGATATATTAGTATTTCAAATCAGTTTTATTCCAGAAATATTCATTTGGATATCTTTTAACTTAAGACTTATTAAAACATACTTTTATGAATGGAATATCCCATTTCATAAATAGATATTCCTTTAATAAGTTACACTTAAAATTCCATTTGAAAACCAAATTCTCAATTATCAAGGTTTAGTGATGTTAAAATACATTTTAACTATTTAAATCATAATTATTCATTTTTCAAGACATATCTATTTCATAAATAAAATATTTATATAGCAAATATAACAATCAAATTTCTTTACACATTTATTCATTTAGACATTAATTAAACTATGAATTCAAGTTAAATAAACTTTGTTACAAAATGTCCAATTCAAATGTATTTTATTTTATCTATTCAAAGATACATTATTTATTATACAACATATTCATTTTAGGAAATAACCTTTATTAAATTCCTAGGTTAGACTTAAGGTTCCATATTAAATCAAATTTGATTATTAAGTTATTTAAATAAAATCTCTTTAAATTCCTTTTTCACTATTTACCTCTGTTAATCTTTTATAACTAAAATTTAAGTGTATAACATTTATTATAACCACTCAAATTTTATTTATAAAATCCTTTCTATATTGTATATTATCCAATTTCATATTCAACTTCTGTGTAATTTAGGTAAGTTATATTGGAATGAAATTGTGTGTTATACAAATAAAACTTTCCAATTTAATTATCTCAAGTTTGAATCATTTATCCAAATTTTTGAATTTTTTTCTTTTAACTGAAATTATACTTTAAAATAAAATTTAAGAATTAAACTTCAGATTCCTTTCAAACCATTTAGAGATAAGTAATTATACATACATAATATGTCAAATCAAATTTTAAATCATATATCTATATATTATAAATTCAGTCATATTTTAGAGATTCAAATCAATTAAATTTCCCAAAACAAAGCTGTAGCAAGACAACAGAACGGTCTCTTCACTTCGAAACTCGAAAATGAATGTCGATGATGCTGCAGTCATCACCGAAATTATTTTCCAGCGACAAAGAGAAGAGCACTAAATTTTTAAACCTTAAAATCCTTTAGAAACATATTTCTACTTAGAAATACTTTAAATAATATATCCTTTTACAACTTTAAACACAAGGTTTGAAATCCATCGGAAATTAAATTCTTAAATTTCTTGTTTTAAATTCATTTCAGTTCCCAAATAAATTTATAAACAACTATTTATAAATTCATTTATAGAACTATAAATGATAAGTTCCATAAATTTTCTTATATCTCAAAATTTATTTCATTAACCAAATTTAAAATAATATTGTGTCAGTTTGTTCTGTCAAAGTGTTTTAGAAATCCTATCGATAGCGTTGATCAGACGAATCGATCGGAAATCCAAATCAACATCAACAACTCAAACAACACCATATATAAAACAAAACATAGATTTACAAGTACAATTCAAAATGTTTGGAGATAGTTTAGAAACAAAAGACAAGATGGTTAAACAGAGTAGAGAGATGGGTAAGCTTAGGTAAATCGCGGACAACCTTAACCGGGTCAACCGTGACTTAAAGAATAAGATCGATGTGGATTTTTCTGGGATAAATCTACGTTCGATCTCAAGAGATAGAGTTTGGAATAATAAAAGATATTAGCATCTAAACCAAGGATATAAAATCTTTGGTGAATTAATGCTATTGTAAAGGAGTTTCACCCCTTTATAAGAAAATTAGAATATTGGCGAGACCGCCAATTCACTATAAAGATCATTCGAAGTGGAGTCATGGGATATTCTAGAATCAAAAGATGATGAATAGTGAGGGACACGAATGAATTTTAGAACCGCAGGAAACGTTCCAAAATTCAAAGGAAATCGAATCAAAAGGAAGAGATTCAAACTCGAACGAAAGTGATTCTGTAAATAAATTTACCATACATTCTAAGTTTTTCCTCAAAGCCAAAGCTCTGGTACCAACTGTAACGACCCGATATTTTCAACCATTCGCATCCATTATAAGTGTATAGGTAGACACTCATGCCGGAGTTGAATTGCTCAAAATACCGCGTTGTAATTAAAATTTTGCAAATCTCAGAATATACAGTAAATAAATATAATCACAGATCACAGACACAGAGTAAAATAATGCAGCGGAAGTAAAAGAAATAGTAGTCCATGAAGCTACTATATAAATATATCAGAGTTACATGAGATATAGCAGAAGAATAAAATACAACAAAAGTCTCAATATAATAACCAAGTACAAGCTGAGTAGAACAACGGAATTGAAATAGATAGGACATGACAAGCAGATAATCTCCAGCGAT
Source organism: Allium fistulosum (assembly GCA_030737815.1). Lineage (NCBI taxonomy): Eukaryota > Viridiplantae > Streptophyta > Magnoliopsida > Asparagales > Amaryllidaceae > Allium > Allium fistulosum. The sequence continues at coordinate 1,325,907,896 of CM060904.1, forward strand.
TCAAATCTCCAAGAGAGTGGAAATCCAAATCTGTGAATAACTCAGGCTGACCCGAGCGTAAAGCAAAACACAAAACACTCGAGTCAGGACAATATATACTTATATAATGTAAACCAACTCAAGCGAACTGTAATAAGGGTACAAGTAACTTAGAAGATGCTTGGGACCGCCCATCCTCTAAGGATCCGTTAAAATATCTACTATGTAGTAATATTCGATATTATAATAGTGTCTAAATAAGTAAAGTATAATCATATAGAAAATAGCGTTAAGGGGATGGAGAACCTTAACGCGGTCGGATCTTAAAATCATAATCGTAGTAAAGCTCGATATGGTAGGTGACACGGCACAACTAGGCAATGCCAGGGTAGATATACCAATTACACACACGGACTGATGGATACGCATAGCAGCCACTACCGTTCCACCTCGAACAACACTCCCAAATCGGAGGATGGCCATCTAATCAATCACAAGTAAGAGTATAATATCGAAGAAATGTGTTCGAGAAGAGGTGCTACCTCACTGGTCCGAGATCGCTCCTGTTTTAGCCACCTTATGCCAACTCATGGGAGTTGGGTCCACGTAACATACCTTAAGAACGTCGCCACCATCCTACTTCATTGTGGAATCTCCACCGCGTACACGGTTGTCAAAGTGGTTTTCGGTATCGACAGAGAGTATGTCCATATCCGATCCCGGTCTCTTTGCCAACCAATCGTTATTATAACCCGTGGTTATAACTTTTAAAAACAATACTTTACTTCAAAATAAAATATCATTTCAAACTATATCTTTATCAAAATAAAGATTAAATCAATTCCAAACCATTTCCATATATTTAAATTTTCATATCATTTCAAAACTTCATTTCAAATCATTTTAACATAATAAAGTATCATATACAAAACTTCATTTCAAATCATTTTAATAAAATAAAATATCCTATCAGTTCAAATCCAAATATTCAACTTTAAATACCTTTTAAATTCAAAGATATCGTTCATTTACTATCATTTCAAATCACCTTTAAATAGTTTATATTCCAATCAAAAATAATTCATCTAAACCTTTTAAAAGTGTAATTATTATATTTTCAAATCAAGTATTAAATTTCCAAAGTTTCAAACCATTCTGAGTTCGTTTACTAAGTCAAAAACACTAATTATTAAAATTTCAGCATTTCACAGCATTTAAAAACAACTGCTATAAGTTATATTTGAAAACATTTTTAATTCAGCAAAGACAGCACTTAAAACTGCTGTTAAAACTCAGTTTTAGTTGAATTATAGTTCAAAACAGAAAAGACAGCATTTCAGAAGTGCTGCGGTAGTTCAGATTTCAAAATGAGGGTTAAATTTGATTTCAACATAGACTGCAGACCATTATAGCATTTCCAGAGAATGCTATAATAGGCCTGAGTTCAATATTAGCCTATAAGTTCAATTACAGCAACTACAGCATTTCAGAAATGTTGTAATAGCTTCTTTTTACACAATTTTAGTTCAAAACAGAATCTATAGCATTTCTGAATGCTATTAAAAGTTAATTTCAAGTGTTAGTGTATTTCCAGCAATTAAATAACTTTAATTTAAAACACATAAACATTTTTAAAATCATATTTTTAACATTTAAAATGTTCATTTACATATCATTTAACATATATCTTTTCACAATAAATTTCTTATAATCAAATCCAATTTTCAACAATTTACTTAATAAATTTTAGTGTAAAAGTGTCCAATTCTTCACATTTCAACAAATAAACTTAACACTTCAAATTTAAATTACCATTTCACAATTTAACTAAATTTCCAATTTTATTTAATTAACTTAAACCTTTAATTAAAACCAAATTTCACATTTCCTAGTCAAGTTATATTTTAAAAGATCACTTCTAAACATTCATTTATTTAACCACTTAAATTCATAGAAAAATCAATAATACTTTAATAAATCACTTAAATTCAAATTCAATCAAATTATCATATTTACCATTTCCAAATAAAATTAAATTTCCATTTTATTCATATACTTAAATATCATTTTTAACCAAAATTCCAAATTCCAAACTTAAGTTATATTTCAAAAATGCAGTTAAACCGTTCATTAATTACATTTTTAACACATAGAAAAATCAACATTTCTTTAATTCAAAATATTTCAAAAATCTGTTTAAACCAAATTTCATAAATTTATATTTTTAAAATATTTCAAAATATCCAAAACACTTTATAAAATAACCACGGGCCTGTATATAGTTTTCTGTAACGACCTGTATTTTTAACACTTTAAAAATACGAATTAAAATAAAAATTTTGGATAAAAATCCGAAGGAAATAAAATTTTGTGTTGTTAAATGTGAATTACAAGTTAAAATGCAAAACTGAATTCTGAAATAACTTATTTGTAAATTAAATATGGATGTTAACCTGTATTGAATGTAAGTAATGAATTGAGTTTGATTGTAAACCAAATTGGTTATGATTGTAAACAAAGAATAAATAAAACGGTAGATTTAATAGTGGAAGTTTATGTTATTGAAACTAATATAAATAAATGTAACTTAATATTACAGTTGATTGAAATCAAATAATAACCGAAACTGTAATTTGATAAAGATGTTAACTGGTAATTGAAGGTAAGTAAAGATTTAAAATTTGAATGTAACAAGAAATTGAATTGAATTGAATTTGATTGTAAACAACGAAATAAATAAAATGTACATTTAATATTGAAGTTATAATATGGAAATCAACGTAAATGAATGTAATTTAATATTACTGTGAATTTAAATAAGATGATAGCTGAAGAAAATGAAAGTAAATGAATTATAAACTATTGATAATAATGTATAAGTAAATGGTTGATGCAATAATGAAAGTGTAAATCGAAATAAAAGAATTCAATTGGAATTAAATAACTTGAATTTGAATTACAATATAATTGAACGCTGAATCTAATGTAATCTTTTATACTGGATTTATAATGGAAAACTGCATTGTAAAAGATTGTTAATTACTGTGAAATTAAAAATAAAATTTGTGAACAATTGAAATTTGATTTAAAAGTTAATAATTTAAAATTGGGAATTTTATATTGAAATTAAACAGTAAAAATAGCCATTTTTACAACTGTCTCGGATTTCGACGAAACTAGTTTCATCGGATCCGTAACAGTGAATTATTGTAAGGTTTCAATTTTCGTAGCAATCGGACTTGTCGTTTGATCGTACGGACTCGAAACGCCTTGAAATAAATGCAATTATAATCAATTAAAATCAATTTGAAATTTTGATTTTAGCATAACTTCTTCATACGATGGAATTTGGACTTGAAACCTTTTCCATTGCGTTTAAAATATTTTAAAACACCTATTTTGATATATGGGTTTACCCAATTCCGTTCCGGAGTCAGAACGGGCTTTTCGGGCCATAGTTTGTTCCGCACGTTCATCTATCCAGTCTATCTACTCTATCTCTAACATACCTAGTTATAAACCCTAGCCTCCCTAATCTTCATTTGTCTGTACATACAATTCATCTTCTTCTTAGCTTCCCATTCCAATGGCAGACAAAACCTAATTCCCAAATTCCAAAATCTAAAAAAAAAAAAAAAAATTCGAGATTTACGCGCTTCGGGTCGCGCTTGGGGTTTCAAGGGGAAAAACCCTGGAGCTACTTCGAGTCGGGAAGAAAACTACTCGGGTCATCGGGTCGATTTCGCAAAAAACTCCAAGCAGGCATCGGGTATTTGAGGCGGGAACTCGAAGTCGACTCAGCACCAGAATTTTCCAATCTTCAAATTTTCATAACTTTTGCATACGGACTCGGATTTGGGCGAGGTTTCTTTTGTTAGGATCGTATCAAAATCCCGGACACTTTGACGCTGGTTTGGATGGATTTGGAGACTGTCAAATTTTTGGGTTTAAATTGAATGTAAATTCAATTTAAATTCAAAAGGTGAGTGTTTTATAACGCTCACAACGTACTGAATATCTTTATGGTAGTTAAATTTGAAATTATGAAGTGATATGGATTTATTTGTCGTTGTTTGATAAAAATTTAATTGTCATATAGATTGTCATTTGAATTCACCGTTGAAAATTAAATTGACAGTCAAATTAAAGTTAAATTTTAATTGCGATCAAATTTCCTGATATTGATAATTATGAAGTTGTTGTGAATGTTATTGGCTTTATGGTTGATTGGTTGTGATGGATGCTATTGGTCGATATTGGTTGTTTATTTATTTTGATATATCATGCTATCATCATGTATATTGTTTATTGCATATAAACTGTAAACCGAATCATTTCGAATAAATTAAGAAATAGGTTGAAATGATATACCTATGACATCTATTTGGATTGAAATGATATATGTCCATCCTTGAAATTAAATTTGAAATAATTATCCACTTGGCCATAGGTTAGAAAATTTTATACGGACACCGGGTTGGTTAAATTAAATGATTTTAAAAGTTGTTTTGAAATTATTTAAATGAATTGATTTTAAGAATAAAATCGAATTTATGGAAATTGAATTATTTTGAATTGAAGCTCAAGATGTTGGAATTTAAACTTGGTAAATGAAATTGTTTAATTATTCGAAGTTTAGATTTTTAAGAAAATTTTTGAAATACAGCGTAAATTTTCGAAAGTTGATTTGTTTTAAAAGATTGGACTTTTAATCGAACTCTGAATATTTCTAAGAAATTTTTTATGAAATGATATTTCAAGTTTGAGTTTGGAATTGAAAATTTATTTAAAATTGAGATTTAATTAATTTGGAATTTAATTGAAATTCAAAGAAATTTGTGAATTGGACTAAATTGAAACTATTGAATTATTTAATAATTAAATAAGGTTAAATTATTTAATGATTAAATTGAATTAAAATTCTTTAATAAGAAAATTTTGAACTTTTGAATAAGTGAATTTTTACTTCATAAATAATTGAAATTGAGTTTCTTTATTAATTAAGTTTTGGAAAATTATTTAAGAAAGTAAATAAGTGAAATTGAATTTTTTTAACAAGAAATGAAAATGTGATATTTTTGGAATTAATGTAAGACTTGTAATTGGAAGAATTGATTTGACGAATTTAATTTAATTCAAAATTGTAAGTTTTGATTTAATGAAGTTGAACTTAAAAAGGTAGTGTAATGGATTTGAAATTTAATAGAAATTGTTTTGAATGATAAAGTACCTTAACGGATATTAAATGAAATCGATAAATGAATTTAAATTGATTTGAATGTTGAATTAAATTAATTTAAATGATTTCGGAATGAAACTTATATACGAACTTGAATCAATATTTGAATTGTTTAAATTGAAATTGAAATTGAATTATAAGATTTTGAAATTTTGATTTGGAAGTTTTGAAACGTAAATTGTGGAAATTGATTTAGAAAGACAAATGAAATGTTGATTTATAAATTTTAATTGAGATTGTAATTGATTTGGTTTTGAAATAAATAAACGACCAATCGGTGAAATAATTTCGAAGTTATTAAAGAGACCGGAATCGGTTATGGATATACTCTCTATCTAAACCGAAAACCACTTTAATAACTATACGCGGAGTGATGATCCAGAATGAAGTGGTTGGAATGATGTACGTGTTGACTGAAGAAAGAGAACGATAATGGATAGCCTTGACACTTGTGTCAAATTGGAAATGACTAAAACAGGAGCTGTGCCGGGCCAATGGAGGATTAGCTACCTCAAGTGGACACACTTCTTCGTAAACTATTCTTTTACTTTGTGATTGATTGGTGCGCACCCTTGATTTTGGGAGTGTTGTCTCACGGTGTTGCGGGCGCTGCGGCGTTGCGTTCTCACCAGTCCGGATCAGGCGAACGGTAGTATCACTACCTTGGGTATTGCCTCATGTGCCTTGTCATACTTGTATTCCATTTATGCGTGACCACTACGATTTTGATTTGTACCTTTAGTATATGGATTGCCCTCTGGTGACTTCCGGTTTTGGGGAAACTACGGTCTTGTATATGCTCTTGGGAATATAAACTGTGTTAAGGGTGGAATGGGCCATGGCTTAACGCTATTTTAATACTTTTACTTTAATGTAGACATGTTATAATAGCGTATTGTACTATATAGTAGATAGTTTAACGGATCCTTGAGAGATTGAAAATCCCGTAACATCTCTTAAGTTATTGCACTCACGTTGACACTGGATAGGAGATGTCAAAACCCGTAAACATCTTTGACGCCGTCACACTCATATTTTCTTATTCGATTTGACTTACATGAGATATTTTAGTCCTGACTCGAGTGTTTTGCCTTTTCATTACGCTCGGGTCAGCCTGAGCATTTCAGATAAGGTTGAAGATCTATTCTGGAGGACGAAAACGGAATTTGGTATTACATCATTTGTATTCTACTACCATATTATTTTTCCGCTGCATTATTGTATTATCTCTGATATGTATGTAACTCTGATTTATGATGTATAATAATAATCAAATTTATTTATTTAACAGCTTCATGAACTGTTATTTTATTATTATATCTTGTTCCTTCCGCTGCGAGATTTTGAGTTTGTTTTTGTTCTTTCTTTTCCTTTCTTTTCTTATTTAACCCATTAACCATCCGCCCTTTTTAATGGTTTAGAATAGACATGTGTGTCTGCTTATGCACTTGGCGGGTGCAGCATGATAGGGGGTTCTCGCATTTGGTTTGGTAGCGAGCGGATGACTCTTACTCCTACATGTCCCTGCGGGGTTGGTGCAGTCGAGAGGCTGGCCGTAAAGGCAGAACACAGGTACTACTGTATGCTACGGTGGGTGTTACCCCACTGACGCGGTCTGTTACAGTTGGCATCAGAGCTTTGGTTTAGATTACCTTGGCTCTAGTGGGGAATAACTCATTGAAATAGGGTTAAACCTTATGAATGAGTTCGAGTGTATATGAGAGAGCGTATTTCTAATTTTGATATAAAAATGATTTTATATTGTGTTAAATTGTTCCGTTGAGTAGTTATGAATTCTGGTTGGTACTTGGGACGCCAAGGCATCAATATGAATTTCTAAACACTCGAATAGGACAGATTGACATAATATTGTTTTGGACTATATTTTTATATAAAAGAACTATCTTAAAAATTTATAAATTTTGATTGTATTGGTTGTTAGGAGATGATAATATTAGATTATCATCGTTTATTGTTGATTAGTCAATATTTCTAACTATTGACTATTGGACGATTTTAAGAAATGAAACTTGTAAATATGATTGACAATGAATATAAATGGTAAATAAAATAAAATAAAAATGAATGTAAATTAAGATGGAGAATTTAAATTTCGGTGTTTTGAAAATTTATTAACAAATATTCGAAATGTATAATATAAGTATTATATGATAGTATATTCGATTAGAAATTGTTTTCAAAGGATTTTCAAATGAAGTAAGTGTTATACTCCCCTCTTGACACTAGAGAATGATTTCGGTGATGAGTGCACGCATCATTGACGTTTATTTTCGAGAGTCCAAGTGGGGAAGATCACTTAATAGTTTTTCTAAACCCTGTTTTGATTAAAAAAAATTGAATTTTATTTTGTATTCCCTATAGTATGATTTGATATATAAATTATATAAGTATATATTATTTCAAAACTTGATTTGAAATGAAACCGGGATTGGAATTCTTGAGTTCTTTAATAATTAATGATTTTTTCTTTAATGGTTGAAATGAATTAATACTTGAATCATTACGGAACTTCTAAATTGTGAAATGAGAAATGAACCTAAGAGCTAAGTGAAAATATCAATTGAAGTAGAAATCCTTAGAATTAGGAAATTATGAATTTAAAATAAAATTGAAACTGTAAAACTCGCATAGTATTAAATTTCATTCTATAGCATAAATATAACTTACCAAAATATTTAAGAAGTTCAAAAATGTTATATGAATTGTTAATTGGATAATATACAAGTTTAGGTTTCAATAATGAAATATGCATTTAATTAATGGTTTGCAAATATAAATAAAATTGTTAGTAAATAATTGGAATTTAAAGTAACATTTAAAGGTGATTCACCATTATGTTAATATAAAATGGAAATACTATATGTGAATGTAAATGTGAAATTAAATTATAGTGAAATTAAAGTAATGACTTAAGAATTAATTAATTGAAAATTCAACTTTGAATGAAAAGAGGTTGTATGTTGTTTAACTACATTCTATTTGCATAACAAAAACTTACCAAATACTTAAAAAGTTTAAAATGCTTATAAGGATAAGTAGAGGAATAATATACCAGTGTGAGAGTGAATAATAAAATGTGAAGATTTATTGATAGTTGTAAATATAAAAGAAATTTAAGCTGTAAAATGAATGATATATACAAGAGAATGAATAAAATTTAAAATTCATGAAATATAAAATTTGTAAATGGAAGCTAATTAAATTTGAATAAAATTAAATGTCAATAAACTTGGAAGTGTATGAAATTAAAATTTTGACTTGGAAATGTATAATTGATTTATTATAGATTTGGATGGATGTTAATGTTTGATATGCATTGGTTGTTAGATGGATGATAATTGATTAAATAGAATTCATTAGTGTTAATGGAATTGAATAAATGGAATAAAATTTTAAAATAATTAAATTCAAATTTGAAGCAAAGTGAAATTAAATATAATTGAATCCAATTTAAATTGAAGCAAATTGACTTGAATTTAAAATGTGAATGAAACAAACTTGAATAGATCGGAAATAAATTGAATGTAAACGTATTTCATGGATAAATAAGAAAATAAACGACTTTGTGTTTATGATTGTTTCTTTAGAAAATTTAAAGTTTGATGGTTTGTACTTTGAAATAATAAAAGCAAAATTTTGGAAAAAAATCCAAAATTGTCCAATATATGCTGAAACGAAAACAACCATAACTTTTAAATGGCTGGACGAAATTCAACGATATTAGACTTTTCGAAAACCTTAGAAACTGTAGCACGACTTTTGTTTAGACTGTCTTGAGAAATTCCTTCATTTACTTAGTTAAAAATTTGAATCTTCTCGCTGGCCTGTGTAAAAGGGAAGCAAAATCAGTAGCATATACTCTTAGTATTTTTGCCATAACTTTTTACTGGTGTATTGGATTTTGATGATCTTGCACTTTCTGGAAAGCTAAGAACTTAAGTTAAAACTTTTACTTTAAGTGTTTTATGTTTTGCTGTCATTTAGAGGGTCGAAAACGTGACCAAATGTCACTGACCTGCGCAATTCATTGCCAGGCTGAGGCGTTCCTATTTAGTAAAACGGTCGTAACTTTTGAACAGAAGGTCCGAATTCAATGATTTTGGACATTCCGGAAAGCCTGAAACGAATGCAACAACTTTTGTTTAGATTTCATTGTCAAATTTTATCGTTTAGGTGATCAAAAACTGAGATTCGTTTGCTGTCCTGGAATTGGAATTTCAGTTTTGAAGCTAAACATGTTATATGTGTGTTGTTTATGATAAGTATATCGATCTATCTTTATATGCATGGTTCTAACTTGGTTATTGAGCATTTTAGTAGGTAGCAAAGAGGTTGCGCTTCGCTTGTGGAGCTCGCTTCTGCGCTTAATGCAAAATGTAAGTTAAAATGCTAATAAACGCTAAATAAAAGGTATGTTCTCGGATTACAGTTTATGTTGTGGTATATTATTGTGTTCCCCATGTTTTGGGATGCCTCATTCTTGTAATGAGATGTGTATCATGCAATTATTACCACTGTGAAATTTTTCGGTCCTAGCCGCGCAAAGGAGGTGCTGCCGAAATTTTTCAAAAATCCGGGAGTTAGAAAATTTTGAGATTTAAAAAAAAAATCCTATAACTAAATTTTGCAAATAAGTCGAATATTTTGAATGAATTATATCTAAATGATGGTTTCCCCTTCTCCGTTCCTTTTCGAGGACGAAAAGTTTTAAGTGGGGGAGAATGTAACGACCTGTATTTTTAACACTTTAAAAATACGAATTAAAATAAAAATGTAACGACCCTGAATTTTGAACAATTTAATTTGAGGATATTTAATTAATTTTAAATATTTGAGTGATGATTTGACTTGAATTTCAAATTTTCAGAAGGAATTGGCGATTAAATCTTTGAATTTAATCTAGTGAAAGTTGAATAAAATTTGAATCTTCAATTTTAAGCCGGTTAAAAATAATTTAAAGGCTTGGAAAATTCATATTGATAATACTGAAGATAATAGAAGCTTCAGAATTGAATTTGAGAGCGATTTGTTCAGTTTTGAAATTGTATCGTTTGAAATCGAATTTCAAAATAGTCTTCCGAGGCACAGTCTCGGAATTTGACGAAATCAGTTTTATTGGGTCCGTAATATTGAATTATTACCGGATTTCAATTTTCGTATTTATCAGAATTGTTTTGTGAATATATGGCGGGTAAACGTGTAGAGAATTTAATCGAATTCAATTTGAATTTCTGTAATAACCGGGGTTTTTGCATCGATTTGATATCATTGTTAAACGATTTCTCTGCTAGCTAGTTGCTTGTAGGAGTTTTGATTTGAATTGAAATTCGTTTAGAAAAATTTAACAATAAAAATTTGTTAAAGAAAATATCTACAAAATAAAGATAAAAAGAAAAAAAAATTGTGAAGGGTTAAGTGGGCTTTGAGAAATATATACTGGCCCATACCCATACCCTTGTCTCGGTTAAAACACGAACCCCTCACTTTTCTCATTCATAACCCTAAACCTAAATCGAACGAAGAAAAAAAATGGCGGCCGTTCCCTCTTTAACGAACTAGGGTTTCGTTTTGATTTCGCTCGTCCTCGAGAGTGCCAACTTCAATTAGGTCAATCGAAGGCTCCTTCGATCATCGCGTGCTTCGCTTCGGCAAAGGTGAGTGATTCTTCACTCACATCTGTTCATTCTCGTTTAATTCGTGAATTCCATTGCTGGATTTTTGGATACCACTGTTTTAAATTCTTTGGCATTCGATTCGACTCTGTTTGGCCTTCGACCCTATTTTGAAACTCACTGTTTGATTAATTTGAAAACTTGGATTTCGAAGCAGTTTCTTATGACTTGGTTTAAACTTGTATGTTTTGCGGTTTCGACTTTCTGCAGTCGAATTTGGTTTTAACTCGGTTCGATTTCGTTGGGCATTAGGGTGTGATCGATTCCGATTTGATTCGTTCTGTGATTGGAATGATGATTTCATCTGACTTTGGCTTTGTTAAAACTGTTAACTTGGAATTGCGCTTCCTATATAGGTGTATACATATGCATATACATATGTATATATTTATGAGGTGATTGCATTGTTGTTTCTCTGATTTGTGTTCTGTTAATTTTCCTGCTCTTCACCACCAAATGTCGATGATGATTTGGGTCTCTTCATATAGGAGTCTGACTTGATAAACGTGTTCTACACGTTGCCGATTCTTTCCTGTTTTAAGTTTTGATATTTCTGGAAATTCCTTTATGCCCACGACTTTGATTTTTAAACGTTCGATCGCTTCTCTTGATTGATACAGCCAATACTTTCCTATTTTATAATTCTGACTTTAACTTTTTCTTAATTTGTTAACTCTTGAATTTTGAAATTTCTTCACGTCCCTGACCTATTCACTGTTGATCACGGCTTTGATATTTGTTCACTGTTGATCACGGCTTTGATATTTGTTTACTGTTGATCATGGCTTTGACATTCTGTACATATTTTCTAACATCACCTGACTTTGATCATTTTGGTGATGATATTCTGGGTGTTTACTGCACTGGTTCACTTGAACTTCGAGTCACATTCCACTTTGAATTTGACATGCTTTGTGTCATCACCTCACTTTGATCTTCATTCTGCTATTGATATGTATTGTGTTGTCTGGCTATTTGTGTTCTGACCATATTCATTTGCATTGTGTAGTTGACCATGTTGCACTGTACATTTCTGCACTTGACAGTGTAGTCTTCATATAGGTGCATGCTGTTGTGTTGCCATACTGATGTGCTTTGTTGACATTTGAACTTGTAGCTTGAGTCTGCACATTCCTATGCTCTGGTCTCCATAACCTTTGCCTGACCATGTTGCACTGTATTCCATTTCTATTTCATCTATGCTGCATGCTGTTTGTTGTACATATATGTGCTCAGTTGCCTGTAGTCTTTACTTGAATATGGTCTTGTACTTGTGAAATTTTGAACTGGTGCACTTGTGACCATTCACTGCTGCACTCAGGTCTGCGACAACCGTAACCTGTATATTCATGTTGGAGTTGTTCATTGAAGTTCATTCTTTGCCTTGTTGAGTCAGTTGCCATTGTATGTATATATGTGCTATTCATGTTGAAGCTTGCAGCTGGTTACATTGCTTGTGATCTTGGTTGAGTCTTGACATTTCAGTTGCTTTCACCTGTGTGTACTGCTATATCATGATTCCTTGTTCATTGGGTATTGTTTATGTGCTCACTCTTGTAGCACATTCAAATTCTTGTTTGGGTTCACTGCACTTCTAGTTGGATATGTTGAATCATCTTCCCTGTTGTTGTTGCATTGTTGCATTCCATTCCATTCAGTTGCACTTGGTTCACGTCAGACTTGAAGTCTACATTGGGCATTGCTTTGCCTTTGATATTAGTTGTGGTCTTTACTTTAGTTCACTGTCCTCTGAACTGTTGCCACTGTCTTCTTTCTTGTTGTAGTCCTACCCTTGTTGCTATGTGATGACTTTATATTCGGTGGTGGCGAGGCGGTGCACGCGTGCGTGCACTGCAGCCACCCAAATCGACAGTTTTGAATTGATATTTCTTTGCGTCGTGATGCATTGATCTTTTATGTCGTATTGGCGAGGCCGTGCACGCGTGCGTGTACGGCAACCAATAACACTGTTTATCTCTGTTGATGATTTAAATCTGCTGATTTATTGTTTAACACTGTTTAGTGTTATATATTTTCGTTATCCGATTTCTTTGTTAAAAGAGTTGGATAGACGAGAATTATTGTGACTGTCGTCTATTTAAATTATTACTGCCTCTATGCACTAATAAACTGGTTTGAATTAGACTGACCTGTGTATTATTTTCTTTTGAATATAATACTCGGGTCAGACCGAGTATTTTTACAGCTTGAAGATTTTCGAGCAGCGAAGTTAGAGAGAGAGTAAAGAATCATTTTTAGTTCAGAAGAAAATTGTATTAAAAAAAAATTCCGCTGTATCAGTATTAAAATTGTATAAACTCTGATGTATATAAAAAGATTTATAGTAATGAAATAAATTCTCATTTGTTTTAATTCAGTGTTATTATTCTGTGTTTCTGTGGCTGATTCTGTTTAAACCTTATAAACTAAATAACAATTCGTCTTTTTGAACGTTTCTAGTTGGTTTAATTACCGACTGGAGATGGTCAAAAAGGGGGAATGTTACAAAAAATTTTGGATAAAAATCCGAAGGAAATAAAATTTTGTGTTGTTAAATGTGAATTACAAGTTAAAATGCAAAACTGAATTCTGAAATAACTTATTTGTAAATTAAATATGGATGTTAACCTGTATTGAATGTAAGTAATGAATTGAGTTTGATTGTAAACCAAATTGGTTATGATTGTAAACAAAGAATAAATAAAACGTTAGATTTAATAGTGGAAGTTTATGTTATTGAAACTAATATAAATAAATGTAACTTAATATTACAGTTGATTGAAATCAAATAATAACCGAAACTGTAATTTGATAAAGATGTTAACTGGTAATTGAACGTAAGTAAAGATTTAAAATTTGAATGTAACAAGAAATTGAATTGAATTGAATTTGATTGTAAACAACGAAATAAATAAAATGTACGTTGAAGTTATAATATGGAAATCAACGTAAATGAATGTAATTTAATATTACTGTGAATTTAAATAAGATGATAGATGAAGAAAATGAAAGTAAATGAATTATAAACTATTGATAATAATGTATAAGTAAATGGTTGATGCAATAATGAAAGTGTAAATCGAAATAAAAGAATTCAATTGGAATTAAATAACTTGAATTTGAATTACAATATAATTGAACGCTGAATCTAATGTAATCTTTTATACTGGATTTATAATGGAAAACTGCATTGTAAAAGATTGTTAATTACTGTGAAATTAAAAATAAAATTTGTGAACAATTGAAATTTGATTTAAAAGTTAATAATTTAAAATTGGGAATTTTATATTGAAATTAAACAGTAAAAATAGCCATTTTTACAACTGTCTCGGATTTCGACGAAACTAGTTTCATCGGATCCGTAACAGTGAATTATTGTAAGGTTTCAATTTTCGTAGCAATCGGACTTGTCGTTTGATCGTACGGACTCGAAACGCCTTGAAATAAATGCAATTATAATCAATTAAAATCAATTTGAAATTTTGATTTTAGCATAACTTCTTCATACGATGGAATTTGGACTTGAAACCTTTTCCATTGCGTTTAAAATATTTTAAAACACCTATTTTGATATATGGGTTTACCCAATTCCGTTCCGGAGTCAGAACGGGCTTTTCGGGCCATAGTTTGTTCCGCACGTTCATCTATCCAGTCTATCTACTCTATCTCTAACATACCTAGTTATAAACCCTAGCCTCCCTAATCTTCATTTGTCTGTACATACAATTCATCTTCTTCTTAGCTTCCCATTCCAATGGCAGACAAAACCTAATTCCCAAATTCCAAAATCTAAAAAAAAAAAAAATTCGAGATTTACGCGCTTGGGTCACGCTTGGGGTTTCAAGGGGAAAAACCCTGGAGCTACTTCGAGTCGGGAAGAAAACTACTCGGGTCATCGGGTCGATTTCGCAAAAAAACTCCAAGCAGGCATCGGGTATTTGAGGCGGGAACTCGAAGTCGACTCAGCACCAGAATTTTCCAATCTTCAAATTTTCATAACTTTTGCATACGGACTCGGATTTGGGCGAGGTTTCTTTTGTTAGGATCGTATCAAAATCCCGGACACTTTGACGCTGGTTTGGATGGATTTGGAGACTGTCAAATTTTTGGGTTTAAATTGAATGTAAATTCAATTTAAATTCAAAAAGTGAGTGTTTTATAACGCTCACAACGTACTGAATATCTTTATGGTAGTTAAATTTGAAATTATGAAGTGATATGGATTTATTTGTCTTTGTTTGATAAAAATTTAATTGTCATATAGATTGTCATTTGAATTCACCGTTGAAAACTAAATTGACAGTCAAATTAAAGTTAAATTTTAATTGCGATCAAATTTCCTGATATTGATAATTATGAAGTTGTTGTGAATGTTATTGGCTTTATGGTTGATTGGTTGTGATGGATGCTATTGGTCGATATTGGTTGTTTATTTATTTTGATATATCATGCTATCATCATGTATATTGTTTATTGCATATAAACTGTAAACCGAATCATTTCGAATAAATTAAGAAATAGGTTGAAATGATATACCTATGACATCTATTTGGATTGAAATGATATATGTCCATCCTTGAAATTAAATTTGAAATAATTATCCACTTGGCCATAGGTTAGAAAATTTTATACGGACACCGGGTTGGTTAAATTAAATGATTTTAAAAGTTGTTTTGAAATTATTTAAATGAATTGATTTTAAGAATAAAATCGAATTTATGGAAATTGAATTATTTTGAATTGAAGCTCAAGATGTTGGAATTTAAACTTGGTAAATGAAATTGTTTAATTATTCGAAGTTTAGATTTTTAAGAAAATTTTTGAAATACAGCGTAAATTTTCGAAAGTTGATTTGTTTTAAAAGATTGGACTTTTAATCGAACTCTGAATATTTCTAAGAAATTTTTTATGAAATGATATTTCAAGTTTGAGTTTGGAATTGAAAATTTATTTAAAATTGAGATTTAATTAATTTGGAATTTAATTGAAATTCAAAGAAATTTGTGAATTGGACTAAATTGAAACTATTGAATTATTTAATAATTAAATAAGGTTAAATTATTTAATGATTAAATTGAATTGAAATTCTTTAATAAGAAAATTTTGAACTTTTGAATAAGTGAATTTTTACTTCATAAATAATTGAAATTGAGTTTCTTTATTAATTAAGTTTTGGAAAATTATTTAAGAAAGTAAATAAGTGAAATTGAATTTTTTTAACAAGAAATGAAAATGTGATATTTTTGGAATTAATGTAAGACTTGTAATTGGAAGAATTGATTTGACGAATTTAATTTAATTCAAAATTGTAAGTTTTGATTTAATGAAGTTGAACTTAAAAAGGTAGTGTAATGGATTTGAAATTTAATAGAAATTGTTTTGAATGATAAAGTACCTTAACGGATATTAAATGAAATCGATAAATGAATTTAAATTGATTTGAATGTTGAATTAAATTAATTTAAATGATTTCGGAATGAAACTTATATACGAACTTGAATCAATATTTGAATTGTTTAAATTGAAATTGAAATTGAATTATAAGATTTTGAAATTTTGATTTGGAAGTTTTGAAACGTAAATTGTGGAAATTGATTTAGAAAGACAAATGAAATGTTGATTTATAAATTTTAATTGAGATTGTAATTGATTTGGTTTTGAAATAAATAAACGACCAATCGGTGAAATAATTTCGAAGTTATTAAAGAGACCGGAATCGGTTATGGATATACTCTCTATCTAAACCGAAAACCACTTTAATAACTATACGCGGAGTGATGATCCAGAATGAAGTGGTTGGAATGATGTACGTGTTGACTGAAGAAAGAGAACGATAATGGATAGCCTTGACACTTGTGTCAAATTGGAAATGACTAAAACAGGAGCTGTGCCGGGCCAATGGAGGATTAGCTACCTCAAGTGGACACACTTCTTCGTAAACTATTCTTTTACTTTGTGATTGATTGGTGCGCACCCTTGATTTTGGGAGTGTTGTCTCACGGTGTTGCGGGCGCTGCGGCGTTGCGTTCTCACCAGTCCGGATCAGGCGAACGGTAGTATCACTACCTTGGGTATTGCCTCATGTGCCTTGTCATACTTGTATTCCATTTATGTGTGACCACTACGATTTTGATTTGTACCTTTAGTATATGGATTGCCCTCTGGTGACTTCCGGTTTTGGGGAAACTACGGTCTTGTATATGCTCTTGGGAATATAAACTGTGTTAAGGGTGGAATGGGCCATGGCTTAACGCTATTTTAATACTTTTACTTTAATGTAGACATGTTATAATAGCGTATTGTACTATATAGTAGATAGTTTAACGGATCCTTGAGAGATGGAAAATCCCGTAACATCTCTTAAGTTATTGCACTCACGTTGACACTGGATAGGAGATGTCAAAACCCATAAACATCTTTGACGCCGTCACACTCATATTTTCTTATTCGATTTGACTTACATGAGATATTTTAGTCCTGACTCGAGTGTTTTGCCTTTTCATTACGCTCGGGTCAGCCTGAGCATTTCAGATAAGGTTGAAGATCTATTCTGGAGGACGAAGACGGAATTTGGTATTACATCATTTGTATTCTACTACCATATTATTTTTCCGCTGCATTATTGTATTATCTCTGATATGTATGTAACTCTGATTTATGATGTATAATAATAATCAAATTTATTTATTTAACAGCTTCATGAACTGTTATTTTATTATTATATCTTGTTTCTTCCGCTGCGAGATTTTGAGTTTGTTTTTGTTCTTTCTTTTCCTTTCTTTTCTTATTTAACCCATTAACCATCCGCCCTTTTTAATGGTTTAGAATCGGCATGTGTGTTTGATTTGTCGATTTAAACTGTCCAAAAAGGCGGGTCCTTACATTTTCTAACCTAGGTCAAGTGATACGGATATGTATCATTTCAATTCGCAGTTAAAAAAGAAAAATCCGGGTTCTATCATTTCAAACCCGCAATCCCAAGTTAAAATAAATTAAATAAAAACCATTCAGGCCTATCATTTCAGCCCATAACGATTTTTCCCTATTCTAAAGTCCGTTCGGGTATGTATCATTTCAACCCATAGTGATTCTAGTCTACAGGGAACTTGCAATTGTGATAACAGATATAAATAACAGAATAACATTAAAAAACAATAACATATGATATAACAGGTGTAATAACAGGTGTGAACATCATATGATAATAATATAAGCATATATAACATGATAATATATTTCTACGGATGTTAGTTGGGATTAATTAAATCATTAATGATTACTTGGAGACCACACAAAGTAAAGAGTAGTTTTTGTAGTACCCTAAAATACATTAGAGTTTCAAACTTGTATAAATATACTCTTATGATTCATGAAAGGATGGGTAGTTGCAGCCAACAAATAGAAATAGAAAATTTCTTCTCTTTATGGCTTCTTAACCTTTTATTTTATGCACTTTTATTTCGTGCTTCTCTTTTTATGTTATTTTATTTCATGTTTCTCTTTTTATTTCATGTTTCTCTTTTTATTTCATGCAAGTAGATTAGATTTCTTTTATGCAAATTAGCGTTGATTTACTTTTATGCAATTAATCAGCTCTCTTCCTCTTTAATTAGCATTTTCTTTCATTTTTTTAATGTTGAAACCACTTTTTTGAAATAAATTCAAGAATGAGAGGCTAAGCCACTTCACCTTAGGGGTAATGAAGATCTCATAATTCATGTAAAATCAATATAATGGTTTCATTTATGACCTCTTGTTTTTGGACTTAATGCAAATTTAGATGTAAATGGAATTTTGATGTTTATGAATGAATTTGATAGCCTATGTTATTAACACAAATAGGACATACTTAGTCAATAATAAACTAAAGTTACATCTTCATATAAATATTTAATTTTGATAAAGAAGTTAGAACTAGAAGCAAAATTTAATGATCTATGTTACTTGATCTAAGATTTGTAAATAGATCATGCATAAAATAGATTTTACTTCTAAATTCATAATCATTTTCATGAAATTTAATAAGTGGATTTGGATGATGTATTAAAAATTCATGGTTTATGTTGTTTCATTTAAAGTCACAAATAAACTATATTTAAAACAAATACATTAACTAGTTCTACTTGGGTCAAAAAGAGAGATTATTAATTTATAATGTGTTGATTTATATGAATGTAAGAGTGGATTTATCTCTAAATACATTTTAAATCTCATTACTTTTACTCTAATCTTACTCTAGTTTTTCTACATTTTTTTTATTGAAAACATTTTCAAAAATTTTAGGATAATTTGATTGAGTAAGTTTAAAATTTGTCTTTTCTTGTGGTTAGACCTGTACTTGCATACGTACTACAACTAAAAACCATGCGCTTGTGGTTAATATAATAATAAAATTCGATGGTTCTCTAATCAATAGATAAATGTTTCCGAATCAATTATCCATGTACATCATACGGGCTTGAGTGTATATATATACACACACACACACACTATGATTTTGTTAGCTTACGGAGAGTTCAGGGAATGACTCTTCAATTTGTTCTAAGATGGCATGAATAATCTTCTAAGTAATAACCTGAGGCTGTTGAGCGTGAAGTATGCTTAGTGGATTATTTATCGTCCTTCTACGATTAGAGGGTTTTTGAAACTGTGCAGACCTTGAGCTTTTCTTATTAGTAATTTTTAATACTGTTAGGTATTGTTATGTGCTTTTTTGTGGTTATTCGTCTTGGAATTCGAAGATGAAATGTTTTAAGTAGGGGAGGATGTAATGGCCCGGAGTTTTGAAAACTATCTACTCAAATATCCAAATTATTTAAATATTTAATTTTTGGTTAAATGTGATTAAATGGACTTGATAACCATGTTAAACCCCTTTTAATTAATAACACATGAGGTAAACTTGTTTCTGAAATATGTATCCAAAAATAAATTGTTCGAAGAAATATCAATAATGTGGCCGAAAATCATTTTACTGATAAACGGTCACTCGATAAAAGTTGTTTGAACTTTTTCAGCATGTCTAATATATTAATGTATAATTACATAGCAAGTTAAAAAAAATTAGTGTTTATTGTTAACTAAAAACAAATTAATGATGTCATGCATGAGGTCATGGGGAGATATTTTGGATGGAGAAGACTTAAGGGCTAAGTAAAGGAGGACGATATGTAAAGTGAAGCCCATGGAAGGGAGGATGTGTTTGTGGCTGGCCAAGAAGGTTTAGGAGGCGAGGATGACCTCTTGTTAACTTCTATTTAAACACCCAATAGCCTACAAAATCCATTTGCTAGTTATGAACAAAAATGGTCTTCTTCATGCTTCTTTCCCTTCACTTTATGTTTTTCAAATCAAGTCAAATGAACTTCAAACTTCACCTAACTTTGGAAAAGGCCATAAGACATTGTAGGAGTGGAAAAGAAACTCAAAGGTGGAAGGAAGTTTGCACAAAGGATGGACCTTATTCTGTCTGTGAACAATATATTAAAGGGAAAGCATGGTAGGAAGCTTATTGATACAAAAGGTGATATCTTTGGCATGTTTGGTGATGGTAGGAAGTGCTCATATGTTCTATAATACTTATGCTTGATGTTAGAATGGAATTGGGTGAGTTTACACACCACTGAATGTATATAATGTGTGTGTTGTGTATAAATATAAAGTTAAGTATTGAACTAATGCAAGTTATAACTTTTGAACCCCTTGCTTTGGAAAGCAAATGACAACTTTATATGTAATATACTCAGTTCTATCAACTCTAAAATTTGTATCATGGCCTAAACTTTATGTTTACATGATTGGTGTGGTTGTATGTTATATGGATTTGTGTGTGAACTTATTTGAAGTGGGAGAGTCGCTATAAGTGTACTTCGTAAATCCATTGTGTTTAATCTCCTTAAAATGGTTATATGTGAATATATTATAAAATTATATATTTTAGTTATGCTCTACACTTATAGCGGTATATAGGGCAGCAGGGAAATTGTTTGGAAAAGTATAAAAAAGGATGGACAAAGTTGCAAAAGTCAGTAGCAAAAAGGCCATTATACGAGCACTTTGTAAATGCCTTAATTTTGGGAATTTTTAGCATTATTTTTGAAAGACATCCTGTAATAACCCATAATTTTTAACAATTTGAATGGAAATATTTAATTTATATAAATATTCAAATTTTATTCGAATGTAATAAATTATAAGAAATCAATGACTAATAAAACGACTTGATTTTTGATGATGTATTTTTATTTAAATTTATAGGACGTTTCCATAATTTTAATTTTGAAAAATATTTAAATTATCGTTTGACTCGTTTTGCGACAAATGTTGGTATTTCTTCAAGTTTACAGAATAAGGTAACTAGTATATTTTATTATTATTGAGATCGTATCGCATTTTTATGCATGATCGTATTTTTGTTTTTGTTGTTCGTGGTTCATACGCATACGAAATGCTTTGTAGCAAATTGCTGGAAATTTGTAAATAACTAACCTAATCCTAAGGCTTTTCCTTATTTGCATTTCCCTCTCTTACTTTTCTTTTTCCCTTCTTTATCTCTCTCTCTTATATTTCATTTTATAGTAAAAAGAAAAACTAACTTCCTCTTTATAAATCAAAATATACACTTGGCTAAAAATCATAAAATTAGATCCGATGAGTTCGTAGTAATGAGATCTTTAAATCCATAGAATTTGAATGGTGCTTGGTCGATTTTGGTGGAGTTTGATTGTTTTCAACGGAACGAGGGTTAGCATTTGAGTAGGTTTTAGGAGAGGTTAGGGGAAATCGAGGGTGGCAACAGATTTCTTATATAGAGGAGCACCTTTCCATGTAATCTCGTCAACTTCGGTGTCTTGGGGAGAGATGCAAAATTTGTATGGCCACTTAGGGTGGTGCCAAGTTGCAAATTAGGGAAGGGAGTCGAGCTTGCCGTTAAGGTGTGGGGTGCGTAGAGACTTTAAAGGCGGATTCGTCGGTGAAGTCCGTTCCCTGATTCATTGACTGGAGGTGGAGTAATCGTGCGTGCGCACGGCCTAGAGGTTGTTTGTACGCACGTGCATAGTGTTGCATGAGGGAGGGAAGAAGAAGATTAAGGAAGATTAATTAATTTAAGAAATGTGATTAGTGAATTAATTAAATTATTTAAATCGAAATCCTATAAAATGAATAATTATTTCATACGAGGTCCAATTGAGATGCGTTCTTTTGCATTGGACTCGTAGGAGTGATATCTATGCACTGGAATTGGTTTCATCGAGTTTGGAGCAAGGGGAATTTTGAGCTAAAATCGGATGTTGTTCGATTTTAGATCAAACTGCAATACTTAAGCGTTAACAGAAATTTCGATGAGTTATCCCACCTTTGGATGAATAGTGTATGATATATGGTAGATAGAACTTATCGTCTTCATGTTTGGATGATTTGTTGGTTGGATTTGGTTGAATTTCCGCTTTGAAAAACGAATGACATATAAAATGAAATACGGGGAATTTTGTAAAGGAATCTGATTTCCTCGTTATTATTGATTTTAATTTCAGTTATATACATATTGTATAAATTTTTTATTATTAAAGTTTGGAAGTTTGGCTATAATTGGATGTGACATTGATATATGTTAAAAGTTGAGCATTTTTACTGAAAAAGGTAGTAGTAGCATTGGTTAAGTACTATGGTAGCTATAGTATTTTAAAAATAATATTATTTGCAGTTTTGATTTGTAAATGGTTTTGGTTCGGAAGATGATTGTAACGACCGAAATTTTTAATGTTAGAATGTGAATATTTAATTTATTTAAATAAATAATAAGAATATCAATTGTTAACAAAACAATTCAATTTTTATTGACGTATCTTAATTTAATTTATAGAGTTTTTCCATAAATTTTAATTTAGAAAATATTTAAATTATCGTTTGACGTATTTTCTGGTAAACGATGGTATTTTTGAATTTTTACAAAATAAGATAACCAATGTATTTTATTATTGTTTAGGAATTGTGTTGCATTTTTGTGCACAATCATATTTTTTTTATCGTTTGCAGTTCGTACGTTAATGAAATCTTTGTGATAACCCTGATTTTTGTGAGTAATTTCATGATTTAATTTAGTTTGTGTTTGTTTGAAATTGCATTGAAAAAAATAGGAATAGGAAATTGATTTACAGATACATGGTTTAAAACATGTACATGTGCACAAGATGATGCACACACATGCACACAGATTTCTGTGTAATAAGAATTTAGCAGAAATCAATAGATAAATTAAAATAACTGATTTAGAAATACATATGCATGAAGATAGAATTTTATCTTTAAAAAAAATAGGGTACAAAGAAAATAAAAGACTTAGGTATGCATGTGTTATACATGTATACAGTCAACCAATTTCTGGAAGAAAACAGAAGTTTCATAGAAATGGCATGAGTCCTTAAACAAACACTTTATCCATTTCTGGTAATTTCTTTAATTTAGGAAATAAGAAGTCATGGATATAACATGACCCGGGAAAAGATTAAAAGAATGAGGCTTATTTCTGAAAATGAAGACAAGGACCACATACCCTCTTATTTTTTGAAAGCAGGCTATGTTATGTATGGGGTAGAACTGACATTGGGTAAATTCCATAAACCCTAGAAACAGCCAAGATTTATATAAAAGGCCTAGTATAGTGAGACCATACACATTTTTCTTCATTAACCTAGAAAAAAAAATATACAAGACATAAACCAGAGAGAAAAAAAATAGGAGAAGGCAGAAGACTAAAAAGGGGTTCATAAGGCATAGGAAGAAGAAGGATTAAAGTGAGTAACCTCACTGAAAACTTTGGCATTAAGTCCTGAATATTGAGGCAGCCTATTTGAACTAATCATTCATTTTCTTTTACAAGTTATGTCTTTTGGTTTGATGACTTTGTTTTGTTAATGATCTGTTTAAGTATAGAACATCTCTCTGATTTACCCGGAAAAAAATGAGAGTCATGGATTCATGGTTCAAAATGTTTATCTGTGATATGGGTTAGCTTTGAGATGGAGTGATTTCTTTTATAAGTTTTCTTTATAAAAAAATTGTTTATGAAAATCCCCGGATTCAAGTGGTGGGTATATGGTCTGAAGATAGAAAGAAATATGGGGCTGTAACATTGTGTTGTTGCTTATGTCTCATGTTGATTAAAACAAAAGAAAATGTAGAAGTGCAATGTTGTACATGTGCTGAGCTTCTATGTTTTATGAAATACCCAAATCAAATATACTTGTGGTTTAGCCAGACCATGAATCTGATTGAACCAGAGGTAAGAAAAGATAACCAGTAAAATACTTAGGACCATATACTTACATCTTGATCCACTGAAACTCATAGTCAAAAATAATGTGCTAAGAAACCATATCTATTTTCATGATTAAATGTTTGCTTCTGAGAATATAACTTACCAAACTTTGGATGAATACATGTTGCTTGCATTGTTTCTATTTCTCTGATTAAAAAATGAGATGCAGAAGGGATTAGCAAAGTTATGAAAAAAAAGAAATAGTACTTAGTAATTTAACTAAGGACTTGGGATCTTAGGGCTACAAAATATAGCTTGGCAAGGGGAACATTGCAAGCTCACACATGGTATGTTTATACCCAGGGGCCTGAGTGTGCTGGGTTAACAGAGAGATGTCCCAGGCAGTGTGTGTTTAAAAAGAGAAAGTAGCTAAAGAACCTATTATATTTGATAATGAACTTTAGAAATAGGTTCAGGAGAGGCCTGGGCAAAATCCCTGATGGCCAGTAAAGTTGAAAAGGGCATGATGACTGAATTGATGACTGCATTTGGTTGGCTTATGATGTTTTTATTGATGAATCTTATGATTGTTTTCTATGAATTAAGTCATTGTGATCACATATATATAATCTGTTTAACACTGATATGAATGCACATGCCTCACAAAAACATGTACAAAGAAGATACTGAGTTTCTTATTCATACAAAGCACTGGAATATAAATGGAATTGAATATGATCATGTTTTCAGTTAGATTATTCATACTAGACAATTAGTCTGACCCTTTTGTGTTTGTGCACCATTGGGTGTCTCATATTTGTATGAGGCAGTTCATGGTGACTATGCAGGTAAATAAGAACATGGTTGATCAGGAATTGGATGAGTTAAATACTTAAAGATTTGGATGCTATGTTTAAAAAGACTTTGCTGAAGTAAATCAAACATTCATGAGGAACTAGATTAAGACCTTTTGTTTAAGTTACTTTGAGAAACCAATGTATTGTTAATTGATGTTTTGTAGTTGTTGAACTTATATATATCAGCTGAGACTATGTGCTTTGTTTCTACAAGATGTTTTGCTAGGAAAAATGAATGTTAAACTTCAAGAACAGTCAGGCTAATGGTAGAAAATTTGAGAATAAAGGATTTATGGATTGAATGTATATACAAAGAACTGACATAAGAAAATCCATGTATAAGTTAAGAAATAATTTTTAGACACTCTGAGACGTCTGTCATAAAGATTTAGACGTCTGAGATCAAATTTAGACGTCTGTCATAAAAAATTTAGATGTCTGAATTTAGTTCAAAATGTTTTTCACTCTCTGTTTCAATTTTAGACACTCTGAGACGTCTGTCATAAAGATTTAGACGTCTGAGATCAAATTTAGACGTCTGTCATAAAAAAATTAGATGTCTGAATATAGTTCAAAATGTTTTTCACTCTCTGTTTCAATTTTAGACACTCTGAGACGCCTGTCATAAAGATTTAGACGTCTGAGATCAAATTTAGACGTCTGTCATAAAAAATTTAGACGTCTAAACTGCTGATTTTGCCTAATTTGCCTATTGAGAAAAAGAAGTGTTAAAAATTACTAAGTAGCAACTGCATATGATTATGGGATTAATTCCCCTGACTTAAAAATCAAAAGGTATGGAAAATGAGCTATGTGTTGGTTGATTTGAAATTCAAAATTCAATCAGGATACACTCTTGCTAAACAACACTCTGATCCAAGCAAGAGGGTCACATACATCTTCATATGTATGTGAATATATTTATTGATGAACTGATATAAATATATTAGTAGAAAAGGAGGATCCTGGATTATTTAGTAAGAAGGCTAAATGACTCTAAAAGATTTATTGATGTAAAAAAAATCCTAGTAAAAATAATTAGGTGGAATTAGTTAGGGTCATTTCATTTGGTATCAGAGCTATGTTGTTAAATAACATAGAAAAAATTTTGTATGAACTTGTTTGCATTGGATGTATAGAAGTGTTGACTGCTTTGGATGTTTTGATTGTTAATGTTTACACTATTGATATCTATTATGACAGAATAAGTGATAGATTAAAATGAGTAATCTATAGAATATTAGACAAAACAGACTAACCTAAGTATTATATCCATAGAGATATGGTAGGACCCAGACATCAAAATGTAGGAACAAGTGAACCACCCATGGTGAATGTGCAAGAATTCATGAGAGCCCTAAGGGATGGAGTAGGCAACAGGCAGGAAAATCCACATGAGGAACTTTCCAAACTACTCAAGACTTTTACCAATCTTGGAGGCAAAACTTTTGATGGCACAGAAGGAGTTATGGGAGTTCAAAATTGGCTCAGAATTTTGGAAAGAATCTTTGCAGACATGCAAGTTGAAGACCAAAGGAAGAGGCAAATTACATCCAAGCAATTGAGAGGAGCAGCTTTGGATTGGTGGGAGGTTATCATAGCTGGAAGACCTGAAGAGGAAGTGACATGGGATCAATTTAAAGCAATGTTGGAGGGTACATTTATCCCTGCATCAGGTAAAGAGTCTTTACTGGAGGAATTCATCAAATTGAGGCAAGGGACTATGAGTGTCACTGAGTACACTCAGAAGTTTGAATCATTGGCAAAGTATGGTGCAGTGCTCATCACTACTGAGGAAGCTAAGAATGGCAGATATATTCAAGGGTTGAACCCTAGCCTTAGTAGAGCCATGCTACCATACAAGGATAAAACTTTTGATCAAGTTTTGGATTTGACTTTGAGCATTGAACAACATGATAAAGCTAGAGAGAATTTCAGGGCATTCAAAAATAATCAAAACAAGAAGGGAAAGGGTAAATTTCACCCTTATGATAAGAAGAAAACAGACATAGCTTCCACCAAGAAACCAGAAGAAGCCAGAACTACTGAAGTAAGGAAGAAGATCACTTGTTATAACTGTGGCCAAGAGGGGCATATGAAGAATAGATGCACAAATGTTAGGCCTGCATCCTTCAATTGTCACCATTGTGGGAAGGAAGGTCACATAAAGAGGAATTGTCCAGACTTTAAGCAAGGAAGATTAGGGGCTTTGGAAGGGAAAGGCAAGGCAGCTGAGGGATCAAGTGTTGAAAAGCATGGTCAAGTTGAAGGTACTTTGCTTATTCACTCAATACCTTTAGCAGTAGTGTATGATACTGGGGCTACACACTCATTGATCTCTCATGATATTGCACAACAATTAAAATTGAATTGTATGATTGTTGATAAGCCACTGTTAATTAGGAGCCCTATAGGTAGTTCATGTGTTATGGGTATGATGTGCATGCAACTGGGACTAAATATAGGAGGACATGTGTTTGAGTCAAACCTATATGTGTTGCAATATCCGGACATAGGGATTATTTTAGGAGTTGATTGGTTGAGTAGATATAAGGCTATCATAAATATGGAGACATCCACCATATCATTGAAAGTTTCAGATGGACAAAGAATAGTTGTTCTTTGTGAGGCAAACAAGAATAGAGGTATACCCAACCTTTCTACATTGTCAAATGTAAAACCCATGCCTGCATTAGAAGAGATCCCCATAGTTAATCAATATGTTGATGTGTTTGGTGAAGTGAGGGGAGTTCCAAACCACAGACCAGTTGAGTTTTCAATCAAGATAATTCCAGGAGCTAACCCAGTGGTTAAAAGACCAACTAGAATGGGGCCTAAGGAGTTGATGGAGCTGAAAAAGCAATTAGTTGAACTAGAAGAAAAAGGTTTTATTAGACCCAGTAGCTCATCATGGGGAGCACCAGTAGTCTTTGTTAAGAAACAAGATGGATCCCTTAGGTTATGTATTGACTATAGGGAATTAAACAAAGTCACAGTTAAAAATAAATACCCCTTACCAAGAATTGACGATCTCTTTGATCAATTGAGTGGTGCAAAAATATTTTCTAGACTTGATTTAGCTTCAGGCTTTCATCAGATTAAAGTAGAAGAGGAAAGTATAAAGTATACAGCCTTTAACACCAGATATGGACTTTATGAATTTTTAGTAATGCCATTTGGTTTGACAAATGCTCCTTCCTATTTTGTTGATTTGATGAATAGGATTTTTAGAGAATAATTGGATAAGTTTGTATTAATATTTATTGATGATATACTAATTTATTCTAAGTCAGTTAGAGAGCATGAAAACCATTTGCACATGGTATTTGAGAAATTGAGACGGGAAGACTTGAAAGCAAAGTTTTCAAAATGCACTTTTTGGCAAAATGAAGTGAATTTTCTAGGCCATATCATATCAGAAAAAGGAATAGCTATGGATTCCAATAAAGTCATTGCAGTACAAGCTTGGAAAAGGCCTACTAATGTCACTGAAGTCAGATCATTCATGGGAATGGCTGGTTACTATAGAAGATTTATAAAAGATTTTGCAAAAATCTCAATTCCATTAACCAGATTGACTAGGAAAAATCAAGTGTTCACCTGGACTGAGGAGTGTGAAAAAGCCTTTGGGAAATTAAAAGAAGCACTGGTACAAGCTCCAATTCTTAAGGTACCTGAGGGAAATGAAAACTTGGTGGTGTATACTGATGCAAGTGGACAAGGGCTTGGGGCAGTGTTGATGCAACAAGATCAGGTAATAGCTTATGCTTCTAGGCAGTTGAAATCAAGTGAGGTAAGGTATGCTACTCATGACCTTGAATTGGCTGCTATAGTGTATGCTCTTAAATTATGGAGACACTACTTGTTAGGAGCAAAATTTGAAGTGTATACAGACCATAAATCACTTAAATATTTGTTTTCACAAAAAGAATTAAATATGAGGCAGCAAAGATGGATTGAACTCTTAGCCTCATATGATTTTGAAATATTGTACACACCTGGTAAGGCTAATAAAGTAGCAGATGCCTTAAGTAGACAACATGCTAAAGTGGCTAGATTAATGATAGAAGAGTTTAACACTTTATCAGTATTAATTGATTCAGAGATAGGAAGTAATAACATAGAAAATATGAGCTTATGCAGTGAGAATGTAGAAATGGGAAAATTAAGTTTTATTACTCTGGGATCAGAATTGAAAAATAAAGTTGTAAAGCTACAAGACCAAGATCCATTTTTATTTGAAAGGAAGACTCAAATATTAAATGGTAAGGGAGTGGAAGGTTTTCAGTTGAATGATCAAGGCCATTTGAGGAAAGGAGAAAGAATATGTGTTCCAGCAGTTGATGAGTTGAAGCAAGAAATCTTGGATGCTTACCACAAAAGTAAATATACTATACACCCAGGAAGCACAAGAATGTATCACAACCTCAAGAGAGATTATTGGTGGAGTGGTATGAAGAGTGCAGTGGCAACCTATGTATCTAAATGTATGATTTGCCAACATGTGAAGGCTGAGTATCAAAAACCCTCAGGGATGCTTCAACCTTTGCAAATACCACAGTGGAAATGGGAAGACATATCAATGGATTTCATTGATGGTTTGCCTAGAACTAGGAGAGGAAATGATAGTATTTGGGTAGTGGTTGATAGGCTAACCAAGTCAGCCCACTTTATACTAGTGAAATCAGAAAGAAATGCAAATACCCTAGCCCAGTTATTTATTAAAGAAGTAGTCAGGCTGCATGGTATACCAAAGACTATAGTAAGTGATAGAGATACCATCTTCACTTCAAAGTTTTGGTAGAGTTTTCACAAGGCAATGGGGACTGATTTATGCTTAAGCACAGCATACCATCCTCAAACTGATGGCCAAACAGAAATTGTGAACAAATTGCTTGAAGACATGTTAAGAGCTTGTGTATTGGATTGGGGAGGAAGTTGGGAGGATCATATCTTTTTAGCTGAATTTGCATACAACAATAGCCATCATAGTAGTATAGGCATGGCCCCCTTTGAAGCTCTTTATGGGAGACCATGTTTATCACCCTCAAGTTGGCTTGAATCTGGAGAAAAAGTGGTCTTAGGACCAGAAAATGTGAAAGAGACTTCTGAAAATATAGCTTTGATCAGAAAAAGAATTGCTTCTGTCCAAGATAGGCAAAAGAAATATGCAGATCAAAGAAGGAAGGCAGTACAATATGATGTTGGGGATTATGTATTCATCAAGATATCACCCATGAAAAAGGTTCTAAGGTTTGGGAAACAAGGGAAGTTGATTCCTAGGTATATAGGACCATATAAAATCCTAGAAAGAATAGGAACAGTAGCTTATAAATTAGAGTTTCCAGAAGAAATGAGAGCAATGCATGATGTTTTTCATGTGTCTCAACTTAGAAGATGGGTTCATGATAAGGAGGCAATCCTAGAATCCTCTAAGGATGTGCAGATTGATCCTAGAATGATCTACGAAAAGGAACCAGTGGGCATAATTTCTAGAGAAACCAAGAAATTGAGAAATAAAGAAATTAAATTAGTAAAAGTGCAATGGAGTCTTGACCCAAACGATTGCACATGGGAAGTGGAAGATAAAATCAGAAATGATTATCCACAACTGTTTGATTAAATGAAAGGTAAATTTATTTATATTAATGAATGTTTTGATTGAAATATGCATTATGATTTTTGTTTTAATATGCATAGTGTTTAATTAAGTGATTGGCTTGAGAATGGTTTTGATATCAGAAGTTGATTTTCTGAAGAAATGATACTTAAGTTAAGTATGAAAGAATTGCGGGACACAATTCCTAAAAGGAGGGGTAAATGTGATAACCCTGATTTTTGTGAGTAATTTCATGATTTAATTTAGTTTGTGTTTGTTTGAAATTGCATTGAAAAAAATAGGAATAGGAAATTGATTTACAGATACATGGTTTAAAACATGTACATGTGCACAAGACGATGCACACACATGCACACAGATTTCTGTGTAATAAGAATTTAGCAGAAATCAATAGATAAATTAAAATAACTGATTTAGAAATACATATGCATGAAGATAGAATTTTATCTTTAAAAAAAATAGGGTACAAAGAAAATAAAAGACTTAGGTATGCATGTGTTATACATGTATACAGTCAACCAATTTCTGGAAGAAAACAGAAGTTACATAGAAATGGCATGAGTCCTTAAACAAACACTTTATCCATTTCTGGTAATTTCTTTAATTTAGGAAATAAGAAGTCATGGATATAACATGACCCGGGAAAAGATTAAAAGAATGAGGCTTATTTCTGAAAATGAAGACAAGGACCACATACCCTCTTATTTTTTGAAAGCAGGCTATGTTATGTATGGGGTAGAACTGACATTGGGTAAATTCCATAAACCCTAGAAACAGCCAAGATTTATATAAAAGGCCTAGTATAGTGAGACCATACACATTTTTCTTCATTAACCTAGAAAAAAAAATATACAAGACATAAACCAGAGAAAAAAAATAGGAGAAGGCAGAAGACTAAAAAGGGGTTCATAAGGCATAGGAAGAAGAAGGATTAAAGTGAGTAACCTCACTGAAAACTTTGGCATTAAGTCCTGAATATTGAGGCAGCCTATTTGAACTAATCATTCATTTTCTTTTACAAGTTATGTCTTATGGTTTGATGACTTTGTTTTGTTAATGATCTGTTTAAGTATAGAACATCTCTCTGATTTACCTAGAAAAAAATGAGAGTCTTGGATTCATGGTTCAAAATGTTTATCTGTGATATGGGTTAGCTTTGAGATGGAGTGATTTCTTTTATAAGTTTTCTTTATAAAAAAATTGTTTATGAAAATCCCCGGATTCAAGTGGTGGGTATATGGTCTGAAGATAGAAAGAAATATGGGGCTGTAACATTGTGTTGTTGCTTATGTCTCATGTTGATTAAAACAAAAGAAAATGTAGAAGTGCAATGTTGTACATGTGCTGAGCTTCTATGTTTTATGAAATACCCAAATCAAATATACTTGTGGTTTAGCCAGACCATGAATCTGATTGAACCAGAGGTAAGAAAAGATAACCAGTAAAATACTTAGGACCATATACTTACATCTTGATCCACTGAAACTCATAGTCAAAAATAATGTGCTAAGAAACCATATCTATTTTCATGATTAAATGTTTGCTTCTGAGAATATAACTTACCAAACTTTGGATGAATACATGTTGCTTGCATTGTTTCTATTTCTCTGATTAAAAAATGAGATGCAGAAGGGATTAGAAAAGTTATGAAAAAAAAGAAATAGTACTTAGTAATTTAACTAAGGACTTGGGATCTTAGGGCTACAAAATATAGCTTGGCAAGGGGAACATTGCAAGCTCACACATGGTATGTTTATACCCAGGGGCCTGAGTGTGCTGGGTTAACAGAGAGATGTCCCAGGCAGTGTGTGTTTAAAAAGAGAAAGTAGCTAAAGAACCTATTATATTTGATAATGAACTTTAGAAATAGGTTCAGGAGAGGCCTGGGCAAAATCCCTGATGGCCAGTAAAGTTGAAAAGGGCATGATGACTGAATTGATGACTGCATTTGGTTGGCTTATGATGTTTTTATTGATGAATCTTATGATTGTTTTCTATGAATTAAGTCATTGTGATCACACATATATAATCTGTTTAACACTGATATGAATGCACATGCCTCACAAAAACATGTACAGAGAAGATACTGAGTTTCTTATTCATACAAAGCACTGGAATATAAATGGAATTGAATATGATCATGTTTTCAGTTAGATTATTCATACCAGACAATTAGTCTGACCCTTTTGTGTTTGTGCACCATTGGGTGTCTCATATTTGTATGAGGCAGTTCATGGTGACTATGCAGGTAAATAAGAACATGGTTGATCAGGAATTGGATGAGTTAACTACTTAAAGATTTGGATGCTATGTTTAAAAAGACTTTGCTGAAGTAAATCAAACATTCATGAGGAACTAGATTAAGACCTTTTGTTTAAGTTACTTTGAGAAACCAATGTATTGTTAATTGCTGTTTTGTAGTTGTTGAACTTATATATATCAGCTGAGACTATGTGCTTTGTTTCTACAAGATGTTTTGCTAGGAAAAATGAATGTTAAACTTCAAGAACAGTCAGGCTAATGGTAGAAAATTTGAGAATAAAGGATTTATGGATTGAATGTATATACAAAGAACTGACATAAGAAAATCCATGTATAAGTTAAGAAATAATTTTTAGACACTCTGAGACGTCTGTCATAAAGATTTAGACGTTTGAGATCAAATTTAGACGTCTGTCATAAAAAATTTAGATGTCTGAATTTAGTTCAAAATGTTTTTCACTCTCTGTTTCAATTTTAGACACTTTGAGACATCTGTCATAAAGATTTAGACGTCTGAGATCAAATTTAGACGTCTGTCATAAAAAATTTAGATGTCTGAATATAGTTCAAAATGTTTTTCACTCTCTGTTTCAATTTTAGACACTCTGAGACGCCTGTCATAAAGATTTAGACGTCTGAGATCAAATTTAGACGTCTGTCATAAAAATTTTAGACGTCTAAACTGCTGATTTTGCCTAATTTGCCTATTGAGGAAAAGAAGTGTTAAAAATTACTAAGTAGCAACTGCATATGATTATGGGATTAATTCCCCTGACTTAAAAATCAAAAGGTATGGAAAATGAGCTATGTGCTGGTTGATTTGAAATTCAAAATTCAATCAGGATACACTCTTGCTAAACAACACTCTGATCCAAGCAAGAGGGTCACATACATCTTCATATGTATGTGAATATATTTATTGATGAACTGATATAAATATATTAGTAGAAAAGGAGGATCCTGGATTATTTAGTAAGAAGGCTAAATGAAATGACCCTCCTATTTCTACCCTAATTTCATAAGGATTTTTTTTCCATCAAAGGGAATTTAAATCACGTAGAAATCAAAATGCCATAAAGGCTATTGACATAGCCACTTATTTCTTTTCTAAATAGGCAAATTAGGCAAAATCAGCAGTTCAGACGTCTAAATTCTTATGACAGGCGTCTAAACTTAATTACAGACGTCTATCTAATTATGACAGACGGCTCATAGATCAAAAATTGAAACAGAGAGAAAAAGACATTTTGAACTGAATTCAGACATCTAATTATTTTGTGACAGACGTCTATATTTAACCTTCGACGTCTAAATTATTTAGACTGTCGTCTAAGTTTAATCTCAGACATCTAAATTATTTAGACTGTCGTCTAAATTCGATTTCTATGTACATGCATATGCACATTCAATTTATATGTGTCTGGATGTCCACCTACATTCATTTACACTTTTAAGTTCGATTTAAACTTCCTTAGAACTATCAGAGATGATATATAGATTGATCATTTATTACAATTATATTTTCCAGGGTCATTTTCTTTTTCCAATAAACCAAAATATATTCAGGATCAAAACAATTAACCAATATAAATATATCAGTACTTTCACAAAGATAAGCACATACATGTGAGGATGTATATGCCTCTCTTGTTTAAATCAGAGTTCTGGAAAACAAGAGGAGATTGGATTGATTGAATTTAATCAATCCACACATAGTACAGTGTTATATGCAATAAAAATTTCATTCATGTTTGATTTTCTTCTTATAAAATCTGTCTGGAATTTAAAATGCATTTGGTTAAAATCTGAATAAAAATTCAGATTCCTATTACAGATACAAAGGAAAAGGGTGTATTAATATTTGCACAAAACATGTTTATGTGCATATATAACTGCAACTATTTGGATCTGACTTTCAATTCCCTTATTACAGATCCTTCCTTTATTTAAAAATAAGACATGAAACATTTGTATGAAACAAGTTAGATTATGGGAACCTTGCAGTCATAAAACATTCAACCTATGCCTATTATCTTTTGTATACACTTACCATGTTTGAAAGACAAAACCATTTAATTTTTCTGAGAATCAACTATCCAGATTTCCCAAAACTTAAATCCTTTATAAAGACTCAAAATTGACTAATACATTTATAAAATGTAATCATTCAGTCTTCAACATGGTGTTCTTACTAAATCCACTTACAATATTTTGATTAACTTCTTTAATATCAGATATTAACCAGATTCATAAATTCCAGATACAAGTCAATCTCTTAATAAAATACTTAACAAAATATCCATCCCATATTCAACACTTAATACAAGTAACAATTTAAATCATTAATACATGCGGATTTTATCATTTTGGCTCTTATCTAACTAAGTTTAGCATGCTATAATCCCCTTCTCAAAGCCTTGCTCCTACTCCTACTTAGTTGCTGCAATCCCTGAAAAAGCATTTGAAACTGCCTCATTTTTAAATGAGACACCCCAGATGCCATTAGCACACTAGGGTCAGACACATGTCTGGTATGAGAAAATTCACAAAAGCAACTAGTTAATTAGGTTAAATCAAATTAAATACATATACATAAAGTTCTGCCCTTTGGAATCAGATCATACTTGTGTGCATGCTCTGTGTCATTGTGCATGTGCACACTTTAATTTTCCTTTCCAGAGACTACATATATCAATATGACATATACATTCAAGCATACAATTCAGACATAATCAAACAATCATTCATACCAAATAGGAAAATAACCAATATGAGTTAAATCATTTATTCAATCCTCATATTTCAATTCTGGGAAAAACTCTAGTTTTCTCATCATCTCAAATATTATTCCCTTGGTATAATTATCTATCCTGGTCTCACCTGCAATATTTATGAATCAATGGACACACTGTAATGAACTAATTCACTCCATTACACAAAGATCTCAGGACTTAAACAAGCCATGTGTCAACTTGTGCTACTCAAGAACACAAGTCATTCCTGCAGTGTTCTTGACCCCAAATTTCCTAATCAGGTTTAAGTTAATAATAACTCTTTTGATTTTTCATGACTAAACCATTCAGTGATCCATTTCACTAACTAAAACATCCATATCATGGCATCTCATATTATTCAAAACCATACAGAGACAAGCAAGCAAACAACCATTGGTGACTAAATAAATAAGGTTCTGTATGCATATGTATACATTCTGGTATTTTAAAAAGGGTGTAGGCAACTAACATTGGCTTATGGCTTTTGAGAGGGTTTTTCCTTTTTGCAAACATTTGTGCTTGAGTTAAACTCAGAATGACCTGGTTTCACTGAATCACAAAATTTTGTTTGCTATGCATATGAACATATATATATATTTTCATTGAATCAGGAGCATCAGCACATAGGCAACCCTATTGCACCCCTAATTCCTTTTTGTCTCAAGCCTCAGCACTTATACATAAGTATATTGCAGCTCAACATTATTTACATCTTTCTGGGTTGAGCCAAAACCAATACTACTTGCCTATTTTCAACATTTTATTTTCTGGGTATTTGTTTATGTTCCTAAACATTAACATATCATAGATCTGGATTTATAAAACATATATGTATACTAACAACACATAAAGCTTTCTTATAATAAAACAAGTGATCAACCAAAGAGAATCAAAACATTTTCAGTTTTAAAATCACAGATAAGCATTCTCATATGAAAGTATATTTTTAAGAAAATTACTTATAACTGGCTGCCTACATTAGGACTTATTGCCTTAGATTTTTGAGTGAGTTTTCTCACCTAGCTCTCTTCTTTGCTTCCTTAATTAATTGATGAACTTCTGCCTTTAACCTCAAGCTCTCTTCCTTCCCTTGCCTTATGATTTCTATGGTGTTGTTTCTTTTTTTTTCAAAGTTCTTTTCTGAGAAGGAGAGGAGGCTGCTGCATATACATGTATATATACAGGGTCTTCCTTAGGGTTTTGGGTATTGGCTAAAGCCATTTTTGCCCACCAGAAAAATCATGTTATCTGCATTTTATTTAAACCCAAAGTTCTACCGTTCCCAGCTTAATTTAGGTGAAGAGAAAAGTGGTTACATTCTTTTCAGAATTTTGCTTTTCAGAAAATACTTTTTCCTTTGTCTACAATCATGCCAAAAATGTGACTTGATTTTATTATTTATCAAATACTCTTCCTAATTTTGCCTATAGCAAACATTTCCTTGTTTGTCTTATTTTTCCTATTTTTAGCTTTCATGTAAATGGTATGTACCTTCTTTATTTATTTACAAGAGGACTACTCCTTTTTATATATTCAGTTTTTCTTTCTTTCTTCCTATATACTAAAATATGTCTATATATTTTATCTTACTAATTTGAACTCTAGTATTTTATTAACACATATATATATTTATATAAGTCTTACTGAAATAATTAGTACACCTATATATATATATATATTTATACATCATACTGTATTGACACACACACATGCACATGTACACTCAAAAATATTCATTAGCATCCATATATGCATATTTTCTTATGCATTCAGCTTTTAAGGATTTAATTTATATATATATATATATATATTTCCATACATATCAATATGTATTTTTTCTTAGAGTTCAGGGATTTTAGCTTTTGTTCATGTGCATTTCCTGTGCACACATGTACACACATACTGATACACTATCAAGCTATATCACTCCCCTTTCAAAATTAATTCAAAAATTATTTTGAATTCATTTATATTTTTCAGAATAGATTCCTAAAATCTTGGGTCATTACATACATCCCTCCTTTTAGAAATTGTGTCCCACAATTTTCCTAAGCTTAAAATAAATTTTAAACTTAATTTAGAGAACAAATACATTCTCAACCAAATAAATTTTTAGTTCTATGATAACTAAAAACATATGCATCTAACAAAAGAAAACAATCAAAAATCAGAATTACCTTTAATCTGAAAATAGCTTAGGATAATTTATCCTAACTTTATCTTCTAATTCCCATGTGCAATCACTAGGATCAAGACTCCACTGTACCTTCACAAGTTTCAGAGATTTATTTCTCAACTTCTTCACATCTTTTGCCAAAATTCCCACTGGATCCGTTTCATAAATCAAATTAGGATTTATCTGCACTTGGGTTGGGGTCTCAAGAATTTCTGCCTTGTCATGGACCCACCTTCTCAATTGTGATACATGAAAAACATCATGTATACCTTGCATGTTTTCTGGTAATTCCAACTTATATGCCAAGGGACCAATTCTCTCCAGAATTTTGTATGGTCCAATATATCTTGGGGTTAATTTGCCTTGTTTTCCAAACCTCAGCACATTTTTCATAGGTGAGATTTTGATGAAAACAAAATTTCCCACTTCATATTCTACCTGCCTTCTTCTCATGTCTGCAAATTTCTTTTGCCTATCTTGAGCTGCTGCCATTCTTCTTCTTATCAACTCAATTTTCCCCTTAGTTTCTTGTATGTACTCAGGTCCTAAAATAGACCTTTCTCCTGCTTCTACCCAACAAACAGGTGACAAACAGGGTTTACCATATAAGGCTTCAAATGGAGCCATTCCTATGGTACTTTGGTAGCTGTTGTTGTATGTAAATTCAACTAGATGAAGATAATCTTCCCAGTTGCCTCCAAAATCCAGTATACATGCCCTCAACATGTCCTCCAAAACTTTGTTTACTACCTCAGTCTGCCCATCTGATTGAGGATGGTAGGCAGTACTTAAACATAGTTCACTTCCCATTGCTTCTTGAAAGCTTCTCCAGAATTTTGAAGTGAAGATGGTATCCCTATCACTCACAATGGTTTTGGGAATGCCATGTAACTTTACCACTTCCTTTATAAAAATTTGAGCTAATTTTGGTGCTGTTCTTTCTGACTTGACTGGGATGAAGTGTGCTACCTTGGTTAGCCTATCAACTATCACCCATATACTTGTATTACCTCTCTTAGATCTAGGCAGTCCATCTATGAAGTCCATAGATATGTCTTCCCACTTCCACTGTGGTACACTAAGAGACTGCATCAACCCTGATGGCCTTTGGGTTTCAGCCTTGACTTGTTGGCAAGTCATACATTTGGCAATGTATTTAGCTACATCAGATTTCATCCCCTTCCACCAGAAGTCTCTTTTCAAATTTTGGTACATTTTTGTGTTGCCTGGGTGTATGGAGTATTTACTTCTGTGATATTCATTCAATATCTCTTTCTTCAATTCTGTGTCCTCTGGTACACACATCCTATTTTGGTATCTCATATAACCATTTTTATCAATATGGTGATTCATCACTTCCTCCCCTCTTGAGAGGAGCACTTTCTTCTCTAACAAGTTGGCATCTTGTTCTTGCATCTTTCATACCTTCAGAATTAAATCTGGTTGGAGTGTCATTAAGCTTAACTTCCCTTTATATTCTTGTGCACCATGCATCTACTCATCCATGTGCACACAACCATTCTCCCAAATTTCTAACTCAGTTAGCAAAGACAAATCTTTAAATTCTTCTATCATCATCATAGCCAATTTAGCATGCTGTCTACTTAGAGCATCTGCAACTTTGTTTGCTTTGCCTGGTGTATAGAGTATGTCAAAGTCATAGGCAGCTAAGAACTCCACCCATCTATGTTGCCTCATGTTCAAATCTTTTTGTGAAAATAAATATTTCAGAGACTTGTGGTCAGTGTACAGTTCAAACTTTGTGCCTAACAAATAATGCCTCCAAAGTTTTAAAGCATAGATCACAGCTGCTAATTCGAGATCATGTGTGGCATACCTTACTTCATGGGGTTTAAGTTGTCTGGATGCATATGCAATGACTTGGCCTTGTTGCATCAACACTGCACCCAAGCCAAATCCACTAGCATCAGTGTATACCACTAGTTCTTCATTTCCATATGGTACCTTTAAAATTGGAGCATTCACCAATGCCTCCTTCAACTGTTCAAAAGACTTCTCACATTTTTCTGACCAAACAAAAGCTTGGTTCTTCCTGGTTAGGTTAGTGAGTGGTGTAGAGATTTTTGAAAAATCTTTTATAAACCTCCTATAATACCCTGCCATCCCCATAAATGACCTTAATTCACTCACAGTGCTTGGCCTCTTCCATGCTTGAATAGCCACTACTTTATTGGGGTTCACAGAAATTCCTTGAGCAGATATAACATGGCCAAGGAAATGTACTTCCTCTTTCCAAAATACACATTTTGAAAATTTTGCCTTTAAATCTTTTTCCCTTAACCTAGACAAAACCAGGTGCAAATGATGCTTATGTTCTTCCACCTTCATTTGATGAAAACCAGATGCTAAGTCTAGTCTAGAAAATACTTTTGCCCCTGCTAATTGATCAAAAAGATCATCTATTCTTGGCAATGGGTATTTATTTTTAATAGTTACCTTGTTTAATTCTCTATAATCTATACAGAGTCTTAAGGAGCCATCTTGTTTCTTAACAAATACCACTGGTGCTCCCCAGCAAGAATTACTTGGTCTTATAAAACCCTTTTCTTCCAGTTCTTCTAACTGTTTCTTTAATTCCTTTAGTTCATTTGGCCCCATTCTAGTTGGCTTTTTAATCACTGGGCTTGCTCCTGGAACTAGATTGATCTGGAACTCTACTGGTCTATGGTGTGGAACACCCTTGACCTCACCAAACACATCCAAATATTCATTGACTATGGGAATTTCTTCAATGGTTAGTTCAATAGAATCTTTTTCTGAGTCAACTAAGTGATATAGTTTTCCTTCCTTAGCTACTTCACATAAAACTGTGATTCTCTGACCTCTAGAATTTTGCAATGATATGGTGGATGAGTCTAAATTAATTATGGCTTTAAATTGCCTTAACCAGTCTACCCCCAAAATAACACCTATATTTGGGTAATTCAAAACATATAAATTGGAAATAAAAACATTTCCTCCTATGTTTAATTCCACATCCACACAAATCATATTTAAAACACTAGAACTCCCCAGTGGACTTTGTATATGCAATAGGGTTTCAACCAATATGAAATTCAGTTTTAGCATTTTAACTAGTTCATAAGAAATTAAAGAGTGAGTTGCCCCAGTATCATATACTACTGCTATGGGTATGGTACAAATAAGTAATGTACCTTCCACTTGGCTATGGTTTTCAGTGTTACTCTCCACTGTGGCTTTTCCTTTTCCTTCCAAATTTGCCAATTTTCCTTGCTGTTTGTACTCAGGACAATTCCTCTTCATATGCCCCTCTTTCCCACATAGATAGCACTTGAAAGCTCCTCCTTTCAATTCTGGACATCTTGGTTTGATATGTCCTTCTTTTCCACACTGATGGCACACAATTTTCTTCTTGGTTTCCTTAGCTTTGACATCTCCAGTGCCTTTGTTACTGGCCTCTTCCTTCTTCTTATCATAAGGGTGATACCTCCCCTTACTCTTCTTGGTATTATTGCTCTTAAAATTTCTGAACTTCTCCCTTTCCTTGTCATGCTGTTCCAACCTCAAAGCTAAGTCTATCACATGGTCAAAAGTCCTGTCTGCATAGGGTAACATGGCTCTGCTAAGTCCTGGGTTCAACCCTTTTATGTACCTATCATTTTTGGATGCCTCATCTGCCACAAGCATTGCTCCATATGTGGAAAGCCCCTCAAACTTTTGAGTGTATTCTGTGACAGTCATGGTTCCTTGTCTAAGTCTAATAAATTCTTCTAGCAAGGTAGTCTTTGCTGATGCTGGTACAAACCTTGCTTCCAACATCTCTTTGAATTGATTCCAAGTGATTTCATTCTCATTTCTTCCTGCAATAATAACTTCCCACCAGCCTAAAGCTACTCCTTTTAGCTGTCTTGAAGCCACTTGCCTCTTTCTTTGATCATCAAGTTGCATGTCATTGAAAATTCTTTCCAATGTTCTCAACCATGTTTGAATTTCCATAATACTCTCTGTCCCTTCAAAGCTTTTGCCTCCTAAATGAGTATATGTCTTAAGTAATTTTGAGAGTTCTTCATAGGGATTTTCTTGCCTTTGTCCTGCCCCATCCCTAAATGCTCTCACCAAGTCTTGCAGATTGACCATTGGTGGTGCATGGGAAGATCCTGCTCCCTGATTTGGTGGTCTCCCTACCATAGTTTGCTAATAATAATTTACATAGCTAGTTAGTTTGATTGGTAATTTTATTATTTCAGTGGTTTTTTTTTCACACTGAAAACATTGATATATATATTTAGTTCCTTTAAATTTTATTTCTATCTAAGAACTTGATCTTTACTTCTACTATGTTGAATAACATAGCTCTGATACCAACTGAAATGACCCTCCTATTTCTACCCTAATTTCATAAGGATTTTTTTTTTCCATCAAAGGGAATTTAAATCACGTAGAAATCAAAATGCCATACAGGCTATTGACATAACCACTTATTTCTTTTCTAAATAGGCAAATTAGGCAAAATCAGCAGTTCAGACGTCTAAATTCTTATGACAGGCGTCTAAACTTAATTACAGACGTCTATCTAATTATGACAGACGGCTCATAGATCAAAAATTGAAACAGAGAGAAAAAGACATTTTGAACTGAATTCAGACATCTAATTATTTTGTGACAGACGTCTATATTTAACCTTAGACGTCTAAATTATTTAAACTGTCGTCTAAGTTTAATCTCAGACGTCTAAATTATTTAGACTGTCGTCTAAATTCGATTTCTATGTACATGCATATGCAAATTCAATTTATATGTGTCTGGATGTCCACCTACATTCATTTACACTTTTAAGTTCGATTTAAACTTCCTTAGAACTATCAGAGATGATATATAGATTGATCATTTATTACAATTATATTTTCCAGGGTCATTTTCTTTTTCCAATAAACCAAAATATATCCAGGATCAAAACAATTAACCAATATAAATATATCAGTACTTTCACAAAGATAAGCACATACATGTGAGGATGTATATGCCTCTCTTGTTTAAATCAGAGTTCTGGAAAACAAGAGGAGATTGGATTGATTGAATTTAATCAATCCACACATAGTACAGTGTTATATGCAATAAAAATTTCATTCATGTTTGATTTTCTTCTTATAAAATCTGTCTGGAATTTAAAATGCATTTGGTTAAAATCTGAATAAAAATTCAGATTCCTATTACAGATACAAAGGAAAAGGGTGTATTAATATTTGCACAAAACATGTTTATGTGCATATATAACTGCAACTATTTAGATCTGGCTTTCAATTCCCTTATTACAGATCCTTCCTTTATTTAAAAATAAGACATGAAACATTTGTATGAAACAAGTTAGATTATGGGAACCTTGCAGTCATAAAACATTCAACCTATGCCTATTATCTTTTGTATACACTTACCATGTTTGAAAGACAAAACCATTTAATTTTTCTGAGAATCAACTATCCAGATTTCCCAAAACTTAAATCCTTTATAAAGACTCAAAATTGACTAATACATTTATAAAATGTAATCATTCAGTCTTCAACATGGTGTTCTTACTAAATCCACTTACAATATTTTGATTAACTTCTTTAATATCAGATATTAACCAGATTCATAAATTCCAGATACAAGTCAATCTCTTAATAAAATACTTAACAAAATATCCATCCCATAACTTAATACAAGTAACATTTTAAATCATTAATACATGCGGATTTTATCATTTTGGCTCTTATCTAACTAAGTTTAGCATGCTAT
The DNA here is from genome assembly GCA_030737815.1 of Allium fistulosum. Classification (NCBI taxonomy): domain Eukaryota; kingdom Viridiplantae; phylum Streptophyta; class Magnoliopsida; order Asparagales; family Amaryllidaceae; genus Allium; species Allium fistulosum. Next base: position 1,325,951,511 of record CM060904.1, read on the forward strand.
AATCCCCTTCTCAAAGCCTTGCTCCTACTCCTACTTAGTTGCTGCAATCCCTGAAAAAGCATTTGAAACTGCCTCATTTTTAAATGAGACACCCCAGATGCCATTAGCACACTAGGGTCAGACACATGTCTGGTATGAGAAAATTCACAAAAGCAACTAGTTAATTAGGTTAAAATCAAATTAAATACATATACATAAAGTTCTGCCCTTTGGAATCAGATCATACTTGTGTGCATGCTCTGTGTCATTGTGCATGTGCACACTTTAATTTTCCTTTCCAGAGACTACATATATCAATATGACATATACATTCAAGCATACAATTCAGACATAATCAAACAATCATTCATACCAAATAGGAAAATAACCAATATGAGTTAAATCATTTATTCAATCCTCATATTTCAATTCTGGGAAAAACTCTAGTTTTCTCATCATCTCAAATATTATTCCCTTGGTATAATTATCTATCCTGGTCTCACCTGCAATATTTATGAATCAATGGACACACTGTAATGAACTAATTCACTCCATTACACAAAGATCTCAGGACTTAAACAAGCCATGTGTCAACTTGTGCTACTCAAGAACACAAGTCATTCCTGCAGTGTTCTTGACCCCAAATTTCCTAATCAGGTTTAAGTTAATAATAACTCTTTTGATTTTTCATGACTAAACCATTCAGTGATCCATTTCACTAACTAAAACATCCATATCATGGCATCTCATATTATTCAAACCATACAGAGACAAGCAAGCAAACAACCATTGGTGACTAAATAAATAAGGTTCTGTATGCATATGTATACATTTTGGTATTTTAAAAAGGGTGTAGGCAACTAACATTGGCTTATGGCTTTTGAGAGGGTTTTTCCTTTTTGCAAACATTTGTGCTTGAGTTAAACTCAGAATGACCTGGTTTCACTGAATCACAAAATTTTGTTTGCTATGCATATGAACATATATATATATATATATATATTTTCATTGAATCAGGAGCATCAGCACATAGGCAACCCTATTGCACCCCTAATTCCTTTTTGTCTCAAGCCTCAGCACTTATACATAGGAATATTGCAGCTCAACATTATTTACATCTTTCTGGGTTGAGCCAAAACCAATACTACTTGCCTATTTTCAACATTTTATTTTCTGGGTATTTGTTTATGTTCCTAAACATTAACATATCATAGATCTGGATTTATAAAACATATATGTATACTAACAACACATAAAGCTTTCTTATAATAAAACAAGTGATCAACCAAAGAGAATCAAAACATTTTCAGTTTTAAAATCACAGATAAGCATTCTCATATGAAAGTATATTTTTAAGAAAATTACTTATAACTGGCTGCCTACATTAGGACTTATTGCCTTAGATTTTTGAGTGAGTTTTCTCACCTAGCTCTCTTCTTTGCTTCCTTAATTAATTGATGAACTTCTGCCTTTAGCCTCAAGCTCTCTTCCTTCCCTTGCCTTATGATTTCTATGGTGTTGTTTCTTTTTTTTCAAAGTTCTTTTCTGAGAAGGAGAGGAGGCTGCTGCATATACATGTATATATACAGGGTCTTCCTTAGGGTTTTGGGTATTGGCTAAAGCCATTTTTGCCCACCAGAAAAATCATGTTATCTGCATTTTATTTAAACCCAAAGTTCTACCGTTCCCAGCTTAATTTAGGTGAAGAGAAAAGTGGTTACATTCTTTTCAGAATTTTGCTTTTCAGAAAATACTTTTTCCTTTGTCTACAATCATGCCAAAAATGTGACTTGATTTTATTATTTATCAAATACTCTTCCTAATTTTGCCTATAGCAAACATTTCCTTGTTTGTCTTATTTTTCCTATTTTTAGCTTTCATGTAAATGGTATGTACCTTCTTTATTTATTTACAAGAGGACTACTCCTTTTTATATATTCAGTTTTTCTTTCTTTCTTCCTATATACTAAAATATGTCTATATATTTTATCTTACTAATTTGAACTCTAGTATTTTATTAACACATATATATATTTATATAAGTCTTACTGAAATAATTAGTACACCTATATATATATATATATATTTATACATCATACTGTATTGACACACACACATGCACATGTACACTCAAAAATATTCAGTAGCATCCATATATGCATATTTTCTTATGCATTCAGCTTTTAAGGATTTAATTTATATATATATATATATATATATTTCCATACATATCAATATGTATTTATTCTTAGAGTTCAGGGATTTTAGCTTTTGTTCATGTGCATTTCCTGTGCACACATGTACACACATACTGATACACTATCAAGCTATATCACTCCACTTTCAAAATTAATTCAAAAATTATTTTGAATTCATTTATATTTTTCAGAATAGATTCCTAAAATCTTGGGTCATTACACTAAATGACTCTAAGAGATTTATTGATGTAAAAAAAATCCTAGTAAAAATAATTAGGTGGAATTAGTTAGGGTCATTTCAATCTTGTGTAATGATGTGCTAGAAATATTCACATAAACTAAACTCTACACTTGGATAATTTAACACCTAGAGTTTTCTCATCCTCTTTCTCTTTTCTTTTTACCCTTTCCTATAACCAAAAAGAAAATTCCCTCCTCCACTTAGAATAAAAATCAATTTATACACTCAACAAAACATTATAAAGTTGGATCCTTTGAGTTCATATTGGTGAGATCTTCGAATCTGTGTTGGTTTTATACGGTGCGGCTTCGATTGGAGATGATCGATGGTTTGGGCATGGAGAGGATGAAGCTAGGGTATGTGATTTTCAAGGATTTAGGCAACGATTGGCCATGGCGTTGGTTGCTTTGGATTTGTTAGGTGAAATAACATCTAGTGGCCGACTTTGCTGGGTTGCGACTGTTGTTAGAGGAGAGCGACATTTTAGAGTCGGGAGGGTGTTGTAGCAGGTCGCGATGACCATGGCTCAACCAAGCTTGATGATGTGGGGAGGGATGGGAAGCTCTCATGACGTGTGGTTCATTGCAAATGATAGTGTTCAATTTAGTGGAATGTAGCTTCAATTGTGGGATAGGAAGTGCACGACAATGGTGTATCATGTACATGCATGCACATTTTAGGAAGAAGATAGGTAAGGGTGAGGGTAATTAATTTGGACCAGTAATTAAGTGTAATTAATTAATTTATAATCCAATATCTTATCAATTCAATATCTCTCTCATATAAGGTCCAATCGAGACGCAGTCCTTTGCGTTGCCTGTAACGACCCTGAATTTTTGACATAGGAAATCAGGATATTTAATTGATTTTAAATATCTGGAAGTTAGTTTAATTTGGAATTCAAATAATCAGAATGAATTTGGAGATTTAATTATTGAATTTAATTTATTGAAATTGTGTAAAATTTTGAATTTGGAATTTTAAGCTGATTAAAAATATTTTAAAGGCTTAGAAAATTCATATTTATGATACTGGAGGTAATGGAAGCTTCAGAATTGAATTTGACAGTAATTTGTTCAGTTTTGAATTTTATCGTTTAAATCGATATTTGAAAATAGCCTTCCAAGGCACAGTCTCGGAATTCGACAAAACCAGTCCCATTGGATCCGTAATAGTGTATTATTATCGAATTTCAATTTTCGTAGTGATTGGAGTTGTTGCGTGAGCGTACGATAGACAAACGCGCTGAAAAATATATATCGAAATTCAATTAAATTACTGGTCCAAAAAGCTATCTTCTCCATACGATCGAATTTGGACTCGAAACATTTGCCATTGTGTTCGGAATAGGCGTATAATATTATAAACGCCTAGCGGCGTGCCTTGATAGGAAGTCAAAATTTTTGACTTCGTTTTCGAGTCGATTCGAATTTGAATTTAAACTTATAATATATATTTATCTCCAGTTAATAATATATCAACATCAGCCGTTCTTCCCTCAAATCACTGATCACCAATTCCTACACGCAACCATCTTCACGTGTTTCCTCTTTATCTTTCAAAGCACGCAATTCCCCTTTTTCAAAAACAAGGCAGAATGAAATATCTCGTTCAAACAAAAGAAATGGCCGATGCTTGTTCCTTCTTCCTTTCCCTAAATTTCTTTCAAACCCAAAAGTAATGGCCGAGCATCAGCAAATCAAAAAAAAAACCTCGCGTCGCGATTGAGGCTGGAACCTCGCAAAGCTATCAGAGTCTGGGGAATCGCTCGATCGATCTGGAGAGGGGGCAGCAGCTGTTGTCGTCGAAGTCGAGGCGTTCGTTCATGTGGTCTCTGGGAGGAGCGTTCGAGTGGAGATGAGGCCGCATGCGAAGTCGATAGTCGCGATGGGTTCAAGCTCGGCGATTGTAGACGAGAAGGTCGCGACTTGGGTTTGTGGTCGTCTGAAGTCGCGTCGTGGTCGGCGCAGTAGATGGCGTGATGTCAGGTGACGGCAGTGGTGATATGGGTAAAGTCGCGATTGTCGCAGTGACGAGGTGATGGTGCCGCGATGTGCGTTTGAGCATCTCGATTTTTCCAAGCAGTGAGGTATAACTGTTTAATTTAATTTAAATTTAAACAAATATACATATGTAAATTAGAAATGTAAATAGTAAAGAAGGTATAGGTATATACTATTTATTTTCCAATTAAAGATTTATAGATATACATGAATGTACAGAAATTTATACAGAAAAGATTTTGTAAAAAAAAACATAGAATAAATATATATATATATATATTTATTTCCAGATTTTATTCTTTGTTATATGCTGGGAATTGATATTTTCACAGTAAATATATGTATATATATTTTTAATAAGGTTTGAAAGTTTATGTAAAAATTTGTTTTTTTGTAATCCACATGGAAATATTTTATATAAGTAAATGATTTCAAAGAGGAAATTAAATATACATATTTTCACTTAACCAGTTATTTTAACATAATGTATTAAAGGGAAATTAGTTTTAAAATTTATAATTTAATGTATTAAATGAAAATTAATTGTTCAATCAGTTCCAATATATTAATGAATGATATAATTGTTTGTACAAGGTCTATAACTGTGAAGAAAACAATCTGGAATGAAAATCGATTGCATGCAAATCAAAGGTGAGATCTTCTCACTCAAATTTGTTGCGTAGTTAATTTAAATTGTTGGATGTGCTTGGATGAATTAATAATTTATCTGTTGGTGATAGTATATATGATAGTAGTATATAGCAATATATATATATTGGAATATATATATATATATTGGTGATTGATTTCCCGCATTATATAGCGGATGAGACCCTATGCGCCGCATAATAGCGGATGATATTTTATAAATCCCATATACCGCGATATTCCACCTCGAAGTGGAATTGGTATTGTACTAACGTTTGTGGATGCAGGGAAACGGGTTGGAGGTATCCAATAGGATTCCTCAAACATTTGAATTGGTATCATATATTGTGTGTTGATTATTTATAATCTTCGTGTGATTATCTTTGTGATTGAAATTGTTGAAGGCTATAATTTAGCCGAATATATTTTTGGTATCGGAGGATACCAAAAATAGATAAAATTGGATTTTATTTTTTTAAATTCAAGTTAGAAGATTTTTAGTAAAAATTTATTTTTGAGAACTGGATAAATTTAAAAGAAGTTTGAAAAAGATAAAGTTTTATTTTTGAATCATATTGAATAAAATTCCAACTATGGGAAAAAGGTTTAATAAGTGGATTTCGAGTAATATTGTTTATAAGTTGAAGAATTTATTTAAAATTTGAATTTTTAAATAGATTGGAAGAGATAAAAGAATTTGTTTTCTTAAAAAGGAATTTATTTTGAAAAGGAAATAAATTTGGAAATCCATTTGGAAATTTATTTGGTGTTTTGAAATGAATTTGGAAAAAAAATCAATTTGGGATTTGAAATAAATTTAGAAATCAATTTGAAAGTTGATTTAGAGTTGAAAGTGAATATTTGAGAAATCGATTTGAAAATCGTATAAAAAGTGAATATTTGGGAATGTAAATTCAAAATGGAATTTATAAAGGAAAGGGAAATTAGTTTTAAAAATTAACACTGATTTATTTTTAAAGTGTGGAAATAAATTTACAGATTTGGGATGTAAATTTGAAATAAATCGGTAAGGATTTATTTAATTGGTTTAAATGGACCATTTTGAAATGGAAGTGTATTTTCCTTGAAAAGCCGAGTATATTTCCAAAGTAGTTTTAAATTATAAATGAAGAAATTCTGAAATTGGATTAGAAGGAATATTTTGGAGATAAAGCATTTGAACTCTGCAGATTTCCAGTGGAAATGAATAAATTTGGAAATATATCTCGTGTAGGGAAATTGATTTGAAATTTGTTTTCAAAAGTTGAAAGGTGAAAAGTGATTTGAAACTTGTTTCAAATGCTTGAAGTGTTGAAAATTATATCTTGAGAATATAATTTTGAAAATAAATAATTTGGGAAATTATTTGGAACCTGGTGATGTTGTGAATATCGATTGATAGTTAAATAACCGACTATCAATATTGACCTTTAAATGGGTATTTGTTGTGATTTGCTTAAAATTTGAATGCAACACTTATTTTTAAATAAGCGCTCATTATTCAGTTTAGCCGGGAGAGGACTTTGTGTCATATAACCCATTCCGAATAATGATACGACGTTATGGATTGCAAGGGCTTCTTCCTTTATTTGGACGAATTGCCTTCGGTTCTGTTCGAACCCGGAACAGACTTGTATGGTTGTATGTTTGACACTACACTTTGAGATATAAAGCTGATTTCTTTCAAATACATTTCTGTTTGGTGGCGGAGAATTTATTCTCTTAGCTTAACACCCTTCTCTGAGACGTACGAGCTCAGAGGTTATGTAGTTGAAGGTTATCAGTGATATACTCCCAATTTGGTAGTGTGGCATGCTAAGTGCTATTGTGTGTTGATGATCATTCATTGATCATTGGTTATCAAAGCATGGCTTTCGTGTAAAGCGTAGCTTTGTGGACGAGACCTCATCGGACCTCACACCCCGGAAATGGTCAAAACAGGAAAATGCGGCAAGGTTATGAGGGTCGCTCCCTTTAGGGTATGTCAATTCCTTCTGGAAAAAGGTAGTATCATGGTATGGAGCCCAGATGCTTTACCTGTGTAGTGGCATCAAACTTACTTACTGTGTGATTGTTGCTTTATGATCGAGGCGCCTCGGATAAAGGTCGGTAACGACCGAGGATGGCATACTTTTGTGTGGAGTTATCAAGTTACAGCTTCATTGCACCCCGAAGCGTGTGGTAACTCAGCCTTGTGTTGGCAAAGAGCCAGGTTGGTTCTCGGGACGTTCCGCCGGTGTGTTCTCATGTGGCAGTAGGAAGTTCCTTAGCCTGACCATTTGTTGGAAAATCCAAAGAAACAATACGAGCTTGTACGATTTAGTTGTATAACCTGCTATGGAATGTGGCGGTAACATGCTATTGAACATAGTAGCTATAGTAGGCATACAATAATGGTTGTATGCTGGCTAAGATTAATATTATACTTTCGAAATGTTTTCCACACTAGGCACTAATGATAATATTAAAAGATTTTGCGTATTAAGCATATTTGACTATCATAAGAAGAAATCTCCTCAAAGTCTGCGGTTGCATTGTGTGTGTGATGGGAGGTCTTATGGTAGTTTCATTTTTCAAAAGCATTGCGAATTTCTTTTATTTTTTTGTGAAAATAACTGCTTTTAAGATCTCACACCAGTCCCATGACTGACCTGGAGTTTATTGTTCCCTTTCTAAACTCTGGGTGCCCAAAATTTTCCACATGGGCAGCCTAGAGACAGGTTATCAGGTCATTCTGGAATTCAGAAGTTACTGTGGAGATCTGGAGGCGAGCTGGATGGCGAGACGTATCACTTATACTAGTATTATTCTACTGTGTATACTGTTATGTGGACAAGTTTATATAACTGTCCAGTGTTGTTGTTGTAAACTCTGATGATGTATTGTATAAACTGATATAGTTCTTTGTTTAAAGATTATTCATTTATCTATTATATATTGTTCCGCTGCGAATGTGAGATTCTGATTTTGTTTCTGTTTCTTTTTCTTCTGTCTTCTTCTACCTCTTCTTTTCAACCCTAAAGATTCACACTTTTGTTCCACTTTGAGCTGAATTGTTGTGGAATTTTGTCAACTCAAAGGGGTACGAATTTGCGGGCCTTTACATGTGGTATCAGAGCAATTGGTTAAGCGATATCTTTGCTCTGTTCGGTATTATTCATTAGAGATAGAGTCAGTAGTACTCTAGAATGAGTGTGAGTGTAATAATAGATATCAGGGTGTATTTGTTAGTGAATATAAAATTTGTTTTGTATTGTGTTGACTTATCGGTTGATTGTTTATAGATTCTGGTCGGTGCAGTCTGGCCAACTGTAATTGATAGGGGTTTCTAAACTCTTAAACAAGATAAACTGACACAATATTGTTTTAAATAGGGTAAATGAAATAATTTTATCCAAAACTATTTTTGTATAGAAAAGAAATCATTTTTCGTAAATTATTATAGTATATGGATGTTTGGGTGTAAGGAAGTGATAATATTGAATTATTATCACTGTTATATGGAAATTGAACAAGAAATATTGGTATAACCAAAGATTTAGAGATAAATCCATTTAACAAATGAAATTTAGAATATAAATTGAAAGTATAAGGAAATAAAGTTCATATACAAATGGGATTTGTAAAAGTAAATTGTAAATGTGATTTATAATTTGAAATAGAATTCCAAAAAAATATTTGAAAATAAATTCATTAATGAAATTGGTAATGTGAATTTATAAATGAGTTTTATAAATTGAAATGAGATGCCAGAAGTCTGTAAAATAATTATTTGAGAAGTATTTTTGAGTTGGATATGAAATCTGGTGGGAATTCAAATTGAAAAAAAAATATTTGGGAAATATTTCGAAAGGATATAATTGATTCCAAGAAATAATTTTGAAATGTGTGTAATTGTTTAAAAGACTTTGGAATTTCTTTAAAATGTTATGGGATGTAAATAAGTTTGGTAACTTATAAAACTATTTGAAATTTAATTGGAATGAGATTCAAATTGAAAAGGAATGAATAAGTGAATGAACAAATGAGGTTACATTTGTAAATAAATGAGTTGAAATTGAAAAATGGAATGAAATTTGATTTGAATCAAGTTGAAGAAAAATCCAAACTTGGGTAAAATAAATGGATTGAATTTAAGTAAACTAACTTGATAATGTATAAATTCATGAAATAATGAATTGGAAGTTGAATTAGTTAAATTAAAGTTGAGTTGTGAGCTAAATTTGAAAATGGTTTGAATTTGCATATAAATTCAAGTAAGTAGGAAAATAAATTGAAATTTCCTTGTTATTGATAAAATAAATTCAAGATGAATTGAATATGGAAATTTGAAATTAAAAAAAGGATAAGTGAATATACTAATTGAATTAAATTAGTAGATGGAATGGATTTGATTAAATGAAAAATCAAATCAAAGATTTAAATTGGAAATTGTTTACAAGGAAATGAACTTGAGTTTTGGGAATGACTTAAGAAATATTTGGTTAAAAGCGTTGTTGTCAAGTTTTGTGAAATGGTTGTTGTCGACTCTTATTGAATGGTTTTCAATGAAATTTGTTTGATATATGAAATACAAATTGAATTGAAATAGAATTAAAATAAATTGAGTTGGTATCAATTTAAATTAGTAATAAACTAGAATGGATATTCTATTAAGTGAATATCGTTGAATTTGCATATAAATGGTTGTCGTTTGACGCAAACGAGATTGTATAAAATTATATGAGTTAATCAAAGCCAGTAAAATTGATTTTTGAATCAACTGAAATAGATATGAGTTTGTTCCGTTTAAAAATGAATTGAATTGAAAGAAATTGAGTTGTAAACCATTGAAATTGAATAGAAATTGTATGTGAATTGGTCGTAAGCAATTTAATTTGTATTGAAATTTTATAAATTGCTTATGGGAATTATTTTGAGTGTATTGCTTATGAAAACTATGTGTTTACTATTGAAAATAAGTGAAATGTTAAATGAAATTCCTATATATGACACTTACATGTTTAAATTGAGTAAGTACAGGTTTTTGGAAGTCGTTTGGCTGCATTTGGTTGCGCAAATAGCTAAATAAATAAGCCACTTTGCTTAAAATGCTAATAAATGTACGCCTACACAATAAAAATAGGAAATATGAACTGTTTTGCTTTTCCGACCGTGTGGGTTGATGTATATATATTTATATCCCTTGTCAAATTGCAAAAGCTCCTCCGTACAGAGGAGACTCCGCCAAAATTTTCCGAAAATTTTGGGAGTTAGAAAAAATTTGGAAAATTTTTGTTAATGAAAAAATTGATTTTCAACTTGTAATGGAAACGTAGGAATTGAACTAGAAAATGAAAACCATTGTTTTGGTCGAAGTTAAAAGTTTTGGAAAAGATGAATATCGAGTTTTCACTAAATGAATTTTTGGTTTTTGAAGATAAAATGAATTCAAATAGAATTGAAATTGTAAATTGAATTCAAATGGAATTGAAAATGCAAAGTTGAATGGAAATGAATATATAACTTTGTTAGTGAAGTAAAAATAAATATAAGAAGTATGTAAATACTTATATTGAACTTAAGAAATGGAAAAAATTCTTAAGTAAATGGGTATTGGGAATACATTAAGTAAATTTGGATATTGTTGTTAAGTAAAGTATACAGGATTATAAAGGCTATAGCAAAATGGAAATGGGATTTTGATTTCAGAAGATAAATTGGAATTTGCTCGGCAAAGGTATATATTTAAATTTCAGTATGAAATATGATGGGATTCTGATTTTGCCACTTGGCATTTTGTTTTCTTTTGAAATTTAGGGGTCCATAGGGACATTTTGTAGTTGTACCGAGCTAGCCGCGCAAAGGAGACGCTGGCGAAATTTTTTGAAAATTTAGAGAGTTAGAAATTTTTGAGAAATTTTGGATAATTTAAATTTAAATTTGAATTGTGAAGTAAAACAATATTGTTTGAAACTATTAAAGTGTTTGGAAAGTTAGTTGAAGTGATAATAGATCTTTAATAAAAGATTATTTTGGCGAGGTGATAAAATTGTTTGGTTTTGGGAAAATGACAAACGGGTATTGGAACATTCTTCTTAACTTGTAATTTCGGGACGAAATTATTTTAAGGGGGGGAAGAATGTAACGACCCTGAATTTTTGACATTGGAAATCAAGATATTTAATTGATTTTAAATATCTGGAAGTTAGTTTAATTTGGAATTCAAATATTAGAATGAATTTGGAGATTTAATTATTGAATTTAATTTATTGAAATTGGGTAAAATTTTGAATTTGGAATTTTAAGCTGATTAAAAATATTTTAAAGGCTTAGAAAATTCATATTTATGATACTGGAGGTAATGGAAGCTTCAGAATTGAATTTGACAGTAATTTTTTCAGTTTTGAATTTTATCGTTTAAATCGATATTTGAAAATAGCCTTCCGAGGCACGGTCTCGGAATTCGACGAAACCAGTCCCATTGGATCCGTAATAGTGTATTATTATCGGATTTCAATTTCCGTAGTGATTGGAGTTGTTGTGTGAGCGTACGATAGACAAACGCGCTGAATAATATATATCGAAATTCAATTAAATTACTGGTCCAAAAAGCTATCTTCTCCATACGATCGAATTTGGACTTGAAACCTTTTCCATTATGTTCGGAATAGGCGTATAACATTATAAATGCCTAGTGGCACGCCTTGATAGGAAGTCGAAATTTTTGACTTCGTTTTCGAGTCGATTCGAATTTGAATTTAAATTTATAATAGATATTTATCTCCAGTTAAAAATATATCAACATCAGCCGTTCTTCCCTCAAATCACTGATCACCAATTCCTACACGCAACCATCTTCACGTGTTTCCTCTTTATCTTTCAAAGCACGCAATTCCCCTTTTTCAAAAACAAGGCAGAACGAAATATCTCGTTCAAACAAAAGAAATGGTCGATGCTTGTTCCTTCTTCCGTTCCCCAAATTTCTTTCAAACCCAAAAGTAATGGTCGAGCATCAGCAAATCAAAAAAAAATACCTCGCGTCGTGATTGAGGCTGGAACCTCGCAAAGCTATCGAAGTCTGGGGAATCGCTCGATCGATCTGGAGAGGGGGCAGCAGCTGTTGTCGTCGAAGTCGAGGCGTTCGTTCATGTGGTCTCTGGGAGGAGCGTTCGAGTGGAGATGAGGCCGCATGCGAAGTCGATAGTCGCGATAGGTTCAAGCTCGGCGATTGTAGACGAGAAGGTCGCGACTTGGGTTTGTGGTCGTCTGAAGTCGCGTCGTGGTCGGCGCAGTAGATGGCGTGATGTCAGGTGACGGCAGTGGCGATATAGGTAAAGTCGCGATTGTCGCAGTGACAAGGTGATGGTGCTGCGATGTGTGTTTGAGCATCTCGATTTTTCCAAGCAGTGAGGTATAACTATTTAATTTAATTTAATTTAAACAAATATTCATATGTAAATTATAAATGTAAACAGTAAAGAAGGTGTAGGTATATACTATTTATTTTCCAATTAAAGATTTATAGATATATATGAATGTACAGAAATTTATACAGAAAAGATTTTGTAAAAAAAACAAAATAAATATATATATATATATAAAATTATTTCCATATTTTATTCTTTGTTATATGCTGGGAATTGATATTTTCACAGTAAATATATGTATATATATTTTTAATAAGGTTTGAAAGTTTATGTAAAAATTTGTTTTTTTGTAATCTATATGGATATATTTTATATAAGTAAATGATTTCAAAGAGGAAATTAATATACATATTTTCACTTAACCAGTTATTTTAACATAATGTATTAAAGGGAAATTAGTTTTAAAATTTATAATTCAATGTATTAAATGAAAATTAATTGTTCAATCAGTTCCAATATATTAATGAATGATATAATTGTTTGTACAAGGTCTATAACTGTGAAGAAAACAATCTGGAATGAAAATCGATTGCATGCAAATCAAAGGTGAGATCTTCTCACTCAAATTTGTTGCCTAGTTAATTTAAATTGTTGGATGTGCTTGGATGAATTAATAATTTATCTGTTGGTGATAGTATATATGATAGTAGTATATAGCAATATATATATATTGGAATATATATATATATATTGGTGATTGATTTCCCGCATTATATAGCGATGAGACCCTATGCGACGCATAATAGCGGATGATATTTTATAAATCCCATATACCGCAATATTTCACTTCGAAGTGGAATTGGTCTTGTGCTAACGTCTGTGGATGCAGGGAAATAAGTTGGAGGGATCCAACATGATTACTCAAACATTTGAATTGGTTTCATATATTGTGTGTTGATTATTTATAATCTCCATGTGATTATCTTTGTGATTGAAATTGTTGAAGGCTATAATTTAGCCGAATATATTTCGGTATCGTAGGATACCAAAAATAGATAAAATTGAATTTTTTTTAAAATTCAAGTTAGAAGATTTTTAGTAAAAATTTATTTTTGAGAATTGGATAAATTTAAAAGAAGTTTGAAAAAGATAAAGTTTTATTTTTGAATCATATTGAATAAAATTCCAAATATGGGAAAAAGGTTTCATAAGTGGATTTCGAGTAATATTGTTTATAAGTTTAAGAATTTATTTAAAATTTGAATTTTTAAATAGATTGGAAGAGATAAAATAATTTGTTTTCTTAAAAAGGAATTTATTTTGAAAAGGAAATAAATCTGGAAATCCATTTGGAAATTTATTTGGTGTTTTGAAATGAATTTGGAAAAAAGTCAATTTGGGATTTGAAATAAATTTAGAAATCAATTTGAAAGTTGATTTAGAGTTGAAAGTGAATATTTGAGAAATCGATTTGAAAATCGTATAAAAAGTGAATATTTGGGAATGTAAATTCAAAATGGAATTTATAAAGGAAAGGGAAATTTGTTTTAAAAATTAACACTGATTTATTTTTAAAGTGTGGAAATAAATTTACAGATTAGGGATGTAAATTTTAAATAAATCGATAAGGATTTATTTAGTTGGTTTAAATGGACCATTTTGAAATGGAAGTGTATTTTCCTTGAAAAGCCGAGTATATTTCCAAAGTAGTTTTAAATTATAAATGAAGAAATTCTGAATTTGGATTTTAAGGAATATTTTGGAGATAAAGCATTTGAACTCGGCAGATTTCCAGTGGAAATGAATAAATATTTGGAAATATATCCTGTGTAGGGAAATTGATTTGAAATTTGTTTTCAAAAGTTGAAAGGTGAAAAGTGATTTTGAAACTTGTTAATGGTTGAAGTGTTGAAAATTATATCTTGAGAATATAATTTTGAAAATAAATAATTTGGGAAATTATTTGGAACCTGGTGATGTTGTGAATATCGATTGATAGTTAAATAACCGACTATCAATATTGACCTTTAAATGGGTATTTGTTGTGATTTGCTTGAAATTTGAATGCAACACTTATTTTTAAATAAGCGCTCATTATTCGGTTTAGCCGGGAGAGGACTTTGTGTCATATAACCCATTCTGAATAATGATACGACGTTATGGATTGCAAGGGCTTCTTCCTTTATTTGGACAAATTGCCTTCGGTTCTGTTCGAACCCGGAACAGACTTGTATGGTTGTATGTTTGACACTACACTTTGAGATATAAAGCTGATTTCTTTCAAATACATTTCTGTTTGGTGGCGGAGAATTTATTCTCTTAGCTTAACATCCTTCTCTGAGACGTACGAGCTCAGAGGTTATGCAGTTGAAGGTTATCAGTGATATACTCCCAATTTGGTAGTGTGGCATGCTAAGTGCTGCCGTGTGTTGATGATCATTCGTTGATCATTGGTGATCAAAGCATGGCTTTCATGTAAAGCGTAGCTTTGTGGACGAGACCTCATCGGACCTCACACCCCGGAAATGGTCAAAACAGGAAAATGCAGCAAGGTTTTGAGGGTCGCTCCTTTTAGGGTATGTCAATTCCTTCTGGAAAAAGGTAGTATCATGGTATGGAGCCCAGATGCTTTACCTGTGTGGTGGCATCAATCTTATTTACTGTGTGATTGTTGCTTTGTGATCGAGGTGCCTCGGATAAAGGTCGGTAATGACCGAGGATGACATACTTTTGTGTGGAGTTATCAAGTTACAGCTTCATTGCACCCCGAAGCGTGTGGTAACTCAGCCTTGTGTTGGCAGAGAGCCAGGTTGGTTCTTGGGACGTTCCGCCAGAGGCGTTCTCATGTGGCAGTTGGAAGTTCCTTAGCCTGACCATTTGTTGGAAAATCCAAAGAAACAATATGAGCTT
Organism: Allium fistulosum; assembly: GCA_030737815.1. Taxonomy (NCBI): domain Eukaryota; kingdom Viridiplantae; phylum Streptophyta; class Magnoliopsida; order Asparagales; family Amaryllidaceae; genus Allium; species Allium fistulosum. The sequence goes on from CM060904.1 coordinate 1,325,966,839, forward strand.
GTACGGTTTTAGTTGTATAACCTGCTATGGAATGTGGCGGTAACCTTCTATTGAACATAGTAGCTATAGTAGGCTTACAATAATGGTTGTATGCTGGCTAAGATTAATATTATACTTTCGAAATGATTTCCACACTAGGCACTAATGATAATATTAAAAGATTTTGTGTATTAAGCATATTTGACTATCATAAGAAAAAATCTCCTCCAAGTCTGCGGTTGCATTGTGTGTGTGGTGGGAGGTCTTATGGTAGTTTCATTTTTCAAAAGCATTGCGAATTTCTTTTATTTTCTTTGTGAAAATAACTGCTTTTAAGATCTCATACCAGTCTCATGACTGACCTGGAGTTTATTGTTCCCTTTCTAAACTCTGGGTGCCCAAAATTTTCCACACGGGCAGCCTAGAGACAGGTTATCAGGTCATTCTGGAATTCAGAAGTTACTGTGGAGATCTGGAGGCTAGCTGGATGGAGAGACGTATCACTTATACTAGTATTATTCTGCTGTGTATACTGTTATGTGGACAAGTTTATATAACTGTCCAGTGTTGTTGTTGTAAACTCTGATGATGTATTGTATAAACTGATATAGTTCTTTGTTTAAAGATTATTCATTTATCTATTATATATTGTTCCGCTGCGAATGTGAGATTCTGATTTTGTTTCTGTTTCTTTTTCTTCTGTCTTCTTCTACCTCTTCTTTTCAATCCTAAAGATTCGCACTTTTGTTCCACTTTGAGCTGAATTGTTGTGGAATTTTGTCAACTCAAAGGGGTATGGATTTACGGGCCTTTACATTGCGCTCGTAGGAGCAATGTCACACGTTGGAACTGATTTCGTCGAGTTCGATTTTATACCAAAGCAAGATGCTTAAGAGTTCGCTGGAACTTTGATGATTTATCTCACCCATGAATAATTATTATATGATATATAGTAGATAGAATTATAGTTTTTATTCTTGAATGATTTATTTTGGTTTAGTTGAATTTCCGCTTTTAAAAATGAATGACATATAAAATGAAATACAAGGAATTTTATAGGGGAATCCGAATTCCTCGTTACTATTGATTTTAATTTCAGTTATATACTTATTTCATAAATTGTTGAATGTCAAAGTTTGATAGTTTGGCCATATTGGATGTGACATTGATATATGTTAAAAGTTGAAACTTTTAGTGATAAAGGTAATGGTAGCACTGGTTAAGTACTATGGTAAATCTGGGCCTCATTTTCGTATTTTGAAATACCATGGTTTGCTGTTTTGATTTGAAAATGGTTTTGATTCAGATAATGATTTTAAATAAGATTCTAGAATTCTATAGCATTTTATTTAAAAATGGTTTTTAAACTTATTTATTTTATTTCAACTTTTTTGATAACCTTTTCCAATTTATATGGGAATGTTTTAAAAGTATTTTGGGAAGCATTTATTTTACAGAAAAGTTAATAGAACAACGGATGTTTATTTTAAGAAAAAGCGGATTTATCTTTCATAATAGGTGATGTTGTTTTTATGTAAGATAGAAATATTTTGGAATAAATATTTGTGAAACGCTTTATATAAAATGTAGCAGAGAAAACAGATTTATAAATGGTATTTTATAAATAAAAGGTTAGATTTATAAATGTTATTTTATAAATAAAAGAATAGTTTTATAAATTGTATTATATAGATAAAAAGAATATATTTATAAATGATATTTTATAAAAAGAAAATGATACCATTTTGAAAAATTGGAAAATAAATGACATTTGTGTATTTATAGTGATACATGAAATGGTTGTTTTATGAAAGGTATTTGGTCCTATTTTGAAAACAAAGATTTAAGTCAAGTATAAAAGGAGATATATAAATGATATTTTATTAAATGAGATTTATAAATAAAGTTTTATAAAGAAATTTGTAAACGGAGTTTGTAAATATAAAAGATATTTATAAAAAGGAATTTTATAAAAGAAAATGAGATTTGATTTCTATTAAAGATCATTTTAAAATTATGGTGCTCGGGAAAGTATTCTTTCCATACTCAACACCAAATTCCAAGATATGTAACTCGTCCCTATCTTGAGAATTAAAAATGTATGTCAAGGAAAGGATAGTTTTCTAACTTGTCAAATTTCATTGTTAATCGAGGGATTGTACTATTTGAAATCGAAAAGCGGTGTTAAGTATATTTAGTCTAATAATTTCTGTTAACGAATTTCTTTATTAAAAGGTGTAGGGAAAAGTTGACTTGGATAAGGGATGGCAAAAAAAATTCTAGGTTAGGTTGCCATGGTGAAGTATACTCCACCATTGAGTGTTCGAAGGTCCATACGTGGGATGGCATGGTATTGATAGGGGTCGCTAAACACTTGAACAATGCAAACCGACATAGTATCGTTTTGAAATTGGGTAAATGAAATAAGTTTACCTAGATTATATTTTATATATAAAAGAGTGATTTTGAAAATTTGATATAGTCATTTGTGATATATTTATTTTTTCAGAAATGATAATATTTAATTATTATCATTTATTGTTTGATGATTTCTGCTCGACCAATTTATGAGTAGTCTTACCTTTTCACTACATGAGTTGGGTAGATAGTAATTGTGGAACAATGAAACAAACACCTTGTGGATTAAGTCTCACATTTTGACTATAGGGCCTTCGATGATAATGTCGGGTTTGAAATTTAATTTTAATAAAGTTGTTTATTATAATCTAAACAAAGATAGACATTTGTGAAATGATTTTATATAAGAAAGTGAAAATATATAATTATAAGTAATAAATATGGTTTATAAATAAAATGGATTTATGCTGAGAATTTGAGAACTTAAATCCTAGTGTTTTTGAAAATCATTTTTCAAGTTTAAGGGAAAATAATAGTAGTATTATTTGAAAGTATTTATGAATAAAAATATTTTAAAAGAATTTTAAAGGAGATAGAATGCGCTGAACTCGCTTTTGTCATTGGAAAATAATCCTTGCGTTGTTCATTTTAGAGATTCTAAGTGGGGGGATGCTACCATAGTAGTTTTGCTTCAGAGTTGTTATGGTAAAACTTTTTTTTAAATTCCAAAAGTATGATTTGGTATAGAAAAAGGAGATATGTACATTATTATTATTATTATTATTATTTCAAAATGGTTTGAAATAAAAGGTATATAAAGGGAGATATGTTGAAAACGAAGATTTTTGTTAAGTATAAAGGGAGATTTATATTTTCTAAAGGAATTGATGAATGATATTTATTAAAGGAGATTTATAAATAAAGTTTTATAAAAAATTTGTAAATGGAGTTTGTAAATATAAAAGAGATTTATAAAAAGGAACTTTATAAATACAAATGAGATTTGATTTCTATAAACAATCCTTTTAAAATTATGGTGGTATGGAAAGTATTCTTTCCATACTTATGACCAAATTCCAAGGAATGGAAACTCATCTCTGTCTTGAGAATTAAAAATGTATATCAAGGCAAGAATATTTTTCTAATTTGTCCAATTTCTTTATTAATCGAGGGATAGTACTGCTTGAAATTGGAAAGTGGTGTTAGGTATATTTGGTCTAATAATTTCTGTTAATGAATTTCATCGTCAACCCCAAATGGTAGGGAAAAGTGGACTTGGATAAGGGATGGCTAAGACAATTTTAGGCAAGGTCGCTATGATGAAGTATGCTCGATGTCAAGTTCATAATAATCCAACATGCATTAGATAACAAGGTTGAAATCATGTCGTACATCATACAAGAATGAAGTCGATATGCAAGTCACAATCCATAAGTCATTTTGTCAAATATGCTACGCAATGGTTCAATATTTAATCCCTTATGTATACAAAGTTTGAGTGTTACAATCGAGAAAAATCCGCAAGTTGATTTAGGGTTACAAAGTGGAAAATGTAAATAGAAAGAAAAAAAATGATTCGCCCTCTCTCCAAGATCCTTAGGTCCGTATTTTTAAGGGTAGGTAAGCAGTGTGGTGGCTTGGAGTCATAAGGGTAAGTAAGCGGCATGGTGGCTTGGAGTTGGCACTGCTAGCTCTCGGTGTCAACAATGTCACATGACATTAGCTTCCACATTACACGGTTGAGCTTAGAAGTGGTATTCGACATAAATAAGGAACGACATTATTATTGTGTGATATCATCATGAAGCTACGTCATTCTTTAGAACATCGGCCTTAATATATCTTGTGAATGTTGATGACTTTTGGTATCAATTTCACGCATAATATCACTTGAAGGTCGACATTGGATAGTGATAATATCAAAAATTGCCATCATTTACTACGATATGTATCTTTGGAGCAGTATAGGTCATAAGCTTACCTCAGTAACCATAACACACGACATCAATGTATACTGGCATTGATAGTAGGTAATATAGAAAATACGCGACACCAATAAAATATGATATTGATGAATTGCAACACCTCTATCTTCATAATGTATAGTGGCATTGATAGGGCTCGGCACCAATGAGATGTGACATGGATGATGTCGGCATAACAATGATAGCTTACTATGCTGGTCACATTCAACATCATCACTTCTTTGAAGAGGCACGACATTAGTCACATGCGGTATTAATCCACAGCTATATCAATGAAGGTCGACATAGATGATACGCAGCATCAGCATCAAGCGGTATAGATGATATGCGATAACCTTAACAACATGTGGCGTTGCATATATCTCACTATTGTCGAGAAGCAACAATCTTTATTTCCTCAGCATTGATTCATAGCCATCCTTTTGACATTGAACATAGATGCGACGTCATAGGCATGTCATACGCCACTCGTCTTCGAGATGGATAACGATGATAACATTTGCCCCCTCAACATAGAGGAAGCATTGACTTTTCAAGTCAATACAGTTTTGAGTAGGGGAGAGTGTAACGACCGGCATATTTTCTTTCTGGTTGTTTCTATTCTCCTACCTCCTTCCTTTTCGGGGACGAAAAGTTTTGAGTGGGGGAGAGTGTAATGACTCGCATATTTTTATTTTATTTTATAACGTATTTGATTGAAATTTGGTAAAATTTTGAATAATAAAATTTGGAAATAAAAATTTAATATTTGGAATACGTCTATTTAAACATAGCAACTGGTAAATTTTCATCAGATAATATTGAAGTTTATTTTCTTGTGTAATTTTATTTCAATTTAAATCAGTTAATAACAGTTGAATTTAAAAGTGTTCCGAAACCTAAATATGTCAACATGAGAAAATTTATTTAGAACACTCTGAATCAGACTGCGAAATTCGGACGTTTCTATTTCCGTTTGGATTTTTCCGTACGGAATAGCAACGTATATCGGTACCGATTATCGACTTTTGATCGGATGATCGTATCACTGGTATATGTATACCATTTTGATTGTCTCATCGTGCTGATCTCCGCGGTATATTCATTTCTATGTTTCGAAGTTCTGGTACGTGGTGAAATCTATGAAACGATTCACCGTATTGGTATGTTTGAACCTTTGAATTATGTACCGTATAAATTAATTAGCCGCTGCTTTTATTTTTTTCGGAATTCAAGGGTTGACATTCGCTTTTCCCAATGTTCAATTTATTTTCTAATCTTTACTGTTCCACTGTTCAGCGTGCCTCTTCACTTTCTATTGGTTTCATTTGAAATATATATATTAATTTATCAAAGAGCACGTTCCCTTTTGCCTGACCTTCTTTCTTCCCTTCCCAGATCAGTTGCTCACCATTTTCCCCTTTTTATGAAGCCGCTTGTCCTTCCGTTCCCAATTGCCTGAGAAGAAGCTAGCTCATTTTCGTACGCCTTAAATTTTGGCTCGTGCTCGAACCTGTCTTTGCCTACCACCGAACCACCATCATCCCGTTCGAACTCGCACAGGCCTCCACCGTGTAACCCTTCCTCCCCTCCACATTGCAGCCACTTCCACAAATCGTCCACAACCGGAAGCCACTCAACCGCTCCATTCTTCCTCTTAGGCCGAGCGACCTATGCTACTACGCGGCAATGTCTTCTTTCCTCTCACTGAGGTATGCTAGCGACCACCATTCGCCCTATCTGCATACGTGCTTTATTCTGTGGTACTTAGGTTTGTGTTCATAAATTTTATATGTCATATTCTGTAGTTATATATATATATAGGTTAGTTTAGTACGGTTGTTTGTTGTGTGGGTGTGTATTTGTTTGAATATCAGGGTACCTATATTTCAATTTTTAAAACCTATTTAAAGTATTTATATAATATGTATAATATATATGTTGCTTTCATTTTTGCATTGAATGTCTTTCCTATACCTTCTTTTCTGGTGGGTATATTGATGATTTATACATTAGCTTATTAATATATAGGTGTAGTACACTGCATATAATAGTATACTAGCTATGGACACTCTCTGTTGAGTTATATGTATATTATATAGTTGATATTTTAATGTATAGGTTCAGACTATATATAGGTATATAGATGATAGGGTCTGCATATATTCGTATAGTCTGCATGAATGTATAGCTAATATATTGATTATTCATAGATTTTATAATTTCTTTCATGTTGCTGTTTAAGTCATACATATTTTATAATAAATTATTCATATTGATTTTTTTATGAAAATCGATTGTTATAAATGCTAATTTTGAATGTTGCAGTAAATATGGTACTTTAACATACATACATGATATGTTTGGGTTGAAATGAATACAATATATAAGTATTGATTTTGAAAAAATTATGTATATATGTTGAGTTTAATATATGTGTTTTAATTTGAGTAAATGGATTTTGAAATACATATATATTTAAAATTTAAAAATGTGTTTGAATTTTAAATATGATTTTTTTATGTAAATAGTTATATATATACATGTTAACTTATACTATTATCTTCATCGATCCGGTTCTGATGAGATTCTATTCACTCCTATTTATCAGCTTTGTTCCATCGTGCCTGTTTTCTTTATCAAATCGTGTCCATCTAGCTTTGCTTTTGGATTCCTAACTCGTTTTTCGAATATCTCTAGCCTTAGAAGGTGAGTTTTATCACTCTAGACATATGTACTTATATTATTGTGAAATGATGAGAAGTGAGTCTGTATAAATTGATATGTTATTCATATATGCCTGTGATATGTTATATGATGTTAAATACTGCTTATATATTTGTTACATCACCTGATATGATATTATTTGCTATACTGTTCATTTTATTTACTGTATCTCACACTGCAAGTTCCCTATCACTATGGGTTGAAATGATACATACCCGAACGGACTTTAGAATAAGGAAAAATCATTATGGGCTGAAATGATAGGCTCGAGTGATTTTTGTTGCACTTGATTTACTTGGGATTGCCGGTTTGAAATGATAGAACCCGGATTTTTCTTTTTAAATTATGGATTGAAATGATATATTATCTGTATCACTTGACTAGGTTAGAAAATATTATACAGACCCATGGTTATATTTTTAAATAATATTTTCCAAAAATTTATTAAGTATTTAAATATTTTCTGAAAATTATTAAGTATTCTGAAATTATAAATATATGAAATTTAACTTAAATTTGATTTAAGGCTTTAAATTATAAAGGTGTATTGTTTTTCTAAAAGTTAAATTTCATAAGTTAATAATTGGTTTAAAATGGAATTTGAAGAATTTTATTTACGATAAATAACTTAACAATGAAATTTTGATTTAATATGGGATGTTAAATCTAACCTGGTAATTGTAATGAATTTTATTTATGAAATGGACATATTTGTATAATAAAGAATGTATTTTGAATTGATAAATTAAAATACAGTTTTGCTTGGACTTTTGCAATAAAGTTTGTTTAACTGAAATTCATAGTTATTTGATGTCAAATGAATATATTTATAAAGAAATTTGATTGTTATATTAACAATGGTAAGATAATTTATTTATGAATATGTTTGTAAAATAGATAATTAGGGTTTAAATGGAAGGAAAATGTAATTTAAATACGACTTAACTTGATAATTGGAAATTTGGTTTAAAATGAAATTGTTAAGTTAAGTACATAAATGGGGATTTAGTTTTATTTATTAAATGGGTATTTTAAAATAAAGTGTTAGGTTAGTGGTTAAAAATAAAAGTTAAGTAAAATAGTGTATTTTGACTTAATAAATGAATTATGGTTTAAATTGGATATCTATTTATAAAATTTTATTTTATTAAATCATAAGTTAAATGATATCGAAATGAATGTTTTTGAAGCATGAAATATGATTTTTATAAGTCAAAAATGGCTAAAATTGAAGTCTTAATGTTTCTGAAAAGTAATAATAAAATCTGGAATTTTATTGGTAGCATTTATAAAATGCTGTGGTTTTAAAATGGCATTTGCTAAGTGCTGCTGTTTATGAATTTGACAATGTTTTGAAATATTACTAATATATCTACTGTAACACTTTATAAGTGTTGTTATTAGCTGAAAATACAATGTTTTGGAAATTTTATAATTAAATGAATGATCTTTGAAATGCTACAACTTTGTTAATGAAATTTATTTTAAAAGTATTATGAATTTCAAAGGATAACATTCCCAAGTGTTATATTTTTTTGAGTATTTTGATTTCCAAATGAATAACATTTCTAAATTGTTATGATTTCCAAATTTTATGGTTTCAAAGTGTTGGGTTTCAGAGTTGTTACTTGTTATAACTTTCAAAAGTACTATGGTTTTGAAAAATGAAATTGTGTGAAACTGTATTTAATTAAGAATTGTCTTAAAATATATTAACTTGGAACTTATTGAAATTGAAGATTTAAGAATGTGACTTTATAAAGTGGTTTGGTTTAAGATGATTTAAAGGAATATTTCAAGTTTAATAAATTTAAGGAAGTATTCAGTGATTTGGAAATTTGGTTTTTATTTAAATGATATATTGATTTGGCTTTTGAATTTAAACGATATTATGGCTTTGGTTTTTGAAATGGAAATGATATATTGATTTGGCTATGAAATGAAATAATATAGTATTTAGTTTTGAAATGGATATGATATTTTGGATTTTTAAAGTATAAATGATTTTTGAATAAATATCCATGGGTTATAATAACGATTGGTTGGCAAAGAGACAGGGATCAGATATGGGCATACTCTTTGTCGATACCGAAAACCACTTTGACAACCGTGTACGCGGTGGAGATTCCAGAATGATGTAGGATGTGTAAGTCTATAGTATGGTGGATCGATTATACAAATGACAAGTATATTACTAATTTAAACTATATTGTATTGATATTAAAATATGCAAATAAGAATAATCGCACCAGGGATTTTATACTGGTTCGGACCTCCCGTCCTACGTCCAGTCCGAAGCTCCTCTTCGGAATTTCCTTTCACCCGGAGGAACATGTTTACAATAACAGAGTTTCTTTGTCAACTGTGTGTTCTCTATTACACGGATTTTGACTATATAGTGCAAATGCTTCCAATATATATCTAAAGATTGTTGTCTATGAGGAACTATATATTTGGAAATGTAGAGTACAAATATAGATTGCTAGAGATCAGGTATATATCAGAGTATAAGAGTAGAAAGCACAAGTAAGTTAGGTGAAGTCTTCTCTTGAATTCCTGATGTTATTTATAGTGGTAGAGAGATTCTTTGTGTAGTTGCATCTGTTAGCAAGTGCTCTAAAGTCGCTTCCAATTGTGATGAAGAGTTGCAGTGAAGAGGAGCGATCGTGTCTTTTCAATTATGACAGTTGTACTTTGAATATACACAGCCGAGTTCAAAATCAGACGTCTGGAAAATATTTCAGACGTCTGGTTCTCATATATTTTTTGTATATAGTTGCTTTTCAGACGTCTGAGTATATTAACCAGACGTCTGGTTTTGACTGATATGCGAACAGAGAATTCAGTCAGACGTCTGGTCAGTGCACTCAGACGTCTGAATTTGTGCATGTTGCTTTTCATGTGCATGTATCATCCCTTTTCCAATTCTCTCGACTTGTAGCCACTTGATACTTCTTTTGAGTCTTGTTCTTGTCTCTTTGGTGATGTTACTCTACCAATTACCTGTAAATATAGATATATATGCAAATTCGATTTCCATTGTATGGTTGTTATCATCAAAACTATAGAATTGATTTTCTAATAATCTCCCCCTTTTTGATGATGACAACTATTCAATGTACTTATATACAAATTATAAATCTCCCCCTGAATATGTGCTTATTTTGATTGTTTTATGATTTTACTTATATTTCTCCCCCTTTGGCATTATCAAAAAAAATTATTAAATTGAATCCGATCGTCAAAACAAACAAAGAAAGTTTCATTAAACTTGAAGTATGATTACAAGCATAGACTTGTACAAAAATTGAAAATCTAAAAACATAAGATCTATGATTCCCTAAATCTATGATTCCTTTGGAGAGGTTTTTTTATCATCTTCCTTTGGTTGTTCTTCTTTAGAAGTGCTAGCCTTTGAAGGAGATGTCAAAGCTTCTTTGAGCGGTTCATCCTCAGAGAGTTTTGAATATTTTGCGGGAGGAGAAGATACTGGGGTTGGCCGATCATCAGAAGGCGGTGTTGGACCGCGAACCCGTTGTAGTACTTCTTTAAGAACCGACAAGACAGTGGAAAGAGATTCCTCAACAGTGGCTAGGCGCGTATCAAATGATATTTCGAAGTTGTCAATTCGCTTAGCCAAAATCTTTTGATTTTGAGATAGAATTTGTTGGTTTCGTAGAGTGAGATCTCGAACGCTTTCGTTTGGATTTGTATCTGTTTGAGTCTCCATTATTTCCTCTTGTCTCGGATAATCAAAGGGTGTGGGAGTAGGAGGAGTGACTTCTCGATGTCGTTCCTCCTCTTGGGATGGATCAATGTGAGGTTGAGGAGGAGGCTCAACTCTTCTAGATTGACGATTGTGCGTCCAATCTTCGAAGGACATGAACTCTGGAGGGGATTCGGGTAGATGCATCAGAGAGAAGAACTTGGTGGAAGCATACTTAGGCGAGATTTCTTCAAATGTAGATAGATAGGATGGGATATTATGTGAACGAAGAAGCCTTATAATATAAGTTGGATAAATAATTGACGGCCTTGATCAAGTCCAAAAATACTTTAGCTCGTCGAAGATAAATTTGGCCCAATTTATTCTTGTTCCACTAAACAGAGCATATAGGGCTTTGTGTTCTAATTCGGTAATTTGCTCGTGACTACCCATTCGTGGAATAATTGTGTTAATTATCATTCGGGTTAGAAGTTGAGCTTTTGGACGTAGAAACTTGGAGGCAAATTTTGGCATTTCGTCCTCCCAAATTTGGTGAGTTATATTGTTCTGTGGCTTGAAGCGCATATCCGGAATATTGTATAGATCTTCTCTTGTGTCAGAGCATCCTAGTATGCGACCTATTATGCCTGGAGTTAATCTAATCGTGTTCCCATATACACTAGACCAGAGCCAGTTATCCTCAATTTCAGTGTTCCACACTGAAGTACTGTCTAAATTCGCATAGAATAAAAATATGGCTAATTGATCTATTTGAACATCATTAGGGGTAAAAGAAATTAGGGTTTCTAACCCGGCAGTTTCACATATTTCATCGAGGTCATACATAGGGAATTTAAGAAGATTGTAGAATGGACCTATGTGGAGTTTTTTCTTTTGGATGTCTTCGTACCTTTTGATCGAATGCGGTGCTTTATTCATCCACCTTTCGATCTGTTCATCAGAGCATACCTGAGGATTTGAAGATGAGACCGTTTGGTCTTCTTTTCTCTTTAACATCTTGCCATTCTTCGTGCGAGGAGGCATTTTGATTATTTTTTCTTAAAACGAATATTTAGAAGGATAATCGTCTCTGAGAAAATCGTAGGGTATAAATTTTTTGAGATAAAAGTGAAAAAAATGATGTTATCTGGTCGATTATAAACGGTCGATTGGGAATCCGACGTCTAGATTGGAAATCAGACGTCTGGTTTCCCTAATTTGAGTGTAACAGATGAAATTAGACGTTTGGCTTTTTGATGTAGACGTCTGGTTTTATCGAATTTGAAAATTCGTAGAGACAGAGAAGTTTGGCAGACGTCTGGATCTTAGTTTAGACGTCTGAAATGTTCTGATTTTTATTTATAGCAGACAGAGCAAAATTTTAGACGATTGGGGGGTGTATCAGACGTCTGACATATGCACAGTTCTTAATTTCTAGACGTATATCATTGTGTCAGACGTCTGAATGTAAGAGGCAGACGTCTGAAATAGGCAGTGTGGCTAAAAATAGCTTAAAAGTTGATGGTTTTGCTTATTTCTTGAATTCTTATAACAAGTAATTTTATTGTTATATAAAAAATAACAAATAATCATATATACATACAAATATAATTTATTTAGAAGGCGATGGAGTTTTGTGATCTCTTGAGTTGTCATCCCTCAATGGTTTAAGCGGAGACCATATATTACCACGTTCGTGGGTTCTTGGAGAGCCAGAAAATCGTCTAGGCGATGGATCCGAAGGAGTACGATATGAAGATGAGGGATCTAAAGAACTACAAGGTTTCGGGAGTGGATCATGGACATCTTTCTTTCATGACTAACAAAACTTCATCGCTACTTGTTCCAAAAAGCTTAGGCGATGTGCTATGACTTTTTGCTCAAAATATAGTCCTCTTTAAAGATCCATCTGTTGTTTCTGATAATGATGAATTTCATCAATTTTCTCCTTTGTGTTAGGAGATATAAACAGAGATCTTTTGGTCTTCTTGTTATCAGGAGTAAATCCCATATGATATGAAGTCCACCTATGCGTTGGTTCATGAATTGGTGTGGGTGTAGGAAGTCGATGAGGTGTATCAACCGAGCTATCTGGCGTAGGCATTGAGATGGAGATATAAGAGTTATCAGAAGACATGGCTATTTTTTGTTTGATGAGAAAAAAAATAAGAATTGTATTGATATATTTTTCTTTTGAAGTATAGCTTTTTATGTATGTTAAAAGTTTATTTTTAGAGAAACTAACTATCTAAAAAACAAAGGGTGTATGAATTAATGATTATAATTTGTGGATAGAAAAATACTTGACTAAATATAAGCTATATGAAGCAAGAATTATTCAGTAATAAGATCATGAAGAGAGCAAATCCCTAAATCACGTCGGAGTTTAATAAAAGTTTGTTCATTTAATGGTTTTGTAAAGATGTCGGCTATCTGATTTTCGGTATTTACGTATTTTAATAAGATATTTCCTTTTTCAACATTGTCTCGTTAAAAATGATGTCGTATATCTATATGCTTAGTTCGTGAGTGATTGACAGGGGTTTTTGATAAATTTATTGCACTTGTGTTATCACAATATATTGGAGATTTATTGATACTTTTGCCGAAGTCCATAAGTGTTTGTTGCATGTATATTACTTGTGCACACGCTAGAGCTGCTGAGATATATTCGGCTTTGCAAGTAGATAAAGAGACACAATTTTGCTATTTGCTAAACCATGAAACTAATGATTGTCCGATAAAGTGACATGTTCCACTATTACTCTTACGATTTGTTCTACACCCTCCAAAATCTGCATCACTATATGAGACTAGTTCAAATGATGATCCTTTAGGGTAAAACAAACCATAATCTCTAGTACTAGATAGATAACGTAAGATACGCTTAACAGCTCTTAGATGAGATTCTTTTGGTTTTGCTTGAAATCGAGCACAAAGGCATACACTCATCATAATATCGGGTCGACTGGCCGTTAAATAGAGTAAAGAGCCAATCATGCTTCGATATAATTTTTCATCAAAGTCTTTTCCGTTTTCATTTTTTCTAAATAAACAGTAGTACTCATCGGTGTTGGTTTGCTTGAAATTTTATCCATTCCAAAGCGTCGTAATAAGTCGTTACAATATTTTTCTTGGTGAATAAAAATACCATTTTCAAGTTGTTTTATTTGTAAACCTAAAAAGAAATTTAATTCTCCCATGTGAGACATTTCAAATTCATTTGTCATTTTTTTTGAGAATTGACTACATAGATTTTCATTAGTTGAACCGAAAATAATATCGTCTACGTAAATTTGCACAACTAGAATATCGTTATCTTCTCATTTAATAAATAGAGTTGTATCAATTTTACCTATTTGAAAACCCGATGAAATTAAGTGATTTTTAAGTCATTCGTACCAAGCTCGAGGAGCTTGTTTTAAACCATATAAAGCTTTTTGTAATTTAAATACATGATCGGGATATTTTTCATGAGTAAATAAAGGAGGTTGTTCAACATATACGTTTTCTTTAATAAAACCATTTAAGAAAGCACTTTTGACATCCATTTGAAACAATTTAAAATTGTGATGATTTGCAAAAGCAAGTAAGGTTCGTATGGCCTCGAGTCTTGCTACTGGTGCAAAAGTTTCGTCGTAGTCGATGCCTTCTTCTTAATTATAACCTTGAGCAACTAAACGTGCTTTATTTCTTACAATATTTCCATTCTCGTTAGCTTTGTTTCTAAATACCCATTTTGTTCCTATAACTGATTGATCTTCAGATCTTGGAACTAGTTCCCAAACATTACTACGTTCAAATTGATTTAATTCTTCTTGCATAGCCATTATCCAAAAGTTATCATTTGAAGCTTCTTTATAATTTTTTGGTTCAAGATTTAACACAATGCTACATGGCTTATTTGATTAAGTTGATTTTTCGTTACTCTAGAATTGAGATCTCCAATGATATTATCTTTTGGATGATTCTTAAGAATCTTAGGGGATAATATTAAAGTGTTATTTTGCACGTTTGTTTCATTATTAATAGAATTTTTTATTGGAATAGTCTCTTCTTCATCAGTAGTATGATTGTTAAATAAATTTTCGTCGAACGAAACATGTAAACTTTCTTCAATAGTGTTATTTCGTTTATTGAAAATTCTATATGCTTTGCTACGATCAGAATATCCAACAAAGATACCTTCATCGGCCTTCGGATCAAATTTTCCTAAGTTATCTTTTGTATTTAATATAAAGCATTTTGAACCGAAAGTTTTAAAGTATGATACTTTAGGTTTTCTTCCAAAAAATATTTCAAAACAAGTTTGTTTAGTCATAGGACGTATGGTTACTCGATTTAATACGTAACAAGTTGTGGCAATAGCTTCTGCCTAAAAGTGTTTCGGTAAACCGCTACTATTTAGTAGTGTTCGTGCACATTCTTATAACGTACGATTTTTTCTTTCTACTACACCATTTTGTTGAGGTGTTCGAGGAAAAGAAAATTTATGGCTTATTCCTTTCTTATTGCAAAAATTAGTAAAAAGATCGTTTTCGAAGTCTCCTCCATGATCACTTCGAATATTTTTAATTTTCAAGTCCATTTGTGTTCTAATTCTTTTAGCAAATATTTTAAACATTTCAAAAGTGTCGCTTTTATGTTTTAAAAACAAGGTCCATGTATACCTTGAAAAATCATCAACTATGATGAAAACATATTTGTTGTGATTTATAGACCGTATTTGCGTTGGACCAAATAAATCTAAATGTAATAATTCTAATGGTTGTTTTATAGAAATATTATTTTTAGATTTAAAAGAGGTTTTCTTTAGTTTTCCAATTTGACAATCGTCACATAAATTTTCTACTTTGTAATTTATTTTAGGTAAACCTCTAACTAACTCATATTTTGCCAATTTATTAATACTTTTCAAATTAATGTGACAAAAGCGTTTATGCCATAACCATGGATCATTATGTTTGATGGTTAGACATAAATTTGAATTTTTATTAATATTCATGTTTAATACATAAATATTTTTGTTTCTAAAACCTTCAAATATAAGTTGTTTGTTATTATCTAAAATATTACATCTACCTTTTTTGAAATTTATTTGAAAGCCTTTGTCACATAATTGACTAATGCTTAATAGATTGTGTTTTAGATTTTCTACTAATAAAACATTTGTAATAATAGGAGAGTTAGAAATACCATAATTGATGACTTCTCCAGTGCCAATGACATATCCTTTTGAATTATCTCCAAAGGTTACCGTTCCACCATCGATGTATGTTATATTTGATAACATTTTTGAATTTCCAGTCATATGCTTGGAGCATCCGCTATCTAGTATCCATTTCTCCTTATTTTTTATTTTGGGTACCTGCAAAATAAAAGATGTTTTTTAATTGGTATCCATATATTTTTGTTAGGGTCCTAATTGTTAGGAGAAGGTAGCCATACCCATGATGGTTTGGTACCTTTGTAAATATAATTTTTATTATAAACTACATTCTTTAAGAAATTATCAATATGTTTTTGTTTAATCAAATTATTATTTGTCTTAGGAATCCAAATCTTTATAGTTTTGGTATTCATTTTAGACTTAGATAAACTTTTAGTTTTTGTGTACAAAATATTTTTTTCTTCATTTCCTTTTTGTTTAGAAATATTTTTAAATCCTATTCCATTTCTATTTCCAGATGGTTTTGAAGTTTTGATAAGATTTTCCAAATCTTGTTTCCCTTTATTGAATTTTGAAACATTATTTGTGATTTTATCTAATTTTTCTTTTAATTCTAAATTTTCAATTTTCATTATTTCAATATTGCTTTTCAAATTGACCTTTTCTTTTAGTAAATCATCCTTTACCATCTTAGTATTCTCAAAATCAATAGTAATAGCCTTACTTTCTATCAAATTATTTTGAATTTTTTCTTGAGATAATTCTAGTTCTTCTTCTAAGATAATTTTTTCATCTTTTAACATTCCTACTTCAAGTTCTAATCTATTTATTTTAGCTATATAATCTTTGTTCAATTTTTTAATTTGTCTAAATTTGACATCTAATTCCATGCTAAGTTCTAATAGTTCATCATAGCTAAGTTCCGGACATACCTCATCAGTTTGTGCCATAAAACACACATTGGCTTGTTCTCCATCACTATCACTATCACTTTTAGATAATGAAGAATCAGAGTCTTCCCATGTTACTTTAAAAGCCTTCTTCTTCTTGAATTTTTCAAATTTGTTATTCTTTTTATCATTATTGAGTTTAGGGCAATCCTTCTTCATATGTCCGTATTGATCACATTCATAGCACTTAATTTGAGATAAGTTTATTGTGTTGGACTTCCCTTCTTTTTGAAATTTTGTCATCTTTCTAAATTTCTTGAATCTATTATAATTCTTGGCAATGAAGACTATCTCTTCTTTGTCTAAATCAGAGTCATCATTTTTGGTTGCTGAAAATGCTATGTTTTTCTTTTTCGAATTTAGTTCTTTTCGTGCCTGCAAATTAGCTTCATATGACATTAAATTTCCTATCAACTCTTCAGTTTTGAGAGTAGAGAGATCATTAGCTTCTTCAATAGCTAATAATTTCCTTTCCCAATCTGGTGTCAAAGAGTTGAGTATTCAAGAAACTAAATCAAAATCGGTAAATTTAACTCCTAATGCCATAAGATCATGTTGGATAGTTTGAAATCTAGATTACATATCAACAATAGTTTCATTTTGCTTCATTTTAAATGACGAAAATTGGTTCTGCAAAATTGAAATCTTAGTTTGTTTGACCTTTGTTGTACCTTCGTGTGTGATTTGTAAAGTACGCCAAAAATCAAATGCAGTTGTACATAACATGACACGTGAAAATTCATTTTTATCTAGAGAGCAAAATAAAACATTCATAGTTTTAGCATTGTTTAATGCTGAGCTCTTTTGTGCATCAGTCCATGTGTTCATAGAAGTAGTAGGTGCTTCATATTTATTTTGAGTGGCTGACCAAATTTCTAGACCATTAGCTTCCATAAAAATTCTCATACGTGTTGACCAATATGCATAGTTAGAGCCATTAAAAAGTGGTGGTCGTGCTGTGGATTGTCCTTCTTGAAAAATACTTTCAATATTAAGAATGATTCAAAAACGTGTTACTGTAATTTGATCAAACCTTGCTCTGCTACCAAATGTAAGTCTATAGTATGGTGGATCGATTATACAAATGACAAGTATATTACTAATTTAAACTATATTGTATTAATATTAAAATATGCAAATAAGAATAATCACACCAGGGATTTTATACTGGTTTGGACCTCCCGTCCTACGTCCAGTCCCGAAGCTCCTCTTCGGAATTTCCTTTCACCGAATAACCCTCACTTCACCCGGAGGAAAAGGTTTACAATAGCAGAGTTTCTTTGTCAACTGTGTGTTCTCTATTACACGGATTTTGACTATATAGTGGAAATGCTTCCAATATATATCTAAAGATTGTAGTCTATAAGGAACTATATATTTGGAAATGTAGAGTACAAGTATAGATTGCTAGAGATTAGGTATATATCAGAGTATAAGAGTAGAAAGCAAAAGTAAGTTACGTGAAGTCTTCTCTTGAATTCCTGATGTTATTTATAGTGGTAGAGAGATTCTTTGTGTAGTTGCATCTGTTAGCAAGTGCTCTAAGGTCGCTTCCAATGGTGATGAAGAGTTGCAGTGAAGAGGAGCGATCGTGTCTTTTCAATTATGACAGTTGTACTTTGAATATACACAGCCGAGTTCAAAATCAGACGTTTGGAAAATATTTCAGACGTCTGGTTCTCATATATTTTTTGTATATAGTTGCTTTTCAGACATCCGAGTATATTAACCATACGTCTGGTTTTGACTGATATGCGAACAGAGAATTCAGTCAGACGTCTGGTCAGTGCACTCAGACGTCTGAATTTGTGCATGTTGCTTTTCCTGTGCCTGTATCATCCCTTTTCCAATTCTCTTGACTTGTAGCCTCTTGATACTTCTTTTGAGTCTTGTTCTTGTCTCTTTGGTGATGTTACTCTACCAATTACCTGTAAATATAGATATATATGAATATTCCATTTCCATTGTATAGTTGTTATCATCGAAACTATAGAATTGATTTCCTAACAGGATGGTGGCGATGATCCTATTGAGGTATGAACGTGGACCCGACTCCCGTGAGTTGGCATAAGGTGGCTAAAACAGGAGCGATTCTCGGGCCAATGAGGTAGCACCTCTGATCGGACGCATTTCTTTGATACATTTCTATTACTTTGTGATTGATTTGGTGGCCACCCTTCGATTTTGATTGGGAGTGTGTTCCGAGGTAGGAGGTAGTGGCTGCTATGCGTTTCCACCAGCCCGGATGCGTAATTGGTATATATACCCTAGCATTGCCTAGTTTTGTCGTGTCGCCTACCATATCGAGCTTTACTACGAGTTTGGATATGTGTCGTAGCCTGTGGAGTATTGAGGGTAGCCCCCGATCTGGGAGTATGCTAATACTGGATAGACTACTGTGACTATTATGTGTTAAGGGCTATATGGATAACCCATTAACGCTATCTAAAAGTAAGTTTATTTTATTATAGACATTATTATAATAGCGAATATAACTACATAGTATATAGATTAACGGATCCTTAAAGGATGGACAATCCCAAGCATCCTTTAAGTTACTTGTACCTTTATGTTACAGTTCACTTGAGTTGGTTTACATTGTATAAGTATGTATGTCCTGACTCGAGTGTTTTGTGTTTTGCTTTATGCTCGGGTCAGACTGAGTGATACAGCATTCGAGACTCACCTTTGGAGTTGGAACTTTCTTGGAGATCCAGCTATCTATTTCACTTTCAGTCATTCAGTTGATTCCAGTGATGTATTCTGATTTATACTTGATTTTCATATTAAGACTTTTGTTGTATCTTTTACTTCTATTGTATCTTGTTAACTCTGATGTATACATATATAGTAGCTTCATGAACTACTATTTCTTTGCTTTCGCTGCATTGTTATATTACTCTGTGTCTGTGTCTGTGATTTATTTTCTGTATATTCTGAGTTTGCCAAATTTTATTTACAATCTATTGTTTTGAATTATTCAAGTCCGACATGTGTGGATTTATTGTCGATTTGAATGGTCCAAAATAGTGGGTTGTTACACATGGTATCGATAGGGGTCTCTAAACACTTGAACAACGCAAACCGACATAGTATCGTTTTGAAATTGGGTAAATGAAATAAGTTTACCTAGATTATATTTTATATATAAAAGAATGATTTTGAAAATTTGATATAGTCATTTGTGATATATTTATTTGTTAGGAAATGATAATATTTAATTATTATCATTTATTTTTTTATGATTTCTGCTTGACCAGTTTATGAGTAGTCTTACCTTTTCACTGCATGGGTTGGGTAGATAGTAATTGTAGAACAATGAAACAAACACCTTGTGGATTAAGTCTCACATTTTGACTATAGGGCCTTCGATGATAATGTCGGGTTAAAATTTAATTTTAATAAAGTTGTTTATTATAATCTAAACAAAGATAGACATTTGTGAAATGATTTTATATAAGAAAGTGAAGTTATATAATTATAAGTTATAAATATGGTTTATAAATAAAATGGATTTATGCTGAGAATTTGAGAACTTAAATCCTAGTGTTTTTGAAAATCATTTTTCAAGTTTTAGGGAAAATAATAGTAGTATTATTTGAAAGTATTTATGAATACAAATATTTTAAAAGGATTTTAAAGGAGATAGAATGCGTTGAACTCACTTTTGTCATTGGAAAATAATCCTAGCGGTGTTCATTTTAGAGATTCTAAGTGGGGGGATGCTACCATAGTAGTTTTGCTTCAGAGTTGTTGTGGTAAAACATTTTTTTAAATTCCAAAAGTATGATTTGGTATAGAAAAGGAGATATGTATATTATTATTATTATTATTTCAAAATGGTTTGAAATAAAACCGAGTCTTTAGTTCTTAAGTTTTATGTTATGTTATTTATTGACCCATGTATCCTATGCATTAAGATAGTTTGGCATATGCATCTCATTATGATATGTTGTTGGGTAAATTTCATTTATTGAAATGAAATGGAATTTTCGATGATTTTGGACAATCGAAACTTCTAAATTGATATAGAAGTTGAAGCTAAGTGTTTTTTGTGAAAATATAAGAAAATAAGTTTTTGTAACATTTGAACTTAAGAGGATAGTAAGTTGAAACAAGTTTTAAATTTGTTAAACATCCTAGTTAAGTAAACAAAATCCGATATTGTATATATACTCATAGGACGTAGAAGATTTTTATACGAATATGAACTTGAGTTGTAAAATGTTTTTACAAACTTAAGTAATGATTTTTTTAAAAGAACTCATAAATAAGTTTAGTATTAAATGGAATACTATCGGTGTAAATAAATGAGAATTAAAAGTAATTGGTATAGTTAAGAGAGCAATGGGATATATACGTAAGTTGTACGTATATCATTTTATCGCATAACTATTCTTGGTCCAGATTCGAGTGATTTCGAGGTGATTTACACTGGTCCAAACAAGGATTTTCAATCGATTCTTGACAGTGAACAATTGATATGATTTGTTGATATGATTTTGAAGTTTCTATCATAGTATATGGCTATGTAAGGAGAATGCACGTTTCTAATCAAGGAACCTGATCAAAGTCCGCACTAAGGAAGTCGAGTGAGCGATACTAGTTCGAAAGTGAAATTTATGTGATAAGCGAGTGATCGGATTTTATATTGCGTACGAAGACATATGTACATCGTACGGGCTTTAATATAATTATATGCTTTTGACGTTAGAAAATGCAAGTTATATGGTTTGATTGCATTTGTAAGTGAGACATAGGTACATGGAAACAAAGGCTTTCTAGTTGCAAATAACTAGAGGGGAACACTTATCGAGAGCAGAGGAAAGGTAGTATTACTTATTCAAAGAAGGTATATAATGGAAGTCCAATCACATACTCTTTTTGATTCATTCAATCCCCTCTTTAGTTAGTTCAGTAGTTCATGAGGTTGTCTTGATGGGAATTTTCATACCTATCAATTGAATTTGTGAATAGCTAATAAGAGAATTCTGGACTTTTGGTTTCATGAGTAAAGTTTGATTGCTCGACAAATTGGCATGCGTTTATTACTTAGAAGGTGTGGTTGCTCTGTGTCATTCACACTCTATCAGATATATCATAAGTATATGTTGTTATCTATGATTTTATGTCCTAGATATGGGATGCCACTTTTGGGCTTTAGTTATCTTTGGTTGATTTGGGCCAGTTGTGGCAAGTTGTAGTTTTTCCAATAAGCCCGCATAAAGGAGGTGCTGCCGAAATTTTTCATAACATATGAGATTTTAAGGGATTAATAACTCATTTAATTAATTCATTTATAAAAGTTTAAGGGTTTAGAGACATTTTTCTTCCTTTAGGAATTTCGGGGATGAAATTCTTTTAAGGGGAAAGAATGCAACGACCCGAAATTTTTAACGTTTTAAATGTGAATATTTAATTTATATAAATATTTGGATTTGTTTCAAATGTGATAAATAATAAGAAAATCAATTGTTAATAAAATGACTCAGTTATTATTGACGTATTTGTAGTTTAATTTATAGAATTTTTCCATAATCTTTAATCTGGAAAATATGTAAATCATCGTTTGATGCATTTTTTAGCAAACAATGGTATTTTTGAATTTTTATAAAATAAGGTAACTAGTGTATTTTATTATTGTTTAGGGAATTTGAGCTAAAATCGAACACCATACATTTTGACCAAAGTGGAATGCTTAATCGTCCGTTGGAATTTTGGTGAGTTATCTCAACTTTGAATGATTACTATATGATATATAGTAGATAAAAATTATTGTTTTTGTGCTTGAATGATTTATTGGTTTGGTTTGGTTGAATTTCCACTTTTAGAAGCGAATGACATTTAAAATGAAATACAGTGAATTTTGTAGAGGAATCTAGATTCCTCGTTACTACTGATTTTAATTTCAGTTATATACGTATTTAATAAAATGTTGAATGTCAAAGTTTAGTAGTTTGGCCATATTGGATGTGATATTGATATATGTTAAAACTTGAATATTTTTAATGATAAAGGTAGTAGTAGCATTGGTTAAGTGCTATGGTAACTACCTCATTTTAGTATATTGAAATATTATGATTTGTCATTTTGATTTGAAAAATGGTTTTGATTCAAATGATGATTTTAAATGTGATTCTGGAATTCTATGCCATTTTATTTAGAAATGGCTTTTAAAATTATTTATTTTATTTCAACCTTTTTGATATATATTTTCCAATTTATATAGAAATGTTTTAAAAGTATTTTGGAAAGCATTTATTTAACAGATAAGTTAATAGAAAAATGGATGTTTGTTTTAAGAAAAAGGGGGATTTTATTTTATAATAAAGTGATTTTGTTTTTATAAATATAGGAGTTTGGAATAAATATTTGTGAAATGGTTTATATAAAATGTTGTGTAGTAAATAGATTTATAAATAGTATTTTCTAAATAAAAAGTTAGATTTATAAATGTTATTTTATAAATAAAAGAATAGTTTTATAAATTGTATTTTATAGATAAAAATAATAAATTTATAAATGATATTTTATAAAAGGTAAATGATACCATTTTGATAAATTGGAAAATAAATCACATTTGTGAATTTATAGTGATATATAAAATGATCTTTTTATGAAAGGCACTTAGTCCTATGTTGAAAACGAAGATTTTTATTAAGTATAAAGGGAGATTTATATTTTCTAAAGGATTTGATGAATGATATTTTATTAAAGAGATTTATAAATAAAGTTTTATAAAAAAATTTGTAAATGGAGTTTGTAAATATAAAAGAGATTTATAAAAAGGAACTTTATAAATACAAATGAGATTTGATTTCTATAAACGATCCTTTTAAAATTATGGTGGTATGGAAAGTATTCTTTCCATACTTACGACCAAATTCCAAGGAATGGAAACTCATCTCTGTCTTGAGAATTAAAAATTTATATCAAGGCAAGAATAGTTTTCTAATTTGTCCAATTTCTTTATTAATCGAGGGATAGTACTGCTTGAAATTGGAAAGTGGTGTTAGGTATATTTGGTCAAATAATTTCTGTTAATGAATTTCATCGTCAACCCCAAATGGTAGGGAAAAGTGGACTTGGATAAGGGATGGCTAAGAAAATTTTAGGCTAAGTCGCTATGATGAAGTATGCTCGATGTCAAGTCCATAATAATCCAACATGCATTAGATAACAAGGTTGAAACCATGTCGTACATCATACAAGAATGAAGTCGATATGCAAGTCACAATCCATAAGTCATTTTGTCAAATATGCTACGCAATGGTTCAATATTTAATCCCTTATGTATACAAAGTTTGAGTGTTACAATCGAGAAAAATCCGCAAGTTGATTTAGGGTTACAAAGTGGAAAATGTAAATATAAAGAAAAAAAATGATTCGCCCTCTCTCCAAGACCCTTAGGTCCGTATTTTTAAGGGTAGGTAAGCGGTATGGTGGCTTGGAGTCATAAGGGTAAGTAAGCGGCATGGTGGCTTGGAGTTGGCATTGCTAGCTCTCGGTGTCAACAATGTCACATGATATTAGCTTCCACATTGCACGGTTGAGCTTAGAAGTGGTATTCGACATAAATAAGGAACGACATTATTATTGTGCGATATCATCATGAAGCTACGTCATTCTTTAGAACATCGGCCTTAATATATCTTGTGAATGTTGATGACTTTCGGCATCAATGTCGCGCGTAATATCACTTGAAGGTCGACATTGGATAGTGATAATATCAAAAAATGCCATCATTTACTACGATATATATCTTTGGAGCAGTATAGGTCATAAGCTTACCTCAGTAACCATAACACACGACATCAATGTATATTGGCATTGATAGTAGGTAATATAGAAAATACAATACACCAATAAAATATGATATTGATGAATTGCGACACCTCTATCTTTATAATGTATAGTGGCATTGATAGGGCTCAGCACATATGAGATGTGACATGGATGATGTCGGCATAACAATGATAGCTTACGATGCTGGTCACATTCAACATCATCACTTCTTTGAAGAGGCACGACATTAGTCACATGCGGTATTAATCCACAGCTATATCAATGAAGGTCGCTATAGATGATAGGTAGCATCAGCATCAAGCGGTATAGATGATATGAGATAACCTTAACAACATATGGCGTTGCATATATCTCACTATTGTTGAGAAGCAACATTCTTTATTCCCTCAGCATTGATTCATAGCCATCCTTTTGACATTGAACATAGATGCGACGTCATAGGCATGTCATATGCCACTCGTCTTCGAGATGGATAATGATGATAACATTTGCCCCCTCAGCGTAGAGGAAGCATTGACTTTTCAAGTCAATACAGTTGCCACTAAGTTTATCGCCTATTGGTATTCTAAGCGGATCAAGCCGTTGATTTGAATTTAATCGACGATGCTCTTTCGTCTCCTTTTCTTCCTATAAATAGTCAAGCTCTTTTCACCATTTCTTTCACCTACAATCAAGAGCTCGAGCAAGAAATCAGAAATTCCCAAGGAAACTAAAACTTTTCTAATTCTCAAGTAACCAGTTTTTCGTCTAGGTATGATTTTTATTTTATATCGCTCTAAATAATGAGCTGATTCAGAAGATTTTCTATTTAGATTGCTATTAGGATTTGATTTGGGTTTTTCTAATTTTCGATTAATGTTATGGTTTAACTACGAAGTTTTGATACTTATTGATCAGGGTTATAGCCGATTTGGATTAAATTAGTAGCAGATCTTTATTTTGTATGTACGTGTTTTGATGTCAATCGATGTTGGTATAAAATCTAGTATATTCTAGGTATATTGAAGAAGAAGACGATCTATTAGACCCGAAACCTGATATTGATCACTATGCCGACACTGATCACTTACGATATTATCATAATGATCGACACTGATAGTTTTTGGTATTGCTATGATACTCAATGTTAATAAAGCTCTATATTATCTTGTTATCCTAATAGCTTGACATTTATGCCATTAGGCTCTCATATTGTTAACAGTTAAGATGAGGTGCCAGAACCCACTATGGTTATAAGAGAATCTAAAACAGTTATATCAGCATTGATTATAGATGATGTTGTTTACTTTCAACATTGATTCATGAAGTTATAATTAATGTCGACATTCTTATTATTCGCTAATATCCTCATGTATCTACCTTTGGTATTATAAATGGAATTTTCATAACATCATCACTTGCGACATTTCCATTCCTATATATTACAGGTTGTTTGAATAAGTAATATGCTATTGAATCATGTCCTCACCATTCATTAATGTCGACAATGTTATCGCTTTGACATTGATTATAGTTGCGGTATTTATTAGTGTGTTGCAATATAAGTTATGTGACATTCAGCACTGATATATCAATCGATATGGACTTATTGACGTCACATATCCATGCTTGACATGTGTCATTTAAAGGTTATTAAATTGCGACTAATACATGCTTTAAGTATCTTAATGACAGTAGATAAATCATTTAGATAATATTTTTTTCATAAACTCGACATATACCACTTAAAGGTTATTGACTTGTAGCAAAGGTTGTATTATATTTACACTTAAAACATTTAGATGGCATTAATAGGTAAACTATTGTAACGACCCGATATTTTCAACCATTCGCATCCATTATAAGTGTATAGGTAGACACTCATGCCGGAGTTGAATTGCTCAAAATACCGCGTTGTAATTAAAATTTGGCAAATCTCAGAATATACAGTAAATAAATATAATCACAGATCACAGACACAGAGTAAAATAATGCAGCGGAAGTAAAAGAAATAGTAGTTCATGAAGCTACTATCTAAATATGTCAGAGTTACATAAGATACAACAGAAGAAATAGAGTACAACAAAAGTCTCAATAAAATAACCAAGTACAAGCTGAGTAGAACAACGGAATTAAAATAGATAGGACATGACAAGCAGATAATGTCCAGCGATTCAAATCTCCAAGAGAGTGGAAATCCAAATCTGTGAATAACTCAGGCTGACCCGAGCGTAAAGCAAAACACAAAACACTCGAGTCAGGACAATATATACTTATATAATGTAAACCAACTCAAGTGAACTGTAATAAAGGTACAAGTAACTTAGAAGATGCTTGGGACCGCCCATCCTCTAAGGATCCGTTAAACTATCTACTATGTAGTAATATTCGATATTATAATAGTGTCTAAATAAGTAAAGTATAATCATATAGAAAATAGCATTAAGGGGATGGAGAACCTTAACGCGGTCAGATCTTAAAATCATAATCGTAGTAAAGCTCGATATGGTAGGTGACACGGCACAACTAGGCAATACCAGGGTAGATATACCAATTACGCACACGGACTGATGGAGCGCATAGCAGCCACTATCGTCCACCTCGAACAACACTCCCAAATCGGAGGATGGCCATCTAATCAATCACAAGTAAGAGTATAATATCGAAGAAATGTGTCCGAGAAGAGGTGCTACCTCACTGGTCCGAGATCGCTCCTGTTTTAGCCACCTTATGCCAACTCACGGGAGTTGGGTCCACGTAACATACCTTAAGAACGTCGCCACCATCCTACTTCATTCTGGAATCTTTACCGCGTACACGGTTGTCAAAGTGGTTTTCGGTATCGACATAGAGTATGTCCATATCCGATCCCGGTCTCTTTGCCAACCAATCGTTATTATAACCCGTGGTTATAACTTTTAAAAATAATACTTTACTTCAAAATAAAATATCATTTCAAACCATATCTTTATCAAAATAAAGATTAAATCAATTCCAAACCATTTCCATATATTTACATTTCATATCATTTCAAAACTTCATTTCAAATCATTTTAATAAAATAAAATATCATATCCTTACAAAACTTCATTTCCAATCATTTTAATAAAATAAAATATCCTATCAGTTCAAATCCAAATATTCAACTTTAAATACCTTTTAAATTCAAAGATATCGTTCATTTACTATCATTTCAAATCACCTTTAAATAGTTTATATTCCAATCAAAATAATTCATTTAAACCTTTTAAAAGTGTAATTATTATAATTTCAAATCAAGTATTCAATTTCCAAAGTTTCAAACCATTCTGAGTTCGTTTACTAAGTCAAAAACCCTAATTATTAAAATTTCAGCATTTCACAGCATTTAAAAACAACTGCTATAAGTTATATTTGAAAACATTTTCAATTCAGCAAAGACAGCACTTAAAACTGCTGTTAAAACGCAGTTTTAGTTGAATTATAGTTCAAAATAGAAAAGACAGCATTTCAGAAGTGCTACGGTAATTCAGATTTCAAAACAAGGGTTAAATTTGGTTTCAGCAAAGACTGCAGACCATTATAGCGTTTCCAGAGAATGCAATAATAGACCTGAGTTCAATATTAGCCTATAAGTTCAATTACAACAACTACAGCATTTCAGAAATGCTGTAATAGCTCTTTTTACACAAATTTAGTTCAAAACAGAATCTATAGCATTTCTGAATGCTATTAAAAGTTAATTTCAGGTGTTAGTGTATTTCCAGCAATTAAATAACATTAATTTAAAACACATAAACATTTTAAAAAAATCATATTTTAACATTTAAAATGTTCATTTATATATTATTTAACATATATCTTTTCACAATAAAATTCTTATAATCAAATCCAATATCAACAATTTACTTAATAAATTTAAGTGTAAAAGTGTCCAATTCTTCACCTTTCAACTAATAAACTTAACACTTCAAATTTAAATTACCATTTCACAATTTAATTGAATTTCCAATTTTATTTAATTAACTTAAACCTTTAATTAAAACCAAATTTCACATTTCCAAGTCAAGTTATATTTTAAAAGATCACTTTTAATCATTCATTTATTTAACCACTTAAATTCATAGAAAAATCAATAATACTTTAATAAATCACTTAAATTCAAATTTAATCAAATTATCATATTTACCATTTCCAAATAAAATTTAATATCCATTTTATTTATACAACTTAAATATCATTTTTAACCAAATTCCAAATTTCCAACTTAAGTTATATTTCAAAAATCCAGTTAAACCATTCATTAATTACATTTCTAACACATAGAAAAATCATAATTTCTTTATTTTAAAACATTTCAAAATTTATTTAAATCAAATTTCATAAATTTATAATTTTTAAAATACTTAAAAATATCCAAAACACTTTATAAAATAACCACGGGCCTGTATATAATTTTCTAACTTAGGTCAAGTGATACGGATATGTATCATTTCAATCCGCAGTTAAAAAAAAGAAAAATCCGGGTTCTATCATTTCAAACCCGCAATCCCAAGTTAAAATAATTTAAATAAAAATCGTTCAGGCCTATCATTTCAGCCCATAACGATTTTTCCCTATTCTAAAGTCCGTTCGGGTATGTATCATTTCAACCCATAGTGATTCTAATCTACAGGGAACTTGCAGTGTGATAATAGATATAAATAACAGAATAACATTAAATAACAGTAACATATGATATAACAGGTGTAATAACAGGTGTGAACATCATATGATAATAATATAAGCATATATAACATGATAATATATTTCTACAGATTCGCAGGGTGTCAATTTACTAGTTAATAGGTACATATTGTCTGGTGAGAATAACTCACTTGTTTAAGCTGGAGATGACGGCCAAACACACAACACAGAATCTTTGAAGGCACGACAACATGAATATGATTTGAGAGTAGAGAGCCAAATATAATTGCCTTGTATGCATATAAACAAAACAAGACAATGTATACATAAATATGTAACACAAAACAATATCGAAATGACTTGAAATAAAAAGCAACAAAGGGCAAAGTAATTCGACCTTTCTTTAACCATTCAAGAGCTTGACCAATGGGATCTTTTGCTCAGCCATAGCTGGACATAATCTTAGTTTATGGCATCAAAATAGCATGGCAACAAGGAGATGATGATGGTAGGAGTTACATATGAATAAGACAAAGGGTCAAGGCAAAATAAGTGGAGTTTTTGTGCATTTTTGGCTCATCCAAAGGCAAGTGGGACTCGGCCCTTGCATGGTACATGTCTGGACAGTGGAGGGTGATGGTGCAACAGCAGCCAAAGGTCATGTAGCAAGTGGTGGTGGTGGCTAAGGGGGTGGCCAAAGCAAGATATGGAGGGTAGGTGATGATATGTGTGGTCTAGGCAACGTTTTGTGGAGTTTTGACATTGTTTTGTGGTGCTAGCTTCAAGGGGAGGTCATGGCCATGGATGGATCTGAAATGATGGCTGGAGATGATGCCAAGGAAGAGTGGTAGGGGATGGTGGTCGAGGCTATGGTGTGAAGGCCGTGCAAATAGAAGAGGAAACAAGGCAAAAAAGTATGAAAAATTGAAGAAAAGTGAAAAGAGAGGAGGCCATTACCGAGGAACTTTGTAAGGCCGTGAAAAATGAATTGAGAAACAAAGAAATTCATGAAAAGTGAGTGATAACTCATGGCCAAAACTGAAGGAGTGGGCAGCAAAATTAATTAAAGTGAAGGTTATGGAAATGAAGAGTTTCGGAGATGAAAAGGCTTCGGTTTCAAAAGCAGTTTCAAACTCTTCATATATTCACTATTTCTTTTTAAATTTTATATAACTGAAAAACATATATAAATTCAGTTAAAATACGAAAATATAACAAATAAAAAAAATAAAAAAATAAATATTAATTATAAATAATTAAATCAAGAAAATAGCAAAAATGGTCAACTAAGCTAGAAAATTTGAAAATAAATGGTATAAACTTTAGAAAATTCATATGAGCTTGTAATATATTTTTAAACATAAATAATAACATAAAATAAAAATACAGTCACAAAATAAATATATAAAATTTAATTTAAATACAATTTTCATGAAGAAAATAGCAGAAAATAAGAAAACAACCTTTAAAAATGAAAAATAAATACAGTAAATTTTGGAAAAATTCTATTATCATTTAAAAAATATAAAAAGACAAAAATATACATAAAATAACATATTAACACATATTAAAACAAAATATAAGAAAGAAAATATGATTTATAAAATTTAAAATAGGCAAAATTGGACAATAAAACAAATTATACTAAAAATTGAAATGTACATAACTTTTACATTTTAACTCCGTTTCCAACGAAACGAAAAGCATTATTCAAGTTATTAAATCTATTGTCATAATAAAAGATAAAATTTATAATTTCAAATATTTAAAATTTAAATTTAAAAGTCAAAGTTTGACTATTTGACCAAAATTCACATTTTCTGGAAATATTAAATTTAGTCATATTTGGAATTCTAATCCACATCAAAATCAAAGTTTATACTTAAAATAACAAAATTTATTCTTTTTCATAAATAAAGCCTTTGAATCTGGAAAAATCAATTTAAAAATATTTGAAAAATACTGGGTTGTTACACTCTCCCCCGCTCAAAACTTTTCGTCCCCGAAAAGGAACGAGGTACGGGAAAGCACAGAAAAAGATAGAATGAATAGAATTAAGACAAGATGATAAGAATATTGGAATTACACCTGATAACTATTGTTATAGGCAAGTTTAACAAAATGGAGGTGATCAAATCAAGAACACAAACACGAAAAAGATCCTCTAGAGTCTGAATCACCCCTTTCACTTGACCGACGGTCTATGAATGGAAAAACAGTGTTCAGATCCAGATGAGTAACAAAGATTTCAAAGATTATAAAAAGATGTCTAAACAGACTGGTATAAGCAATAGCCTTCCCATTCTGTAACAAGATAAGAGAAATAAGGACAACCAAAAGATAGTTTGAAAAAAAACAAAATAAGATAATAAATTTGAAACAATAACGCTTTGAAATCATAACAAATTAGAGATGTTTATCATTTGGAAATCATAATACTAAAATCATAACACTTTGGAAATGTAATTCTTAAAAAAAAACATAATACTTAGAAAATCATAACACCTTTTAAAATAATCTTTATTTAAACCATTTTAATTCAAGGTCAAATAATATTCATTTTAAAGTTGTAACATTTCTAAGTTCATTCAATTATAAAACTTCCAAAACATTGTATTTTCAAAACAGCAGCACTTATAAAATGCTACATTAGATATATTAATATTTCAAATCAGTTTTATTCTAGAATATTCATTTGGATATCATTTAACTTATGACTTATTAAAACAAACTTTTATGAATGGATTATCCAAATTAAACTATACTTCATTTATTAAGTCAAAAGCTCACTATTTTACTTAGCTCTTCATTTAACAAATAACCTAACACTTTATTTAAAATGCCCATTTCATAAATAGATATTCCTTCGATAAGTTACACTTAAAATTTCCATTTGAAAACCAAATTCTCAATTATCAAATTTAGTGATGTTAAAATACATTTTAACTATCATAATTATTCATTTTTCAAGACATATCAATTTCATAAATAAAATATTTATCATAGAAAATATAACAATCAAATTTCTTTACCCATTTATTCATTTAGACATCAATTAAACTATGAATTCAAGTTAAATAAACTTTATTACAAACTGTCCAATTCCAATGTATTTTATTTTATCTATTCAAAGATACATTTTTTATTATACAACATATTCATTTCAGGAAATAACCATTATTAAAATTCCTAGGTTAGACTTAAGGTTCCATATTAAATCAAATTTGATTATTAAGTTATTTAAATAAAATCTCTTTAAATTCATTTTTCACTATTTACCTCTGTAAATCTTTTATAACTAAAATTTAGGTGTATAAAATTTATTATAACCACTCAAATTTTATTTAAAAAATCCTTTTTATATTGTATATTATCCAATTACATTGTTAACTTCTAAAAAGATTTTAAGGTAAGTTATATTTGAATGCAATTGTATTATACAAATAAAACTTTCCAATTCAATTATCTCAAGTTTGAATCATTTATTCAAAAAATTTAATTTTTCTTTTTATAATTGAAATTATTCTTTAAGATGAAATTTAAGAATTAATTTTCCGGTTTCCTTCAAACCAGTTAGAGATAAATAAATATATGTACATAATATGTCAAATCAATTTAAATCATATATCTATATATATTATAAATCAAATCATATTTAGAAATTCAAATAAATTAAATCTTTCAAAACAAAGCTGTAGTAAGACTACAGAACGGTCTCTTCAGTTTAAAACTCGAAAATGAACGTCGATGATGCTGCAGTCATCACCGAAATTATTTTCCAGCGACAAAGAGAAGAGCACTTAATTTTTAAACTTTAAAATCCTTTAGAGACAAATTTTTTATTCAAAAATACTTTAAATTATATCCTTTTAAAAATTTTAAACACAAGGTTTGAAATCCATCGGAAACTTGAATTCTCAAATTCTTGATTCAAATTCATTTCAGTTCCCAAATCAATTTATAAACAACTATTTATAAATTCATTTGTAGAACAATAAATGATAAATCAAGTATTATCATTTCAAATTATCAATTTAAATCAATTTATTAAGTTCCATAAATTTACTTATATATCAAAATTTTATTTCATTAACCAAATTTAAAATAATATCGTGTCAGTTTGTTCTGTCAAAGTGTTTTAGAAATCCTATCGATAGCGTTGATCAGACGAATCGATCGGCAAATCAACATCAACAACTCAAACAACACCATATATAAAACAAAACATAGATTTACAAGTACAATTCAAAATGTTTGGAGATAGTTTAGAAACAAAAGACAAGATGGTTAAACAGAGTAGAGAGATGGGTAAGCTTAGGTAAATCGCGGACAACCTTAACCGGGTCAACCGTGACTTAAAGAATAAGATCGATGTGGATTTTTCTGGGATAAATCTACGTTCGATCTCAAGAGATAGAGTTTGGAATAATAAAAGATATTAGCATCTAAACCAAGGATAGATAAAATCTCTGGTGAATCGATGCTAACTGTAAAGGATTTTCACCCTTTTACAAGAAAATTAGAATATTGGCGAGACCGCCAATTCACTATAAAGATCATTCGAAGTGGAGTTATGTGATACTCCAAAATCAAAAGAAGATGAATAGTGAGGGACAAGAATGAATTTTGGAACCGCAGGAAACGTTCCAAAATTCAAAGGAAATCGAATCAAAAGGAAGAGATTCAAACTCGAACGAAAGTGATTCTGTAAATAAATTTACCATACATTCTAAGTTTTGCCTCAAAGCCAATGCACTGATACCAACTGTAACGACCCGATATTTTCAACCATTTGCATCCATTATAAGTGTATAGGTAGACACTCATGCCGGAGTTGAATTGCTCAAAATACCGCGTTGTAATTAAAATTTGGTAAATCTCAGAATATACAGTAAATAAATATAATCACAGATCACAGACACAGAGTAAAATAATGCAGCGGAAGTAAAAGAAATAGTAGTTCATGAAGCTACTATCTAAATATGTCAGAGTTACATAAGATACAACAGAAGAAATAGAGTACAACAAAAGTCTCAATAAAATAACCAAGTACAAGCTGAGTAGAACAACGGAATTGAAATAGATAGGACATGACAAGCAGATAATCTCCAGCGATTCAAATCTCCAAGAGAGTGGAAATCCAAATCTGTGAATAACTCAGGCTGACCCGAGCGTAAAGCAAAACACAAAACACTCGAGTCAGGACAATATATACTTATATAATGTAAACCAACTCAAGTGAACTGTAATAAAGGTACAAGTAACTTAGAAGATGCTTGGGACCGCCCATCCTCTAAGGATCCGTTAAACTATCTACTATGTAGTAATATTCGATATTATAATAGTGTCTAAATAAGTAAAGTATAATCATATAGAAAATAGCGTTAAGGGGATGGAGAACCTTAACGCGGTCAGATCTTAAAATCATAATCGTAGTAAAGCTCGATATGGTAGGTGACACGGCACAACTAGGCAATGCTAGGGTAGATATACCAATTACGCACATGGACTGATGGAGCGCATAGCAGCCACTATCGTCCACCTCGAACAACACTCCCAAATCGGAGGATGGCCATCTAATCAATCACAAGTAAGAGTATAATATCGAAGAAATGTGTCTGAGAAGAGGTGCTACCTCACTGGTCCGAGATTGCTCCTGTTTTAGCCACATTATGCCAACTCACGGGAGTTGGGTCCACGTAACATACCTTAAGAACATCGCCACCATCCTACTTCATTCTGGAATCTCCACCGCGTACATGGTTGTCAAAGTGGTTTTTGGTATTGACAGAGAGTATGTCCATATCCGATCCCGGTCTCTTTGCCAACCAATCGTTATTATAACCCGTGGTTATAACTTTTAAAAATAATACTTTACTTCAAAATAAAATATCATTTCAAACCATATCTTTATCAAAATAAAGATTAAATCAATTCCAAACCATTTCCATATATTTACATTTCATATCATTTCAAAACTTCATTTCAAATCATTTTAATAAAATAAAATATCATATCCTTACAAAACTTCATTTCCAATCATTTTAATAAAATAAAATATCCTATCAGTTCAAATCCAAATATTCAACTTTAAATACCTTTTAAATTCAAAGATATCGTTCATTTACTATCATTTCAAATCACCTTTAAATAGTTTATATTCCAATCAAAATAATTCATTTAAACCTTTTAAAAGTGTAATTATTATAATTTCAAATCAAGTATTCAATTTCCAAAGTTTCAAACCATTCTGAGTTCGTTTACTAAGTCAAAAACCCTAATTATTAAAATTTCAGCATTTCACAGCATTTAAAAACAACTGCTATAAGTTATATTTGAAAACATTTTCAATTCAGCAAAGACAGCACTTAAAACTGCTGTTAAAACGCAGTTTTAGTTGAATTATAGTTCAAAAACAGAAAAGACAGCATTTCAGAAGTGCTGTGGTAGTTCAGATTTCAAAACAAGGGTTAAATTTGGTTTCAGCAAAGACTGCAGACCATTATAGCGTTTCCAGAGAATGCAATAATAGACCTGAGTTCAATATTAGCCTATAAGTTCAATTACAGCAACTACAGCATTTCAGAAATGTTGTAATAGCTCTTTTTACACAAATTTAGTTCAAAACAGAATCTATAGCATTTCTGAATGCTATTAAAAGTTAATTTCAGGTGTTAGTGTATTTCCAGCAATTAAATAACTTTAATTTAAAACACATAAACATTTTAAAAAATCATATTTTAACATTTAAAATGTTCATTTATATATTATTTAACATATATCTTTTCACAATAAAATTCTTATAATCAAATCCAATTTCAACAATTTACTTAATAAATTTAAGTGTAAAAGTGTCCAATTCTTCACCTTTCAACTAATAAACTTAACACTTCAAATTTAAATTACCATTTCACAATTTAATTGAATTTCCAATTTTATTTAATTAACATAAACCTTTAATTAAAACCAAATTTCACATTTCCAAGTCAAGTTATATTTTAAAAGATCACTTTTAATCATTCATTTATTTAACCACTTAAATTCATAGAAAAATCAATAATACTTTAATAAATCACTTAAATTCAAATTTAATCAAATTATCATATTTACCATTTCCAAATAAAATTTAATATCCATTTTATTTATACAACTTAAATATCATTTTTAACCAAATTCCAAATTTCCAACTTAAGTTATATTTCAAAAATCCAGTTAAACCATTCATTAATTACATTTTTAACACATAGAAAAATCATAATTTCTTTATTTTAAAACATTTCAAAATTTATTTAAATCAAATTTCATAAATTTATAATTTTTAAAATACTTAAAAATATCCAAAACACTTTATAAAATAACCACGGGCCTGTATATAATTTTCTAACTTAGGTCAAGTGATACGGATATGTATCATTTCAATCCGCAGTTAAAAAAAAAAGAAAAATCCGGGTTCTATCATTTCAAACCTGCAATCCCAAGTTAAAATAATTTAAATAAAAATCGTTCAGGCCTATCATTTCAGCCCATAACGATTTTTCCCTATTCTAAAGTCCGTTCGGGTATGTATCATTTCAAACCATAGTGATTCTAATCTACAGGGAACTTGCAGTGTGATAACAGATATAAATAACAGAATAACATTAAATAATAGTAACATATGATATAACAGGTGTAATAACAGGTGTGAACATCATATGATAATAATATAAGCATATATAACATGATAATATATTTCTACAGATTCGTAGGGTGTCAATTTACTAGTTATATAGGTACATATTGTCTGGTGAGACTAACTCACTTGTTTAAGCTGGAGATGACGGCCAAACACACAACACAGAATCTTTGAAGGCACGACAACATGAATATGATTTGAGAGTGGAGAGCCAAATATAATTGCCTTGTATACATATAAACAAAACAAGACAATGTATACATAAATATGTAACACAAAACAATATCGAAATGACTTGAAATAAAAAGCAACAAAGGGCAAAGTAATTCGACCTTTCTTTAACCATTCAAGAGCTTGACCAATGGGATCTTTTGCTCAGCCATAGCTGGACATAATCTTAGTTTATGGCATCAAAATAGCATGGCAACAAGGAGATGATGATGGTAGGAGTTACATATGAATAAGACAAAGGGTCAAGGCAAAATAAGTGGAGTTTTTGTGCATTTTTGGTTCATCCAAAGGCAAGTGGGGCTCGCCCTTGCATGGTACATGTCTGGACAGTGGAGGGTGATGGTGCAACAGCAGCCAAAGGTCATGTAGCAAGTGGTGGTGGTGGCTAAGGGGGTGGCCAAAGCAAGATATGGAGGGTAGGTGATGATATGTGTGGTCTAGGCAACGTTTTGTGGAGTTTTGACATTGTTTTGTGGTGCTAGCTTCAAGGGGAGGTCATGGCCATGGATGGATCTGAAATGATGGCTGGAGATGATGCCAAGGAAGAGTGGTAGGGGATGGTGGTCGAGGCTATGGTGAGAAGGCCGTGCAAATAGAAGAGGAAACAAGGCAAAAAAGTATGAAAAATTGAAGAAAAGTGAAAAGAGAGGAGGCCATTACCGAGGAACTTTGTAAGGCCGTGAAAAATGAATTGAGAAACAAAGAAATTCGTGAAAAGTGAGTGATAACTCATGGCCAAAACTGAAGGAGTAGGCAGCAAAATTAATTAAAGTGAAGGTTATGGAAATGAAGAGTTTCGGAGATGAAAAGGCTTCGGTTTCAAAAGCAGTTTCAAACTCTTCATATATTCACTATTTCTTTTTAAATTTTATATAACTGAAAAACATATATAAATTCAGTTAAAATACGAAAATATAACAAATAAAAAAAAATAAAAATAAAAATATTAATTATAAATAATTAAATCAAGAAAATATCAAAAATGGTCAACTAAGCTAGAAAATTTGAAAATAAATGGTATAAACTTTAGAAAATTCATATGAGCTTGTAATATATTTTTAAACATAAATAATAACATAAAATAAAAATACAGTCACAAAATAAATATATAAAATTTAATTTAAATATAATTTTCATGAAGAAAATAGCAGAAAATAAGAAAACAGCCTTTAAAAATGAAAAATAAATACAGTAAATTTTGGAAAAATTCTATTATCATTTAAAAAATATAAAAAGACAAAAATATACATAAAATAACATATTAACACATATTAAAACAAAATATAAGAAAGAAAATATGATTTATAAAATTTAAAATAGGCAAAAATTGGACAATAAAACAAATTATACTAAAAATTGAAATGTACATAACTTTTACATTTTAACTCCGTTTCCAACGAAACGAAAAGCACTATTCAAGTTATTAAATCTATTGTCATAATAAAAGATAAAATTTATAATTTCAAATATTTAAAATTTAAATTTAAAAGTCAAAGTTTGACTATTTGACCAAAATTCACATTTTCTGGAAATATTAAATTTAGTCATATTTGGAATTCTAATCCACATCAAAATCAAAGTTTATACTTAAAATAACAAAATTTATTCTTTTTCATAAATAAAGCCTTTGAATCTGGAAAAATCAATTTAAAAATATTTGAAAAATACAGGGTTGTTACAACTATTTAGATAATAGTTTTTTATTTTGCATCTGGTAATTCTTCTACATAACATGAGTATTATTATTTCTTAAATTGAGAATAATATCACCTGGCAGGCAAAAGGAAGGTCAATAGCCTAGAAAGAATCCGTTGAGAAGCCTAGCGAAAAGCATAAAGCTTCACCCTCGGCTAGTAAAAAAGTAGATAATCTTTCGAATCCGTCATATATCACGACCTAGGAAGAAGTGAATTCCATCCTTGAGAAGTTTGTAATTATTGGAATTGAAGACATTCCCGCTAGTCCTGCAGACAACATTTACAACCTACCAAAGGGGTATTTTGCTTTTACTCCTATTCATATCTGGCATATAGGCTCCCTTCCTTTTCCCGGCTCTCTCCTAAGATATCTAGAATATCTGGATTTTTCACCAATTCAGTTCTTGCCAAACTCTTACACATATCTGACTTGCTTGGAAGTCTTGGCTCGGGAGGTAGGACTCCCTTCCCTTAATGCTGAAGTTCTTCTCCTAATAGCTAGTCCTACTAAGTCTAGTGAATAACCAGATCGTCAACTGTACCGAATTCATCCCCATCCAAAAAGTATGATTTCTTAGGGTGTGAATAAGACGAGAGGATGGGAAACATAATTCTTTTTCATCAAGTGCTTCTCTAACATTAGAGGGACATTTTTTGT
Source organism: Allium fistulosum (assembly GCA_030737815.1). Taxonomy (NCBI): domain Eukaryota; kingdom Viridiplantae; phylum Streptophyta; class Magnoliopsida; order Asparagales; family Amaryllidaceae; genus Allium; species Allium fistulosum. The sequence goes on from CM060904.1 coordinate 1,326,006,404, forward strand.
TGCTAGTAAGTTTTTTTTCCTAGCTATCCATGTTAGTTTATTATCCTTAACTTACAGATGTTTTTCTTCCAAATCCTACCCCCAAGAATCTAAGTCCTAATAACCACAAAATTGTTAGTCCCTAATTCAGGTAGTAGACAATATGGGGAATAGGCTTAGACTGTTAACTCCATCAAAGCTTCTTCAACATTCCATTATTTTTACCATAAAATCATGGGAGAACCTCCAATAGTCAAATACCATGCTCGGGAAAAACGATCATTGGAGATGGGAAAATCAAAATATTTTACTTTTAATTCTCCAGTTTAGCCTGAGATGATTGGTAAGATATTATTACATTTTATATGAAATCTCTTGTAATATTATCTTATAACCTTATTTTCCTGATTTAGGCTCGTCGGCCTTAGTATTTGGTCCTATGGAGAGAGAGGCCATAAGTAATGCTCCCAAAGACAAGATAAAGATGACACTTCTACCTCGGCTCCGGCCTCTAAATCTCAATCTCCTAGCGATGTCTTTGCTAGTTCAATCAAATCCATAAAAAGGAAACTAAGTGATAGTTCCGCTACTGCCACTACTCCTAGCAAAAAGCCTAAGGTTGGAGACACTCACACCCTTGTTATTGTGGAAGAGAACAGTTTATAGACATCGACTTAAGTCCTGGGGTTTCAAACCTTAATATTTATGGGGGAAAAGCCCAACGGCTAATTGAAGCGGAGCAGTCTCAAGATCCACTTCTTTACATTGCTTTTCCAGGTTCTCTTGGAGCCTTGAATCGTTTACGTGAGGAGTTCGATTTATGTATAACTTCAGGAGATCCACTTCCTTCCAAATCTCAATCTCAACCCCCGGTAGTGGCTTTGATGACCGTATCCAATTGTTATCCAATCTCTGTCTTTTGTTGCTCTTAAGCTACCACAGCCTTCCTATTATACTCAAGATCATCATTTTGCTATTTCTAAGTAATTCCTGTTGGTATGTACTTTTTCTATTTAATCATTTCAAGTTCTTAATCTTTCACATGTAACATTCTAAATCACGTTTTGTCACTCGTTCCAAGCTGTTAAACATATGTTTCAACTCCAAGTGGATGCCATAGGATCTTCTATTGAAATATCCAAACTTAAGGAACAAAATTCTTTACTTAACAATTATATAATTGATATCTCAACAGTAAGTGTAATGACCCAAAAATTTTAATGGTTTAATAACGTATTTAACTGAATTTTTGTGAAATTTTAAATAATTGAATTTTGAAATAAAAATTTTATATTGGAATACACCTATTTAAACATAGCAATTGGTAAATTTTCATCTGATAATATTGAAATTTATTTTATTGTGTAATTTTATTTAAATTCAAATGAGTTAAAATTTGATGATAATAAAATATTTTTCAAACTTGAATATTTTTATACAATAAATTTTTAAATCATCTTCTGAGCAGTACGTCATATTTCGTTTCTCAAAATTTGGACTGTTATTGCTCCGTCGATCTTATTTTCGACGAAATAGCAGCATTTTCGTACCGATATCGACTTTTGATCGGATGATCGTACCACTAATATCTATATACCGTTTTGATCCTCTCGTCATGCTGATCTCCACGGTATATTCATTTGCTTATTTCGGCGTCCGATGGACAACGGAATCTATAAAACAGTTCATCGTATCGATATGTTTCGAGCCTCTTGTTTGTTGTGTCCATTCCAATTTCAAACAGCTCCCGCTGGCTTTTATTTTTAATATTTATTTCATCCGTTCCTAAACTGAGCCGTTGCCATTCTTTGAATATATTTATATTTTGCCTTCTCGTGTGTCCAATGTCCAAAGATAGTTTGTCCCTGACCTTCTATTTCCCTTATGGATATCAACTTTACTGGTTTAAAACAATGGCTATTAGCTTTTAACTCAATTGAGTCGTTTTGGACCTTCCTTATTCCCTTTATTTATATTTATATTAATTACTTACCAAGCTTGGTTAGCTGTAGCATTCTTCATAACACTCTTCCCATTTTCTTCATTTTTTTCTCAAAGATATATATCTGAGCCCCCCCCTTCTCACCTCATCTTCACGTTTCCTCCTCCCTACTCAACCCACGCACAGCAAGCCTCACCGTGCCTTCCTCCTCACGTCAAACACTTCCAACGACACCGCCACTAGCAACCCGCGTTCACCGCCAGGCTGGCACCGGCTTCTCCTCCATCCGCCGTCCACCTCGCTCGCTGTTCCCTTTCCTGGCCACAACACTATCTCCGGGCAAAGCACTGCCTTCACCACTACCGCCCTCCCTTCCGCCTCCTCCCCTGAATGGAACCCAAGCGCCACCTCAAAACCATCTCACCCAACATCCCGGCTCCGACCTGCTTTGTTCAAACTCAACAGTCTTCCTCCCCTCACTGCCGCATGTTTATATACATATGGTACGTGTTATATAGAGTTATCTATGGATTTAAACCAATGTTTGCTGCTTGTATAGAGTGTGTTGTTGTGTATATTAGTTATATACATATCTGTTTGATTTTGTTTAACTATATATATTAGCTTTGGGTTTTATAAGTAGATATTTTACTATCTACGCTTTATACCGTTTATATATATATATATTGAATTATACTTACTCTGTATATATATATGGTATTATGTTTTATTATATTAAGAGATATATTCTATTATAACTTGTTGAGACATATAAGGTCTATATTTGAATTAGTTGAGTGAAGTTACAATATATAAATAAAGATGTATATATGTTATGAGACTTACCTAAATACAGTAGAATAATTTGGGAGCGGTTGCTTATATATTATGTGTTATAGCTGTTATAATAGGTTATTATATATATTTGTTAATTATATGAATATATAGTCTTGGGGTAATCATATATTTTATATGTGAACTGTAAACCTGTTCGTAAGTAAGTAATCCTAAGTATTGTATATTATAAACTATATATTTGAAAACCTGTTTTATATATGTTTTCGTTAAAATATATACGATTGAGCTTTGTGATATGCAGATGGTTTCAGTTGAGTTTGGTTATATATATCAGTATGTTTATATTTAAGTATACAGCAAAATATGTTATATGTATCTAGTTTCAGGTTATATAAATAAATTGGTTTACAAATAGTTTTTATGTTATATATTTATATATATATCCCATTTTAATATTCACCTTAATTTAAAATATTGAAATTAAATATACAGTAGTAATGTATAGATGTTGACTTTGTTTTATATGTAATTGAAAACAATGATTTTATTACATGTTTAAATTTAATATTTGATTTCAGAATATTATATGTTTGTGAAGTTTATATACCTTGGTTGGATATAATAGTTATATATATAAGGACATGAGTTGGTCTCAAGTACATTGGAAGGTTTATTTTATATTTGTGCTTTAAATATAAACAATAATCTTTAATTAAATATACATATTTTATTTTGGTATTCGTTTACAATTTGATAGTGATCTCATAGGATAATATATTTATATATTTATTCTGTCTCTATCCAGATGATTCTAATTATGTCATCAATTCCTGTTATCAGCTTAGTTCGTTGATTTCGTGTCCATCGTGCTTTACTTTGGAAATTCATGCCAATTTTGCTTTTCTTCGAAGTTCGTGCTTGGATTCGTAACTCATCTCATTCTCGTTCATCTCTAGCCTTGAAAGGTGAGCAATCACTCACGATTAACGTTCTTGTATTTATTAAATTTGATTTCAATTGAAACAACAATTGAAATATGTTGATGTAGTTATTTAAATTGTTATATATGCTATTATCTGTAACTGTTCACCTTTGGGATATGACACCATATCCTATTGTTTATATTATATTGTTATTGATGATATATATCCTGTTTTATATTATTATATTATCTGTTATCACTCTGCAAGTTCCCTGTAGTTTAGAATTCACTATGGGTTGAAATGATACATACCCGAACGGACTTTAAAATAGGAGAAAATTGTTATGGGTTGAAATGATAAACCCAAGCGATTTTCATTTGAATTGAAATTGGGATTACGGGTTGAAATGATATCTACCCGTATATATTTAAACTACGGATTGAAATGATAAATATCCGTATCACTTAACCTTATGATAGATATATATATACAAACACCGTTGGTCCATATATATATAAATATTTTGAAAATAAATTCTATGGTTTTGGAAAGAAATATATGATTTTAATAAATGTTGATTCTTAAATTTTCATATATAAGTGGTAATGATATATATAGATTTAACAAATATATTTAATTTAATTAAGATTGATCTAATACATATAATATGTTTAAGTGTTTAAATTTGTATTTCAAAGTAGATTTTGGTAATAATTTGAATAAGTTAAGGTTGGGAAGATAATTTGAATTTAGTGAAATTGTATTCAATAAAGAATTTTATTTAATTAGACCGATTTGAAACTTATTGAAATTGAGATGTAAGATATGATTTATAACTTGGGTTTGATTTTTAAGTAAGTTAATGAATTTTTCCTGTTTAAATAAATTTAAGGAAATATTTAGTAAAAATGTAATTTAAGGCTAGTAAATGATATTGAATCTATTAAGTGAATACTCCCTGATAAAAATAATGAAGTTAAATCAAGAGCTATATGAAACTGTTAAATTTAACTTTGAAAATGTTGAATATTAAAGCTTTGAAATATATTTAAAATTTTAATGGTATATTTAGAACTGAATTGAATTGATGAATTGAGCTTTGAATAAATTTGAATTTCGAATTTGACTTGATTTGAATCAATTTGTGAAATTTGAGGAAATTGCAAATAATTTACTTTATAAATTATTTAATCTATATATACTATTTTGGAAAATAGATATATTTGAAATGAAAATTATATTTTGGTTTTAAAGTATAAATAAATTTGGAATGACCACGGTGTTATAGTGTATATTTCCACCTTGTAGATAGTTCCGAAGATCCTTAGAGGATGGTTATCCCAAACATCCTTTAAGTTACTTGTATTTCAGTTGATATTTCACTTGAGTTGGGTTTATTGATATAAGAATGTTAATCCTGACTCGAATGTTTTGTGTTTTGCTTTACGCTCGGGTCAGACTGAGTGATACAGCATTTGAGACTCACCCTTGGAGTTTGGAGCTTCATTTGGAGATCCAACTATCGATTCAGCTTTCAGCTTTTCTAGTTGATTTGTTCAGAGAGGTCATATATTCGTACTGAAGACTTCACTGTATTTGAGATATTCTGTTGTATTTTATTTTAACTCTGATGTTTATATAGTAGCTTCATGAACTACTATTTTATCTTTTCCGCTGCGTATTATTGTATTACTCTGTGTCTATGATTCTTTGATTGCTTTATTTACTGTATATGCTGAGTTTTGCCAAATTTTAAATTAACAATCTAATATTTTGAACTATTCAAGTCAGACATGTGTTGATTATTGTCGATTTGAATGGTCCAAAATAGCGGGTCGTTACAGTTGGTATCAGAGCTTTGGCTCTAGGCAAAACTTAGCATATATAGTAAATTTATTTACAGAATCACTTTCGTTCGAGTTTGAATCTCTTCCGTTTGACTCGATTTCCTTTGAACTTTGGAACGTTTCTTGCGGTTCCAAAATTCATTCTTGTCTCTCTCTATTTGTATTCTTTTGATTCTGGAGTATCCCATAACTCCACTTCGAATGATCTCCATAAGAATAGGCGATCCTGCTAATCTGTGAATGAATTGTGAAGGGGTGAAACTCCTTTACAACTAGCATTTATTCATCGGAGATTTATATCCCTCGGTTTAGATGCTGATATCTCTTGTTATGTCGAATTCTATCTCTGGCGATCGAATGTCGATTTGCCCCAGAATTCTGCACTGATCTTATTTTGAAATCACGGTTGACCGGTTAAGGTCGCCCGCGATTTATATAAGTATATCCATTATTTGTTTTGTAATTGATTATCTCATTTTCGTTCGAACTTATCTTCGAATCAGAATCCAATTTGATTAGAGTACCTCTAATTTGAATATCTATCTTTGTTTTGAAATCCATTCTTGAATCATCCTTTTGAAAAATCAGGTTTATTCGTATTTTGGAAATTGTTTTATATATCAAAATTTTATAAGTATGATTATATTCTATATAAAAGAGAAAATGTTTTCGATAAGGATTATATATACCTTTTAAAAATAAGAATTTGAATTTTTGAAAGGTTTTGAAATTTTGAAGTTATATAAGAAATTGATTTATATAAAAATGTTATAACTAAAGGATTTTAAATTTGAAATTCGAGAATTGAACTTCGGTATTTTGAAATTGGTTTTAAGATTTTGAAATATATAATAATAATATGATTTAAAAGTATTTTCCGAATAAGAAATGTTTCCAATGATTTTAATGAGTTTCGAATGATTTCGAAGAAATTTCAAAAGAAGATTGAGAAAATAGAAGTCCAGAACTCACTTATGTCGCTAGAAAATATATTCGGTGATGAGTGCACGCATCATCGACATTGATTTTCGAGTTTCAGAGTGGGGGATAGGCCACTTTAGTAGCATTGCTACGCGAGTGATTTTGCGAAACCAATTTTGATTTCCAAATTTTGAAGTATGATTTGATAATCGAAAGATATATGTAAATGTATTTGAAACGATTTGAAATGAGCCGGTGTTCAGTCCTCGAGTTTTGGATTTGATATAACCCTATCTATTAAAATTGATTTACTGATTTGTTGCCGATTTCCAACTCTTGAATTTGAAAATGATTTCTTCAACTATTTTGAAGGTTCGAGCACTTCCAAATCAAGGTTAACTTTTCAAAAGCTAAGAATTTTGAAAAGTATAAAGTATATAAGTTTGGTATGAATGTTAAAGTATGTAGTAATATGATTTAAATAAGTTGAAACTGTTTGTTAAGAAAATGAATAAGGCAATTTTAAATTTTTCTAATATGAAATTTAGATTTGAAATGTTTTGAAAATAATTTGGTCTTCAAAATATTTTGAATAAAATTTAGTCTAAATGTTTTAACTTAGTAACATCTTTATGAAACTACATATTTAACAAGTTAGAATAAATATATAAGTTGTACGTATGCTGTTTTCTTCGCATAAATAATTTGATCCAGGTGAGTACACAAGTTCGAGGTGAACTACACCATTTCGTGTTAGGATTTTTCATTCGATTCTTGATGGCGAATATTTGATATGGATTTTGGGCTTGATTCTAGAATTCTCTGTCATAGTATATGGCTATGCAAGGAGACTGATGGCTTCTAGTCGAGAAACCATATCGAAATCCGCATTAGGGAAGTCGAATGGACAATACTAGTTCGAAAGCGAACTTGTGTGATCGAGCGAGCGATCAAATGTGATTTTTGCGAAATGTTAACGTATGTACATCTTATATTCTAATATCAGTGATATATTTTGACGCTGAAGTTGAAAGCTGTCGGGTTAGAATATCTTTGCTTACTAAAAGAAAATTTCCAATTTAAAATTACAAAGATATATAACCCATAAAAGCAAAGATATTCAATCCCATATGGCTCTTCATACAGCGAAAATTTATTCTGTAAAATTTGATCCTTATATAAGGTGGACCTTATGTAAGTATAAGATTGATTTTGAAAACCATTGATTTCGGAAATGAATTGGTTGACTTAAATGATATTGATTTAGAAATTTGGATTTATTTTCTAAATTTATTATTTTGGAAACTTTGGAACTGAAGATATTTAATTTGAGAAGAAATAATTTTGGTGAACTTGTATATGATTTTGAAATTGAACTGATATTGAAACAAATTGAAATTTGAGAACCTTGTGTTACTAAATACTTGATTTGGGAGTTGTCGAACTTATATAAAATTGATTTGTATGAGTATGAAATTGATTCGAAAACTATGGATTTGAAAAGGGTACTCAATTTGAAAAGTGAAATCTTATATAATTAAAGTCTATATAAGTGTGATTTGATATACTTTTGATTTTGGAAAAGTATTTGATTTGAAAATTAAATCTTATATATAATGGATTTTATATAAGTACGATATTTGAAAGTGATTTGAAAAGGTACTATATGATACATATTTTCGAAGTAAAGATATGGAAAGTGCCTTCTGCTTGATATCCGATTTGTGGCCACATCTTGGATTCATTCTATCGATTATTCTCTCTGATTTTTGATTTTCCGGATATAATACTCGAGTGTCCTTCGAATTCCATGGCGTTACCCATGGTCTTACGAACTCGACTGCATAGCGTAATTCACAAGGTAGTGATTGCTTAAAAGGTACGGATGTTTCCTGGGGGATCCAGGCGTAACCATTTTGTATCTGCGATCTATGGTCGTGTTAGTGGCGTAATCTGCAAGGCAGAGATTGCTTAAGGGGTATGGATGTTACCTGGGGGATCCAGGCATAACCATTGTTATGTATCCTACGGTCTAAATTTTTGTTATCATGGCGAAATTCGCAAGGCAGTGAATGCTTAAAAGGTACGGATGTTTCATGGGGGATAGGCCACTTTAGTAGCATTGCTACGCGAGTGATTTTGCGAAACCAATTTTGATTTCAAAATTTTGAAGTATGATTTGATAATCGAAAGATATATGTAAATGTATTTGAAACGATTTGAAATAAGCCGATGTTCAGTCCTCGAGTTTTGGATTTGATATAACCCTATCTATTAAAATTGATTTACTGATTTGTTGCCGATTTCCAACTCTTGAATTTGAAAATGATTTCTTCAACTATTTTGAAGGTTCGAGCACTTCCAAATCAAGGTTAACTTTTCAAAAGCTAAGAATTTTGAAAAGTATAAAGTATATAAGTTTGGTATGAATGTTAAAGTATGTAGTAATATGATTTAAATAAGTTGAAACTGTTTGTTAAGAAAATGAATAAGGCAATTTTAAATTTTTCTAATATGAAATTTAGATTTGAAATGTTTTGAAAATAATTTGGTCTTCAAAATATTTTGAATAAAATTTAGTCTAAATGTTTTAACTTAGTAACATCTTTATGAAACTACATATTTAACAAGTTGGAATAAATATATAAGTTGTACGTATGCTGTTTTCTTCGCATAAATAATTTGATCCAGGTGAGTACGCAAGTTCGAGGTGAACTACACATTTTCGTGTTAGGATTTTTCATTCGATTCTTGATGGCGAATATTTGATATGGATTTTGGGCTTGATTTTAGAATTCTCTATCATAGTATATGGCTATGCAAGGAGACTGATGGCTTCTAGTCGAGAAACCATATCGAAATCCGCATTAGGGAAGTCGAATGGACAATACTAGTTCGAAAGCGAACTTGTGTGATCGAGCGAGAGATCAAATGTGATTTTTGCGAAATGATGACGTATGTACATCTTATATTCTAATATCAGTGATATATTTTGACGCTGAAGTTGAAAGCTGTCGGGTTAGAATATCTTTGCTTACTAAAAGAAAATTTCCAATTTAAAATTACAAAGATATATAACCCATAAAAGCAAAGATATTCAATCCCATATGGCTCTTCATACAGCGAAAATTTATTTTGTAAAATTTGGTCCTTATATAAGGTGGACCTTATGTAAGTATAAGATTGATTTTGAAAACCATTGATTTCGGAAATGAATTGGTTGACTTAAATGATATTAATTTAGAAATTTGGATTTATTTTCTAAATTTATTATTTTGGAAACTTTGGAACTGAAGATATTTAATTTGAGAAGAAATAATTTTGGTGAACTTGTATATGATTTTGAAATTGAACTGATATTGAAACAAATTGAAATTTGAGAACCTTGTGTTACTAAATACTTGATTTGGGAGTTGTCGAACTTATATAAAATTGATTTGTATGAGTATGAAATTGATTCGAAAACTATGGATTTGAAAAGGGTGCTCAATTTGAAAAGTGAAATCTTATATAATTAAAGTCTATATAAGTGTGATTTGATATACTTTTGATTTTGGAAACGTATTTGATTTGAAAATTAAATCTTATATATAATGGATTTTATATAAGTACGATATTTGAAAGTGATTTGAAAAGGTACTATATGATACATATTTTCGAAGTAAAGATATGGAAAGTGCCTTCTGCTTGATATCCGATTTGTGGCCACATCTTGGATTCATTCTATCGATATTATTCTCTCTGAATTTTGATTTTCTGGATATGATACTCGAGTGTCCTTCGAATTCCATGGCGTTACCCATGGTCTTACGAACTCGACTGCATAGCGTAATTCGCAAGGCAGTGATTGCTTAAAAGGTACGGATGTTTCCTGGGGGATCCAGGCGTAACCATTGTGTATCTGCGATCTATGGTCGTGTTAGTGGCGTAATCCGCAAGGCAGAGATTGCTTAAGGGGTATGGATGTTTCCTGGGGGATCCAGGCGTAACCATTGTTATGTATCCTACGGTCCACATTTTTGTTATCATGGCGAAATTCGCAAGGCAGTGAATGCTTAAAAGGTACGGATGTTTCGTGGGGGACCCAGGCGTAACCATTGTGTATCTACGATCCATGTTTTGTTTGTTTTTTTGTTTGGATTGTACTTTCCATATCTGTTTTTTTAGTTTTCCAGTATTTTCACTGGGTGTTGAAACAGGTCTACTAAGTACCTGGAGAATTCTAGCTTTGCGCCTGATCAACGCACTGCCAGAGTCTGTAGGAACAAGGATAAACTTGTTGAAACATCGAGTTATAAAAGTATTTTCGAAAGGAAAATTTATTTCGATATAAAGGTATTTTATTATAAAAGTATTTCCAACAAAGAAATTGTATATTAATATTTGGGATTGAAATTCTTATGATTCTAAATTAATTATTCGTGCCCGATACTATTCTTTTGAATCTACCTTATCTACTCAGCTTTATTTATTCACCTATATTCTGTTTTTCCAAGTCCTCCTTTTCCTTGTTGACTATATGAAATGACCCTCCTATTTCTACCCTAATTTCATAAGGATTTTTTTTTCCATCAAAGGGGATTTAAATCACGTAGAAATCAAAATGCCATACAAGCTATTGACATAGCTACTTATTTCTTTTCTAAATAGGCAAATTAGGCAAAATCAGCAGTTCAGACGTCTAAATTCTTATGACAGGCGTCTAAACTTAATTACAGACGTCTATCTAATTATGACAGACGGCTCATAGATCAAAAATTGAAACAGAGAGAAAAAGACATTTTGAACTGAATTCAGACATCTAATTATTTTGTGACAGACGTCTATATTTAACCTTAGACGTCTAAATTATTTAGACTGTCGTCTAAGTTTAATCTCAGACGTCTAAATTATTTAGACTGTCGTCTAAATTCGATTTCTATGTACATGCATATGCACATTCAATTTATATGTGTCTGGATGTCCACCTACATTCATTTACACTTTTAAGTTCGATTTAAACTTCCTTAGAACTATCAGAGATGATATATAGATTGATCATTTATTACAATTATATTTTCCAGGGTCATTTTCTTTTTCCAATAAACCAAAATATATCCAGGATCAAAACAATTAACCAATATAAATATATCAGTACTTTCACAAAGATAAGCACATACATGTGAGGATGTATATGCCTCTCTTGTTTAAATCAGAGTTCTGGAAAACAAGAGGAGATTGGATTGATTGAATTTAATCAATCCACACATAGTACAGTGTTATATGCAATAAAAATTTCATTCATGTTTGATTTTCTTCTTATAAAATCTGTCTGGAATTTAAAATGCATTTGGTTAAAATCTGAATAAAAATTCAGATTCCTATTACAGATACAAAGGAAAAGGGTGTATTAATATTTGCACAAAACATGTTTATGTGCATATATAACTGAAACTATTTGGATCTGGCTTTCAATTCCCTTATTACAGATCCTTCCTTTATTTAAAAATAAGACATGAAACATTTGTATGAAACAAGTTAGATTATGGGAACCTTGCAGTCATAAAAACATTCAACCTATGCCTATTATCTTTTGTATACACTTACCATGTTTGAAAGACAAAACCATTTAATTTTTCTGAGAATCAACTATCCAGATTTCCCAAAACTTAAATCCTTTATAAAGACTCAAAATTGACTAATACATTTATAAAATGTAATCATTCAGTCTTCAACATGGTGTTCTTACTAAATCCACTTACAATATTTTGATTAACTTCTTTAATATCAGATATTAACCAGATTCATAAATTCCAGATACAAGTCAATCTCTTAATAAAATACTTAACAAAATATCCATCCCATATTCAACACTTAATACAAGTAACAATTTAAATCATTAATACATGCGGATTTTATCATTTTGGCTCTTATCTAACTAAGTTTAGCATGCTATAATCCTCTTCTCAAAGCCTTGCTCCTACTCCTACTTAGTTGCTGCAATCCCTGAAAAAGCATTTGAAACTGCCTCATTTTTAAATGAGACACCCCAGATGCCATTAGCACACTAGGGTCAGACACATGTCTGGTATGAGAAAATTCACAAAAGCAACTAGTTAATTAGGTTAAAATCAAATTAAATACATATACATAAAGTTCTGCCCTTTGGAATCAGATCATACTTGTGTGCATGCTCTGTGTCATTGTGCATGTGCACACTTTAATTTTCCTTTCCAGAGACTACATATATCAATATGACATATACATTCAAGCATACAATTCAAACATAATCAAACAATCATTCATACCAAACAGGAAAATAACCAATATGAGTTAAATCATTTATTCAATCCTCATATTTCAATTCTGGGAAAAACTCTAGTTTTCTCATCATCTCAAATATTATTCCCTTGGTATAATTATCTATCCTGGTCTCACCTGCAATATTTATGAATCAATGGACACACTGTAATGAACTAATTCACTCCATTACACAAAGATCTCAGGACTTAAACAAGCCATGTGTCAACTTGTGCTACTCAAGAACACAAGTCATTCCTGTAGTGTTCTTGACCCCAAATTTCCTAATCAGGTTTAAGTTAATAATAACTCTTTTGATTTTTCATGACTAAACCATTCATCACTAACTAAAACATCCATATCATGGCATCTCATATTATTCAAAACCATACAGAGACAAGCAAGCAAACAACCATTGGTGACTAAATAAATAAGGTTCTGTATGCATATGTATACATTCTGGTATTTTAAAAAGGGTGTAGGAAACTAACATTGGCTTATGGCTTTTGAGAGGGTTTTTCCTTTTTGCAAACATTTGTGCTTGAGTTAAACTCAGAATGACCTGGTTTCACTGAATCACAAAATTTTCTTTGCTATGCTTATGAACATATTTTTTTTTTCATTGAATCAGGAGCATCAGCACATAGGCAACCCTATTGCACCCCTAATTCCTTTTTGTCTCAAGCCTCAGTACTTATACATAAGTATATTGCAGCTCAACATTATTTACATCTTTCTGGGTTGAGACAAAACCAATACTACTTGCCTATTTTCAACATTTTATTTTCTGGGTATTTGTTTATGTTCCTAAACATTAACATATCATAGATCTGGATTTATAAAACATATATGTATACTAACAACACATAAAGCTTTCTTATAATAAAACAAGTGATCAACCAAAGAGAATCAAAACATTTTCAGTTTTAAAATCACAGATAAGCATTCTCATATGAAAGTATATTTTTAAGAAAATTACTTATAACTGGCTGCCTACATTAGGACTTATTGCCTTAGATTTTTGAGTGAGTTTTCTCACCTAGCTCTCTTCTTTGCTTCCTTAATTAATTGATGAACTTCTGCCTTTAGCCTCAAGCTCTCTTCCTTCCCTTGCCTTATGATTTCTATGGTGTTGTTTCTTTTTTTTTCTCAAAGTTCTTTTCTGAGAAGGAGAGGAGGCTGCTGCATATACATGTATATATACAGGGTCTTCCTTAGGGTTTTGGGTATTGGCTAAAGCCATTTTTGCCCACCAGAAAAATCATGTTATCTGCATTTTATTTAAACCCAAAGTTCTACCCTTCCCGGCTTAATTTAGGTGAAGAGAAAAGTGGTTACATTCTTTTCAGAATTTTGCTTTTCATAAAATACTTTTTCCTTTGTCTACAATCATGCCAAAAATGTGACTTGATTTTATTATTTATCAAATACTCTTCCTAATTTTGCCTATAGCAAACATTTCCTTGTTTGTCTTATTTTTCCTATTTTTAGCTTTCATGTAAATGGTATGTACCTTCTTTATTTATTTACAAGAGGACTACTCCTTTTTATATATTCAGTTTTTCTTTCTTTCTTCCTATATACTAAAATATGTCTATATATTTTATCTTACTAATTTGAACTCTAGTATTTTATTAACACATATATATATATATATATATTTATATAAGTCTTACTGAAATAATTAGTACACCTATATATATATATATATATATATATTTATACATCATACTGTATTGACACACACATGCACATGTACACTCAAAAATATTCAGTAGCATCCATATATGCATATTTTCTTATGCATTCAGCTTTTAAGGATTTAACTTATATATATATATATATATTTCCATACATATCAATATGTATTTATTCTTAGAGTTCAGGGATTTTAGCTTTTGTTCATGTGCATTTCCTATGCACACATGTACACACATACTGATACACTATCAAGCTATATCACTCCCCTTTCAAAATTAATTCAAAAATTATTTTGAATTCATTTATATTTTTCAGAATAGATTCCTAAAATCTTGGGTCATTACATACTTCCCTCCTTTTAGAAATTGTGTCCCACAATTTTCCTAAGCTTAAAATAAATTTTAAACTTAATTTAGAGAACAAATACATTCTCAACCAAATAAATTTTTAGTTCTATGATAACTAAAAACATATGCATCTAACAAAAGAAAACAATCAAAAATCAGAATTACCTTTAATCTGAAAATAGCTTAGGATAATTTATCCTAACTTTATCTTCTAATTCCCATGTGCAATCACTAGGATCAAGACTCCACTGTACCTTCACAAGTTTCAGAGATTTATTTCTTAACTTCTTCACATCTTTTGCCAAAATTCCCACTGGATCCTTTTCATAAATCAAATTAGGATTTATCTGCACTTGGGTTGGGGTCTCAAGAATTTCTGCCTTGTCATGGACCCTCCTTCTCAATTGTGATACATGAAAAACATCATGTATACCTTGCATGTTTTCTGGTAATTCCAACTTATATGCCAAGGGACCAATTCTCTCCAGAATTTTGTATGGTCCAATATATCTTGGGGTTAATTTGCCTTGTTTTCCAAACCTCAGCAGATTTTTCATAGGTGAGATTTTGATGAAAACAAAATTTCCCACTTCATATTCTACCTGCCTTCTTCTCATGTCTGCAAATTTCTTTTGCCTATCTTGAGTTGCTGCCATTCTTCTTCTTATCAACTCAATTTTCTCCTCAGTTTCTTGTATGTACTCAGGTCCTAAAATAGACCTTTCTCCTGCTTCTACCCAACAAACAGGTGACAAACAGGGTTTACCATATAAGGCTTCAAATGGAGCCATTCCTATGGTACTTTGGTAGCTGTTGTTGTATGTAAATTCAACTAGATGAAGATAATCTTCCCAGTTGCCTCCAAAATCCAGTATACATGCCCTCAACATGTCCTCCAAAACTTTGTTTACTACCTCAGTCTGCCCATCTGATTGAGGATGGTAGGCAGTACTTAAACATAGTTCACTTCCCATTGCTTCTTGAAAGCTTCTCCAGAATTTTGAAGTGAAGATGGTATCCCTATCACTCACAATGGTTTTGGGAATGCCATGTAACTTTACCACTTCCTTTATAAAAATTTGAGCTAATTTTGGTGCTGTTCTTTCTGACTTGACTGGGATGAAGTGTGCTACCTTGGTTAGCCTATCAACTATCACCCATATACTTGTATTACCTCTCTTAGATCTAGGCAGTCCATCTATGAAGTCCATAGATATGTCTTCCCACTTCCACTGTGGTACACTAAGAGACTGCATCAACCTTGATGGCCTTTGGGTTTCAGCCTTGACTTGTTGGCAAGTCATACATTTGGCAATGTATTTAGCTACATCAGATTTCATCCCCTTCCACTAGAAGTCTCTTTTCAAATTTTGGTACATTTTTGTGTTGCCTGGGTGTATGGAGTATTTACTTCTGTGATATTCATTCAATATCTCTTTCTTCAATTCTGTGTCCTCTGGTACACACATCCTATTTTGGTATCTCATATAACCATTTTTATCAATATGGTGATTCATCACTTCCTCCCCTCTTGAGAGGAGCACTTTCTTCTCTAACAAGTTGGCATCTTGTTCTTGCATCTTTCCTATCTTCAGAATTAAATCTGGTTGGAGTGTCATTAAGCTTAACTTCCCTTTATATTCTTGTGCACCATGCATCTGCTCATCCATGTGCACACAACCATTCTCCCCAATTTCTAACTCAGTTAGCAAAGACAAATCTTTAAATTCTTCTATCATCATCATAGCCAATTTAGCATGCTGTCTACTTAGAGCATCTGCAACTTTGTTTGCTTTGCCTGGTGTATAGAGTATGTCAAAGTCATAGGCAGCTAAGAACTCCACCCATCTATGTTGCCTCATGTTCAAATCTTTTTGTGAAAATAAATATTTCAGAGACTTGTGGTCAGTGTATAGTTCAAACTTTGTGCCTAACAAATAATGCCTCCAAAGTTTTAAAGCATAGATCACAGCTGCTAATTCGAGATCATGTGTGGCATACCTTACTTCATGGGGTTTAAGTTGTCTGGATGCATATGCAATGACTTGGCCTTGTTGCATCAACACTGCACCCAAGCCAAATCCACTAGCATCAGTGTATACCACTAGTTCTTCATTTCCATATGGTACCTTTAAAATTGGAGCATTCACCAATGCCTCCTTCAACTGTTCAAAAGACTTCTCACATTTTTCTGACCAAACAAAAGCTTGGTTCTTCCTGGTTAGGTTAGTGAGTGGTGTAGAGATTTTTGAAAAATCTTTTATAAACCTCCTATAATACCCTGCCATCCCCATAAATGACCTTACTTCACTCACAGTGCTTGGCCTCTTCCATGCTTGAATAGCTACTACTTTATTGGGGTTCACAGAAATTCCTTGAGCAGATATAACATGGCCAAGGAAATGTACTTCCTGTAACAACCCGGTTTTTCGCGTCAGTTTATAAATGACGATTAAATCATTTTTAACTGTTAATGCAGATTTGAATCAAGTTTAAATTCATTTGAAAATTTGTTAAAAGAATTATATGGGCTTTTCTTTATTAATTCAACCGGCTTCCTTTTTGATTGAGATAAGGGTTGTATTCTTTTCCCTTTCTTATTGGTTCGCAATCCAGACCCCTCTATTCATTCGAACGAAAACCCTAACTAAAGAAAGAAAAGAAATGGAGGCAGCTCGTCTTGATTCGTTCCTCTGCGACAATTTGGGGCTTCGATTTTCTCAGCTTCATCTGCGAATTCTAGACCGATCCAAGGTGAGTTCGACTCACATCTAATTCGAGATCTTATACCTGTGATTTGTGATTCCCACTGCTTTGGATTCGTGGATCTTCGTGCGTATGCTAATGTTCGAGTCGCTTTGATTTACCTTGGCCATTTTAATTCGTTAAAGGGTTGTGGGCTTTCAAATTAATTCGGGCCGTTCCCTTTTCAACTAATTCGACCCGCCCTTTTTGTTGAGATAAGGGATGTATACGGTCCTCTTCTGATTCCTGGAGCCAAAAGAAAACCCAAAAGCAAAATGAGCGAAACAAATGGTGGCTCGTCTCTCCTTCATTCCTCCGTGAAGCTAGGGCATAGAAATTGAAGAGGATAGATGGCGCTCGCTCGTTCGTTCTCGTCTTCGCTCGTCTCCAGAATTAGGGTTCGATTTCCACCTCGTTTGATTGAGTTCGTCTCCGCTTCGACAATCAACTGTCGATCTTCGATTCGTGCTGGGGGAAAACAAAGGTGAGTGAAATCTTTCACTCACATCTAACCTATTCTCGTTATGAGTTGGATTTGTTGGCTTGTTTTTACTTCACTCGAATTTGCTTCTCGAGTTGATTTTTAACTGACGTTTGGAGGGGTAATCACTGTTTCGACTTTGATTTTGGGTATCGTTCGTGTTCTAATGTTCGAGTGTCGATTCAATTGTTTTGGTCGTTGAAGTTAATTTGTTGTGCTCTTCTGTGGTATCGACTAGTTTCGCCTTGTGCTCTAGATTTCCTGACCAGTCAAGTTTGAGTTTCATAACTCGAGCTTGATCTCGAGTTGGTGACAATGGCTCCTGATTATGGTTTGATGTTGATTTCGATCCCTGTTTTCTCATTCGTATTGACATGGTTGAATTCTTTGGTTTTTCACACATATGAAGATGTTTGATGTTTCTCTGGCTTTAAATGACTTTTGATTTGAGTTGATGGTGTTGTTTCTGTTAGCCTTGACTATCTCGCGACCACCACGGTTTTGAATGTTTGTTGGTATTTTGGGAGTGGCATCGCCTTGAATTGAAACCACAGTTCCGTGTTTTTGAACTCGTTTCCACTGCAACATTTACGTTGCTTTGAATTTGTTCCAAACTGCTATTGTCTTTGGTTGTTATTTCTTCATATATGTGCATATATATATACGATGTATGTGTGTATGCATGTATGGTTGGGTCTAACTCGGGGGTTCATTTGAAATTGGGTAACTTGTCATGGTATTGTTTCATGAGGTATCTTTGCATTGTATCTTTAAGTTGTTCTGCATTCGGGGCTTCGACTTGTGTCATTTTGTGTTCACTGTGCACTATGTTAATTTATACATCATTCATTCTGTGTGCTAAAATGATTGGCCAGGTCATGTATTGCTATTACCTGGCAACAATCTCGACCTGTTTGATCTTTACTTGTCGTTCCTCGTAGATATGTCCACACACTTCTGTTTTATTTCTCCTCTAGTCTTGTTCACTTGATTCTGCTCTATATGGTGTACTGTCCTTTTGGCACTGCTTACTGGCTCAGTTCATTCGAACTGGGTATACTAGCTTAAGCTCAAAGTTGCATCAATACGTTTCGATGGGGTGTTACTGTCATTCTGAGCTGCATTGATTCATTGATGCACTTGAATATGCATTATTTATATGCCTGTTACTTATCACTTCACATTGAAGTTTTGTCACATGCGTGTCCTCCTTTTTATACTATGTTCCTTGGATCCCAGTAGTCTAGTTGCTTGATTTAAGGAAGAGTATTTACCTTGAGACAGAGGTATTCCAGTGCGCATATTTTCTAAAATGCATTGGACAGGTCTTCTTTAGCGTGTGTGCATGTATCATAGGGGTGCGTGTGTATCTGTGTACCTGTTGTCATATCTTTGGTGCTTTCCCCATCTTTCTGCTGTTTTCATGTATTTGTGCCACTGCCTATATGCACTTGGTCATTCGAGTGGAGTTGAATTACAGTTGTGTTGAGATGGCTTGCATATGAAATAGCTGTCTTGACCACTTGAGATATTTGGATCTATTTTCAAACTTTCTTGTGTTGAACCCAGAAATTTGGATTTAACCTTGTACTCAGTTGACGATTTTTCTACTGAGTTTTGATATACCTCTTGCGATAGTGGCGAGGCAGTACACGCGTGCGTGTACTGCAGCCCTATCTAATTTGACAGTTTTAAATTGATTTAGTCGATTTGATAAATTGTTTATTTATCTCTGTTGATGATTTAAATCTGCTGATTTTTGCTAAACACTGTTAAGTGTTATATTGACCGTTATCCGGTTTCTTTGTTTAAAGAATCGGATAGACGGGAATTATTGTGACGGTCGTCTATTTAAATTATTACTGCCTATATGCACTAATAAACTGGTTGGAATTAGACTGACCTGGGTATTATTTTCTTTTGAATGTAATACTCGGGTCAGACCCGAGTTATTTCAGGTTGTAGATTTTCTTCTTTGAGTTGCTGTTCAGGATATGAAGACTTTTCACATCTTCTGAAGTTGTCTGTGTCATTTTGTAGTAGTCGTGTCATTGTATAGAACGATATGTATTCATGTATATTAGTCGATAATGTACTTGTATATATAACTTCTAGAGTCGACAGTTGTAGTTGTATCATATGTATTGTGTCAACTATGTATTAACTGACATCAGTTGTATATATATGAGACTTTTGTTTTTATCTGTGTTCCGCATTTATATTATCTGTGTTATCGTTATATCTAATGTCCTAAACTATTATGAACCATCGTAGTTTGTTTTATATTGATAATTGGGTGTGTCGATGGGAGTAAATAAATAAGATGAAAAATAAAAAGTATATACCACTCCTATCGAGATAACCAATATTAGTGTAAGGCCAATTACGGATGGTCGCTCCTATCCAGCCTTATTCTTCGTAATAATAGACAGTATTTCTTTTAATACTCTTTGTTATTATGAGCATAGAGGTGGGGCGTCACAGTTGGTATCAGAGCTTGGGGTTTATGGACATAATATAAAACATAACTTGGATGGAACATATGTTACAACTATTGGTCGATGTTTTATTTGTGATTTGAGTCAAAACTAAAGTTTTGAAATTTCGATGAAATTTTTAAATATCTTTATTTAAAAATAAAAGTGGAATTGTGTTTTGTTGTTTTGATGAAATTGTGTTCCGATGATTTGATTGATTTGTGTTTTATTTATCAGAGTGCGCAGCGGAAACAGTGAAACTGTCTTCGCTGAGTACAACTGATAATCTTTTTGATTTACAAATCGAAATACGAAATTGATTTGAATTTCATTTGTTGTTTACATAGCTGTAATTATTTTGTTTCTTTAAGAATTTTGAATCCGAATTGAGGATCCGAAGAAATTGCAGATATGTGATTTTTGTTGAAATTTCCGCTGGCTTTCTTCTGTATTAATCATATATTGATCAGATTTTTGTTGTTTCGAATTATCTTCATTGAATATACCTTCGAATGATTTCTTTGTTCATTCTGTAGTACGTGCAAAAATTTGAATTGCACGTTACTGCATTTATTTTACGTTGAACCGATGCTAGGTTATGAAACGTATTTTGTTGCCGTTATATTTTATAACTGGATTTTTACACCAATGCTAAATTTTTGAAGCACGGTGTTTTGTGGCATTTTGATGAATGAAAATTCTCTGATATTACATTTTGATGTAAATTGTTTTGATGTGATTTTGACGTTTTAAAACTACTGTCGCTTTGGCTTCAGTAACCGCCAAATTTTAAAAAAAAGTGGATTTTCAAGCGGTTATTCCGCAATACTGATCTGTGACCGTTTTTACGGTATTTTGAGAAGTACAATTTCCTTATCGAAATTGTTACTGATTTGCTGTTTTAATCACGTGGTTAGAAAATTGTTTTAAAAATGAAAATTGTTTTATAAAATTTTAGCAGTTTGCGTTTTCAAAAGAATGAGAAAGCGACTTAAACGATTCAGCAAAATCGAGGATTATGACCCCTTTCTTTTACTGTTTCGCTTAACTCCGGACTTGTTCAGTTGAGAATGTGAATTGTTATTTTTACAAAGTAAATAAAAATTGTTTTCAGAAATTTTACAGTTTACGATTTCAAAAGAATGAGAAAGAGATTTAAACGTTTCAGCAAAATCGAGGACTATGACCCCTTTCTTTTACTGATTCGCTTAATTCCGGACTTGTCCGTTTGAGAATGTGAAATGTATTTTTACAAAATACACAATTTTGCACTTTCAAGGAAACGATGAAGAGAATCAAACGATTTAGTAAAACACGTGGTATGGGACATGTGCGTTTGCTATTTCGGTTAATTCCGGACTCGTTAATTGAAATATTTGATGATTTCGTGTGCTTTCGAGCCACTCTGAGGACCTTCGGGTCATTTGTTGGACCTTCGGGTCATTTGTTGGGCTTTCGGGCCACTCTGCGGACCTTCGGGTCAAATACCAGTACTAGACCTTCAGGTCACTCTGCGGACCTCCGGGTCAATCTGATGGGCGCCAAAATTATGTTGAGTACTTGGTAGGCTTCGGCCACTCTGAGATGCACGTGCGGCGAATTAAAAACTCGCCATCTGATGGGATCGATCCAAGCTTTTATGTTGATTTTCTAGTCTTCTTAATTGATTTCTAGATATTTGTTGCTTCCAATTATCTGCAGGTAATTGGATATTTGTTGATATGAGTTCTGATTATCGTTTTTGATAATCAGATATTTGTTGTTTCTAATTATCGCTTGTGATAATTAGATATTTGTTGATATGAGTTCTGATTATCGTTTTTGATAATCAGATATTTGTTGTTTCTAATTATCGCTTGTGATAATTGGATATTTGTTGATATGAGTTCTGATTATCGTTTTTGATAATCAGATATTTGTTGTTTCTAATTATCGCTTGTGATAATTAGATATTTGTTGATATGAGTTCTGATTATCGTTTTTGATAATCAGATATTTGTTGTTTCTAATTATCGCTTGTGATAATTAGATATTTGTTGATATGAGTTCTGATTATCGTTTTTGATAATCAGATATTTGTTGTTTCTAATTATCGCTTGTGATAATTAGATATTTGTTGATATGAGTTCTGATTATCGTTTTTGATAATCAGATATTTGTTGTTTCTAATTATCGCTTGTAATAATTAGATATTTGTTGATATGAGTTCTGATTATCGTTTTTGATAATCAGATATTTGTTTTTTCTAATTATCGCTTGTGATAATTAGATAATTGTTGATATGAGTTCTGATTATCGTTTTTGATAATCGGATATTTGTTGCTTTTAATTATCACTTTAGATAATTAAATAATTGTTGATTTGTTGTTTTAATTATCGCTTTAGATAATTAAATATTTGTGCTTTGAGATTTAATTATCGCTTTAGATAATTAAATATTTGTTGATTTTAGATTTAATAATCGCCTGAGATAATTAAATAATTGTTGATTTGTTGTTTTAATTATCACTTTAGATAATTAAATAATTGTTGATTTGTTGTTTTAATTATCGCTTTAGATAATTAAATATTTGTTGCCTTGAGATTTAATTATCGCTCTAGATAATTAAATATTTGCTGATTTCGAATTTAATTATCACTTTAGATAATTAAATATTTGTTGAATTGAGATTTAATTATCGCTTTAGATAATTAAATATTTGTTGATATGAGATTTAATTATCGCTTTAGATAATTAAATACTTGTTGATTTGAGATTTAATTATCGCTTTAGATAATTAAATATTTGTTGATTTTAGATTTAATTATCGCCTGAGATAATTAAATAATTGTTGATTTGTTGTTTTAATTATCACTTTAGATAATTAAATAATTGTTGATTTGTTGTTTTAATTATCGCTTTAGATAATTAAATATTTGTTGCCTTGAGATTTAATTATCGCTCTAGATAATTAAATATTTGCTGATTTCGAATTTAATTATCGCTTTAGATAATTAAATATTTGTTGAATTGAGATTTAATTATCGCTTTAGATAATTAAATATTTGTTGATATGAGATTTAATTATCGCTTTAGATAATTAAATACTTGTTGATTTGAGATTTAATTATCGCTTTAGATAATTAAATATTTGTTGATTTTAGATTTAATTATCGCCTGAGATAATTAAATAATTGTTGATTTGTTGTTTTAATTATCACTTTAGATAATTAAATAATTGTTGATTTGTTGTTTTAATTATCGCTTTAGATAATTAAATATTTGTTGCCTTGAGATTTAATTATCGCTCTAGATAATTAAATATTTGCTGATTTCGAATTTAATTATCGCTTTAGATAATTAAATATTTGTTGAATTGAGATTTAATTATCGCTTTAGATAATTAAATATTTGTTGATATGAGATTTAATTATCGCTTTAGATAATTAAATACTTGTTGATTTGAGATTTAATTATCGCTTTAGATAATTAAATATTTGTTGATTTGAAATTTAATTATCGCTGTTAGATAATTAAATATTTGTTGATTTTAGATTTAATTATCGCTGTTAGATAATTAAATATTTGTTGATTTTAGATTTAATTATCGCTGTTAGATAATTAAATATTTGTTGATTTGAGATTTAATTATCGCTTTTAATAATCGAATATTTGTTGATTTGAGAAATTTGGCTATCGCTTGAGATAATCAGAAAATTGATTCGTCTTCTGATTATCGTTGGAGATAAGTAAATATTTGCGATTTGAAAATTCAATTATCGTTTTTGATGATTGAATATTCGCGATATGTGAGATTTGAGCTTCGTCTTTTTCTCTGGCGATTCAGGTGAGTAATTTGATTTACTCACATTCAATTCGTGCTCTGTATGGGATTTCTGCTCTGTTTTTCCTTCCCTTTTAGTTGCTGGAACTCGATTGTTCTTGCTTTTGTTAGCCGTCTGATTTTGATCCCTGATTCCCACGAGGTTGATTCTTTTGATTTGAAGCAGTCGAACCTTTCGATTTCTCATCTAATACCTCCCCGCTGACACTTGCTTTGCTTATACCTTCGACATTGCCATGCTCTTTTGGTTGTTACCTTTTATCCATTTATTCCCTATGATTGCGTGGACGCAATTTCTTTAAGGAGGGGAGTCTGTAACAACCCGGTTTTTCGCGTCAGTTTATAAATGACGATTAAATCATTTTTAACTGTTAATGCAGATTTGAATCAAGTTTAAATTCATTTGAAAATTTGTTAAAAGAATTATATGGGCTTTTCTTTATTAATTCAACCGGCTTCCTTTTTGATTGAGATAAGGGTTGTATTCTTTTCCCTTTCTTATTGGTTCGCAATCCAGACCCCTCTATTCATTCGAACGAAAACCCTAACTAAAGAAAGAAAAGAAATGGAGGCAGCTCGTCTTGATTCGTTCCTCTGCGACAATTTGGGGCTTCGATTTTCTCAGCTTCATCTGCGAATTCTAGACCGATCCAAGGTGAGTTCGACTCACATCTAATTCGAGATCTTATACCTGTGATTTGTGATTCCCACTGCTTTGGATTCGTGGATCTTCGTGCGTATGCTAATGTTCGAGTCGCTTTGATTTACCTTGGCCATTTTAATTCGTTAAAGGGTTGTGGGCTTTCAAATTAATTCGGGCCGTTCCCTTTTCAACTAATTCGACCCGCCCTTTTTGTTGAGATAAGGGATGTATACGGTCCTCTTCTGATTCCTGGAGCCAAAAGAAAACCCAAAAGCAAAATGAGCGAAACAAATGGTGGCTCGTCTCTCCTTCATTCCTCCGTGAAGCTAGGGCATAGAAATTGAAGAGGATAGATGGCGCTCGCTCGTTCGTTCTCGTCTTCGCTCGTCTCCAGAATTAGGGTTCGATTTCCACCTCGTTTGATTGAGTTCGTCTCCGCTTCGACAATCAACTGTCGATCTTCGATTCGTGCTGGGGGAAAACAAAGGTGAGTGAAATCTTTCACTCACATCTAACCTATTCTCGTTATGAGTTGGATTTGTTGGCTTGTTTTTACTTCACTCGAATTTGCTTCTCGAGTTGATTTTTAACTGACGTTTGGAGGGGTAATCACTGTTTCGACTTTGATTTTGGGTATCGTTCGTGTTCTAATGTTCGAGTGTCGATTCAATTGTTTTGGTCGTTGAAGTTAATTTGTTGTGCTCTTCTGTGGTATCGACTAGTTTCGCCTTGTGCTCTAGATTTCCTGACCAGTCAAGTTTGAGTTTCATAACTCGAGCTTGATCTCGAGTTGGTGACAATGGCTCCTGATTATGGTTTGATGTTGATTTCGATCCCTGTTTTCTCATTCGTATTGACATGGTTGAATTCTTTGGTTTTTCACACATATGAAGATGTTTGATGTTTCTCTGGCTTTAAATGACTTTTGATTTGAGTTGATGGTGTTGTTTCTGTTAGCCTTGACTATCTCGCGACCACCACGGTTTTGAATGTTTGTTGGTATTTTGGGAGTGGCATCGCCTTGAATTGAAACCACAGTTCCGTGTTTTTGAACTCGTTTCCACTGCAACATTTACGTTGCTTTGAATTTGTTCCAAACTGCTATTGTCTTTGGTTGTTATTTCTTCATATATGTGCATATATATATACGATGTATGTGTGTATGCATGTATGGTTGGGTCTAACTCGGGGGTTCATTTGAAATTGGGTAACTTGTCATGGTATTGTTTCATGAGGTATCTTTGCATTGTATCTTTAAGTTGTTCTGCATTCGGGGCTTCGACTTGTGTCATTTTGTGTTCACTGTGCACTATGTTAATTTATACATCATTCATTCTGTGTGCTAAAATGATTGGCCAGGTCATGTATTGCTATTACCTGGCAACAATCTCGACCTGTTTGATCTTTACTTGTCGTTCCTCGTAGATATGTCCACACACTTCTGTTTTATTTCTCCTCTAGTCTTGTTCACTTGATTCTGCTCTATATGGTGTACTGTCCTTTTGGCACTGCTTACTGGCTCAGTTCATTCGAACTGGGTATACTAGCTTAAGCTCAAAGTTGCATCAATACGTTTCGATGGGGTGTTACTGTCATTCTGAGCTGCATTGATTCATTGATGCACTTGAATATGCATTATTTATATGCCTGTTACTTATCACTTCACATTGAAGTTTTGTCACATGCGTGTCCTCCTTTTTATACTATGTTCCTTGGATCCCAGTAGTCTAGTTGCTTGATTTAAGGAAGAGTATTTACCTTGAGACAGAGGTATTCCAGTGCGCATATTTTCTAAAATGCATTGGACAGGTCTTCTTTAGCGTGTGTGCATGTATCATAGGGGTGCGTGTGTATCTGTGTACCTGTTGTCATATCTTTGGTGCTTTCCCCATCTTTCTGCTGTTTTCATGTATTTGTGCCACTGCCTATATGCACTTGGTCATTCGAGTGGAGTTGAATTACAGTTGTGTTGAGATGGCTTGCATATGAAATAGCTGTCTTGACCACTTGAGATATTTGGATCTATTTTCAAACTTTCTTGTGTTGAACCCAGAAATTTGGATTTAACCTTGTACTCAGTTGACGATTTTTCTACTGAGTTTTGATATACCTCTTGCGATAGTGGCGAGGCAGTACACGCGTGCGTGTACTGCAGCCCTATCGAATTTGACAGTTTTAAATTGATTTAGTCGATTTGATAAATTGTTTATTTATCTCTGTTGATGATTTAAATCTGCTGATTTTTGCTAAACACTGTTAAGTGTTATATTGACCGTTATCCGGTTTCTTTGTTTAAAGAATCGGATAGACGGGAATTATTGTGACGGTCGTCTATTTAAATTATTACTGCCTATATGCACTAATAAACTGGTTGGAATTAGACTGACCTGGGTATTATTTTCTTTTGAATGTAATACTCGGGTCAGACCCGAGTTATTTCAGGTTGTAGATTTTCTTCTTTGAGTTGCTGTTCAGGATATGAAGACTTTTCACATCTTCTGAAGTTGTCCGTGTCATTTTGTAGTAGTCGTGTCATTGTATAGAACGATATGTATTCATGTATATTAGTCGATAATGTACTTGTATATATAACTTCTAGAGTCGACAGTTGTAGTTGTATCATATGTATTGTGTCAACTATGTATTAACTGACATCAGTTGTATATATATGAGACTTTTGTTTTTATCTGTGTTCCGCATTTATATTATCTGTGTTATCGTTATATCTAATGTCCTAAACTATTATGAACCATCGTAGTTTGTTTTATATTGATAATTGGGTGTGTCGATGGGAGTAAATAAATAAGATGAAAAATAAAAAGTATATACCACTCCTATCGAGATAACCAATATTAGTGTAAGGCCAATTACGGATGGTCGCTCCTATCCAGCCTTATTCTTCGTAATAATAGACAGTATTTCTTTTAATACTCTTTGTTATTATGAGCATAGAGGTGGGGCGTCACACTTCCTCTTTCCAAAATACACATTTTGAAAATTTTGCCTTTAAATCTTTTTCCCTTAACCTAGACAAAACCAGGTGCAAATGATGCTTATGTTCTTCCACCTTCATTTGATGAAAACCAGATGCTAAGTCTAGTCTAGAAAATACTTTTGCCCCTGCTAATTGATCAAAAAGATCATCTATTCTTGGCAATGGGTATTTATTTTTAATAGTTACCTTGTTTAATTCTCTATAATCTATACAGAGTCTTAAGGAGCCATCTTGTTTCTTAACAAATACCACTGGTGCTCCCCAGCAAGAATTACTTGGTCTTATAAAACCCTTTTCTTCCAGTTCTTCTAACTGTTTCTTTAATTCCTTTAGTTCATTTGGCCCCGTTCTAGTTGGCTTTTTAATCACTGGGCTTGCTCCTGGAACTAGATTGATCTGGAACTCTACTGGTCTATGGTGTGGAACACCCTTGACCTCACCAAACACATCCAAATATTCATTGACTATGGGAATTTTTTCAATGGTTAGTTCAATAGAATCTTTTTCTGAGTCAACTAAGTGATATAGTTTTCCTTCCTTAGCTACTTCACATAAAACTGTGATTCTCTGACCTCTAAAATTTTGCAATGATATGGTGGATGAGTCTAAATTAATTATGGCTTTAAATTGCCTTAACCAGTCTACCCCCAAAATAACACCTATATTTGGGTAATTCAAAACATATAAATTGGAAATAAAAACATTTCCTCTTATGTTTAATTCCACATCCACACAAATCATATTTAAAACACTAGAACTCCCCAGTGGACTTTGTATATGCAATGGGGTTTCAACCAATATGCAATTCAGTTTTAGCATTTTAACTAGTTCATAAGAAATTAAAGAGTGAGTTGCCCCAGTATCATATACTACTGCTATGGGTATGGTACAAATAAGTAATGTACCTTCCACTTGGCTATGGTTTTCAGTGTTACTCTCCACTGTGGATTTGCCTTTTCCTTCCAAATTTGCCAATTTTCCTTGCTGTTTGTACTCAGGACAATTCCTCTTCATATGCCCCTCTTTCCCACATAGATAGCACTTGAAAGCTCCTCCTTTCAATTCTGGACATCTTGGTTTGATATGTCCTTCTTTCCCACACTGATGGCACACAATTTTCTTCTTGGTTTCCTTAGCTTTGACATCTCCAGTGCCTTTGTTACTGGCCTCTTCCTTCTTCTTATCATAAGGGTGATACCTCCCCTTACTCTTCTTGGTATTATTGCTCTTAAAATTTCTGAACTTCTCCCTTTCCTTGTCATGCTGTTCCAACCTCAAAGCTAAGTCTATCACATGGTCAAAAGTCCTGTCTGCATAGGGTAACATGGCTCTGCTAAGTCCTGGGTTCAACCCTTTTATGTACCTATCATTTTTGGATGCCTCATCTGCCACAAGCATTGCTCCATATGTGGAAAGCCCCTCAAACTTTTGAGTGTATTCTGTGACAGTCATGGTTCCTTGTCTAAGTCTAATAAATTCTTCTAGCAAGGTAGTCTTTGCTGATGCTGGTACAAACCTTGCTTCCAACATCTCTTTGAATTGATTCCAAGTGATTTCATTCTCATTTCTTCCTGCAATAATAACTTCCCACCAGCCTAAAGCTACTCCTTTTAGCTGTCTTGAAGCCACTTGCCTCTTTCTTTGATCATCAAGTTGCATGTCATTGAAAATTCTTTCCAATGTTCTCAACCATGTTTGAATTTCCATGATACTCTCTGTCCCTTCAAAGCTTTTGCCTCCTAAATGAGTATATGTCTTAAGTAATTTTGAGAGTTCTTCATAGGGATTTTCTTGCCTTTGTCCTGCCCCATCCCTAAATGCTCTCACCAAGTCTTGCAGATTGACCATTGGGGGTGCATGGGAAGATCCTGCTCCCTGATTTGGTGGTCTCCCTACCATAGTTTGCTAATAATAATTTACATAGCTGGTTAGTTTGATTGGTAATTTTATTATTTCAGTGGTTTTTTTTTCACACTGAAAACATTGATATATATATTTAGTTCCTTTAAATTTTATTTCTATCTAAGAACTTGATCTTTACTTCTACTATGTTGAATAACATAGCTCTGATACCAACTGAAATGACCCTCCTATTTCTACCCTAATTTCATAAGGATTTTTTTTTCCATCAAAGGGGATTTAAATCACGTAGAAATCAAAATGCCATACAAGCTATTGACATAGCTACTTATTTCTTTTCTAAATAGGCAAATTAGGCAAAATCAGCAGTTCAGACGTCTAAATTCTTATGACAGGCGTCTAAACTTAATTACAGACGTCTATCTAATTATGACAGACGGCTCATAGATCAAAAATTGAAACAGAGAGAAAAAGACATTTTGAACTGAATTCAGACATCTAATTATTTTGTGACAGACGTCTATATTTAACCTTAAACGTCTAAATTATTTAGACTGTCGTCTAAGTTTAATCTCAGACGTCTAAATTATTTAGACTGTCGTCTAAATTCGATTTCTATGTACATGCATATGCACATTCAATTTATATGTGTCTGGATGTCCACCTACATTCATTTACACTTTTAAGTTCGATTTAAACTTCCTTAGAACTATCAGAGATGATATATAGATTGATCATTTATTACAATTATATTTTCCAGGGTCATTTTCTTTTTCCAATAAACCAAAATATATCCAGGATCAAAACAATTAACCAATATAAATATATCAGTACTTTCACAAAGATAAGCACATACATGTGAGGATGTATATGCCTCTCTTGTTTAAATCAGAGTTCTGGAAAACAAGAGGAGATTGGATTGATTGAATTTAATCAATCCACACATAGTACAGTGTTATATGCAATAAAAATTTCATTCATGTTTGATTTTCTTCTTATAAAATCTGTCTGGAATTTAAAATGCATTTGGTTAAAATCTGAATAAAAATTCAGATTCCTATTACAGATACAAAGGAAAAGGGTGTATTAATATTTGCACAAAACATGTTTATGTGCATATATAACTGCAACTATTTGGATCTGGCTTTCAATTCCCTTATTACAGATCCTTCCTTTATTTAAAAATAAGACATGAAACATTTGTATGAAACAAGTTAGATTATGGGAACCTTGCAGTCATAAAAACATTCAACCTATGCCTATTATCTTTTGTATACACTTACCATGTTTGAAAGACAAAACCATTTAATTTTTCTGAGAATCAACTATCCAGATTTCCCAAAACTTAAATCCTTTATAAAGACTCAAAATTGACTAATACATTTATAAAATGTAATCATTCAGTCTTCAACATGGTGTTCTTACTAAATCCACTTACAATATTTTGATTAACTTCTTTAATATCATATATTAACCAGATTCATAAATTCCAGATACAAGTCAATCTCTTAATAAAATACTTAACAAAATATCCATCCCATATTCAACACTTAATACAAGTAACAATTTAAATCATTAATACATGCGGATTTTATCATTTTGGCTCTTATCTAACTAAGTTTAGCATGCTATAATCCTCTTCTCAAAGCCTTGCTCCTACTCCTACTTAGTTGCTGCAATCCCTGAAAAAGCATTTGAAACTGCCTCATTTTTAAATGAGACACCCCAGATGCCATTAGCACACTAGGGTCAGACACATGTCTGGTATGAGAAAATTCACAAAAGCAACTAGTTAATTAGGTTAAAATCAAATTAAATACATATACATAAAGTTCTGCCCTTTGGAATCAGATCATACTTGTGTGCATGCTCTGTGTCATTGTGCATGTGCACACTTTAATTTTCCTTTCCAGAGACTAC
Organism: Allium fistulosum; assembly: GCA_030737815.1. Lineage (NCBI taxonomy): Eukaryota > Viridiplantae > Streptophyta > Magnoliopsida > Asparagales > Amaryllidaceae > Allium > Allium fistulosum. The sequence continues at coordinate 1,326,038,086 of CM060904.1, forward strand.
ATATATCAATATGACATATACATTCAAGCATACAATTCAGACATAATCAAACAATCATTCATACCAAACAGGAAAATAACCAATATGAGTTAAATCATTTATTCAATCCTCATATTTCAATTCTGGGAAAAACTCTAGTTTTCTCATCATCTCAAATATTATTCCCTTGGTATAATTATCTATCCTGGTCTCACCTGCAATATTTATGAATCAATGGACACAATGTAATGAACTAATTCACTCCATTACACAAAGATCTCAGGACTTAAACAAGCCATGTGTCAACTTGTGCTACTCAAGAACACAAGTCATTCCTGCAGTGTTCTTGACCCCAAATTTCCTAATCAGGTTTAAGTTAATAATAACTCTTTTGATTTTTCATGACTAAACCATTCAGTGATCCATTTCACTAACTAAAACATCCATATCATGGCATCTCATATTATTCAAAACCATACAGAGACAAGCAAGCAAACAACCATTGGTGACTAAATAAATAAGGTTATGTATGCATATGTATACATTCTGGTATTTTAAAAAGGGTGTAGGCAACTAACATTGGCTTATGGCTTTTGAGAGGGTTTTTCCTTTTTGCAAACATTTGTGCTTGAGTTAAACTCAGAATGACCTGGTTTCACTGAATCACAAAATTTTGTTTGCTATGCATATGAACATATATATATATATATATTCATTGAATCAGGAGCATCAGCACATAGGCAACCCTATTGCACCCCTAATTCCTTTTTGTCTCAAGCCTCAGCACTTATACATAAGTATATTGCAGCTCAACCTTATTTACATCTTTCTGGGTTGAGCCAAAACCAATACTACTTGCCTATTTTCAACATTTTATTTTCTGGGTATTTGTTTATGTTCCTAAACATTAACATATCATAGATCTGGATTTATAAAACATATATGTATACTAACAACACATAAAGCTTTCTTATAATAAAACAAGTGATCAACCAAAGAGAATCAAAACATTTTCAGTTTTAAAATCACAGATAAGCATTCTCATATGAAAGTATATTTTTAAGAAAATTACTTATAACTGGCTGCCTACATTAGGACTTATTGCCTTAGATTTTTGAGTGAGTTTTCTCACCTAGCTCTCTTCTTTGCTTCCTTAATTAATTGATGAACTTCTGCCTTTAGCCTCAAGCTCTCTTCCTTCCCTTGCCTTATGATTTCTATGGTATTGTTTCTTTTTTTTCTCAAAGTTCTTTTCTGAGAAGGAGAGGAGGCTGCTGCATATACATGTATATATACAGGGTCTTCCTTAGGGTTTTGGGTATTGGCTAAAGCCATTTTTGCCCACCAGAAAAATCATGTTATCTGCATTTTATTTAAACCCAAAGTTCTACCTTTCCCGGCTTAATTTAGGTGAAGAGAAAAGTGGTTACATTCTTTTCAGAATTTTGCTTTTCAGAAAATACTTTTTCCTTTGTCTACAATCATGCCAAAAATGTGACTTGATTTTATTATTTATCAAATACTCTTCCTAATTTTGCCTATAGCAAACATTTCCTTGTTTGTCTTATTTTTCCTATTTTTAGCTTTCATGTAAATGGTATGTACCTTCTTTATTTATTTACAAGAGGACTACTCCTTTTTATATATTCAGTTTTTCTTTCTTTCTTCCTATATACTAAAATATGTCTGTATATTTTATCTTACTAATTTGAACTCTAGTATTTTATTAACACATATATATATATATATTTATATAAGTCTTACTGAAATAATTAGTACACCTATATATATATATTTATACATCATACTGTATTGACACACACATGCACATGTACACTCAAAAATATTCAGTAGCATCCATATATGCATATTTTCTTATGCATTCAACTTTTAAGGATTTAATTTATATATATATATATATATTTCCATACATATCAATATGTATTTATTCTTAGAGTTCAGGGATTTTATCTTTTGTTCATGTGCATTTCCTGTGCACACATGTACACACATACTGATACACTATCAAGCTATATCACTCCCCTTTCAAAATTAATTCAAAAATTATTTTGAATTCATTTATATTTTTCAGAATAGATTCCTAAAATCTTGGGTCATTACACTATATCCTTTTAAATATTGTTTATTTATATACTAAATGGTTTAATAGAAAATTTTAGTGTTATAAATATTTTAGAAGTTATTAATTAAATAAAACACATTTAAAGTAAATGATTATTGATTTATTAATAATATTTGAAAAGTATCTTGAGAAAAAAAATTTATATAAATTTATGAATTATGGATTTAATGTTTTCAAATAGCTTCTTTGTAAATATAAGTAATAATGTAAATAATTGTTTTAAAATAGTTTACATATATTTATAAAGGTGTTATTTAAGCATATAAATGGTATTTATAAAGGAAGCAAGAAATTTTACAAATGGGTTTTTGAAAAGTTTTAAAGTATTAAAGATAATTGAATTGCAAATGAAGTTTTCAAATGAATATTTCAAGAAAATTATATAGTTTAAATAAATTGTTTAACCTTGTCTTTCAATCTATCTTTTTCTAGTTTTTTCTATTCTCCCACCTTCTTTCTTTTCGTGGACGAAAAGTTTTAAGTGGGGGAGAGTGTAACGACCCAAAATTTTTAATGGTTTAATAACGTATTTAACTGAATTTTTGTGAAATTTTAAATAATTGAATTTTGAAATAAAAATTTTATATTTGGAATACACCTATTTAAACATAGCAACTGGTAAATTTTCATCTGATAATATTGAAATTTATTTTATTGTGTAATTTTATTTAAATTCAAATGAGTTAAAATTTGATGATAATAAAATATTTTTCAAACTTGAATATTTTTATACAATAAATTTGTAAATCATCTTCTGAGCAGTACGTCATATTTCGTTTCTCAAAATTTGGACTGTTATTGCTCCGTCGATCTTATTTTCGACGAAATAGCAGCATTTTCGTACCGATATCGACTTTTGATCGGATGATCGTACCACTAATATCTGTATACCGTTTTGATCCTCTCGTCGTGTTGATCTCCACGGTATATTCATTTGCTTGTTTCGGCGTCCGATGGACAACGGAATCTATAAAACAGTTCATCGTATCGATATGTTTCGAGCCTTTTGTTAGTTGTGTCCATTCCAATTTCAAACAGCTCCCGCTGGCTTTTATTTTTAATATTTATTTCATCCGTTCCTAAAGTGAGCCGTTGCCATTCTTTGAATATATTTATATTTTGCCTTCTCGTGTGTCCAATGTCCAAAGATAGTTTGTCCCTGACCTTCTATTTCCCTTATGGATATCAACTTTACTGGTTTAAAACAATGGCTATTAGCTTTTAACTCAATTGAGTCATTTTGGACCTTCCTTATTCCCTTTATTTATATTTATATTAATTACTTACCAAGCTTGGTTAGCTGTAGCATTCTTCAAAACACTCTTCCCATTTTCTTCATTTTTTCTCAATATATCTGAGCCCCCCCCCCTTCTCACCTCATCTTCACGTTTCCTCCTCCCTACTCAACCCACGCACAGCAAGCCTCACCGTGCCTTCCTCCTCACGTCAAACACTTCCAACGACACCGCCACTAGCAACCCGCGTTCACCGCCCAGCCTGGCACCGGCTTCTCCTCCATCCGCCGTCCACCTCGCTCGATGTTCCCTTTCCTGGCCACAACACTATCTCCGGGCAAAGCACTGCCTTCACCACTACCGCCCTCCCTTCCGCCTCCTCCCCTGAATGGAACCCAAGCGCCACCTCAAAACCATCTCACCCAACATCCCGACTCCGACCTGCTTTGTTCAAACTCAACAGTCTTCCTCCCCTCACTACAGCATGTTTATATACATATGGTACGTGTTATATAGAGTTATCTATGGGTTTAAACCAATGTTTGCTGCTTGTATAGAGTGTGTTGTTGTGTATATTAGTTATATACATATCTGTTTGATTTTGTTTAACTATATATATTAGCTTTGGGTTTTATAAGTAGATATTTTACTATCTACGCTTTATACCGTTTATATATATATATATATATTGAATTATACTTACTCTGTATATATATGGTATTATGTTTTATTATATTAAGAGATATATTCTATTATAACTTGTTGAGACATATAAGGTCTATATTTGAATTAGTTGAGTGAAGTTACAATATATAAATAAAGATGTATATATGTTATGAGACTTACCTAAATACAGTAGAATAATTTGGGAGCGGTTGCTTATATATTATGTGTTATAGCTGTTATAATAGGTTATTATATATATTTATTAATTATATGAATATATAGTCTTGGGGTAATCATATATTTTATATGTGAACTGTAAACCTGTTCGTAAGTAAGTAATCCTAAGTATTGTATATTATAAACTATATATTTGAAAACCTGTTTTATATATGTTTTCGTTAAAATATATACGGTTGAGCTTTGTGATATGCAGATGGTTTCAGTTGAGTTTGGTTATATATAGCAGTTTGTTTATATTTAAGTATACAGCAAAATATGTTATATGTATCTAGTTTCAGGTTATATAAATAAATTGGTTTACAAATTGTTTTTATGTTATATATTTATATATATATCCCATTTTAATATTCACCTTAATTTAAAATATTGAAATTAAATATACAGTAGTAATGTATAGATGTTGACTTTGTTTTATATGTAATTGAAAACAATGATTTTATTACGTGTTTAAATTTAATATTTGATTTCAGAATATTATATGTTTGTGAAGTTTATATACCTTGGTTGGATATAATAGTTATATATATAAGGACATGAGTTGGTCTCAAGTACATTGGAAGATTTATTTTATATTTATGCTTTAAATATAAACAATAATCTTTAATTAAATATACATATTTTATTTTGGTATTCGTTTACAATTTGATAGTGATCTCATAGGATAATATATTTATATATTTATTCTATCTCTATCCAGATGATTCTAATTATGTCATCAATTCCTGCTATCAGCTTAGTTCGTTGATTTCGTGTCCATCGTGCTTTACTTTGGAAATTCATGCCAATTTTGCTTTTCTTCGAAGTTCGTGCTTGGATTCGTAACTCATCTCATTCTCGTTCATCTCTAGCCTTGAAAGGTGAGCAATCACTCACGATTAATGTTCTTGTATTTATTAAATTTGATTTCAATTGAAACAACAATTGAAATATGTTGCTGTAGTTATTTAAATTGTTATATATGCTATTATCTGTAACTGTTCACCTTTGGGATATGACACCATATCCTATTGTTTATATTATATTGTTATTGACGATATATATCATGTTTTATATTATTATATTATCTGTTATCACTCTGCAAGTTCCCTGTAGTTTAGAATTCACTATGGGTTGAAATGATACTTACCCGAACGGACTTTAGAATAGGAGAAAATTGTTATGGGTTGAAATGATAAACCCAAGCGATTTTCATTTGAATTGAAATTGGGATTACGGGTTGAAATGATATCTACCCGTATATATTTAAATTACGGATTGAAATGATAAATATCTGTATCTCTTAACCTTATGATAGATATATATACAAACACCGTTGGTCCATATATATATAAATATTTTGAAAATAAATTCTATGGTTTTGGAAAGAAATATATGATTTTAATAAATGTTGATTCTTAAATTTTCATATATAAGTTGTGACGACCGCCCATGACCCCTGCACCGAATCTAGAGATAGAGCGCTGTAAAGTGTGCCAGGCGACCATGGACGATTGTCAGGGTAGATTAAAACAACAGAATCTATCGTATTTCTCACAGCGCATGGACAAAATACAATAGAACATATGTATAGTGAAGCTTTACAGAACAAAATGACATCATATAAAACTCCATAATAGTTGAATACAAGCATCCACATAGTCAATACATCAAGCCTCACTACATATCTCTCAGAGAATACAAAACAGCGGAATATCCAGTACATATAATGAGAAGATAATATGCAACCCTCCAGCTCATCTTCGATATCAGCATCGTGAGAAGAGAACAGCACCTGTCACCTGCTACCTAGTCTGCCCGTCCCAAAATGGACGAACAGCCCAAGGCAATAAGAATTAAAACATAAAGCCTTGAGTCAGACAACAGTCTTAGTGAGCAGTAAATTAACTAACAACATACCAAAAGAGCATAAAGGAAAAGGAATAGGAATACAACCCTCCCACTCCAACCTCATTCTACAGTGATAGCCCCCAGACACACACTAAGCAGAAGCAAACATAGCAGAGCATACAATTTAAAGTAAAGCTATTATCACTCGAGTCAAGGGCGATGTTTTCCAAGTACCAAGGCCTAAATCAGATAAGCACCCAGAAAATACCGCTCTTGAGTCCGAAATGACGTTACAACCAAACATCCATGACTCTGGCTATCACTGTTATCATTGCTTCGATATCACCGTTAATTGAATGACCGGCACATTCTTTCAGCCGTCCGTCAAGGGCTAATGGAAACCCCGGTTCTAGACATAACTCCCGCACGTCGTCGCAGCCCGTGCCTAGGACTATCGAATCTGCCCAGAGTACTCGACCATCAACAGTTAGTCGTTGGGACTATCGAATCTGCCCAAACGTACTCTTGCTTAGAGCATGCTAGAACCTTCAACAACGATGCTATCCAAACCTCCTAGTCATCCTCCTCGACGACTATTCTCATATCCATTCATTATCCTCAACTCGAATCATATCACCGAGTTATCAACATGCTTGGAATGATCCCGTCTGGATTAGACCAAGTCTTCATCATATGATGCCTCGCTTCATTACATCCTCGCAAAGCCTCATCTCAACTTCACATCATCAAATCTATGCATAAGAGCTTCATCATTCCGCTACCTATGCCACGAGCAGCTTTCCCAATTCAAGAGCCTTTCCCTTAGCTTTTGAATCATCTTCGATCTAAATTTAATCATAAATCATCTAGTTCATAACAATCAATCAAATCAAACATCAATCCAAGCAATCAAGCATTCAAAAATGATCTAAGTAGACAATTATAACAAAAATGGCATTTTCGTAAGTAAAGAGTTGAAAGTCCAATAAGCATGAAAACATGGATTATATCTCTACAAACTTGATGAATGAACTTGCATAGGTTAACATATGATAAAATGGATGTAACATCATCATGAACAATGGATCTATATGGATCTACACTTAGGATGAAGAAAATGCATGGAGATCACTATTTTAACACTAAAACGAGCCAACAATCCGATATACTCCTTTGGATCCGTGTGAGAGATAATCACCACTCACCAAATCACCTAAACAAACCCAAATCAACACGCTTCAGATCTGGACAGCGAAGAATCAAGCTTGATCTATCACGAATCCGCTTCAAACGAAGAAATCTCTCTTGAAAAGATGAAGATCTCCAATCTAAGCTCTTGAATCTTCAATCTTGATCTTCGATTTGGATGGATGGAAGCACTAGATTAGAGTGGAGAAAAGAAGTGAAGAAGTGAAGAAGTGTAGAAGTCGAGCTCTCAAAATGGCAGCACTTCGTCGCTTCAAAATCCGGATCCCAAAAATGAAGAGAAGCTCTCCTATTTATAGCTGAAATCCCTATCTCGTCTGCCTCCATGAGTCGTTTACGACTCACGACTCAAAGCCCTACGACTTAACTTCTGCCTATGACTCACGACAAAACAGCTATCTCCTAAGTCATCTCCGACTTATAGCATGCACCTACGACTCACCAGACCCCCTGTCTACGACTTAAATGTGCACGCCTTACTTGGTTAGACGACTCAACTACTAACTCGTATACGACTCATCACAAAGGCTACGACTCATCCACTTGCGCGAGTTATCACCTACGCGCGACTCAACAGCTTACGACTTATCCCTTAACTTGTCCACGACTTAACTGGTTAGACGAGATAACCCATTCTACGACTTATAACCTAGCAGCCAACTACTGAGTCGGTCACGACTTAACAAATAGCTGGGGTTACGACTCAACTGGTCAGACGACTCATCAGATAACTAGGATACGACTCATCAGATGACTTGGGTACGACTCATCAGATGACTTGGGTACGACTCATCAGATGACTTGGGTACGACTCATCAGATGACTTGGGTACGACTCATCAGATGACTTGGGTACGACTCATCAGATGACTTGGGTACGACTCATCACCTTAACTCGGTCACGACTTAACTGTTACAACTTAAGCCTTATCTCGCCCAGTCCTTAAGTCATGCCTACCCCTTAAGTCGTTCAAACGACTTATCCTTACACCCTTAACTAGCCAAATCCCTGAGTCGCTCCTATCCCCTAAGTCGTATACGACTCACGACTTACACTAAGTCGTTCACGACTCAGTACTTAGCCATTTTCGCCTAAAATCTGAAATGGCTCAAAAACTCTAAAATCCCAAATTCTGTCAACTTGTCGATCCGTTAAAAATACGGGTCGTTACATTCTCTTCCCCTTAGGAATTTCGCCCCCGAAATTCCAAACAAACAAAGCAATCGAAGACTATTCTGTACGCCTACCAACCATAACAATCAGCAAACCATGCATCCAATTCTAGCTTAGCGTACAGAATTCTAAGACTTAGAACAAGTTACAATGTTGTTAGATGATACGACACCTTAGGGCCATACCTTGAAGAGTTCAGGATGAGCTGCCTTCATCCTCTCTTCCACCTCCCACGTACAGTCGTTATCATCATCACTCCATTGTATCTTGAGCAACTTAACTACCTTCCTCCTAAGTTGTTTCGTGTTGGTTTTCACAACACGAAGCGGCTTACGAGGTCTTCTATCGACTGGATCAACTACGAAATCTTCACAGCTATCAGCAGAAACCACCGTACTCGAGTCGTGCACATACTTCCGTAGATATGATATGTGAAAAACATTGTGCACACTCGACATCTTCTCAGGTAACTCCAGTCTATAGGCAAGCTTTCCAATTCGCTCGATGATCGGGAATGGTCCAACAAATCTCGGAGTCAACTTTCCTTTCTTTCCGAATCGAATAACATTCTTCAGTGGAGAAATCTTCACAAAAACCATATCCCCTACGTCAAATTCCAAATCCTTTCGACGCTTATCAGCATAACTCTTTTGACGGTCTTGGGCTGCCTTCATTCGTTGCCGAATGATCTCTATACAATCTGAAGTCTGACGAATCATCACTGGCCCAAGCATCAGCTTTTCTCCAGTTTCCAACCAACATGTTGGAGAGTTACATGGTCTTCCATACAATGCCTCATACGGTGCTATACCAATGCTTGACTGGTAACTGTTGTTGTACGCAAACTCCACCAAATGAAGGTGATCTTCCCATGATCCTCCGAAATCCAAAACACAAGCTCTGAGGAGATCTTCCAAAACTTGGTTGACTCTCTCGGTCTGACCATCTGTTTGAGGGTGATAAGCTGTACTCAAACACAACTCAGTTCCCAAAACTTCCTGGAAGCTCTTCCAAAATCCACTAGTGAACAATGGGTCTCGATCGCTCACTATACTCTTCGGAATACCATGGAATCGAACTATCCACCTAAAATACAACTCAGCCAACTTTGATGCAGTCCTAGTCGATCGAACAGGAATGAATCGTGCACTCTTAGTCAGACGATCCACAATGACCCAAATCCCTTCATTCCCCGTTCTGGTTCTAGGCAATCCATCGATAAAATCCATCGACACTTGTTCCCACTTCCATGTAGGAACTTCTAATGGCTGAAGCAATCCACTTGGCTTCTTCTGTTCGGCTTTTACCAACTGGCAGTTCCTACATTTGGAAATAAAATTTCCAACATCCTTCTTCATACCTTCCCAGTAGTAGGTTCTCTTCATATCCCGATACATCTTATTTCCACCTGGATGAATTGTCAACTTCGAGTGATGACTTTCCTTCAGAACTTCACTCCTCAATTCATCTATATCGGGAACAACTAGTCGTCCTTGCTTCCGAAGCCAACCCTCTCGATCGACCTCGAATCCTTTATCCTTTTCTGGATCCAATCCAGATTCCAATTCACGGATAATCTTGACAAGCTTATCATCTCGCTTTTGGCTCTCACCAATCCTTTCCACAAGAGTGGGTCTTATTGATAAGTTTGCCAACATCTCAAGTTCCAATTCGCATCTAGGCCTGAAGTCAAATCCAGCTAAATACTCGAGACTCTTCCATTCTGAAAACATGGCTCCCAATCCTGCATGTCTTCGACTTAACGCATCTGCCACTGCGTTACCTTTTCCCGGAGTATAAGCTATACCAAAATCATATGATGCCAAAAACTCTAGCCAACGTTGCTGCCGAAGATTCAAATCCTTTTGGGAGAAAAGATACTTCAACGACTTGTGATCCGTAAACAACTCGAATCGAACTCCCAACAGATAATGCCTCCACATCTTCAGAGCAAATACAATCGCCGTTAATTCCAAATCATGAGTTGGGTAATTCCTTTCATGCGGCTTCAGTTGTCGACTGGCATACGCAACAACTTTATCCTTCTGCATCAGCACTGCTCCAAGTCCAGTACCACATGCGTCGGTGTAAACCACCATCTCATCATTCCCACTAGGAATAGTCAAAACAGGAGCACTCGTCAATCTCTCTTTCAGGATTCCGAAAGCTTGCTCACACTTAGCATCCCAACTGAACACTTGGTTCTTCTTCGTCAATCCTGTTAATGGTGCAGCTACCTTGGAGAAGTCTTTGATAAACCGTCGATAATATCCTGCTAATCCAAGAAAACTTCTCACATCAGATGCATTCTTAGGTCTAACCCAATCCTGGATTGCTTCCACCTTAGCGGGATCAACCGCTATTCCATTTCCAGAAATCACATGGCCTAAGAACCTCACTTCACTCTTCCAGAAGTGACACTTCGAAAACTTAGCCTTCAGCTGATGTTTCCGCAAGATTTCCAAAACCATACGCAAGTGCGTCTTGTGCTCTTCCTCCGTTCTGGAATAAATCAGGATATCATCCACGAACACAAGTACGAACTTGTTCAACTGATCTCTGAACACTCTATTCATAAGATCCACAAAATATGCTGGCGCGTTAGTCAATCCAAACGGCATTACCAGCCACTCAAAGAAACCGGATGGTGTCCTAAAAGCAGTCTTCGGCACACTATCCTTAGCCACTCTCAACTGGTGAAATCCCGTTGCCAAATCCATCTGAGAAAACACCTTAGCTTCGTGAAGCTAATCAAACAAGTCATCTATCCTCGGCAATGGATACTTGTTCTTCTTAGTCACCTTATTTAGCTCACGATAATCCACACACAATCTCAACGACCCATCTGCCTTGGTTGCAAACACAACTGGTGCACCCCACTCGGACACACTACGCCGAATGAATCCTTTCTGTAAAAGGTCATCAACTTGCACCCTCAACTCCTGTTGTTCCCTAGGCGCCATCCGCCTAAGAGGCATCACAACAGGTCTGGCTCCTTCTACTAGATCTATTCGAAACTCGATCTCTCTATGCGGCGGCAACCCTTTGACTTCGTCAAAGACATCCTCGAATCCATTTGCGATAGGCACTAAAGACAGTCCATCCCGTGGAACAACTAGCGAATACATGAAGCTCATGAAGACGCCTTCCTCATGCTTACATCGTATTACAATCTTTCGCCCCTCCACATTCTCGACTGTCACTTCCAACCTCTCGCAATCAACCTTAGCCGCATACTTCCTAAGCCAGTCCATACCCAAAATAATTCCGAACCCCGCAAAGTTCAGAACAAAGCAATCACAAACAAAAGAGCAACCATGACTCGACACAACTAGACCACGGCATAACATACACAAACAAGACGAACCCCCAACTGGATTAGTCACAACCAATGGCCTATCAACAATATCCAGTGCCAAACCTAACCGGCCTACGAGTTCATTACAAACAAACGAATGCGACGCTCCAGTATCAAACAGAACTCTAACTGGAACACCACATAGGAAAAGAGTACCTTGAACAACCACACTCTTTCCCTTCTCTTCAGCAGTAGGAGCTTTCGAAGACGACGGAACAGCTCCTAAAGCATAGGCTTGCACAATCTGCCTGTCCTTCCTCGGTTCTGGACAATTCTTCCTGAAATGCCCCGGCTTGTCACAGTTGTGACACTTCATCGGCACCTTAGGATTCTTACAATCCTTCGAGAAATGGCCCTTCTGCTGACAATTGTAGCAAGTCACCTCGCCTTTCGGCTTCTTCTGGCCATCCTTACCCTTCTGCTGCTGCTGCTTCCTCTTCTTGTTTCCACCCTGCTGGGGTTTAGACTCTTCCCTGGTCACAGCAACAACAGATCCTTCCTTAGGAAACAGACTCTCATGCCTAAGAGCTTTCTCCACAAGCTTCTCAAATGAATCGTCCAAATGATCCACCAACTGTCTCCCAAGATAACTATCCAAGCCGGTCACAAACTTCTCATTCTTCTGATATGCAGACTCAATATATGACCGGGCATACTTGGACAAAGCTTCAAACTCAGAAACATACTCAAGAACTGATCTTCCACCTTGCTTGAGCTCCACAAACTTCTTGAACAGAAAAGACTTCTGAGCTGTAGAAATGAACTTAGCTTCAAATCTAGCTTGGAATTGCTCCCAAGTAATCTCTTCCTCCGCAGTATCGATGGTAATAGAGTTCCACCAATCAGAGGCTCTCCCTTGAAGCTGCCTTGATGCCAACTTCCTCTTAGTTGCATCATCAATTCCCAAATCACCAAAGATCCTTCTACAAGCATCTATCCACCTCTGGACCTCAATGGTAGATTCTGTTTCCAAGAAAACCTTCCCTCCAAGAGCAGTATAATCCTTACACAGCTTAGCAAAATCCACTGGTTTCGGAGTTTGGACTTGAACTCCAACATCAGCTGCTGCCCCCGGAACGGGTATCCTTCTCATGATCGAAGTCATCATAGCTTCGAACATGGCTGCATAATCAGCAGTCTCTTCAGTAGCACGGCCTTCCCTAGCAGCTGGTCTCCCTCTTCGACTCATTCTCAATATCTATAAAAAGGAATGATTAGAACATCTAGAGAAACAACTGCATAAAGGACTCAAACTCTACTAAGCTACTACATTATATATAGTAGTCATCCATCAAAATTACAATTACATCTCTCATACGTAGTTACGACAGCGAGCGTTGGGTAAAATCGATTAACCAATTCTCCGATACCAAATGTGACGACCGCCCATGACCCCTGCACCGAATCTAGAGATAGAGCGCTGTAAAGTGTGCCAGGCGACCATGGACGATTGTCAGGGTAGATTAAAACAACAGAATCTATCGTATTTCTCACAGCGCATGGACAAAATACAATAGAACATATGTATAGTGAAGCTTTACAGAACAAAATGACATCATATAAAACTCCATAATAGTTGAATACAAGCATCCACATAGTCAATACATCAAGCCTCACTACATATCTCTCAGAGAATACAAAACAGCGGAATATCCAGTACATATAATGAGAAGATAATATGCAACCCTCCAGCTCGTCTTCGATATCAGCATCGTGAGAAGAGAACAGCATTAGTCACCTGCTACCTAGTCTGCACATCCCAAAATGGACGAACAGCCCAAGGCAATAAGAATTAAAACATAAAGCCTTGAGTCAGACAACAGTCTTAGTGAGCAGTAAATTAACTAACAACATACCAAAAGAGCATAAAGGAAAAGGAATAGGAATACAACCCTCCCACTCCAACCTCATTCTACAGTGATAGCCCCCAGACACACACTAAGCAGAAGCAAACATAGCAGAGCATACAATTTAAAGTAAAGCTATTATCACTCGAGTCAAGGGCGATGTTTTCCAAGTACCAAGGCCTAAATCAGATAAGCACCCAGAAAATACCGCTCTTGAGTCCGAAATGACGTTACAACCAAACATCCATGACTCTGGCTATCACTGTTATCATTGCTTCGATATCACCGTTAATTGAATGACCGGCACATTCTTTCAGCCGTCCGTCAAGGGCTAATGGAAACCCCGGTTCTAGACATAACTTCCGCACGTCGTCGCAGCCCGTGCCTAGGACTATCGAATCTGCCCAGAGTACTCGACCATCAACAGTTAGTCGTTGGGACTATCGAATCTGCCCAAACGTACTCTTGCTTAGAGCATGCTAGAACCTTCAACAACGATGCTATCCAAACCTCCTAGTCATCCTCCTCGACGACTATTCTCATATCCATTCATTATCCTCAACTCGAATCATATCACCGAGTTATCAACATGCTTGGAATGATCCCGTCTGGATTAGACCAAGTCTTCATCATATGATGCCTCGCTTCATTACATCCTCGCAAAGCCTCATCTCAACTTCACATCATCAAATCTATGCATAAGAGCTTCATCATTCCGCTACCTATGCCACGAGCAGCTTTCCCAATTCAAGAGCCTTTCCCTTAGCTTTTGAATCATCTTTGATCTAAATCTAATCATAAATCATCTAGTTCATAACAATCAATCAAATCAAACATCAATCCAAGCAATCAAGCATTCAAAAATGATCTAAGTAGACAATTATAACAAAAATGGCATTTTCGTAATTAAAGAGTTGAAAGTCCAATAAGCATGAAAACATGGATTATATCTCTACAAACTTGATGAATGAACTTGCATAGGTTAACATATGATAAAATGGATGTAACATCATCATGAACAATGGATCTATATGGATCTACACTTAGGATGAAGAAAATGCATGGAGATCACTATTTTAACACTAAAACGAGCCAACAATCCGATATACTCCTTTGGATCCGTGTGAGAGATAATCACCACTCACCAAATCACCTAAACAAACCCAAATCAACACGCTTCAGATCTGGACAGCGAAGAATCAAGCTTGATCTATCACGAATCCGCTTCAAACGAAGAAATCTCTCTTGAAAAGATGAAGATCTCCAATCTAAGCTCTTGAATCTTCAATCTTGATCTTCGATTTGGATGGATGGAAGCACTAGATTAGAGTGGAGAAAAGAAGTGAAGAAGTGTAGAAGTCGAGCTCTCAAAATGGCAGCACTTCGTCGCTTCAAAATCCGGATCCCAAAAATGAAGAGAAGCTCTCCTATTTATAGCTGAAATCCCTATCTCGTCTGCCTCCATGAGTCGTTTACGACTCACGACTCAAAGCCCTACGACTTAACTTCTGCCTATGACTCACGACAAAACAGCTATCTCCTAAGTCGTCTCCGACTTATAGCATGCGCCTACGACTCACCAGAGCCCCTGTCTACGACTTAAATGCGCACGCCTTACTTGGTTAGACGACTCAACTACTAACTCGTATACGACTCATCACAAAGGCTACGACTCATCCACTTGCGCGAGTTATCACCTACGCGCGACTCAACAGCTTACGACTTATCCCTTAACTTGTCCACGACTTAACTGGTTAGACGAGATAACCCATTCTACGACTTATAACCTAGCAGCCAACTACTGAGTCGGTCACGACTTAACAAATAGCTGGGGTTACGACTCAACTGGTCAGACGACTCATCAGATAACTAGGATACGACTCATCAGATGACTTGGGTACGACTCATCAGATGACTTGGGTACGACTCATCAGATGACTTGGGTACGACTCATCAGATGACTTGGGTACGACTCATCAGATGACTTGGGTACGACTCATCACCTTAACTTGGTCACGACTTAACTGTTACAACTTAAGCCTTATCTCGCCCAGTCCTTAAGTCGCGCCTACCCCTTAAGTCGTTCAAACGACTTATCCTTACACCCTTAACTAGCCAAATCCCTGAGTCGCTCCTATCCCGTAAGTCGTATACGACTCACGACTTACACTAAGTCGTTCACGACTCGGTACTTAGCCATTTTCGCCTAAAATCTGAAATGGCTCAAAAACTCTAAAATCCCAAATTCTGTCAACTTGTCGATCCGTTAAAAATACGGGTCGTTACATAAGTGGTAATGATATATATAGATTTAACAAATATATTTAATTTAATTAAGATTGATCTAATACATATAATACGTTTAAGTGTTTAAATTTGTATTTCAAAGTAGATTTTGGTAATAATTTGAATAAGTTAAGGTTGGGAAGATAATTTGAATTTAGTGAAATTGTATTCAATAAAGAATTTTATTTAATTAGACCGATTTGAAACTTATTGAAATTGAGATGTAAGATATGATTTATAACTTGGGTTTGATTTTTAAGTAAGTTAATGAATATTTCCTGTTTAAATAAATTTAAGGAAATATTTAGTAAAAATGTAATTTAAGGCTGGTAAATGATATTGAATCTATTAAGTGAATACTCCCTGATAAAAATAATGAAGTTAAATCAAGAGCTATATGAAACTATTAAATTTAACTTTGAAAATGTTGAATATTAAAGCTTTGAAATATATTTAAAATTTAAATGGTATATTTAGAACTGAATTGAATTAATGAATTGAGCTTTGAATAAATTTGAATTTCGAATTTGACTTGATTTGAATCGATTTGTGAAATTTGAGGAAATTGCAAATAATTTACTTTATAAATTATTTAATCTATATATACTATTTTGGGAAATAGATATATTTGAAATGAAAATTATATTTTGGTTTTAAAGTATAAATAAATTTGGAATGACCACGGTGTTATAGTGTATATTTTCACCTTGTAGATAGTTCCGAAGATCCTTAGAGGATGGTTATCCCAAACATCCTTTAAGTTAATTGTATTTCACTTGAGTTGGGTTTATTGATATAAGAATGTTAATCCTGACTCGAGTGTTTTGTGTTTTGCTTTACGCTCGGGTCAGACTGAGTGATACAGCATTTGAGACTCACCCTTGGAGTTTGGAGCTTCATTTGGAGATCCAACTATCGATTCAACTTTCAGCTTTTCCAGTTGATTTGTTCAGAGAGGTCATATATTCGTACTGAAGACTTCACTGTATTTGAGATATTCTGTTGTATTTTATTTTAACTCTGATGTTTATATAGTAACTTCATGAACTACTATTTTATCTTTTCCGCTGCGTATTATTGTATTAGTCTGTGTCTATGATTCTGTGATTGATTTATTTACTGTATATGCTGAGTTTTGCCAAATTTTAAATTAACAATCTAATATTTTGAACTATTCAAGTCAGACATGTGTGGATTATTGTCGATTTGAATGGTCCAAAATAGCGGGTCGTTACAATAAGGGATGAGGCTATAATAGAAAAAGAAAACTCGCTACCTCACTCAAGGAAGCATAAACTTTACTCACTAAAGAGAGAAACCCCAAACAGATTTCAAATGATAAGGCAAAATCTTTCGAAATAGCAATTGAGGAGGCCGGCATGAGGGAGGCCAAGCTTGTGGAGGAGAATGCATCTCTCAAGAAAAGGTTGTAAAAGAAAAAAGCCTCTTTAACAAATTAACTGGCCTAATCAACGATGCAAAGCATAAGGTGTCTCATTGCCTTAGCACAACCCTCGATACCATTATCGAGAGTTCTTATGAGAAAGCATTTTTCATAGCATATGTCGACAATGACCACAAATGTCCAGATTATGACTTTTCCTCTCTTCCTCCAGTTTGGCATGAGAGGCTTAATAAGAAATTCGAGGCTATGATAAATAAAGCCCAAGCATTTGGAGGTGAACCTTCCAAGGAGAAGGAAGAAATTAATGCTAAGAAGCTATTAACCTTTGATGATCCTCTGGTGGACGATGAAACAGGATCTGAAGATGAGGAGGATGATGAGCATAAGGGCGATGATGACCATAGTGATGTTGATGATGATAATGATGGCATGGTGGAGGTAATGGAATGGGTCTCTCTGAACCTCTGGATGATAAGGATGGATTTGGAGATGCTAACTTGGACTCAACAGTCCAGGATGTAGAGCTGCCAATATGCCTGATCTTCCAAGGAAAGATTCTCCTAAGAAGGGCATTGCTTCCCAAAGCCAAAAACCTAAAGGGAAAGAAAAGATCTTGATGTCTTCAATTCTACTTTCTTAGGTAAGGATCTCTTTATTCAAATGTGTTAAGTTATCAAGTAATTCTTAGTTAATACATTGATTATTTTAGTTAAGGAGAAAACCAAAATATCATTATGAAGTTATGCTCGAAATGAAACAAATGTATATAAATCGACTGAATAGAGAATTCGATAAACAATTGAAAGAGTATAACGAGTTGTTTGAAAAATACAAGAATCTTGCTACAAGTGCATTGAAATTAATATTTTCAAAGAAAGGAAAGTTGCTCCATGGATGAAGAGAGCTCGTCTTCATCGTGGAAATATCTTAGCGAAGAATGCAAAGCTGATGACTCTTTTTTGGACATTGATTAAAGATAGGAGTGCTTTGGAAGAATTTCTTTACAAAGTTTACTCTAGGGGTATATTTGTTGATTTTTCCTATTAGGCGATAACTGCGGGGTTTTGTTCAAACGCTTTCATCGTAGATACTTGGAGGAACATGGGTCTAATCCTCATCCCAGGGCGTGTTGAAATCTGTCAAGAGTCACCTCTATTACATTTTCTTCTCGTTCTCTTCCCCTCAAAAAAATTAAATACAACAGGAAAAGATTTATTTTTGAATTGTATAAGAAATCAATTTTGTATGAACCCAAGTGATTGTATAATTGTATTCTAGTAGCTCATGAACTTTATCTCTTTTGTTTTCTTTTATTAGTCTAATTTTATCATATCGTATAGGTTAAAGAAACCTCAAGTAGTCCTGTTCCTATGGAACTCTTGAGTACATTTGTCAAGTTAAAGAAGGATCTTAAAGAAAAATCTTTAATTCTTAAGACATCATAGTTAGAAAGACACTACTTTCTTAGATATCTATAAGAAGTTTACATGCAGTTCCCTCATTTTTGTTTTGACTTATTGGGAGATTAAAAGGATAAATTACTTAGTGAAATTCGAACATATCATGCCAAATTGATATATGGTCATGCTAGTCCTCCTGTCGGAGAGTGGGATTATCATCAATTTCCTCCGGTTAATACTTCGGAGAGGCTTAAAGCTTCTTTTGATTCCACACTTACCTTATCGGTTAGGTCATTTGAATGGGTTAAAACTATAGTATCAAAACTTTAAGGGTTAGATGAATGTTCAGAAAATGGAGTTGTAATGTAATTTGACTTTCTTTATTATTTGTAACCTTCACTTTTATTAATGAAAAAGTTTGTTTCTCATGTATTAATTCTTGTTTTAATTATTCTTAATAGGAAACCTAATTAGTGCGTGCATGTGATCATTTGGATGTCTTCTCGCAAGTGATTGAAATTAAAGATAGACTACTAGTTGATATTGAAAATAGGCGATCTTCCTAATCTTTGACACAGAAATGGTCCAATTACATCAATGAATAAATGACCTCAAAGTGGAGTTGATGAAGAGTCAAGTATCTTGCCAATCTTTGGAGCTTATCGCAAGTGGGGGCGATTTTGGACTTCCTACTCCTACTTGGTAGAATGACTAGATCTCGATCCTTAGTTAGTCAAGAATTTCCCACTTTGCTAAATCCACCTCTAGGTTTAAGTGATGAAATGATTTCCAAATGGAGAAGACATGTTAAACTTGGATGCATGCAGCTTTTTAGTAATAAATGGAATGAAAAAGTATTTCAACGTCTTAACGATATGGAAGCAAAGTTGAAAAGCTTGAACGTGAGAAATATACTCTTAAATAGGATATTAAAGAGTTAAAAAGCATGGTTCAAACTTTGAGAGGAGCCAACAAGACTCTTTAGTATGCTTTGAAAACTCAAATTGATTCAGCTGATGATGCAAATATTATTCGAAGGAAGGAAAAGAAATTCAAAGAGATTTTGAACATGGTCGTTTGCCACATTACTGATCCTTAATTTGCAAGGATTTGGACAAGACAGCATGGAGCCGTGAGCTTTGACAAAGATTTGCTATTAACAGATTCTTCTTTTCTTACACCCCACCCCAAGACCCACATTAACAAAGAGTATTACTGGGTAATACTGTCTGCTGATACGGAGAATAGGGCTGGTTAGGAGCGACCATCTATAGCCTTGTCTTAAATATCTATTGAATACGTCGACAAATGCTATATTTTTCTTCTCCCAAGTGGATCGACATATCCAATAAATACTTAATACAAAGCCATAGGTGGCTATAGGATCTATCAAAACAAAATACAACAACTCAAATGAAAACAAATCACAGAACAGCAGATAATCACATATATATACACATATACAGATACATCAAAGAGTATACAAAATGATACATCACATATGTGGTATGACGACCATGATACAAACACGAGTCAAAAGAATATACATATCAGAGTAGCAATGAAAGGACTACACAAAAAGCTATATCAAAAAGATCTAGCAGAATAGTCCATGCGGAAGCAGAATAGACTAAGTCTAAATGTATCTAACCTGAAACACATCGGTCTGACTCGAGTACAAAATACATGGGTCAGTCTAGCTAAACATATTAGTTTAAGGGAATTATGATAATATAAGCATAGGATAGAGGTGATGTTCTTCTTAAAAAAGAAGAAACAATACTAAGTATGAGCATGAGCATAAGTATGGTATGGTTACTCCAAGAGACATAGCCAAGTATGTAAGGTTATTTATGTGGCATAAAGTATCACAAAGCATGCATGCAATCTCAAAAGAGATAAAACTCTATAACCACTCCAAATAGAAGCACGCCTCATATCATCGGTGTTTCTCAAACATCAAAGATAGTTCAGGGAAAATCTCAAACCCGCCAAATCGGCAAATCCAAAAACATACTCAAAGAGATCCCATCTCAAAACACACCATAAAGAAAATATATCTTTAATAGGAGAATAAAACCTCAAATAAATGCCAAAAGGAAAAACTCAAATAATGTCGCCAAAAGGCAAATCTCAAATAATGCCAGTGTAGGCAATTCAAATCTCAAAAATAGAACTCCCAAGAGTTCAAATTCCCGAAAGGTGTTTGTACCAAAATTGGGTACAACACTCTTCGGAAGAGTTTGAAGAGATAAAAATGAAGAAATTAAATGGAAAAGGAGAATTATCTAACAAACACTTCAAAAACAAATGAAAAAATGCCCAGAAACACAAGAATTTAGAGTGGTTTGGCGTATTGCCTACGTCCACTATGAAGCTGATCACTTTATTGATGTTTCTTTGATGATTACAATTGATTGCAGCGGATTACAGTGAATTAAAGTTATGAAATTCGAGTACAATGGCAGTAATGGAGTATAAAATTGAATTCGGAAGAGTCTCGGCGTTGGAGCGTCAAAAAGATCCTTTCTCTGTAGGCCCTGGGGCTCTATTTATAGGCGTAGGATGCAAATATCTCGCTCAGATCTCGGGAGACTTCTTCTGGCACGTGAGTGGGCCCACGCGACCGAGCCCATAAAGTTTCGGCTTGATCCATGATCGATACGAACGAATTTCGTATCGATCAGATTTCGTCCAATGGAGTCGAAACTTGGTGTGAACATTCTTTAGCTTGTACGTAAGCTCTTGTGAAAATTTCATAGTATTTGGACCTGTGGATCGCGAGATATGATCGATACGAATTGGTGTTCTTCGGCAGGCTATTTGGTTCGAATCGATGGTTTCAAATCGATCTGCTCGAATCGATGGTTGCACGTGCTCATGCGATGACGTGGCGTGCATTCTTCGGGTCGATCCAATTTTTATGCCGAGTTGATCGAGTCGAACCTATATTCTCGCTCTGTTTGCATCGAAGTAGTTGTCTTGTTCGAATCAATCAATAGCGTGCCCTTCGTGTTGATCTGCAGTGTGCTCTGTTCGCATCGATTGTGTTTGCTTGTTCGTATCGATCCAGTTTGTTCCAGCTTGATGGATGCGAATGACTGATGCCTTGATGGATTCGAATAGCAATTCCATGATGGATTCGAACAAGGCTCTCCTGATGGATTCGAACAAAGGTTATCCGATGGATACGAAGTGGAGCGTCCCGATGGATACGAACAGATGTTCGTCGATGGATGTGAAGTAGTCAAATGGTGATCGATACGAAGTGAGACTATCTGCCGATGGATACGAAGTTGACCGATGCGAAATAATGGGTTGTGACTTCGATCGATTCGAAATGATGGATACGAATGGATTGAACTCCTTGATTTGCATCGATCATAACTCGAGCATACGAACTCGGATTGACTTGAAATTTGGAATTTTGGCTCCCATAGCCTTGCTTGTCGTGTCATATCAATTGTAGCTTGATCCGGACTCGGACAAAATTCATCAACATCCATAGCAAACTTGCACATACTCAACATTCGGGATGAAAGATCCTTGGTTTTCAGTCAATTCCTTGATAACTTGGTCTTGCCAAAAGGCGGGATAAAATTTGCCCCCCAAAGTACGTCTTGTGGAAACATGACGTGCTTTGAAAAGCTGCAACCTTTACTTTGAACAGTTATCGTCTTTTCATTGAAAGTTGTAACTTGACTGATTTCCTTAGTGATGTGAACTGTTGATTGTCAATTGTTGTATCATGTATTGTTGTAACTGATTGCTATATGATTGTTATTAGCTTTTTGTCATCATAATCATTATCAGATAAGTATCCAGTTCTTGTGGATGTTGAAAATTGAATATTAGTCCGACATATATGCATATATGTTAATCTGACTCTCTTTAACGTTGCACGTCCACGAGTCGTTGTCAGTTCTCTTGTATCGAATCCCGTATCGATCCTCTCCTGAA
Source organism: Allium fistulosum (assembly GCA_030737815.1). NCBI lineage: Eukaryota > Viridiplantae > Streptophyta > Magnoliopsida > Asparagales > Amaryllidaceae > Allium > Allium fistulosum. The sequence continues at coordinate 1,326,060,811 of CM060904.1, forward strand.
CCGATGTGAAATTCAAGTTGCAACAACACTCGATGGTTGTTTTTTGGATGTCCCTTCGTATCAATCCTCTCTTGGATCGATGTAAAAGGTTGAAAGGTGGTTCTTGCGTCGATATACTTCGCATTGATGGATACGAAATGAACATTTCGTATCGATGAATGTGAGCTTCGATGGACTATAATGCAGTGGACTTCATTTCGTATCGATGAACTCGTGTCGTTGTGGGTCGGGAGCCAATGGATACGAAATAAGCATTTCGTATCGATGGAGTTCAATGCCTTCAGAACAGCCCTCATTGTGTATTTTGAATCGATAGACCCTGTGTTGTTGGATATGAATAGACAATTCGTATCGATGTGTACTGGCCTTTGGGAGCCGTAATTCGGTGGACTCGAAAGCGTAGTTCGTATTGATGCTCAGTGGATGGAGTCGAAAACGGTGAATACGAATATGTGCTTCGAATCGATGGAATCCAATGCTTCAGAAAAGTCTTCGTTGCACACTTCGTATCGATGGAGTTCAAGTTGTTGGATACGAATAGCCAATTCCTATCGATGCGGGGTGACACCGGTTGGAATCAGTCAAGGTGACTGGGAGGTGAATCGTTTTTCTTCTGCCCTTGGATCCATATGAAAGAGTTTTGGACTTGACAAAATATACTTGTTTTCTGCTTGCTTTCACAATTGCCATTTGCCTTCACATCGATCAGAGAGATTGAGAAATAAAACTGCCTTCGTCTCCAAACTGATCAACCCATTAACTCCTCCAACCGATCGTTTAAGCTAGGTAATTAAAACATGAATTTGCATTGGAAACGATGAGACTTTAAATTCTTTGCTGTTCCACTTGCATCCGCGACCAGTTCTGATGGAATGGTGGCCGGAGATGATCGAAATGAGGTCAAGGGAGGAGGAGATTCCTGCATAGCTTTGGAGAAGACGAAGTGTGGGGATGCGAAGGAATTTGTGGAATGCCATCGCCCCCAATTTCATAATGATGAGGAGTGAAGAACGAATTCGCATCGATCTCGAAAGTGAGTGCTCATGTCGATCTGGGTTGAGGACATTCGTGTCAAACTTAGTGTCGGTACTTCATAATGAAGAATTGGATTCATTCTTCGTTTCGTATCGATGGATTGGGGAAGAAAGTGATTAACTTCGTATCGATCACAACGTGAGGCTTCGTATCGATTATCATGCTTCGATTTCGTATTGATAGAAAATTTTCCAACTTTGTAACGATAATGCTTTTTGATCGATACGATATGTATGCTAATCGACCGATACGAAATCGACGCCTTCCCTTTGGTGCAAAGTGAATAGCCTCGATCGATACGAAGTACCCAACCTTGATGGATACGAAATTACTATATGTCTTCGATACAAAGTTCCTGGATAGAGACCGATACGAATCCATTCATCCCTGATCGATACGAAATCGACGCCTTCCCTTTGGTGCGAAGTTCTCGACCTAGACCGATACGAAATCTACTGTTTTTGCGGGACGATCCGAGTTTAAATTATAATAATTCTGAAATCTTTGAACACTCGAACATTCTACTCCGACGAGCTTTTGCTTTGCATATTTGGACTTAACTGTAGAACTGCATATTTGACCGCCCATCGAAGCTCGTCGACGGAACTGTAACTTAATAAAAATTTAACGAACTTTCAGCTTGGATCGGTCTCTAAAGTCTTGATGGCATGGTTGTGACGGTCAGCGATGACGGTCACTCCAATTGAATTTCGATGCCTTGTCGTTTGCACGTTTATTCATACTCTGTTGAATCCTTTCAAGTAGCATAAAGCACTGGACTTGCACAACACATTCACACACTTCACGCTGGGGGGAGCACGAGTGTTATTATCGTCTAATGATGATTTCTCATAAGTTAGTTAGTTATGGAACCTTCAAGCTCATAACAGCAGGAAGTTCAGGATTCAACTTCTTCTGTCCTAGATATTTCGACCATCGCGGCCGAAGTTATAGACCCAGCCCCGGACGAGCTGCCTGACGCTACGTTCATTTGCAATCCTCAAGATTTTGTGCCGTCCAATGTCTCTGAAGACATGTTGGGACGAATATGCCTAAGGCATGGTTTGTCATTGGACGATGTATTATTGCCGGGACCAAACGACAGACCGCACGCTCCCTCAGAAGGGTTTACTGCTTTTAACCGTCATGCGTGTGCAGCAGGAACACTTCCTCCTTTCAACCAATATATTAGAGAAGTGCTATCTTTTCTCGGAATCGCCCCATCACAACTTCATCCCAATGGATATGCTTTTCTGAATAGCCTATTTATCGTATTCATGGAGCATCTCTTCCGACCACCAAGGCTGACTAAGATTAGATACCTTTTTAATTTCAAGAGTAGGGGAGATAGCCCGTCTTTCACTTTCCTGGAGTCAATCAGGAATTGCCAAGTAGTAACCGGATCCTGGGGAAGGCTGAGTTACTTCAAAACAGAATGGTTCTATGTCCGGTGCCCCACAGGATTTGCCAGCCGATGGCTAGTTAGACGTAAGTGTTACAGTATTCTTCAAGAGTTATCTAGATGATAGTAGTTTATATAAATTGACATCTTCTTTTCTCTTTACAGCCGTAATCTCACGACCTGAAGGTGGGTATTTCAAAGAGATAGTAAGGGTTCTTCAAGAAGTTCCGAACAAAATGAGGGACATTGATTCGGTTCTAACCGACAGAAATTTGAGATCGTCGGGCTGATTGAGCGGAATCAAAGCATAAGGCTCGAAGGGACACTGAGGGCAGTCTCAAAGAAGCGGGTGAAACGCAAAGCGCCCGGTGCCATCATAGCTGAAGGGGTTGACCCGGAGAGAACACCCACTGACGACGAACTTATAGCCGGGTCTTCTGGCGGTTTTCAGGGCTCGGAAGGAAGAAGAAAAGGCAAGGCAGTTGCTCATAAGCGTTCTAAATCCATGAGATTGAAATCTGTGGCCGTGTCTTTTCCTGTTCCTGGAATTATAATTTCGGAGGCTCCTACCCCGCAAGTAGAGAATCCTTTCGAAGGGCTTGCTGATATTTTGATTCCGGATTATGTGTCGCTTCAACATGACACCGGGTTGGAGGAACTTGACAATGCTCTTGATCTAAGAGAGTCGCTTGCTATAAGTGCAGCCAACATTACCGGTTGGTCGGGGGGTTGCACATACATACACTTCACGGCACTGCACGATTTTCCTAATCGTAAATTGTCCAATCCAAGAGATCACTAACTTTTCTTTCATTTCTCACTTACAGGTACGATGTCCGGGAGAGGATCGATGCTAGGGAGCCTTTGCTCGGCATGAAAGTCTTCTACTTATTATAAGTCCCGCAGGAGGGATTCGGATAGAGACCTCGATTGCGGGTACTCCAATCAAGAGAGGTACGAGCGGGATAGGGATAGAGATTATAGATACCGATCTAGGTCACGTTCTCCACCTCCTAGAATTCCATCACCACCTCCTGTTCATGCTTCACATTCATCAGAGCCTCTGCGACATAGGCCGTCTTCTCAAATTTCTAGGCCTGAAACTCATCGCCAGAGAACTGAAACTATGGCTCCCATAATTGCAGAGCAGGTCATAGCTGAGCCTACGGGGGAAGGCGCAATAAAGATTGCCCAACTTAAGAAAGATTTCCCGAACATTTGCTTCGAAGGCTACATCTTTCCCCCTCACCTAAAGAGAATCCCTTCGGAAGTTGAAAATACAATGCATGATTACATTCATGACATATACGCCCAATATAGGGAGTGGGTGAAGGCCGTAGAAAAAGCTTCGAAGGTGGCCTTCGAGCGAGCTAAAACGATTGAAAAGATGAGGTCTGAACTCGCCCAAAGGGACCGAATCATCCAAGTGCTCAATACCGAGGCCGAGTCTTCTCGGAAATTTGAAATTGAGGCCACCAAAAAAGCTGATGAAGCTAATGTGGCGATGGAGAGATTGAGGCACACACATGTTGCCTTGGTGGAAGAGATGGGCCACCGGAATACTACTGTCATGGCCGAACGGGATGCGGCGATTAAGGAACTCAATGAGCTTAAAGCCAAGTTCTCTGCATTGCCAAGGAAAGGGACGATGCGAACAACGCAGCCCAGGAGGCGTACGAACAGGCTATCTTGCTTCAGGGTGAACGGGATGCAGCTGTGACTAAGGTCCGTGAAGTGGAGTCCAAGGTTAAGGAGGAGGTGAAGTCGGCTGAGTCCAGGCTAGAAGCCGATATTGAAGATCTTCTTGTCGTTTACAATGCTAACGTGTTGAGGCACGAAGGTCTAGCCTGGCTCGACGACTACCCGACACATTTACTCAACGCCTGGGGCCGATTGGTTGAGGAGGAGAAGGTGGTGCATCTGGGTGAGTCAGTCGACGAGTTTGAGCTTGAGAATCGCCTACTAAATGAAGATGAAAGGAAGATTCTCCACGAGTCGATGATTCTGCATGAAAAGGAGAGGCTCGGCACCCAGCACTTGGAAGTAGGAGAAGGCTCAGGGGTTGAACACTATGATGCAAGACTTGAAATTCCTACGTCAACCCAGCCTGAACCCGTGCCTGCGGTTGATCCCCAAGCTGTTCCTGCCTACAATCCGGATCAGCCGCAGATGTCTCCGGCTATAGAGCAAGTTGCTGAAGCTGTTCAACCATCTATAAGCCAAACTGAGGAAGGTACTCTGAACATTCTATATGTCTGTCTTAAGTCGGAATCGTCACTCGAATTAAGTACTAACAGTTCTCTCATTTTTGTCCAGTGATCGATGCTGCACCGGGCGTGCCTCCTGTTACTCAAGAATCACATCATATGTAGGAGGCAATAATAACTGAAGCCACCACCACAATGACCACGGCTTCGACCGACGGAACGCAAGGGTGCACTCTAGTTTTTGATGAATCGATGATGGAGGAACTTCTCGGTCATCACAGCGACCCTTTTGCGGACCTGCCATTTGTAATGGGCGGAAGCGCCCCTGCTACAAACTCTTCAATGCCAACCACTACTGCTCCTAGCGAGGCCCAAGCGATTAATGAAGAGGAAATATTGGCCAAAATTGACGCCGAGATGGAAGCAGCGGCTCGTGGTGGCAGTTTTGGAGGTGGGATGGCGGCACCTGGTCCAGCTCCGCTTAGAATGATATCACCTGGTGGTACAATCACTGACACTAGTGTGTTCATTCCGCCTCCCACAATTGATCATGTTCCTCCGACTCCGCCCGTAGGAAGTATCCCTATTCATTCGAGTTTGGAGGAAGACGTCGAGATTATGCCCCCGCTTGGAGACCGACTGCCGAAAAGTAAAGGCTCAAAGAGGAAAGTTAGTGGCAGCTCCAGCGGGTCTACACCGAAAAGGAAGCCGAAGAAGAAAAAAGAGTAGACATGCTTCTTCAGTTCATTCTTAGTAGATAGATAGGGATTTATTTTTGGTTTTCCTTTCGTAGGTCGTGTATAGATGCGGATTCGGCCCCTGCTAGTAGGAATTTTTGGAATAAAATTGTACATGAATTTCTTTCACAAACGGTAGGAATGAAACTCTTCTTTTTTGGCTTCTTCTCAGTCATTGTGTATTTACTTAAGTGTATCAATATTTGAAGTGCACTTGCGAAGTTTCAGCTTCCGAGTCAAGTTTGTCTTTATTCGTCAGGTCCGGAGATTGTGGACACGGTACATGATCGATAAGTGAGTTGAATTTTGACATCGCACTACTTCAGTCAATGATTGAGACTCAAGTTCTGCCCCCCAGTCTTGGGGATGAGTTGTAGAACATCATCCAGCAATCGCATCTCATCTATAACATGTTGAGTCTAGTGTCACTGAATGGATGTTTGAGACAAGCGGAGATTGAGTGGTTTAACCACAATCATTTGATTATCGATGATCACATCCGCACTCTGGGGATCTTCATTTGTTTACTGGTAGTTGGTTACGCCGTTTTTAGTTTTAATTACGCGTCTGCGCTCTAGAGACTTGGAGTCGACATTTATACTCCAACTCGCACTTTAGGGGTTTGGAGTTGGTGTTTATACTCCAATTCGCACTCTGGGAATTTGGAGTTGATGTTTATACTCCAATTCACACTCTGGGAATTCTGAGTTGGTTGATGTTTATACTCCGTTTATCACTCTGGGAATCCGGAGTTGGTTGATGTTTATACTCCGTTTCGCACTCTGGGAATCCGTAGTTGGTGTTTATACTCCAATTCGCACTCTGGGAATTTGGAGTTGATGTTTATACTCCAATTCGCACTCTGGGAATTCGGAGTTGGTTGACAGACGGTCAGTCACATCTGCTGCATTTTTTTTGGATTTTGTTCGCACTCTTGGAATGAAGGGTGTATCAGGATCGTGGATGGTCGGATCACATCCACCCTGAGTTAACAAGCGAGGTCGTTAGATGGACGGGTCCATCCTCCTCAAACTTGGTTCAGATATGGATGAAGCCGTTAGGTGGACGGATCCACCCTCTTCGTATTTATAAGTTTATACTCCAGCTCGCACTTTGGGAATCTGGAGTTAAGTGAAGGATTGTCGTGTATCAATCCTTTTTTGACTTTGGTGTGATGGCTTGCCCCCGAGCTCAGGTTTCACTTAGCGACTGACCGGTTGCATCGCAGTCACTCCCTATTTGAATAAATCCCACCGTATGGTGGAACTTAGATCTCCGTGCATGGTGATGATCATATGAAGTATTTCAAGTAAATCACAGCTCTGGCTTGAAGAGATTGCATTTTATTGCTGAAATAAGAAAATATGGCAAAGTCGGTTGCCTTATTACAAATTCTAATTTCGAAATGCAGAAACAAATTGCAAATGAAAAATAAACTAAATGAATAACATAGCCTGTTATGTGTAGTAGCGACGAAGACTCTCGCTGTTCCAAGCCCTTGGTAGAGTAAGACCGTCAACGGTCGATAATTTGAATGTGCCATCTCTAAGCTTTCGTTCAATAACATACAGGCCTTCCCATGTTGGCTTTATATGTGAAGGAACCGGATAGATTCTTTTCAGGACAAGATCACCTAGTTCAAAGGTTCGCGGGCAGACCTTAGCATTGTACAATCGGGCAACTCGACTTTAATACGCGGCTGCCCTCAAATCAGCCTCTTCATGCTTCTCATCTAGTAAATCGAAAGATTCAGCAAGTAATATAGCATTTGTCTTCGGATCATAGTATGTCACATGATGAGAAGGTACTTCTAGCTCGACTGGAATAACAGCTTCTGAACCATAAGAGAGAGAGAATGGAGTGTGACCGGTCGCGGACTTGTGGGTTGTTCGGTAAGCCCATAAAGCCATAGGAAGTTCATCGACCCATTTGCCCTCGACCTTTTCCAGTCGTTTTTTCAGAATGGACTTTATAACTTTATTGACTGCTTCAACCTGTCCGTTCGTTTGAGGGTGTGCAACTGTAAAGAATTTCTTTTGAATGCAAAACCATTTGAATAAATCTTTAAATTCAACACTGTCAAATTGGGCTCCGTTATCGGTGATAATAGTGCGTGAGAGACCGCATCGACAGATAATGTTGCGAACTACAAAGTTGATCACTTTTTTCGTCGTTATGGTAGCGATAGGTTCAGCTTCAGCCCACTTTGTAAAGTAATCAACTGCAACGATGGCGTACTTCGCGCCACCTTTTGCCAGAGGTAGAGTACCAATGATGTCGATGCCCCATACTGCAAACGGCCATGGGCTGACTATTTGAGTTATCTCGGTAGGTGGGGCTCTAGGAATTCGAGCGTGCTTTTGACATTTATCACATTTCTTTGCATAATTCGACGCATCGCGATTCACAATCGGCCAATAATATCCGTATCGAAGTATCTTCTTGGCAAGTGCTTGCCCCCCGGTGTGATCGCCACATTCTCCCTCGTGTACATCGTGTAATACTCGTTTAATTTCATCATGAACGATACACCGGAGCAAAGGAACATAGTACCCTCTTCTGTACATGACTCCATTTTGGATGGTGAATCGTGAGGCCTTCTGAAGGACTCGTCTTTTTTCACTCCTGCGCTCCGCCAGGATTCCGTGTTTAAGGTAATTTCTGAATGGAGTCATCCATGACTCGTTATCGGGAGCGGTTTCACATACCCAATCTGTTTCTGCCCGGTTAATACTTGGGGAGGATAACGCCTCTACAGGAACGAGTCCCATCTGATGTGCTTCACCAGTGCTGGCTAACTTCGCCAATGAATCGGCTTTTTGATTGCGTTCTCGAGGTATACAATAAATGGCATAATAATCAAACTGATTCAGTATTTCCTGAACCCGAGCCAAGTAAGCAGCCAGCCTTCGATCTCTCGCTTGATATTCTCCCCGAACTTGACACACAACTAATTGTGAATCACAATAAATTTCCACAGCGATAATTCTCAAATCTCTGGCAAGTTTCAATCCAGCTAAGAGGGCTTCATATTCAGCTTCATTATTGGTTGCATGAAAATCGAACTTTATAGCATAACATATAGATCGGCCTTCGGGGGTTTGAGTACAACTCTAGCGCCCGAGCACGGTCGTTTGATGCACCATCAGTGTACAGCTTCCAGACGTATTCGGGAGACTTACTAGTTTCGGGAAAGTCCTCTGGAATGGTAAATTCAGCTATGAAATCGGCTAGGACTTCTCCTTGAATGGTTCGCCTTGGAGTATAAGTAATATCGAACTGGCTCAGTTCGATGTTCCACTTGAGTAATCTACCAGACGTCTCAGGCCGCGTAAGGACCTATCGTAACGGCTGGTCGGTGTAAACAATAATAGGATGGGCCTGGAAATATGGACGGAGCTTCCTTGATGCAATAACAAGGCAATAAGCTAGCTTTTCTAGTTTCGGATAATTCCTTTCAGCTCCAGTCAATCGTTTGCTGATGTAGTATACTGGCTTCTGTATCATGTCTTCTTCTCGAATTAAGGCAGCGCTGATAGCATTTTCTGATATCGCCAAGTAAACGTACAACTTCTCATAATCAATAGGTTTTGATAGGATAGGTGGTGTGGATAGATGCTGAATTAATGCTTGAAAAGCGCCCTCACACTCCGTGGTCCATTCAAAGTTTCGTTTTCCTTTTCGGATCAGATCGAAGAAGGGAATGCATTTGTCAGTGGACTTTGAGATGAACCTGCTCAGTGCTGCTACTTTCATGTTCAAACTCTGGACTTGCTTTATAGTTTTCGGAGTTTCAAGATTTCTGATTGCCCAGATCTTTTAAGGATTAGCTTCAATCCCTCGAGCATTGACGATAAACCCAATGAATTTTCCGGATGCAACTCCAAAATGACATTTCAATGGGTTAAGCTTCATTCTGTATTCTCGAAGTATGTTGAACATTGATTCCATGTCTTTAATATGGTCAGTGGAAAATCGTGACTTCACAAGCATGTCGTCTACATATACTTCCATGGTTTTCCCGATTTGATTGGCAAACATCTGATTGACCAATCGTTGATAAGTAGCCCCGGCATTCTTAAGTCCAAATGGCATAACTTTGTAACAATAAGGTCCCAGATTGGTTACGAAGCTGGTATGTTCTTGATCAGGTAAATGCATTGGTATCTGATTGTAGCCAGAGTACGCATCCATGAAGGATAAGAATTCATGTCCAGCTGTTGACTCTACGAGCTGATCAATTCTGGGAAGCGGGAAACTGTCTTTAGGACAGGCTTTATTCAGATCGGAGTAATCGACACATGTTCTCCATTTTCCGTTTGATTTTCGGACAAGCACGGAATTCGACACCCATTCGGGATATAGCGCATCTCGTATAAACCTATTCGTTTTAAGCTTCTCTACCACTTCTTTAAGGGCGGCAGATCTCTCTGGATCCATACCGTGCCTTTTCTGTTTCACTGGGACATGCCACGGGTCAATATTCAAATTGTGGCTCGTGATGTCCGGCGAGACCCCATACATATCAGAATGCGTCCAGGCGAATACGTCAAGATTCGTCCGTAGAAATTCAACCAATTCCTCTTGAGTCTGCTGGCTTAGCTGAGAGCCAATCTTTATTATCTTTGAATCATCATCATCGTCAATTGGGACATCGATCGTCAGTTCGGCCGAGGATGCTTGACTTTCTTTGGATTCTCCTTCATCTTCGGTTTCCCTTAGGTCAAGATCCCTTTGGAATTGGCTGGGGTGCCCGGGCCTAGGCCCAGGCATTAATTGTTGATTATCAGCAAAACGGACGCAGAAAGATTCCTCTACGCCCTTTCCTTTCTCCTTTTGTTGCGCTTCCCGCAACTCGGCAATGTAACAGGCTCTCCCAGCAGCCTGATCTCCTTAAATGACTCCCACTCCATGATCAGTGGGAAACTTCAGAGTTAAGCACCATGGGGCAATTGCTGCCCTAAATTCAGCGAGGGCCGGTCGACCCAAGAAAGCATCATAAGGGGAGTCTATATCCAACACGACAAATTGTAGTATCCGGACTCTCCGACGTTCTCCAACCCCCAATTCTACTGGTAGCTCTACTACTCCAGTGGGTATAGTAGCGCTCCCATTGAAACCATGAATTCGAGATTGACAAGGCTTTAAATCTTTAGCCTCCATCCTCATCTGATCGTAAGCTCATTTAAACAAAATATTCACTGAGCTTCCACTGTCAACCAAAATCTTTTTCATCCAGGTTGGACCTACTTGAGCAGAGATGACCAGTGGATCGATAGTGGGGGCTTCGACTTTATCAGCATCTATGTTCCTGAATACGATGTCATCAGTCATCGTCTTCTGTTGTTTGGTCGGAGCCCCTTCATCAAAACTGCTATAACACTCGAAGTTCGCATGCCTAATAGAGTTGGCATACGACTCCATTTCCTTCCAGCTTCGGTCTGCTGGATGGGGACCACCACTTATAGTATTAATAACCAACCTCCCGCCAGTTCGAGCGGGTTCCTTCTGCCTTTCCTGGTTCGGTGTATGATTCTGATTCGATGGGCCCGCACCTCCTGACTGCGGCGCCCGCACATACTGATCCAACTTTCATTCACGTATTAGCTTTTCAATGAGATCTTGTAAATGATGACACTCATTTGTATTATGGCCATAACTTTCATGGAATCTGCAAAACTTCCTTGTTTGGATTTGTCTTTCTGTTGACGGCTTCGGCCATGTTTCTTGTATTGCATGGTATTACAGGTCTGCAAATACACATTCTCCAGCGACGTATTCAGTGGAGTATAATTGTCGAACATGGGAGCTCTACGTCATGGACCACGACTTTGATCTCATTTTTTACCTTGATTTCCACTGTCCTTCTGCTGGTTCTGTTTGTTTTGTATATTCAACTGAACTTTTCCGGAACTCTCTCCGGATTGTTTAACTGCAGTGTTACTTTGAATTCCCTCCATGCTAGGCCCTGCGTCATCCTGCTTCCTAGACTGTTTCGCATCCTCCCTTCTCAAGAATTGGGCTGCCTTGGAATAGAAACGGTCCAATGATGCAGGTGGCTTCCCAGCTAACCAATTTCCAAACTCGGAATCAGGATCAATCCCCTTAGTTAATGCCATCAGGATAGAGTTGTCATTGGGATTGCTTATTTCTGCACATGCAGAATGAAATCGCTCCAAATAACGTCTGAGTGTCTCCCCTGGAGCTTGGGTGACATTAGACAGAGTATTAACATCTTTAGGTCTCGCTACGTGCATACGGAATTGTTCAACAAACTTGGTGGCCATCTGGTCGAAATTAGAAATGGATCGTGACGGCAAACGAGTAAACCACATAGTAGCAATGCCCCCTAAGGAAATAGGGAAACTATGGCATTTAACTGCATCATCAGCTCTTGCAGCATTCATTAGCCATTCATACTTCAGGATGTGTTGATTGGGATCAGATTTTCCTTTATAGACCGGCAAAGTTGGCATCCTGAAGCGCCGAGGTGGTTCAGCATATAATATGTCATCGGTGAAAGGGGTATGACTCCGGGAAATCCCCCAGTCGTCACTAGTGAGACCCTGACTATCACGGATCATCTGACGAATCATCGTCGTTATAACCGGCATCTGGATATTTGGAGCATGCTGTGCCAAGGTGTGGTCGGGTTCCACAATGTGAGGCTGGACCGGGCGCGGTCGACGGTCCATGTCTCGCCTCCTTAGTTCAAGATCTTCAGGAACATAAGGTTTTGGAGTGTGTTCTCGTCGGTGATGATATGGATCAGCTTGATTTCTAGCATAAACTCCTTGTTCGGTAGTGGTGGTAGCGACGTTACCTGTGACATGGTAAGGAGCAGCACCCGCTCAGGATGAGGGTCCGGTTTGATGACTGATGGATGGTCCAGTCCTGGGTTGTCCAAGGTTTAGGGCAGGTTGGTGTCATGTGGCATGAGTGTAGCTTACATCCAGGCGTGGGCGTGTAGATCGGTGATGATCATCAGATGAGGCTGAACTCTCTGTGGAAGAATAAGAAGCTTGATCTCTTCTGGATCTTCTGCGCCTTTTGCGGTTCAGCTGGTTGGTCAACTCGGCGTTGGCGCGCAGTTGTTCAGTAAGCAGTTGCCGACTCTGGGTCAACTCTTGAAGCAGCATCTGGAACTCTTGTCTGGTGATCAGGCCTGATGGATCTGAAGGTCCGGCGGCATCTTGGTTGGATGGAGGCAATTATATGGGATTTTGTCTATCCCGTCCTTCCTGATTAGCAGCTGTAGAAGTAGTTCGTGTGCTTACCATGATGAATTGACGAAGTCCTTTCCTAGATCTGATGCAAATCTGAATAGGATGGAAGGGCTTTAAGGCTTGAGATCTGGATCTTCTTCTTGGATTTATGCAATCCGGTATCGATAGCAGATCCAAAGAGCAGGAGAAAATTGGGTTTTTTCTCAGTGAAAGCACCAAAGTGTTTGTACCAAAATTGGGCACAACATTCTTCAGAAGAGTTTGAAGAGATAAAAATGAAGAAATTAAATGGAAAAAGAGGATTATCTAACAAACACTTCAAAAACAAATGATAAAAATGCCCAGAACACAAGAATTTAGAGTGGTTCAGCGTATTGCCTACGTCCACTATGAAGTTGATCACTTTATTGATGTTTCATTGATGATTACAATTGATTGCAGCGGATTACAGCGAATTAAATTATGAAATTCGAGTACAACAGCGGTAACGGAGTATAAAATTGAATTCGGCAGAGTCTCGGCGTTGGAGCGTCAAAAAGATCCTATCTCTATAGGCCCTGGGGCTCTATTTATAGGCGTAAGATGCAAATATCTTGCTCAGATCTCGAGAGACTTCTTCTGGCACATGAGTGGGCCCACGCGACCGAGCCCATAAAGTTTCGACTCGATCCATGATCGATACGAACGAATTTTGTATCGATCAAGATTTCGTCCAATGGAGTCAAAACTTGGTGTGAACATTCTTTAGCTTGTACGTAAGCTCCTATGAAAATTTCATAGCATTTGAACTTGTGGATCGCGAGATATGATCGATACGAATTGGTGTTCTTCGGCAGGCTGTTTGGTTCGAATCGATGGTTTCAAATCGATCTGCTCGAATCGATGGTTGCACGTGCTCATGTGATGACGTGGCACGCATTCTTCAGATCGACCCACTTTTTATGCCGAGTTGATCGAGTCAAACCTAGATTCTCGCTCTGTTCGCATCAAAGTAGTTGTCTTATTCGAATCGATCAATAGCGTGCCCTTCGTATCGATCTGCAGTGTACTCTATTCGCATCGATTGTGTTGGCTTGTTCTATCGATCCAGGTTGTTCCAGCTTGATGGATGCGAATGACTGATGCCTTGATGGATTCGAATAGCAGTTCCATGATGGATTCGAACAAGGCTCTCCTGATGGATTCGAACAAAGGTTATGTGATGGATACGAAGTGGCACGTCCCGATGGATACGAACAGATGTTCGTCGATGGATGCGAAGTAGTCAAATAGTGATCGATACGAAGTGAGACTATCTGCCGATGGATACGAAGTTGACCGATGCGAAATAATGGGTTGTGACTTCGATCGATTCGAAATGATGGATACGAATGGATTGAACTCCTTGGTTTGCATCGATCATTACTCGAGCATACGAACTCGGATTGACTTGAAATTTGGAACATTGGCTCCCATAGCCTTACTTTTCATTTCATATCAATTGTAGCTTGATTCGGACTTGGACAAAATTCATCGACATCCATAGCAAACTTGCACATACTCCACATTCGGGATGAACGATCCTTGGTTTTCAGTCAATTCCTTGATATCTCGGTCTTGCCAAAAGGCGGGATAACAAAAGGTAATCGCCACAAATATATATCGAATGGTTCAAAGAATCAATTCCAGAAAGAGGCGATACATTAGGGAAAATAGTTAAAGAAATCATCTCAAAAGTGTTTGCACGTGCATGTGGCCGAAGCCTTGCCAAGTACTATTATCTCAAATAGGTACCTCGCTTGAAGGCAAAATGTCACAATGACAAATACGCCGCAATGGCAAATACACCGCAATGGAAAATACGCCGCAATGGCAAATGCCTTAATGAAAAATGTCTCAAAGACAAATACACTGCAATGGAAATGACCCGAAGGTCCAGTACTGGCACGCCGCAATGGCAAATGTGTCACAAACTCTCGGAACCCGAACAGTGTTAACGTGTGTCCCATACCACACGTTCACACTAAATGGTTTACTAACCGCTAGTACCACGTATTTTACCAAACCATTTAATTCTCCTTCTCATTTGCTCGAATGGTACAAAAACATGTATTTTATGTATAAAATAATTTACTTTGGAAAACAAGCTTTGAAAACCAATTTTCGAAATCAATTAAAAACCCCTCTTTAAAAATTTCCCTTATTATAGGGAATAAATAGATTTTATACTTGAAAATACTTTAAAATATTATATAATAATTATTTTGAAATGCCCATTAATTTTTAAAAATCATTTCAAAAGGATTTGGAGAAAATCGTGCTCGAAAACGAATAAAATAAGGAAAATCATTCAAACCGATATTCGAATTTAAATTCAAATTAAATTCAAAACAATTCAAAATTTGAATTTCAAAATCTCCAATATTTGACTAGTCTATTGAGAGACATCATGGCCTTCAAAATGATCAGAAACATCACATATTATAGCAAGAAAATGAAGCGAAACGGTTAAAAACACATCGGAACAAAGGGAAGAGGCAAGGCAAGTTTTTGCCTTGCCTAGGTCGACCTAGAGGTCGACCTCCTTGTTCCTAGGTCGACCGTACAGTCGACCTAGGAGCCTCTGGGTTGACCTGCAGGTCGACCCAAGGAGGTGTGGCAGTCGACCTGGTTTACGTACTTTGTTTCAGGCGTTTTCAGTTCGTGAAGTGATTTTCCAGCAAGAGTTTGACACAGCAAATGACCATAAAATTCAACCAAAATTTACAGAGATGGAGTTCAAAATGCAAGCTACCAAATGCAAGAAATCTGACAGCATTTCGTTGCCGGAATCACAAAATATAAGGTTTCAAAGTAGCAACAGAAACTGATTATAAACAAGAGAAAAACCAACTAGAGAAACTTTTACAAAGCAAGCAGATTTTCACATTTTTGAGCAATTTGAGCTTTGCTCAGCTAGCGTTTTTGAGTTTTAGGAACTCACCTTGCGGTTAGATGCTAAAACTCATATTATGCAACAAAGTTCAAGCCTTTTTGCAAGATTGAAGCTTTTAAAAACCTGTAGAAAAGAAGAACAGTACATGCAAACCACAATTTATAGTAAATTAGAAATCTTCACTGTAACAAGAATTTTTATGATGAAATTAAGTAGTTTGGAGTCGATTACCTTTGATTAATATTCTAGAGTGAAAAAGAGTTGAATTTGGAGAATTAAAATGAAGAAAATGGTTGGATTTGAGAAATTAGAAAATGGGTTTACTGACTTTTTCTTTTTAGCTCAAGGAAGAAGAAGAAGGTATGAATTGAACGTACAGCCAATTCCTTTTTCCTCTTTTCTTAACCAGGCTAAATGAGTATGGGCTGAATTAAACCCAAATTAAAAATAATATAAGATGGCTTAAGGTTAAAATCAATACCTAGCCAAAAATATGTGTGCATATCACATATACACACAGATAAAAATTCATTTTCTTCATATTTACACACAAGAAAAATATGAAAACTTGTATACTTATAAAATAAAACATTGTCTATCATATAAAAATATTAATTTGTATTTTTAAAACATTTTTATTATTAAATTCCTTAATTTAACAAAAATGCACTTTTTACCTAAAGAAATGAATAAAACCATGTTTTTAACTTCTAAAATTCCACAAAATTTATTTTCTCACTTAAAAAAATATTTCAAACCATTACAAAACATTATTTATAGCCAAAACTTATTTTAAAACCAATTTCTACCTTTTTATTTCAATAAACCACCTTTAAAAATAAAATACTTCTCTTAAAAATTTTTAAAAGAAGTAAATGGGCAATAATGGATATAATTATTGCATTTTCTCTAGAATAAAGTCATTTTCTTTATTTAAAGCCCATATTCCATTTATTATCACTCCAAAAAAAGCTTGGAATTTTATTTCTCATTTTAAATTCCAAAATTAATTGTTTATTCCAAATAAACAATTTAATTTCTCCAATTTTAATTTAATTCACAATATTAAATTATAATTACCATTATAATTTAATATTATCAGGTAATCTCCAAACCAGGGTTGTTACATCTTTTGTCTAATTTTTTGTACTCATAACTTTATATATAATGCATTAGATTGTAAATGAATTTGTAATTGAACAAATGTTACCTCTGATGTAAGGTATGTAGCCTTGAATCTGATACTGGTTCTTATTTGAAATTTCTCGATGATTAATATTTTTCTTTTCTATATTCTGAGCATTTTAGAACTTGATATAAGAATCTTCTTTTCCATCTAATAATTATCTAGCACTTTGTTTAGTAACGAAGATTCCCATAAAATGAGTTCTAGTCTGAATTGAGAGCTGATTTAGCGATGCTCCACCGTCAGAAAAATCCTTCTTATAATAATTTAAATAGAAGTCCATAGAACCAATATGGTTATAACGTGAATACAATGCCAAGAAACTCATTCAGTAATTAATAAGAAAGACCAAAAAAACCCATCGGGTAATAAAGAAGATTAGAAAACCCATCTGGCAATAAAGAAGACTATATTCTGGTAATATTAACGAAAGACTATAAATTCATCTAGTAATAACAGAAGCCCAAAAATTCTTATCTGGCAATAATAATAGAAGAACAAAAACCCCTTTGGTAAGAGGGAAATAGAGAACTAGGAAATCCATCTTGCAACCAAAGATTGTGTTTATTGTGGAGCACAAATGACTCATACTTGATGAATCTTCCTCTAGAAGGTTGATTGATTTGGAATGCTACTTGGCTCTAATTTTGGTTGATTCGTTTGGGACCATCTTAGGTGAAGATCTCTAGTTGGATTAGACCTTTTATCACCATCATAGGTGACAATTTAGGTTTAATGTCCGATGCATTTGGCTAGCTTTCTTTTAGCTAAATCATAGAATTACCCGATCTCCCTCTAGGAGGTGCTTTAGTACGGCTATGGAGACGGTACTAAAGGCATGTTTGATGCTTTGGACGGTTAAAGGCTTACCCGTCCTCTCTCTAGGAGGCACTTAAGTAAGGCCTTTGATGACGAAAGTGAAGGCTGGTTCGGCGCTTTGGACAGGCCAAAGGCTTACCTGTCCTTCCTCTAGGAGGAACTCCAGCTAGGCCGCATAGGTAGGGGTTGAAGGCTTGTAGATGCTTTGGTTAGGCCATTTTAGACGGGACCAAAGGCTTACTATGACCTCCCTCTAGGTGGTTCTTTGACCGGGCCATCTTGGTAGGGACAAAGGCTTTAGGCCCTTACTACCATCTTAGGTAGTGGTTTAGGCTTTCTATTATTTTAGGATGGTTTTTACTCCTCAACCATATAGACATACTCATTTTATGTAGAAAATCCTCTTTTATTGATGCCTTGTTTAACATCTTTTTACAAACTCATTAAGCTTCCCTTGCCTAAAGAAATTGTTGATCAAGCCCTCCTAGCTTTGATATTGGTTTGTGCCATGTCCATTAGCTTGATGATAGTAATAATATAACCCTCGGAGATTCCTTTCATTCTTTGGGTGCTTCTTTTATGAAGGCCAACAGTTGAGCTTGTCTTTGTCAAGAGATAGAAGTTCTCATATGAAGTAGTGAGGGTGTAATTCTTGGAAAGTCGTGACCTTTTGGAAGATAGTCCTTTTGATTGGTATTTAATTCCTGTATTATTTATGTTGGACTCATCTCTGATGACTAGTTTCCTTTTTAGTGAGCTTTGTGCTGCACTGGTTTTATAGGATCGATCAAGCACAATCCATCATTTCCTAGTGGATCGTTCGAAGTCCTTTTTTATTTCCTTTTCAAAAATGGTCCCCTTGGCTTTGAACCGAATCTCCTTCCTCATTTTCAAGAAGTTATCTCTTTTGTATTGCCTGCCAAGGGCAAAGATCGGTGTTTATCCAACATGGAAAGGATCCAAACTCCATTTTTTCTAGATTGTATGGAGCCACTTGTCTTTCCTTTTCTTCCATAACTTGTAGTGTCATAATCCTTAATATTTTCTCTTCATGAAGCCAACGATTATTAGTAATCTAGTAAGTTGGCCTAGTTATTTGACGCTCGGAGGATCCTTGTTCGCAGATTTTAACATGATTAATTGGCACGACTAAGAAAAATTTAGTTGATGCGATTAATTGGTGTTAAAAATAAAAGCTAGGTTAGCTTGGAAAGGGATATGCTTGGTAAAGGCAAGTCCTCTAAGCCATATATATGAAAGTCAAGGTAATTCCACTTAGGGTTTTAACGGAGACGGAGGTTCGAGCCCTCCTTCTAGCGTCAAAATGTTAATCAATTTCTTCGTTAGCCCCAAAAGTGTAGGGAAAAGTGGACTTGGAAAAGGGATGGCTATGACAATTCTAGGCTAGGTCGCTAGGATGAAGTATGCTCGATGTCAAGTCCATAATAATTCAACCTGCATTAGATAACGAGGTTGAAACCATGTCGGACATCATACAAGAACCAAGTTGATATGCAAGTCATAATCCATAAGTCATTTTTTCAATATGTTATGCAATGGTTCTATATTCAATCCCTTATGTGTACAAAGTTTGAGTGTTACAATTGGAAAAAATTCCTAAATTGATTCAGGGTTACAAAGTGGAAAGTGTAAAAAGAAAGACAAGAATGATTACCCCCCTTCCAAAACTCTTTGGTCCATATTTATAAGGATAGCTAAGCGGCATAGTGGCTTGGAGTTGGGATTGCTTGTTTTCGGCATCAACAATGTCACATGGCATTAGCTTCGACGTTACATGGTTGAGCTTCAATGTTGCTTCAATAGAAGTAGTATTTGACATCAATAAGGAACGACATTGTTATGGTGTGATATCAGTATGAAGCTACATCATTCTTTAGAACATCGGCCTTAATAGATCTTGTAAATGTTGATCGGCATTAACATCGCATGTAATATCACTTGAAAGTTGATATTGGATAGCGACGATGTCAATAACGGGGTCAGACTTCGATCTGTATCTTCAGAGTAGTGTCGGTCATAAGCTTGCCTCGATAACCAAAACACATGAAATCAATGTATATTGGCATTGGTAGAAGGTAACATAGAAAATATGCGACACCAATAAAAGACGATATTGATGAATTGCGACATACATTCTATCTTTATAAGTGTATAGTGGCATTGATAGGGCTTGACACCAATGAGATGCGATATAGATGATATAAGCATAATAATGATTGCTTAGCGCAGCATTGGTTACACGCAGTATTAATCCATAGCTATATCAATGAAGTCGACATAGATGATATGCGGCATCGGCATCAAGCAGTATAGATGATGTGTGATATCCTTAAAAACATGTGACGGATCATATATCTCCTTATTGTTGAGAAGCGACATTCTTTATTCCCTTAGTATTGATTCATAACCATCCTTTTGACATTGAACATAGATGCGACATCATAGTCATGTCATATGTCGCTCGTCTTCGAGATCGATAATGTTGATAATAATTTCCATATGATCTGTTTACTTACACCAAAAGGAAAGGCGTTTTGGGTTTATTGTTATCAATGTTTTTAAATATCATTTGTTTTAACCCAAATAAGTATGGTTTTGAAAAGGAAATCTTTCTTAAGATTTGTGAATATACTTATACCATTGAGATAAGTATATAGGTACATTTTCTAAGTGGAAATGTAGTGTTTGTAAATATAGTTATACTGTTGATATAAGTATATGGAAAAGTTTTCTAAGTATTTAATGTGAAACATTTTGTGAGTATACTTATACAATAGAGATAAGTATATGAATATTATTCTAGTATTGAAAAGAATAGAGATTATCTTCTGTAAAAGGTATTTTAATACGAATATTTAAAAGAAGATTTTAATTAATGAAAGGATTAATTAAAGAGGCTTAGTGGTTGCTTACGTGCTTAACCAGTGTTGGTTTTCACATGGTATTAAATCTCTGATTTGACCGTTTGTATATTTGATAGTTAAATAACCAATTATCAAATCTTGGCCAATTTTAAAACTATTGTTTATCAGTTCAGAGAGATCGGAATTAGATATATTATCCAAAGACCACTTCGAACAGACATAAGCGTTCAAATTGGAGACATCTTGAAGATGTTGGAATCGAAGACAGGGTTCTTTGAAGCGCAAGGGAAACTTGTTACTAATCCTAAGGATGATTCCAAAAAGAATGTAGTAGAAGTAGTGTCTTCTGTTTGTTCATATCCTGAACAACTTGTATAGATGAATGTTGGCTTTGCATTGTTGCCTGAAGGGTGGTGTTGGCATTCCAAGTAGGGTGGCTATAAGAAAAGGTAATCGTTGCCTCAAGCCTCACAGCTGGTAATGACTAATACGAGGGATTGCCGCCAGGCTATGTGGGCCGCACCCATTAGCGTATGGTCATCATCTTTCTAGGTCATCAACGAAAAATTATAAATTTGGTATGTATATGAGACCTCTTAAGGGAAAGGTTGGAAAGCTACCCTAGGTGATGTTTATATTCGGTACTACCCAGGAAAGGGTAAGCCCGTCTTGCTATGCAGAGGGTCCATGCGAGGTCTTGGGTACGTTTTATCTAGAGATGTATTGTGACAGGCGGTACCCCGGTAGCCTTGTCATTGTATGGAATCCATTTTCCAATATGTGCCTTTACGGACTTAGTTGTAATACCTAATATCTTGGAACGTAATTAATGCAACCATTTTGGGTACGATTAAATATTTATTTTAAACCGAAGACATTATTATAATATCACTGGATTTCCTATGAAATGGTTTGGTTATCATAAGATAAAAATCCATCTGTGTTTATGTGTGGCGTGGTCTTACGAGATACCTTTATTTTTGAAAGGTTTTGTAACATAAAAAATCCATTTAGATGTGTTTCTCTCACTGGTTTACCAGATTGATCCGAGGGTTGTTTTCTTATAATGCTCGGGTCAGACCGAGCATATTGCTAGATTTAGTAATGGATGCTATGGAGCTCAAGAGACGAGCTCGGGATGCCTTCAAGACGTATTCACGTTTATTTTATTTCCGCTGCATTTGTGGTTTCGTATTTATCAACATTTGCGAGGACATGTTGCTATAACTATCTAGGCTGATGATAGGTTAGTTTACTCTGGTTGATGTATGTTTAATACAGTTTTCTTTTATAAAGATCTGTTGTATATTATATGTTACTCATTACGACATGAGATTATTTTATGTCTTTTCTTTCTTTCACTCCAACAATCTGTTTTTCCGGCACTTGGATGCTAGGCACGTGAATACGTAGATGTATTAGTGTTGACTAATGACTGTCGTAAAGGCAGGCTGTCGCAATGGTTTTAAATGAGATCTTAGGAATTTCTTATGGTAGTTTATTTAGAAATGGGTTTTGAACTTCTTTATTTTATTCAACCTTTTTGTTAAACTTTTCTACTTTATATGCAAATGTTTAAAAAATATTTTGGGAAATATTTATTTTACAAAAAATTTAATCTAATGATGGATGTTTATTTAAAGAAAAAGAGGAATTTATCTTTTAAAATAAAGTGATTTTGTTTTTAAATGAAGATAGAAATATTTCAGAATAAATATTGTGAAATGTTTTATATAAAATGTTATATAAAAAGGACCAATATATAAATGGTATTTTGTAAATAAAAGAATGGATTTATAAATGGTTTTTTTTTAAGCATGGCTAGCGGGGTTGACTAGTCCCCTACCATATTTTATTGCGCAGAACAATAAAATGAACATAGCTTAGAACATGCTCCAAGCTAGAAACACACAAGAGAAAACTAGGAGAAAAGAGGCAAACACATAAAGAAACACAAAGGAAGAATAACACCCTCAAAATCCACAAGTTGAACCCGAAGCAAAGACAGGGTTATCTCCAAGCAGAACTCATGTCATCGGAAAAGACTCCCAATCTCAACATCGCATTCAAGATATCAGTTTTCAATATTTTCCACAGAGTTTCAATATCTCTCCTTTTACTTTCAAAGCATATCAGATTTCTCTCGATCCAAATCGAATTTAGATATTTCTTTACACAAAGTGTAATGAGATGAGAAGACGTAGTTCTCCATCTAGTCGACTTATAGATCATATCCCAGTCAATGTCATCTAGTCCTGAAAGTAAACCATCACCCGCTATGACCATCATCCTTCTCCATAGGATGAGATTATCAACATGGGCAAAGAAAATATGATGACAGGACTCAGTACTGTCAGAACAGAAAAAACAGCAAGTACCGTGATTAAGCTCAAACCGTAGTAGCACATCCATAGTTAGCAAAGCCTTATTTAGCACCTTCCAGAACATAAGATTTTCCTTTGGGGTAGAGTCGGATTTTCACGCTATTTTCATCCATCTATAGGTTGGATATGCTTCAGTCCTATATAAGAGTTTGTACACTAGAGCAAAAGTATGCGGTTGTCCGTTCCATAACACATGGTCTCGACAGACAGAAGGATAAGTTTTTTGCCTGCAAGAGATCCCATGTATCTCTTATGCCCTGGTTTAGTGAGTGTTGCAGTTGTAGATGGCCATTCAGAATATAACCAGAGATCTTAGCTTCCTTTGCAATTCCTGTTTGTATTATGTTCTAAAAACTGAGTTGTTTAGAAAGAATCATGCCATAAGCACCCCAAGGCTCATGCCAGAATATAACAGTGGAGAGATCAGACATTTTCATGAGAATGAAAGGAAGGAAGACTTCTCTTAACCCAAGCAATCTTCTCCAAGTCCAGCTGCAGGACTATGGAGCTTCCATGCACCAGAAATTTTTTATGCCAATCTTATGTGCCCAGATCTATCTCACCCATATGCTCTCCTTCCTTGATAAAATTAAATTTAGGTGTGTGCTGAAAGCAGCCTTATTTTAGAGCCAAAGTTCCTTAACACCCAATCCTCCTTTGTGTCTTGCCATTTCAATTAAATTGAATGAGCAAGGCATAGGCTTTTTACTATGGATACTACCACACCAAATAAAACCTCAACATAGCACTTCTGATCAGGCCCATAAGCTTAGCAGGTAAAATGAAGGCTCTAGCCCAGTAAAAAGTCATGGAGAAACTGTCTAACTTGATTAAAATGATACGGCCAGTTTGAGATAGCATCTTCTTAGTCCAGCTATCCAAGGTAGCAGTGATTCTGTTGTATAAGGGAAGACAGTCGGCAAGTGTAATTCTGGAGGTGAGGAGAGGCAACCCAAGATGGGTCATATCATGACGCATGAGTTAAAGGTCAGAGGCTGAAGACAACTCAGAAGACAGAATCATGGGGATACTAGAGAAGATTATGCTTGATTTTGACATGTTGAGTTTGAGGCCAGTCATAGTAGTAAAGGAAGACAGGGTAGAAAGAAGGGTAAGTTTGGCTCACATCCCTAATAAGTTTCAAAATAAACAAAACATCCTTCACATACAAAACTTACATTTTCGCCCCCTATTTTCAAATTCGCGCAGGCAAAAATACACAAATACCCTTTACGTTTTTAACATTTCAAACGCGTATAACTTTATGTACAAAAATCGGATCAACAAACCGTTTTCACCAAAAAATCACAAATTTTATGATCTTTGAAATGAGATCCATTGTTGATATCAAAAATTCATATTTGTAGTAAATGTGCAATTATTTCAAATATTTGCAGACAATTTAGCAACTTTTAAACCTTTTTTATTTTTTTTTGAAATTTACAAAATTTACAAATAATTGCAGATATTTCTGCAGCTATATGGTATAGTTGCATAAATGTCAGCAACTATTGGGTATAGTTGCAGAAATTTATGCAACTATACGGTATAGTTGAAGAAATATCTGTAACTATTGCATATAGTTGCAGACATTTCTACAACTATTGCATATAGTTGCAGAAATGCAACTATTGCAAATAGTTGCAGAAATATCTGCAACTATTGCACATAGTTGCAAACATTTCTGCAACTATTGCATATAGTTGCAGAAATGCAACTATTGCAAATAGTTGTAGAAATGTCTGCAACTATTGCGTATAGTTGCAGAAATGTCTGCAACTATTGCATATAGTTGCAGAAATATCTGCAACTATTGCAAATAGTTGCAGAAATGTCTGCAACTATTGCATATAGTTGCAGAAATGCAACTATTGCTAATAGTTGCAGAAATGTCTGCAACTATTGCGTATAGTTGCAGAAATTACTACAACTATTGCTTATAGTTGCAGACATTTCTACAACTATTGCTTATAGTTGCAGAAATGTCTGCAACTATTGCGTATAGTTGCAGAAATTTCTGCAACTATTGCGCATATATTTGCAGAAATTTGTTGCGATTATTCATAACTGTAAATATTAAGAATATCATATTTCATAAAAAAATGATTCATCTTTAATTTAATTACAGTTTACCATTAAATCGAAAAATAAGAAGAAGATTCAGCTCCACAGCGAAACGCAAGGGTAATTTGGGAAAAAAAATGGCGGAAAACAGAAACAGGGATGTAAAAAATATATATTTTATGACAGGGACCCGCTTTGAATTTAAGTTCCGTTTTAAGGATGTGTGGCTAATTTTCACTAGAAAGAATGCATTGAATTGAAGGCAAGTGTGGTTTACCGAATATCATTATGTCATCAATGAACATTAAGGAGGTTATTTGTGGATCTTTACACCTCGGATGAAATTTTATTTGTTTGGATTCATACTTCTGAGTGATAAGTCTTGTGAAAACTTCCATGACAAGAATAAAGATATAAGAGGAAATTGGATCCCCATGACGAATTCCTTGTTTGCTCTTGAAATAGCCAACAGACCTTCCATTGAGAATGAGAGAGAAGGACGGTGAAGAAATACACTCATACACCCAACCACAAAAGGCTTGGGAAATCCCATTAGTGCCATTATTTCGCCTATTGAAACCCAGTGGACTGAGTCATATGCTTTCTGTAAGTCCAGCTTCATCATAGCAGTAGTGGGATTATTAGTTCTAACATAACCAAAAAGAAGATCATGAGTGAGTAGAACATTGTCTAGAATGTTCCTGTTGGGCAGAAAAGCAACTTGATTAGGAGAAATTAGGGCAGGTAGAACGGTGACAAGTCTCATAGCTATGATTTTGGATATGCACTCGTATGCTACATTGTAGCAGGAGATTGGCCTGTATGAGGTAACCGAGGAAGCATGAGATGTTTTTGGGATTAATATAAGATTCACTGCATTGACTTGTGGTAGGAGCTTGCATTTATCAAAAAATTATGAACAGCCCTACAAAAATCATTTTGTATGAATTCCCGGCTATGAGTGAAAAAAGGAACATTGAATCCATTAGGCCCTCCACATGATTTCTTATTCATAGAGAACAAGCATTACTTTATTTCTTCATTAGTCACCTTGCTGACCAGAGAGGAGGCCTGATCAATACTGAGCATTGGAAGGGTAATATTATCAAGTATATTAAGATTAGGAGCTAGTTTGGAAGAGTTGCCTAGGAGACCATAGTAGAATTTGAGGAAGGCACTATCAACTTGATCAGGTGAAGAGTAAAAGCAGCCATCATCCCCCTGAATTGAAGAGACGTTTTCCCTAACCTGCTTGATTTTGATTGAAGAATGAAAAAATGCAGTGTTTCTGTCACCATCTCGGAGCCATTTATTACGAAGCTGCTGTTTTTTCATACTACTTTTAATATCAAGAGCAAGGAGTCTGTCTTCCTCTTCAGCTGCTAGAGGATCACTGGGATTGTTCATCATATGTTCTTGTGCCACTTTGAGCTTTTCTTTCAAAAGATTTGTCTGCTTGGACCCATCACCAAAGTGTTTAAAAGCCCATGCTTTAAGGGCAACTTTAGCATGAGAGAGCCTCCTACAAAATTTGAACATAGGATTACCATCAACTCTTAAAGTCCAATCAGACCGGACTATAAAATTATAATCATGGGTCTCAAGCCATGCATTGTAGAATCCAAAGCCTCTTTTCTCCTTGAAATGGGATAACCAGAGGAAAAAATAAGAGGGGAATGGTCAGACAGAATAGGGTGGGGGATTTGGATGGACAGATTGGGCCAAAGGGTAAAGGACATGAAATTACAGAAAGCATGATCAATGGTAGAAAAAGTCCTCACCTCACTTCGACTCCTATTATTCCATGTGTATTGTGCCCCCATAACACAATTTTGATTAGATTCGAATCATTGATTGCATTGTTTAAAGGTTGTATGTCCCTAGGCATAAGAGGAATACCGCCATGTTTATCATATAAGTTCATGCAACATTTGAAATCACCCATGAAAATCCATGGGTGAGTCTCCTGCCTAAGGTTAGGGATAAAGTTCAACAGGTTTTGTATCAAAGCAAAGGAATTATCAGTAAGTAGAAAGAAACAGCTAGTTGCAAGCATTGAACATGAAAGTGCATATATTGTCTTGAAGTGATAATGGTTAATAAAGTAAAAAAGGCTGGTTCATGAAGTACACAGATCCTACCATACTCACATCATCAAGGTTATAGTGAAGAGTCCAAGTGGAGTTTATGTAGTTAGTTGCACGAATGGTAAGAGGCAAGTTTAGTTTTGTTTCAAGTATGGACCTTTTTTTGAGATTGTGGGATATGATGAGATGTTGACTTGATCAAGTTTAATACTATTGTGAGCTCCCCTTATATTCCAAGCACCTATGTTTGGTATCATCATAAAAACAACAGAGATTGGTGGTCTGATATTTTCTTGCTCCTGGTTGTAGGAGAATTTGATTTGGATGTAGTGGACGAGTCACATTTTAATTTTAGCTGAAGACTTTTCTTTTTAGACAGAGGAGAAGCACTTACATGGTTAAGTTCGGGAGAAGGATGTGATTTGTTCACCCAGCAAGGTATAACAGTATTATTGACATAAGGAAAGGTAGAAATTACATAAGTTGGCTTTGGAACAAATGAAATGGGTGAAGAGATGGAGCAAGCATGAATAGGTAAGGATGATGAACTGGGCAATTGATGTTCAACTTGACGGTGCATGATGTATACAATATGTTTTAGTTGATTTTCAAGGGAAACACAGAAAGATGCTTCAGCTGCTTCATTACTTATTAGGAAGGAATTAACATCAGAAAGGATAGAAGAATTCTACTGCATATTGATAGCATTTGGAGTTATGGAACCACTGCTGCAGATATGCATACTCGCTGTGTCAGTGTGCATGTGCACAGGCATAGCACTGTTACTTCTACCAAACAAATTGAGGTCATCATCACACACTTCATTGACTCCAAGATTTACCTTGAATAAACCGCTACATGCTTTGGGGAACTTAATTTTCTCACTCTCAATTGGCACTTGTTCAAGCATTATACTATGATTCAAAATTCCCTTATCATGTTGTTTAACACTTTCTAGGATTCCTTCGAGACACTGCTCAACTGTTTCCTCAACCTCTTCGAGACACTCCCCTTCCTCTACTTCAGTAACATTTTCACAGAACAATTCATTTCCATTCCTTACAATATCATCAAAATCCATGTCATTTTCCTCATTCAGAACACTAAATTTATTTTGAACATTAACATTGCTTTTATCTTGTTTGGTGATGGCTGTTTGTTTTGTATTTTCACAATTTCCATTTTCCTCAATTTTAGTTTCATCAAGAGCAGCGCTATTATTTCCAACAGCCACATCATCCCACTCTTCATTTGCTTTATTGGAATGTTGATTCTTTCCTTTAACTTTCTTTTTATTGTGAGTTACTTTCCTCCACACTTGCTTAATCTTAACTGCCTTGCTCATGTCAACAACATTGGAATGAACTTCTTTTTTTCTGGATCTTGCCAGTTTCCACACTTTTATCCACTTTATTATTATAGTCAGCCAGAAGGCATGAAATGTCAGTATGGACAAATTCTTTATAGCTAACACAAATTTCTGGCTTTCAGAGGTAATTTACTTGAACCATCTGTTCACTGCCATCAAGCATCCTCACTGGAAACTGATCCAGTAGTAACTGCTCAGAGGTGACTTTGACCAAACACTTCGCAAATGTAATACGCTCAAATTTTTCAGTAGATTCACCCATGCATAAAAACCTACCTAGTCTCGAAGCAAGCTAATTAATACAATAGTGAGACCAAGCGTAGAGAGGGATATTGCTCAGCTTGATCCACACCGGAACTGATCTTATGGTGCCACAGCTATTGCCTACAGTGGCATCCCATGGCTTAATAATGAAGAGCTTACTACGCATGATGATGAGGTCTGCTTCAGCAATCTTGTTGCGATCATCCCTAGAGGAAAATTTGAAAAGGAAGAGGAAGCCATCTGACTTGACTAACACCTCCCTTTTGAGCCTCCAAATTCTTTTTAAGTGATTTATAACAGATGAATATGACAGCGGTTTGTGAAGAAAGAAGTCGACAAGGTTGTCCTTCCAGACCTCAGTGCCAGCCGAGATGATGTCAGCAGTAGGCAACAGAGCCTCACCAGAGAATTGCAAAGGGATAACTTGAGGGGAATAGGCACTAGCATTGCATGGTTTCGATTTAAAAAAGGAAGTCCAAGGTTGAGAAGCAACAGAAGGTGAAGGAGGAAGGACAAAGAGAGCTGGAGGACAGAAACAACTGGGAGAGACAAAGATGACGGTGGAGGGTCAGGAGCTGGCAGAACATGGATGGGAGTAGCAGAAGGAGGAAATAGAGGTATAGTTGAAGAGGTAGGCGGAAGGTACGAAGAGCAAGGTAAAAAGGACGGGGGGATGGGAGGGCCTACGAGGGTAAGGTCTCTATGAAAAGAAGAAAGAAAAGAAGATTTTTTTTGTTTAAGAGGGAAAGGATATCATTTTTACAATTTGGTATAATAAATCTAATAAATCACATTTGTGGATTTATAGTAATAAATGAAATGACGTTTTATGAAAAGTAGTATTAGGTTCTATCTTGAAACCGAAGATTTTTAATAAGTATATGAGATTTAAAATTAAGAGTTTTATGAAAGGTGTTTTATAAATGAATTTGGAGTTTTATAAAAGGAGTTTTATAAATGACATTTTATAAAAGGAATTTGTAAATATAAAAGAGTTAAATAAATAGAAAGGAGATTTATAAAGAAATTTTATAAAAGGGATGTACAAAAAGAATTTTTATACAAAAACTGAAACCCAATTTCCATAAATGATCATTTAAATTATGGTGGTATGGGAAGTATTCTTTTCACACTTAACACCAAAAAGTGAAAAGTATTTTGGGTTTTGTTACTACTGATATTTTAAATGACATTTGTTTTTAACCCAAGTGAGTATGATTTTGGAAATGAAATCTTTCTTAAGATTTATGGATATACTAATATAGTTGAGATAAGTATATGGGTACATTTTCTAAGTATTGGAAATGTAGTATTTTGTGAATATACATATATCGTTGATATAAGTATATGAAAAAGTTTTCTAAGTATTGAAAGTGAAATATTTTCTAAGTATATTTATACAATTGAGATAACTATATCAATATTTTTAGACTATTGAAAAGAATGGAGAAGATTTATGAATAGATCTTTGTAAAGATATTTTAATACAAGTATTTATAAAGTGGTTTTAATTAATAAAAGGATTAATTAGAGAGTCTTAATGATTGCTTACGTGCTTAACCATGCTTGGTTAACTCTAATTTGATTGTTTGTTTATTTGGTAGTTAAATAACCGACTGCCTGGCCAGTTTTGAAAACTATTGTTGTTGGTTTGAGGAGACCGGTATCAGATATATTATCTGAAAACCACTTCGAAATGACATAAGCATTCGAATTGGAAACATCATGAAGATAATGGAACTGAAGATTGAGTTCTTTGAAGTGCAAAGGCTACTTGCTACTAATCCTGAGGGTGTACTAGAAGTAGTGCCTTCGATTTGTTCACATCCTGAACAACTTGTATGGATAAATGTTGGCATTGCATTATTGCCTGGAGGGCAGTGTTTGCATTCCAATGGAATTGCTATATAAAAGGTAAAATGTAGCCTCCATCCTCACATCTGGTAATGACTAAAATAAGGGATACACTTCAGGACTACGTGGTTTGCTGCCATTAGGGTATGGTCATCGCCTGTATCTAGATCGATGTCTAATCTCAAATTATGTATGCTTATGACCACAAAAACGATTTATCAAGGACAACTGGAGTGACTACATATTCGGTACTATCCAGTAAGGGGTAGGTCGGTCCTGACTCGTAGGGGGTCCATGTGTGGTCCTCTACACATTTTTCTAGAGGTGTACTATAGCAAGTAGTATCCCAGTAGCCTTGTCATTGTATGGAATCCACTCTTCAATAAGCACTGTACGGACTTAATTATGCCCAATTATGCTGGAACATGAGATGCAAGCATTCCAGCTATGCTATATATTTATGTTAAACCCTAGACATTATTATAATATCATTCGATTTTCTATTTGAAATGGTTTTGTTATCGTAAGATAAAAATCCATCCGTGTTTATGTGCTACGTGGCCTTATGAGAGACCTTTATTTGTGAAAGGTTTTATAAGGTTAAAATCCATTTGGTTTGTATTTCTCGCACTGGTTTATCAAGCTGATCCAGGCATTATTTTCTTAAAATGCTCGAGTCAGACCGAATATATTTCAAGATTTAGCTTTGTATGCTTTAGAGCTTCAAGAGACAAGCTGGATACCTCCAAGACATATTCTCGTACTTTTATTTTCGGTTGCATTTGTGTTTAATATTTATCAGCATTTGTGAGGACAGGCTGTTATAATTGTCCAGGCTGATGAATGGTTAGTTCACTTTGATTGATGCATGTGTATTACAGTTATTATTTTACGATCATGTGTACATTATATATTACTCATCATGATGTGAAACTTTATTCTGTCTTTTATTTCTTTCATCCCCAACAATTTGTCTTTCCGACTCTTGGATGCTCGGCACATGAATACTGTGGATATATTAGTGTTGACTTTTGAGGGTCGAAAAGGCGGGTCGTTACACATCCTTTGAGGTTTCTTTGCTATTTGATTAAATACTATATGTTTATTACCTAATATAAAAAAATTAGAGTTTAAAGCAATCTAAAACTTATTAAACAAAGTTGCAAAAGTTAATAGCGAGAAAAGGTCGCTATATGAGCACTTAGGAAATAGCTTATTTTGGAGAATATTTTATATGAATTAGGAAGATATCCTTAGGGGTTTCTTTGCATGGTTTTTTTATTAGTCAAAGTATACTACTTGCTATAAAAATTTCATATTTTAAAACTTTATTTGGATAGAGAAAATTGGCTTCAAACTTTCATGCTTTTGAACATGCTCTATGTCCAGTATCTTTTAAGCACTTATAAGTGTTGCCTTTGACCTACAGTGGCATTTCTAGGCTTTTCGCACTATTTGGCATTATGTTGTTTTAAGCCACTTTTGTGATTTTCAAACTTATTTAAAATGTTATTTACATTTATTATTTTATAACATATTTTTTGAAATGTTTAGTAATGGGATTCAAAGTATTTAAAAAGTGGTTTAAAGTTTTAAATATGTTTATAATAATTTCTTTTTGAATTTTTAAAGTAAAAGGTTTTCTTCGTAACATGCTTTTTTGAATGGTTTTTCTAGTAATTTCCAAATTAGTTATTTTGAAATAATATTTTATATAGATATTTAAAACCTATTTATATGTAATTTTAAAGGGGGGTGTGTGTGTGTACACGTATTTAGAAAAGCAAGTAGAGTATTTTATAAAAGAATAAAGGAAGTTTGGTTATAATTTAGTTATAATGAATGATTTTGTGAAGTTATTGAAAAGCATATTACTTTGTCAAATAAGTGTAGATATACTTAGATCTTTAATAATAATATTTTAAATATAATATTAAGTACAAAATGGTTTTGGGTTTATAGTAAACAATATTTAAGTAATATTTGTTTTTAAACCATTTGAATATACTTTTGAACATACATAGATCTTTGAAAAGAATATTTTAAACATAATGTTAAGTATAAAATGATTTCAGGTTTATAGTAAACAATGTTTAAGTAACATTTGTTTTTAGCCCATTCAAATATACTTTTGAAAATATAAGTAGATCTTTAAAAGGAATATTTAAAGATAATGTTAAGTATAAAATGGTTTTGGTTTTATAGTAAACAATGTTTAAATAACATTTGTTTTTAACCCTTTTAAATAAACTTTGGAATATACTTTGTTTTTAAAATGAGTATTTTAAAGATAATGACATGCGTAAAATGTTTTGGGTTTATGGTGATAATGTTTAAGTAAAATTTGTCTTTAACCCTTTTGAATGTACTTAGATCTCCAAAAAGAGTGTTTTAAGATAATGAAAAGTATGGAATGATTTGGAAGAAGGATGGGAAAAGTAAAAGTTTAATTTATAAAAGTGAAGAGGTTTATATTAATAGTTTTTTAGTAATATTTATTTTTAACCTCTTTGATTGTATTTTAAAGTGGGAAATCTTGGTAAGTGATTTGTGAATATTCTTATACCTTTGAGATAAGTATGTGAATATATTTTTAATTATTGAAAAGAGTAAAAACAAATAGTGAAGTAATATTATACATGTATATATCTTTTATAAAAATATTTTAAATATATCCAAGTATTTATAAAGAAGTATTATTTGATAATACAGGGATTAAAAGTTGCTTGTGTGACTTAATTGTGCTATGTTTACTTATCTATGGGAAGTATTTACTCTGGTACTTATCACTAAAAGCCGAAAAAGTAGATTTGTTCTATCTATAAGAGTTAAGAATGATGTTTGAGTAGGGCTCATGTAACAACCTGTATTTTACGTACCGAAGGATCGTGAAATTTTGTTTTTATATTCATATGAGGTCATACGACTCTATAACTTTGGGAAATTCCTATTAGTGGCATTTCCTATCTTTAAAACATTTCCACATGATTTTACCACTAAAAACTTGTAAAGGTTATAACTTTTGATAGAAGCTGAATTAGCATCCGCGACCATTTCCATTGGAAGATATGATGGTTCCCCTTTCGTATAGTGGTCATAAAAGTGATTTGGACTTTTTGGCTAGAAAATATGGTTGCTTAAAGATTAACAGTTTTTGGAGCAGCTTAGTAGGTAACTAGTGAGTTTGGGCATAGGCCCATTAACCCATTTCAGATTTTACACTTTTATTGGCTGAAACAAACATCCCCAAATCATTTCTACCATCTCCCAAATAGTTATAAGCCACCATTAACTCATTCTCCATCAATAACCTTCTCTTTTCTCCTCCAAGTCAAGTGTAAACCATAGATTAAGGGTATATTAGCAAGGGGATTCATTAGAGATATTCAAATCTATATTTGGGAGAAGAAAAATCACATCTTTGCTGTTCGTTCTTGGATTTACCTTAATTTGCATGCAAAACTTGGATTTTGGAAGGTTTAGTGAGTGATTTATCATCTCTCACCTTATTGCATGTATGTGTAAATTTCAACATGTTTAGAATCCATTTATAAAGTTAAAATTATGTTTTAATGTTGTTTTAAAACCCTACCTATAGTAAAAATGTGAATAAATGGATTTTTGGTGTTCTAGACATGTTATTTGGATATGTGTTTGCCTTAGTATATGTTTTGCTATGTTATAGACACCTAATATGATGATTGTTGTGATTGATTATATGATTTGGATGTTTGAATGTTGGTTGGTGCATTTATTTTGCTTTTTTATATGCTTTTATGGTTGAAAATGCTTGTCGGAGCAAACTATAGGCAGGTCATGAAATCGGACTTCGACATATAAGCTCGAAGATGTTAGGAGTTGTATCGATACATACGGAAGGCACACGGGTCGAAGAATGGAGCATAGCAATGAAATCGGAGAAAAATTGGAGTTTGGAGAAATCACGGCATTTCTATTCGGTGCTTGGTGTCTGGTGATAGTCTGCTTGGGGTCGTGTCTGGTAATTTTGTGGTTCAGACCCGGGCAAGAAAATCGGTTTGATGCTTGGTGTTCGGTGGTTGTCTGCTTGGAGTCATGCTTAGTATTTTTGTAGTTCAGAGATGGGAAAGATTACCTGTTCGATGTTGGTGTCCGGTGGTGGTTTGCTTAGGGTTAGTTTGGTGTCATGTTCGGTGGTTTTGTGGGGAAACTTGGTTCGTTCCGACCAAGGCTTTTTGTTCGGTGCTTGGTGTCTGATGGTGGTTTTCTTCGAGTCAGCTTGGTGTCATTTCGGTGGTTTTGTGGGGCGAATTGGTTCAAGCCGACCAAGATTTTATGTTCGGTGCTTGGAGTTAATTATGGTATTTCTATGGGTCAGACCCGAGCAAGATTTTCTATTTGGTTTTCTTGTGCTGCTTGGAGTCACGGGAGGGGTTATTTGGGGCACGGCTTGGGTATGGCCGAACAGAAAATGAAAGTTGGGAGTTTTCATAGTGGCGCAGTGATGCTTCGGTGATTTCTTTGTGCCATGTTGCAGGGTTCTTGGGGGTGATGTGGAGTGGAGTAGGCATCTCCAAACAACTCGAGATGACCTTGAATTTCGTGTGGCGATTAGCGAAACAATGATGTAGTGCTTCAACAAGACGATGCCGACGACAATGACAATGACTTTTGAACTTTGGTACGATGACTTTGCGACTTACGATGGATGTCTAGAGGCGTTTCTAAGAGGACGACTTAATGATGGGAGTTGTGACAGTGATCCACAAGGGCAAGTTCAACGATGAGGGCTTGTGAGTAGAATTTGCAACTGTTTTCTACTATGGAGATAGCTGGGATGGGATAATGATTGAGTCCCATTATGGAGATGCATGCAAAGAGACTGTTGATAAATCAGAGGTTTCTAGTGTGCTCATAATGAAGGATTATGTGGGTATCTCTCACTTGGATTTGCGATCGTGTCTGGATCTTGCGCTAGTATATTACCCTAGGCTTAGCGATTGCGAGCCAGGTTCCTAGCCTTTCGGAGTGGCATGGATTCGAGCACCAATGAAGCCTAGATTTGAACTGAGTCCCTGGTCTGCGATTGTGCCATACGAGTTATTATATATCCAATGCACACGAGTGATGGTGAGAATTGTTTGATGGGTGTTCTATTTGACATGGTTGTTTATCACTTTAGGGTGTCACATGACGTAGTTATACCCAGACACTGGACATTGTACTTCAACTGTAGTACACTTATATGGTTAGCATATATCAACTGTTATGTGCTAACTTTTTGGATGTAGGGTGAGATCAGGTATGGTTCTTATACCCTATGCCCCTATTTACTATATACGATTTTTATAGTACTTTGAGATGATGTTTTGCTCACACTAGACTGTTGTCTGACCCAAGATTTTTGCCTTGCTTCTTATTATCTTGGGTACTCTTAAATAAGTAGATTAGGGATAACAAGTTTGTATAGCGCAAGGAGCTGTACATAGTGCGAGCGAGAGGCAATGCTTTCATATATCTATACTTGGAGCTTACTATCGCTTATATTCGGTTGTGAAGTACTATGGAGCTATATCGGTACTTGTATTGCTTTAGAGACAGTTTGGAGTTTATTTAAGAGATTTGGGGTGTATAAACTCTATTATTTTAGTTTTTGTATAACCTATGAACCAGTTGCACTCCAATGTTCTTATTTTTGGTTCATTTGATTATACCATCGTCTCGCCTATTTTACATCTATGTTATTATATTATATTTTGTCTATGCATTATGAGATGTTCTACAGGTTCAGTGTTTGGATTTTTATTTCTTTACATCTTTGGCTACCGTCCTATATTGTCTGGGTCAAGGTTTCATATCTCGAATTTTGGAGAAATTCTCAGGCTGATATCTCAAGCTAATATCTCGACTTAAATTAACGCGATTTAAAACTTTGATAACTAACCAAGCCGTCAAATCTTGGATTTCGAAAAAAATCTAGAATTTCTATCTCGGGCAAGATGAACGGATTTAAAACATTAGTCTGGGTACCCCTATAGTGCGCTATATAGGTATATTAGGCACCAAAGTTGTAAGGCAGTCGTTACATTTGGTATCAAAGCTTAGGTTGCATAGATAACCTAAGTTGATACTTGGATCCATTAGAGATAAGGAAGGAGCTATCATCTTAGAACGGATCGAGCGATATATGAGAGTGTGTACTTGTTATATTTCAGTTTTCGAAACTATATAGTAATATATATATGATAGTAAGTCGCATTGCACATATAAGTACAATTGATGCAGTTTTCCTCTATGAGGGACTGATCATTCTTATTACAGCTGGTAAGAATGGACAGGCATATTGGGAATTCTACATAAGAAGCTAAGGATGAAAGGTCCACCAGCATAGCTAATGACTCAGAAGTGCAGGCAATGTTCATCCGTATGATGGTAAGTGTAATGCAAGCAGCCTAAAAGAGGATCAACATGGATAGTGGTGCTCAAATGCAAGCGCAACGGGTTGTTGTTCGTCAAGAAGAAGCTAAATCGCAAATAGGTGGAAGTAGCAAGAGAACGAGAGACAAAGATGGTAAAGAACGGTCCCAGAAGAAAGGTGACTAAAAGAAAGTCAAGTGGGTGTAGAGATGCTTCAATTACAATAAGAGGGGTCATATTAGTGAGGACTGTAAGGATCCAAAAAGCAATGAGAGGAGGTGCTTCAACTATGGTAGGACTGGGCACGTTAAGATAGATTACCCAGAGCCGGTTAAGGAGGCGCAACCCCAAATGAAGAATGGTCCAAGGAAGGGAAAATGGAAACCTATTTACTATGATTGTAGGGAGAAGGGCCATATTGCTAAAGACTGTAAGGCGAAAGGCAAGAAGTGCTACAATTGAAACCAGCTTGGGCATGTCAAGAAGAATTGTCCATAACCGCCTAGGAATAAGCAGGTTGAGTTTGCTTACGCTTTGAGCGTTGTCCCGGCTTCGTCGAGTGCTCCATCGACAAAAGGGAAGGGGAAGAGTGTTAATTTAAACGGAAATTTTCTATTTTCGATACACCTGTATGTGTTTTATTCGATATCGTGGCTAAATTATGGCAAACCCAGTTGGCGGCTCAGCTAGCCTACGCATGGTTTGTTGAGGCTTAGCTTTATCGAGTCATGGATGTTTATTTATTTTATAATCGCTTTGTTTTGGGTTTTGTAGGGTCAGTATTATTCTGGTGATGGACTAGATGAGAAGGTACGAAGTAGTTGTGGATTGTAAGAGGCTGTTGGTGACGATAGGGATGCGATGAGCGTAGAATGGAGATAGGCCGCCTATCTAATGATTCGGTAACAGTTAGCCTTTTGTATTTCACTCGAGATCCTTCACAGCGAGTTTTCATTTGTGCTGTAACAAGGAAGTATTCGAACATATTCGAGGAGGTGATGGCCTACCACCATCTGGAGAGATCGAGTTCCATATAGATTTGGTGAAGATTGTCAGACCAATTATTTTACCATTGAGGAATATGGCACCGAAGGAGCAGAAGGAACTAGAGGTGCATGTGAATGACCTATTGCGATTAGGGTTCATTCAAGGGGATATATATGAGTAGGGAGCACCTGTAGTGTTCGCCGCTAAGGCGGACGACTCTTTGAGATAGTGTGTATGTTACCGTGAGTTGAATAGGACGACGAAGAAGAACAAGTATCTTCTCCTGGGTATTGATGACTTATTTGATCAGCCCTACGGTGAGAAAGTATTCTCTTACTTAGATTTGGCGATGGGGTTTCATCAACTAAGAGTAGCGAAGGAGAGTGTACCGATCATAGCATTTCATATGTCGTCTATGTTCTATAAGTGGTTGGTTATGTCGTTGGGGCTAACCAACGTACTAACATACTTTGTTGATCTTATAAACCATGTTTTAGGGATCAACTTAATAAGGTTGTACTTGTGTTTGGAGACGATATCCTTGTTTATTCGAGGATGGAGGAAGAATATAAGGATCATTTGAGGATTGTGCTCGAGGTATTGAGGAAGCACCGATTAAAGGCAAAGTTTTTGAAGTGTTATTTCTGGAGAAGGGAAGTGCAATTTTAGATCATGTTGTTTCTGAGTAAGGCATTGTTGTAGATCCTACGAAGGTGGAAGAAGGCAGGATTAGGATCAACCCAAGGCCTTTATAGATGTGAGAAGTTTCCTTAGATTGGTAGGATATTATAGACGTTTTGTCCAGGACTTCTCCAAGGTAGCCCCGTTAACCAACTTGACGAAGAAGAATCGGACTTTTATTTGGGACACGAGGTGTGAGCGCACGTTCGTGAATATGAAGGAGAGGTTGATGGGCGCACCCGTGTTAGTCATTCCGAGCGGGAATAAGGAGCTCGCAGTATACACAGACTCATGTGGTACTGGACTAGGTGGAGTGTTGATGGTAGGGGAAAGGTTGTCACCTATGCTAGTCGACAACTGAAACCACAAGAAAAGAAGTATCCAACTCACAATTTGGAGTTGGCAACGATAGTATTCGCTTTGAAGATATGGAGGCATTATTTACTTGAAGAGAATTCGAGTTGTATATGGACCACAAATCATTGAAGTATCTCTTCTCCCAAAAGGATCTTAACCTTCGTCAGAAGCGATGGTTAGAGTTCCTAGACTCCTATGACTTTGGAATTTCCTATACGCTTAGTAATGGAAATGCAGTCGCCAATGCTTTGATTAGGAGACATGCCATCTCAGAAGCGATATGCCTACACTGGAAGCAGATGGAGTTTATTACCGACTATGATTTTAGACCTTGATGTGAGCTAGAGCTACAAGTATTGGCTAGCCTAACGATCAGACCTGCCTTGATTGAGTGGATCGGTACTAATCAGAGGCGAGACGCTAGACTAACGAAGATCATAGCGAAGATAGAGCAAGGGGTAGGGTTAGAGGAGATGAAGCAGTATGGGATCGACTGTGATGGTTGGCTCCATAAGGATAAGAGATTGTTTATTCCTGATGTCGATGGGTTGAAGGATGAGGTGCTACATGAGTGCCATCATTTGAGATTGACTATACATCCCCATAACAATAAAATGTACTATGATACGAGGCAGACATTTTATTGGGAAGGGATGAAGAAGGATGTTGGGGCATTCATCTTGAAGTGCATGAACTGTCATTTGGTGAAGGCAGAGCAGAAGAAGCTGAGTATTTTGCTGCAACCATTCGAGATTCCCGAGTGGAAATGGGAACAATTTCCGATGGACTTCATCGGTGGATTACCGTAGACCAGAGGAGGGTACGTTAACACTTGGGTCATAGTCAATAGATTGACAAAGAGTGCTTGATCCATACCCGTTAAGTCTAGTAGAATGACATCCAAATTAGCCGAGTTGTGTAAGTGGCTTGGTTTCATGGTATGCCAAAGAGCATCGTGAGCGACCAAGACCCTTTGTTCACTAGTGGGTTTTAGAAGATCTTACAAGAGGCGTTAAAGATAGAGCTGCTTCTCAATACAAATTATTACTCACGAACAGATAGGCAGATTGAGAGGGTGAATTGTGTCTTGGAGGCAAGCTTGCACTCTTGATTTCGATGGCTCGTAGGATGATTATTTGCACTTAGTAGAGTTCCCATACAACAATAACTATAAGTCTAGTATCGGTGCAGCACCATATGAGGCGTTATATGGCAGACCGTGCAACGCTCCTTCATGTTGGTGGAAAGCATGCGAGAAACCGATACTTAGACCAGATATAATTAGAGAGACTTTAGAGAAGATCAAGATCATTGGGCAACGAATGAAATCTGCTCAGGATAGACCGAAGAGCCATGGTGATAGGAGAAGACGTGACTTAGAGTTCTCAATCGACGATATGGTGTTTGTCAAGATCTCTCCACTGAAGAATGTTGTTCAATTTGGTACTAAGGGGAAGTTGGCATTGAGGTTCGTTGTTCCTTTTCCCATACTTGAGATGATCGAGGATCTAGCATATAGGGTCGACTTGCCTCAGAAGATGGCGGGTGTGCACAACGTGTTTCATGTATCTCACTTGCAGAAGTTTATGCATGGCTTAGGTGTGAATAGTTGAACCAAATCAGCTTGATGATATTGAGATTGAACTGGTAGCGTCGAGACTTCGTAGGCCTATTCATATAGTCGTACGTGATGAAAAAGCTTAGGAGGAAGACGGTAGAGCCGATGAAGGTTCAGTGGAGTGAGAGTAAAGGCGATTGTACTAGGGAGACCGTAGAGAGCATAAGGACTGCTTATCTAGAGCTCTTTACTTGGTAAGACTTTATGTTTATCGCGTTTACTTTCACTTTCGATATCATATAAGGTAGTTTAATATCCTACATGCTAAGGTACGCATAGATATCATTTCTTATTTTGTGTGCATGTTTGATGTTTGATATATTTTCTCATGAATGTTAGGCATGCAGGAAAGCTATGCTTGATTTTACCTTATTTGTATTGGGGATTTCGAGGGGCAAAATTCCTAGGGGAGAGTGTAGTGACCTATATTTTATGTACTAGAGGATCGTAAAATATTATTTTTAAATTCATATAAGGTCATATGACTCTATAACATTGGGAAAGGCCTATTAGTGACATTTCCCATCTTTAGAATTTTTCAGAATGATTTATCCCTAAAAAATTGTATAGGTTATAACTTTTGATAGAAGTCAAATAAACATTTGAGACCACTTCCATTTGAAGATATGATGGTTTCCTTTCCGTAGGGTGGTCATAATGGCGATTTGGACTTTTTGGCTAGAAGATATGGCTGTTTGAAGATCGGTAATTTTTGGAGCAGCTTAGTGAGTGGTGTAAGCAACTCCAAATAACTCGGGATAATCTTGGATTTCGTGTGGTGACTAGCGAAGCAATGACATAGTGCTTCGACATGAAGATGCCGACAACAATGACGATGACTTCAAAACTTCGATACAATGAATCTACGACTTATGATGGGCATCTAGAGGCATTCTGAAGAGGACGACTTAACAATGGAGTCATGACGGTGATCCACAAGGGCAAGTTCAACGATGAGGGCTTGTGAGTAGAATTCGCGACTGTGTTCTACTATGGAGATGGGATGGGATAATGATTGAGTCCCATTATAAAGACACATGCAAATGGATCGTTGATAACTCGGAGGTTTCTAGTGTTTTCGTAAAGAAGGGGTATGTGGGTAGCTCCCACCTGGATTTGCGATCGTGTCCGGATCTTGCGATGGTAGATTACCCCGGGCATTGGGTTTGTGAGCTTGGTTCCTAGCCTTTCGGAGTAGCATGGATTCGAGCACCAATAAAGTTGGGATTTCGATTGAGTCCCTAGTCTGTGATTGTGCCATATGAGTTATCATATATCCAATGCACATGAGTGATTGCGAGGATTATTTGATGGGTGTTATGTTTTCCCGGGTTGTTTATCACTTTAGGATGTTACATGACATAGGTATACCCAAACACTGGACATTGCACTTTGACTATAGTACACTTATATGGCTATGATAGTATATTAGCATATATCGACCATTATGTGCTAACTTTTTGATGTAGGGACAGGTCAGGTATGGTTCTCATACCATATGCCCCTACTTACTATATATGATTTTTATAGTATTTTTAAGATGATGTATCGCTTATACCAGACTGTTGTCTAACCCGAGGTTTTATGATTTGCTTCTTATTATCTTGAGTACTCTTAAATAAATAGATTAGGGATAACAGGTTTGGATAGTGTATAGAGCTATATGGAGTACGAGCAAGAGGCTACACTTTCATATATTTATACAAGGAGCTTGGTATCACTTATATTCTACTATGCAGTACTATGGAGATATACTGGTACTTATATTACTTTAGAGACAATTTGGAGTTTATTTTGGATATTTAGGATGTATAAAACCTATTATTTTAGTTTTTGTATAATATGTGAACCTGTTGCACTTTGATGTTCTTGTTTATGGTTCATTTGATCATATCACTGTCTTGCCTGTTTTACATCTATGTTATTATATTATATTTTGCCTATGCATTGTGAGATGTTCTACAGGTCCTGTGTTTGAATTTTTATTTCTTTACATCTTGGACTAACGTCCTACATCGTCCGAGTACCTCCATGGCGCATTATACAGGTGTATTGGGTACCAGCGGTGTAGGGCATTCGTCATAGTTTAGAAGCAAGCGATGCCCCCCATTAAACCATTCTCGAAGTCCCTTTATATTTTTAGAATAATTAGAAGAATAAGATAATTGTTTACATATATTATAAACAGTTCAAACTTGCGATTCATAAGTAGTTTAAATATACATATTTAAATATAAAATACTAGATAGGAACCAAAATGGATGTAATAATTATTGAAATGTTAATTTGTAGGTAATTTATGTTAAACAATTAATTTTGTAGTGCAATGTATGAATTTTTTTAATGAGATAAATGAATAATAAACTAAATTTGTTAATGCGCTCATGTGTATTATTTATGTTACGTTATTTATATATTTTTATACTTGAAAGAAAAACAATAATTTTATCACTATTGTTGATGTTAATATGATATACATATCGAAACCATCATATTTTAGGATTTATTGGATGAATTGACAAATATTTGTTAACTTAATTTGGTCGAATAGTTTAAATTCAAGATTAAGTAATTAATTTAGATATATTAACTTAAATGTATAATATTATGTGGTACTGAGGAAGGTTTTGTAAATAACCGTAGAAATTTCAAAATGTTGGTATTTGATGTTAAAAACAAAAGTTTTACAATTCAATGTAGGGTAAATATGTACTAATATGAATAAATTATAATTTAAATTTGTAATTATTATTTATGTATATAATTTATGTTATTTGATTAACGTATTTATAAATTTTAATGAATTTTCTATCATTTTTTTAATATAAATATGATATATAGATATATATGTGCGTGTGCGCGTGCGTGTGTGTGTACGCGCACACACACTAAAATTTCCATATTTTTTTGATTTATTAGACGGATCAAGGTATACCAATTTACTGAATTTATTTAAATAGTTTTAAGATTGAAAAAATAATTTTAATATATGTACTTAAATGTAAAATATTAGAAGGGAATTGAGGGGTTTTTGTAAATAATTATAGAAAAATTAAAATGCAAATTGAGGGGTTTTTGTAAATGTATAGAAGGGAATTGATAGGATTTTGTTATAAGTTTTATTTGAGGCCTAAAGTTGAAATATGTTTTTTTTGGGTCTATAAGCAAAATTTGTCATTAAAATGTAGGTTTTGAAGAAAATAATGTAATTTTATAATGCAATATATGATATTTTGTTGAGATAAAATTTAAACTGAATCTATTATTATGTTATGTATATTTGTGAAGTGACTTATGTATCTTTACATCAATTCAAAAATAATTTTACCAATTTCGTTCATATAAATATTTTATTCATGTTAAAATTTAAATATTTTCATAAATTAGTAAACAAATTAACGGATATTAATTAATTGGATTTATCTAATTAGTTTAAATTTAAGATTGCAAAATTAATTTAAATATACGGAATTAAATGTAAAATACTAGGAAAAAGCGAGTTAAGATTTGTAAATAATCGTAGTAGTTTTAAATGTAGGTATTTGAAGTTAGAAGTAAACTTTATAATGTATGCATGATAAAGTTATTTGTATGAATTACAAATGAACCTTTTTTTATTGCTTTATGTGATTTAATCTCTTTATAGTTGAATGAAAAACTAATTTTACCATATTGGTTGTTACGTTAGTAATATACATATATAATGTCATTATTTAGTATTTGTAAGAAATATCAATCAATATTAGTTAACTAAACGTATTTAAATAACTTAAATTTTGGATTATGCAAATAACTTTAATGTATAAAGTTAAACATAAAATATTAAGAGGTAATTAATGAATTTTACTTAAATATTTTTATAAACTTTAAGATGTCTGAACCAGAATGTAAAACGATGTGAGTTAGTGAAACAACTCTAAAGTGATAAATCGAAAGGATGTAAAAATAGAATATCAAGTGAGTAAAGGCTTAGTATCTATTAATTTATTATATAGTAGTAAAGCAGAAGAATTTCCTGCTTTAAATAATAGGAATTTTCTCTTCTCTCCTTAATTCTCTCTAGATATTTTATTATTAAATTGTAACGACCCGTAAATCCGTACCCTTTGAGTCAACACTAAATCACATGTGTCCAACTCAAATTGAATAGATATACGAATCTTTAGGGGTGAAGAAGGAAAGATAGAAGGAAATAGAAACAACAATACAAAATCTCACAATCGCAGCGGAACAAATATAATATATAACGATACATCTTTATACAAAAGAAAACTCTTAACTGTTAT
Organism: Allium fistulosum; assembly: GCA_030737815.1. NCBI lineage: Eukaryota > Viridiplantae > Streptophyta > Magnoliopsida > Asparagales > Amaryllidaceae > Allium > Allium fistulosum. The sequence goes on from CM060904.1 coordinate 1,326,105,569, forward strand.
TCATACATATCATCATCAGAGTATAACAATCAACAAAACAATACCAAACAGTTATAATAACTTATCCACACCAGTGCTGAATATATAGTCTACATACACAGCAAAATATAATCAAATACGTGGAATACGCCTGTGTCTCCTCCATCTCGTCTCCTGAGCTCCATAGCATTCTAACCTGAAACTGTAATATTCGGTCTGACCCGAGCATTATAACAAAATAACACCCAAGTCAGTCTGGAAAACCAGCATGAGAAAACACACTCAATTTTAATTATTAATGTTATCAAAATCTTTGGAAAACAAAGGTATCTCGTAAGACCACGTCACACATAAACACGACGGGTTTTTACCTTACGATAACCAAAACATTTTATACCAAAATCATCTCCCCTGTTTTAGTCATTCACGGTTGATGAGCCTTGAGGCTACGATTACCTTTTAGAATAGCATTCATTCTTGGAATGTTTGTAACGACCCTGAATTTCGAACAAATTAAATTGAGAATATTTAATTAATTTTAAATATTTGAACGATGATTTAATTTGTATCCCGAATATAATTTTGAAACTGACGATTTAAATTATAAAAATTTATCTATTGAAAGTGAATAAAATTTGAATCTTCAAATTTAGGCCGTTTAAAAATATTTCAAACGCTTGTAAAATTTATATTGATAACACTGAGGATAACAGCAGCTTCAGAATTGAAATTTAAACTGTTTTACTCAGTTTTGAATTTTATTGTTTGAACCGATATTTAAAAATAGTCATTTTTTAAACAGTCTCGGAATTCGACGAGACCAGTCCCATTGGGTCCGTAATATTGTATTATTACTGGATTTCAAATTTCGTATTTTTCGAAGCTAATGCGTAACCATACGAAGAATAAACGCGTTAAAATAAAATGAGATTCGATTTAAAATTTAAACTTATATTTATTTATATCACACGTTGTCTTCCCTTTTATCACGCCGAGCATCACGAGACTATCGTGCAACCCATCCCCTTCAGATTCAAGTAACCCATACCTCCCTCAATTTTAAAGTAACCGTATCTTCATTCCTCAGATCAAAATAAACGAAAAAAAAGGGGGAAAATTCTTCGATCGAACTGATTGAAAACTTGGCCTCAACTCAAAACACTATAGAGGTAAGGCAGACACGTTCATTTCAAATCGAGCGACATACCTCTTCAAAAATCAATTTATGGCCGCCCTTACCTCCCCCTTTTCTTTTGTTCCTCCTTCGTTATTCCTCTTCTTCAAATTATCTGGAAATCGCGGCTAGGAGGAGGGGCATCGACAATTCGATCTCGGCGTAGGGAGTAAGGACGTACGCGCAACGTCGTGGAAGGGGGAGTGTCGCGTTCGTCGAGAGGAGAGTCTCAAAGCCCAAGTTTAATTGAACGCAACTATTCGAGTTCATCGATCGAATCAAGCTCGAACTCGATGTGTTGCCTTCGTCAGAGCGGATGAGGTCGCGTACGCGAGCAAAGAGGGAGGGATCGCGTCCAGAAATCGCGAGGTGGCGGCAATCTCGATCGAGGTTGGGGCGGTGCTTGGAGTTTGGTGGTTTCGCGACTGGGGTCGTGGGTGCGAGCGAAGTAACCTCAGTGGTATAAGGAGGGTCGCGAGCAAGGCGCTGTAAATTGGGGGAACTCGAGAAGCTCGCGGCAAATCGAGCAAGCATCTTCGTCGATCCATCTGGCAGCTAGTCGAGCCCGAGCTCGAGTTCACGGTGGCGCACAATCTGAGGCAGGGTGGTTCATCGCGTTGGTGATGGTATCAGTAGGGCGGCAAGCTCTGGTTGACGAGCAGGGGAAGCTCGATGAGGTCACTGTGAGGTAAGGCAGCGAGGTATACATTTAAATTAATTTAATTTAAATAAATGAATAAATATAAATATGTGAGACTTTATTTTACAGTAAAGGAATTTTAAAACAGTTCTGTTTTAATTTAAATTCATAAATTGGTATACAAAGGATATATATTCATATATGCATGTAAGCAGTAAGTATATATGCATATCTATTTCAATAATATAGGGAAACAGTTTTAAATATAAAGTCTGTTCTGTTTTAATTAAAATAGGATTAGAGGTAAATTAAGAAAAGATATATATATATATATATATATATATACAAGGTTTGATTTAAATTTAATTTTAAATTTAAATTGTTAGTTAGATAAATTTGTTAAAGGAGAAATTAGTTTTAAAATTTATTTAAAGGAAACTGGGTTAAAAGAATGGGGTCATTGTATAATTAAAACATATCAAGTTAGAAATTTAATGGTTCGATTTATTTCGAATATTAATAAATCGTATAAATGTTTATACAGTTGAAATCGTAAAGGGAACAAGACGAAATGGAAATGGATGTCAAAATAAAAAGCTAAGGTGAGATTTTCTCACTCGAAGGAAAATTTATTTTACAGTTATTGATTTGACTGATATGAGTGTTATTGGATGTGCTATTAGATATAGTAGGATATATCTATTATATATATAGCAATATATACATATTGGCATATGTATATATTGGATTGATGATTTCCCGCCTCGTATAGCGGATGAGACCCTATTGCGCCGTTAGTAAGCGGATTTTTATAAAACCCATATACCGCGATAATTCCGTACTGGAGCGGAATTGGTATTGTGCTAACATCTGTGGATGCAGGGAAATAGGTTGGAGGGATCCAACTGGACCCCTCACATTGACTGAATTTATTTATACTGTGATATGAATCTGTGAATGATTATATTGATCATATTGATGTCTGGAAATTGTTTGAAAGCTAAAATTTAGCTGAATGGATGTTTGATATCATTGGATTCCAAAAATAAATGAAATTGAATTTTTGGTAATTCAAGCAGAAAATTTTAAGTGAATTGATTTTTTTGAAATCGAATAAAATTTGAAGGAAAGAATTTAAAGGTATAAAAGTTGATTTTTATAGTATTATCGAATTTATTCCAGAATAAAGTGAAAATGTTAAATAAATGGATTTCGTAAAATAGTGATTTTAAATTGAAGAATTTAATTTAAAATTTGGATTTTTAAAAATAGATTGAAAGAAACGATTGAAATTTATTTTCTTAAAAAGGAATTTATTTAAGAAAAGATAAGTTGGAAATCCTATTAGAAATTTAATTTGCAAATTGAAACAAATTGGGAAATCAATGTAAAATGATTTCAAATTTAAGAATCCATTGTTAAAAACAGAATATTGAATAATTTGAGGAAAATAAGGAATTTACTTAGTAGTGATAAATAAATTTTTAAATCAATATCGAAATTGATTTGGGGATTGAAGTTTTTATAAATAGAATTGAAATTTATAAAAGTTGTTTATAAATTCAAAATCAATTGAATTTGATAAGTAAAATATAGAAGTTGATAAAAAGAAGATTTATAAGTTGAAGTTGTTATTAAAACAGAAATAGAATTTATAAACGTCGTTTTATAAATTCAAAATCAATTGAATTTGATAAGTTGAATATAGAAGATTATAAAAAAAAGATATATTCACGATTTTGGACAGTGAATGTATTATTGAATAAAATGGATTCATTTTTGAAAAAGTGATATTAAAAATGAAGCTAAACATTTTAAAGATGTTTTAAAATGTATTGTGAATCGAAAGCATAGATTTCAACACTTGTTGTTGAAATAGGCGTTTTCGAAAATATAAGGAAATGATGGACTATAACACTGTTGTTATAGTAAATGATTTTCGGAAGAAAATGTTTTGATGTAGTATTGGGATTTATATATCTATCTTAATTCCGAATCCCTATACTAGTGATTTTGAGTCGTCGTAACGATGTTTTACGTAACATTCGTTTTGACTCAAATAAATGTTGCTATAGTAAATGTTTTCCTTAAAGAATGAATATATACTTAATTTGATTTAAGTATATCGAATATTTTCCAAGTGTTGAAAATAAATGATTTGTGAAATACTTATTATTAAATAAGTATGGAATGTTTTCCAATATGAAATGAACGTTTTTTGAGATTTATCTTCTTAAAGATAAATCGAAATCGAACATTGAAAACGATTTGAAAATCGTATATCAGTAGATATTTTGAAAGATATAAATTCACTATGGAATTTATAAAGGAAAGGGAAACTGTTTAGAAAAATAAACGTTGATTTATTTTTTGAAGTGTGGAAATTTTTATATCTAGTAAAGATATTTTTGAAGATGAAATAATTTGGAAAATTATTTGGAATCTGATGATGTTGAGCATCTTTATTGATAGTTAAATAACCGACTATCAATAATTACCTTTAGATAGGTATTTGTTGTGAATTGGATGAATTTGAATGCCACACTTATTTTTGAATAATCGCTCACTATTCGGGTTAGCCGGGAAAGGACCATGGGGTCGTATAACCCATTCCGAATATGTGATACGTCGTTATGAATTGCATTCGAAGACCGGTGTTGAAGACCGGATATTTTTGAAAACGGAAGGATTACCGTCGAGTTACTCTACATCGACTGATCTTCGATTTAGAGGTTTGATCACCCTTAGTGACGGGAAGTCCTGACGTGATTGAAAATTATCCGGATATGCAAGGGCTTCGTGAGAAGTGCCTTCGGTTCTGTTCGATCCCGGAACAGACTTGTATGGATTGTGTGTCTGACGTTACAATTTGAGATATAAAGCTGATTTCTTTCAAATACATTTCTGTTGGTGGCGGAGAATTTATTCTCTTAGCTTAACACCCTTCTCTGAGACGTACGAGCTCAGAGGTTATGTAGTTGAAATTTATCAGCGATATATCCCAATTTGGTAACGTGGCATACTGAGTGTTGCTGTGAAATGATCGGTGTTTGATCATTTGCGATATGATCATTTGTTTGATCTTATATCTTTGTGATCATAGGTTGATCATTTTGTTTGACCCGAAGCAGGGCTTTTTGAGAAAGCGTAGCTTTGTGGACGAGACTTCGTCGAGCCTCACACCCCGGAAATGGTCGAAACAGGACGAATGCGGCAAGGTTCTAGGGAGTAGCGCCCCTTAGTGTATGTCATTCCTTCTGGATAAAGGTGGTATCATGGTATGGAGCCCAGATACTTAACCTCTGTGGTTACTGCATTATTATTATCTATGTGGTTTGTTGCGAATCGGGGATCCTCGGGAAGATCGGTGACGATCGGGGGATGGCATACGCGTGTCAGTAGTTACCTATTTTTGCAGAGGTAACCCGGCCTTGTGTTGGCAGAGATCCGGTTAGGTTCTCGGGTCGTCTATTCCACGGACGTACCCATCGTGGATAGGAAGTTCCTTAGCCTGACCATTTGTTGGAAATCCAAAGAAACAATACGAGCCTTGTACGGTTTTAGTTGTAGAACCTGCCATCTAATATGGCAGCTATAGCAAGCATACTATAATGGTACCTATGCTGGCTAAGATTTATATTCTACTTTCGAAATGTTTTCTACACTATGCACTAATAGTAATATCAAAAAGGATTTGATTTTCGCGTAGTAAGCATCTTTGACTATCATAAGAAGAAATCTCCTCCAAGTCTGCGTTTGCATTGTGTGTGTGGCGGGAGGTCTTATGGTAGTTTCATTTTTCCAAAAACATTGCGAATTGACTTTAAAAATATTTCTGTTGTTTAATTTAAAGATAAACTGTTTTACGATCTCACACCAGTCACCATGACTGACTCGGAGTTTATTGTTCCCTTCTAAACTCTGGGTGCCCACCAATTTCCACACGGGCAGCCTAGAGTTATATTATCAGGATATTCTGGATATTCTGGAGCTTTGGAGATAAGCTGGATGGCGAGACGTAGTATTTGTATCTGATATTATTTATTCCGCTGTGTATTCTGTATGAGGACAAGTTATATAACTGTCCATTGTTGTATATTGACTCTGATGATTGATGTATGTATAAAATGATATAGTTCTTTGTTTTAAAGATTACTGATTTATCTATTATATGTTGTTCCGCTGCGATGTGTAAGATTCTGATATTGTTTCTGTCCTGATGTTGTTCTCTTCTTCTTCTATCTTTTCTTCTACCTCTTTTTCTTCTATTTCTTCTTTCTAAAACCCTCACTATTGGAGTTTCCGGCACTCGATTTCTCGGCAGTCGATAAAGTGAGTATCGATGTCGAATTTTCGAAAGTCGAAAATTTCAGGATGTGACAGAGTGGTATCAGAGCATATGGTTAAGCGACAACCCTGCTCTGTTGGGTGTTACTCATTAGAGATAGAGTCAGTAGTACTCTAGAATGAGTTGAGTGAAATAATAGATATGAGCGCGTATTTGTTAGTGAATATAAAAATGTTTTATATTGTGTTTGCTTATCCGTTGAGATGTTTGTGAATTTTGGTCGGTATGTGGGACGCCATATTATCGATAGGGATTTCTAAACACTTAAACGAGGCAAGACGACATAGAAATTGTTTTAAAATAGGGTGAATGAATTAATTTTACCCAAAACTATTTTTGTATATAAAAGAAATGATTTTCTGTAAATTATTACAGTATATGGATGCCTGTTTGTTAGAAAGGTGATAATATTGAAATGTTATCATTTTTATATGAAATTAAATAAGAAATTGAAATCGCAACTCCAAAGTTAAGAAATAAATTCACATATGAATGGAATTTGAGAATGTAAATTATAAATGTGAATTGTAATTTAAAACGGAATTCCAGAGAAGTTTTTGGAAATGTTTTGAAAAGAATTTGAAAATTTTGGAGATTTGGAAAGTTTAAATCATTTTTGATTTGAAAATGAATTTCAAAGGTTTTGAAAAGTATTTTGGAGAGTTGAAAGCTCTAAACTCTTTTTGGTCGCTGGAAAATAACTTCGATGATGACCGCGGCATCATTGGTGTTCATTTTCGGGTTTCCAAAAGAGGAATTGCTGCCAAATTGTTTTAAATGAAAGTTGTTTGGAAAATTGAGTTTTGTTTTGAAAATTCAAAAGATAAATTTGAATTGTTTTCAAAATGGATTTGAAAGGTTGGAAAGACTCTGGAATACTGTATAAGAATATTTATGGAATATGATTGAATTTATAACTTATACAAATAGAAATTGTTAATGTAAATTATGTAATTGTGATTGGAATTAAAGTTCATTAACAAATGAAATCTATAAACGTGAATTGAAAGTATAAGGAAATAAATTCATATATGAATAAAATGGTGAATATAAATTGTAAATGAATTTATAATTGAAAATAAAATTCCTTAATAAAATGGAATTGTGAAGGTGAATGTATAAATGATTGTATAAATCAAGATGTAAATAAGTTGTTAACTTATAGAATATTTGAAATCTGATTGGAATGGAATTCAAATTGAAGACGAATGAATTAGTAATTGGAACTAATTTAAGATAGTGCAGTTGTAAATGACAGATAATTGATAAAATTCAATTTTTTCAGAATTGAAAGTGAATTGAATCCAAATTAGATTGGAATTGTGAATTGAACTCAAATGAGAAATTGAAATGTGAAATTGAATTCAAATAAAATTTGAAATGTAAAATTGAAGATAATGGATATAACTTCAATAGTGAACTAATGATGATATAAGCAGTTATATTGAAAATTTTGTAATTGAATGTACGAAATGGTTTGAATATATGTAACTAAATATAATGGCTAGTAAGATATACAGGTATAAAGGAATTGGAATTTGATTTCAAAGATAAATTCGAATTGCTCGACAAAAGGTAAGTATTTGAATTTTAATATGAGTTTTTGCTGATTTCTGGTCTAGCCGCTTGGCTTTTTCTTTTTCTTTTTGAAATCTGAGAGTCCGTAGGGACGTTTTGTAGTCGTACCGTATTAGCCGCGCAAAGGAGACGCTGGCGAAATTTTTCGAAAATTTCGAGTGTTAGAAAATTTTTGAGAAGATTTTGAAAGTTTAAATTTGAATTTAAACTTAAAATTGAATTGTTAAGAAAACAATGTTGTTTGAAACTTAGAATTGAAGTTGGGAAAAAATTTTAGTTGAATTGATAACGAATCTCTAGTAGAGAGATTTGTTTTGAAAATTGATAAAACTATTGGATTGTGAAAAATAGTAGACGAGTTAAGGACCATTTTTCCTAACTTGTAATTTCGAGGACGAAATTCTTTTAAGGGGGGAAGTCTGTAACGACCCTGAATTTCGAACAAATTAAATTGAGAATATTTAATTAATTTTAAATATTTGAACGATGATTTAATTTGTATCCCGAATATAATTTTGAAACTGACGATTTAAATTATAAAAATTTATCTATTGAAAGTGAATAAAATTTGAATCTTCAAATTTAGGCCGTTTAAAAATATTTCAAACGCTTGTAAAATTTATATTGATAACACTGAGGATAACAGCAGCTTCAGAATTGAAATTTAAACTGTTTTACTCAGTTTTGAATTTTATTGTTTGAACCGATATTTAAAAATAGTCATTTTTTAAACAGTCTCGGAATTCGACGAGACCAGTCCCATTGGGTCCGTAATATTGTATTATTACTGGATTTCAAATTTCGTATTTTTCGAAGCTAATGCGTAACCATACGAAGAATAAACGCGTTAAAATAAAATGAGATTCGATTTAAAATTTAAACTTATATTTATTTATATCACACGTTGTCTTCCCTTTTATCACGCCGAGCATCACGAGACTATCGTGCAACCCATCCCCTTCAGATTCAAGTAACCCATACCTCCCTCAATTTTAAAGTAACCGTATCTTCATTCCTCAGATCAAAATAAACGAAAAAAAGGGGGAAAATTCTTCGATCGAACTGATTGAAAACTTGGCCTCAACTCAAAACACTATAGAGGTAAGGCAGACACGTTCATTTCAAATCGAGCGACATACCTCTTCAAAAATCAATTTATGGCCGCCCTTACCTCCCCCTTTTCTTTTGTTCCTCCTTCGTTATTCCTCTTCTTCAAATTATCTGGAAATCGCGGCTAGGAGGAGGGGCATCGACAATTCGATCTCGGCGTAGGGAGTAAGGACGTACGCGCAACGTCGTGGAAGGGGGAGTGTCGCTTTCGTCGAGAGGAGAGTCTCAAAGCCCAAGTTTAATTGAACGCAACTATTCGAGTTCATCGATCGAATCAAGCTCGAACTCGATGTGTTGCCTTCGTCAGAGCGGATGAGGTCGCGTACGCGAGCAAAGAGGGAGGGATCGCGTCCAGAAATCGCGAGGTGGCGGCAATCTCGATCGAGGTTGGGGCGGTGCTTGGAGTTTGGTGGTTTCGCGACTGGGGTCGTGGGTGCGAGCGAAGTAACCTCGGTGGTATAAGGAGGGTCGCGAGCAAGGCGCTGTAAATTGGGGGAACTCGAGAAGCTCGCGGCAAATCGAGCAAGCATCTTCGTCGATCCATCTGGCAGCTAGTCGAGCCCGAGCTCGAGTTCACGGTGGCGCACAATCTGAGGCAGGGTGGTTCATCGCGTTGGTGATGGTATCAGTAGGGCGGCAAGCTCTGGTTGACGAGCAGGGGAAGCTCGATGAGGTCACTGTGAGGTAAGGCAGCGAGGTATACATTTAAATTAATTTAATTTAAATAAATGAATAAATATAAATATGTGAGACTTTATTTTACAGTAAAGGAATTTTAAAACAGTTCTGTTTCAATTTAAATTCATAAATTGGTATACAAAGGATATATATTCATATATGCATGTAAGCAGTAAGTATATATGCATATCTATTTCAATAATATAGGGAAACAGTTTTAAATATAAAGTCCGTTCTGTTTTAATTAAAATAGGATTAGAGGTAAATTAAGAAAAGATATATATATATATATATACAAGGTTTGATTTAAATTTAATTTTAAATTTAAATTGTTAGTTAGATAAATTTGTTAAAGGAGAAATTAGTTTTAAAATTTATTTAAAGGAAACTGGGTTAAAAGAATGGGGTCATTGTATAATTAAAACATATCAAGTTAGAAATTTAATGGTTCGATTTATTTCGAATATTAATAAATCGTATAAATGTTTATACAGTTGAAATCGTAAAGGGAACAAGACGAAATGGAAATGGATGTCAAAATAAAAAGCTAAGGTGAGATTTTCTCACTCGAAGGAAAATTTATTTTACAGTTATTGATTTGACTGATATGAGTGTTATTGGATGTGCTATTAGATATAGTAGGATATATCTATTATATATATAGCAATATATACATATTGGCATATGTATATATTGGATTGATGATTTCCCGCCTCGTATAGCGGATGAGACCCTATTGCGCCGTTAGTAAGCGGATTTTTATAAAACCCATATACCGCGATAATTCCGTACTGGAGCGGAATTGGTATTGTGCTAACATCTGTGGATGCAGGGAAACAGGTTGGAGGGATCCAACTGGACCCCTCACATTGACTGAATTTATTTATACTGTGATATGAATCTGTGAATGATTATATTGATCATATTGATGTCTGGAAATTGTTTGAAAGCTAAAATTTAGCTGAATGGATGTTTGATATCATTGGATTCCAAAAATAAATGAAATTGAATTTTTGGTAATTCAAGCAGAAAATTTTAAGTGAATTGATTTTTTTGAAATCGAATAAAATTTGAAGGAAAGAATTTAAAGGTATAAAAGTTGATTTTTATAGTATTATCGAATTTATTCCAGAATAAAGTGAAAATGTTAAATAAATGGATTTCGTAAAATAGTGATTTTAAATTGAAGAATTTAATTTAAAATTTGGATTTTTAAAAATAGATTGAAAGAAACGATTGAAATTTATTTTCTTAAAAAGGAATTTATTTAAGAAAAGATAAGTTGGAAATCCTATTAGAAATTTAATTTGCAAATTGAAACAAATTGGGAAATCAATGTAAAATGATTTCAAATTTAAGAATCCATTGTTAAAAACAGAATATTGAATAATTTGAGGAAAATAAGGAATTTACTTAGTAGTGATAAATAAATTTTTAAATCAATATCGAAATTGATTTGGGGATTGAAGTTTTTATAAATAGAATTGAAATTTATAAAAGTTGTTTATAAATTCAAAATCAATTGAATTTGATAAGTAAAATATAGAAGTTGATAAAAAGAAGATTTATAAGTTGAAGTTGTTATTAAAACAGAAATAGAATTTATAAACGTCGTTTTATAAATTCAAAATCAATTGAATTTGATAAGTTGAATATAGAAGATTATAAAAAAAAGATATATTCACGATTTTGGACAGTGAATGTATTATTGAATAAAATGGATTCATTTTTGAAAAAGTGATATTAAAAATGAAGCTAAACATTTTAAAGATGTTTTAAAATGTATTGTGAATCGAAAGCATAGATTTCAACACTTGTTGTTGAAATAGGCGTTTTCGAAAATATAAGGAAATGATGGACTATAACACTGTTGTTATAGTAAATGATTTTCGGAAGAAAATGTTTTGATGTAGTATTGGGATTTATATATCTATCTTAATTCCGAATCCCTATACTAGTGATTTTGAGTCGTCGTAACGATGTTTTACGTAACATTCGTTTTGACTCAAATAAATGTTGCTATAGTAAATGTTTTCCTTAAAGAATGAATATATACTTAATTTGATTTAAGTATATCGAATATTTTCCAAGTGTTGAAAATAAATGATTTGTGAAATACTTATTATTAAATAAGTATGGAATGTTTTCCAATATGAAATGAACGTTTTTTGAGATTTATCTTCTTAAAGATAAATCGAAATCGAACATTGAAAACGATTTGAAAATCGTATATCAGTAGATATTTTGAAAGATATAAATTCACTATGGAATTTATAAAGGAAAGGGAAACTGTTTAGAAAAATAAACGTTGATTTATTTTTTGAAGTGTGGAAATTTTTATATCTAGTAAAGATATTTTTGAAGATGAAATAATTTGGAAAATTATTTGGAATCTGATGATGTTGAGCATCTTTATTGATAGTTAAATAACCGACTATCAATAATTACCTTTAGATAGGTATTTGTTGTGAATTGGATGAATTTGAAATGCCACACTTATTTTTGAATAATCGCTCACTATTCGGGTTAGCCGGGAAAGGACCATGGGGTCGTATAACCCATTCCGAATATGTGATACGTCGTTATGAATTGCATTCGAAGACCGGTGTTGAAGACCGGATATTTTTGAAAACGGAAGGATTACCGTCGAGTTACTCTACATCGACTGATCTTCGATTTAGAGGTTTGATCACCCTTAGTGACGGGAAGTCCTGACGTGATTGAAAATTATCCGGATATGCAAGGGCTTCGTGAGAAGTGCCTTCGGTTCTGTTCGATCCCGGAACAGACTTGTATGGATTGTGTGTCTGACGTTACAATTTGAGATATAAAGCTGATTTCTTTCAAATACATTTCTGTTGGTGGCGGAGAATTTATTCTCTTAGCTTAACACCCTTCTCTGAGACGTACGAGCTCAGAGGTTATGTAGTTGAAATTTATCAGCGATATATCCCAATTTGGTAACGTGGCATACTGAGTGTTGCTGTGAAATGATCGGTGTTTGATCATTTGCGATATGATCATTTGTTTGATCTTATATCTTTGTGATCATAGGTTGATCATTTTGTTTGACCCGAAGCAGGGCTTTTTGAGAAAGCGTAGCTTTGTGGACGAGACTTCGTCGAGCCTCACACCCCGGAAATGGTCGAAACAGGACGAATGCGGCAAGGTTCTAGGGAGTAGCGCCCCTTAGTGTATGTCATTCCTTCTGGATAAAGGTGGTATCATGGTATGGAGCCCAGATACTTAACCTCTGTGGTTACTGCATTATTATTATCTATGTGGTTTGTTGCGAATCGGGGATCCTCGGGAAGATCGGTGACGATCGGGGGATGGCATACGCGTGTCAGTAGTTACCTATTTTTGCAGAGGTAACCCGGCCTTGTGTTGGCAGAGATCCGGTTAGGTTCTCGGGTCTTCTATTCCAGGGACGTACCCATCGTGGATAGGAAGTTCCTTAGCCTGACCATTTGTTGGAAATCCAAAGAAACAATACGAGCCTTGTACGGTTTTAGTTGTAGAACCTGCCATCTAATATGGCAGCTATAGCAAGCATACTATAATGGTACCTATGCTGGCTAAGATTTATATTCTACTTTCGAAATGTTTTCTACACTATGCACTAATAGTAATATCAAAAAGGATTTGATTTTCGCGTAGTAAGCATCTTTGACTATCATAAGAAGAAATCTCCTCCAAGTCTGCGTTTGCATTGTGTGTGTGGCGGGAGGTCTTATGGTAGTTTCATTTTTCCAAAAACATTGCGAATTGACTTTAAAAATATTTCTGTTGTTTAATTTAAAGATAAACTGTTTTACGATCTCACACCAGTCACCATGACTGACTCGGAGTTTATTGTTCCCTTCTAAACTCTGGGTGCCCACCAATTTCCACACGGGCAGCCTAGAGTTATATTATCAGGATATTCTGGATATTCTGGAGCTTTGGAGATAAGCTGGATGGCGAGACGTAGTATTTGTATCTGATATTATTTATTCCGCTGTGTATTCTGTATGAGGACAAGTTATATAACTGTCCATTGTTGTATATTGACTCTGATGATTGATGTATGTATAAAATGATATAGTTCTTTGTTTTAAAGATTACTGATTTATCTATTATATGTTGTTCCGCTGCGATGTGTAAGATTCTGATATTGTTTCTGTCCTGATGTTGTTCTCTTCTTCTTCTATCTTTTCTTCTACCTCTTTTTCTTCTATTTCTTCTTTCTAAAACCCTCACTATTGGAGTTTCCGGCACTCGATTTCTCGGCAGTCGATAAAGTGAGTATCGATGTCGAATTTTCGAAAGTCGAAAATTTCAGGATGTGACAATGTTAATCACTGCCTTCCAGGCAACGATGCAATGATAGCATTCATCCATACAAGTTGTCCTAGGTCTGGACAAACAGAATCTCCTTCAATAGCACCATCTCCATTATCTTTGAGATATCACAATTTGTAATGCACAAATCGAATCGAAGTGGTTTTCGAATAATTAAATCCGATCCCGGTCTCTTCGAAACGATCAACGAATTTGGCCAAATTTGATAGTCGGTTATTTAGCTATCAAAAAACATCAATCAGTCACTAGGCCTTGTTTTATAAATTTTTCAAACATTCATTTCAAAATATCTTTACAAAGATATATATTTAAATCTCTTCCAGTATATTCAATAATTGAAAACAATTAAAATTCCTATATCCATAACAGGATATTTAAATCCATATCAGCACTTAGAATATTTCTTTCAACCCTATTTATAATTCAACTCTTTGAGAAATATTTCTAAAATAATAATCTCGTAGTTTAATATTTCAAATCCTTCCAGTTTAATACTTAGAAAATATTTATAAGAATATTTCCTAAAATCATTTTATTTTCAATACTTAGGAAATATTCCTTTTATTTCATATTTCTCAAAATCCTTTATAAATTTTATTTGTAAATTCCTTAACTCACTTCTAACGAATTCTATAAGTTTTCGAAATTCAATTAATCCCCTTTAAAATTTTCAATATCAATTATACTCGTCTATAATCTCAACTACCCATTTCTAACTTCCTTTTTATGAATTTTAATTCATTTTCGAAGTTTCTATATTTAAATACTTTGGGAATTTCCTTAAGTTCTCAGAATTTCACTATAAGATTTCTCCTATAGAATCAAATCCTTTAAATAAACCTCGTTTAAAAATCTCGAGAGGATTTATAAATAAATTTCAATCATTTCAAAACTATATATATAATAGTGGAAATTAGCCACAAGGGCCTCTCTAGCAAGTGGAATTAGTTTCTAGGACACACAACTGAAATAATTACTTTTAAGGACAAAATGCAAAATAATTAGTTTCTAAGGCCAAAAAACCTATGAAATTATGTCCTTGAAAGTAATTGAACTACTGACTTTGTCCTTAAAAGTAATTATTCTGCTGACTTTGGCCTTGAAATTAATTTTTGTGGATGTGTCCTAGAAACTAATTGGACTACAAAGTTTGTTCTTCTGGTGAAATGCCATTATATAATAAGTATTTTTGAATAAAAATTCATTTTTAAAACATATTTAAGTAATTGTTTAAAATATTAAAATGCTTTATATAACATCGATAATTAATTTCCAATTCATTTTTAAATAAACTAATTGATTTACAAGGCTGATTATAAAAATTAGAATTTATTTCAATAAATATTAAATACTTGAAACTAACTTTTCAAAATAACTTAATCTAAATAGTAGTTTTTAAGATATATAGTATACTAAATAAAAATCTCATTTTAAAACAATTTTAATTTCTTGACAAAAAATAAAATCCAATATTCCAATTTCAATTTATAAATCCCTCTGGATTCGTATCACCTCGATTTCATTTTGATTTCCTAACTCTTCTCACATTTCAAAAATAGAATCCTCTATTTTTTCCCAAACCTGATTTTACTATCTCGATATAAATTCACACTGTGTATTTATATTTCCAATTTATCAACTGATATCATCTTCCCTAATTTATAAACACTGTTTATAAATTTATAAAGCCATTTGGGTTTTACTTGTTTACAAATATAATCTCATTTATAAAATTCCATTTTATAAATCCATTTCTTTATAAATCCCACTTATTTTTCAAATCTATTTTAAATATCAATTTTAACTTCTTTTCCATATTTTTCCCAGCAATATCGTTTTAAAATCCATTGTTAAAAATCCTCTATGTAAATTATTTTAAAATCTCTATTTAAAATATTTTTACAAATAGTTAAGTACAATCCAAATTCAATTATTGTTTTATCCAAATCAATTTCTTTAAAATAATCCAAATTCGATATAAATATTTTTATATTCAAACTCTCCTTTTAAATTCTTCCAAATTCAAAAATAATATTTTATGGTATTTAAAATACCAAAATATGGCCGGTGCTACTGTAGCATCCAAAAATTCAATCACAACAAAATCTTTATCAGATTGTTCATACAAATCATATATCACTATATATGAAATTTAAAATCAACATTTTTGAGTAATCCAGTTGGAACCCTCCAACCTGTTTCCCTGCATCCACAGATGTTAGATAACATAAAAATACCAATCCCAATTCGAGGGGATATCGCGGTAATATAGTGTCATCCGCTATTATACGGGGCGCATAGGGTCTCATCTGCTCCAATCGGTGGGAAATATATCCAACTACTACTATATATATAACATCCAAACTGATAAAAATTTATAAATTCCACCAGCATCCAATAATTTATTTTAATAATTTAAAATTAATAGCAGTAATCCAAATGAGTGAGATTTACTCACCTTGATTTTTATTTGCACTCCATTCCAATTTTAAATTAAATTGAACATTGCTCAATTTAATTTAAAATTCCACTTGCCTCTAAAAATCTCCAAACAAATTCTGTTTCGTAGCCTGCGCCATTACGAATGCAACGCCACCAATTTCGTGATTTTTCGACCTTGCATAAACATGTTATACATTTTATAAACATTTGAAATAATCATGATAATATTCATTTTACCTAATTAAAGTTAATTAGATTAATTACCAGATTAACGAAGCCAAATCACTGCTCCCTCGTGACAGCACTTCCAGGCGTGACTCTCTTCCTCCCCGACACCACGCAGCCACATCCCCAACGTCCAGCGCCTCACACACTCGCCTCTGCAGTCGCGTGCGCCCTAAAACCCCAAGCCCAGCCTTCATGACCTTCCAACCAGTGATGCCACTCCCTCGGCCACTTCGACCGCCACAACAGCGCTCGCGACAGCACTTTTAGCATCGTGACATCGCTCGATTACGCTGTCGTCTCTCTCCAAACATTGCGACTCTCAAATAACTCACTCACACTCCCCTCACGACCACGACCTGCCTCGCACGAGCGCCTCCTCCCCTAGTGTTCACGTGCGACTTGCCTTATCGTTTGCCGCCGCGACTTCGATTACGTCGCTATACCCCTTTTTTCCTCTGTTCGAATGTGAATTCGTTTTTTTTCTTGTTTATCTCCATTTGATCTGAAGGGGGAAAAGAAAACGGAGATCATGATTTAAAACAAAGGGGATGGCGGCTATACGTACTTGTAGGGTGGCTCCCTAGGTCAGCTTTGGGTCAGCATAGGGTGGCTATGATTTGAAGTTCTATTTTATTTTATTCAAAATATCTCCCCTTTCATATCTCGAAAATCTGAATCCCTATTGAGGCTTGCCGCCTGGCGTCCCTAATGTTATAACCCTATTTCGAAAGCAATGGAACAAGTTTTGAAGCTTAATTCGATCGTATGCGGAAGATGGTGTGACGACCTGGGATTTTAGCAATATTATTTTAATTAGCAACTAATCTGATTAATTAAAATACAACTTATCATTTTAAAAACAAATAAAACTTTTGGGCCATTTACTATTTATTTATGTATATATATGTGTATTTTGGAAGAAAGCTATGGTTTAAAAATTTAAAATAAAGTATTTCAAAAATATTTAAAGGAAAATCTATCTTATTCACATTAAATTAAAGTAAAATTCTACCTTATTAACATTTGATTTAAATATATATATAGATGTAATCTAGATAATAATGCTTGAAATAAAATAGAATCTTATCAATATTAAATATAAGTATAACAAAATATATGAATATAAATTAAGTGTTTGATAGTTAAGCTTAAAATAAAAATAAAAATAGGGATTTATGTTAGAAATAGAAATAAATGTGTAAGGTAAATTATATGGTTATATAAAGTGAACACTTAAGATAATTCTAGAAATTTATAACCTATAGAAGTACATGTATGCAAGGCAAGAAAAATCATATATGTACATACCAAATAAAAAAGTGGATAAGTATGAAAATAAAACCAGACCATAGCATTAAATGCTATCATTTCAGCCTCCACAAGCAAGAAAAATCTCTGACCAAAATTTGTACCAGTTAAATACAAGCCATGTATACTTGTTCTGTTATATCAACCTCCTTATCTCATTTCGTTTACAAAAACTTAGCATACCATAAAAGAAAATATAATCTTACCTCTAAAGCTTAATTTACAACTCAACTAATCAAGCTAGAGGATCAAAAAGATCAAGCTGACAGTTTTTTTTAAACAAAATCTACTCTCTGTTCAAACTTGTTTTCAGGTGAGTAAACAATTTATTTAAAACTTAAGTAAATAAATCTGTTGCAAAGTTTTGAGATGAATGATGTTTGGTTTGTGCATGTTTAAGTCATATCTGTGTTCATGAATATATGTAAGTATGCATGCCTATTGTATTTAACATCTCTGTTCTCTATTCAGAACTTAAAGTTTTGATTAAAAATTCAAAATCTTCTCCTTTGATCTCTGTTAGGCCGTAGTTTTCAAACAAATTAAGTTTGTTTAAACATGAACTAGGATCTAAAAATAGTTTAAACATGTTTATATATATAGCATCTGGAAACCAAGATTTGCAGTAAAAAATTTATAAGCATGTTAAAACCAATTGTTGCAATTCTCTGATTCAAGTATAGATCTTGAATCGTCTCTAGAAGATATGAATTTTAAAAGGAAAATCAGGATTTTTAATAATGTTTTTAGTATGCATTTTGGTAATGACTGGAAATTGGTTTTGGGGTAATTTCTGGTGATCGGCAGTAGTTGGAGGATCGGGGATTTGGCTGGAGCGAGTTTGGGGTTAGTCGATGTCAGGAAAAATATCTAGTGGAGTTCCAGATCACTGTGGCATCGGCATTTGACTAGAATAGGTTCTAAACCCTAGTTTAGTTGAGTTCGGAATTTTGGTCACCACGAGGTCTCTAGTTGATCGAGTGGCATAGCGTTTTGGTGTTGGTTTCGTGGAAGTCTAGCGAAGGCGTGGCCGGAGTTGCAGCAGCTCTGGTGATCGGAGACGTGGGTTCGAGGAGTTTTTCCTGGTAGAGTTTTGGTTCCAGGCTTAACTGTGAAGCTCGATTTTGATTTGGGTTTTGTGGTGACGAATGGATGGTCGGAGTCGGTTGTAGGGAGGATCGCCGACGTGCGGGAGGTGTTGGAGATGGTCACGGTGGCATTGATCGCTGGTTCATGTGCATGGTGGTTTGGTTATGTCAGTGGATTTTGTTGTGGAGGTTTGCTCGAAGGGAGACCCGGGTGAATGAGAAGATGGACTCGAGTTTGTTCTCGTGTACGTGAGTGTAAGCTGTTTTGAAAGTTTTAAAATAAAGCAAGGTTTTGAAAATTTAAATTGAAGCTAGTTTTAAACTATTACTTGATAATGTTTTAAGTATTTAAAGGAAATTATGATTTGGTAACTTTAATTTATCAAGTTAAATGTTTATTTTATTTCAAAACTCAATTAAATGATTTAATTAAGGAAGTTAATTATAAAGGAAAAAATGTTTTTTATGATAATTAAGTCATTAATAAAGATAATGTTTTATCTTAAGGATAATTAAGGTTTTAATGATTTAAGATTAATTAAGTTAATTAAGAAAATTTAAGTATAATTAATTAATTTAACTAATTAATGATAAAGGATTAATTAAGAAATTAATTAAGGGTCATTAATTTAATTATCTCAATAATTAAGATCGATTTAATTAATGACTAAAGATTAATTAATTTGTAATTAATTAATTAAGTAATTGGAGGTTGATTAATTTGTAATTAAGAAGTACTTAATTAAGTTTATTAATTAATAATTAGGTTTTATTAATTAATAAATAAGAGATAATTAATCTAAAGAGATTAATTAAGGGTTGAGTGATTAATTCTTAAGTAATTAATTAAATTAATTATAATATGGATTAATAATTCCTATTTAGGGATGTTATATGAGTAGAATGTCTGGATTGATTGATATCTATTGGATAATAACCTGTAATATTCTGTGATGTGATATTGGATATATCTGTGATAAATATGTGATATTTATCTGTGTTAAATGCTGTGTGAATTCAATATTAAATTGAATTAAATTGTTTGAAACTTAATACAACTTGGACCTAAAAGATGGCGTTTTGGATTTCGATGAGACCGGGATCAGGTTTCCAGATTTGGATATCCGAAAACCACATCGATCCAAATTAACGATAGGTCGTGAATCTCAAGTGAAGATTAAGATTCAGAGTGCAAAGATTATCGTCGTTAACTCTGAGGGTGATTCCAAAATGAGTGTAACGAGATAATGCCTTCGGTTTCGTTCGAACCCGGAACGAACTTGTATGGATTGAATGCTTTCAACACATCGTCAGGTGGACGATGAGCATTCTAAGAGATGTGTTCTATAAAGGTAATCGTAGCCTCAAGCCTCATCAACCGGGAATGGCTAAAACAGGGGAGGTGCAGTAAGGTTAAGTGGGTAGCACCCAAGTAGGATGAGATATACTCCTGTCTAGATGTCCCTATTTATTTTGGCTTAGTGGCAGTTGTTGGCCACAACTGCGGGATTGTCTTGTTTGGGACTGTCCAGTAAGGGATGGTTCCACCTTGTGTTGCTGGGGGTCGGGCGTGATCCTCAGTACGTTGATCTAGGCCACGTACTGTAACGGGCGGTACCCCAGTAGCCCTGCCATTGATGGAAAACCAATCTTCCTACGTGATCCTACGGTTTTGATTGTATTACCCACTTTGTGGCTAGTATGCTGGAATTTAATCATGTAACAATTTAAGCTATTTCTTATTTAATTGAAAACCCTAGACACTATTATAATATCACCGGATTTCCTATAAAATGTTTTGGTTAGCGTAAGGTAAAAACTTACCCGTGTTTATGTATGGGAAGTCTTACGTTATACCTTTGTTTCAAATGGTTTTCAAAGTTAAGTAACTTTAACCCGTTTACTCACACCAGACCCATGTCTGACCCGGAGTTTATTTTGTTTTTCTTAAACTCTTGGGTACTCAAATTTTTATGAGTAGCCAAGTGATCAGGTTTGGATTATTGAAGTCTGGAGGATCTTGGAGCAGAAGTCCAGACGTATATATCTATCTATCTAGTTCCGCTGTGTATGTTGTATTTTGGAATGTATGAAATGGCAGATATATATATATGATTGTCTTGTTTGAATGATGTTGTGTAACTCTGATATATGTAAGACTATGTAATAGTTATGTGATGTATTATATTTTGTTCCGTTTCCGCTGTGAGATTCTGAATTGTGTTGTTCTTTCTTCTTTCTTTCTATTTCTATCTATTTCTTTCTTGACGATGATACGTCTTTCTGTGGATAGAAAGGCGGGTCGTCACAAATGGATTTTTGAATCTACTATTTAAATTGAATTTAATTAAATTATTTCTAGGCGTTTTCGGATCGTACGACCAAACGGTAAATCCAAACGCAATGTGATATCCCGGAATTTTTGGCAATACCAATTTAATAATCTGCATTAAAAATTAAATTGATTTGATAATATTTGTTAATAAAAATTAAATTGATTTGATAATCTTCTTTTAAATAAATGTTTAACTGATAATTTATCTTTTAAAGGCTAATAAATTGTTTTCTATTTATAATGTATATATACTTGTATATATTGAAGATAGATAATCTTTGTTTTAAATTTAATAAATAAGGGCATATTTTCTAATTCTAATATTTTTGATAATCTGGAAATTTGATTTAATTTAATATTAAATAAATAACCATATGGCTTTAAGATACTCAAGATAAAAGTTTAATTGTTTAAAATGATTTTGGCTTAAGTTTAAATTTATTCAAAAGATTTTTTGTTTTTGTTTTATAGCTTGATAAGATGAGTAAACTTATTAATAAAGGAATGATTTCTTTTATAAATTGTTTTTAATTCAATGAGAAGTTATTTTTAAAAAACAATATTAACACTGTAATATTCTTACAAATAGATTTTTAATAGATATTGTTATATATATATATTGGAAGAAACTATGATTTGTAATCTGAAATAAAGTCTTTCAAATTTGTTTAGATTAAAATAAACCTTATTAATATTAACATAAGTATAAGTAATAAGTAAATTTAGTATTGATAGTTTAAGTTTAAAAATAAAGGTAATTAAAATAAACCTTATTAATATTAACATAAGTATAAATCAATTATATAGTCATAAATATAAGTATAAGAAATTATGATATTAACATAAGTTAATAATTTATATCAATAACTAAAATAAAGTATACATATGTATGTGCCTGAAAAATAATTAGGCAAAAATAAACAATGTATAAAAGCAAACCAGGTTTGTATAAATAGGAGTAAAGCCTGTAAGTAGTTATGCTAAACAACAAAGGCAAGAAAAAATGTCTGTAAGCTTAGGAATGTAGGCAAGAAATATGTAGCCTGTAAGTAATTATGCAAGAACAAGTAAAAGAAAAATAAGATATGTATGAACATATAGTACATGTATGTATGCAGGCAAGACAAGATGTGAAAATATAACACATCTATGAACATAAAGTACTTGAGCATTTAATGCTAACATAAACAAGTCAATTCGATTTGTTTTAAAATCCTTTCAGCCCCCAAAGCAAGAAAGTAATCTCTGGTCAAAAAAAAATCTCTGACCTATGTTTATAAAATAATGAAAATGTGCCAGGCTAACATGCAAAGCTCCTTTCTATATACATCTCCTTATTTTAGTTCGATTATCAGACATAGTTAGCATTTTCATTTTCACAAACTGAAGTATCATTCAAATAAACATCATCATTCTACAAATTCGAACAACAAAAAGAAGATGATTACAGGAAGATCAAAGCAAAAATATTCTCCAGTTTTAAAAAGGAAGTTCAAAGCTGTTTTTTTTCAAACCTGGGTGCTCTGTCCATCTCCTCTAAAACGGTGAGTAACTTTTAAAAACTTAAAATAAAATTTGGTTGCATGCTAGTATGGTTGAAATAAATAAGTATTGCATATATAAGTGAGAATCTAATGTGAATGTTTATAGTGTGTATACTGTTAATATTTGTGCTCTGTTCATGTTTTGTTTTTTTTTTCAGGCTCAAAATTTCCATTTAAATCCTTACCATTTGATCTAGTTTTGATAGGATTTAATTATCAAACAAATATTGTTCGATTTATCAGAGACTAATGTTTAAAAATTTGAATTAAGTCAAACAAAAGCTTGGTCGCCTCTGTAAACCAAAAACAACAGTGCAAGTGTATTTTTAAGTGAAATTCAAACCTAGTAATTCATTGATCCAGGATTATAATTGAAATACATTAACAAAAACATGATTTTTAACACGAAAATCATAAATTTTAGTTGGGGATTCAAGGTGCAGTTCATGTTTGATCGAATTTGGTGTTTTGAGTCGCCTCTGGCGATCAAGTTGATCGAAAGGGCCGTGGTTGCTCTTGGAGGTGGAGGAAAGGTTGGAGAGTGGAGGAAAAATATCAGATGGATGATCAGAGTCTTGTGGTGATGGCGGCGATCAGTTTTTGGTTGTAACCCTAGTTTTATCTGGGTTTAAAGTTTTGATCGGCGAGGCTCCCCTAGTTGATCGAGTGTAATGATACTTAGGGGAAGGCTAGTTTGGGGGTTGACGAAGACGTGGCCGGAGGTGGCGATGCTCTGGTGGTTGGTGGAGGCTATACGAGATGTTGACAGGCTTTGGGTTGAGTTCCTGTTGATGGGTTCCAGATTTGATATCAGGAACTCGATTTTGATTCGCGTGGTTGTGATGGATTCTGGTGATCGTGGTGTCATCTGGAGATGGACGCTGATGAGGTGGAGTGCTGGTGGATGGCCGGAGATGGCCAGAGTCACGGTGCATGTGCACCGTGCATGTTGGAAGTCTGGTGAACTTTTTTTTAGTGCAGAGGAATTTTATCTCGGGAATACTCGAGTTATTCGAGTGAATGACTCGAAGCAGGGGGACATTTGACTCGAAGCAATCTGGGTTGGCTCGAGTCAGTGGTTGTTCAGGCATTAGTTAACTTGTCTGTTTCCAGGTTTTTAAATTTAGTTCAGATTTAAAAACAGGATTTAAACTGTGTTTTAAATATAAAGTTTAAAGTACAGATTCAAACGAATCTTTTGAATCTTAAGGTTTTAAAATGAATTTAGATTCTTAAATCAAGAATTTAAAAATAAAGGGTTTAAGGCAAGTCTAAATCAAAGAATTTAAATCAAAGTTAAATTAAAGGATTCAAGTTTTCTTGAATTCAAATCTGAAATTTTAATCAGTTTTTAAATCTGAATGTTTTAAAAACAAGTAAATTAAATAGTTTTTTTTTAAGGTAATTAGTTTCCAAACAAATGTTTAAATTTGATGTTGATAAAATCCTTCTATTTAAGGATTTTAAATGGAAGTTAAATAAATTGTTTAAATTTGAAGTTTGCCAGTTAAAATGCAATGTAATTCAAAAAGCTAAATTTTTATCTAAAAAAAGAAATTAAGTAGTTTAAATTAAAAGGCTTTTCTTATATAAGTAATAAATGTTTTTACATTTCTTTTAAAACTTTATAAATTAATATTTAAATTTGGTCAATGATAAATGGTAAATCATTTTGAATCTTAAATTCAAATTGGGATTCAAGTTTAAATTCAAAAAGGGGTAATGTTTAAAATACACTTCAATATTTATTAAGTCATTAATAAAGGAATAATTTATCTTAGAGATAATTAAGATATTGAAGTGAATTAATTAATAAGATAATTAAGGAATGACTTATGTATTTAATTTATAAATTAATAATTTTAGATTAATTTATGATTAGAGATTAATTAAGGGAGTAATTGAAGAATTGGTTTTAGTTAATGAAGATAATTAACTAAGGATTATTTGAATAATAAATTAATGTGATTAATTTTCACAATTAATTAGATTAATTAATTTAGATAATCTAGTGTAAATTGTTAGATGTAATTACTTGATAAAAGTAATTAAGAGATTAATTACTTATTGTAATTAATTTTGATGATATGATTAATTTAAGTTAATTAATTTAGTTTAATTAATTTTAAGAAATCATTTGATGATTTGATAAGTGAAATTACTTAGTGTAATTAATGGAGTATAATTACTTTGGAAAGTAATTAGATGATAATTACTTGATGTAATTAATTCAAGATGATTTGTTAAGTGAAGTAATTTGGGTAATTACTTTTGTAATTAATTAAGGGATTAATTAATGGAGATAATTAATTATGGGATAATTAATTTATTTAATAAGTAATTAGGATAGTTAATTACTGGTTTGTTATTAATCAAGGGGAATTAATAATTGTGTTTAATTAAAGATTAAATTACTTAATGTAATTAACTTAAATGAAGTAAATTAATTAGAAATCATTAATTAGAGATCATTAATTAATACAATTAATGATGTGATTATGAATTGTTTAATTAAGGAATAATTAATAATGAGGTGATTAATTAATGTAATAAATTAAGGATAAATGAAATTAATTATATTTAATTAATAAATGAAGTAATTAAATGTTAATTACTATGAATGATTTACAATAATTAATTTGTGGAATTAATTAAAAGACTAATTACTCATTGTAATTAGAAAATGATTAATCAAAGGTGTTTAATCAAGATGAATATTTAGAGGGTAATTAATTAAATTGATCTTTATTTAATTAATGGTTGTATAAGCAGGATTTATGGAATGAGAAATTAATTTAATTTACTTTAAATTAATTTAAAGATAGAAGTAATTAATTTAATTCATTTTAAATTAATTATAGTTTGTGAATGATAAATCATTGCTTATGAATGAATGATATTTCATTGATTGACTTTGATCTCAGATATGAGATGAGTAATATCTATTGTGATATGGATGCTTGTTTTAAGTATGATAATATTGATTATCTGTTTGAGTTGATGATATGGATTATCTATTTATGGTGATAATGTGATTATCTGTTGTGATATTGTGAATTATCTATCTGTGAGTATATAGATAATATTGAATTAAATTGTTTTAAAACTTTAAAACAACTTAGCCTTAAAAGATAGGTTTTTGGATTTCGATGAGACCGGGATCGGGTTTTCCAAATTTGGAAGTCCGAAAACCACATCGATCCAAATTAACGATAGGTCGTGAATCTCAAGTGAAGATGAAGATTTAGAGAGCAAGGGTTATTGTCGTTAACTCTAAGGATGATTCCAAAATGAGTGTAACGAGATAATGCCTTCGGTTTCGTTCGAAGCCGGAACGAACTTGTATGGATTGAATGCTTTCAGAACATCGTCAGGTGGACGATGAGCATTCTAAGAGATGTGTTCTCTAAAGGTAATCGTAGCCTCAAGCCTCATCAACCGGGAATGGCTAAAACAGGGGAGGTGCAGCAAGGCTTTGTGGGTCGCACCCACTTGAGAGTGAGATATACCCCTGTCTAGAGTCCCTTTATATTTCGGTTGTGTGGCGGTTGCTAGCTACAACCGTATGGTTGTCTTGTTTGGGACTGTCCAGTAAGGATGGTTCCGGTCTTATGTTGTAGGGGACTTAGGGTGGGTCCTCGGTACGGTGATCTAGGCCACGTACTGTGACGGGCGGTACCTTAGTAGCCCTGCCATTGTATGGAATCCAATCTCCAATAAGTGCCATCGGATTTGATTGTATTACCCATATGTTGGCTAGTATGCTGGAATTTAATAGATGTAACAATTTCAGCTATGATTTTATTTACTTGAAAACCCTAGACCTATTATAATATCACTGGATTTCCTATCAAAGTTTTGGTTAGCGTAAGGTAAAAACTTTTCCATGTTTATGGGTGGGAAGTCTTACGTGATACCTTTTGTTTTCAAAGGATTTTCAAAGTTAAGAAACTTTAACCTGTTACTCATACCAGACCCATGTCTGACCCGGAGTTTATTTCTGTTTTTCTTAAACTCTCGGGTACTCAAATTTTTACGAGTAGCCAAGGGATTCAGGTTTTGCTTTGACGAATTCTGGAGGAGCAATGGAGCAGGAGGCTTCAGCGTATAGATATATATTGATTCCGCTGTATAGTGTTTATCTGTATTTCCGCTGTGCTGGTATCTCTGTGTTGTATTTGAGTTGTATCGAGTTGTATTAACTAGACAGGTGTTTATAACTATCTAGTATGTGTTGTATTATCTGTGTAACTCTCATGTATATGTTACTATGTAAACTCTTATGTGATATATTATATTTCATTCGTTCCGCTGTTGAGATTCTGATGTTGTTTCTTCTTTCTTCTCTATCTTTTCTATTTCTCACCCCATTCTTTCTTAAAGATGATGCAACTTTCTGGTGGTAGAAAGTTGGGTCACTACACGCTACGAAATTTGAAATCCGATAATAATATACTATTATAGATCTAATGGAACTGGTTTCGTCAAATTCCGAGACTGTGCCTCGATCGCTATTTTAACGCGTCGGTTAAATCGACGATTTCAAAAATTGACAAAATCACTTGAACTTCCAGTTTTAAAAACTTATTAACTTAATTCTAATTCAAATAGAATTTATATTCACATTAGAAATCGTTTCGATTCATATTCAACTCAAATTTCAATTATTCACCATTTCAATATTACGATAAATCGCTATATTAAAATTTTTAATTCATTCTATACTTTCAACCAGAATCTTCATATTCAAAAATCAATTTATATTCCAGATTCAACATTTAAAACCATTTGAATATTTAAAATCAAACGACTGAAAATCCGGGTCGTTACATTCCTCCCCTCTTAAAAGAATTTCGTTTCTGAAATTTCTAAGGTAGGACGAATGATCCAAATCCACTACTTTTCAAAAACCCACTTAGTTAATTTGCTATTTCACTTCCTAATTCCTTTAGTTCCAACCCAAAACAATTAGTTTACATTTCTAAACCAAAATCCCTTATTTCAAATTCAATTGAAAAATCAACTTCTTTAGTTAACAAAAATTTTCCAAAATTTTCTAGAGTTTTTCTAACACCCTAAATTTTCGAAATTTTTGGCAGTCTCTCTTGTACGTAGAGCCTTTTGCAATATGACAAAAGTGATAAAAAGAGATACATCGAACCACATGGTCGGAAACACAATATGTATCAACATTTATATCTTTGATGTATTTAATCCGAAAACGTACCTTATATTAGCGTTTTTAAGCGAGCAGCTTATTTTATATGTAATTTGCGCGACCAAAATCTACCCAAATGTTCTTCTTGTACCTGTACTTACTCAATTTAAATACGTAAGTACCAAAAACATGAAATTTAATAACATTTCATTTATTTCACTAGTGCAAACACATAGATTCATAACCCAACAAGTTATATCATGCATTTATAACAATTATAAGGTTCAGATACAAATTTAATTACTTTTAATCGATCCATATACCATTTCATTCAATTCGAATGATTTACAACCAACTTTACTTGCATTCACTTATACATTATATTTATATCCATTACAAATCAATTTATTCACTTTCCACATATATTGTGTAATTTTATTTACTTCTATTAGCTATCTTAAATCGATTTCAAATCAATTTATATTCAATTCCATTCCATTTCAAATTTATTCTCAAACAATTCAGTTGCATTCCATTCATATCCACATTCAATTTTATTTTTAACCCATAATTCATCTTACTTAACCAAGTTAAGTTCCATTCTATATCCAATTAACTAATTTATTTATCTAATTAGTGCATTTCCAATTTATAATTCAATATCTGATTTTTATTCCAAAAATCACTTTAGTTAATTTACCTGAGTTCCAATTCATCTTATAATTCAAGTTTAGATTTTATTCCAATATTTAACCATTTCGTTTTGGTCTTACCATTTTATTCCTCAATTTAATAAGTTGTGCAACTTATTATCCACATTTCATAAATCCGATATTTTGAGTTTATTCCATTCAAAATTTATTACTTATAGTTATATAACCATTTCGCTATTCAAATTTATATTCAATTCAATTTTTTATTATCTCAATTTCAATTAAATTTTTATTTAACCTTCCTTAAGTTAAATTTTAAATTCATATAATTCACTTTTCCTA
This sequence comes from Allium fistulosum, assembly GCA_030737815.1. Taxonomy (NCBI): domain Eukaryota; kingdom Viridiplantae; phylum Streptophyta; class Magnoliopsida; order Asparagales; family Amaryllidaceae; genus Allium; species Allium fistulosum. Next base: position 1,326,134,518 of record CM060904.1, read on the forward strand.
TCTTACGTAAACTTCATTCAACTAATTAACATTCAATCCATTTAATTAATTCATTAATTATTTTCATTATCACAATCAATTAAATTTCTAAAATTTAATTCATTCAACTTAACTTAATTTGAATTCCACTTAACTTTCTCAATTTAAATTTAAATTCCAAAATTCCATTTCACACTTCTTTCCTTATTAATATCATCCTCCACTTATAAGTACAAAACTTCTTTTCCAATATTTTCTAAAACATTTAGCTAGGAATTCAGAATTCAAATACCTGGTATTTATTTCAAATCACTTTGAAATCATATATATATATATATATGTATATATCTCTGTATACCATATCCCACTTTTTAAATTTAAACCAAATCCGGTTTTTATCTAAAACAAATCCCCTTCGGAATTTCCAAAACAACACTTGTTTTCACCAAAAATCTTCATATCAATTTACTATGGTAGCAATCCGTCACTTAGAAACTCGAAAATGAATACTGATAATGCTGCAGTCATCACCAGAATTATTTTCCAGCGACTGAAGTGAGTTCAGTGCTATATCACTTCCAAAATTTAAAACAATTTTTATTCAAAAATATTCCAAGTAATATTACTTTTATTCATTTCAAAATTCTTTGGAAAACATTTCCAAAAATCTCCGGGATTTAACTTTCCAATTTTCGGTTTGAATCAATTTTTAGTTTTAACTCATTTGTATAATTCATTCTTATACAATTTAATTTTGGTTTTTATAAACTATTTCCAATTTTATAATCTTGTTTTGATTAATAACATCCAACACATCAATATACTATAATAATTTCAGAAAATTATTTCCTTTATATAAAAATATATTTTGGGTAAAATTATTTCATTTACCTGCTTCCAAAACCATACTGTGTCGGTTTATCGTGTCTAAGTGTTTAGAAACTCTTATCGATTTAGTAGTGTCCCACTATTTGACCAGAATTTATATGCCACTCAACGGATAAGTCAACACAATATAAAACAATTATATTCACTAATAAATACGTGCTCATATCTATTATTACACTCAAACTCATTCTAGGGTACTACTGACCCTATCTCTAATGAGTAATCCCCACCAAAGCCAAGGTTCTCACTTAACATTCAGCTCTGTTACCAAATGTAACGGTCTAGGCTTTTCGACCATCGACAGTGGCCACTTTCCGCCGTAGCTTACACTGGTACCTCGAATTTGCTTTTACAGCCAGCCTCTTAACTGCAAGCACCTAGCAAACCAACCCACCAAGGCCTTATACTACCTCTCTGGGATGTGTAGGGGTAAGAGTCTCTTGCTCGCCACCAAACAGAAAGCGAGAACCCCCTATCACGTTAATCCAACCAATGAAAACAGATCTGATCCCGGTCTCTTCGAAATGATCAATGAATTTGGCCAAATTTGATAGCCGGTTATTTAGCTATCAAAAAACATCCATAAGCAGTCACTAGGCCTTGTTTTATAAAATTTTCAAACATTCATTTCAAAATATCTTTACAAAGATATATATTTAAATCTCTTCCAGTATATTCAATAATTGAAAACAATTCAAATTCCTATATCCATAACAGGATATTTAAATCCATATCAACGATTAGAATATTTCTTTCAACCCCATTTATAATTCAACTCTTTGAGAAATATTTCTAAAATAATAATCTCGTAGTTAAATATTACAAATCCTTCCAGTTTAATACTTAGAAAATATTTATAAGTATATTTCCTAAAATCATTTTATTTCCAATACTTAGGAAATATTCCCTTTATTTCATATTTCTCAAAATCCTTTACAAATTTTATTTGTAAATTCCTTAACTCACTTCTAAAGAATTCTATAAGTTTATGGAATTCTTAATTAATCCCCTTTAAAATTTTCAAAATCGATTATACTCGTCTGTAATCTCAACTACCCATTTCTAACTTCATTTTTATGAATTTTAATTTATTTTCGAAGTTTCTATATTTAAATACTTTAGAAATTTTCTTAAGTTCTCATAATTTCACTGTAAGATTTCTCTTATAAAATCAAATCCTTTAAATAAACCTCGTTTAAAAATCTCAAGAGGATTTATAAATAAATTTCAATCATTTCAAAACTATACATATAATAAGTATTTTTAAATAATAATTCATTTTTAAAAAATATTTAAGTAATTATTTAAAATATTAAAACACTTTATATAACATTGATAATTAATTTCAAATTCATTTTTAAATAAACTAATTGATTTACAAGGTTGATTATAAAAATTAGAATTTATTTCAATAAATATTAAATACTTGAAACTAACTTTTCGAAATATCTTAATCTAAATAACAGTTTTTAAGCTACATAGTATAATAAATAAAAATCTCATTTTAAAACAATTTTAATTTCTCGACAAAAATTCATTTTAAAATCCAATATTCCGATTTCAATTTATAAATCCCTCTCGATTCATATCACCTCCATTTCATTTCGATTTCCCAACCCTTCTCACATTTCAAAAATAGAATCCTCTATTTTTTTCCCAAACCCGATTTCCCTATCTCAATATAAATTCACACTGTGGATTTATATTTTCAATTTATCAACTGATATCATCTTCCCTTATTTATAAACATTGTTTATAAATTTATAAACCCATTTGGGTTTTACTTGTTTACAAATATAATCTCATTTATAAAGTTCCATTTTATAAATCCATTTCTTTATAAATCCCACTTATTTTTCAAATCTATTTTAAATATCGATTTTAACTCCTTTTCCATATTTTTCCCAGCAATATCATTTAAAATCCATTGTTAAAAATCCTCTATGTAAATTATTTTAAAATCTCTATTTAAAATATTTTTACGAATAGTTAAGTACAACCCAAAATCAATTATTGTTTTATCCAAATCAATTTCTTTAAAATAATCCAAATTCGATATAAATATTTTTATATTCAAAATCTCCTTTTAAATTCCTCCAAATTCAAAAATAATATTTTATGGTATTTAAAATACCAAAATTATGGCCAGTGCTACTATAGCATCCAAAAATTCAATCACATCAAAATCTATATCAAATTGTTCATACAAATCATATATCACTATATAAGAAATTTAAAATCAACATTTCTGAGGAATCCAGTTGGATCCCTCTAACCTGTTTCCTTGCATCCACAGATGTTAGATAATATAAAAATACCAATCCCACTTCGAGGGGGATATTGCGGTAATATAGGGTCATCCGCTATTATACGGGGCACATGGGGTCTTATTCGCTCCAAGCGGCGGGAAATATATCCAACTACTATATATATACACACACACACACACACAACATCCAAACTGATAAAAATTTATAAATTCAACCAGCATCTAATAATTTATTTTAATAATTTAAAATTGATAGCAGTGATCCAAATGAGTGAGATTTACTCACCTTGATTTTATTTGCAATCCATTCCATTTTTAAATTAAACTAAACATCCTACAATTTAATTTAAAATTCCACTTGCCTCCAAAAATCTCCAAACAAGTTTTGTTTCGTAGCCTGCGCCATTACGAATGCAACGCCACCTGTTTCGTGATTTTTCGACCTTGCATAAACATGTTATACATTTTATAAACATTTGAAATAATCATGATAATATTCATTTTACCTAATTACAGTTAATTAGATTAATTACCATATTAACGAAGCCAAATCACTGCTCCCTCGCGACAACACTTCCAGGCACGACTCTCTTCCTCCCTGACACCACGCAGCCACATCCCCAACGTCCAGCGCCTCACACACTCGCTCTGCAGTCGCGTGCGCCCCTAAAACCCCAAGCCCAGCCTTCGCGACCTTTCAGCCGACGACGCCACTCCCTCGGCCACTTCGACCGCCACGGTAGCGCTCCCGACAGCACTTTCAGCATTGCAACATCGCTCGACTACGCTGTCGTCTCCGTCCAAACATTGCGACTCTCAGATTACTTGCTCACACTCCCATCACGACCACGACCTACCTCGCATGAGCGCCTCCTCCCCTAGCATTTGCGTTCGACTTGCCCTATCATTTGTCGCCGCGACATCGATTATGTCACTATACCCCATTTTTTTTCCTCTGTTCGAATGTGAATTTTTTCTCTCGTTTATCTCCATTTGATCTGAAAGGGGAAAAGAAAACGGAGGTCGTGATTTAAAACGAAGGGGATGGCGGCTATACGTACCTGCAGGGTGGCTCCCTAGGTTGGCTTTGGGTCAGCATAGGGTGGCTATGATTTGAAGTTCTATTTTAGTTTATTCAAAATATCTCCCCATTCATATCTCAAAAATCTGAACCCCTATTGAGGATTGCCGTCCGACGTCCCTAATGTTATAACCCTATTCCGAACGTAGTGGAACAAGTTTCGAAGCTTAATTCGATCGTATGCGGAAGATAGCTTTTTGAATCGACTATTTAAATTAAATTTAATTAAATTATTTCTGCGCGTTTTTAGATCGTACGACCAAACGGTAAATCCAAATGCTACGAAATTTGAAATCCGATAATAATACACTATTATGGATCCAATGGAACTGGTTTCATCGAATTTCGAGACTGTGCCTCGGATCACTATTTTATTGCGTTGGTTAAATCGACGATTTCAAAAATTGACGAAATCACTTGAACTTCTAGTTTTAAAAACTTATTAACTCAATTCTAATTCAAATAGAATTTATATTCATATTAGAAATCATTTTGATTCATATTTAACTCAAATTTCAATTATTCGCCATTTCAGTATTACGATAAATCGCTATATTAAAAATTTAAATTCATTCTATACTTTCAACCAGAATCTTCATATTCAAAAATCAATTTATATTCCAAATCCAACATTTAAAACCATTCGAATATTTAAAATCAAACGACTGAAAATCCGTGTCGTTGCAAAAATATTACAATTTATCACTATTATAATTACAAAGTTCACTAATTCTCTCTATTATCATTTTATATTTAAACCTCAACATTTAATAATTTCTACAGTTATTCAAAAAAGCCTCCTAAGTTTTACATATTATTTTATATTCAAATCCGTATACTTAAATCAATTAAGTTATCTAAAATTTGAACATTTAAAATAAATTCAGTTAAGTAATATTTATTATTTAGTGTAACAAGTCCTAAAAAATGTAAATTCAATGTATTTATACCACAGTTATATTTATTGATAAAAATTGTAGAACTAATATTTAATTCAAGTTTACACAATTATATACAAAATTATTTGTAGTTCTCTTACATTATTCTACATTCAAATTTAGATAATTTATTTCTTTCTAAAATAAGTACTTTATTACAGGTAATAATATAGGGAAAAGTTTGGATATGCAAAATTATAGTGACTCTGGTGGAAATGAGCAGTTTGATCATAAGGATAATATGGAACATGGCAATATGAAAGAGAAGGTACTGAAGTTTCAAGATGTTGGAATTTATAAAAGGAATTCTTTGAAAGTTTGGAGGAAGAAGGATTTGAATCAGCAATCCAATAATGTTAATATGATTGAGCTCAATGGTATTCAAATACCTGATGATCTGCAAAAGAATTTGGATCTAAATAAGAATATACATAAAGAATCTGATGGTAAGGTGGAATTGGAATTAAAGGTTGCTACAACTAACACTTTCCAGATTTTATCTGATTTTGGTGATGGGGATGTAAATATTGAGCAAATTGATAGTATTGAAGGAAATATTGGAGAAATGGAATCCTAGAATGGTCCCTTACATTTCTGCAAAGCGTTGCTGAGGAGTATACAAGTGTCAAGGATAAATCAGATGATAATAATTCTTTTGATGCATATACCTCCTCAAAAGCCTCTGCACTTACTTCTGATCTAATCACGGTTCAGACCTCCCCTTATGCCTCCTCAAAAACCATTGTTTTTTCCTCCTCCTCTGAACAAACTACAACTACCCCCTTCACAAAAGCCTTTGAACATGTCACTGAACAAGCCTCTGGACATTCTTCTGATCATATCTCTGTTCTAAACTCCTCATATGCCTCTTCAAAACCCTCTGTAGAACATTCATCCCCTTATACCTCCTCAAAAGCCTCTGCACTTACTTCTGATCAAATCACGGTTCAGTCCTCCCCTTATGCCTCCTCAAAAACCACTGTTTTTTCCTCCTCCTCTGAACAAACTACAACTACCCCTTTCACAAAATCCATTGAACATGTCTCTGATCAAGCCTCTGGACATCATATCTCTGTTCTTAACTCCTCATATGCCTCTTCAAAACCCTCTGTAGAACATTCATCCCCATATTCCTCCTCAAAAGCCACTGAACTTTCCTCTTCCTCTGGACTTACTTCTGCCTCCCCATTTACCTCTTCTAAAGTCACTGAACATGACTCTGAACAAGCCTCTAGACAGACCTCCCCTTATCTTAATATTTCTCCACCTAATCATTTAATTTTACCCCCTTCTTGTTGTACAAAGGATTTTATTGAAATGCAAGTTACGAGTCAAAAAAAAGGAAAAAAGGGTAAAAAGAAAGTTTCATTCTATGAAACAACAGAAGATTTAAACAATGGTAAAGACTATGGAATTGAGGAAGTACAACCAAAAAGCAATAATGAATCTGGGACGATTAAAGAAATTAATTCTCAGTCAAGTGGCTTAAGGCATACAAGGAAACATCCTGTTAATATTATTATACCCAAGCATTTATGATGTTAAGCTGTAATATAGCATATTGGAATATAAGAGGTGGTCATCTTGTATCCAAACAAGCTGAAGTTAAGCAACTAATTAAGGATCATCAAATACAACTCATTGTGATTAGTGAAACAAAGTTGAATAAATTGCAAACTGATTTAGCTTGCAAGAATATTGCACCTGAATGGGATCATGAAGATAATTTACTGAGTGCTCCTTTTGGCAGATTATTGGTTTTATGGAATTCAAAGGTTCTGAGATTGACAAAGTTGAAAGAAAGTGATCAATTTATTCATTTCAGTGCAACTCTTTTGTCTTCTAATTGTTCATTTCTGATTACTTTTGTTTATGCTCAAAATAATCTTGCAAAAAGACTGTCTTTTCTTTCCAATCTAGTTTCTTTATCTCATACAAATTCACCTTGGATAGTCATTGGAGATTTTAATTGTATGTACTCTTCTGATCAAAAAATGGGAGGGAACCCTCTCTCCTTAAAAGACATTTCTCCCTTGAATCAAACTTTATTAAATTCATCTCTTATTTATATTCCATCCTCTAGTGCAATGTTTACTTGGAATAATAAAAGTAAATATGGTCCTAGAACTTATTGCAAACTTGATCATGCTTTTTATAATATTCACTCTTTAAATCTATGGCCAAATCTCAATTGTAAATTCCTTAATCCCTCTATTTCTGACCATTCTCCTATCATCTTATCTTGGGGGGAGAAGGCAATTAGTAGGAATCCATCTTTTAAATTTTATAAAACTTGGACTAATCATAAGGATTTTTTAAGCATTGTGATGCAGGTATGGCAGGAGAATTTTTTGGCAATCCACTTTTTATTCTAAAGTCAAAGCTGCAGAAATTAAAAGCAAGTCTGAGAATCTGGGCTAAAGAAAATTTTGGAAAGGGTTCAAAAATCTCTGATGGAATTAGAGAGAAATTGTTTGATATTCAAAAGCAACTACAAATTGATAATCTGAATGTATCATTGGCCAGAAAAGAAACTGATTTGTCAAATGAATTGCTTGAAGCATTAGAATTTGAAGCTATGATGAAAAGGAACAGCTTCATGAAACTATTGAAAAACATGGTGATAGGAATACAAGATTTTATCATAATTCCATCAAAATCAAACAATGTAAAGAAAGAATTACTAGCATTTTTGATAGGAATGGAGTTCTAAATGAGAATGATGATTCTATCAATGAAGCTTTTATTGACTACTTCTCTTCAATTCTTGCCAACCCTTTACCAATGACTCCAGACCTTTCTCCTCTGTTTTCTATCAAGTTACCTTTTTTGAATTCTGAACAAGCAAGTGAATTAATTCGACAAGTACTACCTGAAGAGATTAAGTTGGCAGTCTTTTCATTGAAACCTGACAGTAGTGGAGGTCCAGATGGATTTAGTTCTTTCTTCTACCAACATTCTTGGAAAATTATTAAGGAGGATGTCAACAGAGCAGTTCTATATTTCTTTTCTCATAACAAATTACCATTGGGAATTAATGCAACGAACATAGCCCTTGTTCCAAAATGTACTAATGCTAGAAATGTTTCTGACTTTAGGCCAATCTCTTGTTGCAATGTGCTGTATAAAATTATCTCCAAGATCATAGCAAATAGAATTCAGAATAGTTTATCTTCTATCATATCCAACAATCAAGCTGCTTATCTTCCAAATAGAAATATAAGTGATAATATTCTTCTTACTCAAGAACTTACAAGAGGTTATGGAATTGGTAGTATCTCTCCAAGATGTTTGATCAAGCTTGATATTCAGAAAGCTTTTGACTCAGTATCATGGTGCTCCATTATAGCTATTCTTTCTCGAATGAACTTTCCTAAGCCAATGCTTGCATGGATTTATACTTGTATTTCTACTCCTCATTACTCAATTGTTAGGAATGGATGTTCAAAAGGTTTTTTCAAAGGTACGCAAGGTATTAGACAAGGTGATCCAATCTCTGCATATTTGTTTATTACTGTAATGGAGGTATTAAATGCTTTGATAATTGAGCAAGTTAATATTGGGAAGTTTGAGCTGCATCCAAAATGTAAAGAGCCTCTATTAACACATCTTTTATTTGCTGATGATCTAATCATTTTTACAAAGCCAACTATGTCTAATATTTCCACTGTTATTGAAGTTCTGGAAAAATTCTACATTATCACTGGGTTGAAGATTAATATTAAGAAATCTCATATTCTGATTGCGGGTATTAATAATCAGATAAAGAGAGAAATAATTACTTTCTCTGGACTTAGTGAAATGCTACATAATGAAAAATATCTTGGTCTTCCTATTATCAAAGCAAGAATTACTACTGCAGACTGTATGCCACTTTATGAGAGAATAATTGAAAAATTATTAGTCTGGCCTAATACAAAGCTATCACAAGTTGGGAGATTAATAATTGTTCAAAGTATTGCAACTGCTATGGTCAATTATTGGATGAGGCACTATATTCTTCCATGTAAACTTGTTTCAATGATTAATAGTGCTTTGAATAGGTTTTTGTGGCATGGAGACCCCTTTTCTAAAAAATTAATCCCAATTTCATTTAAGAAGATACAACTTCCTAAGAATAAAGGTGGTCTGGGGATAACAAATATCAGATTATGGAATGTAGCTGCTATGTCTATTTACTATGACAAGATATTATCTAACAATCAAGATCTCTGGACTCAGTGGGTAATGAAAAATTTATTAAAAGGCAAGGATTTCTGGTCTATCAGTATACCACAATTATGCAGCTGGAGTTGGAGGAATCTCTTGAAGTTAAGATCAAAATTTCTACCAATTATACAATGTAATCCTGTGGTTAATAATGAGTTAAATTTCTGGACTGCTCCATGGGCTAAGACAGGATTGAGAATTCAGGAAATTGTTTCTTATCCTCTGCAGTTGCTTACTGGTATTCCTTTGAATGCTAAAGTAAAACATTATATTAGTGATGGTTTTATTAATCTTCCTTATTGCAGTTCTAAACAGGTTAGAGATCTATGGCAGTATTTAGAATCCTTGCCACTGAACAATAAAAATGACAAAGTACTTTGGACTGAAAAAGGTAAAAAGCATGCAATAAGTACTGTTTACAAGGCTTTATTGAATAATGGAAATGTGGAAACTTTTCCATGGGCAGCTAGAGTATGGTCAAGTAAGTCTCCAGCAAAGGAAAATCTATTATTCTGGAAAATAATGGCTAATGCAATCAACTCAAAACAGAAGCTATTGAAACTTGGTTTACTCAATAATGATGAATGTGTTTTCTGTCAGTCCTTCTCTGAATCAAATACACACTTATTTTTTGAGTGTAATTTTACTTTTAAGGTGTGGAGTAGATTACTTGCCAATGGAAACTTTTATAGACCAATAAAAGATTCAAGAATAGAATGGTATAATATCTTTAAGGCAACAAGATGGAAGTGTGCAAAATCTGAAATTCTGTTGATGGTTCTAAAGACATTTGTTTATGAAATTTGGAGAGAAAGAAATAGCAGGATTTTTGAACAGAAATTAGAGAATGAAGATGTGTTATTCAGTAAGATACATAAGAGAATTCGGAAAAGGGTTGCAAGGCTGAGATGATTTTTTGTGTAATTGAAATTGTCTTTGGTGTAGTGTGCTATTTTTTGTTTTGTACTGTTGCAAGGTTTTGTAAAGCCAGTGTGCCATGTTATGTTACTTTGTTGATCAGAATTTTTGCATGTATTCTCTATGTACTTTTTGGTGAATGTTAATAAAAGGGCTGGGCTCCCTTAGCCCATTGCTTTTCTAAAAAAAAAGTACTTTACTATAAAGGAAAATATACATAAATTTTCCCTATAAAGTTGGTATTTCATTATAAGCAATCATATACACAATTTTGTCTTTCTAAATAGGTATATTATTACAAATATATACGACGTTTCTTTTTTTAAAATTGGCACATCAAATGAACTTTTTATCATTAATACAATTTAATTTTATTGAGAATGATTGATGAATACCGAAATTTGTATTTTGAAAAATAATGAATATTGTGATGAATACTATAGTTTGTATTTAGAAAAACAATGAAGTTAATGAGTTTTTTGAAAGTGTTAAATGTGAATTATGCGTATTTGCACTTTATGTCGATTAATGGATTAGGTATGATATTTTGGTCAAAACTATCTTCCTTTTATATTTTACATTCTCTTTGAGGGATGTAATTACTTACTAAAATCTTTTATTATAAGTTATAGTTACATAGATAAGGAACAATGGTTTAAAATCCAAGTTATTGCCTTTACATAATCAAAATAACAGCATGATTTGTAGCATTCCTCTTGATCAACAATGTTTTACTCATTGAATATATATTTTGTTTATCGCTTTGATGATATTATATAATTATTTTTGATCTCAATATTCACCGCAAATAGCTTTAAATGCATATAAAATACATCGAGTCCTTACTACATTTTCATTTTTATGTATTTTTCTCATAGCTCAAGTAATATTTGAAATTTGGTATATCTATTATCTATCTTTTAAATAAATGCACTAAAAGATAAATATTAAATTCAAAATCTATGTATATAAATATTTATCTGTTGAAATTTATAAGAACAATGATTTTAAAACTAATTAAGACTAATAATTTACATTTTTTTTCTTAAAAAAATATTAAATGCTAAAAGATAATAAATCAACATTTAACTCATTATCATCTACAAAAATGTAAGTCTAATTTTTTATATAAATACAAAAATACACAAACCACGTAAAAAAACCTACATGCTTAAAAATAACAAGTTCATGATACAGGAAAATAGGCACAAGGACAAACTTAGAAATTTTTTTAGATCGAAGGACAACAAGTTTTTTTTTTTAACTGAAAGACAATGCTGGTTATAGTTGGTATTTTGTATAGTGTAAAAATGAATATAATGCTAGTTATAGCTAGCATTTTGTATAATGTGAAAATTGAATATAATGCTAAATATAACTATCATTTTTTCTTCAGCCTAAAAATAAAACTTCATGTTCTTCAGTCTAATTTTTTTTTCAAAGTTTGTTATTTTCTCTAATTCTCTCTTCATGATATAACTCAATAATCTTTATAAATTTCCCTGTGGAAAATAGGCACAAGGACAAACTTTGAAAAAAAATTAGGCTGAAAGACAACGAGTTTCATTTTTTGGTTGACGGACAAACTTTAGAAAAAATTAGATTGAAGGACGATACTAATTATACTTAGTATTTTGTACAGTATAAAACTGAATATAATGCTAGTTATAACTAGCATTTATATAGTGTAAAACTAAAAATAATGCTAATTATAATTAGCATTGTCCTTTAATTTAAATTATTTTCAAAGTTTGATCTTCAGTCCAAAAATAAAACTTATTATCCTTCAGTCTAATTTTTTTTATAGTTTGTCATTTTCTCTACAGGAAATTTTCCTCAAGGACACGTTTTAGGGCTTTTTTTGGATGAAGGGCGGCCCGCTAATATTTTTCTCCAAAGGACAAATTATCATTTTTCCCTTTCCAGCCCAATTCCGCGCGCTTATTCTTCTTCTTTCTTTCAATCAAAATTTTCAGTCGCGATCAAATATCTTTCTCCCAATTATAATATCGATCAACTTCATTCGTTTATTTCAATTCCGTCCTTCTGAAAATTGTACTTCATCGATCATTTTTTTTCTTACGAGCATTTGTTGATCTCGTTCTTTTCATATTTGTACCGTGATCTCGTTCTTCTTAGGTATGATTATATTATTCTGTTTTTTGTTGTTTTTCTATTCGAGTTAAAAGAATTTGTCTGTGCCTTGTATTTGTGTTCATTTTTATGTATGATATGCAGTGTTGTTCTTCTCATTGTTTGTTCGTTCGTCGATGGAAAATTGTGGAAGTAGCAGCAGTTTTTTATTATTATACTCGTTTTGTTTATGCAGTGTTGTATTCAAGTTAACTTTTCATTTAATTTATCTTGCATTTTCTTGCATTTTCTTGCATTAATGTTGTGATGATTGGAAAAGTATCATTGCTTGGGTTGTATATAAAGTTGTGATAGAGTGGAAAACTATTGTATTTTAGGTACAGTTTCTGTGTATCATTTTTTTTATTATCAGTAACTAGGTATCAGTTTTGTATACGGTAGGTATCAGTTTTTATGAAATTGAATAATTTATGTTCTAAATTGAATGTATTTTTACTAATGTTTATTTTTTATTTTTTTTTACAGTGGGGATAACAGTCTTCTTTGTCTATTTGTGTTGAATAATAACACTTTTAGCACTCGATTGTCTATTGATTGCTCTTTGTATGATTTGAAGAATGAGATATGTCGATGTTGGTCTCAATTAACTCCTCTTTCTATTCAGATTTCTTATGTACTTGAGGACAAAGTTATTATGGTTGACACTGATTCTGATATTCATAGTATAATTTGTTTTCAGTTATACAAGAAAAGTTCTTTCTTTGGTTTTACTGTTAAGGTTAAGGGTTCTGAATTGGAATATGTTGATGGTGCTTCTATTTCAAGTTCATCCGTTATTCGTGCTTCTTCATCTTCTACTGTATCTGTCTGTTCAAATATTGTTGTTAATGGTAAAAGTTATTTAAAAGATATGTTGAGGAGAGGGTCGACATTAAGCATTTCCAATTTTGTTAGTCTTTGTTTTGGAGGAGCTGAACATTTTAGAGAGTTTTTGATGGCATATCAAATTCAAAAGGGGTATGAATTAGTATTTTTAAAGAATTGTGCTACAAGAGTTACGGTGATTTGCTCTTCATATAAGGATGGTTGTCTTTTCAAAGTCCATGGTTCCTGTGATTCTGGAGAATTGAAAAGGTTCTTTATGAGAAATTTGGTTTCTGATCATTCTTGTGGGGCTAGTCTTAGACATGTGAATAATCCACATATATCTAGTTCGTTTGTTAAATCGATGATTATTGATGAGATCCGCGATTGTCCAAGTAAAATGCCTAAGGATATTATACTTGATTTTAAAAGAGAATACAATTTTCAGTTGTCTTATGGTTATGCTTATCATGGGAAACAACTTGCATTGATGGAGTTGCACGGTAATGATGCTTTGTCTTATAACGATTTGAGTTGGTATTTGGGAGGAGTGAAGAAATCTAATCCAGATAGTTATGTTGATATGGATGTTGATCCTTGTAGTAATGAATTTGAAAGGGTGGTTATTGCTTTTGGCGCTTGTTTACTTGGTTTCAAGTCTTGTCGTCCTATGATATTCTTAGATGCTACTCACTTGAAGGGACGTCCTGGTGTGTTGATGGGTGCTACTGCAAAAAATGGTGATCAAGGTATGTCTTTGTTTTCAGATTTGACTTATTTGTATTGAGATCATAATACTTCGCATAATCATTAATATACATTTTTTATCATAATTTGTATTCTATTGGTATCAGTTTTAAGAAATGTAGTTTATAAGTAGCAAGTTTCTAGTATCAGAATTTTCATTATATTGAATTGTAAGTTTGTATTTGGTATAATAATTTCATACTGCCAAACAGGAGATTAGTATCAGTTTGTGTATAATCTTAGTATCAGTTTCAAGTATGTTCATATATGGTATCATTTATAGTTATGTAGTATTGAAATTTCCTTTGTATCATAATATATGTCAATTTTTGTTTCTTTGTTGTTTTAAAATGAAGATTAATGTGCATAATGTTGTGGTTATCAATATTTTTATAATGGTCATATCAGGTTTTAGGTATCAGTTTTGTTACTGTCAGTATCAGTTTTATGAATTGTTTTATATTTATGGTCGTAATTACTTTTAGGTTTTTTTTACTAATTATTTTTGCATTTGCAGGTTTTTTCCCTTTAGCTATGAGTGTAGTTTCTGTAGAAAATGTGGATAACTGGACATGGTTTTTGAACCATTTAAAACAAATGCTTCAAGAAAAGTGTAGTTTAGTTTTTATGTCAGATCGCCACCAAGGTTTGCTTTCAGGTGTTCGTGATGTTTTTCCTTCAGATTATCACAGTTATTGCTATTTGCACATGGAACAAAATCTTCTTTCAGCAGTGAAAGCCAAAAATGCAAATGTGTCTATTATTGATTTATTCAAAATGTGTTCTAGAGCTTCAAATCTATATGAATTTGAAGGAGCATATTCTAAGTTTTGTCAAATTGGTGGTGTTGCTGGTGTTAATTTTTTAAAGGATAAGCCATTTGATAAGTGGGTGGATTTATTTTTTCCAAGGAAAAGATATGGTGAATATAGTTCCAATGTTGTAGAAAGTTTTAACAGTTGGATTTTATATGAACGAACATTGCCTATTACTTTGTTTTTAGATGGTATTCGTGTTAATATTATGGAACAAATGGCTAGAAGAAGAGAAGAATGTCGTTTGTGGAGAACAAGTCTATGTCCTTCTATGGAGTTACGTTTAGGTGAATTGATTGAAGAAGGATTTGGATAGGATGTATATAAATCTTCTGATTTTGCTTTTGAAGTGAAATCTCCAAACTCTCATTGTGTTGATTTGAAGGAGCGGGTTTGTAGTTGCAACCAATGGAAAATTACGGGATTTCCTTGTGCTCATGCTATAAAGTGTATGAACAAGTCTAAGTTGTCTGTATATGATTTTGTCGAGAAGTATTTCACTGTTGATGCTTATCGATGTTCTTATGCTAATGCTATAAATCCTATTCCAAATTATGATAGGCCTATTGTTGATGGTAGCATTCAAGATGTTATCAAGCCACCAAAGGAGAAACGTGGCGCTGGCAGACCATCAGTGAAGCGCAAAGGAGGATTTTCATATTTTCATAACAAGCAAAACAGATGTGGCGAGTGCAAGCAATTTGGTCATAATAAACGGAATTGTCAAACTTCAAAGAGGATATGATTTGATTTTACATTTTTAATTTGTTCAGAGTAATAAGTGTATGTGAGACTTGTTTCAGTGGTCTATGGTAATTGAACCTTTTGTTATTAAATTGTATTTAGTATAGCATATTATGAAATTGATTTTAATTTCAGCTATTTTAGTATAGATGATAATATCAGTTATTTGTTTTTGCAGTATCAGTTTTGTTGTTTGTTTTTACAAGTTTTGGTACCAGTATCATTTTTTACAGTACCAGTTTTTTTAAATTTTTACACGTATCAGTTTTTATAAGTTTTGGTATCATTTTTTTTACAGTTTCGGTATCAGTTAGTTTGGTTGGAGATAATATTTTGGTTGATTGGATATAAATGGCTTTATTATCAGTTTTGGTTTGTTTTTAGTATCAGTTTCATGTATTATAATACATGCTAGAATTGACATCAGTACTACTAAATAATTAGAATGATATCTGGTGTTTGCAAAACCTGATACCTGCACTAATTGTTGTTTCATAATGTATGTTGAGTGTAAGTTTTAACAAAACTGATACTATCAGTCATAAGAACTGATGCCCAGTTACTGTTTTGTATTGAAATATTATATGAAATTTGATAATATCATTTTACAACTGATAGTTGCATCATAAAACAGATAATATTATGTGGGATTCATAGTTGGATGATAGAAAATACAGTAGTTAATCTTGTTATAATATAAACAACAGGAAAAGAAAAGAACATCAACCACAACATATCATTCCAGGAGATCAGTATTGTTTTTACAAGTAAAAGCAGCATTGTTTTAATAACAGAACAACATTACTTCATAAGTATGAAATTGCAACAGAACATCATTACTTCACAAGTACACATTTCAACAGAACAACATTACTTTACAGGTACCAAATTAATTGTGAAATAACGCAATGTGAATTCATTTCCTTTTTTTCCTTTGTTCTTCTAGGCTTGACATGTATTTAGACAGACTCCAGCAGTGTTCATCATCTGTTAATATTGCATGTACAATCCTTGCTCTTGTTGATAATATTTCTTTCTTTTCAATTTTTATTGGTATCCTGCTTCTGTTCAGCGAGATGATGAATATCATTACAAATATCCCACAGTCAAGCCTGTTGAAACCAAAATGTAATATTAGTATCAATTTTCATCTGTTGTATTAACAGGTTTATAATTAATACAAAAATTTGAATTTCAGAGATAATAGTACACTCATACAGTATGCTTTGAATTAAAATATTCAGCAGTTTTACCAGGACACTACGTATTAATTTCTACAGGTATCAGTTTGTTTTTTATAGGTGTCAGTTTTGTTTCTGTAGGTATCAGTTTTGTTTCTGTAGGTATCAGTTTCTTTTATGTAGGTATCAGTTTTGTTTCTGTAGGTATCAGTTTCTTTTATGTAGGTATCAGTTTTGTTCTGTAGTAACTGTTTATCTGAATTAAAAGTTTATTGAATTGAGAGATAATAATTTTCAATATTTTTATTAAGAATCAAATTCAATTAAATATAAAAGATATACAATGATGTATAGAAGTATGTATGGAAAATTATAATGCAAAAACATAGATTATAACGAAAAAAAACTTACGAGTCTTCTACTTGCTGTGCACACTTTATTTGATGCATTTCATCTGGTTTCACCACCATGTCTGTTATGTTTTTGCTTTTCCAGATTTCTTAGAGCATGTCCTCTATTTCATGTCTCTAAAACAGGTAATATATTAAAAATTTAGCTCATATTCACTGTGATAAGTATTTTTTTTAAAAGAAAGATAAATCTCATACCAAGTTTATAGCTTCTTGTAAACTGGAATTGTTTCTTTCGTTTGATCTTCTAGGGCGGTTAGAGTCAACATGGCACCATTGCATTGTTGGGTATGTTAAAGTCACTAATGTCCAATGGTTCTCACAATGCAAAGGAAAATATATACTTTCAGCATATTTGTCATGTACAATATATTCTAGCATAGGGAGGACAAGACTTTTTTTCACCCCCTTTATATCACACACAATTGCTTTCTGTTTAATATGAAAATAAGTTATGATTTAATAAATGAAGCAATTATTATGTACTTGAATATTAAAATTTTATTTACTGTCATTGTAGTTGTGAAAGCATAGTTGTGTTCTTCCAGTCCACATTTTGAAATATAGCAATCTATAATCTGTATTAAAATCAGAAAAGTAAAAGTTTTTTTATTGGTGAAGCAATATTAAATTGTTAATAGTATCAGTAATGTTAATAGTTGATGTGTATGTTGATAAGTATAAAAATAATAAAGCATCAAGTCAATTTAAGCATGTTGTGGATTTGGGTATCATTTTTATTTTTATTTTGGTATTAGTGTTGATGTACAGAAAAAAATATTATGTACCTGCCCGTCTGTGTCGTTTCCTTCTAGTAGATGTTTTAGTGCATTCTTTGTTATGACACAACCTCCTTTGATTGTGTCATTGTCTTCCCATGCCACTACGCTATTTTGATAAAAACAATTTGTATATGTTAGATAAACTTAATTTCATATTTAAAATTAATATACATATTTGTACACTTACTTTTGTGATGATATCGTTAATGAAAAGAAAGTTTTGATCGCATTTTGTTGCTCAACATTGAGATAGATCAAACATTTGCAATGTCCAAGCCCTATCTCTGAAAGTGTTGGCTCTATTACTGCAAGTGGCTTTGGACTGTTGTCTTGTTCACTTTTGTTTTCAACATCTTCTTTTTTTCTTTCAGGTTTTGGCTTATTTGCAACTTTCTTTTGTTTCATCCCATATTCAAAGCTATGACGTTGTTTTTTCACTCTTGTTCTTGCCTTTAACTTTTGAATGTAAGAAGCTGTCCGTTTTTGTGTTGATTTGATTTTTTTGTCACTTGATTTTGTGACTGTTTGTTTCCCTTTTCTAACAGCTGTTTGCACATGTTCTTCTGCATCTTTTTTTCTTCTTCAGTTTTTTCACTTTCAAAGTCTTGTGTATCGTAAAGTTTGAAAGATGGAGGGGTAAAGTCAAGCACTGAAGCGACATATGGTATACTTTGGTTTTTTACATCTGTATCCTCTTGAAGATTTTGATTATCTTCAGAGTTGTCTCTCTGCAATTTACTTTGTTTTTCCAACTCTTCTTTTTGATGCACTTCAGTTGGAGTCTGTTTTTTTCTTCATGTTCACATTGTATTTCTTCACTGCTCATTTTTTTTACCCAATTCACTTTCTATTTCGATGGGCATATGTTTCTTCATTTCTTCTGTTTTATCTTCTCTTTTTTGTACACACTCTTCAGCTTTTTCTTCATTTTTTTCTATTTCCATTTCTATAAAAGTATCTTCATTTAGTTCAGTTTGTAAAATGTCGCTTTGTACATTGAAACTTTCTTTTTTATTTTCACCGTTTTCTTCATTGTCATTCAAATCATCTTCAAATTTATTGGTGTTGTCTTCAGCCTGAGATATTTTCTCTTCATTATCTTACAGCTTCAACTTAATTTCTTTCAACTCTTCTTTCAACCTGAAAACTTCTTGCTCTTCTTTAATTCTTTTCTTTTTTTCTACAGCCAATTCTTTTTTTGTTTTCTTTGTTTCTTCTTCCAAATCTTTTATATGCATTTGGAAGATCTTGATGCTTATGTCTTCCTCAAATGAATGTGCACTTTCTTTGGTTTCTTCAAACTTTCTTTTCTTTCCATGCTTTTCTTTTTGAATTTTGGGGAAATTGTGTTCAACAGTCTCTGTTTGAAGTAGACATTCTTCATATGGGCTGAGATTTGTGATTTCTTTCACCTAGAAAATTGGTATTGGAAAATTTGTTTCAGTTTTAAGCTATGATATCAATTTGCAATGATAATTGAATTTTTACTGTAATGAAAAAAGAAAACTGTATGCGATAAAACAAATAGCTATTTTTTTTATTTTCTGATACTATTAGTATCAGGTTCAATCATGTAAAACTAGTATCATTTTTTGAATTCTAGTATTAGTTTCTAATAATATTAGTATCGATTTCTTATAATATAAGTATCAGTTTCAAAGATGTACAACTATGGTATCAGTTATTGGATTGTAGTATCAGTGTAAATTGTGAAATTACAAGGTATCAGTTTTTGCATTCTAGTATCAGTTTTGAATACATCCACAATTAGTTTCAAGCATGTACTCATTTGGTATCAGTTTTTGCATTTTTGTACCAGTTTATGATACTATTAGTATTCGTTTCAAGCAAGTAAACATATGGTATCAGTTTTTTGCATTCTATTTTTTGTTTTTGATACTATTTACTACATAATGATATGGTATCAGTTTTTGATCACTGTAGTATCAGTTTTATGTTATAGAAGAACGGATAGACAATAAAACTTTATTCTACATAAGAGTTAAAGCATATTGATTAACAAAAAATGAAACGGAATTTTTACTTACATCACCCTCTTTCACGTTATCAAAAACTGCTTTGATTGCTTTGTCTTTGAGTTTCCTTAAATCCCATTTTGCAAATCTTGGTAAAGCTGGAGTATAATATAGTCTTTGTTGAATGAGATTCAGTTTCTCACAAATGCAATACTGTTAACATAAAAAGAATTGATTAGATATGTCTGTTAAAAAAAGTTAAGTAATAAATTTTTGATTAACTTATCTTACCAATGGAAGCATGGAGCATCCCGACATATTTCTTGGATTATGGATGAACTTCTTAACAAATTTATTGAAATTCTTTTCTATTGTTAGTGGCCAAGAAACCAATAACATTGTCTCTACATTAATTAAGTATGGTAGTAGTCCCCATCTTAATTTTTGCTGGTTGTTTGGAAAGAAGAATGTTAATAGTATTTCAATTACTATTAACATTGGTAAGTCTTCTTCACACTCTTTTTTCTTTTTTGCAACTTCTTGTTTTATTCTTTTTTCCACAACATTTCTTGTTATATAAGTGCAATTGCTGAAGTTTCTGTTTGCAAATTCCCTACACTGCATTGGAATTGTTCTGTTTGTCATTTTCTGAGTTGGCTCAATGTTAATTCCTTTTAGTGGTAGGCCAAAAATCAAACTTATATCTGTAGCTATAACTTTCATCCTTTCTTTGGAAAATAAGAATGCATCTTCTACAACTGAGTAGCATTTGTATAAAGCATCCAAATTGTGTCGATGCTTTTTGCATTCTTTCATCAAAATTTTCTCTTCATAGAAAACTCTAAAGAAGTTGTAGAAAGGAGTGCTCTTCATTATGTCAATTTGCTTCTTGGATAGAGCATTTTTTTTGTTTTAGCAGTTTTACCATTTTGAATACTGCTTGCAATCCACATCTGTAAGCAGTTTCATGCTTTTTATCTTCAGATTGTTGTTTTGTTTGTGATCTTTCTTTTATGCATTTTGGATGTGGATCAACAAAATCATCATCATCCTATTATTTCAAAATAAAGACAATAAGTTATTTGTGAAACAAATTATGTTTAAAAACAACAATAGATTTGGGTATTAGCTGCAGTGAAATATCTTCTGTCAAATATGTAACAATTTCAAGTTTGTAGTAACTAGGTATCAGTTTGCAGTAACTAGGTATTAGTTTTCTGTAACCAGGTATCATTTTTTCAACTAGGTATCAGTTTTTTGCAACTAGGTATCAGTTTTTTGCAAATAGGTATCAGTTTTTTGTTTGTATCATATTTCAACTAAATGATACTAACTATTATTTTATCAAACAATTTACGCTTAATGATAATGACAATTATTACTTGTAATTAAGTATCGGTTTGTTGTACTTATCAGCCTTTTCTTTTACCAAATGATTTATAGGCAATATTTTTGAAATATTTATCATGGTATAAAGTTATGATGTTTTTAATTTTACCGAATCTAGTTGTTCTTCATCTGATTCTTCATCCGCAGCTTTTTTCCCTTCTTTTTGCTGAAATTTTTCCTGTTTAACATTTTTGATAACATTAGAATACATTTAACAGAATAAATTATTAGTATTAGTTTTATAATTTTGCAATTTCAGTTACCTCTGTTTCTTTTTGTAATTTGTTCTGAATCATTTTTTCATTTCTTCTTTTTGTTCGTTGTTATCTTTTTTGCATATTGTTCAACTTTTTTCTCTGCAGGTATTTGTTGCTGCATGTTCTCCTCTTTGTTCTATGCAAAAAAATTCAATGTTACTATAACAAAACTATACTGACTTTGTTATGTTTGATTTTATATTATCAGTTACCTTCTTTGGTATACTTTCGCTTATTTCTGGTCTGCTTCCACTTGCTGTAATTTTTTCGTCTCTTCTCTTTCTTCTTTTTTCTATATTTTGTTTTTCCTCTTCTGTTAATCTAGGTTTTTTAAGCTTTAATTTATTGTTTTTTCTCTTTACTGCCGACGCTAACGTTTGCGCTAGAGGTAGGTTTTCCTCTTCTACCATTGCATTTTCTTTTTGAACATCTGCTGCGTCGACATTTCGATTTTCATTTTGTTGATTCACTTCCGACTTAGTTAGGTTTTTATCGGCTGTCGATTGTTGTGCTCGTTGTTCATCTACAGTCGATTTCTGAGGTTTTGTTGGAGATGTAGATTTGTTTCTAGTTTGCAGTGCCATTTTTTCTTTCGAGCAAAATTTTCGTGAATTTCTGAGTGTAAGGATGGAGAAGGAAGACGAACTGAATGCTTTGTTTTGTTTAAAATTGTATCTGGGCTTTGAGCTTTGTCCTTACGGTAAAAGTTTATGCGCGTGTCCTTCTGACTAAATATTTACTATAATTTATCCTTAAATTTTTTTTCCCTTTTCTCTAATTCCCTCAATTTTCCCTGTATTGCATAATTAATTCATTTGTTCAACAATATTTATAAAATTATTTTTCTACACCATATCATGTACGGATTACACCCGATTTAGTCAATAGAATTCACATTAGAGAGTTCTTCGAATATTCTTATCTATATTTTCGGACCCAATAGCATTAATCTTCCTAAATTCCGTCATACATGCTAGATCGTACGTATATTTTGACCGAATAAGCTTCGGTCAAATTAGCAAATATCGATATTTAATCAACCCAACCCATTAGGCAGAGTATACAAGGGTGCCAAAATCTCTCTTCGTCTTCCTCCAAATTCTCTCCCCTCCCCCGTAAAGTCCACTTCAAAACATCCTATTTTTTCTCTGCCGATTAATTCTAACCTGTAATCTTCAACACTCTCCAAACGCTTTCCCCAATCATCGCTTTTAAAACCGTAGCACGCCCTGTTTTTCTCCACCGTCACAGTCAACGCGCCTCCATCAGCCGCGCCACTCATATAAAGGAATTTCCTCCGCTGCGCCCCCGCAGATCCGTCCTATTTTCCGCCACCGATATAATAAAAGGTATATTCAATTGAAAATTGTATTTTTTTTCCTGTAAATGTTTTAGTTTTATACTAATTAACTTAAATTTTCAATTTAGATTGTAAAAAATACGCAATTTTAATTCTTTTTTTAATGAATCGAAAATAGCACATATTTTTTACTTGCAAAAGGTCCTTTTCTAAAACAGTGAATTGAAGTTTTGCATTCAATTCTATAAAACGAGTTCACGTGAAATAAACATGACGATGATTGAATGTGAGGTAAACTATGAGTTAGTCAAAGGTAAACATGATGATTTAATGTGAAGTAAACTATGAGTTAATCAAATGTAAACATGATGATAATTTTAATACATTTTGAGCTTCATAAATGCTAGTAAGCATGTGATCGCATAATGGTTCTTAAGATATTTATCTGATCTGTAACAGTAAATCTTATACTGTAAAATTCAACTGGAAAAAAACTATGATTAACAGATTTTTTTCTCTCCAGATTTATAACAGTTAAGTTTGATTTAGGTAACACCATGAAAGTTTTATCTATGAGAGACTATTTACCGTAAACTTGTATTTATATTCTTCTGTAAAAAATTAAACTTTTTATCACATTTCACTTCTCATTATATGTAACATATTTATTACCCATTTTCTGATGAATTTGGATTTTTTAAGTTTGGAATTTGTTTGCTGCAATATTATACAATATGAATGGAAAAGACCAAGTTTTCTACCTATTATGAAGATCAAACTTGATGATATTGAAACAACGATTGATACTATTATAGTAGTTTGTGTGATCACAAGAAAATTATTCTTTAAAAAAAAATCTGGCTTATTTCTCTTGAACTTTGGCGGTTACTATGTGATTTTCTTAATCAATCAGTATTTTCAGTTGAAGAAAAAAAAAATCAAACGTATATTAAAAAATCAATCAAGGTACCATAATTAATAAAGCGTAATAATGATTGGCAAAATAAGTAGTAGAGTGATAATACTATAGCAGTACAAGTTTTGTGTAGAATTACAAGTTCATGCGCTATTTTTTATATTCTATTTTACATGGTTGTTGCTTATCATCGATCTGGAAAAGCATTCAAAGAGGTTTGATATCTTTCCCATAGTTTCTTACCCATCATAGTCAGATTCAGTACATCATAGATTGGAGTCAATTGTTTCAGAGTAAAGGCCTTTAAATTGGTCATATTTTAATGTGTGGGTTCTATTGGCAAATCTTGAACTAGTTGTTACTCATTAATACGTACATTCAGTATCATTTGTTTTGTTAATTCTTTAAGAGTATATAAATGCATGAGAGAAAATTAATTTTGGAGCAAATATGTATTCTTAGCAGAGAAATCTAATGTTGACTCGTGATTATTGCACTAAATAAATAGTTGTCTTGTGATTATGCTACCAAATACACTGTGAATAACTGTTCCATTGTATTTTCATTTACAGTGGGTTGTTAATCTATTCAACACTATCTCTAAATTTATCTTTTGATTTATTTTAGGTTCTACTATTGTCTGTACATAAGTTTGATTTTTTTAGTATGCAAGTTTGATTGCAACTGTAAAAAATTCATTATCATGAATACAATGTGTTATATTTTGCCTCATTGCATTTTTTTTTTAAATTTCACCATCGATCATGTCAACAGCACAATGATGTTATATACTTAAATTTCTCCTAGCTCTTTCAATTTCCCAGTGTAAATTTGTAGAGATGAACTACTTGATTTTTTCTTTTATAGGTAGAGTGCCAATTTCTAATCACTAAATACTTGATGGAAACTAATTTTCAGTTAACTGTATGTTCTTTCATGTCAGGTTTTCAAAACGGGATTCACATTTTAAATTGTAAAGTTCAAACTATAAATTGAAACGCTTTTCATAATTTGTAGGCTCAAAAGAATATACTTTTAAGTTTTGTACAGACTTCAAATTGATTTTGATATTTGAACTTTACATGTAAACATATAACTCAAATTTCTCGTTTGCTCCATTTTATGTTTAGAAAAAAGCTCCATTTAATGTTTAGAAAACAAAATATATAGAGTAATGATTTTTCTCAATTGCGGTTTTAGCTGGGTTTGAATCGGAATATAAATCGAATCATAGAAATGGTAGTTTTGACTTGAAAACGGGATCTGAACCGTAATACTTTGAGATTTTTGACAACAATGCTATCGTGTAACCAGAAACCACATCTTATTAATTGATTAAATAATCGACCAAGTAATGGATTAATTAGTATGGTCCATTTTATTAGTTGACGAGATCGTGTGCATCACAAAATGATCATTACAAATGGTGATACTCTCGACAAAAAAGGGATTAAACAAATAATACAAATGACACTCCTCGTGTGAAAGGTTAATGTCGATTTTTGATATCATAAAGTCAGTTTAATATATGTAAAACTTGTAAAGAAGTTTAATATAAGCGTATTATGGTGGTTTAATACATATTAAATGTCATTGTAATAATTGTTTTCTCTTCTTTCTTTTTCAATCTACACATCAATGTCAATAGCAAAAGAATTGTATATGGTGGAGTTGAAAACATTTTAAAACAGTATTTGAATGTAATTTACAATATTAATCAGGCTATTTGACTTAACAAATATTGTTCATTTTATCAGACTCGGTTCATAGTTTGCCATTGTTCATTAATTGTAAAAGCAAAGACCATTTAATTTGAAAATTGTTTACAAATGAAACTGACGAACGTATTAATATTTTATATAAGGCTGTGAGTACTTGACACGTGCATTGCACATATATGTACAAAATAATCTTTGAATAAATATATATTTAATTGAATAATGTATATGTAGTTTTGATTGTTTTTAGCTTGATAAAAAAACTTATAAAACAGGTAAATATAAACGTTTTCAAAATATTGAATTTCTGTTTAAGTAGATATAAAACTATACATATATATACATATATATATATGTATATATATAAATAATCTTAATTTCTGTTATAATAATTTTTTTATTAAGTACGACGAAAAATTGAACATTTTACAAAATATTACATAAAAAAATGATTTTATCTATGCTTTAGAAGAAACAACCCTTTTATTTTCAAATATTTGAAAAATTAAAAAGTAAGCTAAAGTTATACAAAAATTGAAATAAACAGTGCATCCGATGCCGTTCTAAGTGGAAAATGGAAAATGGATATTAATTTATTGAAAAATAGAAGAGAGAGACATTACAAAAATGAAAAAATGGAAAGAAAAGGTATATGTTAAAAATTGTGTCATTGAGATTTGAACGTATGGCCTTACTAATATTTCAAACTTTACAAATAATAAAGTTCAACATTTTCATGGGTGATATACGAACTTCTGAGCTCATCATCCTCATTTGTATTATTGTATATAGTAAGAGCATTTTTGGAATTTAGCACTCATAAGTCATAACAAATAGTTGTGACCCTACTCCAGTTATTCATAAAGAATATGTAGTTGACCAAGTAATAAATAAAGAAATAAAATCCTTCTCTGAATTGATTTTATCCATTACCTTTTATTTATTTATTTATTTTAATCATAAATTATACTTAATATAATCAATATATGCATGGTATTTTCTGGCACTCAATCTTCAACGTATATCTAAAATTTTGTTTTTTTGTTACGTCTATCGTAAAATGTGAAGTTCAATCATTAAAACATAGGCACAACCTAAGCTAGGTGCTTCAGTACATACAAAAACGTAAATAAATTTGACCGAATAATTCAATATCAATAATAATTGACACCAATTCAATAACAATAAATAATTGACACCAATCACTTGTTCTATACAAGTTGATGGCAACCTTGAATATATCCATTCACATTTATATGTTATGCTCGTTTAGTTTGAACATAGACGATAGAAAATCATGAGGGAGCAGAGATTGCCTGTTGAGCATTTTAATCTTTATCAAATGTTATATTTAGTTCATCACAATGAAATCAACTTCTTATATGGCTTATAACTTTACAAAGATAAAACATGGTTACTACTGCTGTCCATATTGAAGTCCATCAAAGAAGTAAAAAAATACAGCACATTTTCAGATTTCGTTTCCTTCATAATAGATAGTGAATTTTGTGACATGTTGACTCATGCATGCTATTATTGAATATATATATATATATATATATATATCTATGTATGTATATATGTATGCACGTAATGTTGAATATTTACTCCAACGTAACAAAATACCATGCTTCTACCATGCAAGCGTCCACTCAACACTTTGTATTGGTGCAGTCTGAAATAGAGCCAATGGAATTTTTTTTAAAGAATTTGTTTACTCTATCACGATTTAAGACTGCGCCAGTGCAAATTCTTAAAAAAAAAAAAGGAATACACTGACGCAATTTAAAATCACAATATCATAACTCCATAGAAAAAAGTGTATACAATTTGTATATTGAAAGGGGTATGATTCTATAATTACTTTTGTAAAGCGTTCTAAATTGATGAATAATTCAAAAGAATGTAGGATTAGGTTTCAGTTGGTTGTAAGTTCTATTACCAAACAAAGCTTTTAGAAATCAATACCATGCCTCAATAGTCGTCAGTTTATTGTTGTTACCTTAACAAATAATTTGTGGTTAGTCATATTATAATTAGCAGACAATTTTCTATTTAACATTGGTTGCGAGTTCACGCTGTATAAGAAACGTTCAATGGCACCTCAAATAGTGCAGTAACCTTATAGTTCCCTGATTTTCACCATACAATTCGAATTAAATAATACGACTTTCTCTTTTTTCCCACTAGCTATATTATTTAACTCGGATTGCGTGGTGGAAAATGGATGACTAAAGGGGTGCTGCAAAGAAAGGGTGCCATTGAGCTATAACGACCTGTCTTTTCGATCTTCGAAAGTCGGCACTTAATACATCCACGGTATTAGAATGTCAAGTATCCAAGTGCTGAAAGACAAATTGTTAGGGTAAAATAAAAGAAAATGAACAGAGAGAAATAGAATCTCACGACGGAACAATAACATGTAATATAACAAAGACGGTAAAGCCATTACTTTAAGATACATGTATATCAGAGTTAAAAACAAACCTCATCAGTTTGAATAGTTATAACTTCATGACTTTATAATTTCTGATGGGTATACATAATATTACATCGAAAAACAAAAACACCACGTTACAGCTCTACTTCATGAGCTCCATTTTCCACCAATGACAACCTAAAAAACTCGGTCTTACTCGAGCATTATAATAAAATAACATCCGGATCGGTTTGGAAACCAGCGTGAGAAAACTCAAAAAATATGATAAACATATAAAAATCCGTGAGACCACGCCACAAAACACGGAACTGATTTTACCTCACAAAAACAACATCCATACATGGAAGAATGGAAACAAACTAAAACAAAACCCAAACTCGAAAGAATATGCATAAATGAGGTTAAATTCTAAACTCAAAGAATAAATACAAATAATTAAACATCGAGGAGAGCTCTAAGCACTTCTCGCAATTAAGAAAACAATTCAAATATTTAAATTATAGAAGGAAAAATAAATTTTCCACCAATGACTATAAGGGGGACTCCGTCTTACCGAAAGTATATGACGATAACAACAAAGTCATTATTCCCAAACAAATTAGGGTCGGCTAGAGATGAACCCAAAACTTAAATGACAAAGTCAATTTAAAAGTAATAACAATAACAACAACAACAATAATAAACCATGATAATAATAATAAAATAAAGTAAAATAATTAAAGAAATACTAATACTAATAATAATAATAAGTAAAATAAAAATAAAGATAAAAGTAAATATATAAAGAAATTAAAAAAACCATGATACTAATAATAGTAATAATGGTATTAATAGAAATTAAAATGACCAAACACTACGTCTTAGACTTCCATTATCGAAAGTATACCCCTAAAAAATATACTTGAGAACTACGACGACTCTCGAAATCCTCCAAGCCGGACTCCGTCAACCTTGCCGAGTATCCGAGTATTTCATCTTCTTGTGCATACAATTGAAACTAATATAGAGTAAATGTGACAATATTCTAATAGGAGCAACCCCACATAGCTTGGCCCCCACTCGCTCTTTATTTAATAATTTCCAATAAAGGATATCAATGCTCCGAACAAGCAACAAATCGTTTTAAATTGACGAAACACAAAGAAGATAGCGAAATCAATAACTAATAAGTCAACTACTTGGAAAAACAAAAACGATCGTATATGGAAGTTAAAATCTCACATACTTATCACAACTGGTTGATCCCAAACTAGCACTACCTCAGGGAAAACAATGAAGCCGGACAAGTAAGGACAGTGTTACTTCCCACATTGTCTCGACAACATTCTTAATGTAAGAGTAGCAAGAGTTCCTTCAATATCTAGTGCTAAGTGCAAGACTAAATATTTTCTATAAATGAATCAAAATTTTAAAACATTTGACTCACACTTGTATTTGATTGTCACATCACAAATCTTTGTAAAAATACTTCTTAAAAATATTCTTTTTAAAGAGCTAATTATATTTCTAAGCAATGATTTCAATATGGGATTTAAATCGTAAATCGCAAAGTTCAAAACTTGGATCGAAACGGGATTCGAATCGTGGATCGTAGATCCAAATGAGATTCAAATCGTAAATCGTAAATTATAAATTTTGAATCGAAACGGGATTCAAATTATAAATCGTAGATTTTTACTATATATATACATATATATATATATTGCATGCATATAATACATGTTGATTTTTTTCAATGAAAATATACTACCGTTGTGTTTTTTTCTACTTGTACGTCACTAATGATGTCACAAGATTGTGCGCATGCATAAGTACATTTTTTGTATTGTGTACTTAATGATGTAATAAATAATTGTTAGTAATTATTATCTATTCTTTTGTATATTGTGTTATGTAACTAGTAGTTTTAGTTTCTTTTGCGAAGATTAATAATCATATATCATGTTAATTAGTTGCATTAGTAGCGAAAATAGATTGAATACTTAGCACAAGAAATGCATACTACAAAAGATGGATATAAAGCAAGTCAAAACAACAAAATAAACCACAAACTCCTAATCATCCTCATTTCTAGCTCTTCATTCACTATTATTTCCATCTTCATTTCCAACATCCATTTCATCAAGTTCATCATCAGTTGAATAAGCATGGTCAGATTCTTCTCCATCATCTTCTTCGACTAATATCGTCTTTCCTTTTCCTTTCACATCACTACCTTTATATTGAACGTTTCTTGGACCTAATCAATAATAGATACAACAAAATATTTTTTAAAACAAAATTGTAAACTTAATTAAGAAGTTATATAGTTTAGGTATCTTTAATTTAAATTACCGCGTTTCCTTTTCTTTGGAATTTTTCGACTTGCCTCTCCTTCTTGAGTTTTAAAACACTCATGCACATCCATCCAACTAGTATCAATGTCTAAGCTCAAGTCTTGTTGTTCGCATATACATTCGTCGTCACTATCTAAATCCGAAAGGCATATAGGATCAGGTCTATCTTTTGCCTTTCTTTTTTCATGTCTAAGCTCAAGTTGAAAATTGTACTTTACAAAAACCAAAGCATTGAGTCTTTTTTGCTCTAAACGGTTGCGTCTTTTAGTATGAACCTGTAGTTGTACTTCAATATTAGAATGTTAAGATGACCAAAAACTAAATTATATTACATCATTTATGTTTATGCCTGATCAAATGTACTCCAATTACACTCACAACCGGTAGAACTACATGTCAAACTCAAAACTCTTATAGCAACTTTTTGCAACTCGGGGCACTCACCACCATTGCTCTCACACCATAAAGCTATTCATTTGGATCATTTATAAACGTTAGACACATTACAAGTCATACAAAAAAGTTTATATGATATGTACAATGAATACATTTGAAAAAAAGATTGAGTATAAATCTTACCAGGTTGTTTGGTTGTGCGACTAGCAATGGCCATTGCCCTTCCAAACTCGCCTTCTCCTAAGGAATAAATATCAAGTTGTCGGTTAATGATAGCTCTTCCTTTTTTGCTTTGAACCATTCTTTCAATTGTGTTATATAATCCTTTTTTCACCTCCATATACATGGAATATTTATCATCATATCATATCGATACATCGGATTCAAAAACATTCAGGCCTATGAAGTTGCGTATTCCATCGTTTGTCTATGATATCCCACAAATCATTATATCTAGACTCAACATTATCAAAATTTTGTGCAATTTTGTCTTTGGATTGGTCTGTGGCTTTATAAATATAACCCATTGCGAGTTTTGCATCTCCATCCACTAATCGAAGTACCTTAACGAATAGTAATTTTCAAACAATATTTTATGCCATCCCAAAATTCCTTTTTAGCTAAAATAATATCTTGAACCTCAATTCCCTCCATCTTTCTAGCAAATTAACAATCCTCACATTCGCTAGAAGTAAACATTTTTCGCAATCCCCTGCGGTTTTCCAACACACTTTTCGAAGTTAAATATTATGTTGCAAATCTAGTGACCGCTGGCCTTGTTAAGTCTCTCCCTTTTGTGTACTTTCTCATAAGATTAAAAGCCAGCTATGTTTATAAATAAATTGTGTCACTTTTTTTGCATAATTCACAATTTTAAAATGAGTGAGCAACTCACCGATATCCATTAATATCAAATTTAGGCAATGAGCAGCACATAGAGACCAAAATTTCTCCTGCTTTTACATAGGCGGTCGCACTATCTGTGACCACTTGAACCATATTTTCTTCTCCAACTTCTTCAACCACGGATTTGAGCATGCCAAATATGTTTTCAGCATTTTTAACAATGGATGAAGTGTCAATAAACTTCAAAAATACGGTTCCTTTAGGACTATTCACTAAAAAATTAGTGATGCTTCTATGCTTTCTATCGGTCCATCCATCCGACATAATTGTGCATCCTACAGCAAAAAATATAGTAATATGAGATTATAGACTATAGAATGAAAAGGAAAGATATTTTTTGATATATTTTTAAAACACAAACATTACCCGTTGTTTTCCATTCGAGTTTGTATTTCTCCAACTTCTCTTTTACATTTTCCACTTCTTTCATCAAGTATGTATTCCGAATCTCATGATAGCTAGGAAGTTTTAAACCTCTTCCATAAGATGCAATGCTATCCGCCATGCTACTAAAATATGGACTCTTCACTATGGATAAAGGTAATGCATTTGCATAAATAAGGCGACAAATTTTCAAATAAACATCCTCTCTATCTTCCTTTTTCAACATAGCGTTTAGTGTTTTTTGTTTTCTTAAACTAATGTTAGGCAATGCTCTTCCTTTTTTCTTCAATTCATTATGATTGCAGTTTTATTTTCATCTCCATCAAGTTCATCCGCCTCATCTTCATCATTTAATCTACTCTTTTTCAACAAATGATTAAAAATTATGGCTACTTCCTCCGGCACATTAGTACATGCTTTCACATTATCGGATGTTTGAGCTAAGTGATGTTTAACTCTAAAAACACCTCCGCTTATCTCCTTTGAACAATAATTGCATCTATTAACTCTTTTGTTTCCTTCATTAACTGGTTTACAATGATCCCATGTAATATCTACTTCTCCAGGCATCTACAAACAATAAGAAAAAAAAGCAGCAAACACATAAATATATCAGTAACTTTTCCATTTCAAATAAAGTACAAAACAATAGGTATGGAAACATACTGTAAATGTACAACATCAGTACATCAACAATTCAAACTAATATAAATTGCTGGCAACAACACATTAAACAATTCAAACTAATAGTAATATATGTTACTTGCTGTCAGCTACACATTAAACAATTCAAACTAATATATATTACTTGCTGGCAGTAACACATTAAACAATATGGCAAGTTGGTGCAATACATTACCCCACATCCCCACTTGCATGACACATATATATACACAGTAAACAATATGGTAAAGTTGCTTAAATTCTGAAATTACACACACTGTAGTAACTAGTACGGTTGCTGTGCTGTAGTTTTTGCTCAAATATGGCTCTGTGTCTAGAGTACAGCCATAATAAAATAAAAAACAAAGCTGAAAGTAGAAGTCAAAAGCTATAAAGTTGAATATAGGAAGATAGCAGTGCTGTAGTACTAAGTTACTGTAGCAGCAATTCACACATTACCATCTTATGCCCAGAAATTGCAAAAAGACAGAAAAAAATTCGAAAGTGATGCAGAAGTTAGAAGAGAGTAAAAAAAAGAATACCAAAATTTAATTACCTCTCTCTAATGCTTCCACCGAGTTCTGATGCTTCCACCAAGTTTGATTCTGATGCTTCATCTCTTTTTTTTCTGCCTTGAATTTATTTTGTTGAATGCTAGTTTCTGATCTTCATTTTTATAATGCTCGAAATGGATTTTCTGGAGATTCTTCTTCAATTTCCAACCTGTGCGATGCTTCAACTTCAAAAGCATAATGATTTTTTTTCAATTTTGAAGAACTTACGTTTCGATTTTTAAGAAAATATTCGATTCAACTTTTTACACTGAAATCGCGATCTGATTTAGGCATAAATATTTTCGATCTATAAATAGATCGTACGATTTCTGAGAAATGCGATTCAAATTGAAAGTTGGATCGATAGGGTTGCGATTCGATTTGAATCGTACGATTTTACAATTTTTGAAATCACTGTTTCTAAGTGTATTAAAAAGAAGGGTTCGAAACAAATGTTATTAAAACATTGTTTACTATAAACCAAATACAATTTACACTTAGCTTTATTTTTAAACATTCCTTTTTAAAGATTCTCATTTATAAACTATCATTTATAAAACTACTTGTCATTATCTTTAAAACAAAACTCCTTCGAAGATTTAGGAATATCAACATTTATTAGGTCAAGTAACAAGTTTTCTGAATATTTTTACAAAATCATTTATTATAGCAAAAGTGTTATAATCCATGAATTCTTTTTTAAATTCCCATAAAACATTTATTAGTACAACAATAATATTGTAATCCATGCTTCCTTCATTATTCAATAAACTCAAAAATACTTGAAATATAATTTAAATAATCTATTTCAAATATTACTTGAAAATCTCAAGTATAAAATATATTAAAATCTCAAAATCATTTCCTTTCCTTATTTCGAAATAAAACTGCATCTTCAATAATTTATATTAAATCATTTAAAATATATATAAATTTCAAATCATTTTTAAAACACTTAATATATATGTTAGAAAAATTCACTAAAAGGATTGAAGAAGAAAAATCAAGTTTAAAACCATAGTAATTATCCCGAAAGAAAGTTAATCAAATTCATAATCGTTTTTATAAATTTAAAATAACATTAATTATCATGAAAGATAATTAATCGAATTTATAACTCCTTTTATAAAGTTTAAACAAAACTTACCCTTTATTTCAAAATTCTCAAAAATACTTGAAAATATAGTTTAAACAACTTTCAAATTGTAAAAACGCGACCAAACATTTATTTTATAAGAATACAAGCACAAGTTTAATACACACAAAGGTTTAAGGAGATGATATTTCATAAGCGTCAATATAGCGATAATTGTTATAACGACATTTACACAAATCAAACTATGTGTCATAAATATTTCAATCAAACATCAATATAAGCAACATAAAAATACAAGTAAATCGATAGTGGCGAGAACCCCTTAGAGTCTCCCTACAAAAATCTCCTGTAAATCTCATATATGTATATGCACTTCGAAATGTTCAGTAGTGACCTGCTCGCTACGAAAATACTTTGACTTTCTCTTTTTGCCTCCTGTAAAATAATGGTTATTTATGCCCTCCGTTACCAAGCGGGAACAAACAATAATATATAGTTATATGAATCCCTTGCAAATCATATAATATATATCACCCGCTTTTCATAACGGAATCCAACCAAATCAAACAACCAACAATAAACATCCAAGCATGTATAAACAATAATATAACACGCATATATCATGGTGTTCATTCAAAAGTGAGTAAACTCATCAAAATTTTAGTTGACGCTTTCGCATTCCATTTCGATCTAAAATCGAACCAAAATTCTACTAACTTCAAACTCAATGAATCCAACTTCAATGTGTAGATATCGCTCTTACAAGCGCAACGTAAAAGATGGTGTCTCAATTGGACCTCGTATGTAGAAGATGTGAATTTTATAAGTTTTTTTATTAAATAATATAATTAATTCACTTAATTACTT
Source organism: Allium fistulosum (assembly GCA_030737815.1). Classification (NCBI taxonomy): domain Eukaryota; kingdom Viridiplantae; phylum Streptophyta; class Magnoliopsida; order Asparagales; family Amaryllidaceae; genus Allium; species Allium fistulosum. Next base: position 1,326,169,635 of record CM060904.1, read on the forward strand.
GATTAAGTTAATTACCTCCAAATCCATCTTCTATCTCAGCCTAGGTTAAACCCTAGTTCGGCCAAGTCGATATCTGCAATTTTAGGATATAATTGCATAAAGGTCTGCAATTATTCACTGAATAATTGCATAAATGCATGCAATTATTCAGTAAATTAATTTTAGAGATCTAATTTACATACTTTTTTTTGGCAAAAATGTTTGGTGTGTTTTGAAACTTAATAGAGACTTTAGCCAAACCGTCCTTTATAAAAATACCAACGTTTTGCTCAAAAATATGTCATTAAAAGTCAAGTCTTTTTTTAATAATTGATTTTTTTATTACTTATTCAAACTATTTATTATTGTAAATAAATTTACAGAATGAGTTCACCGTTGTAATTTATTAATTAAAAGGAGTTAAATAAGGCTATTAAATTCATTTAATTAATATTTAATTCACAATTCAAATATTTATATGATCCCTATATTTGAATGTTAGTTATTTAATTTTTCCGGGATGTTACACGAGCTCTCCTCTTTACATATTTACCCCTTCCTTTTATCTTTTCTGGTTGAAATCTAGCATCACTATTGGTTCAATTGATCCTCACAATCGCTAGGTATCCAAACTCAATTTTAATTTTATATCTAAAGTAGCTATGTTGGATACAGGAAATGGAGCTAGAAAATGTGTTGAAAAAAAAAGTGCCCTATCATGCACGCATTTATCCTTTTTATTCGCCGGTAATGGGAACAAATTCTAAAACAAGAGAGGAAGTGTTATACAATGAAAACCTTCAAAAAGAAATCGATGATTTAAGTGAAGATGAAGACACAAATTACGGCAATGATGGTAGGAATCAATGTCATTATGAAAAAGTACCAATTGCAAAAATCAAAAGGGCGCACAAGATTAACGGTGAAGAAAAAGAGTTTGAAATACCTGAACGATTTTCAGGTAAGATAGTTGATCAGTCATTGTATAGATCAATCATCGATATAAGGGAAGGCAGAATTCGGAGAAATGGATGGAATATTAAGAGTTTTAAGTTATTTCACATTTGGAATATATGCCTAGATAAGAAGCCAAAATTTCTTCCTTGGTCTGCCAGATTTCAACGTCTAACAAATAAAATTGAGCTTGAAATACATAATTGTGAAAAAAGTGAAAATGGGACAAGTCAAAACAAAATTATTAATTTTATGTTAGACACTCAAGATTGTGATAGACCTTTGTTTGCAACAGTTGACAATTACAAAGTGAAGTACTCGTTGTTAAGTAATGCTACCAGAGTGAAATTTGAGATAAGGGCATACAATTATGATGGTAGTCCAGCACGCAATGTCGAAGGACACATATGTGCATATTTTCGTTTTCGTGGAGGTTATGAGAAATATCTTTTCGGTGGACACAACAAATGTGAGAAATCAGAGCATATAGCTGCAAGTGATACCCTTACATTATGTCCTTCTGTCTTAATTCTCCCACGCAACCATTGTCCTCTCAAGCTTGATATGTCATTAGAAAACAATTCTGGCGAATTTATGATCAAAAAAGAAGTAGTGTTACTTCTTCGTACCATAGCCGTTGATGAACCACATTACATTGTGGGGGAAAAAGGTTACATCTTACTGAAAGCTATTTGGGCTTGCCTCTGTGTGGACTTGGACCAAGGTATTACTTTTTGTTGGCATGTGATATTATGTATTTATTAAAGCCTAAAATAGAAGAAAAATAATAATTCCAAAATTGCCACCCTGAAATCGAAAATGAAACTGAACCAAATCAGGCAAAACTCACCCATGTCAGCCATTCGAGGTAATAATTACAGTCGACTAAGCTAGTGCAAAATTGCTCTCGTTTAATTCTGTTCAGGAATAGCAGTCGACTGGAACTACAGAAAGGTGTTCCAGATCTGTTCCAGCACTCATTTTCCACTTTCAAACCATGATTTCTTCCTCGGACGAATTCCGAATCGTGTTTGAATTGTTGTAGAGCTAGTTCAAATCCTTTTGGATTTGATATATTGCATCACAAACTCCGACTGCATATATGGCACTACCTTTATTCGTATAAGACTGTTGACAAACCTATAACATCATCTTCCGTAATTTGAGATGTAAAATGAGTGGGAATCTCACATTTAATCTATGTGGAGTTTCAACTCATGTTTTATTTGGTAGACAGTTTTAGTTTATTTCCGCTTCCTAGTAACTTTTAGTATCTTAGATATCTGCTTGCTTTAAAAGACTGTAAGCTTTATAATGATCTAATTTACACATTTTTATTTTTGCAACATTTTTATCGTTTATTTTATTACATTGTGTAAACGTGCTTGCTATCTTGAAAAACATGAGGAACTTGCATCACCAATGTTTCTGTTTGGATTTTGAATTTATCTTTCTCGAGGTATCTTGAATTTTTATTTATTTATTTATGTTTTTTTCTGGAAGTTGTCTGGTTTTCGAAATTATGTTTATGGTTTAGGTAATAGCAATGACTATTTTATGGCAAATGCAACTTATAATTTGCTTTCCTTTCTTACTCCTTTGGTAAGTTGCATGGAGGTTTGAAAACATCAAAATACAGTTGTTTTCATCTGTGGATCAAATTTGTTATGTCCTTTATGTCATATAAAGTATATAAACAATAATAATTATGTAAATATGCCTTACCTGAAAGATTCTTTTTATCTACAGGAGTATGTACTTGTCCTGGTACTGCTATGGGTACTTTTCCGGCACGCAAAAAAATGTGGTAAAATCGAAGACCATCATGCTTCTCTTCCGATAACAATTTTAGGCAGGTGAATATTAGTTTTTTAGGTGACAATTTATGGTTTTATTTTAGATTGAGAAAAATCACTCTTTGGAAAATGTTTGTTAGACATGGTTTACCTACTAGGTATGGTTTTATTTATTTTGAAGTTTAACTAATTAGTTGAAGAAGTGCATTTAATTCATGTTTCCTTATGTAGTTTTATTTGTGTGAATGATGCTTCAATTATTGGTATCAATATCACGATATCTACAGTATGAAAGTTATGTATAGAAAATGTGGTGTAGCAGTTCAACTATTTCAACTCCAGGTTTTCGGATACAATACTGCTTTGGTTAAGGTAATATAAGAGCTTTTGACATAATTTTAATATGATTTTAATTGATTGAGTTGCATCAATATAACTAACTTATATGGTCATCGTTTGGTTCTTTTAAATTGTTTTCTATATAGTAATCGCTCCACAAGCTTGCAACTTCCACTGTAACTGTTTAATTCAAAATCTGAACATGTTACTGGAATTCCTGCAATAGTTGAACCCACTTCTTTCAGGTAACATTTCACATGCACAAAGTAGTAAAAATTGAACAAATTTATTGTTTCTTCGTGACCTTTGCAAATATCTCTGATGTATTTAAATTTGTTTATACTATATTACATTATTACTGCAAGGAGAACTGATCTAAGGAACTATGCTGATGTTTTTAATTTCACTGGAAACAAATGGAATCTTTAACCGCTTTGTCATGGTGTAAAAATCTTATTTTGTCCAAAATAAGAAGGTTTTGGTGTTCATGATACTTTTAACTACTTAACAATGTATTGATATATTAATGATGTCTTCACTAGACCTTGTCTTTTCTATTAGCATATCCATTATTGTTATTGAACATCTAAAATCGGTGTCATTGGAAGTTAGGCTCATTTGCTTTGTCCTCGCTTCTCACCAAAAGAGAGAATTTTCAACGAGTCTAAACGTTAAGAATTTCAGTAACACATATGTATCGCTATTGGAGCATGTGAATGTTGAAAGCATCTCCCAACGCTTATAAACGTTACAAATAAATACAAACAAATAAACATTTATCGGTAATGTGAATGTTAAAAAAATGTTGAAAGATATAATGTAGACTATATTTAATATGAAATATTATTTTAATTTAGCAAATTATAACCCAATCAATATCAATAAACATATTCATAATCAGGGTAATAAAATAGAGTATCAATTAACAAAAGAGAAATTCAATACATAATTAAATTACCAATACATAGTTTGCCAATTCCATACTAATATCAAATTGCAATAACAAAAGATAAAACATGGCTCATAGGGATCAAAGGCCTATAAGAAATTTTTTTCTTCGGATTATTGGAGATGCCCAAACCATAAACTTTCGATTGTATACAAATCACGGTCCTAACTCCGAGTTATCCTCCGATCATTTTTAGATCGTAAATTCCAACAATTCAGATGCTTTAATTTGACACGAGCACGAAAGATTCCCAACGCCATACAATTATTTGATTTCTAAAATGTAAATCATGAAATGAACGCTGTTAATTGATTAGTATATAATACATCCAAGGTTAACTAACAGATTGATTCAGCAATCATCTGCACTTCTTCCAGCAAACTGATTGTCATCATAGTAATGTAGTTGTTTGGAGCTTCATCTCACTTAAAACCTGTACATACAATTTTCCAATATATTGGCATGTATCGAAAAAAGACAGCATAGAATTATTTAGAATCTTTTCTTTTAATGCAAAAGAAGTAAAGAACCAAAGGAGATGTTGGACAAACTGAGATCTTACTGTATGAAATATCTACAATTTAAGTCATTTGGGTTTTGTAGTCTTTTTTGTAGCAGGCTTAGCTTCCCGGAGGAGCAGCAGAAGACTCCCCACTAGTTTTTCTAATTTCTGAACTGACTGGACTTGTTTGCTCATCCTTAAATCCAGACCATTAAGGAAAGGATATCTTCTAGAAGGTAGGGACCTTGTATCGCAGCATCATCCAAATTCAAAGTTGGCATAAACAAATAAATTTGTCATTGTCATAGGATAATCAAATATTGATAAATATTACACTAGATGAAATCAAACCAATTCTTAGTCAGTTCAGCAATAACTAACGCATTAAAAAAATAAAAATGAAAAAGCATCTCGTTTTTGGCTAACCTTTTTCTTTATCACACGAGAAGTAAACAATTGCACCAGGAACAAACCCAGTAGTGTAGAAATCTAAAGACGTGTCTTTTACTCTCTCCTTCAGAGGTGTCGTATCTGTGGAAGCATAATATTAGTGTTCTTACAATACTGTCAAAACCCTTTTTGAATGTAAGAGTGTTGCTATGCTAATTATTAATATAATATTGACCATATATAGCTATTTGAGAAAAAATTGGTAGCTAAACACAAGCCACTATAGGCTGTGACCCGAAGTGACCGAACCATGATAACATTCAATATTAATGCATTTCATGGAAAAATTAGTCAATGGTAGCCATTTTATGTGAAGAGTTTAACACTAACATCATAATTATCCACAATTACACAAGTATTGCTGCATGGCACTCAAAGTGACACTAGTATCTCTTTCCAGTAACTAAGAAATAAGTTTTATATCAGAATTCAAGCAGGAAAACTTGAAACATAATAAATAACGATGTCGCAAACCCAAAAAAAAAGTTTGAGACTACCAATCAATTTGAGACTGGCTAATACAGATTACCATATAACATGTTTGCCAATGCACAAGGCAGAGTGCAATTATTCAAGTAATATCATATTAGGCATTACAAATATTACAGTTGTTGTTATTATATAATATATTGTGCAGCTTAACAAAAATACTAAGCAAAAAAGTTATTAACCAATTAAATATAGGAAACTAACTATGGTTATTAACCAATTAAACACACAAAACAAACTATGTGAAGGAAAATCAGTTAAAATGATAAATGTTAAACTTGAACACATGAAGCAATATAGTCAAAGGGGCAATCTTGTATATATTTTGTAATCACGATCAATAATAGTACTGATTATAAGACTATATATTGTAAATTTATAAACTACAATTAAATAAAAAGGCTTGGATCAGTAATCAAACTATTACTAAAAATTATTGCTTCATTATAATTAAAGCTTCATTACACATTATTCATAACATCCGACGTCGTCTACTACTTATGGCAAACTCAGTTAGAAACTCAGTTTTTAACTCAGTTTTTAACTTAATCAGTTTAAAAACTGAGTATGAAAACTCAGTTTTTAGTTGAGTTTAAAAAATCAGCTTTTAATAGATAAAAACTAAGTTTAACTCGGTTTAAAAACTAAGTTTAACTCAGTTTAAAAGCCTTGTTAACCGAGTTTAACTCAGTTTTTAACTGAACTAATTTGAATATAGCACCCGATGGAATTTCGGCTCCTTGGGTCGAAAATTACCGCCCAAAGTCTCTGGCCGACGTTGCCGCTCTTCGCCACATTGTCGACACAAGTAATACTTCTCATTTTATTCCTCAGTTAACTGTTTCAATCTTTTATTTGAATTTGGATTGTAATTTGTATTATTGTTCCCTGACAGTCACTTAAGGGCCATTTTTACGTTTGATAATTTTTTATTTGAAAGAAAGAGTAGTACGATATTGTAGAAACATAATTCTTTTGGTCTGATTCGATGAACTGTAGATTTTGTTAGTTGTATGAAAATTGATTATCTTTCGAGCTAGTGCTTGGATATTTTTGTATTATCTTTTTTAGAAGAGAAGCTGGGATAGGAATTAACCCTGTTTTGCGTTGAGATAAGCATTAGACTTCTTTTGTTTTAAATGCTAAATTCTGATTCTTGATTGTGGAGTACTGAATCATGGATTGATTGTATGTTCTAGTTTTCAAAATTTATTTAAATGATCCTTGATTTCATCTCAACCATTCATTCATTTTATATAAGTTTGTTCTCATTATCAAAGCTTCTTTAACAGAAAACTAACCTTAATACAAGATCAGATCCCCCTCTCTTTCTCAATTGTGCTTGGATCATGTCTGCGAAGGTGAGTATATACCATACTCCAATTTCGTATCTATTTTTAGGTTTTTCTGTTCATCTTCTGATGTTATATAAAAGAAACCATGATTTCAATGCTCCACGATTTCATGTCAACCATTTACTCTTTCCTAATTTTTTTTCTAAACATGTACTCTCTTTATTTTATTTCAAGCTAGAATCCACCTCACAAATTTTTTTATTAAAACATCCATCATGCCATAACTCGTCTTACCCAAATTTTATTCCTAATTTTAATACACATTTTTTTGTAACTCTATAGTCAACCATATAATTATCTCATAGTATAGTGATAGAATTAATGTACAATCACAACCTTTAACTCTTACTAAATTGATGAAGAAAAAGTTGAATTCAATATTTGATATTAGATTATATATTCAAAAAAGTCATTACCACAAACTAAGTAATCAAAAACACAACTAAAAATTTATGGTTGTTCAAAGGAGACTCAGATTTGTTGTTTTATCCAAGGTTCAAAATTCCGGTTTTCGGTTCCGTTTCGATCATCCAAACATTTTAAAGTTTCGGTTCCGTTTCGAAAATTCCGGATATACCGTTTTATTTCCGGTTCCGAATTTCGTTACTTTTTATCTGTGAAAATACTTTGATACAATAAACTTGTATTCTAAATAATCTATTCTTATGACAAGCCCTAAAGTTAAATCAATATATTTTTATCACCTGAACATTCCAAGCACATATAAATCTGTTAAGCCCTGGAGTCCAATAAACCCACTAAATTAAAAGCCCAATCAACAAATATAATACAAACACATTATGCGCAACTCTGTCATCGTTTCTTCCTGCTCAAGACCTAACCCAGACTGCTTAAGCCCTAAGTAAAATTGCTTTTAAATAGTGAAAGGCGAATTGATTGAAATCAATACATGAGATGCCCTAATCATTGAAGCAGCCCTTGCCCTTGGTTGCTCAGGTTCTTCAATGTTCAGTTTACTTCTTTTGATTTTGAATCCCTCTTTTATAAAGCTTCAATTTTTATCTTTGATTCTTGTCGTTTATTACCAATTTCGTTCTATACAATGAGTTTATTACCATCTTGACCGAAATCGGGTATTTGACTAGATTCCGGTCCGGCCACCGTCGGAACCGGGACGGTATCGCCGGAATTCTGACGCGCCGGCCGGAATCTCAAACCTTGGTTTTATCACAACAAAGTTCGAAAAAATCTCAAGGTAGCAATACACACTTGGTAGTCATATTGTATCATACCTTCACGAAGTTGCCTCACTATTCACATGAGGCAAAACAAGCATTAACAGCATACTGTTAGAACCAACCAGTCGCATTAGCACTAATATATGATGTAAGTCTGTGTTGCCTGTTCTGTGATATCCACAGTCTGAATTAAATTGTCATTATATTTATTTTATTAGGCAACAAATTGGACGCCTTCTTGGAATATGAAATTTTAGGAGGTCACATGCGTTGATAAAATTGACGAAAACTTAACAATAAGTACATGAGGCTATACATATGAGGACTGCATATCGTTTGTTGGTTATAGGGACATATATAAGGTAGTAATTCAAAATTCTTAGCCAAAATATATAAGGTAAGAAACAAGCATATAAAATATATAAGGTAATAAAACTTAAACTTCCAAAATTCTTAGCCAAATCAACATTATAGACAACAACTTCCAAAATTTTGTAGCTATAGTAAAATATATATGGTAATAAACTTAAACTTCTTAGCCAAGAAATTTAATATATGAATGCTAGTTTCTTGTTAAAGGTATGACGTATACAGCATATTTATTTGACAAACAATTTCTTTCACAATAAAGACTGCAGTTAAAAAAAATACAACTTGAGAAATTGGAAACTGAGACCTCAAATCATGCACACTATAAAGAACGTTGATGGTTCTAACTGTATCAATCAATGACCGAATGTTAATTGGAAAATAAGGAGGTGATGTTCAATACTTTTGTGATGTGTATTCTAACCATATTGTCAAACTTATAAAATAGGTTACGTGCAAACGAATATGAAGCCCGGGAGAAATATTTGAGTCGCATAACTATGCCAAAAAAAAAAAAAAGAGACATTGAATTGTTACATAAGGTCAACTATATATGGATAAAAGACACAAGATTTATAAGAAATAATTTTTTTTGGATGCAATTATCTCTATAATAAAATATAAATGAAACCTAGTAATCTTAAATGTGTCATAAGGCTTATGTGTAATCTTAAATATGTCTTATGGCTTAGGTTTAAACCAATCAATCATTTCCTACAAAAAATACAATAAACTGCCAATAAATCATGAGCATTCCAAATTCAACAGAAATGTTGTCAAATGAAGTCCATACTTAAATTGGAAGTTTTTAAAAATAAGGGGAAAAACCTTTTTTAAATGAAGAACACACAATAAATTGTTTATATCGTTGCAGACATTATGCTTTCTTATACGCTTGCATACATAATCGCACTATATGTATATAATAGGTTGTAACATTTTTAAGTGTTGTTAGCCTCTAACAGCAATAAGTGTGGGCAAACCAAAAATATACGTGTTGGTAATTCCATGTTATGGTGTAGTGCCTATAAATAAGTAGGACGTCTAATGTGAATACACTAGCAATCATGTTGGAACTGGCAACAGTCATATGTATTTACTTGCTGTGAATACACTAGTAATCATATGTATTTTCTTGTTGAAAGAGACATGTACTTGTACTGTTAATATTGTTTCTCATTCATTTTCAACATTAAAATATATGGCACAAATACTGTAACATGATAATCATCCACTCTGTATGTAAACACTTTCATAGCTTGTAGACTGGCTTTCAAACTTAAATTTAGTTAATCTGCAAGTAAAGTATGAAATAGTAAAACTTTTATTAGTTATTATAATTTGTGCCTAAGTTAGTGTTTCCTTGCAAGTGTTTTTTCTAGAATAAAAATAAAAAATAAAAATAGAAATAGAAGACCTTTTTTGTTTATTATATTAAGTATTTTCCATTTAGAATTTAAACCATTTTATATTTTTTGCATGTCACTCATTGATCATGCTTTGTTCTTATTATTCTGCACATAAGCTATGAATATGGTGCACATTTCTATAAGGTACTGTTCTTGGTAAAATGTAGTGTCCTTATATTTTTCTTCTTCTTTTCTTTTTAATCAACTGTATAATCTTCTGTTATACAACTCTTATCCATTTTTTTGTCTTTCAAGTGTTAAAGTTTTTGTACCCATGATCCCACTTAATTTTTTTTAGTAATATTCAGTGTTTTCTATTGTTAGCATAAGCAGACATCCAAATTATAGTGTCCCCAATAATGTCTAGAAGGACAAAAGAAAGACAGGCGAACAGAGTAAAATCCATAAGAAGGTAAATGTATTGCCTTCATGATGTACTGAGAGATATAGCAACAATAACAACAGGACTGAGTGAACTCATAGTATTTAAGTTAGGAAGTTGTCAGCTATGCAACAATTCATTCGTTCTCATTACTTACAAATTCTGCATAAGTACGTATGATGTCAGTAGACTTTTTTGTACTATCAGAAAATTGCAATGAGGCTGCCCTAATTTTTAATCTAATGAGCAGTTGCCTATTTTTAGGTTCATATTTTTTTCATGTTAAGATAACTTTAGGTTTCCATTTTAAGTTAATTTCCTTATTTTATCCTCTGTATCAAGGTGATTATAATCATTTTTCTTTTTCTTTCTTTTTCTCTTTTACATTGTGACATACATAATTCATCATAAATTATTGTGTATTCTTGTTAGAAATTTAATCATCCAATATACTGCACAGAAAGCCATGAAGTTGTAAGTTACTATTGACCTAAGCTGCAAAACATCGACAGCAAATTGTATGTACCAGTCCATGTAAATGATACAAAATATATGGTGTACACGGTCAGATCTTTCTACGTCGCCATTTTCAAAACCATTTTCCGATATGTGTATTTGGCAATTAATAAATCCAAACATACAAATAAAAACATTTAGTTTAACAAAAAATTATCAGTTTTGTTTATTATAAAAGTACAAAATACAATAAATATGATAATAAAAAGGACAAATTTTTATCTTGGACCTAAGAAAAAAAAAATTATTTCAACTTTAGGCCTCGGTCAAAATTTATTACAAAATTAGACCTCTTTTTATATATAACATCATTTCGTACTTGCGCATTTCAAATTTGCGCAAGCATAATTTTTTTTTGAAAAAAAACCACACTTGTGCAAAAATGGAATGCTCAAGTACAAATATTTTTTTTAAAAAAGTCACATTTGCTCAATTCATATTTGTCAAGCATAATTTTTTTAAAAAAAAAATACACTTGCACAAATATGGATTGTGCAAAACAGGTCTATTTTTGTAAATAATCTTGAACGAAGCCTAAAGTTGAAATGAGTTTTTTTCTCGGTTTTAAATTAAGAATTTATAGATATGAGAAGTGAATATGCAGTTATATATACGTATACTATAGTATAACTTATTATCTTGATTAAACAATACATATCTATCATTCATCGTACAAATATGCACATAATATAATCTATTATCTTGATAAAAACCGGATGGATAATTTTCTAACACGGAAATCTTTATATTTGTTTTCATATCATTTTTTCGGATATTGGATCTTTCTCGGTTTTTTCCGTACGGGTGCGGATGAATTTTGGATTTGTTGGATATTCATTGACATGATCATTTTATATGCTATGTTCGTATTTTATTATATCAATGAAATGTTGGTTTCAAGTTTTAATATATGTCATACAATAAAAATTATTTCGTACGTTTTATTTCCTGTGTAACTTTTACATGCCTGTAAATGCAAACATCTTAGATCATTTTTCAAAACATGTTATAAGCTTACTATTTCTTTGAACCATGCATATGCACATTAGCAAACAGAAAAAAACAAACAAACAAACAAATAATAATAATAATCTTACAGGTTCTTTTTGACTACATGCATGTTAATGGATATAGCTAAAAATAAGTTTCAATTTGTCATTAGCAGAGCTACTCACAATGATATGTTAATGTCAATTCAGTGCTGTTATATAACAGTTTGGAATGTTTGTATCAAATTTTAAATTCAATATACTCAAACTTGGAGAAGTTAATGGCACCAATAGCTAATACTTTATGTATAATAAATGTAAAATGGGGAAAACATGAGCTGAATTTTAGTATAGTATGTCTCTGTGACGTCCACGATATGGTTATGTACAGATAAGGAATATACATTTAGACATCATATCAAATGTGGATGTTTCTCTTCAAGACAAGGGTAAAGTTTCCTTTAACTGAGCTGGTGGAATGGCAGACTATATCATATTTTTGTAGCCTATCATTAATGCTTCTAATTTGAATATGTGCAGGTAAAAAAGTTTCTATTTCCTTCCCCGCTAGAAGTAGTCCAGCTTATGAAATGAGAGTTTTAATGGGCATGACTGGAATAATGAAACTGATTAACTGAACATGTCTATCATAAGGTATGTAGTATGTACATCATATATGTACGTTGATCATTCATATCTAGGTTTATGAAATGATAAGTTGAACAAGTGGCTTGAGCACTTTCTTTAAGTTTAACAAGGTTTGATTAAAATAGGCATTTCGGTGCTAAGTCGACATGATTAGTTGACTTGGAGCTCGACAGATAAAAAAGTTTATATTGCATGGAGATTATTCTCTATGATATCAGATATTTGAATTAATAACTATTTATATAATATCAGCTTTTCAGGCAATACAAAAGTTTGCGATGGTGTTTCTTTCCTTTGTTGAATTGAATATAATTTCCTCACCACGCAGATTTGCATCCAATTGAACATGAATTATCATATAAATAAAACAGTAAATAATTTAACTCACCTCATAGCAAGAAGATCAAAATTTGGTTATTTCAATCAAATCTGGTTTGCCATAGATGCTTCGTTTCAAGTTGTCACTCATCTTCTTCTTCAGCCAATTCCTGACCTCCGACTCCATCACCTTAGTTGCACCCTTCCTGTTGCTTGCGTCGCCAAAACGAGCTTTAGATTTGGCCACTCCAACGCTTGATATATTAGCGTGCACTAGTCCGACGAGCTCCTCATCGATAAGCTTTAGGTCGCGGCTCCTTTCTTAACTCGATTAAATTATGTAGAATTTCTACATATTTCGACAAAAGAAAACCTAAATTGGTTTTTCGAATTCCACTTGAAAGACGAAAATAGATGCCCTAGAGTTTCTCCCTTTTCGTTTTATTTCTGGAAGAAGCATTGAGTGGGTGGAACAAAGCGTAAGAGCATAAGGAATATTTGATTTCCAGCTTTGTCGGTTTGTCCATGTGTTTTCAGTTATTTTCATTTTTGCCTAGGTTTATAACGGGTAAAAGTGTTGGCAAATAAATTCTGCCTCTTGGAAAATTCTTTTTCCATTCAATAACGGGTTTTAATAGTTGTAACATTTTTAGGTGTTAGCCTCTAACGGCAACAAGTGTTGGCAAACTAAAAATATACGTGTTGGTAATTCCATGTTATGGTGTAGTGGAACCATTGGAAGTGAGCTTTATATTGGATACCGACGTGGATCATTAACCCTTAGCTTCTACCAATGCAAGTTCTTGCTCTTTTTTAGATCAATTTGTTTCAATTTAGTAGATTGCTTATTTCAATAAAGTTGATCTAACGTTTCTTACAAATGTTCACTGATCAAAGCTGTAACGGCCTGAAGATTTTCGACCCCGAAAATCGACACTAATACGTTCACTGTATAGAGTGCCGATCAGTCGAGTGTCGGAAATCCCAGACTGTTAGGGTTTAGAAGTAAAAGAGGTAGAAGAAAAACATAAAACAACAGCACAGAATCTCACAATCGCAACGGAACAATATATAATAGGAAATAACAGCATTTATACAAAGAAAAGCTGTAACTGTCAATATAAATATACAAGATATCAGAGTACAATAAATCTGGACAATTATAATAACTTGTCCTCAACTACTGAATAAAATAGCCTATAGTACACAGCGGAATATACTCAATACGTCTCTGCCATCCAGCTCGTCTCCTAAGCTCCAGAGCGTCCTCACCTGAAAATCTGTAATACTCGGTCTGACCCGAGCATTACAATAAAGTAACACCTGAGTCAGGCTGGAAACCAGCGTGAGTAAACTCATTTAATCTGAAATACTTAAGTTATAAAAATTCTTCCAAAAAACCCAGGGTAACTCGTTCCCATGACGAGTTTTCATCCAATTATAACCAAACACCGTTACAGAAATCCATGGATATTATAGTAACATCTAAGTACCGCTACTTACTTAAAATGGTTGAGTTTGTTAAATCAATCCAAGCCCAGTATTCTAATACCAACTCGTGAAGTCTCGTAGTGTTATCGAGGTGGTTTCGGATATCACTGATATCCGACCCGGCTTTTTCGAATTCAAGTAATAAATTTAAAAGGAGGTAAATTGTTTGAAATAACAATTTATATTTAAGGTGACAATACCAAAAATGGGAATTTATTACAGACATGGATATAAGACGTGTCAACGCTTTATTCTAGCATTTCGATTCGTTTGACTACTAAATGCCCAGACAAACACTTGAAATAAGCATTCAAGAGCCATAAGGCAAAAACATAAATCGTTAACTTAATTTAATGATTTATAGTTAATCAAACGGTTCGTAAATCAGGATTCCTTCACTTTAATTACTGAAACTATTTATATTATTAACCCAAAATAATTATAAATTAAGGGAGTTATAAACAATTTATTTCTAACTAATTAAGCAGTCCAAGCAATAACTAATCCTATTATTAACCTAGGATTTAATTTATTAAGAACTAAAGTAATTACTTACTTTAATTATTTAGACAATTTAAGTTTACTTTACACAAATGAATTTTGCTTAAATATTAGGAAATAGGATTAAAAGGCAAAGAATTCCATTTTCTTTCCCTTTCTTTCCATCCCTTTTCTTTCATTTATTATTTTATTTATTTCCTTTTTTTTCTACTTCCTGGCCCAACCCGGCCCAAATCTTCCCCTCCTCCTCTCCTTTCCAATTCCTACCTATCCCTCTTAATTCAAGTCCAGGGAATTCACATAGTCGTGCACGTGCACACTGTCGTACCTTGCTTTCTTTCGACGCCGACCATCCCTGCAAGTCACCGCCGACCCTTACCCCAAGCTCCACCACCGGAAAACTCCACCAATCCACTTACTCGAAAATCGAACAGCTACCCCAAAACAACACAGAATCCACCACCACTCGATCGCCACTCGAAGTCGCCGTGAACCACCATTTACCACCGAACTATACCAGAACGACCGCTACATCCTTACCTTCCTTCTCCACCGGGTGCGCAGCCCGCCACCCCTCCATTTTCCTCACTCTTGCTGTGCGACCGAGATCACCCAAAACACCTACCTTAACCCTACCTTTGCCTCGTCTCGACGCCTTGCTTCGCCAGAAAGTCTCGCTCCATTTTTCGTGAGTACACTACCTTCCAAGCCTCCACTACGCCAAGCCTCGAGACACGAAAATGCACGGGACGTCGGAATTTGGCCAAAATCACGTTTTCGGTCATCTCTAATTTTCTCACCCCTCCCATGATTTAAATTCACCAAACTATTTCGAAAATTCACGATTTTAATCAACTAACAAGATCATATGATCAAATCCTACAATCATGACATTGAATTTTTAACCAAACCCGAGCTATCTACTATAATTCGTGTTTTCCTACCCTTTCACTTTATAATATCAACGAAAACAAACTTTAAGGTAAACTATACTTGAAAACAAACAAAATTCCTTTTGGAATCACAAGCTAATACTTTACAGAATAGAGAGAAAAAGATTTTTAAAGTAGTAAGCTGTCAATTTTCTTGCAAGGGAACAAAGTGTTGATGCTTGTTACTGTGGGCTTACAGACTAACCATATACTTATACTGTATAAAGACTTATTTGTACACAGATGCCTGACATGATTTATCAAGTTTCAACATATGTGTATTCCTACATCATTCCAGTAACAAAAGTTTTAGTTTTACTCACATTTCATTCTTTGAACAGAGCATGTTTCCACTTTGGTTTTGATCCTCCTGTACTTGAAGTTGTAATACTAGAATTCTTATTTTTATGGCAGCTTGTAAAAACTTTGTTATTATTTTTATTTTATTTCATTTTCTGGTTATCTTCTCGAATGTAAGAGAATGTTAGGCTAGTCAGTGCCCATATATATATATATATATATATATATAAGTAGCTGTAACTTCTTATATACAGTAGTTCTTTTTTACTTTTATCCTTTTACATTTGTTTGTATATTTTATCTTGAAATGACTTGATTTGATTATTTGAAAAGGAATTGATAATTTAAAAAGTAGATTTGATATAATGTATGTTGAGAGGATATGCATTTAATGAGGTTGTCCCCTTGTGTGTTTACATGACATTCATTTAATATATATATATATATATATATATATATATCTTATGTACCTACATGCATATTCCACATATATATATTCTTATATATGTATTTGCCATCATATTCATTGCTTAGGTGTATCTTTGATATTATATATATACACATATTCACATTTATACAACTTTCACATATCTTACTTCATATCACACATATATACATATATATTTATATACATATATTTTTCCCATAACATAAACTTGTATGTTTATATACCTATATATATTATCTTGCATCATAAAGCTTTGTACATATTTATCTATTGGGTGTTTATCTTAATTCTTAAATGGTGGAGTTTATATGTTTATACATAAGACTCAAATATTTATCATATCCAGAAATTTATAAATTTAAAATTAAATATAGTTTTTAACCAATTTATCTAGATATTTCAAATATTAGAAATTTATTTATTCGTTTGACTTATAAAATTAATATTCCGATAATTTAAACCGGTTAATTACCCAATTGATCGACGTTAAAAATCTGGGTCGTTACCAAAACCATCTCTTCATCATTGTAGGTCATCTCTAAGTGTGTGAGGTCGTGGGGCTAATTGGTGCTTAGGAGTAGACCTGTCAAAATATGACACAACCCATTAACCCAACCCATCTATCCTACTTATAAATGGGTTGGGTCAACCCGTTTATGAATTTTATTAGATGTGTTATAGGTTGGATAGATTCATTTTTAAAAGGGTTATAAATGGGTTAGAAACTTAAATTTGAAAATATAAATTTTGAAAATAAGAATTTTGAATACACGTTGTAGTTTCCTATAAAGAGTGACAGTTGTACATAGAAAATAACAGGCTACCGCATCCTCATATTTGAACTTCACCTAATGCAGAAGCCGCTATTTTTTTTGTTCAAACTGCAATAACTTCTTCATACTAACCCGAAATCAGGCAAGACTTCGACTGATGAACTCCCATCTAAATTACGGACGATATGAAACACTCGGATACTTTATCTTATGAACATACATTGTAGTTCTGCATGGGGGCTGACAGTTGTACTAAGAAAATAACCGGCTACCGCATCCCATATTTGAAGTTCGCCTAGTGCAGAAGCCACTATTTTTTTTTGTTCAAATTGCAGTAACTTCTTCATACTAACTCGGGATCAGGCAAGACTTCGACCGGTTAACTCCTACCTAAATTACGAACAATATAGAATAGTCGGATACTTCATCTTGTGAACGCACACTATAGTTCTCCATGGGGACTAACAGTTGTATTTAGAAAATAATAAGCTACCACATCCCTATATTTGAACTCCGCCTAGTGCAGAAGACGCTATTTTTTTGTTGAGACTGCAATAATTTTTTCATGATGACTTGGAGTTAGGCGAGACTTCGATCGATTAACTGCTACCTAAATTACGAACGATATGGAACACTCAAATACTTCATCTTGTGAACGCACTCTGTAGTTCTCCATGGGGACTGACAGTGGTATTTAGAAAATAACAAGCTACCACATCCACATATTTCAACTCCGCCTAGTGCAGAAGCCGCTATTTTTTTTGTTCGGACTGCAATAATTTCTTCGGCTGACTTAGAAACAGGCGAGACTTCGATCGATTAACTCCTACCTAAATTACAGACAATATGGAACACTCAGATACTTCATCTTATGAATGCACACTGTAGTTCTCCATGGTGACTGACAGTTGTATTTAGAAAATAACAGGCTACCACATCTCCATATTTGAACTCTGCCTAGTGCAGATGCCGCTATTTTTTTTCAGACTGCAATAACTTCTTCATACTAACTCGGAATCAGGCGCGACTTCGATCGATTAACTCCCACCTAAATTACGGCCAATATGGAATGCTCGGATACTTCATCTTGTTAACGCACACTATAGTTTTCCATGGAGACTGATAGTTGTACTTAGAAATTAACATGTTATCACATCTCCATATTTGAATTTTGATGAATGTTAGAATTGAAAATTTTAAATTTTGATTTTTATCGAAATTCAAAACATAAAAATTAGAATTAGAATTATGTTATATCTATTTTTTATGTCAAATCAAATTTAAATTGGTTAAATGAGTAACCCACTTATTAAATGGATTGGGTCATAAATGGGTTGGATCGTAAATGGATCAAAAAGAATGCATCATAAATGGGTTGGGTCATAAATGGGTCAAAAAGAGTGGGTCATAAATGGATTGGGTCATAAATGGATTGGGTCAAACTCGATCCAATCCATTTTGTTCCAACCCAACCTGTTTGACAGATCTACTTATGAGCCATCATTACCAAAATGAATTAGTAAAAGGATAACTAGGACATCAAATTATTATACTGAGAAAAATAAAAGATGTAATATTAACATTTTTGTCATGATTAAGATACAACTCATGAACTCATTTGTATATCCAACCTTCAATCGGGAATAAACGTTAACTTCTAGCTATTGAGTTTCGAACTCTTGACCTCATCTACATATTAGTATATATTAAGAAATTTGTTATTGAATCATAATATTGTAACTTGATTACAACTATTAATAAAGCTTTATTGTACTATAATTTTGCCAAAATTAAGATCCTGTATTATATTGATAGCCTTATGGTACCCTGTGGTTCGACTTTGAAGAACGATGGGTTAAGGTGTTTGGAGTTCGAATTTGGAGCTATTATTAGTAACACAAAAATAATAACTATTAATGTTAAGGAGTTGATTAGAAAATTATAAGAAAATCGATAGATTTCTATTTAAGCTTCTTGAAGAAACAATTTATAATTTAAATTTAACTAAAATTTACCTAAAAATACATTGTTTTTTAAATTGGTACACCCATTTTCGATAGAAGAGAAATTTATAGCACGTGAAGAAATGAAGGACAACCGACTCGACCAAGTTTCATAGAATGAGACGAAGAATACCCATTGAAAGCATTGCTGCTTATATCCAAATTAACATAGATCGAAACTGTTATGTCCAAATTCACACAAATCGGAATCGTGTAGTTTCATAATGCGTTGAGAAGGCAGGACACCAGAAGTATACGCATGAAGGAACTGGGCTAGCTGCAATAGGTGAATGAATGAATTTATAATAAAAAATTATTTTTAGACTTTTATTAGGTCTATGAAGTCTACTTAATTTAAATCGAATCTAAAATATTTTAAATACAATATTTATTTTATTTATTCATAGGAGGTTTTATTTAATCTATATAAGTGTTAATTTATAAGTTCATCAAATACAAGTATGGTGCACGTGCAGCATATAAGAGATGCACATGACTAATGTGACCGTTTATAGGTGTTGAGATTTATACTGCAACAGACATATTTGTCCCATTATATATACACATTTGTTGTCCATAGTTTAGTTTGAATTTTATGTACGTATGTACATGTGTATGTTTTAATTATTGAAATATCTTAACCAATTCAAAATGGCTTTTTTTTCCCGATTTAGGCTAGTTTTATAAACATATTATGCATTTGGCCCTGTTTGTAAACTTATTACAAACATATGCCACTTTTGGCTAGCTTAACATTGATGTGGTAAACATGTGCTTGCGGCATTACAAATGCCGTTAGTATATTGTATTTTGTAAACGTAGTTGACAACTTTTGAAAAGCCGCCAACTACGTTTTAATATTAAAACATATGAGCAGCTTTTGAAAAGTCGCTAGTTGGTGATTTTTCAAAAGTCGCATTGTCGATTTACTGCTGTAAATCTAGACGACAACCTCTCATCCCATTCACTTTACCCATTCACCATATCTTTCAAAAACGAAAATTCCATCCAACATTTTCCAACTTCAAAATTTTATTTCTTTCGTTTATTTCTTCACCAATTTGAAGCATTACTTGCTCTTCATCACAAGAAGCTCCTACAAGTTTAATTTCTACTCTCAAACTCCCACTTTTTTGTAGTTTAGGGTTTCGCTAAATTTGATAAATATAGTATTTTGAACTTGTATAACTAGTTGTGTGAGAATGGAAATTACAAAATTTTGGTTTTACGTTGTTCAAGTACATGTTGGACATTGTTAGTTATAGTTGAAATAGAGTGCAACAAATAGTTGAATTTTGTGTAGATTACTCCAAGATGTTACCAGAACCGACAGACGGTACCATATTGTACTCGCAGAACGCCATCGAACGAGCAACCGTGCGTGGATGAAGGTAATACACTTTCATATCGAGTACAAACATACATCGATGTTGGTTATACGTACTGCTTCTATTTTGTTTTTTTTTGACAGCGCACTATTCTAGATGGGACCATTGATCACTCGTCTAGACTAAAGAAAGTCACATCGTCTCTCATCCCACCGTGCTAGAGCTGATAGATCGAGCCAACATTTCACTTATCATGCAGTTGGGATACACCCAATTGCATCATCTTAGCATTGCTTTGGTAGGTGGATAGAGGCCGAAGACATTTACATTCCACCATTATGTTGGCTGATGTTACTATTTTGCTTGGTTTACCCATAGATGATGCTCCGTTGAGCAACTCAGGGCCCATAGATTATATGGAGTTGTGCTAGTCTGTAACATTCCGTAAAATGAATCATAAATAAAGTAAATTGAATTGAATTAAAAATGATAAGGGTTGAATACGAAAATTTTACAAAAATTGGAATTTGACCACGAAAGTTATTCCGTTGGGTTCGTGGTGAAATTATGATCTGTTTCAGTATATAATATGCTGAAAAAAGGGAGCTCAAATGAAGAAGTTATGAGCATTTTAAGTTTTCAGATTTAAATTAATTTAGTTGGAATTCAAATATAAATGAGAATTTAAATTTAGGGTTTGAATTTTAAAAATTATCTTGGTGACTATGTAAACGTTAATTAATGTTTAACGTTAAAGTTGATTAGGGGAAAAAATTCAATTAAAAGCAACGAAAATAAAAACATTTCCAAAACAAACGTACTGGTCGACCCTAGCGGTCGACCGGTTGAAGTGGGGCGGTCGACCGGTTGTGCCTAAATAAGGGCAGTGGCGGCTAGGATTTGAGCGTATGAATGGTCCAGATTTCTCCGCTGTAAACTATTTTCATCCTACGATTCTGGTGCGCTTCAGCCCTTATAAATAGAACCCTATACTTTCCACTTTTTATTCATATTACTTTGGGGAATACGATGAAGTTCTGCCATTGTTATCTCTCTAATAAGATTCAAAAACTCCATAGAGAATTCACGTAAGAATTCAACTTATTTGTTTCTTTCTCCTTCAATCTATTCTTATCATATTCTTCTCTAATTATTCTGAACTTAATGAATATATGTCCCTATTATGTGTATACATATCAAAAGAAGAGATTCTGGAAGAGATTGGAAAGCTACAAATCCATTTAGGTGAAGCTAAGGCCAATCTATGAGTAGAAACCTTAGTATTTCTTTTCAGCAATTGTTTACTGTATTTCGTTTTGGATTTGAATATGCCTTAGGGATTTTGGGATTTCGAAAATATGATAGATAAAATCCCCAAAAATTCCTTTTTATTTCGAAATGTCAATTTGAAATTCTCAATTATTTACATTAATTTAATGGAGTTTGTTTCGTTTATGCATTGTTTGATAATTTCATAGTCTATTCCACTTCTCCTTCTTCTTTGGGTCAAATTGTGATTCTTCAATAAAATAAGGGGTTTAGATTACAAATTATATTTGTAGTTTACGCCACTTATTCTTATCTATTTCTTTGTAAAAGAGCAGTTGAATAGAGTGTGAGGTTTAGATTACAATTTTTATCAGTATTAATACAAAGTAATAAACACACCGACTAAAAATATTCAGAACAACATATAATATAGATAAATTAGAATCAGAGTCACGGATTACAGCAGACTAATATACAACATATTTCATAATAAGACGTGAGTCTACAAAATGTCAATACTAGACTCATGTAGACTCACTCTAATATACATTGTATCTCATAGTTACAAAATGACTACTGAATAATATACATGACATAACTACTAAATGTCAATATATATAATGATGAAGTAAACTGAAACTGTCAAAATAGTCTACTCCACAGCTAACCCAAAATCCAAGAGTCAATGAGTCCTTGTACCTGTAAAGTCTCAGCCTGACCTGAATATTATTAAAAATAATAAACGGGTTAGACTATATCTAAATAGAAATGTGAGATCTAATATCATAATTATATGACTTAAAATAATAAGCCATTATAAAATATGCCAAACAAACAATCATAATATATATATATATATATATATATATTTATGGAGAGTAATTGATGTATGACTAAGTCATAGGGATGCGAGGTTAATAGAGTTACATGACGGAAGTTTGCCCTTCACTTTGAGGCTACTAGCAGTTGTTTACACTTTGATTGATGTGAGATATCCTTATGATAAATATTTGTAATGACGCGAGGTTGGTCCTAAATTCTATAGGGGCAATCTGCCCAGCTAATCTAGTTACCAATTCCTATAAATAGTTGGACAAATATGAGACGTCATTATGAGTATGAGCTATAAGACAAAGGGCATGCTTCGAGGTCTTGAGGTATTAAGTGGTTGGACCTGCCTCTTTTCCCTAGATGAAGTATTAAATGGCCAAGGGGTTACGTTAGGTGGTATCTCAATAAGAGGGTCCACTTTTGGAAATAGGTATTAAATGATGGGGTCTGCCTTAATTAAGGTATTAAATGACCAGTGTTCTTCTATTTTCCACAAAGAAGTATTAAGTGGCCTAAGAGATTCCATATGATGTCAATTAGATAGTACCATTGAGGAGCACGCCTTGGAAGTAGGTATCAAATGATGGGGTCTGCCTTAATTAAGGTATTAAATGACCATAGTCTGCCTATTTTCCAATAAAAGGTATTAAGTGGTTGGACCCGCCTACTTTTCCTTATAAAGAAGTATCAAATGGTTTAACGACCTATTTTCATAGACATATTCTTATTTTGAGATATACTGCCCAAGTATTGAAAAGGTAAGACTCGAGATTTTTATTCACCGGGCATTGGTGTTCTGATTCCCTCCTCATTATAACACAGGTTGAAGACGTTGATGGAAATTATGATGCTTGGAGACGGGGGTGGTGGACTTGTGGCAGTATTTACCATTTTTATGTGCTTTCATATGTATTCATGTTTTCAGACTATTGTTGTAACTTACCTTGTTACAGTTTGATGGTATCTTATATTTTGACATTGTATGAATTTGAAATAAAGGGGTACATTTTATTATTATACTTTGTCCCATCCGTTGTGAGTTCTAAAAATTTAGTTATGGCTCTGTATCATAATTTCTTTTTACTACCAACAACGTACCTTAAAATGGATTTAAGTTTCGATGGGCCTTTTCTGGGTCAAAATTTAAGCACGTTCCAGAGTGGGTTGTTACAGAGTCGCTCTTAGGTCTATCTTCTCCTAGCGAACAGAGGTGGGGTAATGAGATAATAGTCGCTACTTGGTTTATAAAGCAGCTTGCCGATGACATTCCAGTAGATGTTTCTGAGATTCAGATTGTGCAACACGCTCGAGCTATTATATTGCATATCATCACTTCACGTTTAGTTTGCAACCATTCAAAGACTCGTATATGGCTCAGATGGCTTTCAGTTCTTGAGGACTTTGATGTTTGCCGTCAGTATTCGTGGGGTAGTGCAGTTCTAACGTACACATACACGGAGCCTTTCGAGACTTGCTTTGCAAGAGAACAAGTCTATTAGTGGTTGTTTATTTCTAGTACATGTATTATCATTATTACCTTTCATATGCATTTATTTCATATCTTAATATACATTGCAATCTTATGTGTATACACCTTTGCAGTTACAGTGTTGGATGTACCTTCTGGTTGTGAGAACAATGATGAAGAAGACAGATGTGGATGTATCTCTACCTACGTATATTTATAATGTTATTTGGTTACATACACATGCTTTGATCCTGTAATTCATAGTAACTTCCTCTTTAGATGGATTGGACCGAAGAGCACTACGAAGTCCCCTAGGCGGAATGTTATTTTCTACCATAATAAGTTCGATGTACTCGACTATGATTTTGTCACATGGACTCCTTAAATACATGTGTTTAGAGAGCTTCCTACCTTAAGCACTATTTCTAGTCATCTATGGACTGCACGGGTTTCACTTATTTGTATGGATGATGCAACATATCATCTTCCCGATAGAGTGATGCAAGAGTTTGATATGCAACAATATTTGCCAGAAAATGCTCATTTTTACAAGATTGATATGGCATCTGGGGAGTACAATATGGCGAATGAGGCTTTGAATCATTATCATCTGCACATGCAACAAGAAAGGGACCTTACTTTAACGGACGAAGAATATAGTGTGATAGTTTGTTATTTAGTGATTCCGTCATATGTTGTATGTTATTGTAGTCAACAGTAGTTTGTAATATGTGGTAATTTGGGATATGTTGTATCAGAACTTGAATTTAATGAATTTACCGAATTATAGTATTTTGGAGTATGCTGAATGTAATGAAAATATACTATGTCGATGTTGTGGAATATAGTCGATGTTGTAGACTTTAATATATTAATATTGGTTGTTTCAGGTTTCTGTCTGAAATCTGTTTTTACCGTTGCGGCTTTTCAAATATCGCCCATTAGCAATATTTGAAATAATGCCCAGTTAAAACAGGTTTAGGCAGAAACTTGAAACCTAGAACAACCAATATAACAAGTCATCAAACAACACGAATAACAAGTAATATTACAAACGTGCATGATATAACAATCTCTAAAAAAAATACATTTAACGCCAACACAAACAAAGTGAGTTACTACCAACACTAGTAAAAGGTAAGTTGCTGAAGTACAACGATTCTTCTTATGGCCATGCACTCCACATTTGCTGCTCCTATTTTCCTTTGGAACCTGCATCTCGTCCATAGTGCCTTTAATTCTTATAGACCTAGGTCTTTCGGGTGCTCTATGGACTATTGGAGGTAGAACCAACTGTCCTTCGTGTGCACTCCAATAACGTTTATCCCGAACGGAATGAAATTCCATTGTGTAAGCCGCCAAGTAGTTCTGAACCGAGTACCAAGGTGAGGCGAAATCATGGTGAGCTCTGTTTGCACCATTAGCAATTGACGAACAAACAACCATAACATGTGCACAAGGCAGCTATTGAAGTAACAGGATGTCGTATGTACAATAACAAGTGTTACCATTGATTTTTACTTTAAATTCATTGCCAAAGTAGTGAATTACTTGTCATTCGACTTGACTGAATCAGACAATCCTTGAACGTCTTGCTTCACTTGCTCTCTCGACTACCTTTGCTTTCCATTTTGGAGTTAAACGAGATGTTGAAGTCTTAGCAAACTCTCTTCTTTGACAAAAATAGTCCACCGATCGAAATAATGTACGAGTAACCAAAGCTTTAACAGCTAACGATCATGTACCGTTAAGCACATCGTTAAAACTTTCTGATGCATTATTCGTCATAACATGAAATCGGCCACCATCATCCTTATACAAAGCCTAGTTTTTCTCTTTCCCATCCAAACTTCTCTCTATCCAATTGTGCTCTAATATTGGTGGCCTTAATTTCCTCCCGTATTTTTATATACTTAATTTCCTTTGAAGCACATGTTGCAACATAAAATAAACCTGTCAACTATTTGTCTCTAAAGCCAGCAGTTTGAAAATTTTCTTTCAAATGTATAGCACAGAATCTATGCTTATGAGGTAATCTCCAGTTATTTTCCAACGCTATTGGTATTCCTTTCATTCTATCGGAAATGAAAGTAATACGTCGATTATTAACACTATGAATGAATCTTTATATGCAAGCAAAAAACCAACCCCAACTATCATATGAATCTGACTCAACAATTGCATAAGCCAAAGGATAAAATTGATCATTTGCATCTACTGTAGTTGCAAAAAGTAAGATACATTTGTATTTGCCATACAGATGTGTGCCATCAATTCAAAGCAAAGGCCAACAATGTACAAAACCATCGATACAAGGCCCAAAAGCTCAAAAAGCACGATCGAAAACTCCATACTCATTGGTTGTTACGTGTCCAACACTACTTGGTTTCGTTCTAGCAATTTCAGCAAAATATTGTCGAAGGTTGGATATAATTCTACCCAATCACCATATATCCATGCAATTGCCTTGCTCAATGCTCTCCACGCTTTCATATAGCCGATTTTAATAAAAAGTTGTTCCTCCTTTAAAACCTGCACCGTTCCAGCTGTTATGTTCAAATTCGCTTTCACGGAAGGCAAGATTTTCCAAACCAAAAAGGTAGGTATTGCTTGCTTATAGTTATCTATTGGGTTAACGAAACTATGATCAGTTGGATATTTTTAATGACCCACCATCCGGATTGAGATTATTTTTGAAACTATAACATGTATGCTCTACTATGGGCAATTTGAATCGACATTGCAAATGACGGCGTATTTTTTCTGTTTGACTTAATTGGCTTAAAAGAAACTGCATGTAAAATTGACCATTCACTTAATTTTTGTAGAAATTTTCCTTTACTCTTAAATACCATACCAACTTTGAAACCATTTTGAACACTAAACGATTATAATATTTCATTGTTGAATTGCAGATTTGCAATGATGGATCTAGCCATCATTTGTGCATTACATAAGTCATCATCCAATGGTATCTCCATGTATGGTTCATCACTATCCCCACAAGCATCGTCTACGCCTCCACAATCATAGTTCAGTGGATCATTATTTACTTGCATGTTATCGATCCACGTTGTATCATTCTTCGGTTAGGTTACAACAATCAAGCTATCGAGAGTCGGAACGTCATGTACATCTACATCATCATCTATATTCATATCGTCATCGGATACATTTGGAATCCCTAAGCCAGTTGTTGGTTGAATGTTCAATCGTATATCAACCAGAAAGCTGCAATATGAATATATGACATTTTTAATATGGTTTCAATCATATATCAACCGGAAAGCTACAATATGAATATATGACATTTTTAATATGGTTAAAAAATGCAGAACATTTTGTTAACATTACAAAACGTAATGTTCTTTGGGCTCATATGGTATAATTCGGAAGGTGTGGGCTGCATTGGACAAGTCCTACGGCTATTCGATGGTCCAACATTATTTTTCATCAGATTTTGCTGTGGAATAAAGCTACACATGAAAATAAAATTTTGTATCTTATCTAATACAATTAATGATATAAGATTTAAGAATATTAGCGAGTATGTGTTATCTTTGACATGCGTATAAAACTATCTTGCGTCAGATTTGGATGTCTATATTGTACATTTTGCTGAAAATTCATGAAATTAAGATATCTGAATAACATTTTTGCCGCCCATATTGCGCTACATTCATAAGCGGATTACTATAACTAGGAAACGTAATTCCTTACGAAGTACTCATAATCCCCAACAATCTAGAATAATCTTCAAGACCATAGTTAACTATAGGTGTCGGTATAGGTTTTTCTACCACCAACCTTCTACTTTTCCCAACAAACAATTCCAGGCATAAAACATTAATTCAACGTCGTCATCGTTGACGATTTTATTGCTTTAGATCCAGAATAAGTTGATCAATTGCAAACTAAATCAATATCAAACTCCTTTGATTTTATCTTAGTTGCTTTGTAAACTAATTATTTTAGTTGTTTCAAGTTAGATCCTTTACAAAATTTTGCCATTTGTAAGAACCACCGACATACGTTCCACACATTTGATCATCAACAACCAATTCACCATCAAAATAACATACAGATGGAATAAAATTAGAAGCCATTTTACAATAATAATGGATACAACATTATGCAATTTTTATTTACAGATCTACCGAAAAACTAAGGTTTAGAAATTCATACCTTGATTGATCCGAACTAAGAAGATGTTGTTATTCTTGAAGTAGATCTTTTAATACATCAGTTTTTATTGCTTTTGATGCAAATGGTAAGAGATTTCAGAAAAAATAATAGAAAGGATTTTAGGTTTTTCGTTTAGAGTTTGGTAAAGTTAAGAATGAGGAGAGAGGAAGGGGGCCGCTGTTCTTTACAAGTCAGGAAAGTATGCAATTTTTGAAAAATCGCCCACTGAAGACTTTTGAAAAGCCGCCCATATGTTTTTGTGTTAAAACGTAGTTGGGGCTTTTTAAAAGTCACCAACTACGTTTAAAAAAATTATATTAGCGACATTTGCGATATTTCAAATGCTGCCAGTGCACTTTTTCCAGCTCAAAGTTGAGATGGCTAAAAGTGGCCTATGTTTGGAATAATTTTACAAATAGGACCAAAAGCGTAATATGTTTATAAAACTAGCCTAAATCGAAAAAAAATCCATTCAAAATAGTTTGAATTAATATCTTAAATATCTTATGTTAGTTTTAAATTTAAAAGAAAATCTTGATCTAGATATATATCTATTTTAATTTTAAATTCAAGTTACAAAATATTTATATAGATGTGTGTGTGTCATTTTTAATTTTTTGACAAGAATGAGTGATCATCTATGAAGAGAAGAACGCTCGTGTAATTTTATTTTACAATTAGAAAAGGGGCTACCAACAAACCTGGTAGGTGGCTCTTTCCCATGAATCCGCACAAGTATTTAAAAAACAAAAATAAACTCCTAAAAAAGCCTATAAAACTTCTAAAATTTATGAAAAAGAAAAGGAAGACAAATCAAGAGCAACGAAAACCCAATATAGCATCAAAGACAAGGCCTTGAGCCAAGAAGGCCTCGTCTGGTCCTTGGAGAGGGAGTGAATGATATAAATAACTGTCAAGAAAATCCAATGAAGCTGTCGAAGTCCCAACAACAGATCAGTACTTGGAACACCCAGTGGGTGAGAATGATTGATCCGAACTGCCCACCTCTAAAGATAGAATTGCAAATACTCTGCAAAAATGTAAGACTTAAGCATATATATATATATAAGTCAATTATATACATATATATATGCAAGAGGAGAAGACGGAATATGTACAGGATAAGATACCCTAGGAGTAATACGGAAGCTGAAAGGCAATATTTCCCAACTAGAGTTAGTTATCTAATAAAATTAGTTACTCAGGGAGATCGTGTTTGTTTAGGTCTTGTAGGGTGAAATTTACAGCATTATTATTTCTACTATCGACAACAATTCTTCCCATAAGGCATCAATATGGGATTTTACCTTTTTAGGGAATTGCTAAAAGTCGTTACTATTGGCTAGTTTATAAGTATTGTTTGAAATCTAATTAAAACAAAATAGAGTTGTTACAAGAGTTAAATTATCCGTTATAGAAGTAATAATATTATTGACAACTGTTCAAAATCTCCCAAACCAAATATACCAAGCCGCGATAGTGAAAATAGTGTATTATAAGAATCATCGACCAGAGGTAAAGTAAAATCTCAACGTAGACCAATAAGACTCAGAGTCAGGAATATTAGAAGTAATATCAAAACCAAAAATTATAGGGTTGTGCAGTGGCATAAACTTAGTAAATTGACAGTCATAGTATAAGTGTGCAATTGTTTCTAGGTTCACATTTCAGAAAATACATTTTTTTTACCAATAGGCACATTCTTCTTTTTTAAGAGTTCAATAGTATTAAGTTTCCCATGTAATATTAATGATATATGTAACTTAGATTTAGGAGGTGCATTCACTTTCCACATAAATCTGAAAAGATTAGAAATTAGATGTAAAATTGTTAGCTCTATCCCAACACCAGATTTTGATATCGTTATTATTGTCTGTATTATAAAGTTCTAATTTGGCACATAGAAGAGCAAACTAGCAAAAAGTAATTCCTTCTAGTGCCTGATTATAGCTAAACTCCCAAGAGAAGTTCAAATTAAGCATATAAACTTCTTAGATTAGAACATTTTTAAACTTACAAATATCATAGAGTTCTGTAAATTCTACTTTAAGACGAATAGCAGAGATCCAACAATCATGCCAGAAGGAAGTGTTATTCCTCGAATGTACTATGTTATCGACACCTAGTTTAAAAGTATCCAAACCTTTTAAAACCATCTCCAAAAGCGCGACAAATTATTGTGGTTGCTAGGTGCTAAACGGTGCAAATTATAAGAGCCTCCATAAAATTGATTAGAAATTAGTTCTTTCCAAATTAAATTGTCATTATTAGCATTGAATTTCCATAACCATTCCCTAATAGCGAAACATTGAGGTTATGGAGATTAATTATCCTTAATCCTTCCCCGTCTTTAGATTTACAGACCGAATCCCAATTGACAAGACACTTTAAACCACTGTTGGGATTGTTCCCATCACATAAAATGTCTCTCCTAATCTTTTCTATTTTTTCAATTACCTACTTTGAAAAGAGATAAAATGACATCCAATAAATGGGTAGCACCGATAGAACAGAGTTAACTAGAATTACCCTACCTGCCCTCAATAAAGATTTACCATTCCATTTGCTTAATCTTTTGCTAATTTTATCGATGATAGTTAGCTAGTCATCGTGCCTAATTTTGGTTAGTCTTATTAAGAATCCTACGTAATCAATAGGAAAGCTCATAGTGTTATAGTTTAAAGTGGTTGCAATCTGACTCTCTACGTTATCTACATCATTTGGTACTAAAACCAAACTTTTATTGAAATTAATTTTTAGTCCAGCTAGTAACTCAAAACTATACAAAATAAATTTGAGAGCTATAACATGATGAGGCAAAGGTGAAGAAAAGAGCGTGGTGTCGCCTGCATACTAGAGGATAGATCGACCACAACTCGTAACCCCATTTCCAACGCTATCTAAAATTCCATTCCTAGTAGCTAGTTTAATAATCCTGACAAAAACGTTGGCCGCTATGTAAAATAAAAGAGGTGACAAATGGTCATTTTGCCTAAGTCCATGTTTTGATTGGATTTTATTACCTAAAACATCATTTACCGTGACACTAGAATTTCTAGTCTTAAGAAGAGCCATAATCCAACCCATCCATTTTATGCTAAAACCTTTAGCCAGTAATAAGTTATTAAGGAAAGTCTAATCCAATGAATCAAAAGCTTTGGCAAAGTTAAGTTTTAAAAGTGTGCAAGTGACATTATTTTTACAGCAGTAATTAATGAACTCTTGGATAGACATAACCCTATCTATGATATTTCTACCTTTAATAAAAGCAGTTTGCGAACTATAGATTAGGTCATTCATTTTAGTAGCAAGTCTATTCGCTAAAACTTTTGAGATAATTTTAAAGCAGCGGTTTAGAAGCAAAATGGGTCTAAAATCTTTTAATTTATTCACACCAACTTTCTTATAAAGTAGAATTACATTAGCAAAACTAAACCTACTTAATTGGAGCATACCTTCATAGAATTCATTAAACATTTTAATTAGGTCATATTTGATAACAAACAAAAACTTTTTGTAAAATAAAATTGGGAACCCGTCAGGACCTGGTGTCTTGTTGTAAGGCATATTATTAATGGGCGTTAAAATTTCCTCCTCTAGAAACGGAGAGTCCAACTCATCTAAGTCATTCCTAATGTTATATGGATATAACTCATCCCTATTAGCACCAATCCTATGGCTTATCTTAGTTCTAAAAATATCTTTTGAATATGTAGTGAAAGCCTTAGTTAATTCATTTTGATCAAAATTTCTACATCATTAACAATAATAGAATTAATGGTGTTACTATGCTTTCTATCGTTAGCTAATTTATGGAAAAAATTGGAATTCTTATCACCCTCGTCCATTCACTGAATTCTAGCTCTTTGTTTCCACATAATGTCCTCCTACGTAAAAATTTTATTTAGTTCATCCTTTAAGTTCGATAGGACATTCTTCTCTGATAAGTTCAAAGCTCAGGTTTTTTTAGTTTATTTTAACTTAAGAATTTCAAAAAGTAAATTCTTTTATCTAATTCTAATGTTCCCAAGAGTATCATTGCTCCATTTTTTAAGAAAGATTCTTAAAACTCTAAGTTTGCTTACAAAAATCTTGGCTATATTGCCAGAAAATCTAGTATTATAGAAACTCAAGGAAAGCCATTTATTTGTAATTATATTCATAAAGTTATTTTCTAACAACCACATCTTTTCAAAACTAAACTTTTTTGAATGTCGCTAGGAATATCGCAAGAAAGGGCAATCGAGCAATGATCAGAATATAAAGTTAGAAGGCCGACAACCTTACAGATAGGGAACTTATCTACAATTTCGTCATTAATGAACAACCGATCCAATAATGCCATCGAGGGGATTTCTTTGGAGTTTGTCCAGGTGAAACTTTTGTTAGTTAATGGTAATTCGATCAAATTACTCTCAACGATAAACTGGTTAAACTCCTCCATATCGAAAAAGGCCCCCCTAGGATCCCGTTCCCCTAAAACCTAGTAATGGTGAAGTCACCACCCAAAACCCAAGGGCTCAGGGTGAGTGTTCTAGAAGAGAGACATTCACACCAGAGGGCTCTACACTCGACCTGGCCCATAAACATTAGAAATATCGAGAATCGAATCATTGGAAAGGTCTAAAAAGATAAGTGCAACGAATGAACATTAGTAATTTGTTGTAGGAGTTAAACACAACTTGCAAGCCAACCCACTAATAAACTCCCCAAGCCACCCCTAGCTGGGAGATAGACCCAGTGACTCAAGTGAAAACCTCCTAAGCTTCTATAAAAACGATAATTAGGATTTTCGATTTTAGTCTCTTGTAATAGCGCGATATCAATGTTGTTATCTTTAAAAAATCTCCTAACTTTATTACATTTTCCTAGAACATGAAGACCTCTAACATTCTAACCAATATATCTTATGATGTGAAAATTCTAATCCACTCAAATTCCCTACTCTTAATGAACTCAGTATCTAGATGAAAATCAGTAAAGGAGAAACTTGCATTAATACTAAGTGGCACAAATCTTGGGTAGATAATGTACTCGGGGAGCAAGGACTGTAAATGCTACCTAAGAGAGGATCCATACCTGAGCCTGACCCATCGATGCTGCCTACAAAACCTAAGCCAAGGGAAGCATCCACAATGACAAAGGCAGAAATATCCCTTGAGCCCCTCAATCTTGCGCTTCTCCTAACAGTACCATTGTAAGCCACCTTGTTCTTTCTCTATGGTTGCTCCTAAAGGAGACTGCGATTCTGGGAACGGTGCTCGAGCGATCTGTAGGAGAGTCGAATGTAGAAGGCACTCGATCGCCACCGCCTGAGATAGTTGGTTTGGTAACCGATCCATCAGAGTAAGGCACTATTTCCAAGCACACAGGCGGTCCATTGGTATCGCAAGTCATCTTCCTCTACCTAACATCCTCACTACCAACAACGCTTAATTTCTTTCAAATATCAACTCCACCATCATCTTCTGCTCCATTACGTGGATAAACTGCTTCTTTGAAAGAGATATTTGCATCCACCCCTTTGATATGCTCACGTTCTTCAGACATAATAGCAACATTAACACAGCTCATTAACCATACATTAATTTCTCATGCATCTACAGTACCATGAGCATCACTAATAGCCTTACATGCACAAACATCATCCACACTTACACAAACTTTGCACCTATGGTATTTTACTTGTACAAATATTATCCTTTCTTACATAAACGTCGTCCTCATTTGTACAAAGAACCACTACATCAAGAACCTTGCAACTAACACAGATTCCTCTTTTGCACAACCCGAATCTTGCATGAACCCATTCACATTAGCATCACAAACCTTCACCGCATAATCAATATCCTCTCTTAGTACAAAGAATCAGCAAGCCTATCCTCGCTAGCCTTAAGAACCTCTACATTCCTTCCCTCTACAGCCACAACCTCCTTTGAAATTCCATCATCTACGCACACTAGTATCGCACCCCCATCACTCACATCGACTACAGTATCTCCTCCCTCAACAATCTGCACCCTCATCAAATACGGTCTTTCAACTAGATCCATATCTTCCCTCCGTTAGTGTTAGCTTCATCACCTAACCCATTGTCCACACTAGCAATTAACTCGACTACAATTTCAGCGTTTTTGACTCCATTACTCACATCCGCATTAATGACACTATCATAGATACTTTCACTAAGGAAACGCAACCAGTTTCCAGCTTCGCAACCCATCGCTTCTTTGCCGAGTGCAGTTTAGACCATTAGTCTCACCAGCACCATCAACATCTGCACCACCATTGCATGCCTTCTCAGAGACTTCCTCCTCAACTTCATAAAGAGGAGAAAAAATATTATAGAGCATCAGATTCTAACCACACTTAGCAGAAACTAGGTTTTTTCTAGCTCCAAAGTCTCAGTAACCGTCGAAGTAAGGTCCAGGACAATCGGGTCTTGCAATATACAATTAGAAACTAGCAGTTTCAAATTCTCTAGCCAGGACCATCTTCCTAATTTAGCGAGAAAATAATTCCCTTCCACAAGCTTTGTGATGGGAACATATATATCTTTGGGTTCAAGCTCAGAATCAGAAGAGGACGGTTCAACATCTAGTTTCCCCTCAGCCATGAAAGCATCGGGGATTAGATCATTCAGCAAGTATTCATAGCATCAAAGCAGCTCCTCCAGTAGTTCTTGAAAGTGCAGTGGATTGTATAATATGACTTGTATATTAATATGCGAATGTATACTAATATATATACTAAATGGAACAATATAGCAGATTATAAAAGTAAAGAATATAAGCAATCACACCAGAGTTTTATACTGGTTCGGGACTCACATCCTACGTCCAGTCCCGAAGCTGCCCTTCGGTATTTCACTAACCAATAATCCTCGCTTCGCCCGAAGGAAAAGACTTATACAAAAGTATTTCTTTGAAAAGCTTGTGTCCTATGCGACACAGATATTGACTGCTAGTACAATTCATCATATAATCTCCCTTGAGTTTTTGTGAATGTAAGTTCTTGGATGTGTAGGAAGTAAGTTTACCAAAATATAGATTTTGGTTGTAATTGATTGAGAGTTTGAAATCAATAATAGCACAAGAGAGTTTAAGTAATTATAGAAAATAGAGAGTAACAGTAGTTGTAAGTGCATTTGAATCTCAATCTTTTAATACATATATAGATAACATAAAGTTTTATTTCAAAGAGTACGTCTTCTCGAGGAGCTTCCTTTTGATCAAGAGTTTCAACTATCAAGGAGAAGACATGAACGTTTAATTTGAAAAAGAATTGTCCATTCAAAATTTTGCAGTTGTAACAACGTCAGACGTCTGCCATTATGCCCCAGATGTTAGAGAGCTTTCAAAGTTTAGAACCCAAAATTTCTACCAGACGTTTGAGCATGTATTGTTTGTAAAAACTGGAGAATTTTTATTAAAATTTTGATAATTGTTTATTGATGTTCTTTGGTGTGTGCTATGATCATTCAAGGAGATTTTACAAAATAATCTATGACTATTATACAAATATATGACCTTACTTTCAATAGTATGATCCATCATTCATTACGATTGTCTTCGAGCCATGATATTAGTGAGTAGAGTGATGTCTTCTATATACCTGTAAATAGGTGAAATATATGTTGCACATGTGATTGTATAGTTGTAGTCATTAAAATCCCAGAAGAGAGGTTCTAATATTCTCCCCCTTTTGATGATGATAACTATACAATCTTTTATAATGGTATTTAAAAATTGCACCCCTTGGATATGTTATCTCCCCTATCTATATACACACGAACACAAGAATAATCTCTCCCCTTTTGTCATTATAGAAAAAATGTATATGGTTTATGCTTAGAAATATCACAAAGAGAAAGTATACATCACAGATTATATTGATGGAAACAATACTTAATGATAATAGTTTTACAAACATAATAGAAAACAAACTAACAAAATAGAATATGAGTCTTAGGAAAAACAAGATTAGAACATGAATATGGTAATGAAGAAATATTTTTTACCGATATCCATGGTAGTCGTAAGAAGAGAAGGTGCCATAGTTATCGTAATACTCATAGTAGGCAGAAGGATCCAACTGATAGTCTCCTGACCATTGGTTTGTTGGAGTACTATATTCCTCATCTTCGTTTATAGATAGGCCTTGAAAAGATGTTAGTGCATCTAGTGAGTTGGTGGTGGATCAGAATGATATTCCTCCTCCTCTTCTTCTTCCAGATGTTTCTGCACAATAGTTTTGCCTCTATCTTGATAGGAAGTTCCAGCATTACGAGAGGATACATGAGGATGAGGGGTAGGAGTATGTGATGGAGGTGGTGTAGGAGAGGGAGACGATGATGATCTAGAAGAGGATCTACAACAAACTTTCCTTATAGCCTTGCCCAAAGTAGATACAACTTTTTCCACGGTCTTCTCTTATTGGTCATGCGTGTTGAAAAAGATCTTTCCATGTTGACCATCTTTCGTTCAAATTTCCTTTGATTCATCGTGATTGTTCATTGATTTTAAAGTATTAAGTCTCATATAGACTCGTTTGGATTAGTTTCAATGCGGGTTTCAAAAATCTCTGATTCAGAATGGTATCATGTACCATAGTGAGAAGAAGCAAACGGTTGTGGAAGAGTAACTTGAACTTGCTGTGAAGGGACCGGATGTAGTTGTTGTTCTTGTTGCTGTTATCATTGAGCAATCCATTAAGTAAGAGAAATGTGAGAGGGTGGTGTTTCTGGGAGATGCATAAGATGAAAAAAATCTTATACCACCTTCTTTAATCGGAATCTCTTCAAAATGAGATATATAGGTAGGCACATCTAGAGCTTGCAAGAGGCACATAATGTATAGTGCATAAATAATAATTTGTCGATAATGAACCCAATTTTTTTTTATTTCATCATGAATAATTTTTTCCCAATTGACCTGAGTTCTACCAAACATTACATATATGGTCTTATGATCATTGTCATAAATTTGTCCACGGCTTCCTAAGTGGGGTATTATTGTGTTAATGATCATTTTATTCAATAATCTTGCCCGTGGACGAAGATGTTCAAAGTTCCATTAGGGCATTCTATCCTCCCATATTTGATGCATTATTTCATCATGTTGTAAATTCCTTTGATCCGCAATATCCTCTAAATTAATTCCGGTAGAGGAACAATCAAGTAATCGACCTAAGGTGTTTACACTAATTTTAAAAACTTTTCCATACACACTAGTCCATAACCAACCTTCTTCATTTTCTAGTGTCCAAATATCGTCACTACATAGGTTAGATGGATACTTAATCGATATTTACCTCATTGTCATCAAAACTGATTAGTGTACGACATCTGGAGGCAATTATGAGTTCTTGAAGATGATATTCTTCAAATCTGGATAGTCGATAGAAAGGACCGGCATGAAGTTTCTTAATTTTCAGATCTTCAAATCTTTTCATAACGTTTGAACTATTGCGAAGCCATTATTGGATGTGTGAATCAGTGGCCAATAGTGGATTAAGAGGATGAAGATTGTCCCTTCTTTGATCTCTTGTTGAATGAGGTTTTTGAATTTGGGTGCCATTGTTGAAGAATTAGAGTTTTTTAGGAAGATATATTTTTTTATAATTGAAAGGATTTGGGTAAAAGTAAAGAGATGGGTGTAAAAAAATATGTAGTGCTAAAGGAATGAAACAAGTCGAAAATTGTCTCAAACATCTAAGGCTAGGTGCCAAACATGTGGGAGTATTCAAAGAATTTTCCCGAGTATTTTGCCAGACGTTTAGCATTTTACTCAGACATCCGAGCCCTGTTTATTCCTTTATTTTGATTTGAAGTGTATATGTTGAATTTTTAATTCATACATTTGTTTAAAACATGATAAATGATATTTATTATTACTATTAAATAAATACACATGCATTTTACATATTCAATTATATATATATATGACAGAGTGTGTTTGAAAAAAAATTATTTCTCCTCCGATGATTCTGAGTTCTTGTACTCAGTTCGATCCCAAGAATTTGTGTTAATTTTAATTTGCTCATTTGTGGGTTTAAGTGGAGACCAATTTGGATAAATTGGTATGCGACTCCAATCTGGTTTGATAGCCCTGCCTTCCATAAGTTTCTGGAGTAACGTTGTGAGTTTTACAGGAGTCTCTATTAAACGGGGAGATTTTTTTATATAATCAATCCTTCTTTGGTGAATGTCTATAGATTGCCGAATTCATCGTTCGAGAAAGTTAAAATGACTTCCTTGTCTTTTTTGCTCGTAATACATTTTTCTTTGAACTTCAATCATTTCTTGTTGATAGTGAAAATTTTCATTAATTTTATTGATAGACGATGATTTAAGGTTAATTGCTCATTTGACTTTCTTTCCCTTTGGAGAGTAGCCGGTGTGACATGTAGATGATGCTATAATATTAGGTGAGAATGATTTATTCAAAAGAGGAGTGGTTTTTGTTGGTGATACGTATGTACTCTTAGATGAAGGTGATTAATTGTTGAGCAAGCGGAGTCATGGTCGGATATTAATATATAGGACAAATTTATATGTTTAGTTCAAAAATGATTAGTTGAATTTTTAGACAAATTTATAGCACTCGTATTATTACAATATATAGGACATTTAGCTATAGTTTTTCCAAAATCTTGAAGTGTTTGTTGCATATAAATTATTTTTTCACAAGCTAAGGTAGCTGAGATATATTCAGCTTCACATGTCAAGAGGGAAACACAATTTTACTTTTTGCTAAACCACGAAACCAAAGATTGTCCAATAAAATGACATGTGCCACTTGTACTTTTTTTATCCGTTTTGCAACCACCAAAATCTACATCACTAAATGATATGAGATCGAAAGAGCTGCCTTTTGGTTAGAAAAGACCGTAATATTTAGTGTTGGTTAAATTCACAAGATTTTCTTAACCAGGCGATGATGTGATTTCTTAGGTTGTGCTTGAAATCTTGCACATAAAAAAACACTCATTATTTTATCTGGTCTACTAGCCGTTAAGTATAATAGAGATCCTATCATACTTGGTATAATTTTTGATAAAAATCTTTTCCATTTTCATCTTTATCCAAATGTAAGCTCATAGCCATTGGAGTTGCTTTACTAGATGTATTATCCATTCCAAAGC
This sequence comes from Allium fistulosum, assembly GCA_030737815.1. NCBI lineage: Eukaryota > Viridiplantae > Streptophyta > Magnoliopsida > Asparagales > Amaryllidaceae > Allium > Allium fistulosum. The sequence goes on from CM060904.1 coordinate 1,326,208,952, forward strand.
GTTTTAACAATTCTCTACAATATTTTTCTTGGTTTAAAAAAATTCCATTTTCTAACTGTTGTATTTGTAGACCTAAGAAAAAAAAATTAATTCTTCCATATAAGACATCTTGAACACTTTTTTTTATTATGTTTAAAAATCACTAATAATTTCTCGTCGGTGGATCCAAAAAAGATATCATCAACATAGATTTGTACAATTAGTATATCGTCATTTTCTCTTTTTATAAATCATGTTGTATCAATTATATCAACTTGAAAACCATAATTTATTAAATGTGTTTTTAATCTCTCATTAGAAGCATGGGGTGCTTGCTTTTATCTGTACAATGCTTTTTTAAGTTTAAAAACATAATCCAGGTATTTTCCTAAACAAATATGGTTGGTTATTCAACATAAGCATTTTCATTTTTAAAAAAATTAAAAACACACTTTTAATATCCATTTGAAATTACGATGACATGCAAAAGCGAGTAATGTTCTTATAGCTTCACTACAGGGGAAAATGTTTCTTCATAATCAATTTTTTCTTGATTATATCCTTGAGAAACTAATCCTACTTTATTACGGACTATGTTTCCATTTTCATCTGCTTTATTTTTGAAATTTTATTTTCTTCCTATTATGGATTGATTATTTAGTCTTGGTACGAGAACCCACACATCATTTCGTTCAAATTGATTGAGTTTTTGCATTGCTAAAATCCAAAAATCATCTTTTGATGCCTCTTTATAATTTTAGGTTCGAAGTTAAATATGAAAGCTACATGATTTATTTGATTTAGTTGATTTCTAGTTGATACTCTTGTGTTTAAGTCACCAATTACATTATTAATCAGATTATCTTTTAAGATTCGACGTGGTGATCTTAAAAGATTATCGCTATTGTATTGTTTATGATATTATTATTACCATTATTTTCAGGCACAAAGTATTATCAAACACTTCTTCATCATCATTATTTTTGTTATTCTTAAAATCTTCATCGAAGGAAACATGAAGACTTTCTTCTATAGTGTTAGTGTATTTATTAAAAACTCTATAAGCTTTACTACGATCCGAATAACCAACAGAAATTTCTTCATCGGCTTTTGGATCGAATTTTGCAAGATTATCTTTAATATTCAAAATAAAGCATTTAGAATTAAAAACATGAAAAAATGATACTTTAGGTTTCTTATTGAAAAATATTTCATAGCATGTCTTCTTAGTCATTTGTCTAAATGTTACACGATTTAATACATAACATGCGGCAACAAAAGCTTCGGTCCAAAAATTCTTTGGAAAGCCACTACTACTTAGTAATGTTCGTGCACATTCTTGTAATGTACGATTTTTTCTTTCTACTACATCATTTGTTGTGATGTTCGTGGGAATGAAAAATTGTGACTGATCCATTTTTTATTGTAAAATTTTTTGAAAATTCATTTTCAAATTATCTGCCATGATCACTTCTTATACTTTTGATTTTTAAGCTCATTAGATTCTTAATTTTTTAGTGAATATTTTGAACATTTCAAACGTGTCACTTTTATGTTTTAAAAACAATGTCCAAGTGTATCTTGAAAAATCATCAACAATCACAAAAACATATTTGTTATGATTTATTGATCTTACCTGAGTCGGATCGAACAAGTATAAATGAAGTAGTTCGAATGGTTGTTTTGTAGAAATTTCCTTTTTCAATTTAAATGAACATTTCTTTAATTTTCGAAGTTGACATGCATCACATAAAATTTTAACTATATAATTGATTTTGGGTAATCCTCTTACTAAATCATTTTTTGCTAATTTATTTATGTACTCAAAATTTATATGGTAAAAGCGTTTATGCCATAGTCATTGGTCATTATGATTTGCGATTAAGCATAAATCACTATTTTTTTAAATATTCATATTTAAAATATAGATATTTCTATTTCTTACCTTCAAATATTAAATTTTTACTTTGACCAAATATGCTACATTTATCTTTTTCGAAGTCGATTTTAAATCCTTTATCACATAATTGACTTATACTTAATAAATTGTGTTTTAATTTTTCTACAAGTAAAACAGTAGTAATTATGGGAGAAGTAGATATACCAATGTTGATGACTTATCCAGTACCAATGACGAATCCTTTTGAATTAACTTCGAATGTCACAGTGTCGATATCGATATATGTTATATTTGACAACATGTGTGCATTTCCTGTCATATGCTTGGAGCATCTACTATCAAGTATCCATTTCTCCTTGCTTTCAACTTTGTTTTTAGATACCTACAAAATAGTAAGAGTTTAATTGGTACCCACTTCCTCTGTTAGGGTCCTATGTGTTAGTGGGGGAACGCAGCCATACCTAAGAGGGTTTGGGACCTTTAGAAATGTAATTATCATTATAGACAACATTTTTCAAGTATTCATCTATGTGTTTCTGCCTAATTAACTTGTTACTGGTTTAGAATCCATATTTTGACCATATTTAAGTTTGAAGCTTTGAACATTGTCTTAGATTTTGGCTTCTTGAACTTAGTATATAGTGTACTATAGTTCTTGAGCTTCTACTTGGTATTAAAACCTAATCTATTTCGATTTCCTGATGGTTTTCATATTTTAAACAAATTTTATAAGTTTTGTTTTCCCTTATTAAATTTTGAAACATTATTGGTAATTTTATCTAATTTATTCTTAAGATCAAAAATTTCAACATTGGTATAATCTAAGCTTGTTTTTAATTCAGGCTTTCGTTTTCCTTACTATTTTCTAAATCATGTAATAAAGTAGCATTTTGAAATGATAATTTTTTACATTACTTTTGTGTTATTTCTAATTCCTCTTCTATAATTGTTTTCTCATCTTTTAATAAACCAATTTCTAGCTCTGCTTTATTCAATTTTCCTATGTATTCCTTATGTAGTTTCTTATATTCTCTATACTTATCGTCTAATTCTATGCCAATTTCCAGAATTTCATCATATGTTAGTTCAGGACGTACCTTATTTGTGCTTGCCATAAAATAGATATTTGCTTGTTCTGAGTCGCTTTCACTATCCGATGAGGAGGACGAGTCGGAGTTATCCCAAGTTACTTGAAAGGCTCTTCGCTTTTTCTTGAATTTCTCAAAGTCGTTTTTTGTCAATATTGAGTTGTGGACACTCTTTTTTCATATGGCCGAATTTGTCGCATCTATAACATTTGATTGACGTTTGATGTAACGACCCCGAATTTTATATAAATTTAAATTAATAATTAAATGAATTTTTGAATTAAAATAGTAAAAAAAATCGATTGAATGAAAGCGAGTTTCCCCGACTCGATTTCGAGTGAATTTGAAAATAATAAATATATTAACTAAAATCTAACATGGTAGAATAAAAATAGAAATTGTTTATAGTATAAAGTAGAGTTTTAAATTCAATAAAGAAAAGAAATTCAAATAAATAAACAAAGGACAAACATGTTCAAGTACAAACAAATAAATGCAAGTATCTTTAGCCACCAAAATGTTTTCATATCAGCCGAAATATAAAGAAGAAAATATGATTCATAAGAATGATTCCCAGCTTTAAATATAGATCTGCATAGGATAAAACAATGTTCGAATATGATATATATACCTGCAAAACTTAAGAGCAATATGAATCAAAGCAAAATGTAAAATGTTATAGCTTGTTAATGAAGTCACAGGCAAGTAAAAGAAAATGAGATATGTATAAAGTATGAAACATAAGTACAATAGCATTAAATGCTCCATATCTTAACAGCATAACAAAGTCATTTCGAGTTGTATACAAATTTCTTTCAGCCACCAAAATATAAAATTTTCTCTGATAATTTGTACAAATGTGTACACTGTTTGTATAAGATATTATTACCTGTAGCTTGTATAAACATCACTCTGTAAACTATTTCCCATATCACCTTTTCATTCCATTCGAGCTGAGAAAGTAAAATGGGAGCAAGCATCATAGTGAAAACTCAAACAAAAATTTCAATTTAAACTTCAACAACAATATGAATTCATCAAAACCAGAACTGATCAAAGCAAACATCACTCAATTCAAAGCAAGTTCAAAACTGCAGCCTTCAAGCCTCAATCTTTCTCTGTTCTTCTTCCTAAACATCAAGGTGAGCAAACTTCTAAACAAATCCTTTTATCTGTGAGTAAACTCTTATTTTAAACAGTTAAGTAAATGCAGGATTTGTTGCTTATAAAATTTTGAAACAAGAAACGCTAGCATAGGTAGATTTAAGTGTGCGATATGTTTGCAATGATATAGACTGTGCATGTCTGTTGTGGATATTACCTCTGTTATGTGTAATAATGTTTGAACAAATGATTGTTAGAAACAACAGGAATTAAGTGGTAAAAGTATTTTAAGTAGGAATTGATGATAGTTTAACTGGACTGGAAGTATTACAGTAAGAATCTTAACTTCTCAAAATCTCGACTTTAAAGTTTTGTTGTTTCAAGATTATAACTTGAATCCACGTTGCAAATTAGGATTTTTAAAACAAAATCCATGATTTTTAACATTTAATTGAATGAGGAATCTGAGGTTAACCAGAAAATGGGTTTTGGGTGATTACTGGTGATCGGCGTAGTGCTAGGGGTCGAGATTAATGGTGAAGGTGGCTGGAACGTTGGGGTTTCCAGGAAAAATAGTGTAGAATTTTTCTGATGACGATGGTGGCCACGCGAGGCCAATCTAGGGTTTTGGTGTCAGGGTTGGTCGACAGTGATTTTCGAATTGACGTGATGTCCACGATGGATCGGAGGCAATCGCGCCACTGGGGAATGGAGTATTGGATGCTAGCGAAGCTACCTTCGAAGTCGCGAAGTGGTCAGTAGTCAGATCGTCGATGTCGAGGAAGTTTTTCAGATGGCAGTTTGGTTCCAGTTGAACTTGAGTGCTCAATTTTGATTTGGGGACGTTTGAGTTGATCGGGGTTATCGAATGGAGTAGAGGGGTTGCCGATGACTTGTCGGTGGTCGTGGCACTGGTCGGTGGCGCCTGGGTTGCATGTGCACGTACACGCTTGAAGTTGTGTGCATCTGTGTTTCGTTCGATTTGGGGAAGACGAGATTGGATCGTGTGATTGTTCGAGATTTGGTAGAGTCGACTCGAAGCAAGGGTCGGGGGTTTTGGAGTTTATCTCGGGTTGTACGCGAGTGATAAAATGCTTCCAGAATTTGAACGAAGCAAGATTTTAAAAAGAACAAGAAGGAAGGGAAGAAACAGATGGTGACGCGAGTTTCTCGGGTGAAATTTCCTTTTGCTCGAAGTAGAATAGGGGAATCTCGGGTATTTGTTTGTCTTCCAGTTTTTAGCCTGTAACTTGATTTTCAGTTTTAAAAGTTTGGGTTTTAAAATTTAAATCAAAGTTAATCTGAGTCTAAGGAATATTTAATTCCAGTTTTTGAAATGAAGAGTAAGTTTAAAATGTAAATACTTTAAATAAATTTGATTTAAAATCTCTTCATAACTAAGATTGGTTTAACTTGGGATTTAATGTTTTTATTTAAAAGTTAGATAAAGTAATTTAAAGTTAAATTAGTGATCATTTGAACTTGGGGTTTTAAAATGAAAGTTCAAAAGGAAATTTGAAATAAAAGTTTCCAACATATGGAAGTGAAATTTAAATAAATAAATGAAAAATGGGTTTCTTTAAGTAAATGAAGATGCTGTATAAGTTATATTGAATACTTAATTAATTAAATAACTAAAGATTAATTAATGAGTTATTAAAGATGAAATTTAATTGTAAGTAATAATAAATCTTAATTTAATTACTTTAGAAAAATAATTTAAGAGGTGTTAATAATTATTGACGATTAATTAACCCGGATTTGAAATTCATAAGTAATTAATCAAATTTGAATAAATCAGATAATTAACTGACCTTACTTATGAATATTTGGATTTGATTGGATGATTGAATTGTTTGATATTTCCTGATCTGTGATGCTTTGTGATATATTCTGATTTGTATGTAATCTTTACTGCAGTTTATTTATCTGAAATTCATATATATCTGTGATCTGTGAATGAAGATGAGCGTTATAGTTATATCGCTTATCAACTATATCCTGTATTTTGATCTGTGATGATTCATTGTGTTGCACTATTGTGTGAAACCCCTGGACTACACCTTTACACACACAAATATGGATTTCACGTGGAAATCGGTTAAGTCACAGATAATTCAAATCAATGTTTTTGAAATTGAAATTTTAATTTCAATTGATTTTGAATTTAGAAATTTGGGTTAAAGTGGAAAGCTTTTGAAATAGAATTTCAAAGATAAAAGTTATTTTGAATAACTTAATCGAGTTTTGAAAATTTAAATAATTTGATTTAAATTTGAATTCAAGTTTGAAATTGAATCCTATGATTTGAAACTAGGGATTGAAAATGATATAAATGTGTTTATATAAAGTTAAACCATTTAAAAGTATAATTTTGAGAATTTGGATTTAACCCAAGGACTTCCACTCGTATGAATGAATCAGATTTTCTAAAATGAAACTATTTGCTTTCAAAAGATAAAAGCTTTCAGATAAGAAATGAAATTCCAGTTTAATTAAAGGAATTTCAATATTGAAGTGAAAATGGTTTTCCAAGTTATGAATGAATTGTTTTGAAAAGCTATGATTTGAATTTGTTATCTTTAACAGATTTAAAATAATGATTTGTTTAAACCATTTGAAATGGAATTGTTTTGAAAGCTGTAAGTTAAATCTTTGATTTAAAGATTTAACGAGTTAAACTGAAATGGAAACAGATTTGGAAAATCTATGAATGAATCTTTTGTTTAAAAGATTAAAGTGTGGAAACTGTTTAAACCGTAAAGGTTGAATCTTTTTGTTTAAAAATTTAAAATGGTAATTTGTTAAACCATTTGAAAAGGAAGTTTGGGTTTAAGTTGTGACTTAATTGAAATCTCATATCCATATGTTTTTAAATATTACGCTCACTATTCGGTTTAGCCGGGAGAGGACCTTTGGGTCGTATAACCCATTCCGAATACGTGATACGTCGTATATGGATAGCATTTGAAGACCGGTGTTGAAGACCGGATATTTTTGAAAACGGAAGGATTACCGTCGAGTTACTCTGCATCGGCCGATCCCCGATATAGAGGTTTTATCACCCTTAGTGACGGGAAGTCCGGACGTGATTGGAAATTATCCGGATTTGCAAGGGCTTCGTGAGAAGTGCCTTCGGTTCTGTTCGATCCCGGAACAGACTTGTATGGATTGTATGTCTGACATTACACTTTGAGATATAAAGCCGATTTCTTTCAAATACATATCTGTTTGGTGGCGGAGAATTTATTCTCTTAGCTTAACACCCTTCTCTGAGACGTACGAGCTCAGAGGTTATGTAGTTGAAATTTATCAGCGATATATTCCCAATTTGGTAATGTGGCATGCTGAGTGTTGCTGTGTGATGATCAGTGTTTGATCATTCGTGATATGATCATTTGTTTGATCATTTATCTTTGTGATCATAGGTTGATCATCTGTTGACCCAAAGCGTGGCTTTTTGAAAAAGCATAGCTTTGTGGACGAGACTTCGTCAGGGCCTCACAACCCGGAAATGGTCGAAACAGGAATGTTGCGGCAAGGTTATGAGGGTCGCGCCCTTTAGGGTATGTCATTTCCTTCTGGAAAAGGGTGGTGTCATGGTATGGAGCCCAGATACTTACTCATGTGGATACACTTTATTATGTGTGATGTTGGTTATCGAGGCCTCGGATAAAGGTCCCAAAGGGCCGGGGGGTGGCATATTCGTGAGTTACCTGTTACAGGGGTAACCCGGCCTTGTTTGGCAGAGAGCAGTTTGTCTCTCGGGACGTCCCGCCAGAGGCGTTCCCATGCGGCGGAAGGAAGTTCCTTAGCCTGACCATTTGTTGGAAATCCATTTCTCCAATACGGAACTTGTACAGTTTTAGTTGTAGAACCTGCCATTCACTTATGGTGGTGCCCCACTGTTTAGATGGTAGCTATAGTAGGCATAGTTCGAAATGTCTATGCTGGCTAAGATTAATATTATACTTTCGAAATGTTTTCTGCACTATGCACTAATAATAATATCAAGATGATTTTACGTAGTAAGCATCTTTGACTATCATAAGAAGAAATCTCCTCCAATTCTGCGTTTGCATTGTGTGTGTGGCGGGAGGTCTTATGGTAGTTTCATTTTCTAAAAGCATTGCGGATTTTAATGTTTAAGATTCTTTTGTGTTTGTTTTAAAGATAAACTGTTTTTGTTGCTCACACCAGTCCCATGACTGATCCGGAGTTTATTGTTCCCTTCCTAAACTCTGGGTGCCCACTATTTTCCACACGGGCAGTCTAGAGTTGGGTTTTTCAGATATTCAGGTTTAGTAGATTATCTGGAGCTAGTTCATTCATCGGAGTTGCTTATCTTGGAGTTGTGGATTCATTCTTGTCTGAAGATCATTTTGGAGTTATCATTTTCTTTTCCGCTGCTATTTCTTGTATCATATCTCTGATGTATATTGATATTCATTGTATCACTCTGTTGTATCAGATATTATATATCAATGTATTATTCTTTTCTTCCGCTGTGTTATTTACTTAATTGTGTTATAGCTCCGGCGAATCGGATTTGAACGGTCGAATCTGCGGCATTCTAGTACAATGTGAAGTACGGATGTTGATTTTCGAGCGGGCAAAACCCGAGTCGTTACATTTGGTATCAGAGCTAAGGTTGAACTTTAGCTCAGGAGTGTAACACGTTAAGTAACTCATTAGAGATAGAGTGAAGTAAACTCTAGAATGAGTAATCCTTAAGATATCTGTCCGTATGCCTCAGTAAATTCTCTTACTATCCACTGATAGTGAGTATGAGTGCAAGAAGAGGATGAGATAGGGGACAGGAGAATACGACTATAAATGGTCGATACTCTAAAACAATAGTGGAAACAAATTTTCTCTATCAATCTCTTTTGTTCAACATCTCTTTTCTCTATTCATCGATAATTTCTGGTAGATCCAGGAAAAAGATTCGATATATTAAAATGGGGACATAAACTCCAACTGACCAAAATTGTTTGTTTGGATGAATTAGTTGCTTTGTTTGTTATGGTTGATAGGTATACTTTAGTTTCTAAACTGAAATTTTAAAATCGTATCCATATATCTGTCTATTCTTTGGGTCCCAGTATATTCTACGAATGGTTAGTTATCACTTCGAACTGACCGATGCCACTGCATACTTCGTAGATCTGGATAACCCGAGTATCTTGTGAAGTGTTAAACAGATTCTTTCTTGTGTCTGTTATTGATATTCTGATTTGGTAAGCCAAATGCAGAATAGATATTCAGTTTGAGTTGATGAAATATTCTCCATCTATCTTTTTGTCTCATTGGTAATTTCGAGGACGAAATTCTTTTAAGGAGGGAAGTCTGTAACGACCCCGAATTTTATATAAATTTAAATTAATAATTAAATGAAATTTTGAATTAAAATAGTAAAAAAAATCGATTGAATGAAAGCGAGTTTCCCCGACTCGATTTCGAGTGAATTTGAAAATAATAAATATATTAACTAAAATCTAACATGGTAGAATAAAAATAGAAATTGTTTATAGTATAAAGTAGAGTTTTAAATTCAATAAAGAAAAGAAATTCAAATAAATAAACAAAGGACAAACATGTTCAAGTACAAACAAATAAATGCAAGTATCTTTAGCCACCAAAATGTTTTCATATCAGCCGAAATATAAAGAAGAAAATATGATTCATAAGAATGATTCCCAGCTTCAAATATAGATCTGCATAGGATAAAACAATGTTCGAATATGATATATATACCTGCAAAACTTAAGAGCAATATGAATCAAAGCAAAATGTAAAATGTTATAGCTTGTTAATGAAGTCACAGGCAAGTAAAAGAAAATGAGATATGTATAAAGTATGAAACATAAGTACAATAGCATTAAATGCTCCATATCTTAACAGCATAACAAAGTCATTACGAGTTGTATACAAATTTCTTTCAGCCACCAAAATATAAAATTTTCTCTGATAATTTGTACAAATGTGTACACTGTTTGTATAAGATATTATTACCTGTAGCTTGTATAAACATCACTCTGTAAACTATTTCCCATATCACCTTTTCATTCCATTCGAGCTGATAAAGTAAAATGGGAGCAAGCATCATAGTGAAAACTCAAACAAAAATTCAATTTAAACTTCAACAACAATATGAATTCATCAAAACCAGAACTGATCAAAGCAAACATCACTCAATTCAAAGCAAGTTCAAAACTGCAGCCTTCAAGCCTCAATCTTTCTCTGTTCTTCTTCCTAAACATCAAGGTGAGCAAACTTCTAAACAAATCCTTTTATCTGTGAGTAAACTCTTATTTTAAACAGTTAAGTAAATGCAGGATTTGTTGCTTATAAAATTTTGAAACAAGAAACGCTAGCATAGGTAGATTTAAGTGTGCGATATGTTTGCAATGATATAGACTGTGCATGTCTGTTGTGGATATTACCTCTGTTATGTGTAATAATGTTTGAACAAATGATTGTTAGAAACAACAGGAATTAAGTGGTAAAAGTATTTTAAGTAGGAATTGATGATAGTTTAACTGGACTGGAAGTATTACAGTAAGAATCTTAACTTCTCAAAATCTCGACTTTAAAGTTTTGTTGTTTCAAGATTATAACTTGAATCCATGTTGCAAATTAGGATTTTTAAAACAAAATCCATGATTTTTAACATTTAATTGAATGAGGAATCTGAGGTTAACCAGAAAATGGGTTTTGGGTGATTACTGGTGATCGGCGTAGTGCTAGGGGTCGAGATTAATGGTGAAGGTGGCTGGAACGTTGGGGTTTCCAGGAAAAATAGTGTAGAATTTTTCTGATGACGATGGTGGCCACGCGAGGCCAATCTAGGGTTTTGGTGTCAGGGTTGGTCGACAGTGATTTTCGAATTGACGTGATGTCCACGGTGGATCGGAGGCAATCGTGCCACTGGGGAATGGAGTATTGGATGCTAGCGAAGCTACCTTCGAAGTCGCAAAGTGGTCAGTAGTCAGATCGTCGATGTCGAGGAAGTTTTTCAGATGGCAGTTTGGTTCCAGTTGAACTTGAGTGCTCAATTTTGATTTGGGGACGTTTGAGTTGATCGGGGTTATCGAATGGAGTAGAGGGGTTGCCGATGACTTGTCGGTGGTCGTGGCACTGGTCGGCGGCGCCTGGGTTGCGTGTGCACGTACACGCTTGAAGTTGTGTGCATCTGTGTTTCGTTCGATTTGGGGAAGACGAGATTGGATCGTGTGATTGTTCGAGATTTGGTAGAGTCGACTCGAAGCAAGGGTCGGGGGTTTTGGAGTTTATCTCGGGTTGTACGCGAGTGATAAAATGCTTCCAGAATTTGAACGAAGCAAGATTTTAAAAAGAACAAGAAGGAAGGGAAGAAACAGATGGTGACGCGAGTTTCTCGGGTGAAATTTCCTTTTGCTCGAAGTAGAATAGGGGAATCTCGGGTATTTGTTTGTCTTCCAGTTTTTAGCCTGTAACTTGATTTTCAGTTTTAAAAGTTTGGGTTTTAAAATTTAAATCAAAGTTAATCTGAGTCTAAGGAATATTTAATTCCAGTTTTTGAAATGAAAAGTAAGTTTAAAATGTAAATACTTTAAATAAATATGATTTAAAATCTCTTCATAACTAAGATTGGTTTAACTTGGGATTTAATGTTTTTATTTAAAAGTTAGATAAAGTAATTTAAAGTTAAATTAGTGATCATTTGAACTTGGGGTTTTAAAATGAATGTTCAAAAGGAAATTTGAAATAAAAGTTTCCAACATATGGAAGTGAAATTTAAATAAATAAATGAAAAATGGGTTTCTTTAAGTAAATGAAGATGCTGTATAAGTTATATTGAATACTTAATTAATTAAATAACTAAAGATTAATTAATGAGTTATTAAAGATGAAATTTAATTGTAAGTAATAATAAATCTTAATTTAATTACTTTAGAAAAATAATTTAAGAGGTGTTAATAATTAATGACGATTAATTAACCCGGATTTGAAATTCATAAGTAATTAATCAAATTTGAATAAATCAGATAATTAACTGACCTTACTTATGAATATTTGGATTTGATTGGATGATTGAATTGTTTGATATTTCCTGATCTGTGATGCTTTGTGATATATTCTGATTTGTATGTAATCTTTACTGCAGTTTATTTATCTGAAATTCATATATATCTGTGATCTATGAATGAAGATGAGCGTTATAGTTATATCACTTATCAACTATATCCTGTATTTTGATCTGTGATGATTCATTGTGTTGCACTATTGTGTGAAACCCCTGGACTACACCTTTACACACACAAATATGGATTTCACGTGGAAATCGGTTAAGTCACAGATAATTCAAATCAATGTTTTTGAAATTGAAATTTTAATTTCAATTGATTTTGAATTTAGAAATTTGGGTTAAAGTGGAAAGCTTTTGAAATAGAATTTCAAAGATAAAAGTTATTTTGAATAACTTAATCGAGTTTTGAAAATTTAAATAATTTGATTTAAATTTGAATTCAAGTTTGAAATTGAATCCTATGATTTGAAACTAGGGATTGAAAATGATATAAATGTGTTTATATAAAGTTAAACCATTTAAAAGTATAATTTTGAGAATTTGGATTTAACCCAAGGACTTCCACTCGTATGAATGAATCAGATTTTCTAAAATGAAACTATTTGCTTTCAAAAGATAAAAGCTTTCAGATAAGAAATGAAATTCCAGTTTAATTAAAGGAATTTCAATATTGAAGTGAAAATGGTTTTCCAAGTTATGAATGAATTGTTTTGAAAAGCTATGATTTGAATCTGTTATCTTTAACAGATTTAAAATAATGATTTGTTTAAACCATTTGAAATGGAATTGTTTTGAAAGCTGTAAGTTAAATCTTTGATTTAAAGATTTAACGAGTTAAACTGAAATGGAAACAGATTTGGAAAATCTATGAATGAATCTTTTGTTTAAAAGATTAATGTGTGGAAACTGTTTAAACCGTAAAGGTTGAATCTTTTTGTTTAAAAATTTAAAATGGTAATTTGTTAAACCATTTGAAAAGGAAGTTTGGGTTTAAGTTGTGACTTAATTGAAATCTCATATCCATATGTTTTTAAATATTACGCTCACTATTCGGTTTAGCCGGGAGAGGACCTTTGGGTCGTATAACCCATTCCGAATACATGATACGTCGTATATGGATAGCATTTGAAGACCGGTGTTGAAGACCGGATATTTTTGAAAACGGAAGGATTACCGTCGAGTTACTCTGCATCGGCCGATCCCCGATATAGAGGTTTTATCACCCTTAGTGACGGGAAGTCCGGACGTGATTGGAAATTATCCGGATTTGCAAGGGCTTCGTGAGAAGTGCCTTCGGTTCTGTTCGATCCCAGAACAGACTTGTATGGATTGTATGTCTGACATTACACTTTGAGATATAAAGCCGATTTCTTTCAAATACATATCTGTTTGGTGGCGGAGAATTTATTCTCTTAGCTTAACACCCTTCTCTGAGACGTACGAGCTCAGAGGTTATGTAGTTGAAATTTATCAGCGATATATTCCCAATTTGGTAATGTGGCATGCTGAGTGTTGCTGTGTGATGATCAGTGTTTGATCATTCGTGATATGATCATTTGTTTGATCATTTATCTTTGTGATCATAGGTTGATCATCTGTTGACCCAAAGCGTGGCTTTTTGAAAAAGCGTAGCTTTGTGGACGAGACTTCGTCAGGGCCTCACAACCCGGAAATGGTCGAAACAGGAATGTTGCGGCAAGGTTATGAGGGTCGCGCCCTTTAGGGTATGTCATTTCCTTCTGGAAAAGGGTGGTGTCATGGTATGGAGCCCAGATACTTACTCATGTGGATACACTTTATTATGTGTGATGTTGGTTATCGAGGCCTCGGATATAGGTCCCAAAGGACCGGGGGGTGGCATATTCGTGAGTTACCTGTTACAGGGGTAACCCGGCCTTGTTTCGCAGAGAGCAGTTTGTCTCTCGGGACGTCCCGCCAGAGGCGTTCCCATGCGGCGGAAGGAAGTTCCTTAGCCTGACCATTTGTTGGAAATCCATTTCTCCAATACGGAACTTGTACGGTTTTAGTTGTAGAACCTGCCATTCACTTATGGTGGCGCCCCACTGTTTAGATGGTAGCTATAGTAGGCATAGTTCGAAATGTCTATGCTGGCTAAGATTAATATTATACTTTCGAAATGTTTTCTGCACTATGCACTAATAATAATATCAAGATGATTTTACGTAGTAAGCATCTTTGACTATCATAAGAAGAAATCTCCTCCAATTCTGCGTTTGCATTGTGTGTGTGGCGGGAGGTCTTATGGTAGTTTCATTTTCTAAAAGCATTGCGGATTTTAATGTTTAAGATTCTTTTGTGTTTGTTTTAAAGATAAACTGTTTTTGTTGCTCACACCAGTCCCATGACTGATCCGGAGTTTATTGTTCCCTTCCTAAACTCTGGGTGCCCACTATTTTCCACACGGGCAGTCTAGAGTTGGGTTTTTCAGATATTCAGGTTTAGTAGATTATCTGGAGCTAGTTCATTCATCGGAGTTGCTTATCTTGGAGTTGTGGATTCATTCTTGTCTGAAGATCATTTTGGAGTTATCATTTTCTTTTCCGCTGCTATTTCTTGTATCATATCTCTGATGTATATTGATATTCATTGTATCACTCTGTTGTATCAGATATTATATATCAATGTATTATTCTTTTCTTCCGCTGTGTTATTTACTTAATTGTGTTATAGCTCCGGCGAATCGGATTTGAACGGTCGAATCTGCGGCATTCTAGTACAATGTGAAGTACGGATGTTGATTTTCGAGCGGGCAAAACCCGAGTCGTTACATTTGATTTGATGAATTCGGATTACCACCATTCTAAAATTTTGTCATCTTCTTGAATTTCTTAAATTTTTTGTAGTTCTTGGCGATAAATACAGTTTCATCTTCTTCTAAGTCCGAATAATCATCATTTGCTTGAAAGGGAATATTCTTCTTTTCTTGATTTTGCCCCTTTCTAGCCTGCAAGTTAGCTTCATATGACATCAAGTTTCCTATTAATTCTTCAACTTTAAGTTGGGAGAGATCGTTAGCCTCTTCGATGGCCATGACTTTTCTTTTCCATTCATTAGTCAAAGAATTTAAAATCTGTGTGATTAGATCAAAATCAGTGAATTTGAACCCCAAGTGTTATGAGATCGTGTTGAATAGTCTGGAATCTAGCATGCATGTCTATAATTGATCCATTTGCTTTCATTTTAAAAGATCAAAAATGGTTTTTCAAAATAGAATTTTTTTTGCTTGACTTTAGTTATACCTTCATGAGTAACTTGTAAAATACGTTATATATCATATGTAGTTGTGCAGAGCATAGCTCGTGAAAATTCAATTTTTTATCAAATGAATGAAGTAATACATTCATTGTAATGATATGCCTTCTTACACCTAAAGACGACACTTAATACATCCTCAGTATTCATGTGTCGATTATTTAAGTGTCCGAAAAATAAGCCATTAGGGGTGAAAGAAGAAAAGACAGAATAGAATCTCATAAAAATCATGACGAGTAATATAAATACGAACAAGTCTTTACAAAAAGAAATCATTTTTATTATACACAACATTAGAGTACATTAACTATTATCAGCCTGGATAGTTATAATAGCCTATACTTAGAATTGCTGATTTATACAGACATGAACAAAACAAATAAAACACAACAGAAGAATATAAGATGCATGAATACGTCTTGGAGAATCCAACTCGGCTTCTGAAAGCTCCAAAGAATCTAGCTAAATCTAGAAAATATGCTCGGGTTGACCCAAACATTGTAAGAGAAATAACGTCCGGATTAGTCCAGTAAAACCAGCATTAGAAACTCAAATAACAAGGAATTTATTTATTTAACTTGTAAAACCTTTTAAAATCAAAGGTATCTCGTAAGAATATGCCACACATAAACACGGACAGATTTTTACCTTACGATAACCAAAACATTTTCTATAGAAAATCCAATGAAATTATAATAATGTCTAGAATAGAAATACATATTAATCATAGCTGAAATTGTTACATTACTAAATTCTAGCATAATATGTTTACTGTAACGACCCGTATTTTTTGAAAAAGAAAAAAATTCAAATTTTAGAATTTAATACAGTAAGAAATTAAAAATTTATGATTTTAAATAAAAGTTTACTTTGAATTATAACATCTGATTTTGATTTAATAAAGTGACAACTATTTTATGTGATTTCAAACGTATGGTTTAATAAAAGTTTAATTGGATAGATTTAATATTGTGTAAAGCATGAAATAAATTTATGATTAACTGGAATTGGGTTTTAATTGTAAATTAACTTCTAATCTATTTGTAAACAATAAATGTATAATTATGTATTCAAACTTATTCAAATTTTTGTCTTGGTTTTTCTCATCTTACATATCAACCTATTGTTATCCCGCCTTTTGCCAAGGCCGTGACACCAAGAACTTGACTAGAAACCAACGACGGTTCGTCTTGGAGATTAGTTATACACATGCTCACTATGAATATCGAAGAATTTTGTCCGAGTCCGGATCAAGCTACAATTGCTATGACACGACAAGCGAAGCCGTGAAAGTCAACGTTCCAAATTTCAAGTCAATCTGAGTTCGTATGCTCAAGTTATGATCGATGCAAATTAAAGGAAATAACCCCATTTCGTATCCATCATCGAGCCTCAGTTCGTATCGATCGTATTCGCATCAATCAGATGTGACTGACCGTCTGTTTACCAACTCCAATTCCCAGAGTGCGAATTGGAGTATAAACACCAACTCCGAATTCCCAGAGTGCGAGTCGGAGTATAAACATTAACTCCGAATTCCCAGAGTGCGAAACAGAGTATAAACGTCAACTCCAAATTCCCAGAGCGCGAATTGGAGTATAAACTTCAACTTCGAAGTCCCAGAGTGCTAATTGGAGTATTAACACCAACTCCAAACTCTCAGAGTGTGAGTCAGAGTACAAATGTTGACTCCAAGTCCCCAGAGCGCGGACATATAATTAAAACTCGAACCGGCATAACCAACCGCCAGTAAACAAATGGAAATCCCCGGAGAGTGGATGTGATCATCGATGATCGAACAAGTATGGTTGAACCACTCAATCTCCGCTTGTCTCAAACTTCCGTTCAGTGGCACTGGACTCAACGTGTTATAAGTGATATGTGAACGCTGGCTGATGTTCTACAACTCGTCCCCAAGGCTAGGAGGCAGAACTTAGGTGTCGACCATTGACTAAAGCAGTGCGACATAAAAATGCAACTCACTTCCCGGTCATGAACCGTGTCCACAGTTTCCGGACCTGGCGAATAAAAAACAAACTTGACTCGGAGGCTGAAACTTCACAAGTGCATTTCAAATATCGAAACACTTAAGCAAACACACAATAACTGAGAAGAAGCCAAAAAAGAAGAGTGTCATTTCTACTGTTTGTGAAAGAAATTCATGTACAAGTTTGTTCCAAAAAATTCCTACTTGCAGGGGCCGAACCCGCATCTATACACGGCTTACAAAAGGAAAACCAAAAAACAAATCCCTATCTGCTCTGAGCAAACTAAAGAGTCCCATCTATTTCTTCTTCTCTCCCAGCTTCTTCCTCGGTGTAAACCCGCTGGAGCCACCACTAACTTTCCTCTTTGAGCCTTTACTTTTCAGTGGTCGGTCTCCAGGCAGGGGCATGATCTCGACGTCCTCCTCCGAGCTCGAATGAATAGGGATACTTCCTACGGGCGGAGTCGGAGGAATGGGATCAACTGTAGGAGGCGAAATAAACACACTGGTGTCAGTGACTGTACCACCAGGTGATACCATTCTAAGCGGAGCTGGACCAGGTGCCGCCATTCCACCTCCAAAACTACTACCACGAGCCACTGCTTCCATTTCAGCGTCAATTTCGGCCAATATTTCCTCTTCGTTAATCACTTGGGCCTCGCTAGGAGCATCAGTGGTTGGCATTGAAGAGCCTGTAGCAGGGGCGCTTCCGCCCATAACAAATGGCAGGTCCGCAAAAGGATCGCTATGACGACCCAGAAGTTCCTCCATTATTTGCTCATCAAAAACAAGCGTGCTTCCCTGCATTTCGTCAAGTGGCACAGTTGTAGTTACAGTGGTCGCTTCAGTGACGGTAGCCTCCTACATGTGATGTGATTCTTGAGTAACAGGAGGCACGACCGGTGCAGCATCAATCACTAGACAGAAATAAGAGAACTGTTAGTACTTAATTCGAGTGACGATTTCGACTTAAGACAGACATATAGGATGTTCAGAGTACCTTCCTCAGTTTGGCTTATAAACGGCTGAACAGCTTCAGCAACTTGCTCTATAGCCGGAGACATTTGCGGTTGATCCGGATTGTAGGCAGGAACAGCTTGGGGATCGACCGCAGGTAAGGGTTTAGGCTGGGTTGGCACCGGAACTTCAAGACTTGCATCATGATGTTCAACCCCTGAGCTTTATCCTACTTCCAAGTGTTGGGTGCTAAGTCTCTCCTTCTCATAAGCAATCATAGACTCATGGAGAATTGTCCGTTCATCTTCATTCAGCAGACGATTCTCGAGCTCAAATTCGTCGACTGACTCACCCAGATGCACCGCTTTCTCCTCCTCAACCAATCGGCCCCAGGCATTGTATAAATGAGTCGGATAGTCGTCGAGCCTGGCCAGGCCTCTATGCCTCAGCACGTTAGCATTATAAACAACAAGGAGATCTTCAATGTCGGTTTCTAGCCTGGACTCAACCGATTTCACCTCCTCCTCGACCTTATTCTCCACCTCGCGGACCTTAGCCACGACCGCATCCCGCTCACCCCGAAGCAAGACAGCCTGTTCGCACACCTCCTGGGCCGTGTTGTTCACATCGTCCCTTTCCTTGGCAATGTCAGACAATTTGGCTTTAAGCTCATTGAGTTCCTTAACCGCTGCATCCCGTTCGGCGGCGACCGTAGTATTTCGGTGGCTAATCTCCTCCACCAAGGCAATGTGTGTTTGCCTCAATCTCTCCATCGCCACATTCACTTCATCAGCATTTTTGGTGGCCTCAATTTCAGATTTTCGAGAAGACTCGGCCTCGGTATTGAGCATCTGGATGATTCGGTCCTTTTGAGCGAGTTCGGAGTCCATCTTCTCAATCGCTTTGGCTCGCTCAAAGGCCACCTTGGAAGCTTTTTCTGCAGCCTTCACCCACTCTCTATACTGGGCATAGATGTCATGAATGTAATCGTGCATCGTGTTTTCCGCACCAGATGGAATTTTCTTTAAATGAGGTGGAAAGATGTAGCCGTCGAAGCATATATTTGGAAACTCTTTCCTCAGCTAAGCGATTTTAATAGCCCCTTCCCCCGTGGGCTCAGTTATGGCCTGCTCTGCAATTATTGGGGCCACGGTTTCGACTCGCTGGTGATGAGTTTCGGGCCTAGAAGTGCGAGAAGATGGTCGGTGTCGCGGAGGCTCTGGTGGATGTGAAACATAAACAGGAGGTGGCGATGGGATTCTAGGAGGTGGAGAACGGGACCTAGATCGGTATCTATAGTCTCTATCCCTATCTCGCTCGTATCTCTCTTGGTTAGAGTACCCTCGATCGCGGTCACTATCTGAATCCCTCCTACGAGGTTCATAGTAAGTGGAAGACTTTCGAGCCGACCGAAGGCTCCCTAACATAGATCCTCTCCCATACATCGTACCTGCAAACGAGAAATGGAAGAAAAGTTAGTAATCTCTTAAATTGGACAATTTACGATTGTAAGTCGTGTAGTGCCGTGAAGTGTATGTATGTGCAACCCCCCGACCAACCGGAAATGTCGGCCGCGCTTATGGCAAGCGACTCATTCAGATCAAGAGCACTGTCAAGATCCTCCAACCCTGTGTCATGTTGAAACGACACATAATCCGGAATCAGAATATCAACAAGCCCTTCGAAAGGATTCTCTACTTGTGGGGGAGGAGCCTCCAAAATTATAATTCCAGGAACAGGCAAAGACACAACCACAGATTTCAATCTCATGGATTATGACACCGGGACATTGCCTTTTCTTATTCCTTCCGAACCCTGAAAATCGCCAGAAGACCCGGCTATAAGTTCGTCATCAGTGGGCGTTCTCTCTAGATCAACCCCTTCAGCTATTACGACACCGGGCGCTGTGCATTTCACCCGCTTCTTCGAGACTGCCCTAAGTGTCCCTTCCAGCCTTATGCTTTGATTCCGTTCAATCAGCCCGACGATTCTCAGATTTTTGTCAGTTAGAACCGAATCAATGTCCCTCATCTCGCTCGGAACTTCTTGAAGGACCCTTACTATCTCTCTGAAGTACCCGCCTTCAGGTCATGAAATTACAGCTATAAAAAGTAAAGAAAATGTCAATTTATATCAACTGTTATCATCTGGATAACTCTTGAAGAATACTGTTACACTTACGTCTGACTAGCCACCGTCTGGCGAATCCTAGGGGGCACCGGACATAGAACCATTCTGTTTTAAAGTAACTCAGCCTTCCCCAAGATCCGGTTACTACTTGGCAGTTCCTGACCGACTCCAGGAAAGTGAAAGACGGGCTATCTCCCATACTCTTGAAGTTAAAAAGGTATCTAATCTCAGTCAGCCTGGGCGGTCCGAAGAGATGATCCATGAACACAATAAATAAGCTATTCAACAAAGCATATCCATTGGGGTGTAATTGAGACGGGGCAATTCCAAGGTAAGACAACACTTCCCTAATATATTGGTTGAACGGAGGGAGTGTTCCCGCTGTGCACGCATGTCTATTGAAAGCGGTAAACCCTTTTGGAGGAGCATGCGGTCTATCGCTTGGTCCCGGCAATAGTATGTCATCCAATGACAAACCATTCCTTAAGCATATTCATCCCAACATGTCTTCAGAGACATTGGATGGTACAGAATCTTGGAGATTACAAATGAGCGTAGCGTTAGGTAGCTCATCTGTAACTGGGTCTATAACTTCGGCCGCGATGGCCGAAATCTCTAGGACGGAAGAAGATGAATCCTGAACTTCCTGATGTTGTGAGCTTGAAGGTTCCATAATTAACTAACTTATGAGAAATCATCATTAGACGATAATAACACTCGTACTTCCCCCAGTGTAAAGTGTGTGGATGTGTTGTGCGAGTGCAGTGCTTTATGCTACTTGAAAAGATTCAACAGAGTATGAATAAGCATGCAAACGATGAGACTTCGAAACTTAGCTGGAGTGACCGTCATCGCTGACCGTCACAACCGTGCCATCCAGACTCTGAAGGTCGATCTGAGTTAAAGTCCAGTAAAATTTTAACCAAGTTATAGTTCCATCGACGAGCTTCGAATGATGGTCAAGTATGCAGTTCAACAATTAAGTCCAGATATGCAAGGTTGAAGCTCGTCGGAGTTAGATGTTCGAATGTGCAAAAGGTTTCAAGTTAATCAAGGTTCAATTCGCATCGGCCCAAAAGTTCAGTTCGTATCGATCAAAGGCTGTAACTTCATATCGATCAGTGTCAGATATTTCGAATCGATCCATGTTGATCATTTCGTATCGATCGACTAACCCCCATTCCGTATCGATCCTAAGCTGTCGATTTTGTATCGATCAAACGTCTCCGCCTCATATCGAATCCCTCAATCGATACGAATTCCAAGAGTAAGGAATTGATACAGAATTCCAAAATGGAAGATCGATACGAAGCCTCCAGTTAAAACCAACATCAAATAAAACACCTTCTTCCCCAATCCATCGATACAAAGTCAGAGCCGAACAACTTTACGCTGTTTCCTTCGTCCCTTTCCTCACTCCTTCTTTTCCGATGAGCGCAAATGCCATTAGCCTCTCCTCGACCTCACTTCGACCCAACTCCGGTATCAACAGCACCGGAATAGACCGCGACTTTGGATGAACTAGCGTTGAATCTCGAGTCTTGTCAATGTCTACATGATTTCGTCGGATAATTACCTAATTCAAGTGATTGGTTTGGGGATTAGGGTTTAGGTCGATTCGAAGGCGAAGGCAGTTTTAATTTCCCCTATTCTGGAGAGATACGAAGGGCTGGAGAAAAAAAGTGAGCAAGTGAGGAAAAAATGCCAAGTCCAAAAGTATTTATATGGGCCCGAGTACAGAGGGAAAAAACATTTCGCCTCCCTGTAGTTTCGACCGATATCAACAGTTCCACCAGAGAATCGATACGAATAAGCTGTTCGTATCCATAGCCTCGAGTTTTATCGACATGAAGATTGTGGTGCAGGTTTTTATGAAACACCAAGGTCCATCGATACGAAACTATTTTTCGTATCCATTGTTCTCGACTCCATCTGCTGCACATTGGTACGAGCTGTACTGTTCGAATCCACCAAGTCATGGCCTCCAAAGGCCTGTATCCTTCTATGCGAATTGGCTATTCATATACAACAACACAAACTTCATCGATGCGAAAATGCCTTATTCATATCCATCAGCACTCGACCCACAATGGCGCAAGTTCATCGATACGAAATGAAGTCCACTGCAATGGAGACCACTGAAGCTCGTATCCATTGATACGAATGCATATTTCGTATCCATCGTTATGAGTCACATCGATACGAAAACCACATTTCAACCTTTTACATCGAATCAGGAGAGGATCGATACGAAGGAACATTCAAAAACAACCATCAAGCGTTGTTGCAACTCGAATTTCACATCGGTTCAGGAGAGGATCGATACGGGATTCGATATAAAAGAACTGACAACGACTCGTGAACGTGCAACGTTAACGAGAGTCAAATTAACATATGTGCATATATGTCGGACTAATATTCAATTTTCCACATCCACAGGAATTGGATACTCATTTGATAACGATTACGATGACAAACAGCTAATCACAATCATACAGCGATCAGTTACAACAATACAGGGTACAACAGTTAGTAATCAACGGTTCACATTACTAGGGAAGACAGTCAAATATTACAACTTCCAACGAAAAGACGATAACTGACCAAAGTAAAGGTTGCAGCTTTTCAAAGCACGTCATGTTTCCACAAGACGTAATTTTGGGGGCAAATGTTATCCCGCCTTTTGGCAAGGCCGTGACACCAAGAACTTGACTAGAAACCAACGACGGTTCGTCTTGGAGATCGGTTATACGCAGGCTCACTATGGATATCGATGAATTTTGTCCGAGTCCGGATCAAGCTACAATTGCCATGACACGACAAACGAGGCCATGAAAGTCAACGTTTCAAATTTCAAGTCAATCCGAGTTCGTATGCTCAAGTTATGATCGATGCAAATTGAAGGAAATAACCCCATTTCGTATCCATCATCGAGCCTCAGTTCGTATCGATCGTATTTGCATCGATCAGATCACACTGCTTCGCATCCATCTGAGAGCTCTGGTTCGTATCCATCAGGTGACCGTAGTTCGTATCCATCAAACAATCACTAGTTCGTATCCATTGAACAATTATTATTCGTATCCATCACGATATTGCTTGTTCATATCCATCAAGTGGAAGCAACTTTGATCGATACAAATAAGGGCCACCTCCATCGATACGAACTACGCCGTCTTCATCGATACGAACTAGACCGTCTCCATCAATCCGAAATGAACATACTACAGATCGATACGAAGAGCACGCTATTGATCGATTCGAACAAGACAACTACATCGATCCGAACAAGGCGAGAATCTTGGGACGACTCGATCAACTCGGCATAAAAAGTGGATCGATCTGAAGGATGCGCGCCATGTCATCACCTGGGCACGTGCAACCATCGATTCGAACCAAACAGCCTGTCGAGTAACGCCAATTCGTATCGACCATATCTCGCGATCTATAAGTCCAAATGTTATAAAATTTTCACAGAAGCTTACGTACAAGATAAAGAATGTTCACACCAAGTTTCGACTCCATTGGACGAAATCTTGATCGATACGAAATTCGTTCGTATCGATCACGGATCGAGCCGAAACTTCATGGGCTCGGTCGCATGGGCCCACTCACGTGCTAGAAGAAGTCTCTCGAAATCTGAGCAAAATATCAGCCTCCTACGCCTATAAATAGAGCCCAGGGCCTACAGAGAAAGGATCTTTTGACGCTCCAACGCCCAGACTCTGCCGGATTCAATTTTACACTCCATTACTGCTGTTGTACTCGAATTTCATAGTGTTAATTCGTTATAATCTGCTGCAATCAGTTGTAATCATCAGAGAAACATCAATAAAGTGATCAATTTCATAGTGGACGTAGGCAATACGCCGAACCACTCTAAATTCTTGTGTTTCTGTGCATTTTTATCATTTATTTTTGAAGTGTTTGTTAGATAGTCCTCTTTTTCCATTTACTTTCTTCATTGTTATCTCTTCAAACTCTTCCGAAGAGTGTTGTGCCAATTTTGGTACAAACACCTATTGAAATTAATTTGTTAATAAAATTTAGTATAATTGGATTTTACATAAAAGGAAAGGAATATAAATTTTAATTTAATAAGACTTAATTAGTTAAACGATTCAGAAATTGAGAAAATTGAGAATTTAATACCGCGTTAGTTAATATTAGCATTTTAATTAAGGAACTAGAAATTATAAACCAATGAATACTCAATTATATTAATTTGAAATATAGTTTATTTTGGAATTAAATAAAGGTGAATTTTATTAAATATAATAAATTGAAATCTACCATTTAAACAAACAATAGAATTTTAAGATGGTAATTTGTATATCTGTTATGCGTCCATCTAGACATAGCAAATGGCAAATTTTTGTCGAATAATATAGGTGTTCTATCAGTCGCTAGAAATTAAGTTTAAATCAGTTGATAGCAGTTGAATTTAAAAGTGTTCCGAAACCTAAATATGTCAACATGAGAAAATTTATTTAGAACGCTCTGAATAAGACTGCGTAATCCGTTTCGCGAAATTCGAACGTTTCTAGCTCCGTTTGGATTTTTCCGTACGGGATAGCAACGTATATCGGTGTCAGTGTAACAACCCGGAAATTTTAATAATTTTATAACGTAATTAAATGAAAATTTTATATTTGGAATACGTCTACTTTAATATAGCAAATGGTAAATTTTCATCAAATAATATGAAAGGTTATTTTATTGTATAATTCTATTTCAATTCAAATCAGTTAAAATTGATGACAATAAAATGTTTTCCAAACCTGAATATTTTTACATAGAAAATTGTAAATCATCTTCTGAGCAAGACGTCATATTTCGTTTCTCAAAATTTGGACTTTTATTGCTCCGTCGATCTTATTTTCGATGAAATAGAAGCAATTTCGTACCGACATCAATTTTTGATCGGATGATCGTACCACTAATATCTGTATACCATTTCGATCATCTCGTCGTACCGATCTCTGTGGTATATTCAATTATGTGTTTTAAAGTTCGGTACACAGTGGAATCCGTGAAAACGATTCCGTATCAGTACCCGTTTAAACTCTTTGTTTCCTTTGTCTCTTTATTTACTCTTCATTTGAAAGCTGTCAGTCACTGGTAATTAATATTTCTTGAACCCAACAGTTGTCTTTTGCTTTTCCACTGGCTCCAATCTAACTCAATTCATCCTTTCATTTTTCATTTGTTAGTCAGTTTGTTGGCTTCAAAATAAAATTTATATATATATATACATATTGTACACAGTTTTATACAAAGTCATATTTTGTTTAGCATGTTGTTCATCCCCTTTCATTTTCTCCTCAAGCCTCCTCTTCTCCAGTCATTGCATGCATCTCACCCACGCAAGCCATTTTTCCACGCATGCAACCCCTCTCTCCTCCGCCCCGTTCTTTCTCCTCCTTTGACCAACCTATCTACCGCCCATCTCCAAAGCTTCCCCCTGCCAAAGCCACCGAACCCGAGCTCCCTACCACCGGCTAGCCGAGCTCACCAAGTGCCGAAGCCATCCGATCTTCCCTCCAACCATCTGGTTAGCAGCTGTAAGCCTCCTGTTTTGAATAATATACATGCCTCTTAGTTTTATTTCAAACTTGTTTGGAAATCTTCTTTCATCTCAATAATCTTTGAAGTAAAGTATTTTTTTATGTGTGTATATCTAAGTCTAAATATATTTATATATTTCATATAAACAGCATATATGTTTGCTGGTATATATATTGTTTTGGTTTTGTATACATGCATATATTTTACTTTAGGTTAATATATATAAGTGCCTATATATTATAATATATACGTCTGTTCTTATATATATGTTTTACAGTTGTAGTTATACACTTTGATATGTATAAGTCTGGTTGCAGTTTTATAATAAAGGTGGTTTCGGCTATAATATGTATTGGTTTCAAAGTTTATATAGTAGTATTTTAAATTATTGGAAGCTATATATATACATTAGTCTGGACATTAGCATATAGGTTTACTGAGGCATTGATCTCTAATCATATTTTATATATATTTCCATTCGAGTATGTATATATAATTACAGGTCATAAGTATATTATCTACGAAAAGTATTATATGTTTTATTATAAAGTTGTTATATATATATATTAATTTATATATGCCTTGTTTGCTGAGTACAGTAACATGTTAAAATGTATATATTATTAATTTACCTGTCATACCGTAGGTATGTATATATATAGAATCAAAGCTCTGTTTATTCGATATATCACATCGTTGTCAAAGAAGTATTATCCATTATATTATAAAGTTGTTTATATATATGTTTATACAAATTTGTTTCGATTTGTTTAAAGAGTAGACATAATAATATAGTAAGTTGGTATTGCTTTATAATAAAAATATTGGTTTGCGTCAGTTATAGTATATATTGGTTTATAATCAAGTTGTGATGTAAGTTTGTATATAAACTAATTGCTTTGGTACAGCTATTTTAAGTTTTTTTATTTGGTTTGTTTATTTAAATTTTGAATTTCATCTCATTCTATATTTTAAACGTGGGCATGTTGTTGTATATAAATTTATAAGTTAGGTAATATGATGCATATATATATATATTCATGTGTATTTATATTTATATTAATATAATCTTAATTGTTATGTATATAATTGTCCGTAGATATATATATATATATATATATATATATATATATATATATATGCGCATGGGTATTTTCTAGTGATTGTATCTGCAGTAATTCTATTTGAAAATGTATGTATGTATTATTTAAACATGAGTTCCAAAGTTAATATTGGTTTAAGAAATAATATGATAAATTATATTTCGTTGCAATCTATATCAAGCAGATTTTGATTTATTTCATTGACTCCTTATTTATCAGCTCTATTCATCAAATACGTGCAAATTTTTGCTTTGTTTTGGAATTCGTGCTTGGATTCTTAACTCATCTCATTCTCGTCCATCTCTAGCCTCGAAAGGTGAGCAAATCGCTCACGATTAACGTTCTAATATTTATTAAATTTGATTTCAATTGAAACGACAATTGAAATATACTGCTAAATTGAACTGTTAATTATTTAAATTGTTATATATGATATACATTTATATGTAATTGTTCACCTATGGGATATGACACCATATCCTGTTGTTGTATTATATTGTTATTGTTGCATGTTATTATTATTATCATATCTGTTATCACTCTGCAAGTTCCCTGTTAGTATAGAATTCCCTATGGGTTGAAATGATACATACCCGAACGATCTGTAGAATAGGAGAGAATCGTTATGGGTTGAAATGATAAACCCAAGCGATTTTCATTGAATTGAATTTGGTATTGCGGGTTAAAATGATATATACCCGTATATATTTAAATTACGGATTGAAATGATAAATATCCGTATCACTTGACCATATGATAGAAAATTTTATACATACACCATTGGTCTATATGTAAATATTTTAAATGATTTTTATGGTTTTTAAAGGAAATATATGTGGTTTTATTTAAATTTTAAAATATTACGTATATGAAATAAGTTTTAATACAAAATAGATTTAATAGTAAGCTTTAAATTTCGTCAAGTTTGATACAAGTAAAATACAATATGTTTTAAGTATTCATTTAAAAAAATTATTTTAAAAATAGATTTTTATAATGATTCTATAGGTTAAGGTTGGAAAGATAAATTTGAATTTATTCGAAATTGTATTTAAGTAAGAATTTTGTTTAATTAAATCGATTTGAAACTTATTGAATTTGAGGGTTTTAAGATATGATTTTATAACTTGACTTTGATTTAAAGTGATTAAATGGATATTTCAAGTTGTAAATAAATCAAAGGAAATATTTAGTTTAATGTAATTTAAGTTTATTTAAATGATAATGGATCTATTAAGTGAATATTTCAAAACTAAATAATAGTGAAGTTAAATAAGATATATATGAAATTATCAATTTAGTTTTGAAAGTGCTATAATTTGGAAATATATATATATTTGTGAAGGAAATGATATTTTGGGTTTTGAAGTATAAATTATTTTGGAATGACCACGGTGTTATAATGGCGTTTGGTTCCATGGATTCTTAGAGGATGGTTATCCCAAACATCCTTTAAGTTACTTGTATTTCAGTTGATATTTCACTTGAGTTGGATTTATTGATATAAGAATGTTAATCCTGACTCGAATGTTTTGTGTTTGCTTTACGCTCGGGTCAGACTGAGGGATACAGTAATTGAGACTCACCTTTGGAGTTTGGAGCATAGCTTGGAGATCCAACTATCGATTCAGCTTTCAGCTTTTCCAGTTGATTTGTTCAAAGATGTCATCAGTTTGTATTTGAAACTTCATGGTATTTGAGATATTCTGTTGTATTTTATTTCAAACTCCGTTGTTTATATAGTAGCTTCATGAACTACTATTTATCTATTTCGCTGCATTATTATTATATAACTCTGTGTCTGTGATTCTGTGATTGATTTATTTACTGTATATGTTGAGTTTTGCCAAATTTAAATTAACAATTTGGTATTTTGAGCAATTCAAGTCCAACATGTGCGGATGCGAATGGTTGAAAATATCAGGGTTGTTATAGTTGGTATCAGAGCTCTGGTTTTAGGCAAAACTTAGCATATAAAGTAAATTTAATTACAGAATCACCTTCATTCGAGCATGAATCTTTTCCTCTTTGATTCAGTTTCCTTTGAATTTTGGAACGTTTCCCTCGGTTCCAAAATCCATCCTTGTCTCTCCCTATTCGTGTTTTCTTGATTCCGGAGCATCCCATAGCTCCACTGTATGATCTGTAAAGGGGTTAAACTCCTTTACAACGAGCATTGATTCACCGAAGGTTTCTGTGTCCTCAGTTTAGATGTTGCTATCTCTTGCTATGCCCGAATTCTATCTCTGGCAATCGAATGTCAATTTGCCTTAGGATTCTGCATCGATCATATTCCTGAAGTCATGGTTGACCCGGTTAAGGTCGCCCATGATTTATATAAGTATATCCATCTTCTATTTTGTAATTTAATCATCTCATCTTCGTTCGAGCCTATCTTCGAATCAGAATTCTATTTTGACTAGAGTCCCTCTAATTTGAATCTCTATCCTTGTTTGGAATCCATTCTTGAATCATCCTTTGAAAAATCGTGTTTGTTTGTATTTTAGAAATTGTTTTATATATCGAAATTATTAGTTTGATAAGTATGATTATATTATATATATAAAAGTGAATTTTTTTTCGATAAGGATTATATACCTTTTAAAAATGAGAATTTGAAGTTTCGAAAGGATTTGAAATTTTGAAAATTATATATGAAATTGATTTATATAAAAATGATTTATAACTAAAGGGTTTTGAATTTGAAATTTGAGAAATTAAACTCCGGTATTTTGAAAATTGGTTTTAAGATTTTGAAAATATATAATAATATCATTTAAAAGTATTTTCCGAATGAGAAATGTTTCAAATGACTTCAAATGAGTTCCAATGATTTCAAAGGAATTTCAAAGAAGTTTTTAAGAAAATAGAAGTCCAGAACTCACTTATGTCGCTAGAGAATAATTTCAATGATGAGTGCACGCATCATCGACATTGATTTTTGAGTTTCAGAGTGGGGGAGAAGCCACTTTAGTAGCTTTGCTATGCGATTGATTTTGTGAAACCAATTTTGATTTTCAAATTCCAAAGTATGATTTGATATTCGAAAGATATAGGTATATATATTTGAAATGATTTGAAGTGAGCCCGGTGTTCAGTCCTCGAGTTTCAGATTTGATTTGGTATAACCCTATCTTTTGAAATTGATTTACTGACGGGTTGCTGATTTCCAACTCTTGGATTTGGAAATTTGATTTCTCCGCCTATTTTGAATGTTCGAATACTTCCAGATCGAGGTTTAATCTCCAAAACTAGGTAATTTCGAAAAGTATAAATTATTTGATAAAGTATATAAGGTTAGTTTTGTATGTTTAAAGTATGAAGTAATATGATTTAAATAAGTTTAAAACCGTTTTGTTAAGTAAATGAATAAGACTATTTTGAATTATACTAATATGAAACTTAGTTTTGAAATGTTTTGAATAAAATTTTGTTTTAAATGTTTTTAACTTAGTAACATTTTTATAAAACCATATATATATATAGAATAATAATTTTCAAAGGGTAAATTGAATTTTTCAAGTAGAAATAAATAGTTTAAAGGTTTTAAAGGGATGGTTATAAACTTAGTAATCATTTTGGGCATAATCGATTTTGAGAAAAATATCTGGTTTCGAAAATAGATTGGAATTTAAAATCCAGTATTTATATGATGATTTTGGAAATAAATTTGTTTCTTAAATTATGTTGATTTGGAAACTAGGATTATTTTCTAAACCTATTATTTTGAAAACTTTGAAACTGAAGATATTTAATTTGGAAGAAATCATTTGGTGAAACCGTATATGATTTTGAAACTGAACTGATATTGAAACGAATTGAAATTGAGAACCTTATTTTACTAAATACTTGATTTGGGAGTTATCGAACTTATATAAAATTGATTTGTTTAAGTATGAAGTTGATTCGAAAACTATTGACTTGGAAAGGTACTCAATTTGAAAAGTGAAATCTTATATAATCGAAGTCTATATAAGTGTGATTTGATATACTATTGATTTTGGAAAGTATTCGATTTGATAATGAAATCTTATATATAATGGAATTTATATAAGTATGATATTTGAAATTGATTTGAAAGGGTACTGTATGATACATATTTTCGAAGTAAAGATATGGAAAGTGCCTTCTGCTTGATATCCTCTTTGTGGCCACATTGTGAATTCATTCTATCGATATTATTCTCTCTGATTTGGGTTTTCCAGATATAATACTCAAGTGTCCTTCGAATTCCATGGTGTTACCCATAGTCTTACGAACTCGACTGCATAGCGTAATTCGCAAGGCAGTGATTGCTTAAAAGGTACAGATGTTTCCTGGGGGATCCAGGTGTAACCATTGTGTATCTACGACATATGGTCGTTTTAGTAGCGTAATTTGCAAAGCGGAGATTGCTTAAAGGGTACGGATGTTTCCTGGGGGATCCAGGCGTAACCATTGTGTACCCGCGATCTACTGGTTTTTGTTATCGTAGCGTAATCAGCAAAGCAGAGATCGCTTAAAGGGTACGGATGTTTCCTGGGGGATCCAGGCGTAACCATTGTGTATCCGCGGTCTACAGTTTTTTTGTTATCATGGCGAAATTCACAAGGTAGTGATTGCTTAAAAGGTACGGATGTTTCTTGGGGGACCCAGGCATAGCCATTGTGTATCTGCGATCCATGATTCGATTCGGTTGATTTGTTTGGATTGTACTTTCCGTATCGGTTTTGAAGGTTTTTCGAGTATTTTCACTGGGTGTTGAAACAGGTCTACTAAATACTTGGAGAATTCTAGCTTTGCGCCAGATCAACGCATGGCCAGAGTCTGCAAGAATGAGGATAAACCTGTTGAGACATCGAGTTATAAAGGTATTTTCGAAAGGAAAATTTGTTTCGATATAAAAGTATTTTCAACAAAGAAATTTTGCATTAACTTTTGAAATTGAAATTTTGTGGTTTTAAATTAATTATGCATGCCTGATGCTATTCTTTTGAATCTACCTTATCTGCTCAGCTTTATCTATTCTGCTTTACCCTTTTTTCTCCTGTCTTCGTTCCTTTTCGAGGACGAAAAGTTTTGAGTGAGGGAGAGTGTAACGACCCGTATTTTTCGAAAAAGAAGAAAATTCAAATTTTGGAATTTAATACAGTAAGAAATTAAAAATTTATGATTTTAAATAAAAAATTACTTTGAATTATAACATCTGATTCTGATTTAATAAAGTGACAACTATTTTATGTGATTTCAAACGTATGGTTTAATAAAAGTTTAATTGGATAGATTTAATATTGTGTAAAGCATGAAATAAATTAATGATTAACTGGAATTGGGTTTTAATTGTAAATTAACTTCTAATCTATTTGTAAACAATAAATGTATAATTATGTATTCAAATTTTAGTCTTTGTTTTTCTCATCATACATATCAACCTATTGAAATTAATTTGTTAATAAAATTTAGTATAATTGGATTTTACATAAAAGTAAAGGAATATAAATTTTAATTTAATAAGACTTAATTAGTTAAACGATTCAGAAATTGAGAAAATTGAGAATTTAATACTGCGTTAGTTAATATTAGCATTTTAATTAAGGAACTAGAAATTATAAACCAATGAATATTCAATTATATTAATTTGAAATATAGTTTATGTTGGAATTAAATAAAGGTGAATTTTATTGAATATAATAAATTGAAATCTACCATTTAAAACAAACAATAGAATTTTATGATGGAAATTTGATATTTGCTAAGCATCCATCTAGACATAGCAAATGGCAAATTTTCGTCGAATAATATAGGTGTTCTATCAGTCGCTAGATATTCAGTTTAAATCAGTTGATAGCAGTTGAATTTAAAAGTGTTTCGAAACCTAAATATGTCAACATGAGAAAATTTATTTAGAACGCTCTGAATAAGACTACGTAATCCATTTCGCGAAATTCGAACGTTTCTAGCTCCGTTTGAATTTTTCCGCACGGGATAGCAACGTATATCGGTGTCAGTGTAATAACCCGAAAATTTTAATAGTTTTATAACGTAATTAAATGAAAATTTGATATTTGGAATACGTCTATTTTGATATAGCAAACGGTAAATTTTCATCAAATAATATGAAAGTTTATTTTATTGTATAATTCTACTTCAATTCAAAACAGTTAAAATTGATGACAATAAAATGTTTTCCAAACCTGAATATTTTTACATAAAAAATTGTAAATCATCTTCTGAGAAAGACTCATATTTCGTTTCTCAAAATTTGGACTTTTATTGTTCCGTCGATCTTATTTTCGACGAAGTAGCAGCATGTTCGTACCGACATCGATTTTTGATCGGATGATCGTACCACTAATATCTGTATACTGTTTTGATCGTCTCGTCGTACTGATCTATGCGGTATATTCAATTGTGTGTTTCGAAGTCCAGTACATAGTGGAATCCGTGAAAACGATTCTGTATCGGTACCCGTTTAAACTCTTTGTTTCCTTTGTCTCTTCATTTACTCTTCGTTTGAAAGCCGTCAGTCACTGGTAATTAATATTTCCCGAACCCAACATTTGTCTTTTGCTTTTCCCCTGGCTCCAATCTAACTCAATTCGTCCTTTCATTTTTCATTTGTTAGTCGGTTTGTTGACTTAAAAAGAAAATTAATATATATATATATATATATTGTACATAGTTTTATACAAAGTCATATTTTGTTTAGCCAACTGTTCATCCCCTTTCATTTTCTCCTCAAGCCTCCTCTTCTCCAGCCTTTGCATGCATCTCACCCACGCAAGCCATTTTTCCACGCACGCAACTCCTCTCTCCTCCGCCCCATTCTTTCTCCTCCTCTGGCTAACCTATCTACCGCCCATCTCCAAAGCTTCCCCCTGCCGAAGCCACGGAACCTGAGCTCCCTACCACCGGCTAGCCGAGCTCACCAAGTGCCGAAGCCATCCGATCTTCCCTCCAGCCATCTGGTTAGCAGTTGTAAGCCTCCTGTTTTGAATAATATACATGCCTCTTAGTTTTATTTCAAACTTGTTTGGAAATCTTCTTTCATCTCAGTAATCTTTGAAGTAAAGTATTTTTTATGTGTGTATATCTAAGTCTAAATATAGTTATATATTTCATATAAACAGCATATATGTTTGCTGGTATATATATTGTTTTGGTTTTGTATACATGCATATATTTTACTTCAAGTTAATATATATAAGTGCCTATATATATTATAATATATATGTGTGTTCTTATATATATGTTTTACAGTTGTAGTTATACACTTTGATATGTATAAGTCTGGTTGCAGTTTTATAATAAAGGTGGTTTCGGCTATAATATGTATTGGTTTCAAAGTTTATATAGTAGTATTTTAAATTGTTGGAAGCTATATATATACATTAGTCTGGACATTAGCATATAGGTTTACTGAGGCATTGATCTCTAATCATATTTTATATATATTTCCATTCGAGTATGTATATATAATTACAGGTCATAAGTATATTATCTACGAAAAGTATTATATGTTTTATTATAAAGTTGTTATATATATATATTAATTTATATATGCCTTGTTTGCTGAGTACAGTAACATGTTAAAATGTATATATTATTAATTTTCCTATTATACCGTAGGTATGTATATATATAGAATCAAAGCTCTATTTATTCGATATATCACATCGTTGTCAAAGAACTATTATCTATTATATTATAAAGTTGTTTATATATATATAAATGTTTATACAAATTTGTTTTGATTTGTTTAAAGAGTAGACATAATAATATAGTAAGTTGGTATTGCTTTATACAAATTACCTATAGCAACCACTAAGCCTCAAACTAAATCTTTCATTTATTAAAACTCTTTTCAAAAGTGTTTATCAAAACATTCATATATTTATCTCACTGACATAAGTATATTCACAAAACATTTGTGAAAGATTTCTTATTTCGAAATTATATTAAGGGATCAAAACAAAATGTTATTAAAATAGAGATACAGATAACCTCGAACAATATTTCTTCAGTGTTAAGTGTGAAATAAATGTCCATACCACCAGAATTAAGAAGGTTGGTTAAAGGAAATCCAATCTCAAATCCTTTTATAAATTTCCTTCTATAAATCCACTTAGTAAATCTTTTATTTATGAATCTTCTTTACTTAAATTCCAAACCAATTTATAAAACTCTTTATAAATTACCAAGTTAAATTTACAAAACTCTTTATTAAAACCTATAAATGTCCAAAATTATTTACAAAACTTCCTCTATAAATATCCAAAATCATTTATAAAACTTTCTAACAAATATTACTTATTTAATAAAAAAAACTCCATAAATAAAATCATTTAACAAAGTCCTTCTGATAAACAAAATGATTATTTAAAACACCTTTACAAAAATCATTACTTAACTTGAAACCATTATTAAAAGTATGATTGACCTTAAAAATTAGAAAGAAGCTTAGTGACCACAGTGGTTCTCTTTTAATTAAGTTTACTTTTCAAATTATAACATGGGTATTTATATAACAAGTAGATGTGTATAAGAGAATCAGCCAACAACAAACAAATCAACATATAGGTAAGATGTCCAAATTACTATAATAGTAGACAGGGATTTGTACTGCTAAACACATGCCCAAGTTAATATAATAGCAGAATGGGTTTTTATTCTACTTAAATAGATGTCAACGTATCTACCTGGGAACGTATGGCGGAACTGTGATTTATTCTACCTAATAGATATTAGATATAACTTAATTAGCAGAATGGTGTTTTATTCTACAAAACAGATGTCATTGGGTTTCACATTCAATTAGATTACTAAAGGGTAATCGACAAAGAAATCCCTTGGATTTAAAACATTCTATAAAGGAGAATTGCTTTTTGAAACAAAACCGACCTTTAGAAATGAAGTGGTTTAAACTTTTAAACTTTTATTTAAAAATTAAATAACAATTAAACTCTTTACTTAATAATAAGTAAACCTTTAATGAACAATTAAACCTTTAATTAATAATTAACTATTAAATAAATAATTAAACCACTTTTTGCCAAAGCAGTATACAGGCGGATTTAACCCGACAGACTCACGATTATCAAGGCCGATGAGTCCATAGTGAGGATTGTGGGGCCTAGAAATCAAGTATAGATGATAGCATGAAGTCGAGATTGATTGAAATTGATAGATGAGAAAGGTAGAATGTTCGAAGTATGAAATATGGTTCAACACATAGGAGGATTGACAAAATCAACTTCCATCATAGGGATCAACATATTTTAGGGAGCAAGTGCATTTCGATAGAAAACAATTAATATCTCAAGGTCCAAAATTCCAATGCATATGAAATTTTGTGAGCAAAATATGGGGACCCTAGGGAGCCCACCATATGGACCGCACCTCAAGAAGACGAAGTTGGACGGATCGACACTCTTCCTGAAATGACCTGCTATTTCGAACCATCCAAATCGACAATCATCCACTCATGTCAGACTAGAATTGCTCAAAACAATAGATTGTTAATTTATATTTGGCCAAACTCAGCATATACATTAAATAAATCACTCGTAGAATCACAGATATAGAGTAATATAACAATAAGCAGTGGAAATAGATAAATTGTAACGATCACGGATTTTTCGCGTTCGAAAATCGACATCCATACTTTACATCGTACTCGAATGCCATAGATTCGACCGTTCAAATCCGAGTCGCCGGAGCTTATAACACAGTTAAGTAAATAACACAGCGGAATAAATGAATAATACATTGATATACAATATCTGATACAACAGAGTGATACAATGAATATCAATATACATCGGAGATATGATACAAAAAAATAGCAGCGAAAAAGAAAATAGATAACACCAGCAGCGGATAATCTCCATCTCCAAAACACCAATCCAGAAATAGCTCGAACTCCCAATAACGATGCACAAAGATAAGCAAGTGCAGTCCAATCCAAAGACTGAACTAACTCCAGATAATCTACTAAATCTGAATATCTAAAAAACCCAACTCTAGACTGCTCGTGTAGAAAAATTTTGAGCACCCAGAGTTTAGGAAAGAAACAATAAACTCCGGATCAGTCATGGGACTGGTGTGAGCAACAAAAACAGTTTATCTTTAAAAACAAATAGCAGAGAATTTTAAAGTCAATTCGCAATGCTTTTGGAAAATGAGACTACCATAAGGCCTCCCGCACACACACACAATACAAACGCAGAATCAGAGGAGATTTCTCCTTATGATAGCCAAAGATGCTTACTACATAAAAAAATCATTTGATTTGATATTACTATTAGTGCATAGTGGGAAAAAGTATTTCGAAAATAGAATATCAATCTTAGCCAGCATAGACATTCCGAACTATGCCTACTATAGCTACCATCTAAACAGTGGTGACCACCATAAGTAAATGGCAGGTTCTATAACTAAAACCGTACAAAGTTCGTATTGGAGTTTGGATTTCCAACAAATGGTCAGGCCAAGGAACTTCCTATTGCCACATAGGTACGCCTCTGGAAAGACGCCACGAGAACCTAACCGGATCTCTGCCAACACAAGGCTGGGTTACCCCTAACTGGGTAACTACTAACATGAGTATGCCATCTCCCGGTTGTAACCAACCTTTAACCGGGGCCCCAGCAACAAATCTTAAAGTAAGATATAAATATATTTGCGACATCCACATAAGTTAAGTATCTGGGCTCCATACCATGATACCACTTTTATCCAGAAGGAAATGTACATACCCTAAGGGGCGCTACCCCCAATAACCTTGCCGCATCTTTCCTGTTTTGACCATTTCGGGGTGTGAGGTTCGATGAAGTCTCGTCCACAAAGCTACGCTTTGGCACAAAGCCATGCTTTGGGTCAACAGATGATCAAAGTAATGATCACAAAGATAAATGATCATATCACAAATGATCATCACACAGCAACACTCAGCATGTCACATTACCAAATTGGGAGTATATCGCTGATAACCTTCAACTACATAACCTCTGAGCTCGTACGTCTCAGAGAAGGGTGTTAAGCTAAGAGAATAAATTCTCCGCCACCAAACTGAAATGTATTAGAAAGAAATCGGCTTTACATCTCAAAGTGTAATGTCAGACATGTAACCATACAAGTCTGTTCCGGGTTCGAACAGAACCGAAGACACTTCTTACGAAGCCCTTGAAATTCCGGGTATTCACAATCCCGATCGGATTTCCCATCACAAATGGAGATTTCTATACCGGGGATCAGCCAGTGCAGAGACAATCGACAAGAAACCCTTTCGTTTTCGAAAATATCCGGTCTTCAACACCGGTCATCAAATGCCATCCATTACGACGTATCATATATTCGGAATGGG
Source organism: Allium fistulosum (assembly GCA_030737815.1). Lineage (NCBI taxonomy): Eukaryota > Viridiplantae > Streptophyta > Magnoliopsida > Asparagales > Amaryllidaceae > Allium > Allium fistulosum. Next base: position 1,326,247,456 of record CM060904.1, read on the forward strand.
TTATACGACCCAAAGGTCCTTTCCCGGCTAACCCGAATAGTGAGCGAAATATTTAAAACATATGGATATGGGATTTCAATTAAGTCACAACTTAATAATTTAAAACTTTCTTTCAAATAATTTAAACAAATTACCATTTTCAAATCTTTTAAAAAAAATTCAATTCACAAAGTTAACCCCATTCACAAAAATCCATTCATGGATTTCAAAACAATTTCCATTTTAATTGAATTAACTCCTTAAATCTTTAAGTCAAGATTTAACTTATAGCTTTCAAAACTCGTTTCCAAAGATTCATTCATAGCCTTTCAAAAAACAATTTTTTTTCAAGTTGGATTTACTCATTCGGTCTTTGAATCAAAGACTCATTTCATAGTTTTCAAAACATTTCAATTTTATTTCAAACTTGAAACCTTTCAACACAATTTGGAAATTCATTTCTTATATGAAAGCTTTTACTATTTGAAAACAAGTAGTTTTCGTTTCGGAAAAATCTAGTTATATTTACACGAGTTAAAACCCTTGAATAAAAATTCAAATTCCCAAATCAATATCTTTAAAATGGTTTAACCCATATATAACTTGTACAACATCTTAAATCCCTAGTTTCAAATCATAGAATTCAATTTCAAACTTGAATTCAAATTTAAATCAAATTATTTAAATTTTCAAAACTTAATTAAGTTATTCAAAATAACTTTTATCTTTGAAATTCCATTTCAAAAGCTTTTCACTTTAAACCCAAATTTCCAATTTCAAAATCAATTAAAATTAAAATTTCAATTTCAAAAACATCAAATTTAAATTATCTGTAACTTAACCAATTTCCACGTGAAATCCATATTTGTGTGTGTAAAAGTGTAGTCTAGGGGTTTCACACAGTAGTGCAACATCATACAATCATCACAGATCAGAATACAGAAATATAGTTGATAAGCGGTATTAACTATCACGCTTATCGTTCATTCACAGATCACAGATATATATCACAGATAAGTAAATTACAGATCACAACATAAATCAGGATGTATCACAAAGCATCACAAATCAGGGATATCAAACAATTCAATCATCCAATAGAATCCAATATCAATAAGTAAGGTAAGTTAATTGTCTGATTAATTCAAATCAGATTTATTACTTATGAATTACTAATCCGGGTTAATTAATATTACAAATCATTTTGATTAATTATTCTTTAATCATTTATTAATTAACCATTAATAATAAATTAATTAACTTTTAATTATAATTCATCAACCTTTAATTATTTAATAATTAACTTTTAATTATTTAATTCACCATTTAATTAATTATCTTTAATTAATAAATTACCCTTAATTAATTAATTACCACTTAATTAATAAAATTTCAATAAGTGATCATCCCTAACCACTTACATTAATTAATTAATCTTTGATTAATTATCTTCAAATTAATTGCTATAATTAATTAACCTTGAATTAATCTTTTAATTAATTATTAATTAAGTAATTATTCTTTAAATATTTTTTTTTATAAAATAATTATACTTTATCAACTACATTAAGTAATTGTACTTTAGTTACTTAAACTATAATAAATCAAAGATAAACCATTTATCTTTCTAAATTACTTAATCATCATTTACATCAAATGCTTGAAGTCATTTTATTTTGAAAACAATTAGAGATTAAGTAAGATAATTTGTCTAATACAAAATTTTATAAACCAAAACAATTTTAAAACATTTGCTTTAAAACTTAAAATCCTGTTATATTACAATAACCCGAGCAAAACGTTTGAATACCCGAGTCTGTCTTCGAGTAACTTGCGTTCCACCTTTGTAACAACCCGCATATTTATCGATTTTATATTTAAATATTTTATCGTTAATCGGATTTTGGTCCGAAAAGCTACTTTTTGCAAACGGTCAAATTAGGACTCGAGACCACCTCCATTGAGTTCAAAATGACGTTTGCGATCTTTTTAAGTGTAAACTTTGATATGTTTGGAGTTAGTGGAATTTTCGCCACTTTTTCACTTAGGGCTTTGGTTTGGACTGAACTTACTAACTCAGCCCAACCCCTCCTCTTCTCTCTTCATAACTTGATTCTATTTGCTTAACATTCAAGCTTTGTCAAAAATGGAGGAGGGAATGGGAAATTAAAACTCCAAGCTCAAATTCAATTGTAATCCATCATTCAACTCCAAATTCAAGAAGAAAACATTGGATCCAAGCTTCTTGTGTTGAGATTGAAGAGGGATTGATTCTTGTTTGCTTTAGGCTTCATCTTCATTGATTTTTGGTGCAAAGGTGAGATTTTTATCTCACATTCTTGTCTATAACTGTCTTGGATTGATGGGAATGACTGCCTATCACTTTAGCATGTATATTTGCATTTGGTTTGGATTGAATTGGTGAAAAACCAAATTTTTCAGGGCGTTTGGCAAATTCTGGGTCTTAGGTCGCACTGCCTCGAAGACACGGCCTGCATATTTTCGTTTTGGACTTAGGTCGCTCGCCTGCACTTAGGTCGTTAGTTCGCACGGCCATGCTAGGTCGCTTGCATGCTAGGTCGCTCGCCCCTGTTAACTCGTTCCACTTTAGGTCGCGTGGCACAGACCACCACTAGGTCGTGCCACGTGATAGGACGCTACATCTCGTGAAGGCTTAGGTCGCTAACTACTTAGGTCGTTCACCCCGAAGTCGCTCAGCCATTAGGTCGTTCCACTACTTAGGTCGCACCCTTTTAGGTCGCCCATATTAGCTCAGCACTAGCTCGTTTTACCTAGGTCGCTCGGCATGATATGCCTTTAGGTCGTTCGACCTGTTTCCACGTTAGGACGCTTGACCCTTTTTCTTAGCTCGGTCATGGTTAGGTCGCTCGACCTGTCTTCCCCTTAGGTCGCACGCCCCTGTTAACTGTTTAGCTCGGCCAAGAGTTAGGTCGTAACTTGTTGGTTTTAGGTCGCAACTCCTTGGTTCTAGGTCGTGATTCCTGGAGCACTGCTTTGTTAGGCCGCGACTCACTCCTAGCTCGCCATTTAAAGTTATTCTTGTGATGTGCTGCATCGTATTACCACTTTGATGGATTCATATTGATTTCTTTGGATTTTATTCACATCTTTGAATGTGAATTTTTATGATCGATTGTTCTACAATCGTTTTGTGACTTGTCACTTTAAAAATATGAAGGTTTCAATACTAGTAGTAAATACCAAAACTCTTTCATCAAAGCGATTTCAACACTATTTTATTACAAAACTCTTCTTCTTAAACCGTTTTCCAATCTATTAGTATATACAAGCCTTTACTTCACTCGGATGAGAAATCTAATTAAACGGTTTAGCAAAACAGGTGGTATGAAACGCTTGCGTTTACTTCGTCGATTAATTCTTGGACTTGTTCGACTGAACCTTTTGTGACAATTTCCTAGTGAAGATCTACAGTTTGTTCGTAAATATTTAAGTTAAGCAAGTGGTTATGGGACATGAAGCTAAACTCATATATTTACTAGCTTGGTGTGATTGACACTTCTTGATGATCATGATGATCATTTTTGTGATTTAGACTAGCAATTGTGCGATGTCTCTTTGTCTACGAGGGAGACTAAACCCCGTTTGTGTGATGTTTCTACATCACATATGTGGGGTAGCGCCCCATGGTCTTCGGGCCGTTCGTGTGTCAAAAATTAATGGATAGCTTCCATGAGATAGCTTCTCGTTCGTGTGATACATATGTTGGTGAGCTTTCATGCTCCCGTTCGTGTGATAGGCCTCTCCCCTTTTTTATGTGATTTCTGGATTTCGTGTGTTGATTTCTGGAATTTGTGCTTCACCAATTTTCATGATTTTCATTGATATGTTTATTAATTTTTGTGCATTGGTGAATTCGTGTGTCATTGACTTGTTATGAATACAAGTTTAGGGTATGATACCCCATTTTATCTTTGAGAAGATTCTTGTGATATTGATTAATCTCTTTGATTTTCAATTACATACTTATAGTAGTATGCCATTATGGTTATTATATGTTCATGCCATGTCTTTTATTCTACACCATGTTATCTGATATTTATAGCTAGACTGATCCGTTTATTATTTTCTTATAAATAATACTCGGGTCAGACCGAGATGTTACAGGTGCTTCTGCTTGACTTTTCTTCTGGGATTACTCTGACTTTTGGCTAACTACTTAGATTAGTAGTTTTTGTTGTATACATTTGAGATATCGACTCTTTGATGTATTCTTTTGTATAGCACATGTTGCTATTCTGTATTATCGTGGATCTTTCTGACCACTACTCTGATGTACACTTTCATGTGTGTTATATATATATATATTCATATCTTTTTCCGCCTTTGTGATATGGATGTCTGTGACTGATTTGTGTTATTTTTATTTCTATATTTGTTTCCGAAGATTATATATAGCCACTGTGTGATAGCTTTGAGTTTGTATCGGTATGTCGGATTTCCTCCTTAAATGAAATGCATGATTTACTATCTGACATATCAGTGCTCGCACAAAGAGTTACACGGATGGTCGCTCCTCAACAGCCTTATTCTCCGTGGTAGTCGACAGCTTTACACCGTAGTGTTCTTGTCTAGCATGGGTATAGAGGTGGGGCGTCACAGCTTGGTATCGGAGCCAAACTTCGGAACAATGTAGAATGACTTAACAAGGATCATCGTCCTAAGTCCACCTTAGGAGTTGTGTTTCAGGATTTAGTTTGAGTTTTCGAACCGATTCATCCTGTTTTCTTTATGATTCCTTGTTTCATCTATCAAGATTGCTTGATATTCATTTGGTGAATAACCTTTTTCTTCTTCTCTCTTTCTTAAAGAAGAGAATGTCTAGACCAGGCCGTCCCAGAGCCGGACCATCTACTGTTACTCCCCAGGATGGAGTTTTTATGACCGCTCAACAGCTTCTTGATTTAGTAAAGAATGCTCAAGCAGCTGGTCCTAATCAGGAACCTACTCATCCTAAGTCTGGATTTGCACGCTTGTGCAACGATTATACCAACTTGAGTGGGAAACCATTCAAAGGTTCCGAAACTATTATTGAGGTCCAGGCTTGGTTAAGAACATGCGATAGAATCTTTTCTCGCATGAATCTTATCGATCTTCACCGTGTTTAGGTGGCCTCCAGTATGCTCCAAGAGAGAGCATTGGATTGGTACGAACTTCTTATTTCTGAAATTAATGAAGCGGATCTCACCTGGGAGCAATTCCGGGGACGCTTCGAATTAAAATTCATACCAGAAGCAGAGAAAGTGACATTGGCTCGTCGTTTCATAGACCTTGTTCAAGGCGAATCTTCTGTCACAGATTATGTCGCATCCTTTGAGTCACTGTCTAAATATGGGGTTGAATACATCAACACCCCATTGAAGAAGAACCAAAGATTCGTCTATGGCTTAAACAAGAATCTCAAGAAGCCATTACTTCTAAAATTAGAAGTTTCTTTCGATCAACTCATTGATATCGCTCTTCGTCTTGAAGAGGCGGATAGGGAAAGTGATGTTGAAGTGGTGGGAGCCAAACCAAACTTCAACAACAAGAAAAGGCCTAACAAGTTCAAAGGTTCTTATCCCAACAAAAAGGGTAAGCAAGCTACTCCTGCTGCAAAGACACTTTCCCCTAGTGATGGGAAATGCTTCAACTGTGGTGCTAAGGGCCATTTTGCGAACAAGTGTTCAAAGCCCCGCTCTTGTCGCTATTGTAAAAGTCCAGATCATTATATGCATCTATGCCCTAAGCTTCAAAGCAAGGAGGGAAAGTTAAACGTTGCTCAAGCCCCTGGCAACACATCTCACGGTCAAGGTATGTCTCATTCTATTCTTGATGGCATCATTATATTTCACGATCAACCTATTAGAGTCTCTTTGATACGGGTGCATCCCAATCTTTTATATCAAAGGAACTTGTCGATACTTTTTCTTTAAGTGTTGATGCTTTAATGACTTCTTTAAGAATTGCGAATCCGGTTGGTGGATCTATAACTCTTAGTTTGCTTTATAGAGATGTTGAGATTATTTTGTGTGATTTTTTTTTCCTAGCCGATTTGCATGTCATGCGTTATTTAGGCTTTGGTATGATTTTGGGTATGGATTGGCTTAATCGTTATGAAGCTCATATCCTATGTCATGAGCGGACTATTTATCTTCGACATCCACTATCTATTAAGCAGATTTCTATTGTTCTTAAAGATTCAGATTCCACTTCGACGACATCTTTATATTCTCTAAATCCTCTTGATGATGACAATGATGATGAGGAAGATGTCATTTCTCTTATTCACATCGTCCGTGAATTTTCCGACATATTTGAGCCCGTTTTAGGATTACCACCTAAGCGAGCAATTGAGTTCAAAATTAATCTTATCCCTGGAGCTCAACCTATTACTCGTCCTCCTTATCGCATGTCTAATAAGGAGAATGAGGAGATGCGCAAACAACTATCCGAATTGGAGACGAAGCAATTTATTCGCTCTAGTTCCTTGCCTTGGGGAGCTTCAGCAATTTTCATGAAGAAGTCCGATGGTACACTTAGGCTTTGCGTTGACTACCGCAAGCTTAATGATCTTACTATTAAAAATAAATATCCTTTACCTCGGATAGATGATCTGTTCGATCAGCTTAGTGGTGCTAGAGTCTTTTCACAATTGGACTTGGCTACCGGTTTTCATCAGCTTCGTATTGCAGAGGATAGTATTCCTTTGACTTTGTTACGTACTCGTTATGGATCTTATGAATGGCTAGTTATGCCATTTGGTTTAACGAATGCTCCGGCTTATTTCGTTGACCTTATGAATCGAGTTTTCAAATATTTCCTCGATCGGTTTATTCTCATCTTTATTGATGATATTCTTGTATATTCTAAAACCGAGGAGGAACATGAAAAGCATCTTCGGGTTATATTGGAAACTCTTAGGAGCAATCAGTTATAAGCAAAATTTTCTAAATGCCACTTTTGGCAATCTAGTGTGAAGTTTCTCGATCATATTATTTCCGAATCCGGAATATCAGTGGATCCTTCAAAGATTGAAGCGATTCAAAATTGGAAGAGACTGGAGAGTGTCACGGAAATCCATAGCTTCCTTGGAGTGCCGGGTTATTACCGTCGTTTTATCAAAGACTTTTCTAAAATTGCCGTGCCTCTTACTGGCTTAACAAAGAAAGGTGTTAAATACATTTGGTCGGATAAATGTGAAACTTATTTTCAGAAATTAAAGAACTCCTTTCTGATGCTCCTATTCTTGTTATTCCCGAAGGGAATCAAGATTTTGTTGTTTATACCGATGCTAGTCGCGTTGGTTTGGGTGCCGTTCTTATGCAAAAAGAACGTGTTATTGCTTATGCTTCTAGGCAATTGAAGCCGGCTGAGACTAGATATGCCACGCATGATTTAGAATTAGCGGCTATCGTTTTCGCCCTTCGAATTTGGTGACATTATCTTTTGGGAGAGAAATTTATACTTTATACTGATCATAAGTCTTTGAAATATTTATTTTCTCAAAAGGAACTTAATTTGCGTCAACAGCGTTGGCTCGAATTCCTTGCCTCTTATGATATTGATATTCTTTATACTCCCGGAAAGGGAAATCGAGTTGCCGATGCACTTAGTCGCAAGCAACAAGCGGTTGTTTCTATGATGATATCCGAATGGAATGATCTCGGGGTTTTATCCACTTGTGAAATTCGAGATCGTGTTTCCGATTTAAGTTCATCTCTTGTTTTATGTAGCCTTGAGGCTCATCCTTCTCTTTTAGACTGCATTCTTGAAACTCAAAGGCTAGATCCCGAATTGGCTCTTCTTGGCCAAAATATTAAGGATAAAGTTGATATTGAAGGTTTGAAAGACTTCGGTATTAATTCTCGTGGCGGCATTCGAAAATTTGGTAGACTTATCGTACCAAATATTAGTGATCTTCGTAAAGATATTCTAGAAGATTCTCATCGTTCCAAATATTCCATTCATCCCGGTAGTAGTAAAATGTACGTGGATATGAAGCAACTTTATTATTGGGAGGGAATGAAATTTGACATTGCTAACTTTGTTAAGTGTTGCATGACTTGCCAACTTGTCAAGGCCGAACATCAAAGGCCCGGTGGGTTATTGCAACCATTGGAAATTCCAGTTTGGAAGTGGGACCAAATTTCCATGGATTTTATTGATGGCCTTCCTCGTTCTTGTTCGGGTCATGATAGCTTATGGGTGATCGTTGATAGACTTACTAAATCCGCCCATTTTATTCCCGTTCGGTCGAACCGAACCGTTCCACTTCTGGCCAAACTCTTTATCAAAGAAATTGTTAAATTACATCGAGTTCCTACTTCTATTGTTAGTGATCGTGATCCATTGTTTACTAGTGGATTCTGGAAGAGTCTTCAAAAAGCTTTGGGAACGAAGCTTAATTTTAGCACCGCTTATCACCCCTAGTCCGATGGACAAACTGAGCGTGTGAATCAAACTCTTGAAGATCTTCTTCGTGCTTGTGTCCTTGACTTTGGTGGAAGTTGGGAAGATCATATTTCACTCGTTGAATTTTCCTATAATAACAGCTTCCATGCTAGTATTGGTATGGCACCTTTCGAGGCACTCTATGGAAGGCCATGCCGATCTCCTTCTTGTTGGCTTGAGGCCGGTGAGAAGCTGGTTTTAGGTCCAGATTTCATTCGTGATTCCACAGAAAAGATTGAACTTATTCGTCATAGGATGAAAGAAGCCCAGAGTAGACAAAAATCCTATGTCGATAATCGAAGAAGGAAATTAGAATTTTCTGTTGGAGATCTTGTATTTATTCGTGTTTCACCTATGAAGGGTGTTGTACGTTTCAGTCGATCGGGAAAGTTAGCGCCTCGATATATTGGGCCATTTCCTATCACTGAACGTATTGGTTCCATGGCTTATCGCCTTTCATTACCGGTTCAGTTTTCTGCCATGCATGACGTGTTTCACGTTTCTCAATTACGGAAGTGCCTTCGGGATTCCAATTCTATTCTTGAGTCCGGTATTGTAGAAGAGATTGAAGTTTCGCCTAATTTAACTTATGAGCAGCATCCTATTCGAATTATTGCTTCGGAGGTCAAACGACTTCGAAATAAAGAAGTTCCGCTTGTTAAAGTTCAATGGTCCTCAAATCCTAAGGATTGCTCTTGGGAATCTAGAGAATTCATCGAGCGTACACATCCGGACTTTCTTTCTTATGCTCTTTAAGGTGAACTTCTTATTTTAAATTTCTTTTCGTGTTAATATGCTGTTATGGTTGTTACTTTTTATTTCCACCTTATATATTGCGAGGACGCAATTTCTTTAAGGAGGGGAGTCTGTAAGAACCGACATATTTATCGATTTTATATTTAAATATTTTATCGTTAATCGGATTTTGGTCCGAAAAGCTACTTTTTGCAAACAGTCAAATTAGGACTCGAGACCACCTCCATTGAGTTCAAAATGACGTTTGCGATCTTTTTCAGTGTAAACTTTGATATGTTTGGAGTTAGTGGAATTTTCACCACTTTTTCACTTAGGGCTTTGGTTTGGACTGAACTTACTAACTCAGCCCAACCCCCTTCTTCTCTCTTCATAACTTGATTCTATTTGCTTAACATTCAAGCTTTGTCAAAAATGGAGGAGGGAACGGGAAATTAAAACTCCAAGCTCAAATTCAATTGTAATCCATCATTCAACTCCAAATTCAAGAAGAATACATTGGATCCAAGCTTCTTGTGTTGAGATTGAAGAGGGATTGATTCTTGTTTGCTTTAGGCTTCATCTTCATTGATTTTTGGTGCAAAGGTGAGATTTTTATCTCACATTCTTGTCTATAACTGTTTTGGATTGATGGGAATGACTTCCTATCACTTTAGCATGTATATTTGCTTTTGGTTTGGATTGAATTGGTGAAAAACCCAATTTTTCAGCGCGTTTGGCAAATTCTGGGTCTTAGGTCGCACTGCCTCGAAGACACGGCCTGCATATTTTCATTCTGGACTTAGGTCGCTCGCCTGCACTTAGGTCGTTAGTTCGCACGGCCATGCTAGGTCGCTTGCAAGCTAGGTCGCTCGCCCCTGTTAACTCGTTCCACTTTAGGTCGCGTGGCACAGACCACCACTAGGTCGCGCCACGTGATAGGACGCTACATCTCGTGAAGGCTTAGGTCGCTAACTACTTAGGTCGTTCACCCCTAAGTCGCTCAGCCATTAGGTCGTTCCACTACTTAGGTCGCACCCTTTTAGGTCGGCCATGCTAGCTCAGCACTAGCTCGTTTTACCTACGTCGCTCGGCATGATATGCCTTTAGGTCGTTTGACCTGTTTCCACGTTAGGCCGCTTGACCCTTTTTCTTAGCTCGATCATGGTTAGGTCGCTCGACCTGTCTTCCCCTTAGGTCGCACGCCCCTGTTAACTGTTTAGCTCGGCCAAGAGTTAGGTCGTAACTTGTTGGTTTTAGGTCGCAACTCCTTGGTTCTAGGTCGTGATTCCTGGAGCACTGCTTTGTTAGGCCGTGACTCACTCCTAGCTCGCCATTTAAAGTTATTCTTGTGATGCGCTGCATCGTATTACCACTTTGATGGATTCATATTGATTTCTTTGGATTTTATTCACATCTTCGAATGTGAATTTTTATGACCGATTGTTCTACAATCGTTTTATGACTTGTCACTTTAAAAATATGAAGGTTTCAATACTAGTAGTAAATACCAAAACTCTTTCATCAAAGCGATTTCAACACTATTTTATTACAAAACTCTTCTTCTTAAACCGTTTTCCAATCTATTAGTATATACAAGCCTTTACTTCACTCGGATGAGAAATCTAATTAAATGGTTTAGCAAAACAGGTGGTATGAAACGCTTGCGTTTACTTCGTCGATTAATTCTTGGACTTGTTCGACTGAACCTTTTGTGACAATTTCCTAGTGAAGATCTACAGTTTGTTCGTAAATATTTAAGTTAAGCAAGTGGTTATGGGACATGAAGCTAAACTCATATATTTACTAGCTTGGTGTGATTGACACTTCTTGATGATCATGATGATCATTTTTGTGATTTAGACTAGCAATTGTGCGATGTCTCTTTGTCTACGAGGGAGACTAAACCCCGTTTGTGTGATGTTTCTACATCAAATATGTCGGGTAGTGCCAAATGGTCTTCGGGCCGTTCGTGTGTCAAAAATTAATGGATAGCTTCCATGAGATAGCTTCCCATTCGTGTGATACATATGTTGGTGAGCTTTCATGCTCCCGTTCGTGTGATAGGCCTCTCCCCTTTTTTATGTGATTTCTGGATTTCGTGTGTTGATTTCTGGAATTTGTGCTTCACCAATTTTCATGATTTTCATTGATATGTTTATCAATTTTTGTGCATTGGTGAATTCGTGTGTCATTGACTTGTTATGAATACAAGTTTAGGGTATGATACCCCATTTTATCTTTGAGAAGATTCTTGTGATATTGATTAATCTCTTGTTGATTTTCAATTACATACTTATAGTAGTATGCCATTATGGTTATTACATGTTCATGCCATGTCTTTTATTCTACACCATGTTATCTGATATTTATAGCTAGACTGATCCGTTTATTATTTTCTTATAAATAATAATCGGGTCAGACCGAGATGTTACAGGTGCTTCTGCTTGACTTCTCTTCTGGGATTACTCTGACTTTAGGCTAACTACTTAGATTAGTAGTTTTTGTTGTATACATTTGAGATATCGACTCTTTGATGTATTCTTTTGTATAGCACATGTTTCTATTCTTTTGTATTATCGTGGATCTTTCTGACCACTACTCTGATGTACACTTTCATGTGTTATATATATATATATATATATATATTCATATCTTTTTCCGCCTTTGTGATATGGATGTCTATGACTGATTTGTGTTATGTTTATTTCTATATTTGTTTCCGAAGATTATATATAGCCACTGTGTGATAGCTTTGAGTTTGTATCGGTATGTCGGATTTCCTCCTTAAATGAAATGCATGTTTTACTATCTGACATATCGGTGCTCGCACAAAGAAGTTACACGGATGGTCGCTCCTCAACAGCCTTATTCTCTGTGCTAGTCGACAGCCTTACACCGTAGTGTTCTTGTCTAGCATGGGTATAGAGGCGGGGCGTCACAACCTTCCTTCGAGAAAAACTCTCGTTTTCACGTGCTTGACTCCGAGACTCGTTCTTCTTCCCAAAGCCTGACATCGACAGGCACGCAAATGAAATCGTGCACGTGCACGAGAGCTCTGGCGAACTCCAGTCATCGCCGAGACCAGGTACACATCGACGATGACCTTGCCGACCAACCTGACCACCCTGAAGCGTGAACCCACGTCGCATCCGAGATCGAGCTATACTACCCAGACTTCATCAAAACAACCACCAGAAAATTGTCTCGTCCCCCAACCTCTGGCCATCAAAAGCCACGTGGCCTCCCCCGAAGCTTCGCATACGTCTGACGCGTCGATTGGTCCTAGTGCGATCGATTCCGATCGTCTAATGGTGACGCGGAAGTAGCGATTCCGACCGTGAGTAAATATGGTTTTAAACCCTACAACGATCTCATGTATCTCCTATGATCCACTGAAAAATCTCGAAACATTTTTCCTATGTTCCCCTACGATCTAGCTACCCTTCCCCTGAATTTCAACGCTTAACTCGACGTAGGTCGCTGGAACTCGACCATTTTTCCTTTCCCGTTCATCTCCCTTATGCTCGAGATTTATCAGCTTAAAAATTGTAATATTTTCACCTAAATTCACCATTTTGTAATCCAAATGTGACTGTATAATCAGATTTCAAAATCGACATATTCGGATTTACTGATGAATATGTTAATCTCCTGTGATTTATTATTTTCGAAAATATTCCCTTGATTTTTATACCAAATATTATTTTTAAAACTAACTTTATATTTTTGTGAACAACTTTGTTTCGGACATCACGATGTAAATATCATTATCCAAAGAGATATGGAATGTTGAACAGATTTGCAAATAAAACTGTTATATAACAAAGATGTGTATTTTACCTGAAATTTTAGTTTTCCAGTAACCTCCTTGTTAATTTCATTTATTTATAATTTTATGATGATGTTATTCTCATATGAACCCTTTCCACCCAACAAACAAAAGCTAAAATGTTTTGAGTTCTGATAATTTAAATTTTCAAACAAAATTCTTTTTAAAGCCTGGGATGAACACAAGCAAGGTTTGCCTGTTTCCAGAGATGTACAATCACACTCATAAATATACCTCTATACATACACATAGACAAGCTACAAATTCAGTGTTACTCATAGCATCAAGGTCAACAACAGATTCAAAATGTAAATGGTAGTTTTCTTACCGTTGTTTTGGATGAAGAACAGAGCTTCTCTTTATTTTGAATAGGCTTTGAATTCTTCTGTAAATCTTCTTACTTTTTGTTTATTGATTAAATGATGTTTGAGTTCGTAAAAATAAAAATGCTTGCAATATACTTTTTCTGATTTGCTGTGTAGTGAACGAATGAAGTAAGAAGGGATATAAAAGAAATGAGTTACAGGGTATGCTATTTTGTGTTGATGTATAAATTTGTACTAAAGTCATGGGCTAGAGATCTGATATGATCTAAGTTGTGTTGGAGGTGATATTGTGGTGTACAAGCATTTATTATCTTGTACAATATAAAAAAAATTATTTATAAAACTTCCTTTTGGCTGTACAATATGAAGACATTGTTTTGTTTGCTTTGACTATTATTTTGTTACATGCATTCTTTTGTTTGTATATAAGTTCTTATAAATTTTTGTTTATACTTCTTCTTTTGCCTTATGGCTTTGTAATATAAATAAGTTCCTATTTTAATATGTTGTTACTTCATACTTATTATCTTGTATCTCTTTTATTTTTAAAACTTAAACTATCAAATATAAGATTTACTAATGTATTCACTTTCTATTTTATAAAACTATAAAATTTATCTTATATATTTTGATTCTATTTTTGTTCATGTATTTATTTTATTTTCTTTTTATATTTTCTTTTCAGTTTAACATCTATTATTATTCAATTCTAATACTAATTATTTTATTTTTGAAATTCAAATTGACATCAATTCTAAATTTTAAATCTTTTATTTATCTGGTATCCAAAGTATATATTTATTTTTAAAACCATTTATTTAATATTTTATTTTCAAATCCAATATATACATATATATACACAATATTTAAATTTAAATGATTTAATATAGAATTTATTTGAATCGGGGTAACTCGCTTCCATTTATAATTAATTTTACAAATTTTTATTCAAAAATTCATTTAATTATCAATTTAAATTAAATTAAAATCTAAGGTCGTTACAAATTTCCCCCCTTAAAAGAATTTCGTCCTCGAAATTCGCATGCACGAAAACAACACAGAGATAGACAGATTCGATCTCCTATAATTCCTCAAACTTACGATATGAATTCCAAACTCAAGTCGGAATAATTCAGAATACATACCAATTTGTCCCTCTTCGGACTTTGGTATTCACAAGAAATTACAATACCAAAATTTGGTTTCAAACGATATCGTTTTATTGATTCAATTCAATTTTTATCCTCATATTCTATTAATCAATTTACCTCAATTTAAAATTTCCAATTTATTTAAAATTTTCAATTTCCAAATTTCATATTCATTAAGGTTTAAATCAAAAAGCTGATAAGAAACCGATGAAGATACTAAGTAAGAATTTTCTACGACGATACGTAGAACCATCATCACACCGAAACTTCTTCTTGTAGCTGATACGAAGCAATCAAAAGAATTTTGGAAAGACGAATCAAAGAAGATTGATAAGAAAGTTATTTCCACTGTTGCAGGGTATTGACCATTTATAGTCGTATTCCCTTGTCCCATATCTCGTCCTCTTCTTGCACTCATACTCACTATCAGTGGATAGTAAGAGAATTTACTGAGGCATTCAAACGGATATCTTAGGGATATACTCATTCTAGGGATACTTCACCCTATCTCTAATGAGTTACTTAACGTGTTATACTCCTGAGCTAAAGTTTTATCTTAGCTCTGATACCAAATGTATCGATTTGGAGTTTTTCGCGCTCGAAAATCGACATCCATACTTTACATCGTACTCGAATGCCATAGATTCGACCGTTCAAATCCGAGTCGCCGGAGCTTATAACACAGTTAAGTAAATAACACAGTGGAATAAATGAATAATACATTGATATACAATATCTGATACAACAGAGTGATACAATGAATATCAATATACATCAGAGATATGATACAAAAAAATAGCAGCGGAAAAGAAAATAGATAACACCAGCAGCGGATAATCTCCATCTCCAAAACACCAATCCAGAAAAAGCTCGAACTCCCAATAACAATGCACAAAGATAAGCAAGTGCAGTCCGATCCAAAGACTGAACTAACTCCAGATAATCTACTAAATCTGAATATCTGAAAAACCCAACTCTAGACTGCTCGTGTAGAAAAATTTTGAGCACCCAGAGTTTAGGAAAGAAACAATAAACTCCGGATCAGTCATGGGACTGGTGTGAGCAACAAAAACAGTTTATCTTTAAAAACAAATAGCAGAGAATTTTAAAGTCAATTCGCAATGCTTTTGGAAAATGAGACTACCATAAGGCCTCCCGCACACACACAATGCAAACGCAGAATCAGAGGAGATTTCTCCTTATGATAGCCAAAGATGCTTACTACGTAAAAAAAATCATTTGATTTGATATTACTATTAGTGCATAGTGGGAAAAAGTATTTCGAAAATAGAATATCAATCTTAGCCAGCATAGACATTCCGAACTATGCCTACTATAGCTACCATCTAAACAGTGGTGACCACCATAAGTAAATGGCAGATTCTATAACTAAAACCGTACAAAGTTCGTATTGGAGTTTGGATTTCCAACAAATGGTCAGGCCAAGGAACTTCCCATTGCCACATAGGTACGCCTCTGGAAAGACGCCCCGAGAACCTAACCGGATCTCTGCCAACACAAGGCCGGGTTACCCCTAACTGGGTAACTACTGACACGAGTATGCCATCTCCCAGTTGTAACCAACCTTTAACCAGGGCCCCAACAACAAATCACAAAGTAAGATATAAATATATTTGCGACACCACATAAGTTAAGTATCTGGGCTCCATACCATGATACCACTTCTATCCAGAAGGAAATGTACATACCCTAAGGGGTGTTACCCCCAATAACCTTACCGCATCTTTCCTGTTTTGACTATTCCGGGGTGTGAGGTTCAACGAACTCTCATCCACAAAGCTACGCTTTGGCACAAAGCCATGCTTTGGGTCAACAGATGATCAAAGTAATGATCACAAAGATAAATGATCAAACAAATGATCATATCACAAATGATCAAACAATGATCATCACACAGCAACACTCAGCATGTCACATTACCAAATTGGGAGTATATCGCTAATAACCTTCAACTACATAACCTTTGAGCTCGTACGTCTCAAAGAAGGGTGTTAAGCTAAGAGAATAAATTCTCCGCCACCAAACAGAAATGTATTTGAAAGAAATCGGCTTTACATCTCAAAGTGTAATGTCAGACATGTAACCATACAAGTCTATTCCGAGTTCGAACAGAACCGAAGGCACTTCTTACGAAGCCCTTGAAATTCCGGGTATTCACAATCCCGATCGGATTTCCCATCACAAATGGAGATCTCTATACCGGGGATCAGCCAGTGCAGAGACAATCGACAAGAAACCCTTTTGTTTTCGAAAATATCCGGTATTCAACACCGGTCATCAAATGTCATCCATTACGACATATCACATATTCGGAATGGGTTATACGACCCAAAGGTCTTTTCCCGGCTAACCCGAATAGTGAGCGAAATATTTAAAACATATGGATATGGGATTTCAATTAAGTCACAACTTAATAATTTAAAACTTTCTTTCAAATAGTTTAAACAAATTACCATTTTTAAATCTTTTAAAAAAAAATTCAATTCACAAAGTTAACCCCATTCACAAAGATCCATTCATGGATTTCAAAACAATTTCCATTTTAATTGAATTAACTCGTTAAATCATTAAGTCAAGATTTAACTTATAGCTTTCAAAACTCGTTTCCAAAGATTCATTCATAGCCTTTCAATTTTTTTTTTTTCAAGTTGGATTTACTCATTCGGTCTTTGAATCAAAGACTCATTTCATAGTTTTCAAAACATTTCAATTTTATTTCAAACTTGAAACCTTTCAACACAATTTGGAAATTCATTTCTTATATGAAAGCTTTTACTATTTGAAAATAAGTAGTTTTCGTTTCGGAAAAATCCAGTTATATTTACACGAGTTAAAACCCTTGAATAAAAATTCAAATTCCCAAATCAATATCTTTAAAATGGTTTATCCCATATATAACTTGTACAGCATCTTAAATCCCTAGTTTCAAATCATAGAATTCAATTTCAAACTTGAATTCAAATTTAAATCAAATTATTTAAATTTTCAAAACTTAATTAAGTTATTCAAAATAACTTTTATCTTTGAAATTCCATTTCAAAAGCTTTTCACTTTAAACCCAAATTTCCAATTTCAAAATCAATTGAAATTAAAATTTCAATTTCAAAAACATCAAATTTAAATTATCTGTGACTTAACCGATTTCCACGTGAAATCCATATTTGTGTGTGTAAAAGTGTAGTCTAGGGGTTTCACACAGTAGTGCAACATCATACAATCATCACAGATCATAATACAGAAATATAGTTGATAAGCGGTATTAACTATCACGCTTATCGTTCATTCACAGATCACAGATATATATCACAGATAAGTAAATTACAGATCACAACATAAATCAGGATATATCACAAAGCATCACAAATCAGGGATATCAAACAATTCAATCATCCAATAGAATCCAATATCAATAAGTAAGGTAAGTTAATTGTCTGATTAATTCAAATCAGATTTATTACTTATGAATTACTAATCCGGGTTAATTAATATTACAAATCATTTTGATTAATTATTCTTTAATCATTTATTAATTAACCATTAATAATAAATTAATTAACTTTTAATTATAATTCATCAACCTTTAATTATTAAATAATTAACTTTTAATTATTTAATTCACCATTTAATTAATTATCTTTAATTAATAAATTACCCTTAATTAATTAATTACCACTTAATTAATAAAATTTCAATAAGTGATCATCCCTAACCACTTACATTAATTAATTAATCTTTGATTAATTATCTTCAAATTAATTGCTTTAATTAATTAACCTTTAATTAATCTTTTAATTAATTATTAATTAAGTAATTATTCTTTAAATATTTTTTATATAAAATAATTATACTTTATCAACTACATTAAGTAATTATACTTTAGTTACTTAAACTATAATAAATCAAAGATAAACCATTTATCTTTCTAAATTACTTAATCATCATTTACATCACAAGCTTGAAATCATTTTATTTTGAAAACAATTAGAGATTAAGTAAGATAATTTGTCTAATACAAAATTTTATAAACCAAAACAATTTTAAAACATTTGCTTTAAAACTTAAAATCCTGTTATATTACAATAACCCGAGCAAAACATTTGAATACCCGAGTCTGTCTTCGAGTAACTCGCGTTCCACCTTCCTTCGAGAAAAACTCTCGTTTTCACGTGCTTGACTCCGAGACTCGTTCTTCTTCCCAAAGCCTGACATCGACAGGCACGCAAATGAAATCGTGCACGTGCACGAGAGCTCTGGCGAACTCCAGTCGTCGCCGAGACCAGGTACACATCGACGATGACCTTGCCGACCAACCTGACTACCCTGAAGCGTGAACCCACGTCGCATCCGAGATCGAGCTATACTACCCAGACTTCATCAAAACAACCACCAGAAAATTGTCTCATCCCCCAACCTCTGGCCATCAGAAGCCACGTGGCCTCCCCCGAAGCTTCGCATACGTCTGACGCGTCGATTGGTCCTAGTGCGATCGATTCCGATCGTCTAACGGTGACGCGGAAGTAGCGATTCCGACCGTGAGTAAATATGGTTTTAAACCCTACAACGATCTCATGTATCTCCTATGATCCACTGAAAAATCTCGAAACATTTTTCCTATATTCCCCTACGATCTAGCTACCCTTCCCCTGAATTTCAACGCTTAACTCGACGTAGGTCGCTGGAACTCGACCATTCTTCCTTTCCCGTTCATCTCCCTTATGCTTGAGATTTATCAGCTTAAAAATTGTAATATTTTCACCTAAATTCACCATTTTGTAATCCAAATGTGACTGTATAATCAGATTTCAAAATCGACATATTCGAATTTACTGATGAATATGTTAATCTCCTATGATTTATTATTTTCGAAAATATTCCCTTGATTTTTATACCAAATATTATTTTTAAAACTAACTTTATATTTTTGTGAACAACTTTGTTTCGGACATCACGATGTAAATATCATTATCCAAAGAGATATGGAATGTTGAATAGATTTTCAAATAAAACTGTTATATAACAGAGATGTGTATTTTAACTGAAATTTTAGTTTTCCAGTAACCTCCTTGTTAATTTCATTTATTTATAATTTTATGATGATGTTATTCTCATATGAACCCTTTCCACCCAACAAACAAAAGCTAAAATGTTTTGAGTTCTGATAATTTAAATTTTCAAACAAAATTCTTTTTAAAGCCTTGGATGAACACAGGCAAGGTTTGCCTGTTTCCAGAGATGTACAATCACACTCATAAATATACCTCTATACATACACATAGACAAGCTACAAATTCAGTGTTACTCATAGCATCAAGGTCAACCACAGATTCAAAATGTAAATGGTAGTTTGCTCACCATTGTTTTTGAAGAAGAACAAAGCTTCTCTTTATTTTGAATAGGCTTTGAATTCTTCTGTAAATCTTCTTACTTTTTGTTTATTGATTAAATGATGTTTGAGTTCGTAAAAATAAAAATGCTTGCAATATACTTTTTCTGATTTGATGTGTAGTGAACGAATGAAGTAAGAAGGGATATAAAAGAAATGAGTTACAGGGTATGCTATTTTGTGTTGATGTATAAATTTGTACTAAAGTCATGGGCTAGAGATCTGATATGATCTAAGTTGTGTTGGAGGTGATATTGTGGTGTACAAGCATTTATTATCTTGTACAATATAAAAAAATTTATTTATAAAACTTCCTTTCGGCTGTACAATATGAAGACATTGTTTTGTTTGCTTTGACTATTATTTTTGTTACATGAATTCTTTTGTTTGTATATAAGTTCTTATAAATTTTTGTTTATACTTCTTCTTTTGCCTTATGGCTTTGTAATATAAATAAGTTCCTATTTTAATATGTTGTTACTTCATACTTATTATCTTGTATCTCTTTTATTTTTAAAACTTAAACTATCAAATATAAGATTTACTAATGTATTCACTTTCTATTTTATAAAACTATAAAATTTATCTTATATATTTTGATTCTATTTTTGTTCATGTATTTATTTTATTTTATTTTTATATTTTCTTTCCAGTTTAACATCTATTATTATTCAATTCTAATACTAATTATTTTATTTTTGAAATTCAAATTGACATCAATTCTAAATTTTAAATCTTTTATTTATCTGGTATCCAAAGTATATATTTATTTTTAAAACCATTTATTTAAGATTTTATTTTCAAATCCAATATATACACACACATATATATATATACAATATTTAAATTTAAATGATTTAATATAGAATTTATTTGAATCGGGGAAACTCGCTTCCATTTATAATTAATTTTACAAATTTTTATTCAAAAATTCATTTAATTATCAATTTAAATTAAATTAAAATCTTGGGTCGTTACATAAATAGTAGTTCATGAAGCTACTATATAAACAATAGAGTCTTAAACAAAATACAACAGAAATCTCAAATACAAAGAAGTCACTAATACAAAAGTAACTGACAAGACTTAACAGAAATAATTGGAAATAACTGAAAGCCGAATAGATAAAGACCTATCTTTAGGCAAAGCTCCAAGCTCTAAAGGTGAGTCTCAAATTCTGTGACATTCAGTCTTACCCGAGCATAAAGCAAAACATAGAACACTCGAGTCAAAATTAACATTCTTTTACCAGTAAAAATTCAACTCAAGTGAAATGTCAACTAAAATATAAAATAACTTAAAGGATGTTTGGGATTCCATCCTTTAAGGATCCGTTAAACTATCAACATACATAGTACAATACACCACATATATAATGTCTATAGTAAAGTAAACTATTAAAATAGCGTTAAGGCGTTACCCATATCCCCCTTAACACATTTTTTATATAAATGTCGTAGTCTATACAGTACTGTAAACTCCACCAAACCGGTAGTCTATAACAGTTCCCACTAAAACAATTTGAATATTTAAAAGTAGTTTATATATATTAAAATAGTTTATATTTAAAAATAGGTTATAGATGAAATAGTTTATATATTAAAAATAGTATATATATTAAAAATAGTTTATATCGTAAATAGTTTCAAATTAGAATTGTTTCTTCCAATTTCACAAATCAATTCAAATTCTCATTAAACCATTTTTAATTTATATCGATTTCAAATCTAGGTTTGTATTACAAATCTAAACCTATAAAGACCCGTATTTTTCTAAACATTTAAAAATATTAAATTAAATAAGATTTCTGAATAAAATTGTTAGGAATAAAAAAAATAAGATTTTATTGATATATTTTAAATTGTAATACAAGTTATGTGCTTAATTAAAATTTCTATTAATGACATATGTTTGCAATAATATAAGGATGATAACAAATGTTAGTGTGTATTTTAATAACATTGGTTTGAATGAAATTAACAATTGTCTGAATGTAAATTTCCAATTAATTGGAATAATAAATGTTTCTTTATTAAAGAAGAAATTATATGTTTATTTATTTTGAAATATTTGGTAGCTGAAAGATTGATTGCAGAGACGAGAAACAATTATTTGGTAAGAAATGTATAATTCCTGTTTGTATCCAATAGTGTATAAATATGTTTAAATTACTATTAGATAGGAAATAATTGTTCAATTTCTCATTACATTTATTTTGTCCATTTTGAAATTCACCTTTGTAAACAATTTAAATTAATGTAATTGAATAATTTCAATTAATGGTAGAGAGGAAACCAAATTATAAATTAATAGGTGTAATTAAACGTAGCTTATGTTTTGTGAAAATATAACGAAAGTTGATTTAATGAAAAGAACATTTATACCACATAAAATGAATGTTTCATTTGTGAATGTAGGTTTAATTTCATTAAAATAAAGAATAGAATGATTGATTTAAAGGAAGAAATATATGTATATTTGAATTATGTTTTAGCATACAGAAGGATTACAAGAGTAGGAAAATAATTTATTTAAGTAAGTTATTTATTACTCTGCTGTATAAAAATGTCACATACCGAAATTTTCGACTTCCGAAAATCCGACATCGATACTCACTTTATCGACTGCCGAGCAATCGAGTGCCGGAAACTCCAATAGTGAGGGTTTTAGAAAGAAAGAAAAGGTAGAAGAAGAAGAAAAGAGTAGAAGCAGAAGAGAAAAAGAAGAACAACATCAGAACAGAAAACAATATCAGAATCTCACATATCGCAGCGGAACAATATATAATAGATAAACACTAGCCTTTTAAAACAAAGAATTATATCAGTTTTTATACATACATCAATCAGAGTCATATACAACAACGGACAGTTATATAACTTGTCCTCATATAGAATACACAGCGGAATAAATACTATCAGATACAAATACTACGTCTCGTCGTCCAGCTTATCTCCAAAGCTCCAGAATATCCAGAATATCCTGATAACATAACTCTAGGCTGCCCGTGTGGAAATTGGTGGGCACCCAGAGTTTAGAAGGGAACAATAAACTCCGAGTCAGTCATGGTGACTGGTGTGAGATCGTAAAACAGTTATTCTTTAAAATAAACAACAGGATAACTTTAAAGTCAATTCGAAATGCTTTTGGAAAAATGAAACTACCATAAGACCTCCCACCACACACACAATGCAAACGCAGAATTGGAGGAGATTTCTTCTTATGATAGTCAAAGATGCTTACTACGCAAAATCAAATCATTTTTGATATTATTATTAGTGCATGGTGTAGAAATCATTTCGAAAGTATAATATTAATCTTAGCCAGCATAGGCATTCCGCACTTATGCCTACTATAGCTACCATCCAAATAGTGGTGACCACCATAAGTGAATGATAGGTTCTACAACTAAAACCGTACAAGTCTTGTATTGTTTCTTTGGATTTCCAACAAATGGTCAGGCTAAGGAACTTCCTATCCACGATGGGTACGTCCCTGGAATAGACGACCCGAGAACCTAACCGGATCTCTGCCAACACAAGGCCGGGTTACCTCTGCAAAAATAGGTAACTACTGACACGCGTATGCCATCCCCCGATCGTAACCGATCTTCCCGAGGATCCCCGATTTCCAACAAACCACATAGATAATAATGCAGCAACCACATAGGTTAAGTATCTGGGCTCCATACCATGATACCACCTCTATCCAGAAGGAATGACATACACTAAGGGGCGCTACTCCCTAGAACCTTGCCGCATTCTTCCTGTTTCGACCATTTCCGGGGTGTGAGGCTCGACGAAGTCTCGTCCACAAAGCTATGCTTTCTACAAAGCCATGCTTCGGGTCAAACAAAATGATCAACCTATGATCACAAAGATATAAGATCAAACAAATGATCATATCACAAATGATCAAACACTGATCATTTCACAGCAACACTCAGTATGCCACGTTACCAAATTGGGAGTATATCGCTGATAAATTTCAACTACATAACCTCTGAGCTCGTACGTCTCAGAGAAGGGTGTTAAGCTAAGAGAATAAATTCTCCGCCACCAACAGAAATGTATTTGAAAGAAATCAGCTTTATATCTCAAATTGTAACGTCAGACACACAATCCATACAAGTCTGTTCCGGGATCGAACAGAACCGAAGGCACTTCTCACGAAGCCCTTGCATTTCCGGATAAATTTCTAATCACGTCCGGACTTCCCGTCACTAAGGGTGATAAAACCTCTAAACTGGAGATCAGCCGATGTAGAGTAACTCGACGGTAATCCTTCCGTTTTCAAAAATATCCGGTCTTCAACACCGGTCTTCGAATGCAATTCATAACGACGTATCACATATTCGGAATGGGTTATACGACCCCATGGTCCTTTCCCGGCTAACCCGAATAGTGAGCGCTTATTTAAAAATAAGTGTGGCATTCAAATTCATCCAATTCACAACAAATACCTATCTAAAGGTAATTATTGATAGTCGGTTATTTAACTATCAATAAAGATGCGCAACATCATCAGATTCCAAATAATTTTCCCAAATTATTTATCTTTCAAAATATCTTTTATTAGATATAAAATTTCCACACTTCCAAAAATAAATCAACATTTATTTTTAAACATCTTCCCTTTCTTTTATAAATTCCATAGTGAATTTATATTTCAAAATATCTACTGATATACGATTCTCAAATCGATTTCAAATATTCAATTTCAATTTATCTTTACAAAGATAAATTCTCAAAACGTTCATTTCATATTAGAAAAGCATTTCCATACTTATTTAAAAATAAGTATTTCACAAATCATTTATTTTCAACATTTGAAAATATTCGATATACTTAAATCAATTTAAGTATATAGTTCATTCTTTAAGGAAATCATAAATTTTAACATCTATTTGAGTCAAAACGAATGTTGCGTAAAACATCGTTACGACGACTCGAAATCACTAGTATAGGGATTCAGAATTTAGATAGATGTGTAAATCCCAATACTATATAAAACATTTCCTTCCGGAAATCATTTACTATAACAACAGTGTTATAGTCCACCATTTCCTTAAATTTCTCGAAAACGTCTATTTCAACAATAAATGTTGAAATCTATGATTTCGATATTTAACACGTTTTAAAACATCTTTTAAAACAATTAACTTCATTTATAATATCGCTTTCCCAAACATAACCATTTTTACTTAAAAATATATTCACTGTCCAAAATCGTGAATATACTTCATTTATCCCAATTCCAATCATTTCTACACATTTTCATTTCAATAGAAATTCGCTATCCAAAATCGCGAATATATCTACTCTGATAATCTTCTATATTTAATTCATCAAATTCCATCGCTTTCGAATTTATAAACACGGTTATAAATTCTATTTCTATTTTAATAACAACTTCGACTTATAAATCTTCTTTTTATCAACTTCTATATTCTACTTATCAAAATAAGTGATTTCGGATTTATAACCAACTTTTATAAATTCCAATTCCATTTATTAAAACTTCAATACCAAATCAATTTCAATATTGATTTCTAAATTTATTTTCAACTTTAAATAAAAGATTCCATACTGATTTCTCAAAGTTCTTCTCCAAATACTAAATCAATTACAGATTGATTTCTAATTTTATTTATCACTACTAAATAAATTCCTTATTTTTCTCAAATTACTCAACATCCTGTTTTTAAATGGATTCTTTAAATTGAAATCATTTTACATTGATTTCCCAAATCGTTTCAACTTACCAATTAAATTTCTAATTGGATTTCCAACTTATCTCCTTTTAAATAAATTCCTTTTAAAGAAAATATATTTCAATTGTTTCTTTCAGTCTATTTAAAAATCCAAATTCTTAAATTAAATTCTTCAATTTATAATCACTATTTTACGAAATCCATTTATTTAACATTTTCACTTGATTCTGGAATTAATTCGATAAGATTATAAAAATTAACTTTTTATACTTTAAAAATTTCTTTCTTCAAAATTTATTCAATTTCTAAAATTTATTCACTTAGAAATTTCTATTTTTATTTCAAAAATTCAATTTCGTTTATTTTTGGAATCAAATGATATCAAACATCCATTCAGCTAAATTTTAGCTTTCAAACAATTTCCAGACAACAATTTAATAACATCAATAATCATTCACAGATTATCACATCACAGTAGAAATAAATTCAATCAATGTGAGGGGTCCAGTTGGATCCCTCCAACCTGTTTTCCTGCATCCAAAGACGTTAGCACAATACCAATTCCGCTCCAGTACGGAATTATCGCGGTATATGGGTTTTATAAAAATCCGCTTACTAACGGCGCAATAGGGTCTCATCCGCTATACGAGGCGGGAAATCATCAATCCAATATATACATATGCCAATATGTATATATTGCTATATATAGATATATATATCCTACTATATCTAATATCAACAATCAAAACAGACAATCAAGCAATAACTGAAAATTCCACTTTTCAAATTTTTGAGTGAGAAAATCTCACCTTAGCTTTTAATTTGCCATCCATTTCCAAACTTGACTCGATTTTCTTGATTTTGACCTTATAAAATAAATTTATACAACTTATCAATATTCGAAAAATCGAATGATCAACTTTCATTTAAAATCTGACTTAGCTATAAATTAGTTTTAAACTAATTCCTTTCTTTTACAAAAATTTCTCAATCATTATATAAGCTATTTTTAACAAGTTAATTTCCTCTTTAAAAATCTAGTCTTTACAACTCTATATTGTTTTTTAAAATTTCTATACCTTCAAAATCCTATACATACATATCTTAAAATAAACTACTAAAATAAAAATCGAACATTTACACAATTTTAAGCATAAAAAAAAATATAAATTTCCAAAAATCTTTCTGTATAAACTGCATCCATACATATTTATATATACTCTACTGCTTTTTCGAAAACACTTTAAAAACTTATGTTAATATACCTACTGCAGTTATTATTATTTCTAATATCCTTATTCATATAATTAATTTTTTTTTTCTTCTAATCAAACAAGAAATGAAAGCGGTGATTACCTCACAGTAATCGCTTGACGAATTCGCGATCGACCAAAACGTGCCCAGAACGACTCGAGCCCTAATTCTCGCGAGCACCACTTCACCTCGAGATCGAAGTTTTGTCGCCTGCGTACGTGACCACCAGAGAAACCCCAGCCAAGTCGATTTGATTTCGACATCATCGCCATCTACTGTCGTCGCCCCTACCACGCTACCCATCCACCATCGCGACACTGACCTGTCGACCATCTCGCGATGCACGCGCGCATCCCCCTCTGAATCGCGACCCAATCGTGGTGTCGCGTTCGAACTACTCGCAGCCCCCAGAGACAAAGCGTCGCCTGCCCCTCGTCGCCAAGGCGAAGCGCGACCCATTCGCCGATGCCTGTCGCCGCTTCCCCCAAATTGTCGACCTCCCTAAACCCACGCGATGCTTGGATTCTTCGCGACCTCGTCGCTTCCAGGCATGGCACGCTCGAACGAATTGATTGATGGATCGAAAAAGTGGAGATGTAGGGAAGCGCGATTTTTGATTGAAGGTGGAAAATAAAATTTCGAACGAGAAAGATTATTCACTCGGCCATTTTTTTTTTATAAACGGGAAGGTTTCGTCTTTGTCTTTTGAACGTGAAGTTTTTAAAACGTAAAAGAGCGTGATTTCTGGCGGAAGGAAAGGAGAGATGGGTTGCACGATAGTCTCGTGATGCTCGGCGTGGATTTAGGGAAGAACGTGTGTGCGTTGACAAATATTTAAAATTTAAATTTTAAATCAAATTCGATTTAAAACTTCAGCGCGTTTACGTGTCGTATTCGCACATAACAACTCCAAATGCCACGAAATTTGAAATCCGGTAATAACTCCATATTACGGACCCAATGGAACTGGTTTCGTCGAATTCCGAGACTGCGCCTCGGACGGCTATTTTTAAAATATCGATACGAACGATATAAATTTCAAAACTGATCAAATCAATTCGAAATTAGATTCTGAAGCTTCTGTTATTTTCAGTATTATCATCACGAATTTTAAAAGCTTTTGAAATATTTTTCTTCAGCTTAAAATTGAAGATTCAAATTTTTATTCAACTCTCAATATATTAAATTATATAATTTAATAGTCAAATTCAAATTTATATCGGGAATTCAAATTAAATCATCGTTCAAATATTTAAAATTAATTAAATATTCAATTTAATTTGTTCAAAATTCTGGGTCGTTACAGACTTCCCCCCTTAAAAGAATTTCGTCCTCAAAATTACAAGTTAGGAAAAAAATGTCCTTAACTCGTCTACTATTTTTCACAATTCAATAGTTTTATCAAATTTTCAAAACAAATCTTCTACTAAAGATTCGTTATCAACTCAACTAAATTTCTAAACCTTTCATAGTTTTCAAACAATATTGTTTACTTCTCAATTCAAATTCGAGTTTAAATTCAAATTTAAACTTTCAAATTTTATCAAAAATTTTCTAACACTCGAAATTTTCGAAAAATTTCGCCAGCGTCTCCTTTGCGCGGCTAATACGGCACGACTACAAAACGTCCCTACGGACTCTCAGATTTCAAAAAGAAAAAGAAAAAGCCAAGCGGCTAGAGAAGAAATCAGCAAATCTCATATTTGAAATTCAAATACATACCTTTTTCGAGCAATTCAAATTTATCTTTTGAAGATCAAATCCAATTTATAACACCTGTATATCCTACTAGCCATAATATCTAGTTACAACATTCAAACCCTTTTGCAAATTCTATTACAAAATTTTCCAATATAAACTGCTTATACATTTTTAGTTTAATAGTTCACTTTGTTTTCCACAAATCTAAATTCAATTCAGTCTTACTTACCAATTCAAAATGAATTTTTACTTTAAATTTCATTTTCTTGCATTTGCTACTGCAAATTCATTTATTCATTCGTAATTTTATCCATTTTCAATTCGAATTCTCATTTCAATCGAATTTCAAATACTTTATAAGTCTTCGACTTATTTACAATTTTATTTATAAAGTCATTTGTACATTCATATTACTAATTCCATTCCTTTATGAATTTTATCTTCAAATATTTTTCTGGAACTTTATTTCAAACTATATATCACATTAATGTTTCATATTCACAAATTTTATTCATATATGAATTCATTTCTTTTAAGTTAGATTTTTATTTAAACTTAAACTTTACAAGTTATCGACTTCATAATATTTCATAAACATTTTCATATAGCATTCCAGAGTTTTTTCAACATTTCAAAAATCATTTTTGAAAACAATTCAAATTATCCTTTGAATTTCTAAAACAAATTTCAAATTTTTCAAACAACTTCCATTTTAAAACAATTTGGCAGAAATTCCTCTTCTGGAAACCCGAAAATGAACGCCGGTGATGTCGCGATCATCATCGGAATTATTTTCCAGCGACCGAAAAGAGTTTAGAGCTTTCAACTCTCCAAAATATTTTTCAAAACCTTCGAAATTCATTTTCAACTCCAAAAATGATTTAACTTTCCAAATCTCCAAAATTTTCAAGTTCCTTTCAAAACATTTCCAAAAACTTCTCTGGAATTCCGTTTTAAATTACAATTCACATTTATAATTTACATTCTTAAATTTCATTTATATGTGAATTAATTTCTTAACTTTGGAGTTACGATTTTTAATTTCTTATTCAATTTCAATGATAATAGATTGATATTATCACTTCTAACAACCATGCAACCATATACTATAGTAATTCATAGAAAACATTTCTTTTCTATACAAAAATAGTTTTGGGTAAAATTATTTCATTTACCCTATTTTAAAATCAATACTGTGTCGGTTTATCTTGTTTAAGAGTTTAGAAACCCCTATCGATTACAGTTAGCTAGACTGCACCGACCAGAATCCATAAACAATCAACCGATAAGTCAACACAATACAAAACAAATTTATATTCAAATAACAAATACGCGCTCATATCTATTATTACACTCAACTCATTCTAGAGTACTACTGACTCTATCTCTAATGAGTAACACCCAACAGAGCAGGGTTGTCGCTTAACCATATGCTCTGATACCACTTTGTCACATACCGAAATTTTCGACTTCCGAAAATCCGACATCGATACTCACTTTATCGACTGCCGAGCAATCGAGTGCCGGAAACTCCAATAGTGAGGGTTTTAGAAAGAAAGAAAAGGTAGAAGAAGAAGAAAAGAGTAGAAGTAGAAGAGAAAAAGAAGAACAACATCAGAACAGAAAACAATATCAGAATCTCACATATCGCAGCGGAACAATATATAATAGATAAACACTAGCCTTTTAAAACAAAGAATTATATCAGTTTTTATACATACATCAATCACAGTCATATACAACAACGGACAGTTATATAACTTGTCCTCATATAGAATACACAGCGGAATAAATACTATCAGATACAAATACTACGTCTCGTCGTCCAGCTTATCTCCAAAGCTCCAGAATATCCTGATAACATAACTCTAGGCTGCCCGTGTGGAAATTGGTGGGCACCCAGAGTTTAGAAGGGAACAATAAACTCCGAGTCAGTCATGGTGACTGGTGTGAGACCGTAAAACAGTTATTCTTTAAAATAAACAACAGGATAACTTTAAAGTCAATTCAAAATGCTTTTGGAAAAATGAAACTACCATAAGACCTCCCACCACACACACAATGCAAACGCAGAATTGGAGGAGATTTCTTCTTATGATAGTCAAAGATGCTTACTACGCAAAATCAAATCATTTTTGATATTATTATTAGTGCATGGTGTAGAAATCATTTCGAAAGTATAATATTAATCTTAGCCAGCATAGGCATTCCGCACTTATGCCTACTATAGCTACCATCCAAACAGTGGTGACCACCATAAGTGAATGATAGGTTCTACAACTAAAACCGTACAAGTCTCGTATTGTTTCTTTGGATTTCCAACAAATGGTCAGGCTAAGGAACTTCCTATCCACGATGGGTACGTCCCTGGAATAGACGACCCGAGAACCTAACCGGATCTCTGCCAACACAAGGCCGGGTTACCTCTGCAAAAATAGGTAACTACTGACACGCGTATGCCATCCCCCGATCGTAACCGATCTTCCCGAGGATCCCCGATTTCCAACAAACCACATAGATAATAATGCAGCAACCACATAGGTTAAGTATTTGGGCTCCATACCGTGATACCACCTCTATCCAGAAGGAATGACATACACTAAGGGGCGCTACTCCCTAGAACCTTGCCGCATTCTTCCTGTTTCGACCATTTCCGGGGTGTGAGGCTCGACGAAGTCTCGTCCACAAAGCTACGCTTTCTACAAAGCCATGCTTCGGGTCAAACAAAATGATCAACCTATGATCACAAAGATATAAGATCAAACAAATGATCATATCACAAATGATCAAACACTGATCATTTCACAGCAACACTCAATATGCCACGTTACCAAATTGGGAGTATATCGCTGATAAATTTCAACTACATAACCTCTGAGCTCGTACGTCTCAGAGAAGGGTGTTAAGCTAAGAGAATAAATTCTCCGCCACCAACAGAAATGTATTTGAAAGAAATCAGCTTTATATCTCAAATTGTAACGTCAGACACACAATCCATACAAGTCTGTTCCGGGATCGAACAGAACCGAAGGCACTTCTCACGAAGCCCTTGCATTTCCGGATAAATTTCTAATCACGTCCGGACTTCCCGTCACTAAGGGTGATAAAACCTCTAAACCGGAGATCAGCCGATGTAGAGTAACTCGACGGTAATCCTTCCGTTTTCAAAAATATCCGGTCTTCAACACCGGTCTTCGAATGCAATTCATAACGACGTATCACATATTCGGAATGGGTTATACGACCCCATGGTCCTTTCCCGGCTAACCCGAATAGTGAGCGCTTATTTAAAAATAAGTGTGGCATTCAAATTCATCCAATTCACAACAAATACCTATCTAAAGGTAATTATTGATAGTCGGTTATTTAACTATCAATAAAGATGCGCAACATCATCAGATTCCAAATAATTTTCCCAAATTATTTATCTTTCAAAATATCTTTTATTAGATATAAAATTTCCACACTTCCAAAAATAAATCAACATTTATTTTTAAACATCTTCCCTTTCTTTTATAAATTCCATAGTGAATTTATATTTCAAAATATCTACTGATATACGATTCTCAAATCGATTTCAAATATTCAATTTCAATTTATCTTTACAAAGATAAATTCTCAAAACGTTCATTTCATATTAGAAAAGCATTTCCATACTTATTTAAAAATAAGTATTTCACAAATCATTTATTTTCAACATTTGAAAATATTCGATATACTTAAATCAATTTAAGTATATAGTTCATTCTTTAAGGAAATCATAAATTTTAACATCTATTTGAGTCAAAACGAATGTTACGTAAAACATCGTTACGACGACTCGAAATCACTAGTATAGGGATTCAGAATTTAGATAGATGTGTAAATCCCAATACTATATAAAACATTTCCTTCCGGAAATCATTTACTATAACAACAGTGTTATAGTCCACCATTTCCTTAAATTTCTCGAAAACGTCTATTTCAACAATAAATGTTGAAATCTATGATTTCGATATTTAACACGTTTTAAAACATCTTTTAAAACAGTTAACTTCATTTATAATATCGCTTTCCCAAACATAACCATTTTTACTTAAAAATATATTCACTGTCCAAAATCGTGAATATACTTCATTTAACCCAATTCCAATCATTTCTACACATTTTCATTTCAATAGAAATTCGCTATCCAAAATCGCGAATATATCTACTCTGATAATCTTCTATATTTAATTCATCAAATTCCATCGCTTTCGAATTTATAAACACGGTTATAAATTCTATTTCTATTTTAATAACAACTTCGACTTATAAATCTTCTTTTTATCAACTTCTATATTCTACTTATCAAAATAAGTGATTTCGGATTTATAACCAACTTTTATAAATTCCAATTCCATTTATTAAAACTTCAATACCAAATCAATTTCAATATTGATTTCTAAATTTATTTTCAACTTTAAATAAAAGATTCCATACTGATTTCTCAAAGTTCTTCTCCAAATACTAAATCAATTACAGATTGATTTCTAATTTTATTTATCACTACTAAATAAATTCCTTATTTTTCTCAAATTACTCAACATCCTGTTTTTAAATGGATTCTTTAAATTGAAATCATTTTACATTGATTTCCCAAATCGTTTCAACTTACCAATTAAATTTCTAATTGGATTTCCAACTTATCTCCTTTTAAATAAATTCCTTTTAAAGAAAATATATTTCAATTGTTTCTTTCAGTCTATTTAAAAATCCAAATTCTTAAATTAAATTCTTCAATTTATAATCACTATTTTACGAAATCCATTTATTTAACATTTTCACTTGATTCTGGAATTAATTCGATAAGATTATAAAAATTAACTTTTTATACTTTAAAAATTTCTTTCTTCAAAATTTATTCAATTTCTAAAATTTATTCACTTAGAAATTTCTATTTTTATTTCAAAAATTCAATTTCGTTTATTTTTGGAATCAAATGATATCAAACATCCATTCAGCTAAATTTTAGCTTTCAAACAATTTCCAGACAACAATTTAATAACATCAATAATCATTCACAGATTATCACATCACAGTAGAAATAAATTCAATCAATGTGAGGGGTCCAGTTGGATCCCTCCAACCTGTTTTCCTGCATCCAAAGACGTTAGCACAATACCAATTCCGCTCCAGTACGGAATTATCGCGGTATATGGGTTTTATAAAAATCCGCTTACTAACGGCGCAATAGGGTCTCATCCGCTATACGAGGCGGGAAATCATCAATCCAATATATACATATGCCAATATGTATATATTGCTATATATAGATATATATATCCTACTATATCTAATATCAACAATCAAAACAGACAATCAAGCAATAACTGAAAATTCCACTTTTCAAATTTTTGAGTGAGAAAATCTCACCTTAGCTTTTAATTTGCCATCCATTTCCAAACTTGACTCGATTTTCTTGATTTTGACCTTATAAAATAAATTTATACAACTTATCAATATTCGAAAAATCGAATGATCAACTTTCATTTAAAATCTGACTTAGCTATAAATTAGTTTTAAACTAATTCCTTTCTTTTACAAAAATTTCTCAATCATTATATAAGCTATTTTTAACAAGTTAATTTCCTCTTTAAAAATCTAGTCTTTACAACTCTATATTGTTTTTTAATATTTCTATACCTTCAAAATCCTATACATACATATCTTAAAATAAACTACTAAAATAAAAATCGAACATTTACACAATTTTAAGCATAAAAAAAAATATAAATTTCCAAAAATCTTTCTGTATAAACTGCATCCATACATATTTATATATACTCTACTGCTTTTTCGAAAACACTTTAAAAACTTATGTTAATATACCTACTGCAGTTATTATTATTTCTAATATCCTTATTCATATAATTAATTTTTTTTTCTTCTAATCAAACAAGAAATGAAAGCGGTGATTACCTCACAGTAATCGCTTGACGAATTCGCGATCGACCAAAACGTGCCCAGAACGACTCGAGCCCTAATTCTCGCGAGCACCACTTCACCTCGAGATCGAAGTTTTGTCGCCTGCGTACGTGACCACCAGAGAAACCCCAGCCAAGTCGATTTGATTTCGACATCATCGCCATCTACTGTCGTCGCCCCTACCACGCTACCCATCCACCATCGCGACACTGACCTGTCGACCATCTCGCGATGCACGCGCGCATCCCCCTCTGAATCGCGACCCAATCGTGGTGTCGCGTTCGAACTACTCGCAGCCCCCAGAGACAAAGCGTCGCCTGCCCCTCGTCGCCAAGGCGAAGCGCGACCCATTCGCCGATGCCTGTCGCTGCTTCCCCCAAATTGTCGACCTCCCTAAACCCACGCGATGCTTGGATTCTTCGCGACCTCGTCGCTTCCAGGCATGGCACGCTCGAACGAATTGATTGATGGATCGAAAAAGTGGAGATGTAGGGAAGCGCGATTTTTGATTGAAGGTGGAAAATAAAATTTCGAACGAGAAAGATTATTCACTCGGCCATTTTTTTTTTATAAACGGGAAGGTTTCGTCTTTGTCTTTTGAACGTGAAGTTTTTAAAACGTAAAAGAGCGTGATTTCTGGCGGAAGGAAAGGAGAGATGGGTTGCACGATAGTCTCGTGATGCTCGGCGTGGATTTAGGGAAGAACGTGTGTGCGTTGACAAATATTTAAAATTTAAATTTTAAATCAAATTCGATTTAAAACTTCAGCGCGTTTACGTGTCGTATTCGCACATAACAACTCCAAACGCCACGAAATTTGAAATCCGGTAATAACTCCATATTACGGACCCAATGGAACTGGTTTTGTCGAATTCCGAGACTGCGCCTCGGACGGCTATTTTTAAAATATCGATACGAACGATATAAATTTCAAAACTGATCAAATCAATTCGAAATTAGATTTTGAAGCTTCTGTTATTTTCAGTATTATCATCACGAATTTTAAAAGCTTTTGAAATATTTTTCTTCAGCTTAAAATTGAAGATTCAAATTTTTATTCAACTCTCAATATATTAAATTATATAATTTAATAGTCAAATTCAAATTTATATCGGGAATTCAAATTAAATCATCGTTCAAATATTTAAAATTAATTAAATATTCTCAATTTAATTTGTTCAAAATTCTGGGTCGTTACAAAAAAACAAATTATAAACGTGTTTAAATGACTAAAGGAAACAATTATTCTATTTTTCATCCATTTTAGTTGTCTGTTTTGAAATTTAACTTTGTAAGTAATTGCAATTAATGTAATTGAAATATTTCAATTAAAAAGGAAGAAAACATTGATTGCAATTAATAGATTTAATAAAAGAAACGCGCCTTTTGTGTTAAACAGAAAGGATGTTTTAATGGAAGGTAAGTAATTTTATTTACTATGCGTAGATAAAAAAACTAAATGCGTACAAATTTGAATATTATTTGAGTTAATGAAGTTAATTTGGTTACGTTTCACAAATTGAATTTCAAAAAGGTTATGTGATGTACATGGTTCCTTCATTTCTTTTGTTATTAATTATTGCATGTACATTTTAAAATAGTTATCTCATTATTTGTAATGACCCGATTTTTCATACCCGAAAAATCGAACCATCAGGATTAGAAGAAGAAGGAGGTAGAAGAAAAGAAAACAACACAACAGAATCTCACATCGCAGCGGAATAAAATATAATAGATAATAACTGATCTTTACAGAAAGAAACTATATCTGTTTATACATACATCATCAGAATACAACATCATAGTACAATACAATCAACATCACAATTCAGGACAGTTATAATAACTTGTCCTCACAAGATGACTATACCACTTATGATACACAGCGGAATACAACAAATACGGGTGATACGTCTCGCCATCCAGCTCGTCTCCTGAGCTCCACAGCATCCTATCCTGTATCTGTAATACTCGGTCTGACCCGAGCATTATAATAAAATAACACCCGAGTCAGTCTGGAAAACCAACGTGAGGAAACACACTCAATTGGATTATTAAAGTCTCAAAACCCTTTGAAATCAGAAGCATCTCGTAAGACCGCGCCACAAATAAACATGTCGGGGTTTTACCTTACGATAGCCAAAACACTTTCTTAACAAATCTGTCTAATATTATAATAGTGTCTATATACAAATACTTATTCAAATAGCTGAAATTGTTACATGATTAAATTCCAGCATACTAGCCACAAAGTGGGTTCTACAAACAAAAACCGTAAAAGGCGCGCAGGGAGAATGGATTTCCAACTAATAACTAGGCATTGGGGTACCACCTATCACAGTACCTGGTCTAGATCAGCGTACCGAGGATCCACCCTAAATCCCCTGCAACACAAGACCGGACTATCCCTTACTGGATAGGCCGAGTAAGATCACCCTGCGGCAGGGATCAGCAACCGCCCACACAGTCGAAATAAAAAGGAACATCTAGACAGGGATGACCTCACTCTAATGGGCGCGACCCACTTAGCCTTGCTGCATAACCCCTGATTTTCAGTCATTCCCGGTTGATGAGGCTTGAGGCTAAGCGTTACCTTTTTAGAACACACCTCTTAGATTGCCTACCGTCTACCTGACGATGTTCCGAAAGCATTCATCCATACAAGTCCGTTCTGGGTTCGAACGAAACCGAAGGCACTATTCCTACTACATCCATTTTGGAATCACCCTCAGGATTAGTAGCGACTAGCCCTTGCACTTTACTGCTCCATCATCGATTCCAAACTCGTTTCCCCATGAAAACGTACAAACTGGATCGAAGTGGTTTTCGAGAGATAAATCCCGATCCCGGTCTCTTCGAAACGATCAGCGCATTGGCCAATATTAATAGTCGGTTATTTAACTATCAATTAACATTCACAAACATCCATCAAACAAAAAATAATTTTCCAAATTATTTATTTACCTCACAAATATCTTCGCAAGATATATTTCCATTTTCAACCCTTTTGAAAACGGTTTAAAAAACCACCTTTCTCTCAGGGAGTGAATTACTCAAATATTTTCTATTTCCACTGATATATTACTTCACCTTTATAAACCCAGTTTATAAATTCCATAGTCTCATTTCCTTTTTAAAATTCCAGTTTTAAACACTTAAATCAAATTTCAAATTGATTTCCAAATTACTCCATTTTTTTGAAATAAACTCCTTTACTTGCTCAATTTATCCAAATCCGTTAACTTCAGATTTTATTTCTTCATTATGATAAAAATATTTTTAACTGAAAATACCAATTTCAGATTTCCCAAATTCCTTCTTTATCCTTTTAAATAAATTCAAACCTTGAATTTTAAAAAATAAATTCTTCATTTCTTGATATAATATCACTTAAGTTTAAAATTTAATATTTCTCTGTTTATTTAAAATTCCCTTTCTCATACTCAGAATTTATTTATTAAAATTTTAGAATCACTTTTATTCTTTTCCAATTCATTCTTAAATTTATTCAAATTCTCTATAATTTATTTTACTTAAAAATTCACTCTTTTATTTTCTTTCCAAAAATCCACTTCTATAGATTAGATAACTCAGTATACCCAAAATATATTAAATCAAACCATAGCATCCAACATTTCCCATTATCAATATAATTCATCATAGAATATCGAATAATTATATCATAGAATATTTTAACAAATCTAAATATTTTGAGGAATCCAGTTGGATCCCTCCAACCTGTTTCCCTGCATCCACATATGTTAGCACAATATAATAATACCAATTCCACTTCGAGGTGGAACATCGCGGTATATGGGATTAATATAATATCATTCGCTACTATGCGGCGTATAGGGTCTCATCCGCTATATAATGCGGGAATATCAATCACTCCAATATATATATATATATACTACTATATAATATAACGCATCCAATCAACTCAATCATTCAACCAAAATTTAAATTTAACTATTTAAATTTAAATAAAACCCAGATTAGTGAGATTAACTCACCTTTGATTTATAATTTGCAATCCACTTCTATCTCGTCGTGTTTCCTTCATGATTTTGACCTTGTATAAGCATTTTATGATTTATTAATACTTGAACAAATTGAACAATAAATTTCCTTTTTAATAAATTAATCAACTAATAATTTAGTTTAAACCAATTTTCCCTTTAAAATATCTTTTAGTAACTAAATAATTTAAATAAGTTTATTAACCACATAAATCACCTTAATAAATTATTTTTAATATAACTTAGTAAATTAAAATATATGTATGCATATTTATTTTCTTTAGGACTATATATATATTTGTAAAATAATCTATATAGGTTTCACAAAAATCCAATTTACATAAACTTTACAGCTTTTCAAAAATTCCTATTTATTTTCCCAAAACCTTACTTATACATAACAAATTATACGTGTATATTTATATAGATACATATATATTTATTTTCTGATTTCCTATATACATTTAAATTAAATTATGAACACTTAAAATTCAAAAAACTACTTAACATTTGAGATCTCCTTTACAGTAAATAACTTTTTGCTATATAATACAAACTTATATAAATTTAAATTAAATTTAATTGAGAAATTATAAAAAACGAATACCTCTGCCTTCGATCAGAACGCCACCAAAATCCTCGACCTCCTCCAGTGCCGATCCACGTGAAATGCACAAACCACCAGCACCCCAAATTCCAAATTTGCTTCCTCCTTCCTCCACGAATCGATTACACCACCACCCAAGCATGTTGTCGCTCCGCCCAAAATATCGCGACAGAACACCATCACGTCACTGCCCCAGATCCCACGACCTCAGCATCCTCTCGCGAATGCTGCCAAAACCCTAACAATCACGAACCCATCGGCTCCGAGGCATGACTCCATCGATCACCTCACACAACATCGGCTGCTTCCTAGAATAATCACAACATCCCCTCGTGCCCAGCTATGCCTAAGACCTTACGCGGCCTCCGATGTCGCCACATCGGCCAGAAATCGCGATCGATTTCTATCGCGATACATATTATTATAATTTTTTTCTGCTGAATAATTTTCGAAATGTTTCGGCCATTTTAGTTTCTATTCTTTGGCTATTTAATTGAACGAGGATGAGATTTAACTGGCACCAGACTTTTTTTTTCTTTGCGTGAGATTTATAAAAGGGAATTGGGGAAACAGGATTTGAACTCGAGGTGATGGGTTGCGTGAACAATCTAGCTGCAGTGATTTGAAGAATGACAAAATAACAGCTGATGGGAGATAGAAAATAGGCTGATGGGAATATAGATTTTAATGTTGAAAAATATATATATATATTTAAATTTAAATCGACCCGAATCCGCAACTCAAAATCTTGACCTCCTATCGAGGCGTGCCGCTAGGCGTTTATAATGTTATACCCCTATTACGAATGCAATGGAAAAGGTTTCGAGTCCTAATTCAATCGTATGGAGAAGATAGCTTTTTAAACCCAGTTATTATATTGAATTTGATATAAATTTCAGTGCGTTTATATATCGTACGCTCACACAACAACTCCAAAACACTACAAAAATTGAAATCCGATAATAATATACTATTACGGATCCAATGGAACTGGTTTCGTCGAATTCCAAGACTGTGCCTCGGAAGGTTATTTTAAATTCAATTTAAACAATATATTTTTAAAACTGAACAAAACACTTCCGAATTCAATTTAAAAGCTTTTATTATCTTCAGTATCGTCAATATAAATTTTACAAGCCTTCAAATTATTTTTAACAGGCTTAAAACTGCAGATTCAATAATTTACCCAATTTCAGTTTATTAAATCCAATAACTTAATTCCTAAATAAATAATAATATTTGAAATTCAAGTTAAAATACCTTTCAAGTATTTAAAATCAATTAAATATTTCAATTTCAAATGCTCAAAAATTCCGGGTCGTCACATTATTAATACTTGATTCGTTCATTTCTCCTTCTGTTTACTACCTGAGCCTAGACGTTTAGGTTGTATTTAATTCTTGCCACCTCATTTTCACATATACAAAATTTCACTTTCCTTTGGTTTGCAAAATTTTCCATTTCTACTTACATTTTCTTTATGCCTTATTAATGCCTTAAGATTTCAAAATAAAATGTGACATTTATTTTTGTCTCTCCACCTTCATTTCCTAATTATTAAATAACTTGCAGCTTATTTCTTTCATTGGCAGTGTATATTTGTGTTCTTTTTTAGGCTAAGTCTTATTGGGTTTGTTTTAGACTAATGGGCTCCTTAGTAAACCAAGAGACCCTAGGAACCCTAAGAGACTTTGGACCCTTCCTTTTCCCACCCATTGACCTTCTATTTACTATCTTACTAAAACCAAGTACGTACAGAATTTCCTCATTTGAGAAACTTCCTACGTATTCTTCTTCTTCTTCTTCAAATCTACAGAAAATTCCAAACCCAAAAACTCATAAATCTCCAAATCAAATTCCATCCTTCCTCCTTCAAAATCCTAGCCCACCTCTCTCCTCTTGCAGCCACCTACCTCCATCACCACCCACAACCCACGGTAGTAACCCATGGCCAAAGCCCAACCTTCCATCTTATCTTCTTTCTCATTTTCCCTTCTTTTCCCTTTCCCTTTTTCCCTCTTCCTTCCCCTTATTTCCATGGCTTCTATATTCCACTAAACTATTTTAAATCAATTAATTCTTTTTTTGAAACCGAGTATAATTTCAATGGCAACAACTTTGTTGTTGAACCCTTCTTCCTATTCTGAATATTTCTATATCAAAAACTCTATTTTTCAAGTCCTTTCTCGGGTCCAGTGTTAGCCGAAAATACTCCATATTGTATTAATCATATCTCCTTCAGGAATGAAGCAAATT
Source organism: Allium fistulosum (assembly GCA_030737815.1). Lineage (NCBI taxonomy): Eukaryota > Viridiplantae > Streptophyta > Magnoliopsida > Asparagales > Amaryllidaceae > Allium > Allium fistulosum. The sequence continues at coordinate 1,326,288,851 of CM060904.1, forward strand.
TTATAATTCTTTTTATCAAAAAAATTATTTTTCCAGTGGCTTCAACTTTCTATTATATCAGTTCTTCAAATTCCTTAATTTGCTATGCCAAAAACTCAAATCTTTTCGAAGTATTTTTGAACTCGGATTTTCACTCAGAAAATACCTCTGTTTGTTTTGACCATAACTTCCTCAAGATAGAAGCTTTTTGATTAATTCTTTTTTGAAAGTGGAGAGAAAATAATTTGCAACAACTTTCTAGTTAGTCACTTTTACAGATTCAGTAATATGCTAGTCCATATATTTTCTTAAAGATGACCTAGTTTCAAGTTTTCCCGCCGTTCAAATTTGGGCTTTTAATTGGATTTTAAATCATTGACAAATCAAAGGTGAGTGTTTTAACCCACTCACAACTACTAAATTATCTTATTTTGGTTAAATTAGATTTATGATGTGATTAGAAGTTTATTAATTGATGTTTGGTGTTTTAATTTGTCATTTAGGTTTAATTTGAATTGATATTGAATTTAATTGCCATGTAATTAATATTGAATATAATTTCTAGTTAAACACATGATAATGATAGCCAATTAATTGTTGTGATTTATTTGCTGATTTGGATGTTGATTGTGATGGATGTTATTGGTTGAAATTTTGGATGATTGGATATTTATTTATGCATGTATCTCTGTTATCACTATGGGTTGAAATAATACATACCCAAACGATCTTATAGATTAGGGAAATCGTTATGGGTTGAACTGATAAACCCGAGCGGTTTTCATTGATTTGAAAATTTTGATTTTAGATACTGGTTGAAATGATATATATATCCATACAATTTCTTGAATTTGGATTATGTATTGGAATTGAATTATTGGAAGGTTTAAGTTAAACTTCGATTTTTTATTAAAGTGGTTAAAATTGATACCTCGAATTATTTGAAATCTATTAATAATTATATTCACGTTGTACACTTGATAGGAGATGGAAAATCCCGTAACATCTCTGAAGCCATTGCACTCATATTTTATTTTAGATTAATTTGACTTACATAAGATCTTTTAGTTTTGACTCGAGTGTTTTGTTTTCATTACACTCGGGTTAGTCTGAGCTTTTCAGTGTATTGAAGACTATTTTCTAGAGGAGAAGACGAAGATTCAGTATATTATTACTATTTATTATAATTATTCCACTGCATCATGTGTTCCGCTGCATTTTTTGTTTATTCCTGCTGTATGTATAACTCTGATTTGAATTGTAAAAGTGCAATCAAATGTTATTTGTAAAACAGCTTCATGAACTGTTTATTTGAATATTATATTTTGTCATTCCGCTGCGAGATTCTGTATTTCGTTTTTCTTTCTTTTCTTTTATTTTCTTATTTACCCCATTAATAATCCTCCATTTTGAATGGTTCAAATTAGACATGTGTGGTTTATTGTCGATTTAAACCATCCAAAAAGGTGGGTCGTTACAGTTGGTATCAGAGCTTAGGTTTAGAAATACCTTAGCCTGTTGGGGTTAACTCATTAGAGATATGATAGTAATATCCTAGAATGAGTTTGTCTAAGTGTATATATATACGAGAGCGCGTATTTGTTAGTGTTATAAAATGTTTTATTTAAGTTTTGAAATGAAATAATTTTCCTAATATTATATGTTATATATAAAGGAAAAAAAATTATAACTAATATAGTTATTTGTAATGTGTTTGATTTATGAAATGATAATATTTAATTATTATCTTTTATTGTTGATTTGTTGTATTTAGTTAGTTTATAAACATTGGTTATTATTGTTGATTGAATTTATAGACTAAACACTAGTTTAATAATGATGTATTAAAGGAAAAAAGTGAATGATTATATGAATATGATTTCTAAGTTCAATCTTAATAAAGAAAATTTAAAACTGAAAATTTGAGAACTAAACTCCGATGTTTTAGAAATAGGTTTCCTAATATTTTGTAAATAATAGTAGTATTATTCAAAAGTGAATAGTTAGGATATTTTTTTATGAAACTAAATGTTTTGCTGTGAATTTTGTTGTTTGTTGATTGGTAGTTTAAACTATTGAAATAAAATGGAATATCTGGATATTTGGATAGTCGAATTCTAAATTAATATATGAGTTGAAACTTAGTAATTGTGTTAAATATTGTAGTTGAATTTGATAACCTTAATTTGAAAGCAAGTGAAACAATGTTTAATTTGTTATATCTATGTTTAGTAAGTTAATAGAATTGTTGTATACATTCTTGGCATGTAATGTAATAATATACAAGTGTGAACTTTAAGCCTTGGCATGTTTAAATCGAAATTGTGATTAAGGAAATGCTAAAATTAAATTGGAAATTATGTTTATAAACTTGATTAAAATTTATGAAATGTGGCATAAATAAATTTGAAAAGCACGTGAAAACTAATTGGATAAACGGATATGAACTAAAAGTGAAATGATTTTAAATAAAGTCACAACTTGTAAATTGTTTATGAAATAAATGGATGTTGCAATAAATGTAGTATTAAATGAGAAATATTACATGTGAAATTGAATTTAATTTAAAAATGAAGAGAAATACAAGCAATGTTATGAGAATGAATAAATTAATGTTTATATTAAATGGAGAAATTCCGTGAAACAAATATTAAAGTATGAAGTGATATTTGTGTTAATCAATGAGATTAATAATGAATTTAAATCAAAATGTAATGGTGATGAAACAAATTGGAATAAGTACGTAAGTTGTACATATATTGTTTTATTTGCATAATTAATTTGATCTAGATTTGAGTACACAAGTTCGAGGTGAATTACACCATTTCGTATTAGGATTTTTCATTCAATTCTTGATGGCGAATATTTGATATGGATTTTTGATTTGATTCTAAAATTCTCTATCATAGTGTATGGCTATGCAAGGAGAATGATGGTTTCTAGTCAAGAAACCTTATCGAAGTCCGCATTAGGGAAGTCGAATGAACAATACTAGTTCGAAAGCGAACTTGTGTGATCGAGCAAGCGATCGAATGTGATGTTGCAAAATGAAGACATATGTACATCTTATGTTCTAATATTATTGATATTCTTTGACGTTGAAATTGAAATTTGTTGGGTTGGATATCCTTGTAATTTAAATTGACAATTTTTTTTGCAAAACTACTATTAATTTAAAACCGTTTATACAAAACTATTTTATATACAAAACTATTTTACAAAACTATTTTATATACAAAACTATTTTACAAAATATTTTATATATAAAACTATTTTACAAACTATTTTATATACAAAACTATTTTATATACAAAACTATTCTAAATTCAAAACCTTTTATAAAGCAAAGATGTTCAATCCCATATGGCTCTTCATGCAGCGTAATTGATTTTGGAAAAACAATTTTGATTCTTATATAAGATGGACTTTATATATAAGTATAAGATGATTTTGAAGACTGTTGACTTTGGAAGGTATTCGATCTAAAGAGATAAATCTTATATACAAGGGAATTTATATAAGAATGATTTGATATATTCGAGACTATTGATTTTGGAAAGTACTCTATCTGAAAATGAAATCTTGTATATAATGGAACTTATATGAGTATGATATATTCGAAGTTATGATTTTGAAAGCGTACTATATATGGTATGATATATTTTGAAGTAAAAAGTATGGGAAGTACCCTCCGTGAAGAAGTATAGTATGATATGCTTCGACCCAGATGGACTTGGGGAACCCAGGAATGGATTCGACCGATATGGTTGTCCGGACATAAACTCATGAGTTCCTTCAAATTCCATAGCGTAACCTATAGTCTTATGATTTGGCGTAATTCGAGATGGCAACGAGTGCTTACAGTCTACTGATCCTTTCGCTGGGATAGCGACGTAACTATAGTAGACTGCAATCCATGGTTGTTGTTTTTTTGTTCCTTTTCGAGTGGTACTTTCCATATCTGTTTTTAAAGGTTTTAATTATTTTCACTGGGTGTTGAAACTGGTCTACTAAGTACTTGGAGAATTCTGGCCTCGCGCCTGATCAACGCATTGTTAGAGTCCGCAAGAATGAGGATAAACTTGTTAAAACATCAAGTTATAATTTTTTTTGATAAAAGTATTATATAATGGATATTTTGGTCATTTTTCTTTTTTCCTTTTCTTTTCTAAATACTTTCAAAATGTTTAAAATATTGTCTATGTATAACATGGTTTAATAGTAAATTATTAGTGTTGTAAATATTGTGAGAAGTTATTAATTAAATAAAACATATTTAAAGTTAATGATTAGTGATTAATAAATAATGTTTGAAAAGTATTTTGAGATTTAAAACTAATAAAGTTTATAAATAATGGATTTAAGGTTTTCAATAACTCCTTTTTAAATATAAGTAATGATGTAAATAATTATTTTCAAATAGTTACTTATATTTATAAAAATGTTATTTAAGATTTTTAAAATGGTATTTATAAATGAAGCAACAAATTTTATGGATGAATTTTTGTAAAGTATTAAAGTATTAAAGAAGATTGATTTGCAAATGAAGTTTTCAAATGAAAATTTCAAGTAAAATTATACAAGTTCTTTGAATGTATGATTTAAAGGTATTACATTAATGGACTATATAATAAGATATTAAATGATTTGGGAAATTCATTATAGTAATATGCTTGGAAAAAGTAAATTGGAATTGCTATTTTAAAGCATGGTTTGAAATATTTACTTGATTTCAAAGTACTAATAGTTGCATGTGATATATTTGTATGATAGGAAGTGAAATTTTATAAATATTGATTGCAAAATAGGAATTATAAACAAAATGATTTAATTTGGAAATTTGAGAACTAAAGTTCTGGGGTTGAAATTTGTTTTCAAGTTATTTTGGAATATAATACTAGTATTATTTAGAAGTATTTTGGATAAATATTCTCAAATGTGATTTGAAGGAAATGTTTTAAAAGAAAATTTAAAAGGAAATAAGTCTGTACTCCCCTCTTCTGTCGTTGGAAAGTAATTTCGGTGATGAGTGCATGCGTCATCAACGTTCATTTTCGAGTTTCAAAGTGGGAAGGCCACTGTATAGTTTTACTTCACATTAGTTTTGATAAACAAATCCTAATTTTGTATGTCTAAATATGATTTGATATATAAAAGCTATAAGTACACACACACACACACACACATATATATATATATATATATATATATATTATTTCATATGATTTGAAAACGAACCCGGCATTTAGTTCTTAAGTTTCTATAAATTAGAGATTTCATTTCATTATTTACCATTTGAATCTTATATTAAACCGAAATAAATGTTTTTTCCCATGATTTGAATATTCGTTTAAACAAGTGTGTAAAATTAATTATGGAGATATGAAATTTTATACTTTGATTTGGATATTTAACGTAATATTTGAGTACACTATTAGTTTTTGTTTAATAACCTTGAGTTTATACTTATTTTAAAATAATGAGTCTAATAAATTATCGGATTTAAGGAACTTTATTTTAAAGCTTATTATAATGTTTTGGTATAAATTTCTAATATTGTTTAAACTTTTGGAAGATCTTTACATAATGCTATGAGAATATTTTAAATATATCTTATATTTTTACTAAGTGAATGTGGTTAAATGTTTTAATTGAATTTTAGATATATTGAAATATTTCTTTTCTCTTCAAGGGCGAATACCAAAAACTTAAATTTTATTCTATAACCGAATTAAGTTATAAACTTAGGTAAGGTAGTAGGAGCTTAAGTAATATTTTATGAAATGACTCATTAATGACTTAAATCTTTAATGGGAAACAAATTATGTAAGTGATTGATCTTTATATAAATAAATGAATGGAAAGGTAAATGGTGAGAGAAAAACCAATAGAATAAACTTAAATAAATTAAAAATTCTTGTTGTTTGGCTGATGGGAAGTTTGGGAAAAAATACTTCTAATTGTTTGAGGTTGTATAAATAATCTATTAAGTAATTATCTAAGGCCGTTGAGCGTGAGGTACACTTATTATTTTATTTATCACCCTTGTATGATTTAAAGTTCTAAACCTGAACAAACCATTAGTTTTGGTTGCTATTGATGTGTGATGGATTCTGCGTTGCCTATGAAGGTTGTATTGTTTTGTTTGTATATGATTGTGATATATTGTATGTTGTTTGTGCTATTGATTTGAAACAACTGAAATATTATTATTTCACGTAATTTTAACTCTTTGGATTATATAAGTGAAATACAAGTTATGGAAGTAATAACTACTGCTTTTGGTTTTATAAATAAAGTTTGTTTGCCCAAAAAATAGGTACATTTTCGGATTACAATTTTATAGCGATATTATATTGTTTTCCCATGGTTTGGTATGTTTTATTATTGAAATATGATATATATATATATATTGTAATTATTGATATCACTATTTTTCGGACGTATCCGCGTAAAGGACTCTGTCGAAATTTTTTTGAAAACTTAAGACATAGATTTTTTTTTATAGAATTTGAGTTATTTTCAAATTTTATTAAACTTAAATATGTAGGTTTAATTGTTTATAAATTGACTGTTTTAAATAAAATATAACAGATTTTAGACTCCTTCTTGTTTCTCTTTGGGGACAAAAAGTTTTGAGTGGGGAGATTGTAAAGACCCGTATTTTTTTAAACATTTAAAAATATTAAATTAAATAAGATTTTTGAATAAAATTGTTAGGAATAAAAAAATTAAGATTTTATTGATATAAATTAAATTATAATACAAGTTATATGCTTAATTAAAATTTCTATTAATGACATATGTTTGCAATAATATAAGGATGATAACAAATGTTAGTGTGTATTTTAATAACATTGGTTTGAATGAAATTAACAATTGTCTGAATGTAAATTTCCAATTGATTGGAATAATAAATGTTAATAAGGAATAATAAATGTTTCTTTATTAAAGAAGAAATTATATGTTTATTTATTTTGAAATATTTGGTAGCTGAAAGATTGATTGCAGAGACGAGAAACTATTATTTGGTAAGAAATGTATAATTCCTGTTTGTATCCAATAGTGTATAAATATGTTTAAATTACTATTAGATAGGAAATAATTGTTCTATTTCTCATTGCATTTATTTTGTTCATTTTTAAATTCACCTTTGTAAACAATTTAAATTAATGTAATTGAATAATTTCAATTAATGATAGAGAGGACACCAAATTATAAATTAATAGGTGTAATTAAACGTAGCTTATGTTTTGTGAAAATATAAGGAAAGTTGATTTAATGAAAAGAACATTTATACCACATAAAATGAATGTTTCATTTGTGAATGTAGGTTTAATTTCATTAAAATAAAGAATAGAATGATTGATTTAAAGGAAGAAATATATGTATATTTGAACTATGTTTTAGCATACAGAAGGATTACAAGAGTAGGAAAATAATTTATTTAAGTAAGTTATTTATTACTCTGTTGTATAAAAAACAAATTATAAACGTGTTTAAATGACTAAAGGAAACAATTATTCTATTTTTCATCCATTTTAGTTGTCTGTTTTGAAATTTAACTTTGTAAGTAATTGCAATTAATGTAATTGAAATATTTCAATTAGAAAGGAAGAAAACGTTGATTGCAATTAATAGATTTAATAAAGAAACGCAACTTTTGTGTTAAACAAAAAGGATGTTTTAATGGAAATAAAAGATCATTTTGGGAAAACCAAATTGAACGCTTTCATTTTTAAGGTAAGTAATTTTATTTATTATGCGTAGATAAAAAAACTAAATGCGTATAAATTTGAATATTATTTGAGTTAATGAAGTTAATTTGGTTACGTTTCACAAATTTAATTTCAAAAGGGTTGTGCGATATACATGGTTCCTTCATTTTTTTGTTATTAATTGTTGCATGTACATTTTAAAATATTTATCTCATTATTAATACTTGATCCATTCATTTCTCCTTCTGTTTAGTACCTGAGCCTAGACTTTTAGGTTGTATTTAATTCTTGCCACCTCATTTTCACGTATGCAAAATTTCACTTTCCTTTGGTTTGCAAAATTTTCCATTTCTACTTACATTTTCTTTATGCCTTATTAAAACCTGAAGCTTTCAAAATAAAATGTGACATTTATTTTTGTCTCTCCACCTTCATTTCCTAATTATTAAATAACTTGCAGCTTATTTCTTTCATTGGCGGTGTATATTTGTGTTCTTTTTTAGGCTAAGTCTTATTGGGTTTGTTTTAGACTAATGGGCTCCTTAGTAAACCAAGAGACCCTAGAAACCCTAAGAGACTTTGGACCCTTCCTTTTCCCACCCATTGACCTTCTATTTACTATCTTACTAAAACCAAGTACGTACAGAAATTCCTCATTTGAGAAACTTTCTGCGTATTCTTCTTCTTCCTCCTCAAATCTACAGAAAACTCCAAACCCAAAAACTCCTAAATCTTCAAATCAAATTTCATCCTTCCTCCTTCAAAATCCTAGCCTACCTCTCTCCTCTTGCAGCCACCCACCTCCATCACCACCCACAACCGACGGTAGTAACCTATGGCCAAAGCCCCACCTTCCCTCTTCTCTTCTTTCTCATTTTCCCTTCTTTTCCCTTTCCCTTTTTCCCTCTTCCTTCCCCTTATTTCCATGGCTTCTATATTCTACTAAACTACTTTAAATCAAATAATTCTTTTTTCGAAACCGATTATAATTTCAATGGAAACAACATTGTTGTTGAACCCTTCTTCCTATTTTGAATATTTCTATATCAAAAACTCTATTTTTCAAGTCCTTTCTCGGGTCCAGTGTTGGCCGAAAATACCCCATATTGTATCAATCATATCTCCTTCAGGAATGAAGCAAATTATATGATTCTTTTTTATCAAAAAAATTATTTTTCCAGTGGCTTCAACTTTCTATTATATCAGTTCTTCAAATTCCTTAATTTGCTATGCTAAAAACTCAAATCTTTTCGAAGTATTTTTGAACTTAGATTTTCACTCAGAAAATACCTCTGTTTGTTTTGACCATAACTTCCTCAAGACAGAAGCTTTTTGAGTAATTATTTTTAGAAAGTGGAGAGAAAATAATTTTCAACAACTTTCTAGTTAGTCACTTTTACAGATTTAGTAATATGCTAGTCCATATATTTTCTTAAAGATGACCTAGTTTCAGGTTTGCCCGCTGTTCAAATTTGGGCTTTTAATTGGATTTTAAATCGTTGACAAATCAAATGTGAGTGTTTTAACCTACTCACAACTACTAAATTATCTTATTTTGATTAAATTAGATTTATGATGTGATTAGAAGTTTATTAATTGATGTTTGGTGTTTTAATTTGTCATTTAGGTTTAATTTGAATTGATATTGAATTTAATTGCCATGTAATTAATATTGAATATAATTTCTAGTTAAACACATGATAATGATAGCCAATTAATTATTGTGATTTATTTGCTAATTTGGATGTTGATTGTGATGGATTGTATTGGTTGAAATTTTGGATGATTGGATATTTATTTATGCATGTATCTCTGTTATCACTATGGGTTGAAATGATATATACCCGAACGGTCTTATAGATTAGGGAAATCGTTATGGGTTGAAATGATAAACTCGAGCGGTTTTCATTGATTTGAAAATTTTGATTTTAGATACTGGTTGAAATGATATATATATCCATACAATTTCTTGAATTTGGATTATGTATTGGAATTGAATTATTTGAAGGTTTAAGTTAAACTTCGATTTTTTTAAAAGTGGATAAAATTGATACCTTGAATTATTTGAAATCTATTAATAATTATATTGTGACGCCCCCACCTCTATACTCACGCTAGCCAAGGACACCACGGGGTAATGCCGTCGACTAGCGCGAAGAATAAGGCTGCTGAGGAGCGACCATCTGTGTAATTGCTTTGTGCGAGTATTGATATGTCAGATAATATGATCATTTCAAGAGGAAATCTGACATATCAAATACAAACTTAAAGCTACCACACAGTGGCTATGTAGACTTCGGAAACAAATATAGAAATAAACATAACACAAATCAGTCGTAGATATTCATATCACAAAGGCGGAAACAGATATGAATATAGCTTATAAAAGTGTACATCAAAATAGTGGTCAAACTAGATCCACTACAACATAAAAGAATAGGTACAAGTGCTAGATAAAAGAATATATATACATCAAGGAGTCTCTATCTCGAATGTATAATAACAAAAATTACTAATCTAAAGTAGTTAGTCAAAAGTCAGGTGACGAACCCTGATAAGAAGTCAAGCAGGAGCACCTGAAATACCTCGGTCTGACCCGAGTATTATTTAAGAAGAAAATAATAAACAGATCAGTCTAGCTATAAATATCATATAAAGTGAGATAGGATAAGAGATATGACAAAAACGTATGATAACAATAATGTCATACTATGACAAGTATACATCAGATAACAACAAAAATCATACAATATCTCAAATATTCTCAAACACCAAAAGAATGTCATATTCTTTAAATTATTCACCAAACACAAATATTGATAGAGCTTATCAATGCAATCCACGAAAATTGGTGAAACACAAATTTTAGAAATCATCAATTAGAAATCCAGAAATCACAAAGGGGGGAGGCCTATCACAAATGGGAGCATGAAAACTCACCAACACGTGCATCACAAACAGAATGCTATTCCATGGTCGCTAACCATCAATTTTGAGCCGAAGCTCCAAAAACGGCCCGAAGACCATGGGTCGCTACCCCACCAAATAGAACCGAAGTTCCACAAACGGGGTTTTTAGTCCCCACACAAATAAATAGACATCGCACATCGCTAGTCTAAATCACAAAATGATCATCATCGATCAATAAAAAGTGTGAATCATGCTAAGCTAGTAAATATATGAGTTTAGCTTCATGTCCCATAACCACTGGCTTAACTTAAATATTTACGAACAGATTGTAGATTTCCACTCGAAAATTGTCACAAGAGTTCAATCGAACAAGTTCAAGAATTAACCGACGAAGTAAACGCGAGCGTTTCATACCACTTGTTTTACTAAGTCGTTTAATTAGATTTCTCATACGAATGAGGTAAAGGTTTATATATACTAATAGATTGGAAAACGGTTTTATAAACGAGATTTGTATTAAAAATAGAGTTGAAATCGTTTTGATGAAGAGTTTTGATATTTACTACTAGTATAGATACCTTTGCATTTTAAAGTGACAAACCATAAAAATGATTGTAGAAACAATCAATCACCAGAAATTCACATTCGAAGACGTGAATTAAATCCAAAGAAATCGATACCAAATCCATCAAAATGGATATTCCCAAAAATCTCGAACAAGAAATTATCCAAGTCAACAAAAACGATAACATCTAATCGGAGAAACGAGAATCGATTTAAAAATTGGAAATCCACACAAAACGGCAAAATTGGCTGAGATAAGCAGGTTCAGTCGACGGAACTCAGTGATCAGTCGACTGATTCTATGCCTGGAAAATTTCGGCTTCCAGGTTCAGTCGATTGAACACAGAGGTCAGTCGACTGATACAGGGATAGGAATCTTCTATCCCCAGGTTCAGTCGACTGAACACAGAGGTCAGTCGACTAATACAGGGACAGGAATTTTCTGCCCCCAGATTCAGTCGACTGAACCTACAGTTCAGTCGACTGCACTGCGATTTGCAGTATTCTCAGCCTTGCCCCTATGAAGGGCGAAATTCTACCGAAAACGATCGATCGAGCAATGGCGACTAAGGATTTATGCCAAGCGACAACCCAGCCTTATAGGCTCTTTGATACACCCCGGTAAACATGTTCAAACATCCATAAAAGGATTTTCACAAAATCGAACTACAAAAACCCAAAATTGGAAAATTCACCAAATCAATCCAAATCAAAAGCAAATGAACATGAATAGATGTTAGGATTTCATACCTAACAACAATGAAAGATATAGACGTAGATGTGAGTTAAAGAACTCACCTTTAAACCCAAAAACAATGAAGGAGAAGCTTTTAAAACAAGGCAAGATCAATTCCTCTTCTCTACACCTCTAGAATCATCAATCTATTATCAAAGGTGAAGTTTTCCCTAAGTTAGGTTATAGAAAATTCTGAAAATTGAAGAGAGATTGAGATGGAGAAGATGGAGAGGATTCTTACCTAAGCTTCTCTTAGATTTTGGAGCTAGAACTTGAATTTGCAAAGGAAACTAGGGCTTAGGAATTTTGTTTTCTTTTCTCTTCCCCCATTTTTCTTTAGTTTAAGTGTTAGGAAAATAATAGAATGAATGAAGAGGAGAAGGGGGTGGAGTTAGGATATTAGATAAGTTGGGTTAGTGGGATGAAACCCAAACCCAAAGCCCAATAGAAAAATAGCAAAATTCAACCCAACTCCAAACTTATCGATGTTTATACTTAAAAAGGTCGCAAACGCCATTTTGGACTCAATGGAAGTGATCTCGAGTCCTAATTTGACTGTTTGCAAAAAGTAGTTTTTCGGACTTAAATCCGACTAACGATGCTATATTTAAATAAATCATTTAAATATACAATCATAAAATATGTGGGTTGTTACATATATTCACGTTGTACACTTGATAGGAGATGGAAAATCCCGTAACATTTCTGAAGCCATTGCACTCATATTTTATTTTAGATTAATTTGACTTACATAAGATCTTTTAGTTCTGACTCGAGCGTTTTATTTTCATTACACTCGGGTCAATCTGAGCTTTTCAGTGTATTGAAGACTATTTTCTGGAGGAGAAGACGAAGATTCAGTATATTATTACTATTTATTATAATTATTCCACTGCATCATGTGTTCCGTTGCATTTTTTGTTTATTCCTGCTGTATGTATAACTCTGATTTGAATTGTAAAAGTGTAATCAAATGTTATTTGTAAAACAACTTCATGAACTGTTTATTTGAATATTATATTTTGTAATCCCCCTGCGAGATTTTGTGTTTCGTTTTTCTTTCTTTTCTCATTTTCTTATTTACCCCATTAATAATCCTCCATTTTGAATGGTTCAAATTAGACATGTGTGGTATATTTCAATTTAAACCGTCCAAAAGGTGGGTCGTTACAAAACCACTTCCAATTCATCAGGTTTCAAATTTTAAATATTCAAACTATTTATAATAACTCAATTTGACAGATTCATTTATATTTCAAATTTTCAACTTTAAGCTTTCAATTTAATTTCTTTAAACAATTCATTTAAACCAACTCCAATTTCACATCTTAAAGGTTTAGATTTTTTTGAAAACAATTCAGTTCATACAAATCTAATTTTATTTCAAATATTATTTAACAGGATTCAAAATTCCACTTTCATTTTATTTAAATTTTGAATTATTCACTTAATCATTTTTAATTTACATAAAATCTCAAATTCAAATTTGAATCAAATTAAATATTCAATCTCTATTTTATTTAAATTTGAAATATTCATTTAATCACTTTTAATCAAAATCTGGTTATCAAGTTATAAAACTATATCTTTAAAATCTCAAAATCAATAAGTTCAAATCAAAACTTATTTAAATTCAATTCTAAACGAATTTAATTATAAATCAATTCTTATTTAAATTCAATTCTTAAGAAATTAAATTACAAATCAAATCTTATTTAATTTATCTTTTCAACCTCCATTGACTTAAAGTTATTACAAAATATATTTTAAAATATTAATATAAATTTAAATAAATACTTAACATATTATATATATTATTAGTTAAATTAAATTCTTAATAAATTTTATTATATTAGTTATTATTAAATTAAATATATTTTAAATCTTATTTCATATATTTTAAAAATAATAAAGTTATAAGAAAAGTTTTATGATTTTCATTTTTAAAACTTAACTTATGATTTTGAAATATCCAAAACGTATAATTTTAAAAATCTAACTTTTACACATATATTAAAATTTAAATCTTTATATTACATTTAAAAAAATCAATATTTATTAAAACCCGTATATTTCCTTTCAAACTTTGGAAATCATTTCAAAAATAGACCAATGGTGTCCGTATATAATTTTCTATCCTATGGTCAAGTGATACATATATTTATCATTTCAATCCGCAATTTAAATTTAATATTTACGGGTATATATCATTTCAACCTACAACTCCAAAATTCAAAATCAATAAAAATCGCTTGGGTTTATCATTTCAACCCATAACAATTTCCCTTAATCTATAGCATCGTTCGGGTATGTATCATTTCAACCCATAAGGATTTCCTAACTAACAGGGAACTTGCAAAGTGATAACAATAAAATAATAATATAAAATGACATATATGATCATAATTAACCATTTAAATAGAATATATATATATATATATATACTAACAGGTTAATGATGTCAATTTTGTCAATTAACATCAGTGAGCTAAAGCAAATAATAACAGATGGTATTTAACCATTAAATAACTAACAAATTAATTTTGACAATATATTTCAATCATCATTTCGTGTGAATTTAATTTACTGAATATAAGAATGTTAATCATAGTGATCGCTCACCTTTCGAGGCTAGAGAAAACAATGGGAATGAGAAGCAATGGACATGGATACGCACAAGAATACAGACACGACACGCCAAAGAGAGCTGCGACCAGCACAGAAGCAAATCTAAGCGATTGGATTAAAAGTCAAAAAATATATAAGTAAACTTATATATATAAGCTTTGATTGAAGAAAATAAAATATATAACTTTCCCGTCGACAATATATATATATATATATATGCCACATACATGCAACATATATAAGCTTATATTGAAGCCCAAACCAAACATACATATTGACAGAGCAAATATCAAATATCAAATATCAAATATCAAATTTTCATTTCAAAATTTTTATTACATATTTTCAAGAAAAAATTAGTTAATTACGTTATAAAAATCGTTAAAATTACCGGGTCGTTACACTTCCCTTGGCAGGGATCGGCAGGAATCAGCAAGCAACTTATATTGAAGCAAAGATCAAGAAATAACTCAAGTTCTATTGATCCAATTGACGTGAAACTTGGAGCATAAGCTAACTCCAACATTTGGAACACCCCCCAGGGATCGCACATCATTTGGAGCAAGTTGGAGAGATCGGCCCCTATCCCTTCATAGGGATTGGCTATAATTAACCTTCGCACCATATTGCAACAAAGATCGATTAATAAACTCGAGTTTTACTAATCCAATTGGCATGAAACTTGGAGGCTATACATAATATAACATGGAGAAGCTCCCTTAGGAATCACATGTCATTTGGAGGAGTCTGAAGGGATCGGCCTCTATCCTTCCAAAGGGATCGGCTGAAATCAGAATATATACAACACTACTTCACGGAAAATACGATATCTCACAAACTGTACATCAAACTAGCACGAAACTTGGAGGGCAAGTAGCTAACACCTAGGGGATCTCCTTAAAAGGATCATAGCCCATTTAGACACCAAAATAAGGATCGGTACTAATTCCTATTGTGGGCCTTATGGGCTTGAAAATTTTTGGGTGGCCTCGTCACGGCCTGGTGGTTCTTCTACCGAAATTTCAGACCATAATATTTCAATGTAGAACAAGCAGCAGCTAGTGACCAAAAGTAGTAATACATATAAGCATACAAACCAAAATGTATTTATGGCATCAAAAGTAACTTCAAATCCATAACTTGATGCGGTATGTTACTATTTTTTTCCATCAAATACATCTATCCACCTGCAAAGGAAAAGTTCTTTATTATACATACTTGATTAGGATTAAAAGACGAAAACATTAAGTAGCTAGTTCTCAAGTTATTTTAAACTTTATAAAACAACATGTGAAAGAATGAGCTTGAAATTTTTCTTTATACTTGTTTTTTGCTATTTTTAACTGCAAGGTTGGTTACAATATAAACTTGTACCGTTTGTATTTGATCAGTATATAATTCAATGTGTATTATTTTATCAGTTATCCATTGTACCACTAATGTGATTTTAGAGTCTTAGACTACGTGTTAGTATCTAGTATTGTTTGTTTGATGTGGAAGTGTTATCAGGGTGTAGTGATGCTTTTCGTACTGTCAATATATGGTGTTGAAAGCAGCAATGCATTCAGTTTATGCATGGACGATCTCAGTATTTATAGAGCAAAGGGTTGGGAAAATCACTAAGGAATATTAGCTACTTGACTTTTAGCAAACTCCTCTCTTACGATCCAAGTACTATGTCTAACAGTGGTTATCAAAATGAGAACATTTAGACTACAACATGTGATAACAACAAACAAGCCGCTTTGCAGAATTTAGCTAATAGTGGTCATCTTTGGGCAGTGCATAACTAGCAGCCCAGGTTCCATCCTAGTGGTTGTATATAATATAAGTCGATGGTCCTTGAAATAAAGATAATAATTATCTTGTCCTCCAAAGAAATATCCACTTTTAAAAAATAGTTAAACCATTCTTGCTAAAAAAATGGAGTTATCATAACTTTCAACTCCAATTGTTAGAGCTTTACAAAGGAAAGAAAATGGAGTAATGCAAATTAAAAGGTGGTTCTGTATTGCATCTATACACCAATCTAGAATCATATAATAATACAATTTTAGTTTCCTTTTGTCTTTATCTTTTCATATTAAAAAAAGAAGAAAGAATATGATACGTGTATTGTCCAGGAAACTCTAGAGAGCATGCAATCCACAATACAAAAATGCCTTATTTATACTATAAACCATTGTTTAAGAATGCCTGCTATAATAAAATTTACAAAGTACTTAAAACATTTAATAAATTACAAACGTCAACTTCATGGAGGTACCAACAACAACAAGTCAATGAATATATCACAATTTTGGATAAAAGCATAACAAATTTCCTTTCTTTAATGTTTTATGACGATTTTATAGATAATACTATTTAAATAGCAATAATTTCTAACTAAACCACCATCAATAAAAATTACATCTGATTTTAAACAAAAAGTACCCAGTAAACAGTGCTTTTCATAGATTCAGGTGTTCCAACCACTTTGAAGAACAAATTCCCCAAGCTTGTATTCCTAAAAACAACGCAAACCCTCTCATTATCACTACAGATAATAATTAAGTAAGGTGAACAATTAGAATAAGACAAATACATGCCAGTCGTGCATGGAAAAGAAGAACATCAAAATAATCTGTATCCATATTTTTGAATACTCTGGAGGCAACAGTTAAAGCAGTAATGGTTTTGACAACCAATCAGAGCTAGGATGAGAAGCATTAAGTTGATGAGAATTATGGGTAGCAGTCATACTTATTTGTCTTAGCCAGCATTGATGATCAGAGTTACCATGGCCTACTTCTACATAAAATACTTTAAGTCCAGGGTTGGACATGATAAAATAATTTGTTCCCCATTTGATAGCTTTTTTCAATTGTTGAGCTTGTTTCTAGCTACAACTCAAAAGAAATAGAAACCAAAATTATTGGCCACAATTATAGAAGATACATAAATCTATACAGAGGCCATATATTACTATTACATTTTGAAGATACTAGCTTGTTTCTAATCATTTGAAAATCTACATTATGTTATAAAAGATACTTATGTCGGGATTTGAATTTGAATCATTTGAAAATTAAATTAAATTTCATCATATAATAGTGATTCGTATACATTACTATTTAAAAAAATTCAAAATTTTCTACTGCTATACCTTACCACTTCAGAATTCTGTTTCAAGGATCTATTTAGAATGCACACACACTTTTATGAATACAGCTAATTTTCAGCATTTAACTCCGGTATATAAAGTTATTTTGTATTATCTAAATACTATCATTTTTTTTCACAAATACATTTCAAAATTTAAAATCGGAGACAAATCGGGTATCAGGTCTGCTGAATATCCAATGGAGATCATACGCAATATAATTCCATCCAGATTTGCGCCCGAGCTTTCAAGTATTTTTCTATATGATAATGTGAATATAAGATCAAAGATTAAACTAAGGGAAGTTCTAGAGGAGCACATTATGTAAAACTCCCATTCTAGGAAAAATAGAAACCCACTACGTAATATCATTGATCATGCTGATTTTTCCATGAATCCACTAGAAGTTCCAAAAATGTAAATAATCTGACCGCCAAATAGTCACGAAATGAAACACAAAGACTAGTTACTTCAAGTCTTCAACTATATTCTACATACCTCCTAACCCGTGTTCTATTTTCTGTGTAGTTGACCTGTGCTATCTGTATATTCACCCTTCCTTATTATCTTATACATATAAAACTATTCGGCAAAGTATATCATTCTTCCATTGACAATAACAACATATGCCTATATTCAAACATTTTGCTCTTGCTTCTTTCACGCGTTGGACAGTTCAATATAGATCCACAATATATTATCGGATAAATTTTGCTCATAAACCCATGCATGTCATGTTACAGTCTACCAATTCAGAAATAAATTTGCAATTTATATTCCTATCATTTTGCTTTTTACCAAAAGAACTTATGGTTTTCCCATTTTGTAGACATAACGAGCAAGATATATTCAATATAATTGGATCAATGTTTCTACCTATAGTTTTCTTTGGCCTTAATAATTGCACAACGATTATACCAATAGTAGCAGCAGAGCGGGCAGTTATGTACAGAGAAAAGTATGCTGGAATGTACTCTGCATGGGCTTACTCTTTTGCGCAGGTATCAACAAACTAGTCAATTGAATTTTTAGTTCATAAAATATACCGAAAAGCATGCTACACTATGCAGATTCAGTTCATAAATAATTATATCAAGGTACTTCAGGAATCCTGTTACATTTATATCCGCATGTAAATGTATTATTAGTCAGTTTAATTTAATCCGCCAGTTTGGAAAGACACAAAATGAATTTAAAAGAGTTAGCAAACTTTATATTGCACATAAAGGCTCCTACTGCTCGTTAATTATTTTCGATAATTAGTTTGAAACCAATCCTCGTTATATTCCAATAATTAGTTTGAAAGCAATCCTCATTATATTCCAATAATTAGTTTAAAAGACAACATATTTTCTCAAATTAGCTCGTATAAAAAGATTATCGTAACTTGTATTCTAGTAAACATGCATATTGTCACCTGTTATATTGGGGAAAAATGACTTGAACATTAAAAACCGCCACCCTGAAGTTTGGGTTGGATCAAAATAGTTGACTAAGCCAAATAAATGTATTTTTTGGTCAAGACCATTAAATCTTATTGGACTGAACTCTAAATGGTGTATCTGATAATGTTACAAGCTATCGTGTTTCATTTTCAAATAGTTATGTCGAGAACTTATAATATCGAAAACTTCTCAAATTAGCTCTTAAATTTTATTTTATTTTCAACCAGAACAAGGTGACCCAATTTCAAATATTCGTCAACCTAAAGAAAAAAGGTACTGCATTAATAATATAATGTTTAACTTTCTGATTCTATGGATTATATTCATCACGTTAAGATTTGAAGAGTGAATGTGAAATTAATTTACAAAAAATACAAGAACGGGCTTTTTTTGGCCTCATTATTAGCATATCTATTAATCTCATTTGAAATAATAATGATGCTATAGCCTATAAAAACCTTAGATGCCTAAATGATATCTAGTAATAAAGCCTTGACATTCTACTAGAAAAGCTAATATTTTCTTCAATTTAACGATGTTGAGGAAAAAAACATAACCTACATTATCAGGTGATATGCAACATTGGCCGTTTGGTTTGGCTGACCTGGTTGCTAACCAAGCAAGCAACATGTTATCAGCAATTACTACACTAGCTGTGCATTGTGTAGTCTCAGCAATCTCTTTCCTTATTCTTAATGCTAAATTTTCAGGATCTTCGGAAGAGTTGCTCACATCAAGAAATGCTTCATCGCAGCTCACTGCCTGCAGTATATTCTCGCAAATTGTTATTAGTGAGATGGAAATGAAGCGTGATCATAATTTGTTATATTAAATAACTAGTCTAGCATCCCAACCTCCCCAGCCGAACTATTGATATTAATTTTCATTGTTCATCATCATTGGCCTTCCCTTTTACCTAATTTCACATCACTAGAAAAAATTCAAACAATTATCGTGTATTGTTAAAAATACAAATTCTCTCATTTGCAAACTTGAACTTTGGTGCAATATTTGTGCAACATGCTATAGAACTAATCAGCAACCCGCAATTTTTTTAAAAAAAATCTAAGAATAAAACTGTTCAGACAATTCCCTCATTTTTGACATTTTCATAACAATAAATAAGCTTCATTAGAATATGTATGGGTGTGTGTGCATGTACGTATGCAAATGTGTGTGTATGTATGTTTATATGTATGTATGTATGTCTGTATATGAGGTTCCTCGGTTACGAACTTACTATATCTCTTCATATGCCTCAAAGTTGTAAGGCACGATTACAAGTTCTGGACAACAATCTTTAGCATCTCCGACTACCGATTGAGATATTGCATTGCTGAAACAACCAAGAGAAGACCAATCAAAACTAAACGAGGATCCTAACATAAAATATAGAATGTTTCTAGCATCAAGCATAAGCATACATGTAGCTTTAATAGTGTTATATCTTAAACATAAAATGAAGTAAAACTTAAATGGAAAGGAAAAGGTTATTATATAACAGTGTACTTACTGTTTTATGTCCATAATAAGCCCGATAATACTGCGTTGTATTGTAAAACACCTGCAAATAAAAAAAGTCATCAAAAAACTATTAATGAACTTATTTTTAATGTATATAACTGCAAAATACATTTTAATTCTTAGCATATACACAAGGATACAACCAATGCCAGTAAATACAACATTAAACAGCAAAGCAAGTAACAAAAAAAGCTAGAAATATAAAAGCGGCAGTTAGTCAGCTAATCATATCTTTCACAAGTACTATGGTCAACAGTAGTATCCAACAACACCAGCCTTAATACTAGGAGCCAACTTTTTTATGATGGAATGTGCTTAAAGTATCTGCAATTATAGCAGCCCGCGCAACCTTTGCTTAGAATAAAGCGTGAAATTTTCTGTCTTGGCCTTATCCTTAACAGACTCTGCCTCCTTTGAGGGAGTACCCTATAATAAAATAGTTCATTGAGATTTCATCACTAACTAGATCAATATTATATGAAGAAGAGAAGTAGAAATGAGGAATCTTACACCAGGTAGCAGAAGAGAATCCAATCTCAGCAACATGGCATCAAAAAATTTCGCAAGAGCTCTTGCTAGAGTCTCTTGATAGATTTCAGATACTGCGTAACCATAGTGTTATGTCTATAGACCAAGCCGGAGAAAACAAATTGTTAAGTAAAAATTGAGCTACAACTCAAGGAATATACTTACAGGACCAGATAGAAGTACGCACTGACTTAGAGAAGAAATTTCTTGGGATATTACCATTTTTGCACTCCAGATGTACATATGCACAGGATAAAAGAGCCTTCTTTGTAATCTCACTGAGTAAAATTGCATAATTAAAATTTCAAGTTTAGATCCATAAAATATTTGCAGTCGCACTAAAACATTGCTTGTGATCAAATGTTGATTTAAATCACCAATCGTTCGCAGCAAAAATAGAGATGTGGAAGAACACAACAAAGGGTCATGACACGCCAAATATCCCCCAAAAAAATAATAAGTGAATAACAATATTAAAAAGCAACTGTACATAGTAAGATTAAGTCAACATTGGTCATATCATATGATGAGTCTACTCTTTTGAAATTTGATGTAGGTTGACCATTTATGTGAAAAACAAAGCATGCTTAGTATGTTGCTTAAGAGAACCTAAGCAAAAATGTAATCTATGTTGTTACAGGTTAAATGAAGCACTTTAAGGTTAATGTTCCAAAAAGTACAGCACATGAATAAAGTGATAAACAGATAAACAATATTATAGAAAACCAAGGCAAAATGATGTAACACCTTTCAGCGGCCAGGCTTAAAAATAGAGCTTAAACTATTTGATTGCTTCATCTACAGGACTCTACAAGGGATTCCTTGTTCTAATCGCAAATTTAAGTACACAAAATACAAAGGCTATGATACACTTGAAAATGAAAAACTGAAATGAATAATGTGTGCATGCCTAACATGAGGAAGCTCTGGTAGTAATTTAGCTCCTAAAAGAATTGGTAAAAACAGAGAAAAGATTGATCAAATATTTTTATTTTGACATCTTTTAAAGTTTTTCTATTTCATGCTTTCACCAAACTGTATATTCATGACTCGAGTCAGATTTTATAACAAAGTAATACAAAACTTATACGCATAAATTTTCAAAAAAAAAATTAGTTGGTAATGCCATTGCTAATATGATTACTATGTTTTGCAAAATATGATAAGGTCCCCTAATGCACATAATGGATATCGATAGATAATATATAAGCAATGGCATAGAGGCTCAATCAACTTGTTAAAAATTTAACTGACTTACTACTGTTCGACAATGAAAAATAGGGGAAGACTTGTTTCGTAACAACTTATAAGCAAGGGCGGAGTCTAAGCAGCTAAGTAAAGCATACACATGATATACGAAAATAAAGAATCAAGAATACTAGTTATGGATTTGGTTAAGGGCTAACTTGAAACATGTATTTGGATTATTGATTTTCTATGTAATTTGGTACCAAATCAAAAGTATCATATTGATCAAATGACTTGGAATATCTAGCAACTTACAGATGAAAATTACATAAAACTAGCACAAATTGGAACAAACATAGTATGATAGGGAGGGACAACAATAAAATTTGATTTTACTTACCAAAATAAAGATTTATGGAGGGTATGTGGATAAAAGGTAATATGTTGCCAGTAGAAGATTGTATTAAATAAATATATTTGAACTAAATTTATCTCAAGAAAAGGCATATAATATTTTCAGAATACTAGAAGCTCACCTAACAAGAAAGAAATAATGTACAACGTTAGCAATCGACCATGTCAATCCATCAAAATTACCATGCTTTATGCTCAATCATATAAGAGTTTGGTTATAAACCAAGGAGTACATTTAGCCTCCTGTGGTAGAACCTTCAAGGGAAAATAAAGCATAAAAGGATGCACATGTATATGGAGATAACATCTTAATCATACATAAACTAGAGTGATGCAAGCAATGCCTTTATCATGTTAAGAAAAAATTAAAATAATTAACTTTACCCAAAAATTTCCTAAATTATATAAACATACTACTTGACTGTAGAAACTATTCTTCAAGTTTGAAGTTTTCCCTAATTTATCTTTTCAAATCTAAGTTGTTAGAAGATTTACCGCTCGGAATCGACGACGTAGACAATCTAACAATTGAAATTTCGATCAGCTTCCGAAGACTAGAGATGACTACACACAATTATTTGGCAGCGGGGACTACGACTTTGCACTAATGACGATTAGGATTTTATAGCAGTGGAAGAAGCGTTGATGCACTCTTTTATGGAAGTGGTGATTAGGATTTGAATTTGGACTTTTTGTGTCTTAGGCTTGGGCTCTAAGACCTACCAGTCTCCTTCTCTCTCTTCGATTCTAGAAGCCATGATTTTGGAATTTCTGGGATTAGGGGGAAACTAGGGTTTGGTGTTTGCTTTTGGTGGGAAAGGCGGAGAAAAAATTTGTAGAACGAAAAATAAAAGAGGGAAAGAGTGGCCTCGTTAAATTTCACTGAGTAAATTGAAGTTAAACACATACAGCGTCATTAGCACGCTATTCTTATCCCAAAATAAATGAAGACAGCAACAACCTGTTAACCGCCGTCCATTTTTGCCATTAATATTAGTTTTTCTTGTAGTGTAAATTTAGAGGTCCACCATTCACTTAATATTGTTAATATTGTTTACTTATTTCATATGCTGCAACTAGTTTACAGTGGAGAGTTCTTTGATCAAATATCTTGAACTCAAAGAAATAAATGTTATAGAAAACAATTTTCTATATGAAAATACATTTTAGGAATAAAAATTATATTTCATATTCCAATATTAAGTATCAATTATTATTACAATTCTTGTTTCCAATGTTTCTCTATGAAGCAGAAGTGACCATTCATTCTCTTCATTCCAACTTTACCTTAAATTGCATCTATTCGTATACATTCGTTTTTCTTTCAAATGGTCAAACTATTCAAAAGAAAACCTTACTATAATATCATAACAAACTTTTTACAAAAGCGCATTCGATTATCCTTAACATTTAAGACATCAAATATGCTGTACTTTATGTAAACCGATCAAGATGACATTTCAACGATAGATTTCTTAGATGTATCTTGTAGTTTATGGTCTTGTGTTACATTAACACAATATGATCCTTTTGAAATCATTCAAGTTGAATACATGATCTTAAAATACTGCTTATTGGCTTTACATCGAATGAACTAACTTCATCGAAATATTGTACCCTACAAACTATGATTGTTCACCATATAACATTTATATGTGAAAGTATATGGATCAAATATCCATAGTCTTGAATTGCATTTAGAGTTCAAAACTCATAAAATGAAATACATGGTCTAAACAAAATAAACATATAAGTGACCAACCTACGAATGTATTAAGTAGTTGAAATTAGGCACTTGCATGGGTATAGAAACATTATATAACATGCAATTAGAATTATTAGTAAGTATATATTATATTTCTATTTGTCAACTTTCAATTCAGTTTGTTTATATATGTTAATTGATAAGCGTTTTATCAATCGTATTAAATGCACAAATTTATCATTGTAAATAATTATAACATTATATAGCATATGTTCTTACAATATTAGAAAGGTAAAATGTTACCATTTCATTTTTCTAATATGGCTCCCACTAGTCTTTTATGTTTCTCCAAACCCTAAGATGAAACATAGAAATCTTACAACTTCACTAGTGGGTGTTAGGACTCGTTTGTTTTGGTATTTTGACCTTGAGTTTGCTCAACAAATCATAGCCCCACAAATGATGGTTAACTCCTTATCGGTTTTTCCTTGTTCTAATCTCATTTCGACCTTGAGTTTGCTCAACAAATCGAAAGAGATTATTCACTCATACCTACCATATCATGATGGCCT
This sequence comes from Allium fistulosum, assembly GCA_030737815.1. NCBI lineage: Eukaryota > Viridiplantae > Streptophyta > Magnoliopsida > Asparagales > Amaryllidaceae > Allium > Allium fistulosum. The sequence goes on from CM060904.1 coordinate 1,326,313,904, forward strand.
AAGTATAGTATATATACCTTGAGTTTGCTCAACAAATACATATAGTTATCTTACCTCATCTGTTCAATATATTAATAATACTACGCATAACATCCGTAGCTTGAGTTTGCTCAATAACTAAGGAGTATGTAAGTAATTTATATATATATATATATATATGGTAGAGGACAACATTATATTGAATGATATCGACTTATAGAATAATATATTTCTTATGAAATACCTCAGTGATTCAAGTGTCAGACACATCAGAAATCACAGTATAGGTACATTTACATATGTATTTATTTCTCAATTCTATTTGGGTTTCTTTAATGTTCCACATTTAGGTTATACACATATCATATATGTTTTATTGTTATATAACTTTTATATATCATATTACTTATATGATAGTCTTACGTATAATATATCATTAATTAAAACTTATCTAATTAATTTTAATCAATTAAATCTTTAATCAATTTTAAATTAGTATTCCAATATAACTTTTATATTGGACATATCTACTATAACATTTAAAATGTATAATATAACCTTTATAGTGTAACACACATATATCATATATATATATATGTGTATTTTATTTAATTAATTAACCTTTAATTAATTTATTCAATTAATTTTTTTTATTAAAATTTATTAATTTTAAAATTTATTTTGTATACATACATGTATACTTATGTTATCTTAAACATTTTAAAATAACATAACACATATCAACATATATAATACATGCATATATGCATTAATTAATTAACATATTTAATTAATTTATTTTATTAATCTTATTAATAAATTTAAATTTTGAAATTATTATATAAATATTTTCAAACATTTTGAAAATATCATTATCCTTTCAAACATTTTGAAAACTTATGTAGTATTATAATTTTTATAATAAACATGTTTTATTTTAAATTTAAAATCTTTAACATTAATTTTCAAAACGATTTTGAAAATTAGCCCAAGGCCCAAATTAAGTTGGGCATTTTCTTTTAGGGGCAATCTTTGGGTTCACTTCACCTTTCGGATCAGGCCAGTAACCAGGTAGGACAAGGTACTTGATTAGCCAATTCCAATCTTGGACATTACCATTCTAGACACCGCACTAAGTGGGCAAGCTTAATTAGTTAGCCCTAATATGACTAATTTAGAGCGCATAGGCTATTGGGCTTTGATACCATTGTTGGAACTGGACCAGCCCGCAACGGAAGTTATGGGTGAATCAAAATTTTACCCTATTGGATTTTTATTAGGCCTATGAAGTCTAACTGAATTAGAACATTTTTAAATTTCATTTAAATAAAATCATTTATTTTATTTAAATTCAAATATATTAAAATATGAAATTAATTTTATTTGATTTAGTTTATACATAAATGTATCATATACATATATGTGTGAGTGCATGTGTAACATAATAATCCGTAAAGGTATATATTCACATATGTATGTATAAATATATTATATATAATATATAAACATAAAACATTTATATATAGAAAAATATATGGATAAATTTTTGATTCGGGCCAAATTTGCAAACAAATTACAACTTTAGGCCAAATTCTAAACTAATTACAATAGTAGGCCACTTCTTGCCAAGTTGGATGTTGTGTGTACTGGCGTCATTTCAAATGCCGCCAGTACACGTATAATTTGTAAAAATATACTTGCGGCATTTGAGATGCCGCCAGTATGTGCTATCTCAAATGCCACTAGTATTTGCTGCTTTATTAGGCAGCCACCTTTTTATATTTGCTTTTTTCCAAAGTTTTCTTAGATCTACAAAATTCCTACACTCCAAACTGCGAAAATATTTGCGAGTTCTAGTTTAATCTTGATTGGATTTAGCTATAGACGAGGAACAACGTCTAATTCTTCCTTTTGAGCAAGGAATTAACTATAAAAGGTATGTTATTTTGGAAACCCTAGTTCAATCAGATATTATTTCTCATTTGTTGTTTGGTAACAAATGATAATACGCAACGAGTTGACTAAATAAATTGCAGAATGGCTCCCAAGTGTGTACCAACGATATGTTATTTCGATGGCGAATTGGTTGTTGACGAACTTAATTATGGAAAATATGTCGGTGGCTCGTGTAAACTAGCTAAGTGTTGAAAGTATGTAATTTGGTGCAACTGAAAGAATAAATTTATAAAGCGACCAAGATAAAATCTGAAGAATTTGATATAGAATTAGTGTGTAACTGGCCGACGGACTCAGGATCAAAAGCCATTAAAATAGCCGACGACAACGATGTGGAGCTAATGTTTTCAGCGACATCGAAATCAATTGAGATGTTTGTTGGGAAAATTAGGCGCTTGCAAGTAGAAGAACCCGTACGAGAACAAGAAGTTAACAGTGTTATTGAGGAGCACCGAAGAATGGTTGAGGCAGTAAGTATCAGTATCGAAAATGCATCTTCGAGTTTCATTAATCCGACTGTGACAGTGATGTACGATCAACAACAAGGCCTAAATGGATATCCTCCGTGTATGACTTATCTATAGGGCGTTCAGTATACGTACCCCTATCCACGTCAAGGCAGCTTTACGCATTTGCTCGGAAGGTGAAACATTTATTTATGAAATTTAGGTCAGATTAATTTGATAGTTGTGCGCTACTTAATAGTTTTTTCGCTGTACATGCATTTATCTTCCTTGTCGACCAACACCGCCTAGTCCTGCCAGACCATCAAACTGCCATATGTCTCAATTTATGTATCCAACTCCATCCAAGTTATATGATCTTAGTCAAAGGTACGTATCATGAAGAATCAAAAGTTGGTAGGTAGTAATTACGGTACTGGTTTTAAAGTAATACGTATGTTTGAATTGCAGATTCCCCACGCACGATATTGCTACGCAATCTAATGTTGATTTGGAGAATGTAATCGTAAACGCAAACAAAGAAGATGTTGATATTGAGATGAATAGGGATGAAGGTGAAGATGTCAATGACGAACCCCCTGTAAATAGTATGGATTTAGTGAACGCGACAAAAAACGACATATCATGGATAGGTAGTATGCAAGTGAACAATGATCCTTTGAACTATGATTTTCCGATTGAAGACAATATTTCTAAAGACAATGATGAGGTGGAAATGGAAGTACTTTTAGGTGATGATTTGTGCAACGCACAAATTATGGAAAGGTCAATTGTTGCAAATCTTGAGTTCAACAATGAGCTGTTTTCAACCGTAAGCGTTCAGAATGGATTCAAAGTTGGTATGATTTTCGAGACGAAAGCCAAGTTGTTACAACAGTTGAGCGAATGGTCGATTTTGCATGCCGTTTCTTTTAAAGCAATAAAATCAAATAAAACCAAATACACCGCCGTTTGTAATATAGATGCAAAATGTCCATGGAGAATTCATGTTATTGTCTCAATAAAATCAAAGCAGAACTGGTAGATTGTAAGGAAATATCCTAGCGAACACAATTGTGTTAACCCAATGGTGAACTTCACTCACAAGCAGGAGACGTCCAATTTTGTAGTGACAAAAATATTACCTTTTGTGAAAGCCAATCAGAACATTACAGCCGGGATGGTAGAAGTTTTGATAAAAGAATAGTTGTTCGTGAAAATTAGCTATATGAAGGCTTGTAGAGCTTTGAGTAAGGCGGTGGAAAGAATTTATGGCGACTGGGCGGAGTCATATAGCAGTTTAAGGCAATATTTTGCTGAAATAACTAGATCGAACCCGGGAAGTGTTGGACACGTTACGACTGATGACTATGGAGTCTTTGATCGAGATTTTTAGGCCTTTGGACCTTGTATTGAAGGATTTGTTCATTGTCGTCCGTTATTATGTATTGACGGGACACATTTGTACGGGAAATACAAAGGGACACTACTTGTGGCCACTGTTGTTAATGCAGATGATTACTTATACCCTTTAGCGTACGCAATTATAGAGTCCGAATCCTGGGATAGTTGGGGGTTGTTTTTTGCCTGCATGCGGCGGTTCATTCACAGTGTTAACAATCGATGAATTACCTTCATTTCGAATCGAATGAAAGGAATACCATCTGCCTTGGAATCGAAATGATGTTTGCCACATAAACACAGATTTTGTGCTAGACATCTTAAAGCTAATTTTCAAGCTGTAGGGTTTAGAGAAAAACGATTAACCGGACTTTTTTATGCTACAGCTTGTGCTGCGGAAGAAGCCGAGTACATCAAAATACGTGAAGAAATCAAAACTATAAGCATCAGGGCTCACAATTGGATAGAAAGGAGTTTGGGAACGCACGAGGAAAATTGGGCATTGTGTAAAGATGATGGCGGTCGATTTCATGTCATGACCACTAACTGCGCAAAAAGTTTCAACGGTGTTCTTAAAGGAGCTAGGTCTTTACCTGTCAAAGCTTTAGTTGCACGCATCTTTTTCAGGTCGTTTTATTATTTTTGTCAACGAAGAGAAGCGACAGCAAAACCGACTTCCCATCTTACTCCAAAGTGGGAAGCCAAGATTGCCGAAAGAGCTAACGAAGCTAGGCGTACAAGAATAATTCGATTTAGTCAATCTGAGTGGCAAGTTGTGCTATTTCGGTGACAAGTTCAAAGTACTAATCAACGGTAACAGTTGCTCTTGTACATGCAACATCCCTCTTTTAGAGCACGTACCGTGTACGCATGTTATGGCCGCTTGCTCAATGGTTTCCAATGGAGCAAATAGAGCCCATCATGACTTTGCCTCAACATGGTATTCCGCAGCGAAATATCTGGCCGCTTACACCCCCGAGTTTCACTCGGTCTGAGATAAACGCTATTAGAGTTCAAGTGATAGTTAATTGGTCCTACCACCGGTAGTTAAAAGACAACCAGGACGTCCACGTTCAACTAGAATTAAAGGTACAATGGACAAGATGCAGACCCCTAAAGGAAATAGGTGCAGCAAATGTGGTGTTCTTGGTCATAAAAAAAATCGTGTTAATACGACAACTTAATGTTTTCGTTTTATTTTGTTTGCAATTCTAATTCGAATGCATTCTAGTTTGTCCGAGAACGATTGTTTGTGTAATCTAATGTTGTATGCAAAGTTCATTCGACACTTATTTATTTTGTCGTTAACATTCTAATGTAGAGTGTATTAAAAGTTTATTGTGGACTTATTTAGAAACTTGAATACATTGATGGGTAATTAACAGAGCGACATTTCTAATGCCGCTTATGGGCAGCAATTGAAATGACGCTTCGAGCAGCATTTGTAATGCTGCTTTGAGCGGCAATTGAGATGTCGCACGTTGGTAGCATTTAAAAAGTCACCATGTTGCCTATATATTTGCTAAGTTTTTGCAACTACCCCACCCACACCCTAACTTTACCAAATCTATTTCATCAAAAGCTCCAGGTTTTATATTGCTATTAATTTTCTATTTACCGTAAATTGCATTTCAATTTAACAAGGCGGCTCAAAGGTAAGTATTATACTATTCTCGTTCAATTTCAACAATTGTTTTCTCGATGTATTATTTGATTGTATTCATAGGTGTATAATGGACAATTGGGAAATTGATGACAAAACAATGATGAAGATGTACGACAAATTCGAACAAAATAGAGGAAAGGGGATTTCAAGTGGCGCCGGCCTTGAAGTTTATTTTGTACCGAAGACACAATTTGAAGAAGAACCCCCGGTTGTGGATAGTGGAACATCATATGGAGAAGCCGTGGCTGATAAACCAATCCAACAATCGCTCCATGCACGTCTTTTAGGTGTCCTTGGTCGGCAAAATCATGCAAGCTCAAGCTCCCATGCTCCATGTGCAGTTTGTGACTGTGGAGAGGAATGCGAAGTAGTCGTTTGCAGAAATGATAGGAACGCTGGATGTCTTGTTCTTTGACAAACAGGATAGTAGAATTTGTTTGATAGAGAAGCATTTCGCCTTGGTCTTTTTAGGAACCTCTTCCGCAAGCTCGTCGACTATGTCCAACACATGATACATACCATCCGCCTGCATATAACATAAACCATTATGAGTTTCATAAGTACCATACAAGTTGCCAATATTAATACGTACCACATTCCATTCTAATGGAGCTCGTGGAGTGTAAGATGCCACCTCTTGCTTGGGTTCTTCCGCTCGTCTTCATAGCACATAACGATGAGTGATATTCCAATACCAGCTAAGATACTCCTCATCGATCAGAGTAACTTCGCGCTCGTCTTCCCCAGCTACAAAACGGTTGTTCCATAACTCAATCATCGACTCAAACTCTTCATCGGCGTATGAAAGAGCATAATATGGAGCAGGATACGGTAAGTGCTGTCGAAGACCAAACTGTCTTATGACTCTGTCTGGCAGATGGTATGCTAAATCTCCGAAACAAAAAATCATAAGTCTTGCCCGCCATAATGGCCTGTCCACTGTACAAAGAGCCGAAAGGGCCTGAAGGTATGCCTCGGAATATGGATTCTATGTCACTACAATGTAATCTAAGACATCAAACTCGTTCCGGTAGAAGGTTAGATTGCGTCTGGGGGTCATTTTTGTATTCTTCGGGCCAATCCATCTGTAATAGCAACAAGTTATAGGAAGTATTCAAATTTACTGTGTCGATACCAAAACGCTAACAACATTTTTTTACCTCCCTCCATATGGCTTTGAATTGTCAATTATTTGTGTCTTCATAGAAATACGACCAACCGGAAGGTAGGTCCATGACCAAAGCTGCAAGTGTGAAACTTATTTTTAGTTACGGATTTACGACAATTTCAAATATGCAACAACAAATAACTATGTCCGTACCTAAAGTAGAGTCATACACCCACCAACGGACCGTTGTTGGACCAAAGCAACCCTCGTAAGCTCTGTATAGGTGAAAGCTAGCACCGCACTACCCCATGAGTATTGCCAACATGAATCGAAGACTTCTAACAATGGAAGCCATTGAAGGGCCACTCTTGTCTTCGATCGATCATAAAAAATACGTTGCGTGATGATGTGCAACATAATAGCGCGGGTGCGCTGGGCAATCTGCAAAGGAGAGGCACGATAGGGAATATCACCGGCCAACTGCTCCCTAAACCACGTGGTCATTATCGACTCATTTCCCCACCTCACGTCTTCTGGAGGAGACAAGCCGAGCAAGGGCTCACGCAATTCCATACAATTTCTTGGGAAATCCGGTTTCAAGATGGGATCCCCGTTAATCGGCAATCCGAGCAATATAGCTACGCCTTTCAAAGTGATTGTCATCTCACCTACTCTGAGATGAAATGTAGACGTTTCCGGTCGCCATCTACCAATCAAATCCGTCAAAAGATATTAGTCGAATTGTGTATATCCCAACTTATTGACAACACTAAATCCAGCTCTGTCTAATAGTTCCAACATGCTTGGATGCGCTGACGTGACGAGCTTTAAAGTGGATGAATGGTCAATGAAGCCGTCCGGCTCAACCCTTTGTCGATAAATAATAACAAATGATAGCAATTATGGTAATTAGCAACACTTTGCAAAAGTAATGACAAATTATATGAGCTTGTACCTCCATCATATCGATGTTGTTTGTGCAATGTTGAGGTTGGAGGTAAAGCACACTAGGATCGGTCCGGACGCTATTTCGTCATATTCTACCACAATAACATTACATAATCATAGTCATACCATAATACATCCTTATATCAACTCAAGAAACAATTAAACATGCGCTCTAAGTGACTACTCAACTTCATTGTAGTATACAACCATAGATTTGCAATTATAGAACAATTTTAGCCCTAAACCCTAAATTGAAAAAATGACAATTAGAGACAAAATCGATAGATTTCATACCTATAGGATGTGCTTGAGACGATGAGGAAGCCATAGTTCAAATTCTAGCTAGATTTAAGTAGTTTTCTATTTGAAAATTTGATTTTTGCTGAATTGGGGGGGGGGGGTTCGGGTTTTTTGTAAAGAGATCTTGAGAGAAGGGAGAGTGAGAGTGTATGGATGAATGGGCTGCAAATTTACAGAGAGCAAAGAAATCGACAGCATTTGAGATGCCGCATACTAGCGGCATCTCAAATGCCGCCAGTGTTGTTTTCCATATTACACGTGTACTGGTGGCATTTGAGATGCCGCCAGCACACGTGGCGTCCAACGTGGCCAAAACTGGTCTATTTGTGTAATAAGTTTTGAAATTGGTCTAATATTGTTATTTGTTTTGAAATTTGGCCTATATAGAAAATTTATCATATATATATATATATATATATATAGAAAGAAAGAGAACAATTATTAAAAATTATTTATAATTCAAAATTAACTTAGTTTTGCAAACATAATAATTTTAGTATTTTAATTTATATATATTATGAATAAAATTATGTTTTCATCCATAAATAATTAACAAAAACTAATCTATTGATGAAAATTAAAATTTTACAATTTTCGAAAATCTAGGTTCATAAAATAGAGCTTAGAAAAAATCTAGAGATTTTTCAAAGTTGAAATATTATTTTTTAAAACAAATACATTGATTTTGGCAATAATTATTTAGTATAAAATAATATATTATTAAAAATTAAAAATTAAAAATTTCAGAAATTATAGGATTATGAATGAATAATTAGGAAAAAATTTGAAGAAATTTTCAATTAAAGTATTATTTTAATAAATCATAAACAGTTTTTCCAAAATAATATTAATTATTAAAAATAATAAAATTTATTGAAAAATTCCTAATTTTTTCCATATGTTTCTGAAATGATATAATATTTTTTTAAAATATAAAATTGAATTTTTAATGAAAAAAATTAATTTTATATATAATAAACAATTCAAAAATTCAATAAATGTTAATTTAAAAACATGAATATATGTATGATAATTAATTTTCGAATTTGTAAATTCATATTATATATAAATAAGTGCACTAAATTTTTTAAATCATATGTATATCTTATATATGCATATATGCTATTATGAGAGAGAAATATACACTAATATATATATATATTAAATTATTAATAAATATATATAAAACAATTATTAATGACAAAATTTGATTTTGTACAGTAAACAACATTTGTCTATACATAAATCAAATAGTATAACAAGCAAATTATGCACATAACCAAACTGATTTGTGACAACTACATCTACTTACAAAATCTCATATAACTATATATATAGTAGCAATATATTTAAACAGATATGAAATTGCTCATTATAGGATCATAGAATATAATTTAATTACTGTAATATGAATTAAAATTACCAATTAATGATGCCTTTGAATCCACGTTGAAGCAATGACTTCCCTTTCTTTTACTGTTCTTGATTCGTCAGATCGCAAGTCCAGAATCACCGACCTCTAACTATCGAATAGTATTATTTTAATTTGAAATATATTTGAGAATTTTGGAGTAGATTGAGAGTTATGTTTTAACCAGTAATGTAGAAGATAATGGCAGCCAAAAAAAGGTTCATCATTATTTTTAGAGACACACACACACACACACATAGGGTTGTGTTAGAGAGAAACGAGGAAAACCATTTTACCCATTCTCACTTGATCTCAACCCGTTATCTCCAAGCCAATTCCCTATGTTTTAGCCACCTCTAGACCTTCCCAAAACCGAAATTTTGAAGCCCTAATGATGGACCTTAAACTCATCTAAGCCCAAGTCAAATTACTATGCAATTAAATCTAATTTAATCGTTTGTCGGTATTGTATATCGATCGATATATTTATAACTGTTATAAATATATATAACATTATTTATTTCCCAAATCATATTCAAAATTTATAATTAATATTTCATAAATATTAATTAATTTAATTAATTAATAACAATTATAAACTAATTAAATCGTTCGGTCTGAAGGGAATTCATCATTTCGGTTGTGTAACTCTTGGGTGTATTTGGCTAGCAATTAACATTAAACTATTCTAATGTTAACGTTCACATGTCACTTAGCAGGTGGTGTGACATTATGGTCAAATTTATCGCTTACTCATTTTCGGTAAAATCCAATTTTAGTTTAATAAGCGTTACCTGGTTGTAACATTTGTTTACATTAATTCTCTTCGTCAAAACTATATCACTTTGGACTTATAGAATTTGGTAATGGTCAAAATTCCAACCTCATCTACATTCAACTTTATAGTCTAAATATAAAGTCCTTAGTTCAATAATAATAATTATTATTAACTGAAATCTCTGGCGAGAGACTTTGACTTTGAGTTGACTTGAGTTGACTGTGATACTAACCGCATATAACTAAGGAGACGAATCCTCTCTTGAATAGTGCTTCACTTCCAATACTTCCACTCGACCCAACTATGGTCACTCGATGGACGCCATGCCATGATTTGGCTATAATCAAAGCGAAGCTTTCATATTGAAGATCCACAGTATTCTCAAGTCGAGAGAACCGTGTAAATCAGTGACATCGATATTTTCCTGTTTGACCTTAGTTATATTAACCAACAGAAAACTATCAAGTGAGTCGTTCCATAGTTATCCAATAACTATTAGTACGTAACCCCTAGGTGCTCCCAGCAGTCATGAGTAATACACTGCCCAATATTTGGAGAGCGTTACGTACTCCAGTCTCAACGGATACATCGATATCCAGTCTCGATGCATCTTGACTATGAATATTTAAAATGGTATATTTGTTTCGTTGTGATAAATTACTCACGGTTACAACACTTTGTAACTACTATCATAAAATATACCATTTATGGATTTTTCTATTAAATATACTTTTAATTAAGTTAATTAATCAATATAATCACATTATATCAAGTATATAATAGGAAGAAATTACTTTTATTTCGAACAAGATTGGTCAATGAGTTAGATATATATAACAAATTACATAATTGTCCCTGGGGCATACCTCTAACTCTACCAATACACACACACATATGCATATATATATATATATATATGTATGTATGTATGTATATATTTATAGTCGTGTGTATATTCATATGTGTAAATATATATTAATAAAATAATAATAAATAACATATATTATATAAAGGGGTTAATGTGTCCGTTGCAATGTAAATTCCAACACTTATATATGAGCACATTAAAGTACACGTATATGTGTTGCATGTACATTTACATATATTGAATATGCATATACACTTTATATATTAAGTATATACACAAAATCAAATCCTTAAATAAATTAATTAAACAAAATAAAGATTTTATTCAAAATTATTTGCATTGGATCCGAATCAATCTAAACTTCATAAGCCGAATAAGATCTAAAAATAGATTTTTTTTAAATTCACCCTTTAACACATTGTGTGCTAGTCCAGTTCCTTCAGTTAATACCTTCCAAAGGTTGAAAGAGCAAAGGAATGTTGGAGAAATAAACCGACATCGAGTAGAAAGAACTTGCACATATGCTAGATAACCGAAGTGCTCCACCGTAGTAAGAAAGACTATTCCTTCAACAATAATAATATCTTTTTCTAGTATACAACTTCTCTACCTCTCAAAACGCGAAGCACTAAGAACTTTCCTTTTCATGATACTATAATGAGGAGATTTGTATAAAAAATACCCTAATAGGCGATCTATCCAAAATGCAATACCCGCATCTACTATTTCACTAGGGCGTGTTATCGGTTTACCAATGAAGTCCACATCAAATTTGTTTAGGAGAATAAGTTCCAACATTACCCGATTTTTCTTAAAGAGGGAAGTCCAAATAATTAGGCTTTTGAGCAAGATCCATTTTTGTTAGTGTCAACTATTTTATTACTAGCCAAATATCTTGACATTAGCAGAATAAAAAACCTTCAAGATTTCATTAGTCAACACAGCAGTGCAGTGCATGTGTTGGTAGGGTAAAAGGAGATTAAGCTACAAGCGGATGCAGAATAGATGCAAACGGAGCAGACAATGGCAGTAGGAATCAGAAACAATGGACGAGAAAGTAGCTGGAGATTTCTTCTGAGGCTTGAAAGCTTTGTCGGATCTTAGAGAGGAGGGCGACAACATAAGAGTGGACGGAGACGAAAGGAGCTGTCATCAGCTGATTTGCGCATAGCCCTAGTCACTAGATTTGAAATAAAGGGCGACAATGTAATGCATGAAAAAAAGTGCAAGGTTAGGAAGCGACAAGATGCGAAGACATGGAAGCGAAATAGTAGAGCGGCGTTGGAGAGGTAGAAATAAAGGAGTTGTATCGATTTAGTGAGCTCGCACAAATCGCCTACAATCTGTTGGCTTTCATTTCGTGTTATATCCACTCATGAAATAATTTAAGAAAAATACGGACATTTTTAAAAAGAATACTGTAAAATTCTTTCATCCGCCTTTCAGTTTGCGTTCGAGAAATGCGTTTTTGTGTCATCGTGTCGTCTTCAAACTATCCATTTGCCTTCTGCAATGAAGAGCGTGGTGAAATGAGACATTAAATGACTGCGAATGCACCTTCTGTGTTTTTATAAACTCCTTAAATACAATTAATGTGCACAAAGTATTGTAAATGCATTATGCATTTATTATATTAATGTAGTGATTTGGCCTGGCTTATTCCAACTATAAATGGTTTGGATGTGAATTGAAGCATTTTGATGTTATTTTAAATATATATGTTTATATTTAGGCTTGGGGAATAATGAAAAGCTAAAAAATAGGATACCTTGATCTCTTTGGAGGTGAAACGTTAAATTTCAAATTTTAAAAAGAGTGCCGTTGAGCCTTTTCTTTTGCCCACGTGGACCTTCTTTTACCAAACCATTCAACATAATAGTGCAATTTTTCTTCATCGTCCATTTCAAAACTCTTTTCACCATCGACCGTTCATTCCCTGCCCTTCCTCTATATGCTCCTTCCCATAATCAACAGACAAAAACTCAACTGAGCTCCATTAACAAACATTTTAGGCTTATCCTCGTTGAAGCAATCGAAGAAAAACCCTAATTTTTGCTTCAAAAGCTCTCAGGATTCTTCGACTGCATATACTCTTCTGGAACTCCTCAGCCAGGTATACCGTAATTTTCTCAGTACTATATTTCCAGCTTGAAGGATTGATTACAGTTTTCATTGTAATGCTGCAGAATGTTGAGGGATGCGAATAAATTTCGAAGGAACCGTAGTAAAGCTCCACAATCTGAGGAATCTGACGAAAATCTTCCAGTGGATGATACAAGTTCTTTGAGATTGGACCCAAATCGACCTCCTTTGAATTTGATCCAACAATCATTCCAACGTACCTCTCAAAATTCGATTTTCAAAAGGAAATTTGAGAGAACACCTTCGAAAAATAAAAATAGGGCGTTTCCAGAGTTTCGCACCCCTGAGAGACCAAGGAACGGTGGCTATACTCCTATGAATGGCAGAAAAGCTAATTCTGTTCAGTCGGACTGTAGCTCTACTCAGAGTACGCCAATTAAGAGTGTGTCTAAACCTGGGTATTCAGTTGCTGGCAGCGCTCGGTTACCCATGAGTGGTAATAAGGCGTGTTCTGTATATGCTGCTAAGGAAGTGCAGCATTTTGATCTTAGGGAAGATCCATCATTTTGGCTGGATCACAATGTGCAGGTGATTTACTGTTCATTGGACTGTTGATTATTATATTAGGTAGCATTTATCCTTGTTAGAGTTCTCTGAATTATATGAGTTAGATGTAATGTATTTGGAATATGGGAGATTACTAACTTCTGGTTCACTGACTGAGTTGTTGTATTTTGAATATGGGATATGAACAATGTTGATTGCAGATGGGTTTTGTTATAAGGATTATATGGCTCATAATTATGACTATTTTGTGCTGTAGAAAAGTGAAATGGACATGGTTTAAGATTGGATAGTTTCACTGCCATGGCATAAACTATAAGGTCTTCTATGTGTTATGTTGCTTGGTCAATTTGATTACTGAGCGTGGTTCTCCATCTTTTATTTCTTCTATTTGATGAAAACCTGAACTGTTCTTCATTTGAGGAGTTCAGAGTAGTTATATTGTTAGTAATTGTTAGGATTTTAGTGGTGCAAAACCTAACAACAAACTCGGAAATTTTGCGGAAGCATCTTAAGTCATTCAAGTAAGAAGAGATGACTTCTGTATACAAACACTAAAATCACTGGTCACGCCAATATCCGAAGCACATAACCCAAAATGATAAGTCAATTTTTCCACCAATTTCCATTATTGATGTACAAACAGATGTTTATAATTACTCCGGTCAAATAAAAGAAACAAATTACAAACTGAATACATTTCAACCAATTTCAACCATTCACAAACAATTTTAACCAATAAATCAAATCTTTTATTTTATGATAAGTCCCTATACAGACAGACAAAAAAGAGGGGAAAAAAAAAGAAAAAAAGAAAGAAAGGGTAAATATGAGAAAGAAATGTAAAAAACGATAACATGTATAAATGTGAAGTATGATAAGGGTATAATGAAAAGACGAGTACGGGTGAAAGGAATAATTGGGTTTTGATCGTAAAATACTGGGTGCTTAATGACAAAAAAACAAGGGTTTAGATCATTTGATCGAATAATCATTCTAATTATTTTACATATGAAACTTAACTGTAGCACTTATATAGTGCGCTAAACAGATTTCACTAAACATCAAATATTGTCTGCCAAAGCATTTGGCATGTCCGTTTGGACAAATATATCACATGCACTGTTACGCACACCTAAGCTTAGAAAAGCCCTATGCACAAACGTTGTGCGTTTCATCAAATCAAAGTGCATACTGCATACGGCAAAAGATGCAAATAAAGTGCAGAAGGCACACAAAAAGGCCAAAAAGGCGCACTTTACACGGTACTAGTGTTTAACCCGTGTATTGCACATAGTATGTTTTAAAAAAAATAATTGTATAATTTTTTTTTTAAAATTGATAATTGCACACAAAAAGACCAAAAAAGGTGCACTTTACACTAATTTCTTATTTTTTAGTATTTAATATTTATTAAGAAAATAAATGAAAGTTAGTATTCTTAATTGATTTTAAAATTAATATTTTTATAAATTTCAACATATAAATATTTGTGTACATAGATTTGGAGTTTAACAATTTGCTTTAGTACATTTGTTTGTTTAAAAGATAAAAGATTGACCAATAGTAATGAATTTCAAATATTATTTGAGAGAATGACAAAAGTACCTAAAAATGAAAGCGTAATAGCAATGAATTAGTATATTCTTATGCATTTTAAAGCTCTTGCAGTTAATATATGATCAAAGTGACACTAAATATTTATTTAACGAATAAAAGACGTTACAAATCATATTGTTGTTGTGATTATGCAAAAATTATAACATGGTTTTTGGATCGTTTTTTCATACCTCAATAATTTTAATTTATAATAAAAATTTTCTAGAAAATAATTAATATGTGCCTTGAAGAGACAGTAAAATTGAAAGTAAAATACTTTTAATCAAAATATTGTGTATTTGTATCCATTAATTAACGTAAATTAAGAATATACATAATCAAAATTTAACATGTTCACACTACACATTAACTGAAAGTATTCATTATTTTTCAAAATTACAAACTACAATATTCATCACTCATCATTAATTTAATTTCATTCTTAACAAAAATAAATTTTACTAATGATCAAAGAATTCACTTGAGTTTTAAATTTTAAAAGGAAAAAAAACCCTTGGTAGATGTTTGTAATAATATATGTTTTATAAAGAAAAACTTATGTATATGTTTGTCTGTAATGAAGTACAGATTTTAGAAAGAAAATCTATGTGTATTTTTCTTTGTAGTAAAGTACTAATTTTAGAAAGAAATAAATTATGTATACTTGGATATAAGAGAACTAAAGACAATTTTGTATACAATTGTGAAAATTATAAGTTATATGGACTTGAATGAAATATTAGTCTACAATTTTTGTCAATATAAAGGTGGTATACAATGCATGGAATTATCATTTTTTAGGACTTGTTGGATCAAATAACAATAATTATTTAATTGGGTTTATTTTAAAAGTTCAAATTTTAGATCACTTGATTAACTTAAATATATGGTTTTCAAAACTTTATAATATTGAACATCATCTTTTATAAACTGATATTTTTGCCATAGATACTCTGACAAGTAAATCAGAATGGTCAGTGAGCATTATCTCTTCGTATTTTCATCTGCAGTGAATACGGAACATTATCCAATTATGATTTGACATTCCGGCAATATAAAGGCCCATCAGTTTGGATAGACTGGATGATAAATAGTATGACACTGTATCACCCACCCCCTTGGTTTTTTAACCTGTTTAATTAATATTTTATTAATTTCAGGTTGTGATTCGTGTTCGCCCTATCAGTTTTAAAGAACAAAGCTTAGAAGGTTATCGCAGATGTTTGAAGCAGGAAAGCGCTCAAAGCATTACATGGATTGGACCACCAGAGAGTCGTTTTACATTTGATTATGTAGCATGCGAAACTATAAGCCAGGTTAGCACATATCTGAAAATAACCGAACAATCTTTCCTGTACCATATAACATGATATGTTATTTATAAAACCTCAACTAGTCTGTCATTTCAGCTAATGGTGGCAAAACAGGATATGTTATTTAGAAACCTCAATCAATCTTTCTCAAATTCTTTTACAATTTTTTTCTTCATTGCAAATGCAGAAAATATATTCAGATGTGGTATGTTTTCAGCGACCTGAATATATTTAGACTACAAAATATAGCTTCATATCACTTAACTCTAGCTTTATGAATTAAGATACAGTTTCAATACCTATGATATGGCCACTCTTAATGGAGGTTTTGGTTCTTCTTTTTTAAATAAAGGTTTTTAATGTCTTCTGATTCATATATGTTTGTATGTCACTGTAGAAGGTTTTTGAGCAATTTCTTTCTGACTCTAATATAATTTTGTGCAGGAAAATCTTTTTCGAGTGGCTGGTTTGCCAATGATTGAAAATTGCATGTCCGGATACAATAGTTGCATGTTTGCATATGGCCAAGTGCGTTTGACTATTGATTATTATTGCTATGTCGTTTCCAGAAATTTTACCATGCATTATTCATTACTTATTGGTATTTGTAACCATAGACTGGAAGTGGGAAAACACACACTATGCTTGGAGAAATCAATGGTGCTGAACTCGGTCCTAGTATAAATCGTGGAATGACACCAAGGATTTTCGAATTTCTTTTTGCACGAATTAAGGCGGTAAATTGCCATGCTCAACTCCGTATATCAGTGCAATTTTTAGCTGGTATTCTCCCGTTTGCATTCTTATACTGATAACTGTTAATTTTGACAGGAAGAAGAAAGTAGAAGAGACGAGGAACTTAAATACAGCTGCAAGTGTTCGTTTTTGGAGATATACAACGAACAAATTACTGACCTACTTGATCCTTCATCCACCAACTTGCTAGTGAGCTCATAACATTTTGTTGATATTCATTTCTTTTTTCTTATACTAATATTTGTAACTGTGTATTAACTAGCGTATAAACTTTTTTCTGCAGTTACGAGAAGATGTACAAAAGGGTGTGTATGTTGAAAACCTTACGGAATTTGAAGTTGGAACTGTCAATGATATTTTGAATATTATTTTTCAGGTATATATAATTTCACGCTTTTACTGCTTTTTAATGTTCATGAATAGTTAAATTTCTTAAAAGCTATTATTTTTCCCCAACCTTTTAGGGTACTACAAATAGGAAAGTGGCAGCAACAAACATGAATCATGAAAGCAGCCGATCACATAGTGTGTTTACTTGTGTTATTGAAAGTAGATGGGTAAAAGATTCGGTCAATAACAAACGATTTGCAAGGTTAAACCTTGTTGATCTTGCTGGTTCAGAAAGGTTAGAACTAAGAGATTGACATTTCTTTTATCTATAATTGTGGTAGCAGCAATTAGGTATTTTTATCTAGCACCACAGTGCATGAAGGTTATATATAATAAACTTTCTATCTTATGCTAAAACAGACAAAAAACATCTGGTGCTGAAGGTGAGCGTCTGAAGGAAGCTGCTAACATTAACAAGTCATTGTCGACACTTGGGTATGTTTATTGTAACTATAAATTGAAGTCAGCTCTTACTTTTAAGTAATTTTGTTTAGATTCTCATTCTCTTTAACATGCCTGTAGCAAAACTGTTTTTTTGGTACTTCAAAGCCATAAATGTAGTTTCTGAGTGTCTTAAGTTCATAGGAATGTCTGTTAACAAGGCATTATAGCCTTTTGAAGGAAGAAAATACCTCTTTCAAGGAACTACATTAAGTGTAATAATATATTATTCTTTTTTATAAAGCCTTGATAAGTAATCTCGAAATACAGTCATGTAATATTGGTACTTTCTGAAGCGGCGCATGGGAAACAACGTCATGTTCCCTATCGGGACTCTAGGCTAACATTTCTTCTCCAGGTTTTAGTTAATTTTGTTTCTTTCATCTTCAGTAATTTCTTTAGTAGTTCATTTATCAATTCAATACCGCCCACGATCTATGTTCTTCAGGATTCTCTTGGGGGGAATTCAAAAACTATTATCATAGCAAATGTTAGTCCTTCAATATGGTAATTAATCCTCCTGCCCGTTCTTCTTCACATAAAATATTGTTCTTAATATGGCAACGCATGTATTATATTAGTCTTCTTAATATACCACCCTATTTGTGATGCAGCTCTGCCAATGAAACCCTTAGCACGCTTAAATTTGCTCAACGTGCAAGACTTGTGCAGAACAATGTAAGTAGAATTATAATTAAAATTATTTACAAAATTTCTCAGATCAGAATATGTTATTGTATATTTAAATTTCTCATTGCTGTGGTTTGTAAATAACTAGGCTGTTGTTAACGAAGATGCTTCAGGAGACATAAGTGCTTTGCAACATCAAATTCGCTTGTTAAAGGTTAGCAGTTGCCAGTATAAGGTTATTTCGACAATTATTTTCAAACAGTATATTACTATTTATTCTTCAGGAGGAGCTCTCACTTCTTAAGCGCCAGTACGTTTCAAGATCATTATCATTCCAAACGGCCTTTGTTAATGAAGATGTTGATGGCTGTGCTGAAGATGTGCATAAATTGAGTGATGTTGATAGCTACCAAAATGTGAGAGTAAATACCGAACAGGTACAAGCAAGAATGGATATCTGTTCCAATTATGGAATGATATAAGTTTTGCAGTAACTGTTTTTACAAATAAGTGTTTCAATATTTAGGTGAGATCTTTGGAAGCAGCACTAGCTGGTGCATTGAGAAGAGAAAAGATCGCTGACCACACAATCAAAAAATATGAAGCAAAAATTGAACGACTAAATAATTTGGTAAACATATATATTTTTACATATATTGTCCACTTGAT
Organism: Allium fistulosum; assembly: GCA_030737815.1. Classification (NCBI taxonomy): domain Eukaryota; kingdom Viridiplantae; phylum Streptophyta; class Magnoliopsida; order Asparagales; family Amaryllidaceae; genus Allium; species Allium fistulosum. The sequence continues at coordinate 1,326,333,206 of CM060904.1, forward strand.
GCTAAAAAATAATGGTATGAATATGTGATTAGCTACTACATTTAACAGGTTCGACAGAGAGAAGAGGATTCACGATGCTCTAAGATGATGCTTAAATTTCGCGAGGAGAAGATTCAGCGAATGGAAGCAGTTCTCATGGGTCAGTTGCCACTTGATTCGTATTTGATGAAAGAGAATATTTCTCAATCTGAGGAAATAGATCTTCTTAGAAGCAAAGCTGAAAGGAACCCTGAAGTAACTCGTTTTGCTTCCGAAAACATTAGGCTATTGGATCAACTCAGAAGGTATAGATGATGAAGTTCTTGAGATCAATAAATGAGATTGATGCAATAAATTCATATCATGCTTTCACAGGTATCAGGAATTTTATGAAGAAGGTGAAAGGGAGCAGTTATTGAATGAAGTATCCGAATTGCGAAACCAGGTGAGTGTTTCAAAAGCATGTCTTGTAAAAGTTGGTGGTTTTGTAGAGTGATATATCTTTATCTTAAATTGCCTTTGCTTTTTTATGGTAGTATTTCAGTTTACATTGAGTATTTTCGTAGCTTAAGCTATGAAAGAATCCTGGCTTTCACAGCAGTTAATTGTGTGAATGCTTGTATGATTTTGGCATGGTCTGAAGCGACGAGTTTTCTAACACTTTGACTGTTCGCAGTTATTATTTATTTTCGATGGGAAAATTGAGCAAGATCAGCAATCAAACCAGCATTCAGATATCCAGGTTGATTTTTTAGTTTTTAAATTCATGTTCCAATGTTTCTCTTACAACTGCATGATGATCAAAGTTTCTTGTGTTGTAGTTGGCTTCACATCCTCAAGTTCTTGGATCTGGGGGAAATTATGAAACTATATGTGATGAGGTATTCATATATTTAAGAAAAATAGCATGGTTTATTGTTTTGTTACCCGTTATATATATTTTTAAAACTCAGTGTTAACCATTTATTTTCCTCATTTTATACTTAGTTAAAGGAAACATCTCAGGAGTTGATGCAGTGCAGAAACAGACTAAACAACTGTTTAGAGACCAATGAAAGCCTCACTAGGTGAACATTGCAATTTTATATATAATGTTTACCATTTATTTTCCCCATTGTATCAAGGAGCCTTCAACGGCGAATCACACATGCAGAGATGTTGTACTTGTATTGTATAAGTTTTATTTCCTTCCTTTTTGTGTTTCAGATATAATATATGTCTTTCCATTTTCACATGCAGGGAGATAAACAATCTGTACACAGAATTAAATGACATCAAATCTACAAAGGATGGCCATCAGCATATTAATTTTGAACCTGATAATATGGTATGCTAGTAAAGGTTTTTCTTCTTCTTTTATTTAAAAAAGCAGTAATTCTTCATGAATTGTTTAATGTGGCTGTTAAAATCATAAAATTCAAATCTTTTTCCTTTTGTTTTGTACACTAGACAACCGGGGTTCTTATTCAGTACAATATTCAGTAGTGTGTTTAGATTTTCCTCATTCATTCGAATCATTCCTTTTCCCTTCAACAGTTGGTCGATAAAGCGGAAAATAATCTAAAGCTTCAACTGGAGCTGGATATACTTAAATTAATTCTTGAAGAAGAAAAGACAGCACGTTTGGAGTTAGAAAAGAGACTTATGGTTACTGAAAATGAGCTCAAAAGTGCAAAGGAAAGGATTTTGCAAGCTGAATGTACGGAAAATGAATTGAAAGATGCCAAAATTTTAATTGAAGCCCTTGAAGCCCAACAAATTATACTGATTGATGAGGTTGAGAGGCTAAGTGACAGTAAAGCTCACTATTTAGAGCTTGTGAAGAAACAAGAACAAGAGCTTACTGATTTGAAAAATCATACCGCCCTTTCGCCCTGTAAATCTGTAAAGAACTTAAAAAGTGAGGACTCTCCTCTGCAAAAGAAATTAGCATGCATGCAAGCTTCTCTTGAAAAAGCAAAGATCATGAATTCAAGATTTCAGAGTGATCAAGTATGTCAATCATCTCTAGAAGATGAAAAGGATGAAATACGCAGGCAGGTTGAAATGGAGACCACTGAAGTAATTGTATGCTTGCAAGAGGAGCTTACAACTTTACAACAGAGTCTAATTAGTATGGAAAAAGAATCTAAAGAGCTAAATGAAAGGCTCTCCATCGTTAATCAAGACAATGAAAAACTTAGAGACTTGTTAGAAGAGAAAGAGAATCTATCTGAAGATTGGGAGAAATTAGGATGTGAGATAGCAGAAGTTCTTGCTAATGGAAATGTTGCTATTGAAGATGTCTCTGAATCGGTAGCTGGACAAGTTGGGAATATTATAAAAAGCATTACAGACAAAGAATTGTTAATTGAGGAGCTTCAGAAATATCTGAATGATGCACTTAACGTGAAATATGACCTTGAATGGAAATTAACGTCCTTAAGAGGAGCGATGGTAGCTGTCACAGAGGCACAACAGAGAGAAAGTTATGATAGAGATAGAGAAATTATTGATCTAAATTTAAAGCTTTCTGAAAAAACGCGGCAAATAGCTTACCTGGAGAAAAACATTATCGTTGGCGAAGACCGTCTAAGGTATTCCGGGATGTGTGCAGTTACTTCCTTTGTTGTTATAAATCATTTATCTGAAATCAACGCTGCACTAAAAGATCAGATAAGTCAAGTTGAAGCAGAAAAGGAGATGCAATCGGTGAAATTACAGTCGGAGCAATTTTGCAAACAGATAAAAAAGCTTCAGATTAACTCTTACCCATTTGATGAATGTACTACTGGTGAAGGCAAGTAAGTTAAATACGTTGATATTAATAAATATTATTCTGTATCAACTGCTTCAGCTATAAACTTTGCCAATTTATTATATTATTTAGACTGTTGTATGCACAGAGTGGATTTCAATCAAATGGAGGAACTGTGAGTGAAGAGCTACATGATTTAAGATGGAATAATAAATTAGTTTTGGATGGAGAAAAGACCATTGCCCTCCTCAGGAAGGAGCTAGAATCAGCACTTGATAGCTTAAAAGATGTACATGGTAAAATATCCAAATTACACGCTGATAGGGAAGAAATACTATTATTTGAGATTCAAAGGAAGAAAAGCATTGATCAATTGACAACTGAAGTCACACGATTGGAATCAGAGATTATTAATAAGGATAAGCAGTATGAGTTAAAATTACAGGAACTAGACGGTATGTTAAAGAGAGCCATTGAAAGTGCAACATTATCTGAAACAAATTGGTTTAATGGAAAAAAGGTATGTCAATTAGACACATTTGTTCAAGTTATCTTGTATTTCCTGAGCATATCTTAATAAGCTTGGACTTAGCCTCATTGTTTTTGTAAGATGGATACATTTTTCTTTTACTCCTGAAAGCAATCCATTTAACGACTCATTGTTATCTGCCTTAGTTAGCTACTTCACAATTAATTATTTACTCGTTTCGTTACTGCTCTAGTCTAGCTTAAGGGTGTAGCCACTGAAAATGTCATACAAGCGATTTTATGCTGCTAATTTATTAATAGTATCATGAAATGAGCTTTCCTACGGCAGATTATGGCACATAATAAACATAACCTGCAAGTTGTTTTTACCTTTTTTGACATAAGGATATTTGTGTCCAAATATATGTACACACTATATTTGCAATCATCTACTTATTGTTTGCAAGCTGTTTTGCTTTTTATATTAGCTGTGTTACTCGATAATCCTTTTATTACTTTTATTTCTTAAAAGGAGACTGATACTAAGAGCGGTAATGCATGTTCAATTTCTATTCAAAAGACAATTGGTGCTTCCAATCTTGTAAAAGTGAAAGCAACTGTTAGGGAAGCTGATTTAACTATCAAAGCACTAACTGATGCAAATAAAAAATTAAAATCAGAGCTAGAAGGGAACATGACAACTGGCACTGAAGTAAAAAGTGAGATGAAGCTTTTGCAGTCTTGTCTTGATGTAGAGAAGCATGATCACGAGATAACGAAAAGGAACTTCAAGTGCAGTCTTACAGAATCAAGAAAACTGTTTTCCACACTTGAGTGCACCTTTGAAAATTTACAAGATACTTTCGTCAACAAATTCAGATTGCTTGAATCTGAGCTTAACTGCATCATATCTCAAATGCAGCAGAATGCCCTGTCAGTTAAGTATATGCTAGAAGAAATATGGTCAGAAATTATAGGAAAGGATTGTGCATTTACAGAATTGCACCTTTGCCAAATGGGAATATTATTGGAGAGAATATCTGGGTTAAGATCAGAAGACAACATTAGCAACTATAGATTGTCTGAGTCAAATTCGATATTTTCTGATCTAAAAATGCGTAATTCTAAAGCAAAAGAAGAATTTGAACTTTGCAGTGTTCGTAAAGGAAAGCTTTTGGACAATAACCATAGTAATAACCCAGAAAATGAAACTGCATGCATTGAAAACATGTTAAACTCTTTTGAGGAGAAAATCGAATGCCTGCAAATGCAGGAAAAGGTTATTTTGGAAAGGTCAAATTCGATGAGGACCGAACTAGTTTGTTTGATGAAAGATTTTGATGCAAGCAAAAGAAACGCCTCCACTGCAGCTTCTGCAAAAGAACAACTTTTGACAGAAAAAGAAGTGCTCAAAAATCAACTTGAGAAATTGGTTATTATACACAATGCAGGCAATAGACATTTTCTTTCGTTGAATGATAGAATTTTAAGAGAGACTTTTGAGTACAGCGACAAAGCATCTAAATTCATTGATGAGATAGAGTTTGTGGAGTTGTCTACTCAAGAACTTATTTCAAAAAATTCCTACCTTCGGTCGGAATTGTTAAGAAAAGACGAGTTGATAAATGGTTTATCAACTGATTTGACCTTTCTGCAACAGTCAGCTTCTTTTGCAAAACATGAAGAGTTTAAACTGAAAGATAGTATCAAAGGTTTAGAGTACAAGGTTGATACTTCTGTTGCGCAAATTAATTTTCTTGAAGATCAACTGTTAGAGAAAAATCAATGTATTGCTGCTCTTGAGCATGAGTTTTGTGAAATTCAAAGTCAAGTACAGTTAGTTTCTTCTGAAAACCAAGAGCTGAAAGATCAAATAACATGCATTTTAAGACAGAACAGCATTATCGAAGGAGAATTGTCAGAAAAGAATAAGGTTATTGATCGACTGGAAGGCGATTTTTCTGCTTTTAGTCGAATGCAGTTTGACATGGAAACACTTGTGAATGAAAGGGATCACCTGAAGTCTATGATTACTTCCTTAAAAGATCAAATGGAAATGGCATATGCTCTTGCAGGAGAACACGAAGCTATTGCTACAGAAGCTCATCAGGTATCACTTTTTTAGAAGGATAATTACACACAACGATCCTTAATTCAATCTTTAATAGGACTTATAAATTATAATCAATCTAATCAATATTGTGATAAATGTGGTTTTTATTATTGGTTCCATAGCATATAATTGTGCTTTTTTGGCTTGTAGATTGCAGAAGAGAGACAGATATATGCTGCAGATAAAGAAGAAGAAATAAAGTTGTTAGAAAGAACTGTTGAAGAGCTTGAATGCACCATAACTGCACTAGAAAATAAGGTATGGCGCGCGCACACACAGGCACACACATGTGTATGTATTAGTGTATATATGTATAACTGAGCGCTTCAATATTTCTTAAGACGGATTCCGTCAGAGAGGAAGCTGAAAGACAAAGGCTGAGGAGGGAAGAACTTGAAATGGAGCTCGAGTCTGTTAGACAGCAGATGATAGCATTACCTGCCTCTTGTAGCAATACAAGGAAAACTTCTGATAGGTATGTCCTATTATTTATTTAACTTTGTTATGCTGCTCTCAACCTTAGTTGTGTGGTTGTAATATTTTATTTTGAAGTTTTTCTTCAGGCAATTAAAAGAGAAAATCACAGAACTGCAAGAGGCTTGGAAAACTATACAAAATCTCCAGAAGGAAATTGCTGATAAGGATGCAGAGGTTTGTATTCAGAGTACAAATATTTTGAAATTTGTTCTTCTAGCTTTTATATCAAGGGGTGCTCATTTATTAACTTTTCATGGTTAGCCCTCAATATGCAGTACTTTTCTTTTCTACTTGGTTAATCGTTTATGTAAGCGATAGGGGTATTACGGTTCAATCATGGTGCCATAACTCAACTTGGTAGGTCCTTGTCAATTATTACATATGAATAATCCTTTAAGAGGTTAAAGTTGTTGGCTTTCTAAAACTTTTCCTTTTCTATAGATTTTCCAACGTTAAACACACTTATCAGAGCAAAGCATGCATGCCGAACCTCTTGCAGTTCTGTGGTTTTTCTCTTTCAATAGTCTCAATAAAACACTTGGGAACGATGTATTACAACCAAACCAATTTAAATGTATCAGATGTGCTTATTTGTTACTTCATCGTTAAGCTCTCAACATGTAATTGCTACTTATATGAATCTTTCATTAAATGGTATTGTTTATACTTTATACAAGTGTTGGGGGATTAAAGTTCAATCTGGTGCCAATACTCCACTTGCTAGGTCCTTGTCGGTTAAAATGTTTAAGACTCGTTAACAAGAATTTTGTTACTTCTATTGGCTTTTAAAGCATTTCCTTTTCTACAGATTTTCCAATGTAAAACACACATATCAGAGCTTAACATGCATGCTGAAGCTCAGGCAAGCGAGTATAAGCTGAAGGTATGGCTATACACACACACACACACACACACACACACACACACATATACATATATATATTTGTGTGTATGCATACATACATACATATGCTACATACATACATATGCTACATACATACATACATATGCAACATCTTTGTTTTACTGTCATTTAATCTGTGATTTCAAACAATATTACTGAAATTTATCATTAGCAACTTCTTTGTTTCAACTTTCCAATGATGAATAACATTTTGATCTTCTGCAGTTTATGGAACTAGAGGCCATGTCAAGACAAGTTAAGTATGATACATCATCCTCTAGCTCAACAATTTCAGTTTCGAAACCAGAAAAGGTTGCACCAAAATCCAGGGGTTCCGGTTCACCTTTTAAATGCATTGGCTTGGGAATTGCACAACAAATCAACTCTGAAAAAAGTGAGGAATTGACTGCATCGAAGCGCCACATAGACAAGCTTGAATCCTTGGCCGCAAATCAACAACAGGAGGTATATTTCCAATTCACTATACTCATTTCACAGTGCATAAGCTGCTGACTTCTGTTGATTTCTCCACATATTTTCTTTTATTAAATAAAATGGGTTTTTTTTGGATGGTATTATGTTCTGCAACGAGTCCTGAGAGGTTCAGAAGTTTTGGTGCATCCATGCAACTTTCTGTAACCGTTTACTCACAAGTTCATTTATATATATCAGATATTTATGTTGAACACCCGGTTGGCTGCAGCAGAGAGCATGACTCATGATGTAATCCGTGACCTACTGGGTGTTAAGTTGGATATGACAAGTTGTGCTGTAAGATATTACAAAATTTAATCTTGTGGTTGCTTTTATGTAGAATGATGTTTGATAAGCCATCTAACACAATTCATGGAACTTTGGTTATTGAAGGCACTTTTACATCAAGATCACATGGAAGACCACAATGAGACCCCTAAGTTTGATGGTCAAGAAGAAAAAAAGGTTGACCTAACTGTAATGACAATTGTACCATGAATGGATATTACAGTCACTTTTGAATTTACTATATTCAGTTGTTATAATGACAACCTGCTCTTTTTTACTATATTCTTTCTTTTTCAAAAAATATGTTTGTCTTTACTATATTCAGTTGTTGTAATGACAATCAGCTCTTTTTTTACCGTGTTCTTTTCCTTTTCTCCTCAGGGTGAACTAGTTGCTAAGTTGAAGAAACATCTCCACAAATTCATCGAAGAGAGAGAAAGGTACCACTCCAGTAGAAGTAACCGTTTCTTTTCTTTCTGCTCTCCAGATTTAACCTTTATTTCCATAAACTGCTAGCTGGGTAAATGAAATGATATCTGCACATATTGATCTGGAAAAGATTCAGCAGAGGGTGGTCTTACTTACCACAGAAAATGAAATGTTAAAGGTCTGAATTTTCTTATTTTAACTGCTTTAAAATGCAATTTTATAAGAGTGAGATTTTGATAAGATCCAAATTTTGTATAGACCTAATGGTACATGATATAATATGATGTATAAAAGTTATTAGTTAAACCCAAGATTGTAAAAATCGCTAGCTGGATGCTAGACGGTTAGTACGGACTAGGGATTTTATAAGAGTGAGATTTTGATAAGATCCAAATTTTGTACAGACCTGATGGTACATGATATAATATGATGTATAAAAGTTATTAGTTAAACCCAAGATTGTAAAAATCGCTAGCCGGATGCTAGAGGGTTAGTACGGACTAGGGATTGATCGTTTAGATGGGGACTAATCGAGGATTAATCAAATTTAGGAATTTTTTATAATTCATGTATTTTGGATAAAATTTAAGTGTTTTGTTTAGTGCCAATTGATATAAATTGAAATTTTGGGATTTTGAATGTGCTTAGGAGTCAAAGAGGCAAGATCGTCTAAAACTAACACATTGATGCTTATATGTGACATTGAACCTTAAATAATACTTAACCAGTGCCTAAATACAAGTTTTTAAAAAAAAACCCTACTCCGGAGAGTAGAGCTAGGGAATTCAGCTGCCCGCCACACTGATCCCCCTTTCAGCCAGCCCAGCCCAGAGAATCAATCCTCTACCAAGTTTTAGGTTTAATTAAGGATAACCTCTCCAGGCCTTAAGGGAAACATATCTCAGCTGCGGGACTCGAACCCGCAACCTCCAGGAACTTTGTTCCATGGTTGCAAGGTAGTCCTCAACCAGCTGAGCTATGCTCGCGGACCCTAAATACAAGTTTTGATTCTTGCTTGAGGTAGTAAATCTTTTCTAGGTAAATTGCTAGGTGGTAAACCCGGCCTAGCGCCTAGGTGAGGCCTAGAAGGAGGCCTAAAATGACTTTTACAATAGTGGTTAAACCAATCCTACACCTTTTGCTATATGAAAAAAAGAAGTCAATATGGGAATTGTGAAGGAATAGACAATGGGAGATTTTGAGACTTGTCTATATATTGGCAAAATTCTCAAAATTTGTCTCTTGTTTTTTCGTAGCAAAAAGTTTTGAATCGTGCTAAATTTTGTGTACAGCTTAAATGCAATAATTTATAACTAATTGCCCCTAAAAGTTCAAGTAAATATGAATAGTGGAATATATTTAATTTGGCCGTTTATCTAAAATGCAATTTTAAAAGAGTTATATGTTTTGGAATGATCTAAAATTTGTGTAGATGACCTACATGGAAAAAATAAAATGCATAAAAAACATTAGCTCAATCCGATACATTTTTATATGAAATAAAAATCAATGGAGGGATAATGAGTGAACAATGATTGGGGGATCTTGACACTCATATATATGGGTAAGTCTCTAGGTCCTTGACTCTTAATTCCTCTGAAATCTCTCTATCATTTTCTTTTATACCAAAAGTCTTGAATTGAGCTTAATTTTTGTATGCGTGATCTTCTTATTTTATCGATGAACTTTACAAGATTGTATATATTGAACTTGAGCGGTTACGTATATTTATATTAGTCATTGATTTAAAATGTGATTTTAACGGAGGTGGATATTTTTGAATGATCTAAAATTTTGGTTAAGATAAGATGTTTAACAAATATTAACTCAATCTGATACCTTCTTTATACGAAAATACTAAAGGGGAATCATGAGGGAGTAAACTAGGGTTATGGTATTGATAACCGTTAAAATGGATATTGATACTTTACCATTACAATTGGTAAGATAAATGTTGGTATACCGATAAATTGGTCAACCGTTGATCGGTAATAGTAAATTACCAGTACATAAAATATTAAACTTTTGATGATGATATTTTTTTTTGGTTTCTGATTCTAAATCTATTAATATTTAAATTAACATATTGCTTATTTTAGTTAACATAGAAAATTTTCTCAAATCCTCAAAAATTGTTTACAAGATATGAAATAATAGCTTTCCCAATCAACTTAAGCCTAAAAAAACTAAAAAAGAAACATCATCATAAATAATACATGCTCGAATAAAACAATAATTGAATTAGTATAATAATTGAATTGAGTAAATACAAGTAAGTTATGATTTAAGTAATAATTGAATTACTTACTCGAATATACGTGTACGTGTATGTGCACGAGTGGTTATACGTATACGTGTATTTGAAGTAGTATAATAATCAAGACAATTCTTATATTGTAGCTAGAATTGTCCTATGTAGTTGTGTGTGTATTCATATATATATATATATATATATATATATATATATGTGTGTGTGTGTGTGTGTGTGTGCGCGCGCGCGCGCGTTTTTGTATGAGCGAATATCCATATTTGTATATAAGCACGTGGCGAGTGACTCATGTAGCCATAGCGACCATCGTGTGTGCTAAGTTGCATGAGAACGTACCGCGTCGAACAATCGCTTCAGTGGAGTCTGAAACGAGACTTATATAGTAGTGGTGTGTTTGCGTATACGTGTGTGCATAGGCGTGTACGAATAGGTGCATCGACACACATGCGATCAAACACACAAGGTATGAAGGCCGTTTGAGTTCCTTTTGGCATATTAGAGGAGGTCGGGTCGCTAGATTTTACCCGTTGAAATCTATACGTGCAAAGGGTGGATTTTCAAACACACAAGGAACCACTTTCAAAATATCAATCAATGAACCCCGAAGAGGGTCCGGTGGGTAGAGATGGACTTGGAAGGCAAGGCGGCTCATCGGGTGAAGCAACGGAGGAAACAAGCGAATTGACGGCCGTAGCGATCGGGTGGCACCTATCCCAAGCCGATCGGTGGCAGACCACTAGTGGACATCGGTCGACCGGTGGTAGACCACTAGTGGACACCATCGGTCGGACCGGTGGTGCACTGACCTGGACAGTAAAGCTCGGGTCATTGATAAACCTTTAAAAGTGTCTGTTGTTGGGAATAATTTAAACAGTGAAAAATAAAAATTTATATGACGGGTAGGTTTACTGTTACCACTGATTTTGATTTTGATTTTTTTTACCATTATATTTTTCATTAACAATGATAAATTTATCGTTATTATACTGATAGCATTGGTGTACCGATGTTGCTCGATATTGATTACAAAATGCTTGGTATTGGTAATGTTAAATTTACCATTAACATAGCAACCTTAGAGTAAAAACGACGGAGGATTTTGAGATTTGTTCATATATGGGCAAATCCCTATATTCAGAACCCTTCATTTCTCCATATATGAACAAACCTATAAAGTTTGGTTTCATTTAAAATTGTATAGCTTTAAAAATTTATAAAGATCTAGATGCAGTGTAGCAAAAGCGGGATGAAGACGATCCATCCTCTTTATACATGTGTGCGTGCGTTACTTAGGATGTCCATTTATTTTGAGTCTCTTTTATGTCATTACCTTTAGGTGGAAAATGCAAAATACAAGAACTCGGTAATGGAGTTTGAAGATGAAATCAAGAAACTCACCAAGCAGCAGAATTTACAGCAGCGCATTCATCACCATGCTAAAATAAAGGCAAGATACTATGGTTTGTCAGTGCTCTTACAAACTTTGTTATTATAAGAAAAGTTTTAGATTACATATAATACCTATTAATATTTTGGTTAGCATAAAACTTATCGAGGACACATTTGTGAGCTTAGAGTTAGCCTGGCGAGATAAAAAGTCAGATCTATGTTTTTTACTTAAATCTTGTGACGTGTGTGGTTGACATATTTTTCTAATGCAAACGTGAATTAAAATTTATCAGTCCACACGGCTGTATAAAAAAATATAAAAAAATTTAGTTGGAGTATGGCAAGCAAACTGGATTTCACTCTACACTGGGATCAAAAACTTTAAAAGTTATATCTGCATTAATAGTTGGAGTAGGGCTGCAATTTTTTTTGTCCGACCAGTGAAATTACAAAAATTCCTTATATACAAACGAGAGGTTAGGTATTCGAATCCCGCTCAGTGCAAAAACCGATAAGGTCGCAAATTCAAATCTCAGTCTCAATATTCATAGTTTTTTCTTTATAATTTTCAACGCGTGCTTATTAAAATTATATATAAAATTGAAATATAATCATTTTTTATCATAATAATATAAGGGTTTTTTACATGCACATTCATTGGGGTTGTACTTGTGTTTTTTTTCTAGCAAAACTGAATTCTGATGGTTGCAGGAAGAGAATAAGATGCTGAGAGTTCTAAATGAGGACCTGCATACGAAACTGGAGAGATCAGATTCTGTTGTTTCTCATCTGCAAGAAGAGCTTTCTCGATATAGAGCAGCTAGTGGGAAGAAACCATTAGTTGATATAGAGGAAGAAGAAGATTTGAGAAGAAAGTTGAATGTATGTATAAATTTTTATAAATATTAGCAACATATATGTTAATAATTGATTTTATTGTTGTTATTAATCAGGAATGCGAAGAAGAGAGAATCCACCTTGCACAAAAGTTACTGTCCTTATGTACGTGCATCTTACAGGTCCGTGAAAGATCAAAGATGTCTTCATATTTGTAATCTATTCCATTCCTTAGATTTAAAATGTTTCGTATGGTTATATTCAAGTTTAAAATAAGGAAGTAAAGGGTGATTTCCTGTTAAGACAAGATATAAACATGATTTTGTACAGTTATTGTTCTATAAGAAATGCTACATTTCCCACTTTTGTGTGCGCGCTGGTGTACACATAAGAAAGAATTCATGAGGGTTACATATGTGAAATCCACATGTGATGATCAGTGAATTTCCTCTTATGTGTACATTTTATTTTGTAAACACAAAAAAGTAGGAAGATGATAGTTATTTTCCTAGTTTTATTTAATAAGGCTATCTATATCTATATTTAGTTATTCTAAGTGACTAATACTACAGGCAGCTGGATTTTCAAGGCCTTCATCAGCACTAGTAAGCCCCTTAGAAGCAGAAGATGCAGTTTACAAGATGAAGGAACAGATTCATTCACTTGAAACTGAAGTAAAAGATTTGAAAATAAGGGTATTTTTTTTTCATACATTTCTTTTACTTCTGTTTTTTGTTTCTTGTTTCTTTTGTTTTTCTATGCTCAAAATTCTTGTTACTTATTAACTGCTAATTGTACAGACTAAAACCATATTTTGCACTAGATAAGCCATCCATACTACATTTTCCATACTTGATGTATTATTAACTGCTAATTGTTTCTTTCTTCTATACATTTGTTACATGTACGTTAGCATGCGGCTGCTATAATTCCATGAATTTTGTGGCATCTGAAATGCCAGAAAATTAAATGAATAGTAAATTGTTTGCATAAGGAAATTTTGCTCATATAGGCCTGTTTTTGAAAACAGTAACAAGTTTATGTCTGATTCAAAAGTAATTACAGGAATGCCACTTTTGTCCACATCGACGGGCGACGGCTGACTGGGTATAATGTGATTACGATTTTTGAAAAGTCAGTCCAAAACCGATTTTCAAAAAATCGCCAAAATGTTTTAAGTAATAAATGAGTAGGCCATTTTAAAAAATCACCTTCAGCCATTTCCCAGTCAGCAGTGTACACGTGTCCAAAACAGGCCTATAAGTGCAATTGCTTTTAAAAGTGGCTGTTATTGTTTTCAAAAATGGGGGGTCTCGATGAGCAAAATTTCGTTTGTAGAACAGAAATTTTGATGTTATGTGTGTGATTGTTGTTAGATTTGTTTGTAGCTAGTACTGCTCTAGTCTATGTAGTATTATTACATATTACAAATGGTTAGCAGATTTGTTAATCTTGCAGTGTAAATTATGGTCTGAAAAGAACAGACTGTTAGAGCTGAAAGAGAGGGAATTTTCATATAAAGCATCAACATCTTGCTGAAGCTATAAAACGGCCATTGTTAGTAGAGGATGCTTCCTTTGTTAATGGTTAACTAACAGACTGAAGATGTGGATGTACAGATAGATTGATACGCTATATGTATGTTTTACGTTACAGCAGTTTAAGGACCTTTGGAATACTAATCAGGAGCTTCTTGTGAAAACCGAATATTTGTTAGCAAGTGGGTTAACATGAAAGGTCTTATTTGTTATTTCCATATTGTAGGTTAACATGAAAGGTCTAATTTGTCATTTCCATATTGTGACTTCTCTTTAGCTTATTAATTGAATTGGTTTGAAAGTCTACAGGTGTGGGATTGAAATATGGAAACCTTGTTTAATTGCGGATGTCTGTAGTTTTCGCTGTAAATATATATCTGTAAATATTTGCAGTAATAGTTTTGCAAAAAAATTCAAAAAAAAAAAAATTCGTTCATAAAAACATGCAATTAACTGTAGATTTGATTTTCACAAAAAAAAAAAAAACGAATTTTTTTTTCGTACGTAAGGAGCCAAATTTTTACATAATCTTTTCTGCCTCACGTAGGAATATTCAACTCATGGGGTGCTTGCATTATTTCAACAGAAAATTAAGAGGACGATGGATGTAGTGTACCTTTTTTCCCCTAGATATCCCTTTCATTTTTGTCATTTGCAAAGTTGGGAAAACATGCAAGAAAAGCATATTTTAAGTAGAATTAAAGAGGAAGTGCAACACAGTCTATTATTCATATGAAGTATTATTGCATTAAATTATTTTGATAATTGAAAGGAAATAATATTGATGAATGGAATAGATAGTTGATGTATTAATTATTTATTGAGTGAGATGATATTTAGGAGGAATTATTAATAAACTTAACAAAAAGGAATTAAAATGTAAAAGAGATAAAGTTGTTTCAAATTTAAGAGAATTATGGGTTGGCACAATGTAAATTAGCCCAAAGCATACTCGACCATTTACTTGATCTATCATTCTTCATTCACTTTTAAAGGAAAATAGATTTTTTTTTTCACTTCAATGATTTCTTCCATCTCCTCGTATTAATAACTCTAAACTAAATTTACTTTTTCTTTTTTACTAAATGAAGCTTAAAAAAAAGTAAATCTAAAGCGCATATCTCTAATCCTGCATCATTCTAAATGAACAATATTCATCCTCGTCGATATTTTCACCATGAATGGGTCGGTTTTGATTCTTAGCGTTAATTTTAAGAATGCTGAAGAAATGAGGTTTTGCTAGTTTTATCATATGAAAGACGCTGAATGTTTATATGTTAAAAATAGTGAAAATAGAGAGTATTTTAACTCTTAAAACTCATAATAATAAATCCCAAATCATTTGAAATTCTGACATGTTGTTTTAATCGTGTGTTTTGGAGATGCGTATTTGATATAAAATGGATAACACCATTATAAACTTGCTACAAATTTTTAAAGGAAAAAAGCGAGTTATTTTCAGAATTAAAAATAGTGTAGACATTGCAAAAATAATACTTTCTATAGAAATATAAGATATTACGTAAAAACGTGATTTATTATTTTGGGAATTTTTCTACAATTTTTTTTATAGCATTTTCTTGTTTTATTTTAATATTTAAATCACATAAAAAGGATTTTGAAATAATGCAATTAACTAATGAATGAAAAATAATTACTTGGGGAAGATCTGAAATTTCTAATTCGGAAAACTGTAATTTTCTAGAAATATGCATGCAAAACAATGATAATTTGACATGTGTATGAGTTGGGTAAAGAAATACAAGAAAAATAAAGTATTTACGAGTTTGCGGTGTTAAAACTTCCACCAACCAATATTTGAAATAGCCAAATAAAACTTGTGACAGTTTAAGTGTTTGAAACTTGTGGCAGCATTTTATTCAAAACTTTCGACTTCTTTTGAATTAAAACTTGTAATGGTGTTATGCAATGTATGAGGTGACATGTTTTCAAAACTTTCAATGGTTACAATTTCAAAAGTTGCGATAGAAACGTTTTAAAAAATGTGAGAACTCTCATTTATAACATGTAATGGTCTCATTTTAAAAGTTGTGGTGGCATCACATTTTAAAAGATGTGATAGCGTTTTATTCGAAACCCGTGGTTGGTTTTTTATACAAAATTTGATATTTTAGAACTTGCTATGACTTTTGATTTTCAATACAGCGAAGGTTTTATTTTCAAATGATGCGACAACATTGCTTAAAACGCTTTGCAGCAGTTGTTTAAAGGCTGCAAAGGCTTTATTTTCAAAACTTGCGAAGGCCTTAATTGAAAATGTGTAGACTATTATGATGTTTTAAAATTTGTGAAGGGTTTTTATTTTAAACTTGCGATGACTTTTAATTTTGAAGTTGCGATAAATATGTGATGAGCCCTACCTTTAATGTTGTGATGGATTGGAATTTAAAACATGCAATATTGTGTATGTTTTAAGCGTGCAATGACTAATGCTGACTAGACTCTAGCCTACCTCGAAATAGTAATTAGTGAAGACCTTTAGTGAAGACTACTCACTGAAAACGTTTTTAAATATGTAAAAATGAGAAGTAAATGTGGTGTAAGTAAGTAAGCAACACACAATGTAAAGTGGTTCGATCTAGAAAAGATCTATATCCACTATGACTTCTTACCTTATCGCTTTTGAGAGTTTTCATTTATAAGAGAGATTTAATGGTCTTTACAAGAGCATAAAAACAAGCAGAAATATAGGTCTTAAATGAATAGAATTCGATCATTTTGGAAGTGCATGAGATTTCCTATGTATAGTAGTGGAGATCATATCTTGAAGGGAAATGTTGATATCTTGGATGCTAACTTTCTCTAGAGTTGTTGATTAAAATTTACGGTCTAGATATGGTTAGCTCAAACACCACATGGACAGATTGATCCATATATAAGCTAGTTGGATGGTCGGACTGAGGCGTACTTGGTCAAAAGAGTTATACGGCGTAGGGAGTGGTTGTTATACAATGTCACTTTGGCTAGAGGGACGGTAGGGTATAAGGAGTGGTTGTTGCATAGTGACACTTTTGTCAAATGATATTACAGTCATGGTGCTTTTGTGAGGGGAAATATACGAAGTCGCCACCTCTTTTTGCAGGAGCGATCGAGAGCTTTTGTTAGATTTTTCTTCGCATATGACAAAATAAAGTAGACAAAGGGGCTGATTGATGAGGGTTTCGACATATAGGTAAACGTATGGGCAAGACTCAAGGGCAAACAGGTGGGTTTAGGAGTTGGTGTTATGTGGGCCACTTGGATGTTGGCGGGCAAGATGTAGAGGTGTTCGGAGAGTTGTCAAGAGATTCTATTCGACGAGGCTTGTGGACGACCGTTCTCTTTGAGAAAGATACAGACATGGTTTTGGGTCGGTATCATAAAGCG
Organism: Allium fistulosum; assembly: GCA_030737815.1. NCBI lineage: Eukaryota > Viridiplantae > Streptophyta > Magnoliopsida > Asparagales > Amaryllidaceae > Allium > Allium fistulosum. The sequence continues at coordinate 1,326,350,495 of CM060904.1, forward strand.
GACAAGACTTTATGGTGCCTTATGCCCCCACCTTCGACTAGTCAATCTATATTAGACTGAGAAAGGGCCTTAGTGAATGATCTGTGATGTTGCCTTTAGTTTGTACACTTTTTGATTATATTCTCTGTCTTCGGTAAAATATTTTATCACGTGTTATTTTAGAGAACATATCAGATCTTTCATTGAGCTATCAATTCCTTTTATAATATATATTGCATTATTATCATAATACATTATTTGATTCTTAATGGTGAGAAACATATACTTCACTTACTTATAAATTTGAGCAAACAAACTATTGTCATTGCTTGGAACATTCCAACTTACGGCCCTTCTGTTGAGGGTATATACGAGTCCCGAGACTAATCTGCTATTATCGGCATCACTTTGAAGACTCGAGTCTGAGTACCCCTTCAAAAGTAGTTTGTTATTTCCATGTATAAGAAACAAATCCTTGGTATTTTTTAAATACTTGAGGATGACCTTAACTGCTGTCCAATAATTTTCGTCCAGATTGATATTGACTAATTGCATCTAATGCAAAAGTGATATCTTACCTAGTACATAACATAATATACATGATGGATCCTATTGCTGAAGCATAAGGAATCCTACTCATATGTTGTCTTTCCTCATCCATAAATGTCGAGTCTTCCAAGAAAGAACAATTCCATGTCGTGTTGGAAAATTTCCGCGCTTGGAAATTTTCATATTAATTCTTCTTAGTAAGGTATCTATGCACATTGATTGGAACAATCCCAACAGCAACCTTGGTTTATCTTTATAGATCTTTATACCCAATATAAAGGATGCATCTCACAAATCCTTCAGTAAAAAATTATTGAACAACCAAGCTTTCACTGATTGCAACGTTGGTGCATTGTTAACAATCAATAGTAAATCATTAATGCATAAAACTAAGAACGTCATAATACTATTTTGTTCTTTCCCATATACGCACACTTCCTCGATGTTATGCCTGAAACAAAATTGTTTGATTACCTTATCAAAACATTTATTCCAACTCCTTGAGCTTGCTTATGACCATAAATTGATCTTAAGAGTCTATATGCCTTATCCTTGCTCTCACTGACTTCAAAATGCTCTGGCACGACATATAAACAATCTCTTCTAAATTACCATTTGGAAACACTATTTTAACGTTCATCTACCATATTTAATAGTCATAATAAGCAACGACAACAAGTAAAATCCGAATTGGTCTCAGCATGGCGACTGTAGAAAAAATTTCTCATAATAAACACCATAAATTTGACGGAAAACTTTCGCCACCAACCTTGCTTTGTGATAGAGTTTGGAGTATGCCCTAGGGAAAATTATGTAATTTGTTACATTTATCTGAATCGATAACCAATCCTGTTCGAAATACAATATGTATTCTTTCTATTATATACTTGATATAATATGCTATATTAATTTATTAATTTAATTAAAAGTATATTTAATAGAAAATCCATAGATGATATATTTTGTATAGTAGTTACAAAGTGCTGTAATCACGAGTAATTTATCGCAAGGAAAATAAATATACTATTTTAAATAAATATTTATAGTCAAGGTATATCGAGACTGGATATTAATACATCCATTGAGACTAGCGCATAACGCTCTCCAAATATTGGACAATGTATTACTCATAGCTGCTGGGGGGTATCGAGGGGTTATGTAATGATAGTTATTGAATAACTATGAATGACTCACTCGATAGTTTTATGTTGGTTAATATAACTAAGGTTAAACAGAAAATACCGATATGACAAAGTTACATAGTTCTCTTGACTTGATAATACTATTGATCTTCAATATGGAGCTCTGCTTTGATTATAGTTAAATCATGGCATGACGTCCATATAACGACTATAGTTGAGTCGAGTGGAAACATTGGAAATGAAATACCATTCAAGAGAGGATTCGTCTCCTCGGCTATATGAGGTTAGTATCACAGTCATCTGAAGTCAACATAAAGTCAAAGTCTCTGGCTAGAGCATTTTGGTTAATAATAATAATTATTATTGAACCAAGTACTTTGTGTTTGAACTATAGAGTTGAATATGGACGATATTGAAATTTTAACCATTACCAAATTCTATAAATCCAAAGTGGAGTCCATCGAACGACTATAGTTGGGTCGAAGGGAAACATTGGGAATGAAATACTATTCAAGGGAGGATTCGTCTCCTCGGTTATATAAGGTTAGTATCACAGTCATCTGAAGTCAACTTAAAGTCAAAGTATCTGGCCAGAGCATTTTGGTTAATAATAATAATTATTATTGAACCAAGTACTTTGTGTTTGAACTATTGAGTTGAATATGGACGATATTGGAATTTTGACCATTACCAAATTCTATAAATCTAAAATGATGTAGTTTTGACGGAGATAATTGGTGTAAAAAATAGTCACAATCGAGTAACGCTCAACAAAGTAAAATTGGATTTTACTGAAACCAAGCGAGCGATAAATTTGGCTAAAATATCACATTACCTACTAAGTAATGTGTGTACATTGATATTCTAATAGTTTGATATTAACCGCTGACCAAATTTATACCTAATGAGTCACGCAATCGAAATGATGAATGTTCCTTTGACCAAACAATTTAATTAATTTGTAATTATTATAAATTAATTAAATTAATTAATATTTATGAAATATTGATTACAAAGTTTTCTTCTAATTTGATGAACAAATATTATTAATAATATTTATAATAGTTCTAAATATATTAATCGATATACGATATCGATAAGCGTTTAAATTAAATTTAGATGCCAAATATTTGTCCAGGCTGTAAATGAGTTTAAAGCCCATAAAAGGGGACTGGTTTGTTCGGCCCTAATGAGGGATGTAGGTGGCCGTATGATGATGATAGAGAGGGCTTGAAATGGAAGGCTAAGACAGAAGATAATTGGTCAGAAATGATGTAGAATCTTGACCCTAAAATATCTTTTAATTCTCCTCTATATAAACATCTCTACCTTTATTTGTTGAAGGACTTTGTAGGAATCTCCATCCTAATCCATTGCTGGTCGAAAATTCCCTCCAATCCCTCTTTCATAGACTAGCAATCTGCTTGATTGGAATTAGTTTAAGAATCAAATTTCATCGTTTCAAGGTGTGCTTACAGGTTTTGGGTATTAGTTATATATCTAATATGTTTATAAATATCAATTTTCATTTATAATGTTTATTTTATATATTATATTATTAGTTAGGTGATGATTCCAACATGCAAATATATTATCACAATTTTGATTAGTTGTAAGTATATGTATATATGTTTTAAAAAGCTTAATGTTAATAGTTCTATATGCACCATGGCTCAATATTAAAAAAAAAATTATTTAAAAAATTTAATGTATAATAAACACACATATACATAGTATATAATTAAAATACTACTATATAGTTATGTAAAATATGAAAATATAATTTTATACGAAATGTCTAATGATCGTAGTATTTTTGGCAGAAGAAATTTATATATTATTTTAAATAATATTTAAATCAATTAATCATATAAATAATTATATAAATTCATATATATATTAAAAAAATATGTTTTATATTTTATGAAATTATATTAACGCATGTTATAATCTCGACCGAAAATTCATTTTTTCTATATTCCGAAATATTTAAATATAAATTGAAAATAAGAAAATATATTTTTAAATTGTTTTAAATTATGAAATTATATAATAAATTTTAAAATTTTAAAATAATCGTCTATAACTTTACTAGAAATTTAAAATTCAAATTTATGTCAAAAAATAATATTTTATTAATTTTTAATAACTTTGTATGGTTTTATTAATATATTTATTTTTTAAAATTAAAATAAAAAAAAATCTTGAGCTATGTGCAAGACCGGGTGGATATATATTTAAATATAAATTATTTTTATGATTTTTATTTTTATCCATTTATATTTATTATTATACGTAGATATAAGTATTTAATATATATATATATATGTATATGTATATGTATTTTAAATTTATTTATACATGTACTGTTTTCGGCATTACAGCAAAAAAGTTATTTTTTATTTAATATATTTATAAATGATTTAAACATATTATATAGTTATAAATATATACATATTGTTAATATTTTATATTTATGTTTATATATACATATACAAAAAAAAATATAACTAAAATTTTGGTTTATGCATATACATACATACATACATACATATACATATACATACATATATATATATATATTAATATTGCAGTATTTTATTTATAAAAAAATGTGTATATAAACGTACATTTGGATAATGTATTTGCATATTGGATGAGGTAACATGTCTGTTGCGATGTAAATCGGTGCACCAATACACGGGTATGTTATACGTTGCTCGGATTGATATGTTACATACGAATACACATATATATGTGTATATGTATAATATAACATAAACTAAACAATACTATATCATTTTATGAATTGAAATAAAATAAAAGATTTTATTTAAATAAAATTTAGAAATGTTCTAAATAAAGTAGACTTCATAGTCCCAATAAAATTCAGTATGGTAAAAAAATTGAAAATTCACCCATAACTTCAACCGCGTACTGACCCAATTTCAACAATGATATCAGAGCCTAATAGCTTATGCGGTCTAAATTAGGTCTGTCAAAGGGTACCCGAAAAATCCGAAAATTGTCTGATTCTACTTCTGAAAATACAGATATTATCCCACATCTGAAAATTGGATGCAGATGTCCGACGACCGAAATTTTTTTAGATGCAGATGCAAATATGAGTACATTTATAATTATTTTTATTTTAAGTAGACGACATATTAAATTGTAATTAAAATTTATTACCTATTTCAATTTTTGCAGACAATTTCGCACAACCGTTGGATGGCATGTCCCCAACCAACAAACATTTAAATAATAAAACCCTAATTATATTCAGCCACCTTCTCTTCCCATTCATTTCTTATTTTTCACAGCCGCACTCCAAAAACCCTTAATCGATCGCACACCCTAAAATCTAAATCGATGCCCTTAGCTCTGCCCCCAAACTCCATGCCTCGGCTCCGCGTAGCCTGTCGCCCTCGTCATATAGCCAATAGGTAAGGATATCTTCATCGACGATCAACCTACACTTTCACGTAAGTACCTGAACTTGGAGTGTCGCATGTTACCGACTTGCTCCAGCGATCTTCTTTGGTATAATTTGGTTTTAAACTGGTACTATTTTATTACGTGTTTGATTTACTGTTTTGTTATTTTTGCAATTTTGATTTCAAATAAAACACGATCAATCTAAAATTTGTTCATAATACCTAATTGAACGCAGTTTATAAACATTGCACTGTCATTGTTTATTTGAGAAAGGTCAGTTATGTTAATTTTTGGATCGAGTGATTTGCCATAACTTTTGTGATTTAGTCAGTTTATGCTCCCTTGTATTGTTAGGATGTGTAGAGTTGTAATTCATCCAAAGATAACGGAGTAGTATATATTTATTTACATTATTGCCTATTGTTACCCGGCACCTTGGCCCGGCTACATGGCGATATTCGTAGGGCTTATGGATGAATCTAGATGGGACTCGAGCTAAGAGAGAATGGAAAATATAAGGGTCCGGTGTGACTTAAGTTTGGATCGGCCTATACACATGGGTCGTTATGCTTAGCACTGGCTCGGCCGAAGCGTTTCAGCGTTAAAGTGTGGACACGTTGGTTCGACCAAAATGGTTGAGACAAGGTGGTTCGGTCGATCACCGTTCGGCGTGCGTGGTTCCGCTTTGGTGATCAGCATAGGGTCGTTCAGTATACATGGCTCAGTCTAGGTGATACGCAGATGCCGCTCGGTCTAGGTAGTTCGACACACATTGTTCGGTCTGGATAGTTCGGCAGGCGCCGTTCGATCCAGATGTTTCGGCAGGCGCCGCTCGGTCAAGGAAGTGAAGCCATGCATGGGTCGGCTAAGGAGCTTAGTTCAGTCCTGTTTCGGTGCTCATGGTTCGGTCATGGTAGCTTAATATACCTCGTTCGGTGCATGCCATCGGAGTTGGTGGTTATCAATTCCACTTCAAAGCGAGGCGGTCGGCATGTCATTGCTTCGAGTCACACAATTGCTCACTTCGAGCCCCTAGAAAGATTGCTTCGAGCTAATCATCAAGACGCCCTGGTTCGGCATTTACCGCTCGGCCAATGTCGCTCGGCAAACTTGGCTCGGTCTGGTGTACAGGAGTTGTCAGTAGTGGGCCGAAGTACCTTGTTTTTGGGCCTGCGTAGGGAGTCCAGCCTATCTTCGTCTATAAATAGAAAGGCATGGGTACAAATGGGGGGACCTTTTTTCGAGAACACCAGGGATACTCTGCCATTTTTGATACTCTTCCCCTTTCAGTTCAAACTTGTATTTGAGTTATTTGTTTACGGATTACATCTGTATTCAAGTCTTTAAGAAAAGCAATAAAGATTACATCAACAGTGGATGTAGGCAGTTACGTCGAACTACTATAATTCTGGTGTTCTTGTTTCTGTAGTTAACTTTACATATATTCCTCTGTTTTAATTTATTGTCTTCATTAATCTCTCTACACAAATCTTTTCTTGGGTTTTAGTGACCAATTTTGGTGCTTTCATTGAGAGCTTGCATTCTCAGGCTGTTAGGATCTACTTTGTCGCTACTGGATTGAAAAAATCCCCCAAAGGAGATCCAGATTCACTCTCAAGAGTCCATAGACACTACTTAGAGTTCACACAGATAACTCTAAGATGGGAAGACCACGTACTAGATCAGCCTCCCACAACGCGGATGTCAACGAGACCGCCAACGTCCAACAAGTGGGACCTAGCAATCAACAAGCTAATCCAGGTACAGGGACTGCCACCGTCCTAAACCAAGCAGAAGTTGTCACCAGGACAGAGTTCAACGAGTTAATGAGAGAACTCGTGGAAAGCAGGAGACAGCTTAACGACCAAATTCAAGCTAACGCCAATCTCATGACCCAGATTGCTCAGCAACAACATCAGAATGCTGGAGGAAGCCCCACTTCCTACTCATCATCTGACAGCTCTGCTTCGTCGGATGAGCATCATAGGCGTAGACGCCGTAGGATTGAAGCGGCACAAACAGCTGCAGTAGAACAATCCAACAGAAATGGTCCAGGCACTCTACCTGGAACTGCGGTCCCTCACTTGCTTCGGGAACTTCGCACTCAAACTGGAGTGGGAAACTTAAGATCTGGAGCACAGGTGGAATCTGGTGCTCCACCACGCCAGGGTCGTAGCGAAGAGGGTCCCCAGGACATGCATTTGGGAGATCACTTACCAAGGAGGCACCGGCCAGAACGGTCACACAGGACAGAGTCTAACCTACCACCTCCCATTTAGACCCCGGATTTATCAGCTATGGTCAGACTGCCGATGAGAGAAAATCGAGGCTTATCTAACGACGATTAGGGTACAACTAGGAGTCATACTCCATTCACAGATGCTATCCTACAAGCTGAGTACCCCCGAAAGTTCAACATGCCGACTATTCCAGCCTATGAGGAGAAGACTGATCCCCAACAGCATGTAAAGAGATACAAGTGGATGATGGACTTGGCTAGGGCAAATGATGCGACTAAATGTAGGTGTTTCCTAATAACCTTATCCGAAATCGCCACCATGTGGTTCACCAGACTTCCTCCACGATCGATCTCCAGGTTTGATGAGTTAGCGGCGAAATTTGTGGAACAGTTCAGCATTCATACCACTCGCCCAAAGGACGTGATGTCTTTATCCAGTGTGATCCAGGCTCCAGGGGAGTCGTTAAAGGAGTATTTGCAGAGATTTCACATTGCTGCTACCGAAGTTAGCAACCCGAATGACCATGCTATTCTCATGGCCGTGATGCGAGGAGTAGATCCGAACTCGGAGTTTGGTGATTGGCTGGCAGGAAAACCTTCGGCTACCTTGGAGCGTTTTTATTCAAAGGCGCACCAATTCATGAGAAGGGAGGAAGCTAGGTGGACGAGGCGTGGCAGCACGCCAGGGCCTGGCAAGGAGACGGTGCAAAGCAATATTGCGGTAAAGCAATCTGGCGACAATTCTGGAAAGGTCCAGGTTAATGTTAGAAACAAGCCCGAGTAGTCTAAAGGATCCGGAGGAGGAAATTCCAGAAGGAAGAGGGAGGCCGGAAAGTGGAAACCAAAGATCCTGACTTACAACGAATACACTCCTCTGTACGCGTCTCTGGAGAATATTTATTTATCAACTTGTAACACTTTCCAATATTGAAAGCCGCGCCCAAAAGAATCCACTGATGAACAAAAGCAGACTGGGAAGTATTGTCGCTTTCATGAGACTTATGGACATAATACCAAGGAATGTAGACACCTCCATGATGCTATAGAAAAGCTAATTCGATAGAAAAAAATTACAACAGTTTGTTAAGAAACCGCAAGAAGGCGAACAGAGGACATCCGACCCCAATCGCGGGCCGGCTCCACATTGAGCCGAAGAACCTGTTCGGACTGGGGGCAGATTAGTCATAAACACGATAGTTGGTGGGCCCTACCCGGCATACAAGAATTGGCAAGAAATGGAGCGTTATGCTAGTTCCCTAAAGCATGCTGATTTTGAATGTTGTTCAAACACATAAGACGGGATCCTAGCGAAACAACAACGAATGATGACGAATGATATTGTATTCAGGAGCAGAGATGTCGATAAGGTGGAGGCACCTACCGTTGACCCGATGGTCATCTCGGCAACGATTGGGCCGGCGTTTGTGTGAAGGATACTGATTGATTGCGGGAATTCTATGAATATTATTTTCAAAAAGGCGTACGTCCAAATGAAGATGGAGGCGAAGGATCTAAAACCATCTAAAGCCCGCATTCATGGTTTTAATGGTGCAGCTACTGACGCGATAGGTTTTGTTGAATTACCAGTTGAGTTAGGAGAAAGTGAACGTAGGAGGGTATGGATCTTACCGTTCATTGTGTTGGATGTTGATTCCCCGTATAATGTTTTTCTAAGCCGACCGGCCCTGGTGGAGTTTCGGGCAGCTTTGGCCCCATGGTGTTTGACTTTGAAGTTTCTGACGGATAGATGAATTGGGGTAGTGCATGGCGATCAAGCGACTGGTCATGCATGTTATGTGGCTGAGCCGAGAGAGGCTCATCGAAGAGAGAAGGGAAAGGTTGTGGCCAACTCTGTCCGCATCCAGGTTGTACAAATTTGACAAGTAGTGCCCGAGCCTTGGCTCGGGCAGTAGGGTCGGATGTATAGAGACATAGATCTAAGAGACGATGATGAAGAACATAAGTTGTCTAAAGCTGAACCGGCTGAACTGACGATTGACATTTCAGTCAGCCATGATGACCCGTCACGGGTGCTTAAGATTGGATCACAACTCACTCCCTCGATGACTGAGGATCTAACTGATTTCCTCCGAGCGAACCTGGATGTTTTCGCTTGGACCCACTCTGATATGTGCGGGATTTCTCCCACCATCGCAAGTCATATGTTGAACATTGACCCAAAATATGTATCAGTAAAACAGAAAAGGAGAGGTATGGACCTAGAGAGGTCTGCTTCTCTCAAAGAGGAGGTGGACAAACTCAAAGCCAATGGGTTCATCCACGATGCCTTTACCCCGAATGGGTTTCTAACCCCATAATAGTGAGAAAAGCGAATGGGAAATGGAGGACTTGTGTTGATTACTCAGACCTGAACAAGGCATTCCCTAAGGATAGTTTCCCTTTACCCAGAATTGACCAGCTGGTTGACTCAACAGCAGGACACGAATTATTGTCATTCATGGATGCGTATTCGGGATACAATCAAATCCCGATGCACATCCCAGATCAGGAACACACTAGTTTTATCACGGATGTCGGACTGTATTATTATGTGGTGATGCCTTTTGGGTTAAAGAACGCAGGAGCGACTTATCAGCGCTTGGTAAATCGAATGTTTAAAGACCAAATTGGTAGAACAATGGAAGTCTATGTTGATGACATGCTCGTGAAGTCACGGCAGTCAAACGACCACATTCGAGACTCAGCGGAGATGTTTGATATACTTAGATACTATGGAATGAAAATCAATCTATTGAAGTGTTCCTTTGGTGTAGCGTCAGGAAATTTTTTGGGTTTTATTGCCAATGCACGGAGAATTAAAGCCAACCCAGAAAAGATTCAGGCTATTCGGGACATACAAGCATCCAGAACTATAAAGCAAGTACAAAGCCTGAATGGAAAAGTCGCCGCGTTGAGTCGATTCATATCTAGAGCGACCGAAAAGTGTATTCCCTTCTTCGATGTGATAAAGAAAGGGAAGAGAAATTTTGAATGGACGCCCAATTGTGAGGATGCATTCCGAGCTCTGGTAGGACACTTGGAAAGTCCCCCTGTTCTGTCAAAGCCTGTAGACCATGAAGTGTTATATGTATACTTGGCCGTGTCTCAACATTCCATCGGTACGGCCTTGGTTCGCGAGGAGGACCGAATTCAAAGGCCAGTATACCATGTCGGTAAACGTTTAACGGGGGTAGAAAGAAATTATCCCAAGATTAAGAAGCTAGCTTACTGCTTGGTGATTGCATCACGCAAGCTCCATCCGTATTTTCAGGCACACCCGATCAGTGTTTATACCGATCAACCTTTGCGACAGGTGCTCCGACGACCAGAAACCTCTAGGAGGTTGCTCAAGTGGAACATTGAGTTAAGTCAATTCGATATCACTTACCTGCCACGGAGGGCTATCCAAGGGCAAGCGCTAGCAGACTTCATCGCAGAATTCACCATATCAGACGAGCCAAGTGGTGTTGATGTCATTCCCCCCATTCGATGGAAACTATACACCGATGGGGCATCCAACGAATGTTGTTCTGGGGCTGGTGTTATTCTAGTAACTCCCGAAAACCGATCCATTTGTTATGCTTTGAAGCTCGATTTTTGAGCTACAAATAACGAAGCCGAATATGAAGCATTGATTGTTGGCTTAAAACTTACCAGGGAACTCGGAGTGAAATCGATTGAAATCTTTTGTGACTCACAATTGGTGGTATATCAAGTACGAGGAGACTACCAAGCAAAGGGGTAGAGACTTGCCCCATACCTTGCTCGGGTTCAAGAACTATTGGCCGACCTTGAATATTACGATATTTCACATATCCTGTGTGAACAAAATGGAGAAGTTGATTCATTGGCAAAATTCGCAAGTACTGGTGATGCACAGCAGATGGGTTTGGTTCCCGTTGAAATCTTACATTCCCTGAGTATAAACGAGATGGAAGTAGACTCTGTGTTAGAAACAGAAATTGAGAGGGAATCGTGGATAACCCCGTTCAAGCAATACCTGCTACATGGGACTTTTCCCAAAAGACGACAAGTCATTCGCAAAGCCTCACGATATATAATGCAGGATGGAGTAATGTATCGAAAAGAATTCTCGGTTCCTTTACTTCAGTGCATCGCCCAAGATGAGATAAAGCGGGTCTTGAAAGAAGTTCATGAAGGAGAATGTAGCGACCATACTGGGGGTTGACGCTAGCCAAAAAGATCCTCCGCTATGGATACTATTGGCCAACGGTGAATCGTGACGCCGCAGACTATGTGAGGAGATGCAACAAATGTCAAAAGTATGCGAAGATTCTGAGAGCTCTACCGACGGAACTCGCAAAAATGGTTAGTCCCTAGCCATTTGCAATATGGAGGATCGATATAATCGGCTCCTTGCCAATCTCCAAAGGTGGTGCAAAATACGCAATTGTTGCGGTCGATTACTTTACCAAGTGGGCAGAAGCAGAACCCTTAGCTACAATCACCACCAAAAAGGTCATTAATTTCGTTGTGCGAAACATCATATGCCGTTTTAGCCTCCCACGAACTATCATTACGGATAACGGAACTCAGTTTGAGAGTAGGGAGTTCATAGAATTCTGCCAAAAATATTGCATTGAGAAAAGGTTTACGGGAGTCGCTCAACCTAAAGCCAATGGACAAGTTGAAGCCATAAATAAAATAATCAAATCCATATTGAAAAAACGTTTGGAGAAGGCCAGAGGCAAGTGGGTGGATGAGCTTCCAACAACACTCTGGGCTTACCGGATCACCCACAAGTCCGCGACTAGCCACACTCCATTCACCTTGGCATATGGCGCTGAAGCTGTTATACCCGTGGAACTTGAAGTTCCCTCTCATCATGTGACTCATTACGATCCATAGACGAACCAGGATCTCTTACTGGAATCGCTGGACTTTGTCGATGAAAAACGTAAAGAGGATGATTTGAGGGCGGCTGCATATAGGCACTGAGTCGCTCGATATTATAATGAAAAAGTTCGACCGAGAATCTTTGATGTGGGTGATCTCGTTTTGAAGCGAGTTTTTCTGATCCCATCACATATGAATCCCACATGGGAAGGTCCATACGTCATCGAACAGAAGCTTGGAGAAGGAACCTTCAAGCTAGCGACTGTCGATGGCATGACACTCCCCAAAGCATGGAATAGCAAGCATTTGCGTCGTTATTACACATAGCCAATTTCTTTTGCACTTTAGTTGCAATTGTTTCCAGTATATGTTTCTTTTGTTGTTCTTTGTTTTCGGCATATAATAAGACAACTCAGTTTGTTCCTATTTGTTATGATCAATAAAGGCTTGAAGCCATTTTTCTATGAACTGTTGATGTTCCGTGTGTCATAATTTCATGGCAAAAAATTAAATTACATTATTCTGTCCAGCGTATGAACGCACACACCGGAGCGCGGACTAGAGTACTCTGAGTCCCCGGAGTGCGGACTAGTGAGTAAACGATTTAATAATCTCTAAGTCCCAAGAGCGTGGATTAGAGTACTCTGAGTCCCCGGAGTGCGAACTAGAGTATAAACGATTTAAAAATCTCTAAGTTCCCGGAGCGTGGATTAGAGTACTCTGAATCCTCGGAGTGCGGACTAGAGTATAAACAATTTAAAAATCTCTAAGTCCCTGGAGCGCGGATTAGAGTACTGTGAGTCCCCGGAGTGCGGACTAGAGTATAACGATTTAAAAATCTCTAAGTTCCCAGAGCGCAGATTAGAGTACTCTGTGTCCCCGAAGTGTGGACTAGAGTATAAACGATTTAAAAATCTCTAAGTCCCCGGAGCGCGGATTAGAGTACTCTGAATCCCCGGAGTGCGGACTAGAGTATAAATGATTTAAAAATCTCTAAGTCCCCAGAGCGTGGATTAGAGTACTCCGAGTCCCCGGAGTGCGGACTAGAGTATAAACGATTTAAAAATCTCTAAGTCCCCAGAGCGCGGATTAGAGTACTCTGAATCCCCGGAGTGCGAACTAGAGTATAAATGATTTAAAAATCTCTATGTCCCCGGAGCGCGGATTAAAGTACTCTGAGTCCCCGGAGTGCGGACTAGAGTATAAACGATTCAAAAATCTCTAACTCCCCGGAGCGCGGATTAGAGTACTCTGAGTCCCCGGAGTGCGGACTAGAGTATAAACGATTCAAAAATCTTTAAGTCCCCGGAGCGCGGACTAGAGTATAAATGATTTAAAAATCTCTAAGTCCCCGGAGCGCGGATTAGAGTACTCCGAATCCCCGAAGTGCGGACTAGTGTATAAACGATTTAAAAATCTCTAAGTCCTCGGAGCGCGGATTAGAGTACTCTGAGTCCCCGGAGTGCGGACTAGAGTATAAACGATTCATAAATCTCTAAGTCCCCGGAGCACGAGATAGAGTACTCAGAGTCCCCGAAGTGCGGACTAGCGTATAAACGATTTAAAAATATCTAAATCCCCGGAGCATGGATTAGAGTACTCTGAATCCCCGGAGTGCGGACTAGAGTGTAAACGATTTAAAAATCTCCAAGTCCCCAGAGCGCAGATTAAAGTACTCTGAGTCCCCGGAGTGCGGACTAGAGTATAAATGATTCAAAAATCTCTAACTCCTCGGAGCGCGGATTAGAGTACTCTAAGTCCCCGGAGTGTGGATTAGAGTATAAACGATTCAAAAATTTCTAAGTCCCCGGAGCGCGGACTAGAGTATAAACGATTCAAAAATCTCTAAGTCCCCGGAGCGCAGATTAGAGTACTCTAAGTCCCTGGAGTGCAGACTAGAGTATAAATGATTTAAAAATCTCTAAGTCCCTGGAGCGCGGACTAGAGCACTCTGAGTCCCCGGAGTGCGGACTAGAGTATAAGTGATTTAAAAATCTCTAAGTCCCCGGAGCACGGACTAGAGTACTATGAGTCCTCGGAGTGCGGACTAGAGTATAAACGATTGAAAAATCTCTAAGTCCCCAGAGTACGGACTAGAGTACTCTGAGTCTCCGGAGTGCGGACTAGAGTATAAACGATTCAAAAATCTCTAAGACCTCGGAGCACGAGATAGAGTACTCAGGGTCCCCGAAGTGCGGACTAGCGTACAAACGATTCATATAATCTCTAAGTCCCCGAAGCGCGGACTAAAATATAAGCAATTTGGAAATCTCTAAGTCATGTGGAAGCGAACAGGTGCTTACATGACCCATGCAACTTTGAATGTCAAGTACTAGTTGGATGATAAGCTAAATAGCGAAAATCATCGAAAACAAAATTTTATTTATTTACTAATCGAAGATTCAGTTCCATTACAACTTCTCCTAAACCTGAAGCAAAAAGTCTATTCACAACGACTATAAAAGTAAATAGAAACAACTACATGACTTAGGCGGAGCAAGGTATGACGAGAAGATGATTACTTCTTTGACTTCTTCTCTTTCTTCGGTTTCTCCGAAGGCTCCTCAGCCAAGCGCTTCTTCTTGGACCCTCTGTTTCTTAGCAAGGCGGTATCCGGGGCAGGAGGTGGGACATCAAGAGGTGTGTTCCCCCCGGAGAGGATTATCTTTAAGGGCCTATTTAAAGGATTATCGAATTCCATCACCTGAGGTTCAATCTTAATTTCGGCCTTCTTTTTCTCCTCCTCTGCGATTCGTTCCCCCATACTAAGTTTTGAAGTAGGTTTGGAAGAGCCCGTGATTTCAACCTCGTCATGTTCGTCCGCAGGCGAGGGAGCCTCGGTCTTGTCCTCATTGAGTGCTCCGATTACTTGGGCATCGGGTCCGGGAGTATCCTCAGTGTGAAGCTCTTCCGCTATTTTTTCTCCCTTCTCCATGGCGAGATCACTCCTTGGAGTTGGCTTAGGATTAGAATGATCTACATGGAGTCAAAAAGGATAAGTGTTAGAATACATTTATTGTTCGTCAAAAGCGATGGTCCTTTCAACCCTGGGAAGAAAAATTATATACCGGTTTCCGGTTGACTCTCAGCTGTTTTAGGAGTCTCGCCCTCTGGAATAGGGGAAAGAACGTGAACATCAAGCCCGGGTTTCTCTGGGTCATAGCCAACATGCTACTCGAAAGGATCGAATGATGAGCAACCAGCCGGCTGGGTGATAGGAGGAACTGGAGACTCAGTTCCGGATGGGCCAGGAGCGTCGTCCTTCCCTTTCGATGAGGAGGAATCTCTTCCGCAGAGGGCTTTGGCTGTGGATAAGTCGGAAGGCTCGTTTCCTCGAAGCACTTCGTTTACCAGTGAATCCTCATCAATCTCTTCGGTGCCCAGCTCCACTCGCTTAATTTTTATTAGAGTATCCCATGCTTCGGCTAACGATTCGAGGTAACCCTCGCCCAGAAATGATAGATCTCGATGCATGAGAACTCGAGCGTTGTATTTAGCAATAAGCGGATCAAATAAGCATTTAATTTCTTCTCTCCCAGCTTCAGCGGCTGCCTCAAGGCGAGAATCAATTTCTATTAATGCCATTCTTTTTCCCTCTTCACGGGCTCCTTTAACGCTTCGGCTTTAGAAAGTTCCTCGTCGAGCTTCATCTTTAAGAGTCGTGTTGCGACGATTTCCTCGCAATATCATTGTGACTCTTCTTGTGCAGCAGTTTTCTCTTCTTTTTCTTTAAGTAGCAGCTCCTCCAGTTCTTTAACTCATCGAGCGAGGACATCCTTTTCTTGTTGGATGGAGTCTTTTTCTAAGGCTAGAGCACCACTATGTTGAACTGCCTCGTTGACTTCCTTTTTTTGAGTGGCTTCCAGACGGTTGACTGCCTCAGCTGTATCTTTGGCGTTTTGCTGAGCGGCCTCAAGTTGAGATTTGTACGAGGAAAGCACTTGGTCCTGGACTTTAATAATATCTTTATCATAAATGGCTTCAAGTTTCAGGCGATCAATTTCATGCTGATGTTCCATAGAAACTTCTGAAACTTTTTCTACCAAATGAACAAACACATCGTGTTGGACATAGACATCGTTGTTACAGGCGATGGCGCTTTGTTTGACGTGCCCTGGAATAGGATGAATCGCTGAAAGAAATTTCAATCCGTCGAAGCATATTTTTGGGAATGTGGCTTTAATCTCAGATAATTTTTCAACCGTCGATGGATCTTGTGCAGGGATTGGAGGAGTATGCCTAGCCGGAGTCACAGACTTTTTATGAGGCTCACGAGATTGTTTGGTGCTGGACGAACCGTAGTGTTGGTCGTGAGGAGCTTTGAATTAGGGTCCCTTCTCAGTAGATTTTTCTCTACTGTGCTCCGAATGAGGGGGAGGATCGTTGGGATGTGAAGAATGGCTGTAAGTTCTTCTTCGAGAAGACGACGAGTCTTGGGGGGCGGTAGTCACTATCGTCGTTGTCATCCTTGTCTCGGCGTCTACCTGATCCCGAATCTTGACCGGAATGGTGGAAAATAAAGGAACTGCGAAGGCGGTCGAAGCCGTGTGAGCATCCC
Organism: Allium fistulosum; assembly: GCA_030737815.1. Lineage (NCBI taxonomy): Eukaryota > Viridiplantae > Streptophyta > Magnoliopsida > Asparagales > Amaryllidaceae > Allium > Allium fistulosum. The sequence goes on from CM060904.1 coordinate 1,326,367,257, forward strand.
ATATCACCTGCATGGAAGCCAAGTGAAGACGAGTTAGTGAGGATCACACGATGGCAAAAATTTAAGTGTGGGGTGAAGTGTGAGTGTTCGTGTGTGTCCTAGTGTTTTCCCCCCGACGGACCAGTTTCTTTAGCTTTACTTATTGGGGTTTTCTCTCCTTGATAACGGGCTTGATCGCCTTCATCGCCTCTTGCGGGTGAATTAAGCCCCATGGCCTCTGGATCATTGAAGCCGTAATTTAGCAAGTCGTCGGGGATGGTCAGGTCTGATAGACCTTTTAGCAAACCCTCTAAATGTTTGGGAGACGACTCTTTCTCGACTGGAGTAATTGTAACTTTTGAAGTTCCGCCCACCGATTTCTTTCTCAGTTTTTAGGCTAGGCCTTTTTTCCTCTTTGAAGGAGGGGGAGGTTCATCATGTCGGGTGCGTCGATTACTGGTGCCGAGTTGGGACTTATATTCTCGTCGGTCGCTTCTGGCATCCCGGTCTCCTTAATTTCACCTTCCTCCGTTGTAACGGGGGCCCCTTCTACAGAAGGCACCGAAGGTCCGGCCTTCTCTTTGCCTTTCTCTATCGCAGATCCGGTTGTAGCAGCATCACTTGGGAGACTAGTTCGACGACCTTCCGCCAACAATCCAAACTTTAAAAGTGATTCATAGGAAATAACGGATTTGATCTCCCGGTCTTCCACGGGAATTGCTCGAATGGCCTCGACGGTCTCAGAATACCCAGTGCCTTCGGGAGGTGGGTCGATAGCTGTAAAAGTAGAAAGAAGTTTAGAAAGAATAAACTTTGTGCCTTAGACAAATATTGGTCCGTAAATGGAACTTACTTCCTTCCAGCCATCTTCTCGCAAAGCCAGGGGGTAGGGTACGTAAAACCATTCCTGCTTATATTGGGAGAATTTACTCCATGCCCCTGTCAGGATCTGACACTTGGAGTATAGCTCGAGGAATATGAAAGATGGACTGTCAGACCGTCTTTTGAAGCGATAAATGTAGCGGATATCACCGGGAGTGGGGAGCCTGAATAAGATGCTTATGAAGAGAATACAAGTGCCACAGATAAACGCATGACTATTGGGATGTAGGTGTGCCAGGGCGATCCCGATATACTGTAACACTTCACGAAGAAAGGAGTTGAAAGGTGGCACGCTACTGACCCAGCACATGAATTTATTGCACGCTGTATAACCAGCTGGTGGCAGGTGAGGCCGATCTTGCCCCGATGGAACTAAAACGTCATCGAAAGGGATTCTGTGAATTGTACATAACCGACGAAGAGCGGCTTCACCGATTTTTGAAACTTGCGAATCAATAGGATTATCCAGAATAACTGCTCCGTCTATAACATCAAGAGCCGGGCTAATAACTGCAGCTGATGGATCTGGAATACCCTGTGTAGGAGTTGTTGAAGGATTCGAAGTTCCCACTACCTCCTGCTGAGAACTTGGCTCTGGCTTGTCAGAAACTATAGCAGAGCTCGATCTATTGGACATCTTCAATGAGCGTTGAAAATGGGTAGATACCTGTTTGAACTATACTTGAAAGACAATCGATATCAGATATAACGATGATAATACATCCCCCCGTGTTGTGTGTGAGCTAGTGCTACGACTTAATCGTAAGTGCCGGAAAAGTTAAAGTTTTAAACACAAGTGTGGTACGATAGAACTTTATGTTATTTTCCTCAGAGACCGTCATCGCTGATTGTCTTCTATAGTTTGTTATATGGTTGAAGGTAGTGGTTTTGGAGTCGAACATTGGCATCATAGAGTGTGAAGGCCGTCGTTCGCGTTTGTTGAGTTAAGTTTGCGTTTAAGATCGTTTAAGTTATGAGGGAGTTAGTTCAAGTTAGTCTCTTGGGCTTGTATGCTTTGTTGTTTGTCATGCGTTGTCCGATTTGTTTAAGATTGGTTGTGGAGGTAGATAAATCAAATGTGTCTTATGTTCGAGTTAAAACACTTCTGATTACCATGCCGACCCACTACCCAAGATTCCTGTTGATTCATGGCAACACACTTAGTACCGAACGACCACATTCCTAAACACATATTGACCGACCTACTCTCTCATTCCATGACGAACGACACTCTCTCATTCCAGGCCGAACGACACTCTCTCACTCCAGGCCGAACGGCACTCTCTCTCCAGCACTACTCCCACAAGAGATTTACCAACCAATAGACTTCCACTCAAAATACCGACCCGGGGTTGTTACTTCCTTCGCCGAACGGCTGCAATCGCTTGTACCGACCCGCTCACCTTAAGGTCAATGAACGGCCTCAGCCTAGCATATGCCGAGCCGCTCATTCTCAAAGTTTCGACCTACTTTATTACTAAGTTCTCGACAGAATTTAACACTACTACGGTGGGCTACCGACCATCCTCCCTCGACTGGATGATGAGCAAAATTCCATGAATTGAACACCAACCCCCACGAATCACCAAAACTTCTTCTTTCCCATGTCCCCGACTTCAAAATCGAGGCTATAGCCGTTCCTCCTGGCAACTTACCCTAACTCCATTGAGATCAACCAGATTCCTAGCCTAACTCCTACTTGAGAACTCATGAGACTCCACATTTAGAAAAATAAATCGAGTGAAAGGAACGTACCTATGTGCGAATAATTAAGGTATATGAAAGTTGTTGGGTTCAAGACGAAGTGTGGTTAAGCTCGCTTGCGAATGGAGTTTCAAAATGGATTGATTGGCTCTGAAAGGAAGACGGGTCGATTGATGGGCGTGGCTTGGGAGGAAAACAAGTTAGGGAACTTGTGAAAAAATGGAAGTGAGAAGAAAGAACTAGAGTGTATGCTTTTATACATTGGGAGAGGGAGGCGAATAGGCCTTAACTAGTGGAACCGGTCAAATTACCTCGGCGGGTCTTTGAGCAAGCATGCCGAGCAGTAGTAAGTGAAAATATCGAGTGGATCGGCGCTCGTATGTCGACCGAACCGTGATATAATAAAAAAACAATAATAAATAAGTAAAAACATATATATGTACTTATGGGAATATATATATATATCTGTGTGTGTGTGTGTGTACATATAAGCATATGCATAGGTAATGTTCAGAGAATCCGGTATGGTCCAACCTTCGAAAGGTTATATGCATTCGACTTTTGGAAAGTTAAAACAGGATTTAAGCGACAGATGATTGTCATTCTGAATGAAATAGCACTTGAAAGCGAGGGCTTATTGCTAATTCAAAGTACATCGTGTTGATTCACACGACGAACTTTGGAGGGCAAATGTTACCCGGCACCTTGGCCCGGCTACATGGCTATATTCGTAGGGCTTATGGATGAATCTAGATGGGACTCGAGCTAAGAGAGGATGGAAAATATAAGGGTCCGGTGTGACTTAAGTTTGGATCGGCCTATACACATGGGTCGTTTTGCTTAGCACTGGCTCAGCCGAAGTGTTTCAGAGTTAAAGTGTGGACACGTTGGTTCGGCCAAAATGTTTGAGACAAGGCGGTTTAGTCGATCACCGTTCGACATGCGTGGTTCGGCTTTGGTGATCAGCATAAGGTCGTTCGGAATACATGGCTCGATCTAGGTGATATGCAGATGCCGCTCGGTCTAGGTAGTTCGGCACACATCATTCGGTCTGGATAGTTCGGTATGTGCCGTTCGGTCTAGATGTTTCGGCAAGCGCCGCTCGGTCAAGGAAGTGACATGGGTCGGCTAAGGAGCTTAGTTCAGTCCTATTTCGGTGCTCGTGGTTCAGTCATGGTAGCTTAATATACCATGTTCGGTGCGTTCCATCAGCGTTGGTGGTTATCAATTCCACTCCAAAGCGAGGCGGTCGGCATGTCATTGCTTCGAGTCACACAATTGCTCACTTCGAGCCCCTAGAAAGATTGCTTCGAGCTAATCATCAAGACGCCCCGGTTCGGCATTTACCGCTCAACCAATGTCGCTCGGCAAACTTGGCTCGGTCTGGTGTACATGAGTTGTCAGTAGTGGGTCGAAGTACCTTGTTCTTGGGCCTGCGTAGGGAGTCCAGCCTATTTCGTCTATAAATAGAGAGGTAGTGGTCAAATGGGGGGGGGCTTTTTTCGAGAACACCAGGGATACTCTGCCATTTTTGATACTCTCCCTCTTTCAGTTCAAACTTGTATTTGAGTTATTTGTTTACGGATTACATCTGTATTCAAGTCTTTGAGAAAAGCAATAACGATTACATCAACAGTGGATGTAGGCAGTTACGCCGAACCACTATAATTCTGGTGTTCTTGTTTCTGCAGTTAACTTTACATATATTCCTCTATTTTAATTTATTGTCTTCATTAATCTCTTTACACAAATCTTTTCTTGGGTGTTAGTGACCAATTTTGGTGCTAACACCTATAGATTACACAATGCTGATGTAAACAGCAGCGACATAGCTGCTGTGAGTGGGTATGTTTATGGTACGGGTTTCGGCCCGAACCTGAGCCGAACCCACCCTTTAATGCGGGTATGAGTTTTAACTCCAACTATCCAGGTCGACCCTATTACTATCAGGGTCGAGTACGGTTTAGTCAAAACCCAATCCGTTTTGGCCCGATCCAATTATTAGTTTTTCGTAGTTTTTAAATATGAGTGTGTTTGTTATTTTTTTACCACTTTGTTTGTTTGAATTTAGATTTTTTTGCATACTATTATTGTGAACTTGGCTGCACCACTATTCAATTTTTATGTTAACAATTATTTCTCAATAATTTTAATAAAAATTGCAAGTTTAAGATATGGTTTTAACATAAATATTATGAGTTAGGTATACGGGTATTACCCGATGGGTATGAAAAACCCGTCGGGTCGGGCTTGGGTATTGGTTTTGAAATACCCAACGGGTTCGGGCCGGGCTTGGGTTTGATTATTGTAACCGGCCTCGAGTCCGAGTTTTAAAATACCAGGACATAAACCGGCCCGTTGACAGGCCTAGATGTGAGCTGCTGTAAACATAGTGCGATAGAGCACCCTTCTAGTATAACATAGTGCATGATTTTTAGTTTTGCATGATTTGTTGATATATTTTTAGTTTTGCATGATTTGTAAATTGCAGTCATTTTTTGCTGCTCTAGGATCAGTAAAATTTATATCTAATATTGCATTTGCATATTTTGTTTTAAGTTACACTGCCACAATCAGGTACGTTATCCAGAATTGAGTTGTTTTAGATTATGTTGATGTACTCTTAAATCCGACATGAATAATTTTGCTTATTTCTTTACAGAATCATGGTAGCCACCACTTTTATCATTTTTGGCAACATATTTTTAGTTTCTTTTGGCAATCATCGGTCACCAGTACCAATCTTTACTATCCATTGATTTTTTAGTTTGTTGCTCTTGAAACTATAGACCACACATCAACTTTGTATCCATTTGTTGTTGCATCTTGTTTGACGGTTGTAAATATTGATATTTGAGTTGCGAATGGTCCAAAAATATCGGGTCGTTACAGTTGGTATCAGAGCTTTGGTAGCTCTAGGCAAAACTTAACATATAGGGTAAATGTATTTACAGTATCACTCTCATTCGAGTTTCAATCTCTTCCCTTGACTCAATTTCTTTGAATTTTGGAACGTTCCCCTAGGTTCCAAATTTCATTCGTGTCCCTCACTGTTCGTCTCCTTTCAATCCTGGAGCATCCCATATCTACGTTTTGAATTGTTACCTATAATAGATCGGCGGTCTCGCCAATCTTCGAATGATTTGTAAAGGGGTGAAAACTCCTTCACAATAACATCGATTTACCGGAGATTTCTATATCCTCGGTTTACAATGCTATCTATTACTTGCTATACCTGAATTCATCTCTGCTTGAGATCGAGTGTTGATTTACCTCGAAATTCAGCACCGATCTAATTCTTGAAGTTACGGACGACCCAGTTAAGGTGCCCGTAAATTAAATAAGTTTATCCACCTCCCGATTCTATTATTGAATCATCTTATCTTTTCTTTTGAATTTGTCTTTGAATCAGAATTCTCTTTTGATCTGAGTCCACCACATTTGAATCTCTATCCTTGCTTTGAATCCATTCTTGTATCATCAAGCGAGGAAGTGTATTTGTAAATCTATATAAAAATGTTTTATATATTGTGTTGTTTGAGTTGCTAATGTTGATTTGGGTTTTCGATCGATTCGTCTGATCAACGCTATCGATAGGATTTCCAAAACACTTGAGCAGAGCAAACGGACACAATATTGTTTTCAAATTTGTTTGATTATATTGTAAAAACATAAGGAAAATTTTCTGGAATTTAGAGGTTAATTAAATTGGTTGTTTGAAATGATAATATTTGATTTTCATTTATCATTCTAAATGAATTTATAATTATGGTTTATTAATGTTATAGTATAGATTTTCAAAATTGTTTTGAAAATTATAGTAAGTTTTTAAATTTAAAAGTTAAATTTAAAATAAAAACATATTGCAGAAGTTATAATATAATTTTTCAAAATTAATTTCAAAATTAATATAAATAAGATTAATAAATTAATTAAAATTTTAAATAAAACACATATTAAAATAAGTTAATTTCAAAATTTTAATTTATTAATAAGATTAATAACGTATATATAAATTAATTAAATAAGTTAATTAATAAAAAATATATACATGTATTTTATATATTTTGACGTATGTTATGATATTTAAAAATGTTTAAGATATCATAAGTATACATGTATGTATATAAAATGAATTTTGAAATTAATATATAAATTTAATTAAAATTGTTTAATTAAATAAATTAATTAAAAGGTTAATTAATTAAATAATATACACATATATATGATATATGTGTTATACTATAAAGATAATAGTGTATAATAAATACTTAATATAAATGTTATATTAAGATAATATAAAATTAATTAAAATGTTAATTAATTAAATAAGGTTTAATTATATAATACTGTACATAAAACTATTATATAAGTAACATGAAATATAAAAATTTATATGATAATTAAACTTATATAATATGAGTGTATAAATTAAAGGTGGAACATTAAGAAACCTTAAATAAACTTAAGGAATAAATACATACATAAATGTACGTATACCATGATTTCTGATATGTCCGACACTTGAATCACAAGGTTATTTTAAAAGAAATACATTATTCATTAGTCGATATCACTCAATATAATATGTTGAAGATTATGAATCTTCAATATAATGTTGTCCTCTACCATACACACACACACACATATTACTTGCATACTTCTTAGTTCTGAAGCTAGGGATATTATGTGTAGTATTATTAATATATTGAATAGACAATGTAAGATAACTGTATGTATTTGTTGAGCAACTCAAGGTGTACAACCATCGTGATATAGTAGGTACGAGTGAATAATTTCATTTCGATTTGTTGATCGAACTCAAGGTTGAATTAAAATTAGGATAAGGTATCAAGGGTTAGGAGTTGTATATGATACAACCGATAAGGAGTTATCCATTTTCCGTGGAGCTATGACTTGTTGAGCAAACTCAAGGTCATAATTCCAAGACGAACGAGTCCTAACACCCACTAGTGAAGTAGAAAGATTTTCATGTTCCGATTTAGAGTTTGGTGAAACATAAAAGACTAGTGGGAGCCTTATTAGAAAAATGAAATGTTAACATTTAACCTTTCTAATATTGTTAGAAAATATGCTATTTAATTTTATAATAATCTACATCGATAAATATATGCATTTAATATGATTGATAAAAATATTTATTGATTAAGATAGACAATTGAAAGGAATTGAAAATTAACAAATAGAAATATAACCTATAATTGCTAACAAAATGCTTATTACATGTTAACGTTTCAACACCCATGCAAGCACTTGATTTTACAACTACTAAATACGTTCGCAATTTGATCACTTATGTGTTTGGTCGAGACCGTGTATTGCATTATGTGAGTTCCGAACTCAAATACAATACTAGACTATGGATATTTGATCCATGTAAAATCGCATTTAAATGTTATATGATGAACGATCACAGTTCGTAGTGTACGATATTTCGATGAAATTAGATCATCCGAAATAACCAAATAAACCGTACTGTTAGATCAAGTATTCAATTTGATTTGATCGTATTGTGTTATATGTAACACTGGACTAAAACTACAAGGTAGATCTAATAACTCGATCGATGAAATGTAAGTTTGATCAATTTATGCAAAGTGCAACATATTTGATTTTCTTAAATATTAAGGATGATCGAGTGCGCTTTTGTAAAGAGTTCGTTATGATGTTGTAGTAATGATATTCTTTTGAATGGTTCGACCATTTAGAAAGAAAAACAAGTATACAAGAGTAGATGTAATTTAAGATACAATTGGGATGAAAATAGTGAATAGTCACTTCTGCTTCGTAAAAAAACATCAAAAACAAGAATAATAATAATAATAATAATAATAATTATTGATACTTAACATTGGAATGAGAAATACGGTTTTTATTTCGAAATTTGCAAAAAATTGTTTTCTGTGAGACTTATTTCTTTGAGTTCAAGATATTTAATCAAAGAACTCTTCACTGTAAACTGCTTGCAGTATATAAAATAAATAATATATAATAAGTGAATGATGGACCTCCAAATTTAGCATGCTATTATAGTAATGGTGGAAAAAGTGGGAGCATGACATATAGCACTTATTGATTGCATCAAATTACGAAATTCTTTTCGTAAAACATACTGAACATTATTTATGAAATAATAACTATTTTTCGGTGTCAACTGAAAAATAGATATAGTTTTATTTAAATATGAATATTACGAATATTCATTATGAATAAAACTATAATATGGTATTTGTTTTCACAACAAAAGTGATGCAACGAAAAATACTGAAGTATCTAAAATTATTTACAATTGTTTGGAATTATAGATTAAGCCGTTGTTTTGAGAAATAATTTTTATTATATGATTATGAATCATATGATACTGGTTGATTATATCTCAAACAATTAAGGGCTATGCTCCTATTTAGTGGGAGCTCCATGTGAGTTAATGAACTCTTCAGATTGATACATATAGATGTATGTAATCGTAAGTTTATTAATACCAAACTGGTTTCGATCGTACTTCGTTGTATTCACCGATGAGTTATCACAGACATGGACATGTAAATTTGGTACACATGTAATAAGTTTATGATAACCTTATAGAATATAAAATGGAAGTAAATAAAATAACATGCGACAAAAATAATTCGATTTAATCGAATGAGTAGGTATGTTGGAAAGAGTTCCGTATATACCTAATATGAATAAAGATACAATCTCAAAGGTAACTCCTCCCTATAATACATAATGATGTATTGATAAAGAGTAATCGAACATTGTTAGATAAAGCATGATTAATGATGAGTGAAGTTGAGTTAAATTCTTTCTATAAGGAATGTATGTGACGACCCGCATTTTGGGAGGTTTAAGTCAATAATAAACCATACATGTCCAACTCAAAACAATCTGAAACACAGATAATCAATGAGGTTAATTAAGAATAATAAGAAAAGAAGAAAATAAACATAGAATCTCGCCGCGGAATGAAAAAATATAATAATTAAATAAACAGTTCATGAAGCTGTTTACACTATACATTTGATTATACTTTTACAACATTAATCAGGGTTATATATACAACAAAGACAAAATAAAACAATGCAGTAGAACAACATGATGCATGAGAAAAATACTAGTAATATAATAAACCAAATCTTCATCTTCATCCTCTAGAATAATATGATCTTCAATGCACTGAAAACTCAGGACTGACCCGAGCATAAAGTAAAACAATACACTCGAGTCAAAAAAATATATCCTTATGTAAGTCAAATAAATATCACATATAACAGGAGTGTAACATCATCAGAGATGTTTACGGGGTTTTACGTCTCCTATCTAGTGTATAACGTGTATGTTTAACGGCGGAATTTCTATCGAATTAGAAAACTGTCGATAAATTTCAAATTAAAATATCCGCAAGCGCACGGCGTACAATTTTAGTACGTGGTGAGTACAGGTCGATCCATATGGAATTTTTAAGATTTTAAAATTTTCTACTCAATCAAATTAGACCAAAGTGAGAGTAAATTGTTAACTACAAGCAAAATGATGCTAAAACTAGAATTAAAATAAGCTTTAAAAACTATAAGATTAGAGAATAATTTAGAGGAAAATCCACTCTCCTATTTTTGTAAATCAACAAACAAATAATTTATGATCTCTAGTTATGATATTAAGTGAAATAATTATTGTACTGATCATAAGTATGGTTTATTTATGTTATTATTTAACATAACTTAAACCATCAAACTATAATACAACAATTATACCACTTACAAATTCTCATGAAAACGAAGCTAAAGCAAAAGCTATTTTAAGTATGATCTATTTACTATTGTAATTAGTAAGATAGATCATCAAATTTTGTTTTTACTTTCTTTTCAAAATCAAAAATCAATTAGCAAATGATGATGTAAATTGTGTTTATGTTGAATAAGAATAGCTCATTTGCAAAAGCAACATAAGCTATCAAACCCACTTGTATAAACTTACATCAAAATTCACTTTCATGAAGCACAAACAAAAGAGATCATAAATCATAAAGATGTTGAAATTACATAGAGTTAGAGAGCTTAATTACCCCTAAATTGAAGGGGTTTAGCTACTCATTTGTGTTATCAAATCAATACTTGTAAATTTCAACATTAAAAAGCAAGGAAATGGAAACTAAGCAAAGGAAGAAAGAGAGATTAACTACTAACTACTTGCATAAAAAAAGCAAAGCTACACTACTTGCATGAATGTAAATCTAAGCTATAAACATGAAATAAAAGAGAGCATAGAAATAAACATCAACATAAAAGTAAATAAAAGCAAGTAGAAAAGAGAGGAGAAAGAGACTTGGAAGCCATTTTTATTTCACATTGATTTGTGTTTACAACTTGCTAATTTCCTAAGTAAAAATAAGAGAGAGTAGAAAGATCCTTTACACGTACATAAGAGGGCTATTTATGCATGCATAAAACCCTAATTCAATTTTTAGGGTGCTTCCTAAAATGCCCTTTAGAAAGTGTGGCCACCAAGTAACCATTAGCCACTAATTAATTCATCATTTAATGTGCATGAAGCTTTATCCTCCACTTAGTTGTCCATTAGCTTCTATTAATTGTAGATTTAGGTAAGTGGGTGGGGCTCCTCCATGATCATGAACTTGAATTATTTCCTCTTCATTCCTTTGTATTCCTTTGTGCATGCATATATCTTCATGAATCCATCTTCCATATGCATCAAAATTTCCTATAAAAATTATAAAAAATGTCAAAGTAAAAATTCTCAAATTGACACATGCACAAAAATGTCCATTTTGCCCCTGAATGAAGATGAATATATGATGATTTGAAAACAATTGAATTTCGGTTTTAAACATGTTAAAATGCCCAAATATGATATTTATTTAAATAAAAAGAGATAAAATATGGATGTATATATATGTACATTTACGTGCACATCAAATATCCCCACACTTATCTTTTTATTCGTCCTCAAATAAAGGAGAACTAAGATAAATCCATTTTCGTAGGGAGCACGATTGCATTGAGCGTATGCAACAAGCTATTAAACCTCTGGGTGTCCCCAGTAGGACGAGTGTTGTCTCGTGAGGATTTTCAGCGGATACTACCCAAAAATCAAAATGCAAAGTGAAAATATTTACGAAGTGCAAGATTTATTTACAATGGGATGAATGCAAGTTTTTGAAAGTATTTGCAAATGAAAGATTTACTTTTAAACAGACACAAATAAGTTAAATATAAGTTTTGGTCATTATCTTGAAAATTTAAGTCATTTACTCGTCAAAATTTCCAACAAAAATTAAGTTGTCATAACAGATAGACTATAGTTTGTCTAGTTGTTTCGGTTGATAACACAATGTAATTATGAAATGGATTCTTAGTTGATTATTAAAGTTTGTCAAAGTGGTATTCTCATTTCTTTTCAATAACAAGTTAAATCAAACAAGTAGAAATAATGTTTAGATTTCAATTGCTTACTCTCTCTTATTTAAATTTTTATTGATAGTAACAATATTTACATATGCCTAACTTAGGTAAACTGAGGTCAGATATATTACCCGTGCACTGCCTTGCAGACTGATGTGAGGGGAATACAGTGCGTGGCGAGTGAACACACAAGTGTGAACACTTATCGACTGTAGGCATTATTAAAAAGAATTTTTATATACATACACCTAACTCAGATAAACTGAGGCCAGATATACCAATCATGCACTGCCTTTCGGGCTTATCTGAGAAGGGTACAGAGCATGGCGAGTGAACACACAAGTGTGAACACATGACTTTAGGTGTTAAAAATATATATACAAAAGTTTTTTTTGTTTACTTTTCTTTTCTATATTTTTTTAGAAAGAGAGAGTTTCGCAAAATCATCTTAGCACCATTTAACTTAGAAGATAAAATTGTTATATCCTTTACTTTAAATTTACCACTTTTTTTAAACAAAGATTTTCAATTAGAACATACTTCATAATTAACACATATGAAACTTCCTATATACTAGTTAAACCATTGTTATTTGTAATCAAACTTCATTTTTATTTTTGTTAAGACAAATAAATTTTCAAAAATTTCAATTTATTAACCAAAACTTATATTTATCCTATAGTGTTTCTTCAAAAATAAATCAAAATGCTAAAAAGAAAATGTTTTTGAGATTTAGAAATTTTGAGATTTTTTTTAAGTTAAAAGAAAATGAAAATTCAAAAAAGTGCCATGAAACTAAAAAAAATGAAAATGAAAATGAGAATCCCGTCCCACACTTAATTTTAACTGTGTCCCCACAGTCAATGCACGATATAATGAGTGTAACGGGGAAAAATATGTACATATTTACAAAATAGGGTTAACATTCTTACTAGACGTAGCTTGGCTCATGAAGAATCATGAGCTCCTCCTCTTGGTTACCGGGCAATTTCAAGAAAGGTTTTAAACGATGACCATTGACTTTGAAAATTGATCCATCCTTGGGGTTTTCTATTTCTACGGCACCATGTGGAAAAACAGTTTGTACCACAAATGGTCCGGTCCATCTTGATTTAAGTTTCCTAGGGAATAAATGAAGTCTTGAGTCATATAAAAGAACTTTTTGATTAGGCGAAAACATTTTTCTTAGGATTGACTTGTCATGAAAAACTTTTGTTTTTTCTTTGTAAATTTTCTCATTTTCATACGCGTCGTTCCTAAGTTCTTCTAGTTCATTGAGTTGTAGTTTTTGGTTTTCGCCAGCTTTCTCAAGATCAAAGTTTAAGTTCTTTATTGCTCACAACGCTTTGTGTTCATTTCAACAGGTAAATGGCAAGCTTTATCGTAAACGAAACGAAATGGGGACATCCCAAGGTTAGTTTTAAAAGCAGTACGGTAAGCCCAAAGTACGTCGGTCAATTTCTGAGACCAATCTTTTCAACTTTTGTTAACAGTTTTCTCCAAGATTTGTTTTATTTGTCGGTTTGAAACTTCAACTTGGCCACAAGTCTAAGGATGATACTGAGTGGATAACTTGTGGGTTATCGAGTATTTTTTCATTAAAGTTTCAAAAGAACGATTGCAAAAATGGGTTCGGTTATCACTGATTATTGTGCGAGGTGTGCCGAACCTCGAAAAGATGTTTTCTTTGAGAAATTCACAATAATTCTATGGTCTTTGGTTTTGCAAGGAACGGCTTCGACCCATTTTGAGACGTAATCGACAGCGAGAAGGATATACAAGTTTCCAAAAGAATTGGGAAAAGGTCCCATAAAGTCGATACCCCAAACATCAAAGATTTCGATCGTAAGAATGGGGTTTAGTGGCATCATATCTTGTCGAGAAATTAATCCAAGTATTTGACATCGATCGTAAGTTTTACAAAATTCAAACGATTCTTTGAAAAGAGAAGGCCAATAGAAACTACACTGAAGCACTTTTTCCGCAGTTTTTCGAGGATCGAAATGCCACCGCATGCTTGATCGTGGCAAAATGAAAGAACACTCCTGATCTCATTATCCGAAATGCAACGTCGGATGATTTGTTCGGGACAGTATTTGAACAAGTATGGATCGTCCTAATAGAAATATTTCACTTGGGATATGAATTTGCATTTGTCCAGTTTGGACCAAGATGAGGAGTTTCTTTAGTGACTAAGTAGTTCACTATATCAGCGTACCATGGATCAATAGAAATTGAAAGAAGTTGTTCATCGTGGAAGTTTTCATTGATTTTCGAAGAAGATGGTGCGTTCGGAAGACGAGACAAGTGATCGACTATGACGTTATCAGATCCTTTTTTGTCTTTAATTGTAAGGTCAAATTCTTGAAGTAAAAGGATCCAAAGAATCAAATGGGATTTAACATCCTTTTTAGCGAAGAGATATCGAAGCGCAGAATGGTCCGTGTACACAGTAATGTGTGACCCGATCAAGTAAGGTCGAAATTTTTCAAGAGCAAAAACTACCGCTAGAAGCTCTTTTTCGGTGGTTGTGTAGTTGAGTTAGCGTAGTTCAGAGTCATACTAGCGTAGTAGATAACATGAAGGATTTTGTTGATGCATTGTCCTAAGACAGCACCAACCGCAAAGTTAGAAGCTCATTTATATTGGAAACAGCTTGAATTAAAAAAAATGGATATTATTTTCTTAGAAAACTCATTTATTTAACATGATATTGATCAAACCATAAACAAAGATATATATCTTTCATTGCATTTTAAAGCTAAGCAAAAAAAAATATAATAAGCATAGCTTTAAATTAAAATCAGTCCGGCATCTGATATTTGTCAACTAAAAATGCAAACATAAGAGCGATTGCCTCTCTTCAAATGATTAACAATGACTCAAAAGGCTTTGTATAGTTATCACTGCATTTCAAATCATAATTTAGGGGAACGACCCCCCATCACACCATCTTGCACTCGTTTTCAATGTATTTCTAGTATTTGAGTTTGTAATATTACTATATATATAACCACACTTCATATAAACATAAACGTATGCATATATAGACATATACTCTCAAGTTTTGATTATCTCTTACTTAAATGAATAGTAAACCTCTGAGATTTGGATAATATCAAATCGGCTGCATAAAAAATCAGCAATAAGTTAAATTTATGAATAGATATCAGCTACATTTGATAACTCTAGCTAAGTATAAGTACCAACATACTCTTAGGGAATAATACTGCTTCTTCCAAGTGCTTCACATTCCAGCTTCACATCGTTGAATTGAATGAAACACAAAGTACTATGAAAACCATTTAATGTTGTGCATGTTGCAAGTTAAAAAAAGAGAAAAAAATTACTACACACCTGTTACGAGGATCGATCTTAATAGCTTTCTTCAAATCAATCTCCCAAGAGTTAAAATGTAAACACCCCCACCCCATGCCGACACCATGTGGAAGTAACCAAGTGCGGAACCAAACCCCATCACAAAGACCCATGATTCATCGCCTTTATAAACAAGTAAAATATAAGCAATAGCGAGGATATAACAACTGCCCCATTGTCATAAGATCCTACCACATCTCGAAATATACTAGTTAATGTAGGATTAGCGACATATAAAGCACATACATTATGACATCAAACATTAACCACACTAACATTCTTGACAAGTTACAACAAGCAAGCATGCAAGCAACAACCAGTAGTAGCAAGCAAGCAAGCAAATATAAGAAAAATCTTCCAATTTACATGACTGCTAGAAGGAAAAACCTTCACTCATGATTACTCGGCCAGCAACAACAAGCAATAGCTATAAGACAAACCATATTCCAATGACAGCATTACCAAAAGCAAAACAAGGAACCCAAAAGACCCAAAAATAGTTAGCTATGCCAGAACAAAATGGAAAGGGAGAAAAAGCGAACCTATAATGCCACAAAACTACCTTATCCGAGAAAGCATGCGATTTGACAACAGAGGATAACACTACTCGCTACTTCAGCAGTTTTTGTGGTGTTGAACAGTAAAAGCAAACTGACAACCATGTCTTTTCTCTTTTCAAAATTTTAAGCCCTAATTTTATTTTATTGAAGAAGAGGATCATAATTTTAGTTTTATTGAAGAAAAATTCTATGTTTTTCTTTTTAAAGGAAATGTTGAAGGAGGAGGCTAATAGAAACGTTACTTTTATTAAGAGAGGGCGGCAGAGAAAAATTTCGTGAAATGTTAGTGATTTAGTGGCGGGAAAACATTGTCCGCGTTTCTAAAATATTAATAGCAGCAGTTGGCTTTGAAACGCTGCTAATCAATGCAAGCGATAACAAGTTTTCTTGTAGTGGTCACACATTATTTCGAAAGGAAGATCCCAATTGGGTGCGCAAATGATTGGAGCAGAAATGAGTTCGTTTTGAGACGTTCAAAAGAAGAGATACACTTAGAGTTGAAATTGAATGGAACGTCTTTTCCGAGAATAGTCGTCAAAGGACGATCAATTTTGCTAATGTCTTTCACAAAGCGTCGGTAAAAGCCAGCGTGTCCTAGAAATGATCGAATCTCCTTAATGGATTTGGGATGGGTAGGTTTGCAATTACATCGATTTTCGCTTTATCTACCTCAATGCCTTTATTTGAGATGATATGTCCAAGCACTATGCCTTGTTTGACCATAAAGTGGCATTTTTCTCAATTCAAAGTCAAATGTTTTTCTTTACATCGATTTAGAACCAACTCAAGATGATGTAAACATTGGGAAAAAGAATCGTCAAAGATAGAGAAATCGTCCATAAAAAATTCTAGAAAGCGTTCAACCATGTCGGAAAAAATGCCAACCATGCATCGTTGGAAAGTAGCAGGAGCATTACAAAGTCCGAATGGCATACGTCGATAAGCAAAGGTACCAAATGGACACGTGAAAGTCACTTTCTCTTGATCTTCGAGAGCAATTGGAATTCGGTTATAGCCGGAATAACCATCAAGGAAGTAGTAAAATTTGCTGCCGGCTAAACTTTCGAGCATTTGGTCAATGAAAGGAAGAGGGAAGTGATATTTTCGTGTTGCAGCATTTAGTTTTCGATAATCAATACAAACACGCCAACCAGTTTGACTCCGAGTTGGAATAAGTTCATTTGAATCGTTCTTGACAACGGTAAGCCCAGACTTTTTGGGTACAACGTGAAGGGCTAACCCATGAACTATCAGAGATTGGGTAAATGATTCCATTGTCGAGAAGTTTAAGAATTTCATCATGCACTGCATCTTTCATTTTTGGATTAAGCCTTCATTGCACGTCATGAACGGGCTTGGCATCGTTGATTAAATAGATGTGATGTTGAACAATAGCATGGCTAATTCCCTAAATATCGGTAATGGACCACCCAATTGCGTCTCTGTTATTCGAAAGAATAGAAAATAAGGAGTTTTCCCGATCAAGAGAGAGTTGCGGAAATTATGATAGGCAATGTTTTGTTATCACCTAAGTATGCGTACTTACAGTGATCAGGAAGTGGTTTGAGGTCCAACTTTGGGAGTTTTTCGATCGAAGAAATAGGTTGAGATTCGGACTCAACTGGAAGTGATTCAAAAGGAAGAGTGTATTCATTCTCATTAGGTATTTAGTGAAAAAAAATTTCATACTCAACCTCGCGTTCATCGTTAAGGTCAAGTGTCTTGTTTTCGAAGTTTTCGTGAATGGCACTAACTTCCAATGTTTGGTCGCGAGGTTCATTTGATTAGCTTTCAAGATTGAAAATGTTAAGATCCAAAGTCATATTTCCAAAAGAGATTTTCATCGAACCGTTACGACAATTGATTAAGGCATTTGAGGTGGCTAAGAATGGTCGACCCAAAATCAATGGAATTTGACTCGCAGGGTTTGTCACAGGTTGTGTTTCTAGAACGATAAAGTCAACGGGGAATATGAATTGCCCTACTCGAATGAGCACGTCCTCGATTTCTCCCACGGGCTTCTTAATCGAGCGATCGACAAATTAAATCGTGACTTTTGTGGGTTTGAGCTCACCTAAGCCTAATTGTTTGTACATGGAGTATGGAATCAAATTGACACTCGCACCTAAGTCTATCAAACATTTGTTAATCGTCTTGTCTCCAATTGTACACGAAATCGTAGGGCAGCCAGGATCTTTGTATTTTATGGGCATGGATTAGGAAAGACTTCACTCAAACTGGCGGCTAAGAAGACTTTTTTGGGCACTTGAGTGTGTCGCTTTTGGGTGCACAAGTCCTTAAGAAATTTCACGTACGTGGGGACTTGCTGAACGATGTCAAGAAGCGGAATGTTAACTTTGACTTGTTTAAAAATTTCCAACATCTTTTACATTTGGTCCGAATGTTTCTTGGGTCGAAGACGATGTGGAAATGGAACACGATATTCGGTAGGTGGGTCTACTCGAGTAGAAGAAGTAGAATTTTGATTGGAATTCGATTCAACTTTTGGCTCCACGTTCTGTTCTGATTCGTCCGTTGTTTTAGAAGTGTCAAGAGAGGTTTCCGGTAAATCGTTTAGGTTAACGACTTGATTATCGATTTGTTTACCGGAATGTAAACTTGTGATAGCATTCAATTAGGTGACATTGCTATCTTGAACAATATGGGCTTGATTTGAATTTGCATTTTGATTTCTAGGATTTGGAAGGGGCTGGCTTAGGAATGTTCCTCGTTCACGTTCGCTCACAGACGTGGCTAATTGACTCATTTGCATTTCAAGTTTTGCAATCGATTGGTTTGTGTTTTGCATATATGAGGTCAATAAATTTTGCAAAATGCTGTTTGATTGAAGACTTTGAGTAGTTGCTTTAGCCAACGTTTCAAGAATTTTCTCAAGTGAAGTAAACATTTACCGTCTTGGGGAGGGTGAGCAGAATTTGATTGAAAATTTGATTATTGCGTTTGATTATGAGACGGACCCGCAAAGTTTGGTTGAAAATTGCTGGGCTGAAAGGGAGGATTCGAAGCATTATTCGGGAATGCTTGAAAATTGGGACGAACCGTATTCGTGTTGGGATTGTTTTGGTTCCAAGCAAAATTTGGATGATTTCTCCAACCAGGATTGTACGTTGGAGAAAATGGGTCATTTTTGGCTTTATTGAAATCATTGATTTGTTCGACAGAATTGGGACACTGATCGGCTATATGATTAGGATCGTTGCATTTATAACACATCGGTTAGGAAGCTTGGTTCATTTGATTCGATGAGAAAACGTTATCGAATTTTTTAATAATTGCATCGATCTTAGCTTCCAAAGCAAAAGAAGATCCTATCGAGTGTGCACTCGATCGTGAGTAAATTGATTTTTCGTTCGAACGTTCCCATTGGGATGACTTTTCGGCGAGGTTTTCAAGAAATTGCCAAGCATCGTCGTGATGTTGGGCAAGAAAGTTTCCTTGGCACATTGATTCGAGCATGGTTCGTGAGCTATTTTCGAGTCCATTGTATAATATTTGGCAAATTGTCCATTTTTCAAAGTTATGGTTTGGACATTTTATCAAAAGCTCTTTGAATCTTTCAAATATTTTTTGAATGCTTCTCCCTTGAATTGATGAAAATTTACAATTTCGTTTCAGATTCTACTTATTTTTTCCAAGGGGCAGAACTTTTTTAAGAAAGCTTTTATGAATTCTTCCCACGTTTTAATCGAGTTTGATGGTAAGCTGTACAACCATTTTTCAGCGTAATCCGTAAGAGCGAATTAGATTAATTGAAGTTTTATTTCATCGTTGGAAAGTTGTTGGAGTTTAATGGTTGCGCAAACTTGTTCGAATTTAGTCAAGAAAATGTATGGGTCATCGTGTTCGAAATTGCTAAATTTTGGAAGTGTGGCAATATGATTCGAGTAAATTTCGAAATGGTTACCCGTAGGGGCGTGTAACGTGATGAAAGATGGAATAGAAACTCTATCGGGAAAGATTCTATCCATAAGAGTTCGAGAGGCATTCTCGTTCGCCATTTCGGAAGGATCGTCTGTTCGAGTTAAACGGTTAGTTGTTGAGTCGGGAGTCCAACGATTTGTTGTTGTGTCACGAGTCTAAGTACTCATGCACAAGTGAAAGTCAAGAAGAGAAAGAAGTTAGAAACGAGTTTAGAGAATGAAAGAAGACTTGGAAAATGAAGTGAAATATTTGTTTATTTGTCTTTTTTTTACAAGGAAGAAAACTATTTACCAAGTGAAATTTATTTTCAAAAGAGAAGTTTGATTTTTGTTTTGTTTTTGGCTTTTCAAAATTTTTTTTATATGTTTTTGTTTTTGTTTTTGAATTTTCAAATATTTAACAAATGGATTTTTTTAGAAAAGGGAAGTTTGATTTTTGTTTTTGAATTTTCAATTTTTTTTTGTTTTTGAAAAGATTTTATATTTTTTTTTGGAATTTTTTGTTTTTGATTGAAAATTTTCAAAGGAAAGGAAAAAGGATTTTTTTTTATTTTTGGTTGAAAACTAAGTAAAGTAAAATTTACAATCTTTTTTTTCGGATTTTGGATTTTTTTTTTAAAATATGCATGAACTAATGTAACTAAATGAATGCAAAAGGACTTAATTACAATTTTCTGTCCTTAGTAGCTCCTAACCCAAAATTGTATAATCACACTTCGTCTTAAATTAACAAAAATATTTCTTAGCCAAGTAATAGTCAGGGGTTATCGGTGCACCACGAATCACCATAGCAATGCAACCAAAGGTTTAAGTACCTTCAAAGGAACAACCACTATAATATTTATGAATCACTGTTATATTTATAAATGGTTATTACTCTGCCATAGCCTAGACACCAAGAAATAAAATTGTTTAAAGAAAATAATTATGAAGATACAATTAAGCCCTAGATGAGCTCGCGACACTCTTAAGTCGAATGTCTAACTTTTATTATTAGTCAAATTCTACAATGAAATGCATTTGTGGGCTAAGGAAAGGGTGATGAAATCCCTCACCTTATGTGAATTGGGGTATTGCCCTTAGAAAATAAAAATAAGATGAGATGAATGCAAAACAAAAATTAAACGTGAATTTACAATGCAACTAAAATGAAGTTTGTTTTTGTTTTTGGATTATGATTTTTTTTATATATATAAATGCAAATGCAAGCAACTAACAATGCAAATCAAATTAAAAACAAGAGATGAAAGCACGATACCAGAGCGTGCAGATTATTTAGCAATTTTTTTACTAAACAAGAAATTTGGCAACCAGAGTGAAGTAATTATTTTTGGCAAGCTATGTTCCTTTAAATTTCTGCTTTTACAATCTGAAAATAAAAACAAGATATATATACAGTTTTATATATATATATATATATATATATATATATATATATATATATATATATAAGGATGGAACCTAAAACAAATTAAAACAAAGCAAAACAAATTAAATTAAAAAAATAGAGTTAAACAAAATAAAATTTGAAATCAAATTAAACTAAAAGTGGATTTAAGCAATTACTTTAGAGAATACTTTCACAAGCCCAAATGCAAGTCCCCGGCCCAAACCAAATTCTCAAGCACGTGTATATCGTTTTTTTTGTTTTTTTCTTTTAAAAAAACAGAGAATTCCTCAAATTGAATTTCCGTTCGAAATTTTTTAAAAAAAAATCCACAATTAAAAATCAACTATGATTTTCAGAACGGGGATTGAGGGTAGCAATTTTGGGTGAAGGCGGCAATTTCGAGGAGGGTCTGTTGAGGGGGTTCGGGAGGTGCGATTTTGAGGAATTGGGTCGTCGACTTGTAATTGGGGTTTGATCGATGGATTGCTGAGTTCGATGAAGAGATTGGTTGTTCGAGGCGTGTTGGCGATTGGAGGAGTTCGACAAAATTATGCGAAGCAGTAGTTAATGTCGATGCTAGCAGTAATGATCGATGTTTACGAGTTTGTGTATTGTCGAGTTTGAGGTGAAGTGGGTTGTTTGGTGCTAC
The DNA here is from genome assembly GCA_030737815.1 of Allium fistulosum. NCBI lineage: Eukaryota > Viridiplantae > Streptophyta > Magnoliopsida > Asparagales > Amaryllidaceae > Allium > Allium fistulosum. Next base: position 1,326,389,183 of record CM060904.1, read on the forward strand.
TGACAGAAGTGGACGATGCTGTGTGGTCGCGGTTCTGGTTGCAGTTGAGGTCAGTGGTGAATTAAGGTAGCAGCAGCAGTAGTTGATTGGTTTGATCATGGTTTGGTGATGTATGGCTGCAAGTTTGGTGATGGCGGTATACTTTAATGTTGATGGTAAAGTAGGGTAGCACGGTAGGGGGATTGATGGAGGCTTCTGTTTAAAATTAAGGGAGGTGGTTGCGGCTGTAGTTGCCGATTGTAGAGTTCGAAGTCGTGATGTTGCAGGCGATTTGGTTGATGCTATAGGATGGTGGAAGACAGTGCACGACAGTTCGGTGATGATATATGCACTGATGGGATGATGAAGTTTTGTAGACAGGGGTAGGCAGTTTGATGAAGTAGTGGCAGAACAGGGAGATTGCACGATGTGACTCTTGTTGTATAGCTGTTGATGGTAGCTAATAGCAGAGGATGTGATGTTCTGGTCTGAGACAATGTGGAGAACTGTAGTGTAAGTGGTTTGGATGTTTATGCTGAGGGTGATAGTCAGATGGCAATTGGAAGTTGTTGATGGGGTAGTAGGAGTTGTATGAATGCTTCATAGTTGAGCAAGAGGAAGGGTGCATAGTTGTAACAGTTGTAGTTGGTAGTAAGAAGAAGGAGATGAGGCTGGCGGTGGTGGAGTGGGATTGTTGGACTTTGAACTGCAGTGAAGTGGTTTGTATCTGACAGTGTAGTTTGATGTGAATAGATGGGATGTTATATGGGGAAGTGAGTGGTTGTGGTTTAAGGCAGTTGCTTGATGTTATAAGGTGGAAATGCACTTTGGTCAAGCAGAGGTGGTGTATTTGTATGCAGTTTGGTCAGAACTGTTAATGGAAAGTGGTTGTGAAGGGGTTGATGTAAATGGAGTTTAGTGGAAGGCACTGTGAAGGGGAAGGCTCTGTGCTGATAAAAATGGTGGAGATGGAAAGTGAACGGTTGCAAAGCGAATGGTGAAACAATATGCACGGTTAGACAGGTCTTAGGTGGTTGTCTGGTGTGTGACAGGTTGGAAGTGGCAGATGGTGGTAAATTGAATGAAGGGGGTGATTGTGGGTAATGACTGATGACAGTTGAAGAAGAGGTAGATTGTGTGTAGTGCATAGTGTCAGTGTAGTGAACAGTAACAGAGTGCACTTCAATGTAACAGTAAACCTTCTTCTTTTAAGGATTGAAAATGTATAGAAATACCAAAGTAAAATGTGAATGAAAATGAAAAGCAATCATTTTAGTTTTTTAAACGAAATTGTGTTTGGATTTTTTTATATGAAATGCAATTGAACAAAACACTAGAAAAAAATGCAATTAAACACTCCAACAAATGCAAGCAACAATAAAACACACAACAAAATTCTTTTTTTTTCTTTTTATGCAAACAAACTCACAAAACAAACACACAAAAATCAAACGAAATAATCTGAAGAATAGAACATAAAAATCAAAGCAAATTCCCCGACAACGGTGCCAAAAACTTGTTTAACGGTGGAATTTCTATCGAATTAGAAAACCGTCGATAAATTTCAAATTAAAATAACCGCAAGCGCACGGCGTACAATTTTAGTACGTGGCGAGTACGGGTCGATCCGCAGGGAATTTTTAAGATTTTAAAATTTTCTGCTCAATCAAATTAGACCAAAGTGAGAGGAAATTATTAACTACAAGCAAAATAAAGCTAAAAGTAGAATTAAAATGAGCTTTAAAAACTATGAGATTAGAGAATAATTTAGAGGCAAATCCACTCTCCTATTTTTGTAAATCAACAAACAAATAATTTATGATCTCTAGTTATGATATTAAGTGAATTAATTATTGTATTGATCATAAGTATGGTTTATTTATGTTATTAATTAACATAACTTAAACCATCAAACTATAATACAACAATTATACCACTTATAAATTCTCATGAAAATGAAGCCAAAGCAAAAACTATTTTAAGTATGATCTATTTACTATTGTAATTAGTAAGATAGATCATTAAATTTTGTTTTTACTTTCTTTTCAAAATCAAAAATCAATTAGCAAATGATGATGTAAATTGTGTTTATGTTGAATAAGAATAGCTCATTTGCAAAAGCAACATAAGCTATCAAACCCACCTGTATAAACTTACATCAAAATTCACTTTCATGAAGCATAAATAAAAGAGATCATAAATCATAAAAATGTTGAAATTACATAGAGTTAGAGAGCTTAATTACCCCTAAATTGAAGGGGTTTAGCTACTCATTTGTGTTATCAAATCAACACTTGTAAATTCCAACATTAAAAAGCAAGGAAATGGAAACTAAGCAAAGGAAGAAAGAGAGATTAACTACTAACTACTTGCATAAAAAAAAGCTACACTACTTGCATGAATGTAAATCTAAGCTATAAACATGAAATAAAAGAGAGCATAGAAATAAACATCAACATAAAAGTAAATAAAAGCAAGTAGAAAAGAGAAGAGAAAGAGGCTTGGAAGCCATTTTTATTTCACTTTGAGTTGTGTTTACAACTTGCTAATTTCCTAAGTAAAAATAAGAGAGAGTAAAAAGATCCTTTACACGGACATAAGAGGGCTATTTATGCATGCATAAAATCCTAATTCAATTTTTAGGGTGCTTCCTAAAATGCCCTTTTGAAAGTGTGGCCACCAAGTAACCATTAGCCACTAATTAATCCATCATTTAATGTGCATGAAGCTTTAACCTCCACTTAGTTGTCCATTAGCTTCTAATTGTAGATTTAGGTAAGTGGGTGGGGTCCTCCATGATCATGAACTTGAATTATTTCCTCTTCATTCCTTTGTGCTTGCATATATCTTCATGAATCCCTCTTCCATATGCATCAAAATTTTCTATAAAAATCATAAAAAATGTCCAAGTAAAAATTCTCAAATTGACACATGCACAAAAATAACCATTTTGCTCCTGAATGAAGATGAATATATGATGATTTGGAAACAATTGAATTTTGATTTTAAACATGTTAAAATGCCTAAATATGATATTTATTTAAATAAAAAGAGATAAAATATGGATGTATATATATATACAAGTATGGTGGCACGTCCGTTAGACGTGTGCAAAGAAGAAAGTGAGAGAATTTTGTCTTTGCTACAATTATGATATTGTGAGAGATTAGAGTAATGTTTTTGTTAATGAAGAAAAAAGAGAGGAAGAATATATGACACTTAAACATAAATAAGGTGTTGTAAGAAAGACGACGGGTAAACTTGGTAATGATGAAGCACCTTTGAGTTATATCAAACTATGAATTATCTATGATATTTTCAAGTTTAGCTATTAAGAAATTAATTAAGGCATATAGTGTAGAAAACTTGGTCTACTTGTCACAACTCCATAAAGAATTTTGCATATCTATTTCAACGTAGTTATAGTACATTCGTATAGATGACAACAAAAGTAAACAATGGATAAATTATCTTTTTAGTCAGACTATAGCACATCAAATGTAATGGATATACAAATTTCATCTCAATTCAAATTAAAAAGATGAGTCTCTATTTATAATTTGTGAATCTCCTAAAGCTTCATTAGTGACTGCAACCCAATCACATCAACTCTTTCAAAATTTTAAGACAGCCCATTATGTGCCATTGATCCAAACTCCTAACGCATCGAGATCTCTAAGGCCCACTATGCGCCATTGATTTAAACTCCTTATTGGAAGCTTGAGTAGTAGGGTTGATAGGCTAACTTTTCTTTTGGCTTATGTTTCTTTTTCAGATGATAAGTATGTAAGAATTATTATGAAGACTTTTCACAGTAGGCGCTGAAACTCGTAGTATGTATGCTAAGTTAATTTGACAATAAAGCAGCACGTTACAAAAGGTAGTTGATGGTAGTAAAAGTGACATACGGCAATGAATTCCAATATTTGGGCATAAATAAAATGATGTTATTTTATTAGCAACTGCCAAAAAAGTGCGTAAAATGGTGAAATTTCAAACCTAAATACATCGAGCGGAGAGGAGGAAAAACACTTTTAATGTACACGAATAAAACAGAAATGAGTACATGTGACAAATTGATACACTTGAGTTAAAGGATTTGGAATGATTACTTTGTTAATGCAATGAAGATAAACTCAAATCCAAGCCCAATAGTGGTTATAGAATATTATACAAAAAATAATTGATAAATGACTCATGGTGTAGCTACATGCCATGACCCAATAATGAGTAAAAAAATGGTAATTGTGGACAATCATGCAGTGCAAGCTGAATCAGTTGCTATCTCTTAAAATGAATAAATATGATTGTTTTGATACATCATGTAAGATTAACTACAACAGGAGCGATTTACTCATATGGGGAAAAATGAAAAGAATGATGACATATTAGAAACAGACAATGCAAGAGTGAAGTGTGAATAAAAGAGAAGAGAGATCTACCTTTGTCATTTTGTGCATGAACAGTAAGTTATAGGCCCATGAAGTATGAGTGTAATGTATAGGTATGAAAGCATTCATAGATGTGAGTTACTGTGCGTAAGCAAACGTGAGCATGGAGCTAGTCAATAGAGTGATGGCTATGTTGTAAGATCTGATCATTATTTTTAGTTGCAAAAGGATACATTAGCCAGGTCTATAGCTAAATAGCAGCAGCATTAATAGGGTGGAACGTGGTAGAGTTTAAGATGGTAGAGGAAAAAAGATATTTTGTATGGCATAAGTAGTAAAAAAAAGTGCATTTCTTGTATAATGTGTTCTAAATACGTACTTTTCATTTAAAATAATGTTCTAGTTCTGGTTTGAAATGTCAGTGCCAAATGTTGAAATGTCAGTGCCTACCTTTACATTCAATTTTGTTTTGAGTGTTCTAAATATATAGAGTTGGGTACGGTGCATTTCTCTTTGCTACTATTGACAGTGTACATATATTTGTGCCTTGTTTATATAATAAGCATTCATTAACAATAATTGCTTCTAAACTATATGTTCTGCAATGTGATATACGATTTGACTTTGCTATAGAGTAAATGTTGCATGATCGACTGGCAAACATTCATTTTGTCTTCCTGTATTTCGTATTTAAGCTTTTTCGTTTTTGGTATAGTACAAAGTTTATTAAACCTAAAGCCTAAAACTTTGTCCAAGATAATTGGTGCGATTGTGCATGACATACAGCATATCTTGTAGATACTAAAAATATCTAATGGTGCATGTAGATATATAGCATTTTCAAAATTCCGGTACAAAAATGTGACATATTCAGAATCAAGTATGCTGAATATTCACAAATGCTAGTGATGAAAATGCATACATATCAACCAAAGATTTCAGCCCATTACTTGCTGAAATACTCTTAGTACAAAATACAATAGCATGACCTTGGTTCTCCAAGTCCTCTTCAAAGTCCTCTTCAGACCACTACATAGTATAGCTTACATCCTCCTCAAAGTCCTCTTCAGAACATCCATAACAGACCTAAAATATGCCTTAACAGCAATAGGCGGGTTGGCATACCTATAGTCCATCATATCTTTCTTCCTCTCATGATAACTCACCGTAGTCTTCACAAACTTCAAGCCATGTGCCATACTCACCACAGTCTTCTGATCATTCACTTTGGTTACCCCGCTCCTCCTCAACCTCTCCACCGTGGCTGGAGCCACTCCCGTATGCTGACAACAAAACATCCCCGTAAGATCGGCCTGAGCCATGGCATCCATCAGCTCCTCCTCGGTGGCCTCCTCAAATACACCATCTGTCTCTTTGATCCCATGCACCGCCATGTCAATGGACACCGAGTCCCCTATCTCCATCGCAGACGTGAACGTCTCCCCCACTGTGATGGTGTAAAATCGGCCAGTAATAATTTGCATTTTTTAGCATCCACAACTCAACTATTTAAAATGCAAAGTATTAAAGTTAGCAGGTGAAGAAAAGCAATGGAGAAGCAACATCAATCTATGTGCCTTCCATCTTAACTAACAATTTGTCCGAAAAACGGTATAAAAGGTTAAGTTACAGTAGAGAAAAATATTTCTTATGTTCAATTTCTACTGTCATATAGGAAATCAATATCGATGAACTATACATAAATTGTTGGTACACATAATGTGCTGTTTTGAAATATTGTTTTGTTTGCATTTTCATACGTTAAAAATTTGTTAACAGTAAACATTTACTAAAATAAACTAAGAGGATGCATAGGGAAAACTAATAAGATATAACAATACAGTAAATGTGCGTTGTTGGAACTTCACCTATCTAAGTCAAGCCTTGCTGGTAATATGATAAGATTATCATATGATAGTGCCTTGTCATATACATTCTACCACCGAGGTGTGTACAACAGATAATACAAAGTGGGAGTACATAAAATATCAAACAACACAGATCAAATATCCGTCATTACTGGTAGAAGATTCAAAGCTGCATTGTATAACAATAAGAGAATTAGGCAGGGAAGTTCTAATCTCTTATGATATTTATTTCTTTGAAGAAATGGTTTTTTTATAAACTAATAAAATCAACAATATTCAAGTAACTTATGTATAAGCATAGGTACCTCCGGCTCTAAAGAAAAAACAGAGTTACCATTGATCGCGGGAAGAAACCGACCACATTTATGTTCGAGAAAAGTATATAACTCCACTATTACCACCATGCATTAAAATGCAATGCCTCTGCATTTATAATGTGAATGACTGTGTTGTCTGCTTGCCACAATTTTGAGCACAATAAAATACGTATATAATGCATGATGAAAGTGAACCATAGAATACAAAATAATGATAGCTGATGGGGATGTAACAAATCATGTCCATTATCAGTAGGTAGACAGTTTTGACTAAACAGTTGCAGATGTTAGCATATCATTTCTCAGATTCACCATCTATATAGAGTAGCCAAACCACAAAACGCACCTTTATTGCTAAATCAAAATCATATCATATTAAATTAGACAGCAACCTAGCTGAACAAAATTCTGGAAAAGATAGAGCACTCAATGCCAACGTTTTGGTTCTATATTTCTTTCTTTGTTTCTTATTTTATTTTCATATTTATTTTTATTTTGAAATAGCTATTCCCGTGCTTGTAAAATCTGTTTGCAAAAATTGAAAGGGGAAAGTAGAGTGATGAAATGATATTTGATCTATTGATATATAAAATTGATGATACCATTTAAATTTGAACTTATAGTTCTAGACTTTTGGCTTAACTTAAAGTTAAGTTCAGATTGAAAAAAATAAGGGGAGATTATGTTTAATAAAGTTGATTGGATAGATAAGCAGGTCTCCACGCCCATAAAAAACATTGGTAGGCAACATAAATAGGATAGCCGTAAGCGATATGTCCAGGTTAAAAATTATGAAACTCAAAACTGGCTCGAATTGCGAACATTAGTGAAGTAGAAATTATTTACAATGTAAAGCACCAATTAATCCACCTGGTTCCATTTTGTTCTTTTGGTTATTCAAGAAAGACTCATAGAAACATGGATCTGAATATATAGCATAAGGCTGTAAATTTTCGAAAAGAATGATGTACGAACATCAAACAACAATACGTCTATATTGGATAAATGACTATGTAAAGTGTTCATGGGAAACATGCAGCAGAACATACCGAAAGCCAGATCTTTATCTTTTGTAGTGGCATTTGACATGTTAGCATCAGCAGTAGGCCTACCATCATTCATAGACATTGTAAGAGCCTGCTACAATAAGGCTTTATCATCATTCTATCATAAATTAAATGTCACTGTATCAGCGGCTTGTCGGATAAATTATATTTCTAATCCAAGCAAATAGAGTGAGAACTGCAGTAATAGCAACCTAAAATAATGATTTTAAAATGAAGCTGGAAGTAATCATATGTTAAGCAAATAAATAACGATGAAGACAATCAAATTCACAAATAGCATAATGTGCTAAAGAAAAGATAAGGCCCAAAGCGAATTTTAAAGAGCAATTCAGTAATTACAAAAATGTGTCCTGGTTTCACAGTTATCCTACATTTGTATGAAGTTCATATCATTAATGATATTCGGTGTGTTGGGAAAACAACAAATGAAATATCGTAAGTTGTATATGAGTACCTTGATTAGTTTGTTCCTTGCGGCTTGACCAACCTTAACTTTCCTTCTTAACTGTGGCACAGTCATATTTACTGCCGTTGCTAATTCATCATCCATGACTTCTTTTTTCAGATCAATCTGCAATTTGTCGTTCACCTCTAATATTTCATGTTTTTATTATTTTTAAAAGGTTAGGGAAAGATCCGAGAAAAGATAATTGGTCCCTGTATGAAATAACATAATCCATGACTGAACAGTAGCAATGATTAGTGCCCTTAACTTTCAACATCAAACACAAATAATCTAGTTGATTTTTGTCACCGTTTCTTAATATAGCTGTATGAGTCATCCCTGGTATAGATCAATGATTTCTTTACAGTTTAGAAAGACCATTTTTTTACAGTTTATTTACTGAGAAAATTTTCAGTATTCTAAGTAATTTTCATTTCAGAATCATAGACAATAAAAAAAGAATGAGATACAAACAAACCTTCATAGGTTGCATAAACTTCAACAATTTTCGTTGCTCCGGCATACTAAGAAAAGGAGGAATCTTCATCTTCTTCCAACCCATGCTTACCAAATCATTACTGGACACACAGTACTCTCTAATCGGTCTTTCTTCCTCAACCTTTTTTTGATCATCAAATTGTCGTCGTCCTCTTCATCATCCATGTGGTCTGTATATGTAAATACGAAATATTAATTACCCAAATGAATAAATAAAATATTTATTAAAATACAGAAATTTACATATGCGGGTAAGTAAAGCAGAAAATGTGTAATAAAAGAGGCAACAAATTGTTTATGTCGTTGTGTAGTATGTTGTGAGCAACATGAAAAATCTGCCACTAATATTGTTGTCAACATTTTATAACTGTTAACTTCAGGATGCGTTGTTACTTTGTCAACATTTTATAACTGTCAACATTTTTTATGAATTAAATGCTGCCGCTAGATTGTTACTTTGTGTTACTTTGCCTACTTATTTTTTCTAAAAGGGTGCTTGAAGTATTTGGATATAGAAAGATGACTGATTACATCTCTTTCCTTTCACAATTTTGGATATAAATTAAGTGTGAATATGACTACGAAATGTTTGAAGTTTATTCAAAATTCTCAGGCATTTAACATTAAACCATTTCTTAGAATACGCACAGTATGTCATACTAAAAACTTCCTTCCATGTATACTTTTTGTTATGAAAGATAACACAGAAGCAGTCAATTTACCTTCAAATACAAACTTTGATCTGTGAGGTTGAATATGAGATGAAAATTGATTTGCCCTCTGTCTACTATGTCGTCGGGCAGGTGTTCTGGCTGTGATGCTCTAGCTGCCAAAAAGACGTAAACAGTGGTTAGGTAAAAGTAAAACAATATCTAATTGTAGGAAGATAAACATAACGATTGTAACATATGGAACTGTAAACATGGAAAAAGGAGTAGCTGATATTTTTATATGTAGAAAATTCACAGTTGTATAAGGGTAATAAGTGCAGTAAAGCAAAATCAAATGACATAGTAACCAAGACAAATGAAGCGCTTTTCATTCTTTGAACCAAAGCATTAGAATAATCTAAAAATTAAGATAATAAAGCTGGTTACCTGAACAAAACAGTTAAAAAGAATGGATTAGCAATATGAGCAAATGCAGTTTTTAACATGTTCAATCAGATTATTGATTCCATTACTAAAAAAATATAAATGGCATAAGATTGTTATGGAAGTTTTTCAGCAGAAAGTACATGTCACCTTGGCACAGTCAATGAGCCAAATCTTTTTAGATTGAAAACTAAAGCAAAAGACAAATTACTTTTGAATCATTATATGGATCATACATATAAATTATGTTGTCAGTTAGTTAACTGGTTAGTTAAGATATAAATCGAGTTGCAGTTGGCTAAAAAAATGTGTCCCGGAAAATATTTTAACCAATTTAATAACCTTGTTTCTTTCATAGGAGATGACTCTATGGTTGCAATAAATTGATTTTAGTGAAATTAAACTGAAGCACTATGTGAAATATGTGTGAGATAAAATACGACACTGTTAACAATTTCGTAGTCCATGCATTTCAGTATATATACAGTTAAAAATCGAGCAAGCTTGAAATAATTTGACTTTGGAGTTAGTAAGAAATCTGAAAGCCTTTTGAAATCAATTCTCGAAATCAAATCTATTTGAAATTATATTCCTTTGAAATCATTTTATTTTTGAAATCTAGGGTACATATTTCCAAAAATTGAAATGTCATTTTTGAAGGTTAAAGCATTGCTTTTCAAGATCTGAAGTATTTGAAAGTTTATCTTTTATAATCGATTTCTAAAGCTTGTAGATTTTTAAAAGTGTTGAAGTCGCATACCTTGAGATGTCAGTTTTGAACATATGAATGGCAACTCACGTAACAGTGAGCCCTGACCTTGGTCGGCGCCAATTGGTGACATCGATTTCTTTTATTGTTGGTGATATCCATTACCATCGATTCGACACTGGCTAACTTTGACATCGCTGAACATAATCAACTGATGAACACAGTTGGAGTCGCTTGTTGGTGGTTTAAGAACAGTCACCACATCATTTTCCTCTTTTCCACACATCTTCATATATATCTTGACCATGAATCTGTAGGCGAAGCTTTTCATTCTTTGAACCAAAGCATTAGAATAATCTACAAATTAAGCTAATAAAGTTGGTTACCTGAACAAAACAATAAAAAAGAATTGATCAGCAATATGAACAAATGCAGTGTTTAACATGTTCAATCAGATTATTGATTCCAGTACTTAAAAAATATAAATGGCATAAGATTTTTATGGAAGTTTTTCAGCAGAAAGTACATGTCACCTTGGCACAATCAATGAGCCAAATCTTTTTAGATTGAAAACTAAAGCAAAAGACAAATTACTTTTGAATCATTATATGGATCATCCATATAAATTATGTTGCCAATTAGTTAACTGGTTAGTTAAGATATATATATATATATATATATATATATATATATATATATACATATATATGCACATTTACGTGCACATCAGTGCATGCAATAACTACGGGGTTTTCCATCTCTTAAGGATCCGTCAAAATATCTATATATAGTAGATACGTTATATATGGAATGTATATCAGTAAAGTAAATATTTTTCATAGCGTTAAGGCTTTACATTAATCCCCCTTGATGTGTTTTTAAGTATGGTCGTACAGTTTGTATGTAACACAACCAGTAGAACGTCAGTAGCCAGTAATGTGCCGTGATATGACAACACTAAACCAAAATCATAGTGGTATTGAATAAGGATAATTGTGTTTGCTAGAGGTAGCTAGCCTCATTGGCCCGGCACGGCTCCTGTTTTAGTCATTTCAAATTGGCACAAGTGTCATGGTTATCCATCATCGTTCACTTTCTTCAAATTCAATAAACGTTCATCAAATCAACCACTTCATTCTGGATCATCCTCTGCGTACACAGTTGTTAAAGTGGTTCCAGTATTGACAGAAAGTATACCAATAATCGGTCCTGGTCTCTTTAACAACCAAACGTTATTTTACACACCGGTCGGTTCTTTTTCATTTCAAAGAACAATCATACTTCATATCAAAATATCATATTCACTTTGAAATATCAAATTCGCTTCAAAATATCATATTCACTTTGAATTATCATATTCACTTCAAAATATCATTTTTGAATTCAGAATAGGTTATACCATCATATCAAATACATTCACATTTATATCAACGATTTAAGTACAAATAGTTCCAACTTTAAAACATTTTAATATTGAAAATAGATTGAAAAATCTAAAAATAGTTTGGAGATTGAAGACGGTTTTGATATTAAAATAGTTTGAGTATTGAAAATGATTTATATATTAAAATAGTTCAGAAAAAATAATAATTTGAATATCAAAATAGATGGAAATTTAAAACAGCTTATATTTAAAATAGTTTACATTGAAAATAGTTTCAAATTAAAACTGTTTCTTTCCCTTTCAACAAATCTGAACTCAGGTTCAAATTTCAAATCAAACAAATTCCATTTCCAACATTTCAATTCAAATCCACTTCAATTTCAAATTCAATTCAAATCGATCTCAATTCAAACCAATTTCAACTTTACTTCAAATTCAGCATAAACAATTCGATTCAAATGGCTAGAAGTTTCACTTCAAATTCTCCTTTTTAGTAAAGCCAGTCGGCTTTATAGTGGGCCGTACCACTATATATAAATAAAAAAACAGGTGTTCAGCACATGCACAAAACAGCTAACATGGTTTTAAAGTGGCCATAACACGGAGAAAACCTGAGAAATGAGTCGCAATATTTGGATGAAAACCTGCAGAATTAGAGGAGTAAATAAATTTTTGATCCCAATTCCCAAGTGTCATCCTCGAAAATAAGTTTATTGTCATCACCATCCTCACTATCACACGAAAGTGCAAGTCCATCACCAACAACATGATAAAATAACCTCCTCATCTCTCCATTTCCACCTACAAACTTATAATAACAATCAAACTCTAGACTATATCGCATCTCAGAACTCATATAAACCCAAGTCATCTCCTTGGAATTCCACTCAATCACGGGAGTCGGAATGCAAGCAGTAACAGAAGGAACACCAGGAACAGGGGAAAAGGTCGGAGGAAGTGAAGACTCACCAATGATAGGAGAAGGAATAGTAATAAACTCAATTTTACAACCTGGGTCTTTATGGATCTCATAAGGGACAGCAGGAGGCAGACCGGGGTCAACCAAAATGGAGGGGCGCGACTTCGAAACCCACATACTAGCCAAAAGCCGAGGAAGGGGGATCTTTTCTGGGATAGGAAGAGGAGGGTCACCATATGGATCGGGAGGAGGGAGATGCTTGCATGAGAGCGCCACATGACCAAAGGAGTGACAAATCTCACAGATATTAGGTTTCCATCCATAGTGAACATCAATTTTCGCTACATGACCATCAGACGGGCAAACTCTGAGCTTAGTAGGAAGAGGCTTGGAAGAGGAAATTTTGATCAGAGCTTTCGCATAAACAATCCTACCTCTAGTCACTGTGTTCGAGTCAAAACACTTTAGATCCCCAACTAAACTAGCAATCCAATTCAATCCAAGCAGCAATTGAAGACAGAGGGAATATGAAAGAAGTGCGCCCAAACAGGTATAAATAAAACCTGATGTCTTGCACTATCAATGGACTTACTCCAAGAAGTAATAATTAGTGGTTTACCTTCAATAAACGATGGATCTGCCTCAAGCACACATTGTCTTTCCTCCCTTTTAGAAAACTTAAAGAAAAACATTGAGTTATCAAACTGAACCTGGAGACCACTCGAAAGTTTTCATCGGTTCTTACAATGAGCCCGAACAATATGGTATGGCGGATTCGAGTCAAGGAAGAACCCAACAAGATAGTCAGCCCAATAGTCTTCGCCAGCTTGAAAGACCTCAGGAGGAGGAATCATGACCCCGTCAACCTCCTCAGTAACAAAATAACAAGGAACATACTCTATAGCGTTGCACGGCAACGATTTAAATAGCGAAGACCATTTTGGTACAAGAGGGGACTTAACAGAGGAACAAGGAGGGGGAGGAACCAGATCAGGGGGCGCTACAGGTAAGGGCACGGGAAGAGCAAGATCAGGCATAGTAGGAATACAGAGACATTCAAGTCCATATTATCACGAACAGGTAGAGTGCACAACAAAGATGGGTAGCGACCAACAACAGACTCAACCTGAATTTGACCAACCACAACCTTGTCCATTCCAACAGAGGATACGAAACAATCATTCACTCCACAAACGATTTCATTATAACAAGGTAATCCAACAACGGTTTCAGACCAACTGGGTTCGATAGCAGTAGAAGCAAGAAAAGAAGATAAAGCAACCCAAACCAACAAATCGAGCTCCGACATCAATGTCATTCAGCAAAGAAGAAAAGGAGTTAGCCAATGGAAGCGAAGCTGACTCACGCGAATGAACAAAAGCGGCAGCAGAATTCGTTTCAGGCTCACCAAGGGAAGATCCTCGAATACAGGAATTGGCGAAAGGTCGGCCAGAGCGAGTTAGAGATGCATGACGTTCCAAATCTGAAGTAGCCAAACCCGATTGCTAAGGCCACGACAACTCCTTCTTCAGCACGAGAAGATGAGGTAGGGCGAAGGCGACATAAGATGGTTGGAAGAAGTGAGGCGGAAGGGATACGGGGGGGGGGGGGGGGTCAGATTGAGCGCGAACGAAAAGGAGGAGGAGCGGCCATTTATTTCTAGATATCTCATTTAAACAATTTAATCCATATCAATCTCAAGTCCCAAATTCGGAATAACCATTTAAATCACTTTAGTAAAAATAATTTCAAAGTTCAAATTAAAATTCAAACCTTTAAAATAATTCAATTTCGATAAATTTAAATCATATTTCACTTTCAACTTTCAGATTCAAATTAAATTCTTTAAACAATTTCAATTTTAAACAGTTTCAATTTCAAAGCCCAAATTTGAAAATAATTCAATTTATAAAAATCCAATTATACTTCCTTTAAAACAATGTCATTCAAATAAACACAAAAATTCAAGAATTTAAAATCATTTAATTTAACCAATCCGGTGTCCGTATATAATTTTCTATCCTATGGCTAAGTGATCAGTTATTTCAATTTTAATTACATAGATGGATGTATGTATGTGCGTGTATATATATATATATCATTTCAACCTAAAGTTAAATGTCATAGGTATATATCATTTCAACCCATTTCTTAATTTATTTGAAACGATTGAATGACAATTTATATGATATAATAATATATAGGGTGATAACAAGGATATATTAAATAAATAAACAACTATAAGTCCAACATATCAATCAATAGCATCCAATTTCAAACAACAATCAAATCAACCAATATATCACAACAGTTTCCTAGTTATCAAATGTCGGGTGTTTAACTAGCAATTCCATTCCAATTTCAATTTAAATGTCAATTCAATTTAATTTAAATGTCAATTTAAATTAACAGACAACCATCAATAAAATTTATCACTTCATGATTTCAATTCAACTAAAATCAAAATATTTTAGTATTGCATGAGTGGGTTTAACCACTCACCTTTGTTGAATCTAAAATTCAAACTAGCCAAACAACAATGAATCCAACTCCATGTCAAAGACAGCATCGATACGAACTCAATGCAAGAATCTGCACCCAAATCCGACCTCGTACGAACAAATTATGGATTAATTAATATTTGAAAAAAATAAATTTATAATTAACTTAAACTAATTAAAATTTAAACAAAATAAACCTTTCTTCTTTCCCTCTCACGCGACTTCCCAGGCCAAGCTCGACTTCCTTTTCTTATGTTCGTTGAACGGTTAATGGCCGCCGCCACGTGCTCCACCGCCGACCACACCGCTGCTTCACCGCCTCGCCCCGCCTCCACGCGCACACGCTGCTGTGAACGAACCCTAAATTGCAGGCATGAGCTGCCGCAAATGCAATTCCCTAGCCACCTCCGTCGTCGTCCATTCGACGATCCATGACCATGGATCGACACCGCTCGTCGAGCTCTCCTAGTTTCATGTTGGACGCTAAGCCTAATTCTTCTCCGATTAATGCGATGATTCTAGGCCACTGATTTCTAGGGTTTTAAGGGAAGCTGTGGATTTTAGTTACTAAATAAAAACGTTTCAAGTCCTTTTATAGCAAAATTTTCATGTCCCTATTCACTCGCTAAAATTTCAAACTCCAAACGAAGCATACCACCTGACGTTCTATATGTTATACCCCTATTCCGAACACATTGGAATATATATCGGGATCCAATTCTATCATGCACAGAAGTTAACTTTTCAAAATCAAATTATATTAATTTAATTTTTTTAATTAATTTCTACATGTTTTGAACTCGCATGACCAAACGATACGTCCAATTGCCACGAAATTCGATGGTATATAATAATTCACTATTGCAGATCCGATGAAACTGCTTTCTTCGAAATCCGAGACAATGCCCTAAAAGCTATTTTTACACGTTAATTAAAAGGAGTAATTTATCAAAATTAGTTTAATCACTTTTAAATCAAATTTAAAAGTTTATTATCTTCCTACCTATTCAAATAGATTTTAAATCAACTTTAGAGATCATTTTCATTCACGTTAAATTCAAGATTCAATTATTTAATCAATTCCAAATATTAAATTTAACAGTTAAATTGTCAAATAATTCACTATATTTTAAATATAAGTTATTAACTTATAAAATTAACTTTTAAAACGAATTCAAATAACAAAACAACTGCTTTCATTTTACAGTAATTCAACATCTTTGCAATTATTGTATACAGCAAAAGTTATTTATTTCTTACCAAATAAATGTTTTCTTATTTCTAGAATTTGTACTTATCAAAAATACAATTTCATATAAATAAACTTATGCTTTTACTTTTAAGAAACATTCATTCGATTCTTTATTAACTTAATATTGGTTATTTCAATTTCTGTTATCAATTACTTACGGTTCGATAGCATTTAATTACTTTCTAATATAAGTTATCATCTCTTATCTTTTCAAATTTTGTTATTTAATTTTTTTTATCTAAGTTCATATCCAATAAATTACATTAATAAATCATTGAATTTTTATTTCTAAACATTTTTTTTCAATAATCATATTAAATTTAATAATTTAAAATAGTTAAAGATACAGGTTGTTACAATATACTTAAAAGTAGTACACGAGGTTAAAATTAATATCATCCAAAGATTAGTTCACCAATCCTATGAGATGTAACGACTCGATATTTTGGACCATTCGCATCCATTATAAGTGTATAGGTAGACACTCATGCCGGAATTGAATTGCTCAAAATACCGCGTTGTTAATTTAAATTTGGCAAAACTGAACATATACAGTAAATAAATAATCACAGATCACAGACACAGAGTAATAAATGCAGCGGAAATAAAAGAGATAGTAGTTCATGAAGCTACTATATAAATGTATAAGTTACATCAGAGTTAAACTAGATACAACGGAAGAGTAATACGATACATCAGATACAAATCAGAATACATCACTGGAATCATCGAATACTGAAAGCAGAATAGATGGCTGGATCTTCAAGCAAGCTCCAACTTCAAAGGTGAGTCTCAAATACTGGTACACTCAGTCTGACCCGAGCGTAAAGCAAAACACAAAACACTCGAGTCAGGATTAACATTCTTATATCAATAAATCCAACTCAAGTGAAATAGCAATTGAAATACAAGTAACTCAAAGGATGTTTGGAATAACCATCCTTTAAGGATCCGTTAAACTATCTACTAGGTAGTAATATACGCTAAGTAGATAATGTCTATCAGTAATATAAGGTATTAAAATAGTGTTAAGTCATGGCCCATTCCACCCTTAACACATTTTTATTCCCAAAAGCATATACAAGACCGTAGTTTCCCCAAAACCGGAAGTCACCAGAGGGCAATCCATATACTAAAGGTACAAAACAAATTCGTAGTGGTCGCGAATAAGGAATACAAGTATGACAAGGCACATGAGGCAATACCCAAGGTAGTGATACTACCGTTTGCCTGATCCGGACTGGTGAGAACGCAACGCCGCAGCGCCCGCAACACCGTGAAACAACACTCCCAAAATCAAGGGTGCACCAATCGACAACAAGTAATGGGTAGTTCGAAGAAGTGTGTCCACTTGAGGTAGCTAATCCTCCATTGGCCCGGCACGGCTCCTGTTTTAGTCATTTCCAATTTGACACAAGTGTCAAGGCTATCCATTATCGTTCTCTTTCTTCAGTCATCACGAACATCATTCCAACCACTTCGTTCTGGATCAACACTCCGCGAATGTTGGTTATTAAAGTGGTTTTCGGTATCGACAGAGAGTATGTCCATATCCGATCCCGGTCTCTTTAATAACTTCCGTAATTATTTCACCGATTGGTCATTTATATATTTCCAAACCAAATCAAATTCAATTTCAATTAGAATTTGTAAATCAACATTTCATTTGTCTTTCGAAATCAATTTCCAAAATTTTCGTTTCAAAACTTCCAAATTACCATTTCAAAATCTTATAATTCAATTTTCAATTTCTTTTTTTTAAACCAATTCAAATATTGATTCAAGTTCGTAAATAAGTTTGATTTCAAATCATTTAAATAAATTTAATTTAACATTTAAATCAATTTAAATTCATTTATCAATTTCATTCAATATTCATTAAGTAAATTTGCCACTCAAAACAATTTCCATTAAATTTCCAATTCATTAAATCCATTATTTAAATTCAACTTCATTATATCAAAACTTACAAATTGAATTAAATTAAATTCGTCAAATCAATTCTTTCAATTACAAATCTTACATTAATTCCAAAAATATCACATTTTATTTCTTGTTAAAGAAATTCAAATTCACTTATTTACTTACTTAAATGATTTTCCAACTTAATTAATAAAGAAACTCAATTTCAATTATTACGAAGTAAAATTCACTTATTCAAAAATTCAATTTAATTTAATTATTAAATAATTCAATCTTATTTAATTATTAATTAATTCAAAACTTAATTATTAAATAATTTCAAAGTTTAATAATTTCAAACTTAATTATAATTTCAAACTTAATTATTAAATCATTTCAAAGTTTAATAATTTCAAACTTAATTCAATAATTTCTCAAATTAAACAACATTCTTTCATCAATTACATTGTTAACATTTTGTTTCAGATTATTAAATATTAATATTTTCCTTTCATTAAAATTCAAATTTCAACTTCATTTCAAAACCATATTATTTATTCAAATAAAATCTTCGTTTTATTTAATTTCCTATCCTAGGTCAAAGTTTAATTTGGGTATTTATCATTTCAACCCGATTCCAATTCAATTCGAAATCAAAACATAGCAAAGGGAACTTGCAGTGTGATAACTGGGATGTGTCAAAGTAAATAAACAAGCAATAACAACAATCAATAACAATCCAATAATCAATTTAAATAATCCCGAAATAATCGTATTAATTCGCATTGTTATTTGTACGAATTAATATAATTATTTCTAGAATCTACACTATCATTTCATGTAGATTAAAGATTATTACATTACGGTTTTTCACTTGTCATTCAATTTCAAATTTTTACACTACAACAATTAATCCAACATACGTCGATGGTTCAAAGTGTAATTATCACTATTCTACATGTCAATTAATTTAACAATTAAAAGGGGTCATATTCAACTAATCAATTCAACATATATGTCGATTCAAATTTTCATTATCCTACGTCAGTTTATTTGCATAGTATTTATCACTTTATACATTACAATTTTAACGTCCAATTGTAAACATCAAACAATCAATCATTTAACAACCAAACTGGATTATCATTGCAAAATAACAGATAATGGTGTCAGATGTCACAGGTGAACCGATACAGGTAATAACAGTGTAAATATCAAACAGCAGCATATTTCAATTGTCGTTTCAATTGAAATCAAATTTAATAAATAAAAGAACGTTAATCGTGAGTGAGTGCTCACCTTTCGAGGCTAGAGAGGACAAACACTGAAATTGAGTTACACCTCTGAACACGAATTCCAAAGCAAAGCTAGATTGGTAGAAATCGACGAATAAAGCTGATAAATCGAAAAGGACGAAATCGAATTAGAATTGGATTGATGAAGATAATCGGTATAGGTTAACCTATATATAATTATATATAGATAAAAATCATATTCTAAATTCAAATACCTTTCAATTTAAAATGTGTGTGTAGATATATATTTCAAAATCTATTGTTTCAATTGAAAATACATATATTAAACATTTATATACACTATTACAAGATATAAGACATCTTTAAAAACGTACATACTAAGGTGTTTATATACTGTCGAATGTGTAGATATGTACAAAATATGCATACTCAGAATATTTATAGAACTGTTGTGTTCACCTACTTAAACATTTACAAACTGTCATCATATACTAAGGATAATAACCCAAAATGTTAACAACAGCAATTATAACAACCAATATAACCCAGTCGACTAAAATAGGCCGCGGCCATTATAAAAATCAAAACAGATTATATACTTAAACAACAATAAATTTTATACATACGCATAAGACTAATATATAATTAAAGTAAACTTATATACTATCATTCCCTGGATATTATATAACTAACATTGTCCATTTATGCAACTGTCGAAACATATTTTACATAACCGATTACATAAGCAAACAGTTCGTTTAAAGATCTACATATACTATATACTAAAATAGACTAATATAAATTCATTTATATACACAAAAGCAGCAGATTTATATAAACAAATATATATTAATATATGTGTGCTTATCCACACTAGCAACAGAGGTGGAAAAAAAAGGGCCGAGATTTGAGGAAGAAGGCACGGCACGCGGGGACGATGATGTGGTGGTGAGAATATGTAGGCTCGGCTCGGAGGCAGCTGTCAACAGGGGAAGGCGGTCTGGCTATCTGGGACAAGGAGAGGGGAAGCAACCGGCCGGAGATGGAGATTGTGCTTGGTTGTACCTCGGCGGCGAGTGGAGACGGGGAAGGTGACGAGGGTGCGAACGGCGGTTGAGGTGGGCCTGGGTGGTTTAGTTTGGATCTAAGAAAGTGAATGGCGAAGGCAGACCTATCAGTTCGGTCTTAGGAGGTTGCCACACAGGTTCTTTGGTTGGCAGAGGCTTTTCTGTGGCAGTCAGTTACAAAAGAATGGAGGCGGAAAATGGGTAGGCGACAAGCTGTTTCATGCGAATGGAGGGAGCAAGTGATAGGATTGGTGGCCGATGACTAGGGCAGCATCGGTGATGGAGAGGGAGGTGCAGGCAGCATAGCTCGCTGGCGGCTAAAGGAAGGCGGAGGTCAGGGTGGAGCAAGGCGATGGTGGACGAGGAAGTACGGTGTTCGACTTTGAAGGGTATTGGCGGTGCAAGGCAAGGCAAGGAGGATCGGTGTCAGTGGTGGGTCGGCCTATGCAGAGGAGGGAAAGGATTGTGTGCGTCATGGGCAATGAATGGTGGCCGAGCTTGAAGGGGCGTGTGATGGTTGTTTCATGCATGGATGTTGATGACCTTGAAGCCTGTTGCGTGCAAATATGTATCACTTGGTTAGAGATGGGTTCGGTTGCACGTGAAAGTGGAGGGGAGGAGCAGCTCCAAAATAGACGTGTACAGGGAATAAAATAACATTGCTAAAATTTTTTTTCTCTGTAAGGCAGAACGAAGAAGAGAGAGGAGATGAGTAAGCAAAACTAAGAAGAATTGGCTTCTGGAAATTTTTCTTTTAGTTAGTAGAGAAGACAAACGTGTAAAGAGGGGGTAGGGAAAAGACAGGGGACGTAGTGAATTGAACTAGAGGGTATTGGAACTAGAGAAAAGTATTGGAACCATAGAAAAGAAAAAGTCACTAATTAATTTCTGGGAATCATAACAGTTGTGACCATTCAATATCTCACATCTGAACAATTTGAAAGGACGCAGAACGAAAATGGCTCAAAACGGGTACCGGTGCCGCTAACCGTTTGCGGATTTCATCGTGCACTGGATGCCGAAATACCCAAACGAATATACCGCGGTGATCAACACGACGAGTAGATCAAAACAGTATACAAATATCAGTGTTATAATTGAATTATAAAAATTCGAATTTTCTAATAGCGGAAAATGCAAGAAAAACGCTGAAAAATAAGATCGACGGAGCCAAAGATGTCCGAATTTGGAAAAACTACAAACTGACATCTTGCTCAGAAGATGGTTTAGAATTTTTCTATGTAAAAATATTTAGTTTTCGAAATCATTTATTTTCATCGCTTTTTAACTGATTAAATTGAAGTGAATTTACGCGCGAAATAAACTTTCATATTTTCGGACGAAAATTTACCAGTCGCTATGTTTAACTAGACGTATTCCAAATATTAAATTTTTTATTTCAAAATTTTATCGTTTAAAATTTCACAAAATTTCAACTAATTACGTTATTAAAACAGTTGAAATTTACGGGTCGTTACATTCTCCCCCACTCAAAACTTTTCGTCCCCGAAAAGGAACGAGGTAAGAGAACAGAAACAACCAGAAAGAAAACAGATTCGAAATACAAAATAACAATTAATTTAAACCATATAAATTCAAATTTAAATTAATTGATATTCAATAATTGATTTAATCCACTTGATTTCACTAAAATCAATCTCAACTATTTCTAAATTCATTATCTTATTATCCAATTATCTTCAATTTACAATTTCTAAAACCATAAATTTGAATAGTCTTTTATTATAATCATATTTTTCAGCAATTTAAATTCTTCTTTATTCCAAATTCTTATTAAGTTTATTTCACTTAATATATCTTATTACATATATTTAAACCATATAAATTAATTTAAACCATATAAATTTCAATTTAAATTAATTTATATTCATTAATTGATTTTAAATTCAAGGTATTTCCATAAGTTGATCTAATTTCAATTTATTAATTAACCTTCAAAACAAATTTATTTCAATTATCTTATTGTTCTATTTATCTCTATTAGCATAATTAAAATTCAAGCGTATAACAATTGTTATAACCACTCAAATTTTATTTATAAATTCAATTTATATTATATATATTATCCAATTACATATTCAACTTCTGAATGATTTAGGTAAGTTGTATTAGAATGCAGTTGAACAATATACAAATAAAATTTTCCCAATTCAATTATTCAAGTTTAAATATTTATTCCAAATTTTTGGTTTTATTTATAATTAAAATCATCCTTTAACAAAATTTAAGAATAAGATTTCTGATTAAATTTGAACAATTTAGAGATATATACAATATATTTATATCAAATCAAATTAAATTTTAAAATAAGATACCTATATATATATGTAAATCAAAATATACTGAAGAAATTCAAATCAAAATATTTTTTTTTTCCAAAACAAAACCGTAGCAATGCTACAGAATGGTTTCTCCACTTCGAAACTCGAAAATGAATGTCGATGATGCGGCCGCCATCACCGAAATTATTTTCCAGCGACAAAGAGAAGAGCACAGATTTCAATATTTTAAAATTCTTTGAAAACGATTTCTATTCGAAAATACTTCAATAATATATACTTTAAAAATTTAAAACTAAAGTTTGAAATCACTGGAAATTTAATTCTCAAATTCTAAATTTAATTTCATTTCAACTTCTAAATTAGTTTATAAACCAAGTTTATAAATTCATTTATCGAACAATAAATGATAATCAAATATTATCATTTCAAACAATGAATTAATTAACCTCTTCTTTTTTTTTCAGAAAATTTTACTTATATATTTATAATATAATCATACAAAATTATTTCATTTACCAAATTTGAAATCAATATTGTGTCAGTTTGCTCTGTTCAAGTGTTTTGGATATCCTATCGATAGTGTTGATCAGACGAATCGATCAGAAACCCAAATCAACATCAACAACTCAAACAACACAAAATATAAAACTTTTTATATATTAGTTTACAAATACATTTCTTTGCTCGGCGATACAGGAATGAATTTTCAAAATAAGGATAGGGTTTCAAATTTGATGGACTCAATCCAAAGAGAATTTTGATTCGAAGACAAATTCGAAACAAAGATACGATGATTAAATAACAAAGTAGGAAGATTGATACTTTGTATAAATCGCGGGCAACCTTAACCAGGTCGACCGTGACTTCAAGAATTAGATCGATGCAGAGTTTTGAGGTAAATCGACATTAGATCTCAAGAAATAGAATTCAGGTATAGCAGGAGATAGATAGCATCGTAAACCGAGGATACAGAAATCTCCGGTAAATCAATGCCTATTGTAAAGGAGTTTTGCTCCTTTACGAATCATTCGAAGATTGGCGAGACCACCGATCTATTATAGATATCATTCAAAATGGAGTTATAGGGTTCTCCAGAATTGAAAGAAGACGAATAGTGAAGGACACGAATGAATTCCGGAACCGAGGGGAACGTTCCAAAATTCAAAAGAATTGAGTCAAGGGAAGAGATTGAAACCCGAGTGGGAGTGATTCTGTAAATACATTTACCCTATATGTTGAGTTCTGCCTAGAGCTACCAAAAGCTCTGATACCAACTGTAACGACCCGATATTTTGGACCATTCGCATCCATTATAAGTGTATAGGTAGACACTCATGCCGGAATTGAATTGCTCAAAATACCGCGTTGTTAATTTAAATTTGGAAAAACTGAACATATACAGTAAATAAATAATCACAGATCACAGACACAGAGTAATAAATGCAGCGGAAATAAAAGAGATAGTAGTTCATGAAGCTACTATATAAATGTATAAGTTACATCAGAGTTAAACTAGATACAACGGAAGAGTAATACGATACATCAGATACAAATCAGAATACATCACTGGAATCATCGAATACTGAAAGCAAAATAGATGGCTGGATCTTCAAGCAAGCTCCAACTTCAAAGGTGAGTCTCGAATACTGGTACACTCAGTCTGACCCGAGCGTAAAGCAAAACACAAAACACTCGAGTCAGGATTAACATTCTTATATCAATAAATCCAACTCAAGTGAAATAGCAATTGAAATACAAGTAACTCAAAGGATGTTTGGAATAACCATCCTTTAAGGATCCGTTAAACTATCTACTAGGTAGTAATATACGCTAAGTAGATAATGTCTATCAGTAATATAAGGTATTAAAATAGTGTTAAGTCATGGCCCATTCCACCCTTAACACATTTTTATTCCCAAAAGCATATACAAGACCGTAGTTTCCCCAAAACCGGAAGTCACCAGAGGGCAATCCATATACTAAAGGTACAAAACAAATTCGTAGTGGTCGTGAATAAGGAATACAAGTATGACAAGGCACATGAGGCAATACCCAAGGTAGTGATACTACCGTTTGCCTGATCCGGACTGGTGAGAACGCAACGCCGCAGCGCCCGCAACACCGTGAAACAACACTCCCAAAATCAAGGGTGCACAAATCGACAACAAGTAATGAGTAGTTCGAAGAAGTGTGTCCACTTGAGGTAGCTAATCCTCCATTGGCCCGGCACGGCTCCTGTTTTAGTCATTTCCAATTTGACACAAGTGTCAAGGCTATCCATTATCGTTCTCTTTCTTCAGTCATCACGAACATCATTCCAACCACTTCGTTCTGGATCAACACTCCGCGAATGTTAGTTATTAAAATGGTTTTCGGTATCGACAGAGTATGTCCATATCCGATCCCGGTCTCTTTAATAACTTTCGTAATTATTTCACCGATTGGTCGTTTATATATTTCCAAACCAAATCAAATTCAATTTCAATTAGAATTTGTAAATCAACATTTCATTTGTCTTTCGAAATCAATTTCCAAAATTTTCATTTCAAAAATTCCAAATTACCATTTCAAAATCTTATAATTCAATTTTCAATATCTTTTTTTTAAACCAATTCAAATATTGATTCAAGTTCGTAAATAAGTTTCATTCCAAATCATTTAAATAAATTTAATTTAACATTTAAATCAATTTAAATTCATTTATCAGTTTCATTCAATATTCATTTAGTAAATTTGCCATTCAAAACAATTTCCATTAAATTTCCAATTCATTAAATCCATTATTTAAATTCAACTTCATTATATCAAAACTTACAAATTGAATTAAATTAAATTCGTCAAATCAATTCTTTCAATTACAAATCTTACATTAATTCCAAAAATATCACATTTTATTTCTTGTTAAAGAAATTCAAATTCACTTATTTACTTACTTAAATGATTTTCCAACTTAATTAATAAAGAAACTCAATTTCAATTATTATGAAGTAAAATTCACTTATTCAAAAATTCAATTTAATTTAATTATTAAATAATTCAATCTTATTTAATTATTAATTAATTCAAAACTTAATTATTAAATAATTTCAAAGTTTAATAATTTCAAACTTAATTATAATTTCAAACTTAATTATTAAATCATTTCAAAGTTTAATAATTTCAAACTTAATTCAATAATTTCTCAAATTAAACAACATTCTTTCATCAATTACATTGTTAACATTTTGTTTCAGATTATTAAATATTAACATTTTCCTTTCATTAAAATTCAAATTTCAACTTCATTTCAAAACCATATTATTTATTCAAATAAAATCTTCATTTTATTTTTAAATCAAATTATTGACCAATCGGGTTTTATTTAATTTCCTATCCTAGGTCAAAGTTTAATTTGGGTATTTATCATTTCAACCCGATTCCAATTCAATTCAAAATCAAAACATAGCAAAGGGAACTTGCAGTGTGATAACTGGGATGTGTCAAAGTAAATAAACAAGCAATAACAACAATCAATAACAATCCAATAATCAATTTAAATAATCCCGAAATAATCGTATTAATTCGCATTGTTATTTGTACGAATTAATATAATTATTTCTAGAATCTACACTATCATTTCATGTAGATTAAAGATTATTACATTACGGTTTTTCACTTGTCATTCAATTTCAAATTTTTACACTACAACAATTAATCCAACATACGTCGATGGTTCAAAGTGTAATTATCACTATTCTACATGTCAATTAATTTAACAATTAAAAGGGGTCATATTCAACTAATCAATTCAACATATATGTCGATTCAAATTTTCATTATCCTACGTCAGTTTATTTGCATAGTATTTATCACTTTATACATTACAATTTTAACGTCCAATTGTAAACATCAAACAATCAATCATTTAACAACCAAACTGGATTATCATTGCAAAATAACAGATAATGGTGTCAGATGTCACAGGTGAACCGATACAGGTAATAACAGTGTAAATATCAAACAGCAGCATATTTCAATTGTCGTTTCAATTGAAATCAAATTTAATAAATAAAAGAACGTTAATCGTGAGTGAGTGCTCACCTTTCGAGGCTAGAGAGGACAAACACTGAAATTGAGTTACACCTCTGAACACGAATTCCAAAGCAAAGCTAGATTGGTAGAAATCGACGAATAAAGCTGATAAATCGAAAAGGACGAAATCGAATTAGAATTGGATTGATGAAGATAATCGGTATAGGTTAACCTATATATAATTATATATAGATAAAAATCATATTCTAAATTCAAATACCTTTCAATTTAAAATGTGTGTGTAGATATATATTTCAAAATCTATTGTTTCAATTGAAAATACATATATTAAACATTTATATACACTATTACAAGATATAAGACATCTTTAAAAACGTACATACTAAGGTGTTTATATACTGTCGAATGTGTAGATATGTACAAATATGCATACTCAGAATATTTATAGAACTGTTGTGTCCACCTACTTAAACATTTACAAACTGTCATCATATACTAAGGATAATAACCCAAAATGTTAACAACAGCAATTATAACAACCAATATAACCCAGTCGACTAAAATAGGCCACGACCATTATAAAAATCAAAACAGATTATATAATTAAACAACAATAAATTTTATACATACGCATAAGACTAATATATAATTAAAGTAAACTTATATACTATCATTCCCTGGATATTATATAACTAACATTGTCCATTTATGCAACTGTCGAAACATATTTTACATAACCGATTACATAAGCAAACAGTTCGTTTAAAGATCTACATATACTATATACTAAAATAGACTAATATAAATTCATTTATATACACAAAAGCAGCAGATTTATATAAACAAATATATATTAATATATGTGTGCTTACCCACACTAGCAACAGAGGTGGAAAAAAAAGGGCCGAGATTTGAGGAAGAAGGCACGGCACGCGGGGACGATGATGTGGTGGTGAGAATATGTAGGCTCGGCTCGGAGGCAGCTGTCAACAGGGGAAGGCGGTATGGCGATCTGGGACAAGGAGAGGGGAAGCAACCGGCCGGAGATGGAGACTGTGCTTGGTTGTACCTCGGCGGCGAGTGGAGACGGGAAAGGTGACGAGGGTGCGAACGGCGGTTGAGGTGGGCCTGGGTGGTTTAGTTTGGATCTAAGAAAGTGAATGGCAAAGGCAGACCTATCAGTTCGGTCTTAGGAGGTTGCCACACAGGTTCTTTGGTTGGCGGAGGCTTTTCTGTGGCAGTCAGTTACAAAAGAATGGAGGCGGAAAATGGGTAGGCGACAAGCTGTTTCATGCGAATGGAGGGAGCAAGTGATAGGATTGGTGGCGATGACTAGGGCAGCATCGGTGATGGAGAGGGAGGTGCAGGCAGCATAGCTCGCTGGCGGTTAAAGGGAGGCGGATGTCAGGGTGGAGCAAGGCGATGGTGGATGAGGAAGTACGGTGTTCGACTTTGAAAGGTATTGGCGGTGCAAGGCAAGGCAAGGAGGATCGGTGTCAGTGGTGGGTCGGCCTATGCAGAGGAGGGAAAGGATTGTGTGCGTCATGGGCAATGAATGGTGGCTGAGCTTGAAGGGGCGTGTGATGGTTGTTTCATGCATGGATGCTGATGACCTTGAAGCCTGTTGCGTGCAAATATGTATCACTTGGTTAGAGATGGGTTCGGTTGCACGTGAAAGTGGAGGGGAGGAGCAGCTCCAAAATAGACGTGTACAGGGAATAAAATAACATTGCTAAAATTTTTTTTCTCTATAAGGCAGAACGAAGAAGAGAGAGGAGATGAGTAAGCAAAACTAAGAAGAACTGGCTTCTAGAAATTTTTCTTTTAGTTAGTAGAGAAGACAAACGTGTAAAGAGGGGGTAGGGAAAAGACAGGGGACGTAGTGAATTGAACCAGAGGGTATTGGAACTAGAGAAAAGTATTGGAACCATAGAAAAGCAAAAGTCACTAATTAATTTCTGGGAATCATAACAGTTGTGACCATTCAATATCTCACATCTGAACAATTTGAAAGGACGCAGAACGAAAATGGCTCAAAACGGGTACCGGTGCCGCTAACCGTTGCGGATTTCATCGTGCACTGGATGCCGAAATACCCAAACGAATATACCGCGGTGATCAACACGACGAGTAGATCAAAACAGTATACAAATATCAGTGTTATAATTGAATTATAAAAATTCGAATTTCCTAATAGCGGAAAATGCAAGAAAAACGCTGAAAAATAAGATCGACGGAGCCAAAGATGTCCGAATTTGGAAAAACTACAAACTGACATCTTGCTCAGAAGATGGTTTAGAATTTTTCTATGTAAAAATATTTAGTTTTCGAAAACATTTATTTTCATCGCTTTTGAACTAATTAAATTGAAGTGAATTTACGCGCGAAATAAACTTTCATATTTTCGAACGAAAATTTACCAGTCGCTATGTTTAACTAGACGTATTCCAAATATTAAATTTTTTTATTTCAAAATTTTATCATTTAAAATTTCACAAAATTTCAACTAATTACGTTATTAAAACAGTTGAAATTTACGAGTCGTTACATGAGGGTTTATAAGAAACTCCTATATATCCTAGGTCGAGGACTTGGGAGCACATGCGAGTCAAAAGAGTACACGTAATAGTTGTACGTAAGGAATCATGTATAAATCGTCCTAAGAGAATTTTGGGAATGATAGTCATTAGATGTCATATTTATGTTGTGAACTTAAATATATTATGATTTAACACAAAATCTGTATTCATACAATGTTTATGAATGCCTATTCTATTACACCGATAAAAAAATATTGTTTCAAGAAATATCAACTTCGTAGCGAATAAATTTCTTTAACAAATTATTGGTATAAAATGGAAAATGAATTTGGATACAACCTAATGATAAAACTAATTACAAGGGATGAAATGAAATTGACCAAACCTAAATAAACATAAATACATTAGAATATCCAATGGGTATTTTGTACATTAAAGAGAAACTATAAGTTTCTTATTAATGTCAAGAATAAATAATCCTCTGTTGTTTAATTTAACCATTAAGAGTGTTGGCTCTATGATATGGTACGGTGCGCAAATTGCAAATAAATTCCAAGTACATTATCAAAATATGGTTTTGACGGTTATACCCGAAGGGATATAATCCATTTGCTGAAAATGTGTCTTTGAAAGAAAGACAAATATAGTTGGAATATAGTGAATCGCATTACTAAGAATAATACCACAAATTTCAATTATTGAAATTAACGCAATAGATTTACCATTCGATGTGCTCAAGTTGGCTCAGATCTTACTCACAAAGTTATTACCTAGTATGACTTTATGTTTTACTATATATGTATTGAAGCAGAAAGATTTAGACTAGACTATTTGCACATAACAACCAAAGTGTCTCAAAGTTAGTGGGAGCGATACTGAGTTTGTAGGTTTTCGGATACGATCCAAGAATGGATACGAAAGTATCATTCATAAAAGCATCAAAACTGAACAAGATTTCTGGTATAAATATCAAATAGTTTGATTATCAATCAAAATGCCGAGGAAGCGTGTGTTTATAAGAAAGAACGTTAAAAGATACATAGATATTTCTAAACCATAAGTAAACAACACACTGTTGATTGTTAACGACGCACTCATGTTAAAATCAGCTTTTAGCTGTTTTAATACTCGATGTTGGTTTTATAAATGATGTCTTTTATAATTAGTATAAAAGATATTGGGAATGTCCCAAACAATATGCAAGGATACCTTGTTAAAATATTTAATACGGAATATGTAAGATGGATTTCTTATGCATTGGGAATAAGAATTATCATACATGTTATGTTATCTACAATATCGTGATTTGTTTATGTATTATAAACGTGAAGCAAATATAAAATCCAAATAGATATCATGAAATGGTTGTTTGAGATGTTCTCGTATATTTATGAAATAGTAGAGAACTATTTGCAAAAACAACAAACTCCTTGTGAAGAAGTGTTCGGACTCAAACTTCATAAGTGATAGTGAGTATGATATGTTAATAATAAATTCAAGTTAAGAATCTCTATGCTGGAAATGTTCCAATTAGAAGAAATTGTGGGTGATTCAATGAACATGCTAAGTACATTAACTTTAATAGCACAGCAATAAAAGCTACATATATAAATATAGATGCACAAATATAAAACTGAGTCGGGGGTGATTCCAAATGTTAAAAATCCCATAACATTGTTATATGATAACAATGTCACGATATAGTTTATAATTGAAATTAGAGCTTACTGGAAGTTGAGCGACATTTTCCAAATTGTTCCACATGATAAAGGTAGTTTATTAGCAGTGAAGAGAGGTTATTGACAGAGCAGACAATTGAAACATAGTAAGCATACTCGTTCACTAAAAGACCGACCCAATTGGTTTTGAGGAAACTGATTGGAGAAGTTGGAATAAGGTTCCATAATTGACCCCAAGTGCAAGTGGGAGATTGATAGAGTTAGGGTATGCCCTAGGGGAAATTATGTAATTTGTTACATATATCTAACTCGATAACCAATCTTATTCGAAATAAAAGGTGTTTTCATTCTATTATATACTTGATATAACGTGTTATGTTAATTAATTAAATTAATTAAAATTATAGTCAACATAAAATCCATAAGTGGTATATTTTATGATAGTAGTTACAAAGTGTTGTAGTCACTTGAAGAAGGCGTGAGCTTATAAATAAATCGAGGCTGTGGTAGGAAGTTGGTGTTTATAAGGTTGAGGTAGGAAGTGGAAGCTTCAACTTGCTTATTTGATTGGGTAAGGGTGAGCTAACTCACTGTTGAATGAATATAAATGTGTATATGTGCTTGTGTTTGATCGTGTATATGTTTGAATTGATATTGCTATATGTTGTAATATTTGGATTTGATTCTTGCTTTGAGAAAATAGCATATGTAATCAATATGTATGGACTTGAATGCACTTGTATGACTTGTCATGACTTGTTGCATAGCCTTGAAACAAAGCACATAGGTTGTAGTTGGACTTTGGTTTTTATTGGACTTGGATTTGAAAGTGCTCTTATACCAATAGTCGTTATAGATGCACTTTGGAATTGCCTTGTGTTCGACAATTTCTAAGGAACTTTGTATAGAGATCCTTAGGGATTTCTCACCATATGTGTTGTATATTGTGCATGTTAGTTGTTGTAAAAATATTTGATGTTATAAAGTTAAGTAACATATAAAAAAGTGGCCAGACTTTCACTTGTGCAAAACTGCCCCGTTTTAGCTTCTGTTTTGAACTTTAAAGGTTTGAAAAGGACTTTAAATTTAAGTATTTTGTTTCATTCTCTTTACAAGGCTTTTATAACTCATATTTGAGTATTTTAAAAGTGGTTTTGAATTTTTATACATCCTTAAGAATTAGTTATGTATTTCTAAAGTATAAGGTTTATTTTTGAATATAAGGGAAACACGGCTTTTCCAAGTTTTAAGTAAGTATAAACTTATTATTTTAAGTAATATTTTGAATGAATGTTTTAAAACCTATTATAAGTGTTTTAAAAGTATTTTTAAGTATATATAGTTTATAGAAAATTACTTAATTATTTTATTAATGTATTAATATCTTGTGTAATATAATGTCTTTTAAATTATTTTATTAAATATCTAGTTTTATAAATAAATTACTATACATGTATGTGTATATATATATATATATCATTTCTAAAATTGGTTTTTAATTATAAAAAATGGTTATAAAATGGGTTAGGAATTTCTTAGTGGCTAAATCGTTATTTTCTTAATTACTTGTTGGAAAGTAAGTAACTATGCTTAACACTAAAAGCCGACGAAGTAGGCTTATCTATTCGAGAGAGTTAAGATTGATGTTCAAGTAGGTTTAGAAGCAGCTGTGCTCTAACCTATCGGCTTCACTCTTAATCGAGAAATAGTTAAGTTGGGAAGGTAAAAAAATGTGTTAATCATGTTGATTACTTATTCGGTTATAGAAAGTCATTAATAATATACTTAACAGTAAAAGGCAACAAAGTAGGCTTATCTGTTTGTGAGAGTTAAGATTGATGTTTGAGTAAGGATAAAAGAGATTATGCTCTAACCTAGCAGCTTCACTCTTAACTGATGAATAGTTAATTTGGGAAGGTCGGAAACATGTTAAGAATATGAACCTTGATTTCTATAAGCGATCATTTTTAACTAGATAGTCGATTAGTCGACTATAATGAACTTGACCGAATATAACTTAAGAAGTATCTAAAAGCTTCATGGCTTTATACGATTTGAGATTCCCCGAGGAGGAGCATTGGTATGAAACATCTCTAGCTTTAAGAACTTATATATACAAGATAACCCATGGAGGACTCCTCTTTATTTAGTTCGCTTACTTTTAGAAGAACCAGAATTAAGTTAATCGAAAATTCATCGATTGGTCTTAGAGAGTCTAGGTTTGGTAAGTGTTTTACTTATCGAATACCACTTCAAAACTAGCATATGAGTCTATGTTTTGGAAGTGGTTATGAAGTGGAATGTTATAGAGTTGCACTGTCTATCCTAAGGTTAAGTCCAAGGGAGATGTCATCGTTAACATTTCAGATTTGTGTTGTAGAGTTGAACTATCTATCCTATGTTTAAGTCTAAGGGAGAGGTTAGCATTAACATTTGTTAATCAACTAGTGCTGAAATCCATGGAAAGGATTCATGTTCTACTCGAGTGATGAGGACTAGTGTGAGAGATGGCGAACATAGCCTCGGCATTGGAAATGACAGAGAACAGAGTATAACTCATAGCTAGTGGGTTTAGCAAACCTGAAAGCGTATATCAACTCCAAATCTAGAGTATGCTTATCGATGTTTCTAGCGGGAGTTGATGATACTCTGTATCACGTATTAGGACGTGGACCGATATTGTTTTTCCTTAAAGGTATATTTCATCTAGAGATATACGACGCTCGGAAGTTAGCTTTTGACCCTTGTCAAGAGGGCCACTTTAAATTACTAGAGATGCCTCCATGGAAAATCCATATGCTAACGTACCTTAGCGGTTTTAGATGTACTTCTAATATTGTTGTGTTGTGAGATGCAAGTAGCATAGCTATTTTCTAATTTATATTCTACAACCTAGCCATATCTATCATATCATTATATTAACATAACAGATGGTTTGGTTCTTTTGAGGGAAAACCGTTACGATGATTCATACTGTCTCGTCGGTTACTATTATATGAATTCACGTACCTTAAGTTTTCTCATATCAGACTTATGTTTAACATGTGATATTTGTTTCCCCTAAAATCCTCATGTACTCTTTCGAGTAAGCTGAGTAAAGTAGGTTTTGATTTGAACGCTTCAGACTTCAGGAGATGAGCTGGAGGCTTCTGTTATCTATCTATTTATGTTTCTGTCACACTGTATTATGTATGTATGTATTAGCATTATAAGGATAGGCAGTAATAATTGTCCAGACCAATGATAGTACTTAGGTTTAGTAACTCTGAAATTATTCTGAATTCGGAGTAACCATTTGTACTATCCTTTTGATATTATATGTTACCATTCCGCTATGAGATTTCGGTATTTTATTCTTTCTTTCTTGTTCTATTCTTTTTCCTTTTATTTTCCCTAACTATCTGTATTTTCGGCACTTGCGTGCATGACGCACGAATAATGTGGATGTATTTGGTGTCGAAGTTCGAGGGTCGAAAAGTCGGGTCATTACATAAAGCATTGGAAGTGAAATACTATTCAAGAGAGGATTCGTCTCCTCGGCTATATATGGTTAGTATCACAGTCAACTGAGGTCAACTTAAAGTCAAAGTCTCCGGGCAGAGCATTTCGGATAATAATAATTGTTATTATTGAACTAAGGACTTTGTGTTTGGACTATAGAGTTGAATGTGGACGATATTGGAAGACCATTACTAAATTCCGTAAGTCCAAAGTGATATAGTTCTGACGAAGAGAATTGGTGAAAGAAATAGTCACAACCGGTTAACACTTAACAAAGTAAAATTAGATTTTGCCGAAACCAAGTAAGCGATAAATTTGGTCAAAATGTCACACCACCTACTACGTGAAGTGTAGACATTAATATTCGAATAGTTTGATATTAACCGCCGACCCAATTTACACCTAACGAGTCAAACAACCGAAATGATGAATATTACTTTGACCAAACTATTTAGTTAGTGTGTAATTATTATAAATTAATTAATATTTATGAAATATTAATTATAAAATTTTATTTTTATTTGATGAACAAATATTATTAAAAATATTTATAATAGTTATAAGTATATTAATAGATATACGATATAGAGAAGCGTTTAAATTAGATTTAAATGCAAAATATTTGTTTGGGCTGTAAATGAATTTAAAGCCCAGTTTGGCCCTAATGAGGGATGAAGGTGGCCATATGATGGTGACAGAGACGGCTTGAAATGGAGTGCTAAGATGAAAGAGAATTATTAAGAGATGATGTAGGGTCTTGATATAAAAATATCTCTTAATTCTCATATAAGCATCTCTACCTTCATCTGTTGAAGGACTTTTTAGGAGCCACCATCATAATCCATTGCAGGCTGAAATTCCCCTCCAATCCCTCTTTCGTGTCCAGTTAAAATCAAATCAGATTCAAAGCTGATCGATAGACGGTGGTCAACGGTTTAGAGACTAGCAATCTGTTGGATTGGAATTATTCAAGGATCAAATTTCATTGTTTCAATGTGTGCTTAAAGACTTTGGCTATTAGGTATATTTCTAATATGTTTATAACTATTAATTTATATTTATAATGTTTATTTCATATACTATATTGTTAGTTAGGTGACGATTCCAACGTGCAAATATATTATCACAATTTTGATTGGTTGTATGTATGTATATAAATATGTATGTATATGTTTAAGAATAAAAAATAATAATTTATGTTAATAGATATATAAGGCACGGCTCAATATTTAAAAAACATTTTTTTATTTAAATAATTTAATACACACACATATATACATGTTTATAATTTAAATACTATTATCTACTTATGTAAAATATGGAAATATAATTTTATACATAATGCTTAATGATCATAGTATTTTCGATAGGAAGAAAATAATTTAAATACATAGATATAATATTATAAACAATATTTAAATCAATTAAGCATATAAATAATTATATAAATTCATATATATATATAGCATAAAATATGTTTTATATTTTATAAAATTATATCAATACATATTATACTCTAGGCTGGAAATAAAAAAACCATTTTTTTATATTTTTAAATATTTAAATATAAACTGAAAATAAGAAAATAGATTTTAAAATTGTTTTAAATTATAAAATTATATATTGAATTTTTAAATTTTTAGATTTTCGTATAAAATTTTGCTGGAAATTTAAATCCAAAATTATATCAAATAATTAATTTTTTATTAATTTTTAATAATTTTGTACGGGTTTATTAATATGTATATTAAAATTAAAAATTAAAAAAATAATATCTTGAGCCGTGCACAAGACCAGGTGGATATATATTTAATATAAATTATTTTTATGATTTTTATTTGCATCAAGGCATATTTACTATTATACATATATATAAGTATTTAGTATATACATATACATACATGCATATATATTTACTTATTTAAAAAAATTATATTTATACATGTACTGTTTTCGACATTACAGCAAAAGAAATTATTTTTTTGTTTAATATATTTTATTAATGATTTAAACATATTTATATAGTTATAAATATATACATATATTTATTAATCATAGTCGAAATTGTTAAGTACTTATTAATCATAGCCGAAATTGTTGCATTAATTAAATTCCAACATAATAAGTATACAACTAAAACAATAAAGGCACGTATTGGACAATGAATTCCAAACAATGATTGGGCTACTGGGGTACTGCCCGCTACAGTGCATCTCTAGATAAACACACCAAGAACCTCGCCCGAATTCCCTGCCAACACAGGACTGGCCTACCCCTTGTTGGATAGTATCGAATACATCACCACCATAGTTGGGATCGACAACCGTACCAAAGCATACAAAAATGTATCAAATATTGATTCAAGATTTGGTGATGACATACCCTAATGGGTGCAATCCATATAGCCCTACTGCATCTTCCATGTTTTAGTTATTCCCAGTTGATGCGGCTTGAGGCTACAATTACCCTTTTATATAGCAACCATCTTGGATTACTAACACTGCCCTCCAGGCAGCAATGCAATGCTGGCATTCATCCATATAAGTTCGTTCTGGGTCTGAACGAAATCGAAGGCACTACCTCCGCTACACCCATTTTGGAATCACCCTCGGGGTTAGTAGTAAATAGCTCTTACACTTCAACACTCCATCTTCGATCATACTCTTCAAGATGTCTTAGTTCGAAATGCTTGAGTTGGATCAAAGTGGTTTTCGGATAACATATCTGATCTCGGTCTCTTCGAAACAACTTTCAATAATTTCTGGTAAACTCAACCTCGATTCATTAGGAAATAAGCAAATAAAAGATAAGAGCGCAGTTCCATTCCTAATTATTAGTGGATGGATTTCTTTATCATTTGTTCCAAAAGAATGATACGAATTTATACGTACAGTATAGCACCACCGACGACAACTGTACCATATAATTTCCATGTTTCTCCTTGATATTTCCAAAGTTACAATTTGGTTCAGATTTTGATAGTGGTTATGTAACTATAAAATAAACAATCATTCACACATTGATTTAATTCCATATGGGATCCACTAAGCCTTTATTAATTAATCCTTAGTTAATAAAATCACTTTATAAAACTTGATCAAAAGATCTTTACACAATGCTATTCCCAATACCCTTATTTCCCCTTTATACTTAGGAAAATATTTATACTTATCTTTGGGGTATAAGTATATTATCAAAACATTTGGAAAATTTCTCCTTTCTAATTCCTTTCTGAAAACATTACTTACTATAAACCGATCTACTTATCCTTTATAAAAGTTCCCTTTTAAAAACTCACTTCACATTTAAATACCTTTATAAATTACCAAAACCAATCCATAAAACACTTTTATAAGTCTACAAGTCAAATTACAAAACCTCTTTACAAACCTCTAAAATCGTTTATAAAACATTTCCCATTTAAAACTCCTTTGATAAATCTTCTTTAAGAAAAATCCTTTACAAAATATCTTTTGCAACTCATCCTTTTAAATTACTTTAGATAAACCTTTTTACTTAGTAAAACCCATTTTATAAACAAGTTATTATTTATAAATACCTTTTTTAAATAATTATATAACTAGAAAACATTTATAAACTTTAAACCCTAAAATTGATTAAAGAATTAAAGTAATTCAAAATCATACTTTACAAATTCAAAAGGAGGCTAAGTAAACCCAATGGTACAAATTTAAGTTACCATTTAATTTCAGTTTCACTTTCAAGTCATTCAATAATTTATTTACATAAGTCAACATATATGCAAATACAATTCATATCCAAATCAGGGAATACCACGTCAATATAAACTAACCAGCATAAACATGTCCAAATAACGATAATAGCAGGATGGTGATTTGTCCTGCTAAATAGGTGTCCAAACAAATCAATCAATTTATAGTGGAATGGGGACTTATTCTACTTAACGCATGTCCAAACAATCAAACAATCAATTTATAGTAGAACATGGATTTATTCTGCTATCAAATGTCCACACAATCAAACAATCAATTTATAGCATAATGGGATTTTATTCTACTAATAATTGTCCGCACAAACACAAATAATCACATCATAACTCATTCACGGTCATTTGTCTACTTAATAATACAAACATTTGAATTCCTTGAGTTCAAAACCATCTTTGGAAAAAGAAGTACCTTTAAAACAATTTGATTCTTAGAAAACAAAGAATTTAAAACTTAAAACTCCTTTTTAAAATAATTATTTACAAGTTAAACCCTTATTTAAATCATAATCAATCTTAATTAAGTCTTAACTTAATTTAATTATAAATTAAGAAATAATTAAACCTTAAGTAACTAATTAAATAATAATTAACTATTATGTAGATAATTTAACCCTAATTAATCCTTTGTTTATTATTAAATAATAATTTAAACC
This sequence comes from Allium fistulosum, assembly GCA_030737815.1. Taxonomy (NCBI): domain Eukaryota; kingdom Viridiplantae; phylum Streptophyta; class Magnoliopsida; order Asparagales; family Amaryllidaceae; genus Allium; species Allium fistulosum. Next base: position 1,326,428,291 of record CM060904.1, read on the forward strand.
TTCATTAATAATTAAATATTAATTGATTACATTTAATTAATAAATAACCTTTAACTAAAACTTATGTTAACCCCTTTTCGACTCACGACCTAGCAGTATGCCGAGTTAAGGTGCTTGCCGACCTAAGAAAGAGGACGACCTAACAATCTAAAGGTGTAACCGACTTAAGGAAAGTTACGAGTTAACAAGATCTCCGACTTAACCGGCTACGACCTAAGGAGAGATCTGACCCAACAGTTGCCGATCTAACTACTGACAAGAGCTGCCGACTTAAGAGGTATGCCGAGTTAGGAGCCTGCCGACTTAAGGTAATCTGTGACTCAAGAGCTGCCGAGTTAAGAAGGATGCCGAGTTAGGAGCCTGCCGACTTAAGGTAATCTGTGACTCAAGAGCTGCCGAGTTAAGAAGGATGCCGAGTTAGGAGCCTGCCGACTTAAGGTAATCTGTGACTCAAGAGCTACGACCTAAAGAAGATTCCTAGTTATGAAAGGCTCCGACTTAAGAAGGTTCCGACCTAACGGGTTACGACTTAGTGGGTTTACGAGTTAAGGCCTGATAAGTCGGCAACGACTTAATACTTGTCAAAAACAGCCACAGGATGGGTCAGCAACAACCATTCCTTAACTCGCCACCGACCTAACCCTATTCCCTAACTCGCCACCGACCTAACCCTATTCCTTAACTCATCACCGACCTACCATAAGTCGGCTACGACTTAAATACTTAGGGAAAATTCCTGAGTCCAGATCAGCTCCTATAAATACCCCACCACTTCCAACATGAAAAGGACTTTTGGCCATTCATTTTCTCCAAGCGCCGTTACGCTGTCGAAGCCTCCTCTCATTCGCCAATCAAAGATCTTCAAGCATTCGAGACACTACAACGATCTTCGAGAAGAGCTCCTAACATCCAACGCGGATTCGTCGAGTTTCATCATTAAAGATCGAGCTAGTAGTCAAGAATGATTTCATGATCAAATTGTATTGTATTTAGAGGGATATTGTATCGAATTGTAATCAAATCAGCAATAAAAGACTATAAAGTGGATGTAGGCTCAATTACGGGCCGAACCACTATAAATCTGTTGTTCATTTACTGCTTTTCTGTTATTCTCAGCTCATATTCTGTTCCCGTACAACGGGTGGTGCTTTCACAAGTTTATTACACACACTGGGTGTTAGCGTTCACTTTTTACCGTTAACATTTTGGTGCTTTCACTGAGAAACCAACTCAGGCAATCATCCACCGTTGCTTCGCAAAGATTCATAAAAAGAACCTCTCTTAAAAAAAACCAGATCCGAGATAATGGCTCCTGGAAGAAGAGGTAGACCCGTCAGATCCGGAAATGCTCACGAAGGGACTTTCGCTTCCCCAACAACAGATCAAGCAACTTCAACCGTTGGAGTCACCAGGGCTGAATTGGATGACGCGGTTTCTGGATTATACCAACAAATTGAAACTCAAAATGCTTTGATGATGGATAGAATAACTGCCCTGCTTGGGGCAAATCGTCAACCAGAAAACCATCAAACCACCCTTCCTGAAACGCCACCTTTCCAAGCTGATGGTTCTAGGCCGCAACCAACTTGTCATGAACATATGCCCGGGCAAACTTTCGAGGGAAGAAATGGTGCTTGCCCGGAGGTGTCTTTGAACAATAAAGAGTACCTGTCTGAAATGGTTGGCCGCATCATGAAAGAGAGCATGCAAAGGGAAGAGGATGAGGCTGACTGGGGATTTGCGCCAAGCAGAACTCCGTTTACTGAAAGGATCCTGAGAGCAGAATTCCCAAGGAAATTTGCACCTCCTACTATCCAAGCCTATAGGGGAACCACTGACCCTAATCATTTCCTATACAAATACGATTGGCATATGACCGGTGCAAGAGCATCAGACGAGATCAAGTGTCGGTACTTTCCGGTATACCTGGAAGGTGTGGCTTTACTTTGGTTCACAAAGCTTCCAGTTCGGTCTGTAGATAAGTTCTCCGACTTAACACAAAAGTTTAAGGAACAGTTCAGATTGTATGCTTCAAAAGCTAAGGATATAATGTCACTGTCTAACCTTGAACAAGCGCCCGGAGAATCAATCAAATCTTTCTTGAGCCGTTTCAATATAGCTTTAGCCGAAGTAGAAAATGCGGAACCACGCATGATCCTGACTTATTTGATGCGAGCCATTGATAAATCGAGTAAATTTGGAATATGGCTAAAGATGAAGGAACCGAACTCACTTGATAAATTCTATAAAAAGGCCGACGAGTTCATTCGCCTTGAAAACCTTTCTACGACGTCAAAGGTGGTTGCTGCCCAAACTAATAACAACAGTGTCCTATCTAAGAAAAGAGAATCTGAAAGTCAGAAAAGGGAGAATGAAGGAGGAAAGAACCAGGGAAATGAAAAGAAACCTCGCCGCTTTAATTCTTCAGATTATACCCCTTTAACTGATACACCAAGGAATATCTATTTTGCAACAAAAGACGTTGTCCAGTATCCTAAGCCACCTGAGATGATGAAAGGTGCAAAGAGTAATGGGAAATTCTGCCAATTTCACAATCAACCTGGCCATGACACTGACCAATGTCGCCAGTTAAAGAAAGTGATTGAAGAATTGTTGGAACAAGGTAAACTCCAACAATACGTTAAGAAAAGCGGAGTCAATCCAACCTCATCCACTCGGGATCAACAACATCCTACCCATCAATCCGATTCTCACAACAACACTGCAGTGCAAGATTCAGAAAAGCTTGTCATTAATGCTATCACAGGCGGATTATACCCAGCAAGCAGAAGTTGGGATGACTACTAATTACCCACAAAACTGCGGCTGGGGCATCTCTCACTTTCTCTGGCATAAAAATCCAAAAGCTATGAATCAAGCATAAATGGAAATCCAGCTTGGGGATTCTGAAACAATAATAACTAGCATTCATTTTTACTTAACAGCATTGCTTGAATGTGTAAAGATAATAATAGATGTGTGACTTCTGCATTGTAAACCGCTGAGAAATCAGCGTGACTCAATAATGAAAAACTATGCATTGTGTTTTCTGTTATAAAATGCCTGTTATATTTCGATGTGTAAATACTCTAAATGTATTGCTAAAATATCGATCTAATACTGCAGGCCATTAAAGCAAAGCTCACCCATCGCAAAGCTAAGCGAGCCTTACAAATCATTTAGCAAATTTCAAGCAACAAAAATTTCAAACTCAAATCCCATACAAGAGAAGCTTCACATAAAAAGTTGACGGCTCCGCTATGTCAAGCCCTCGTTAACTGGTTGCGATCGTTAATATAAAAAGGCATCCAACCAAATAACTTGCGTTTACTCTGTGGAGTCATTCAACAGTGAAGTCTACTTCTTCGGATAAAGCAATTTACTTGCAAAAGAAAGGAACACGCGCTTGGAAACGATGATAAAGGATCGCAGATTGGCGGATGATGATACAACATGAGCAGGCAAACATGGAAGCAGCCAAAGGAAGGTATGCCTCTCAACAGGAAAGCAGGTAGATCCACTAAAGGGATACCTTCCCGAGCAGAAGGAATAAGACCCTCGCTGGCTGATTGTGATGCATCCGATCAGGCAGCTTGTGTCCATCCCATGGATCTACTTGCCCCTAAGACGCAACCTTCCTGGCACACCAACCAACTGATGCTCCTTCCCAAGGGTCAACAAAGCCCTCTAACGAGGCACGCCAATAAATGGAGAGCTTTCCTCAATCAAAAAGATCGGTGGGACTACCAAAAAGGGGCACCTTGTTAATCGATTGCGATCGTTTGTACAAACAAACATCCAATCGAACGACTTACGCTTGTCCCGTGGACCCCTCCGACCATGAGAAAGTAACTTCCAGGCAACCACAAGCCCTCTTCGGAGGCACAAGCCCTCTTCGGAGGCACAAGCCCTCTTCGGAGGCACAAGCCCTCTTAGGAGGCATAAGCCATCTTCGGAGGTAAAAGCCCTTTTCGGAGGCACATTTCACCAGGGTAAAAGTGCAAAATGCTTCTCTTCGGAGACCCACTTCACCCGAGTAGAAATACAAAAATTGCTTCTCTTCGAAGACCAAAATCAAGACTTCTTTGGAAGCACAAGACCTCTCCGGGGGCACAACAATAATCCACAAAGCATAATGCTACTCTTCGGAGTCCACATGCTACTCCTCAAAAAATACCGAGATAAAGCCCTCCTTAGAGGCACACTTCGATTCTTTCGCTTCACCGCGTAGGAGAATTCACTTCTCAAAAGTATGAAATGAACATTTCCGAAGGTTGAAGCGTAAAAGTTTATCCGAAAATGAGACACACTCCGTTTAAGTAGAACAATCATTCCCTCAAGAACGGAATAGCTATTCTATGGAAAATAAGAGTACAGGTCTCGCTAAAAGCGAAGGATATTGTTATGCACTTGTGGTATAGGGGCAATATCATATGATACGGTTGCAACAATAAAAAGCAGTATTCAAGCAACATACCACAAGCACATAACAATATCACGCGAAACAGATGTGGAATAAATGCATTCTCAAACGCAGACAAAAAGTTTGCACAAGCAAGAAGAATCGTTTGTTCTACACTTAAAATAAAAGATAGATCATTCTCACATACACAAGAGTTTGTACAAGTAAAATAATTGTTTTATTTAGTACTATGAAAATTCTTTACATACGCAGATGTCTCAAAAAGCAGAAGCAGGGACCGGTACCCGCACAATTCTCGGTCAATACATGCAAAGAGCAAAAATAATAAGTAGAAAATCCAGCTTGATTATTCCTTCTTCTCACCACCCTTGGAGCTCTTTCCCGGCCTAATGATTAGCTTTTGAAGCCGTTGAGAGCGGGCAGGGACAGAAGGAGAAAGCGGTACAGCCGGATCAACTACTGCTTCCTCTTCAGTGGAAGTCTTCTTCTTTTTCCTTACAGCACGTTTCCCCTTCCTTTTTGAAGAAGACTCGCTCCCCGGAGTAGTCAGCAATGTTGAAAGCTTCGTATCGTCGTCAAGAGACCGCTCCGGGGTCTTCTCGATGTCTTCAAAATCCTCCGCCTTCTGTTCCTGAGAAGCAGCCGGATCATCCAAGCCTTGAAGAGCTTCGATTTTCTCTACTTGTGATCCAGGTTGGGAAGCAGAGGGAGGAGTAATTTGGGAAGACGGAGGAACGACAATCGAAGGAGTGGAAGCTTGTGTAGTGCTTGGTGCCTCCGCTGTAGAAGAAAAGAAGTTAAAGTCAGCATCCCCCGAAAATAAAGAAGGTCATCGAATTCGGCTAAGTCAAATGACTGGTTCATTAGACCCGAGACGACACCAAGAGTACCTGGAGGAGTTGGCTTCACAAGATCTACCTCAAACTTCTCGGCTTCAATATCATCCAGTGCCTCATCTTCAGTAGGAGTAGTTGCAGTCTCCTGGGCAACTTTAGCTAAATGTAAAGAATGAGGGCTGGAATCTATAATATTAACGTCAGCTGAAGTGGAAGTTTGGACGGGGGCAGTTAAAGGAGCTTCTTCTTTTGGAGGCTCTTCTCCCACTGTTTCAGCTCGTGCTTTGGCAAGTAGCTCTTTCCCCTTAACAAGAGCGGCGCGATCCTCATCATTGAGATAGCGCTCCTCAAGTTCCAGCTCATTATAGCCAGCCCCGCCAAGCATATCCATCGCGACTTCCCACACTTCAGCCAATGTAATTTCATAATCGGGACCAAGAAAAGAGAGGCTCCCACGACCCAGAACGCTGTGTAAATAAAAGTCAAATAAGGTAGAGCTGACGTCTGCTTTCGTCGCCTCATGTGATTGCTCAGCCGCTTCCTTTTCGGCAACGGCAGCGATCCGGCCAGCGGTAGCCTCATCACGCTCTGCCTCAACTTTAGCAAGTCGAGACTTTAGTAACTCAATCTCCATGTTCTGGGAGGTGGCCTTTTCCCGCAGTTCGGCGTTTTCTGTGCGGTACTTCTCTTTAACGTGCTGTTCGGCGGCAAGCTTCATTTCTACATCTCTTTGTGCAGCATGTGCGTCCCGCACTTGCTTCTGAAAGACTTCTTCTTTTTGAGTATATGATGCAGAAGAAGAAGCGAGATTTTCCTTAAGCTGTTTAACTTTAGACGCAAGCTTTGCATTGTCATCTGCAATACTCGTCATTTCCGCGTCATGCTGCTTACGCCATTTGTCCCATTCTGCTTTATCATTCTCCATCGTCATCATCGCCTCAAGGTTAAGATGGTTGACCCTTTGCAGTTCATCGACCAGCTTCTGCCACTGCGACATCCTCTCGATATTAAGTCTGACCGCGTCAAGACTGCTAAGCATGTCTGATTTATCAATCGGAACTATGTCCAAGTCAAAGCGTACCCCTTTTAGGCACCAATTCGGGAAACGGCTCTGGAGTGTTGGGGGACCGTCCTTGACTTGATATTGCGGTCTGTTAATGATAGTCTGAATGTCAGATTTCTTCAGAGGAGGAGAGCTAGCTAGGACATCAGAAGGAATGGGAGCGTCAGTTTTTTCAGAAATCTCAGACGTGTCAATCGGTTTAGATCGTTTGCTCGGTTCATCGACAATCTGAGTTTTTCCCTTATCATCATAAGACTTCCGCTTATGAGAATAGTCACTCCTGTGCGAAGAGTCGTATCGCTCGGCATCTTTCCTTCTTTGCCACTGATCGTAATCCCGCTTCTCCTGGGCTTTCCTTCGAGCCCTCTCTTCATCCGTTTCCTTTGGAGTATCAAGGTACTTCCTAAAGTCATAGGTGCCGCGGCCTCCATGGTACTTGAATGAGTCATAATATGAACCTGTACGTCCCATTGGAGAACCTGAAAGCAAAAAAGGAGTAAAGTTTAGGAATTTCCAGGGAAAAGAGGATAAATGTTTATAAGTGCTGGAAAATCCTAAGTGTGTGTGGCGTGCAAGCTACATGCGTCAAGCTACAGACCACGCTTTGGTGTGGAAACAGGGACGATTGGCGTAGTAGGCATTTGGGTTTGTTTAAGGATAGAAGTCGCCTCGACAACGGGAGAAGTCGCTTTCTGATTGCTATCCCCGAAAAGCTCTTGGGAAGTTATCATAATGTCACTCAAGCCATCAAAGGTGTCGTCGCCCAAGTGTTCAGCAGATTTCTCCTTCTCAACTTCCACATCAATTGATTTTTCAGAAGCTCGAGGATTCTCTTCTTCCTCAATAATTGGGGGAAGTGCCGACTTGCCAGCCAACCCTACAACATCAGTGGATCCGGAGCACTTTATCAAAGCAGTATCCATGACAAGTGTTTTTGACGCAGCTTCTTCCGCAGAAACTGGGGCATTTGACGCCTCTGCTTGAGAATCCAAAGCAGCCGATGTTTCTGTATCAGAGCTAGGAGTTTCATGAACTCGAGTCGACCTGGAAGGGTGCAGAAGCCCAAATTGGTGCAGAAGCTCATCATCTAATAGAAATTGGATGCTCCTCTCCTCTACAGGCACCGCCATAAGCCTCTCGAAAGTCACTTTGTGACTGAGATTTTTGGAAGGAGGAGGAAGTGCTGAAAAGGAAAAAAAAGCGAAGTTAGCATTTGATAATCCGAACTTCGGTAAGTTTGAAAGAACGTAAGAAACAAATGCAAGTGATCTTACTTCCTATTCTCCAAATAGCATAAAACCCAGGAGGGCAGCGAACATAGAAGAACGGGCTCAGGAAACTGTGAACACTTTCAGGGAGACCGGTGATCAGCTTACGATTTCTCGCACTCCTTACGACTATGATGGAGGGATGATCTTTATTTTTGGCAAAAGCACAAAGATAGCGAATTTCTCCGAAGGTAGGGAAGCGGCCCAGTGTTCTCCTAAAAAGCACGCATAGTCCCAGCAAGATGGCGTAGCCATTGGGATGTAACTGAAAAGGGGAAATAGATAGTTGGAGAAGAAGTTCTCGAATGCAGTCATTGAATGGGGGGATAGCCACGCTCAAGCACATTTGGCGGTTAACTGCGACAAAGCCATGGGGCGGTCTGTCAGCAGTATCATTTATTTCGGGAAGCAAAGCGTCAGCCTCAGCAATGCCAAACTGGATGCATAGTTGACGAAAGACTTTATGGCTCAAAGTAGTAGGAGTCCTCTCTGGAGGATCGTTCAGCGGGATAGCAACTGGAAATACATCTTCAGCTTGCTCTGTTCCTTCTTGTGGAGAAGACATTCTACACAATCAGCTGAATGTTCAAATGTGAAGGTGCACGTTCCCTAAAAGTGTGAAGTGTTGTGCAAAAAACTAATGAAAATAAACGACAAGCATAACTGGAATTAAAGTAGTTGACAATCAATCGATTACAAAATTTCAGAACTTGTCAATGATCAAGTGCAGTGTTAATACAGACAAGTCAGTTTCACTTGACTATTATGATTTTGTTTTAATACTTCATTTGAATTGGTTATTGTACAGCATCTTGTTCATATTCATTTAATTTAACTTTCTCGTTATCAACTAATCCGTCACTCGATGTGGGCAGTCGGTGATAGTATATTCGTCCCAGTATTCTGTGAATGTTGTATTAAGCAGGATTGTTAGTTTGCAAAATTGAAGCAATGTGTAAAATGCATGCAACACAGTTCATAGTTCAACAGTTCATAGTTCAACAGTTCGAAGTTCGGGCACAGTTCAAAAATCATCTGTTGGGTGGCCGAAAGCTTAAGTACTAGCTCGGTGACGACCTAAGGAAGGTTCCCTATGGGTCAAAGCCAGAAATCCTTAAGTCCTAACTCGGTGATGACCTAAGGAAGGTTCCCTATGGGTCAAAGCCAGAAATCCTTAAGTCCTAACTCGGTGACGACCTAAGGAAGATTCCCTATGGGTCAAAGCCAGAAATCCTCCAAGTCTTAACTCGGAAGCGACTCAAAACCTAGGTCGCATGAAACTTCTAAGTCGGCTCCGACTTAAGTCAGGAAAGTCACTGATCGCATGAAATCCCTAGGTCGTGACCGAGCCAATACCTCGACTAATTTTCTTCCCTAACTCTTAACCCGTTAACCCAATAGCCTCACAGTCAACAACGATCCTCATTCCATCACACCATTGGACCACCCAAGGAGCCAATTCAAGTCGAATCAAATTTGCTGCGAATCCAATGTATTACTGCCCTATTACAATTACAACACGGTCGATGGCGATTGACGAACAATCAAAAAGTTATGCACAAAGAATCGCAGCATCTAAACACAAACGGAAGTCAAAAACTGGGGAGTTATCGATTCGACAGTGAGCATGGGTGAACGATGACCAGATCGACTTACGAAGTGTAACAAGAAGATGATCGGCGATTGGATGGTTGGAGTTTGTCTCTGAAAGCTTTAAAAGTGCGTCAATGGCAGATTCGAGAAAAGGAGCAGATGAGGAAGAGGAAGAAGGGTGCAACTATTTATATGCTGGAAGGCGAGTCGACTTGCACGGTGTACGACCTAAGGCATTTGTTAAGTCGGCACCGACCTAACCAAAGAGTTAAGAGAATCGAAGCATACGACCTATGGCTTAGGCATATACTTCGAGGGGCAAATGTTAACCCCTTTTCGACTCACGACCTAGCAGTATGCCGAGTTAAGGTGCTTGCCGACCTAAGAAAGAGGACGACCTAACAATCTAAAGGTGTAACCGACTTAAGGAAAGTTACGAGTTAACAAGATCTCCGACTTAACCGGCTACGACCTAAGGAGAGATCTGACCCAACAGTTGCCGATCTAACTACTGACAAGAGCTGCCGACTTAAGAGGTATGCCGAGTTAGGAGCCTGCCGACTTAAGGTAATCTGTGACTCAAGAGCTGCCGAGTTAAGAAGGATGCCGAGTTAGGAGCCTGCCGACTTAAGTTAATCTGTGACTCAAGAGCTGCCGAGTTAAGAAGGATGCCGAGTTAGGAGCCTGTCGACTTAAGGTAATCTGTGACTCAAGAGCTACGACCTAAAGAAGATTCCTAGTTATGAAAGGCTCCGACTTAAGAAGGTTCCGACCTAACGGGTTACGACTTAGTGGGTTTACGAGTTAAGGCCTGATAAGTCGGCAACGACTTAATACTTGTCAAAAACAGCCACAGGATGGGTCAGCAACAACCATTCCTTAACTCGCCACCGACCTAACCCTATTCCCTAACTCGCCACCGACCTAACCCTATTCCTTAACTCATCACCGACCTACCATAAGTCGGCTACGACTTAAATACTTAGGGAAAATTCCTGAGTCCAGATCAGCTCCTATAAATACCTCACCACTTCCAACATGAAAAGGACTTTTGGCCATTCATTTTCTCCAAGCGCCGTTACGCTGTCGAAGCTTCCTCTCATTCGCCAATCAAAGATCTTCAAGCATTCGAGACACTACAACGATCTTCGAGAAGAGCTCCTAACATCCAACGCGGATTCGTCGAGTTTCATCATTAAAGATCGAGCTAGTAGTCAAGAATGATTTCATGATCAAATTGTATTGTATTTAGAGGGATATTGTATCGAATTGTAATCAAATCAGCAATAAAAGACTATAAAGTGGATGTAGGCTCAATTACGGGCCGAACCACTATAAATCTGTTGTTCATTTACTGCTTTTCTGTTATTCTCAGCTCATATTCTGTTCCCGTACCAACGGGTGGTGCTTTCACAAGTTTATTACACACACTGGGTGTTAGCGTTCACTTTTTACCGTTAACAACTTAATTAATAAATTAAACCTTAAATAAATAATTTATTTTAAATTAAAGCCTTAATAATTAATAACTAAAAATAATTAAACAATTAATTTTTTATTTATAAATAATTAACCTTATACTTAATTAAAAATAAATCATATACTTAAATCATATTTAATTGAAAATTTAAATTACTTAATTAATAACTATTTAATATTAATCTTATCTTTAAAAGATAATTATTTAAAAACTAATCGTTACTTAATTATAATTAATAAACCCTGTTTAATCTTAATTTATTATTAAAACTTATTTAATAAAAATTTAATCATTAAAAATTTATTAACTTCATAAAACATCATTATTAAATTTATAAAACATTTTCAAAACACTGTATGTTAATAAAACCAAATTTTGCAAAGGTCGAATTTTTAAGCGAAACAACATCCATAGCGACTATCGCTATGAATACCCATAATCTCAACTTGTTTTACAATCCAACACTCTTTGAACCCTTTACCTTTAACTTGCCAAAAGGTTTATAACCCAAAAATTGGAAACTAAATCAAAGTTCAAAACTTGAAAAAAAAACTTTCAAAATCCTTTTTTTTGAAAGAAAAACTTCCAAAATCCTTTTTAAGTAAACTAGTTTTTAACTAACGGAATTCTAGGTCGCACATATACAAACTCAAGTGCTAAACTTTTCCTAACCTACATTCATGTACACATTACGACATACTCAAATTTGCATACCACATAATATCCAAGTTACATACAACATCATATTCAAAGCCACATACAATACCATACTCACATCCAAAATTTCCAACAATGTTACTACAACATCACCTCATATCAACAATACTATAAACAACCAAGACATATAATAATCCACACAATTCAACACATATCATTTCACAATATATTCAACATAAAAAGTTTAAAACTTTTAAATTTAGAAAAAATAGTTTACTCACTAAAAATCTTTGAAAACTTGAAATGCTTTAGAACTTGTAAAGCTTTGAAAACCACACAAAAATCACTCGAAAATGGGTCATTTTCTCCTCGATTTTTGGCTATCTTACTTTCAGAATTTGGACAAGTGGTAAAAGAAAGTTTTATAAAATTATTTTCTCTACAATTAAAAAAAAATCACTCAATTTCAATTATTTTTAGGGAGATATGGTCAAAAGAAGGAGCGGTATTTTCAGCCTTGATAATATATGTCCGAAAATGAGTCAAAAAGAAATGCAATTTTGACCCAAAAATATTCAAAATTGAAAACATAGTGTAAATAAAAGTTGTAGCCACTAGAATTCTACATAGTTTGAAAGAAAGAAATCATAATTTGGAGTAGTATGGAGGTAGTTATTGCCGAATGAAGTGGGAGGAAAATGGAGAAGTTTTTAAAATGAAAAGGAGGAGATTAAACAAGTTTGAAATCATTTTAAAAGTTTAAACTTTGAATTTAAACTTTAGAATTTTTAACGTGCCATGGAAGATGCTAAGAGCTTAGGAAATTTTTGAAGAGAAAAGAAAATGAGAAAAATGAGAATAAAAATTCGGAAAAAGAGTATATTTATTATGTTAACATGTTGAATTACCTTACTACCCCTCGTACTTTGCCCTCCTCTCTCTTTATGCCACATCACTACCTCCTTCCACCTCACCCATTTTAGCCTACAACAAGCTACCCTCCTATCAAATCAAGCCAACATGCATAAGTACTCTAATGTATGTATGTCTCCTAATGCTGTGACATTTTTTTAACTTAATATACTAAGGCATAAATGCATACATACACATACACTAATACACACACACAGATACACACATACACACTAATTTATCTACAAGTGTGAATACTTATGCTAAAGAGTTCATAATGTTTTAGATAACTTTTGACCGACGAAAAGTCAAAATTTTGAAAAACAGTTTCCTATCACATTTTCGATTTTTCTTCGAACTAAATATTTTTGCAAACCAAATTTGAAAACAATTTCACCATCATTATTTATTATTTACAAGAGTTTTATTTTAATTATAAAACTTATTATTTGAGTATTTAAAATTAGTTAAATATTCGCAAATCAAAGTAGTGAAATTCTGGGTCATTACAGTCCTCCCCCCTTAAAAGAATTTCTTCCTCGAAATTACACCTTAACTTAACCTAGAAAACATATAACACTATACATCAGTTTGTATGATGTACATAGATCATTTTTATACAAAAATACGATTCAATCGCTATTTTAATACATAACTTCACTTCCGAAGTAGTATCGCTCACCCGATTTTCTAGTGCGGACTCTAATCAGGCTCCCTGATTAGGAACCTCTATTCTCCTTACAAAGTTGTAACTATGATAGAAAACTTTTGTCCCATATCAAAAAACCCTCATCAAGTGCTCTCTGTCAAAAATCAAGTAATATTTATTTGGAATAGTGTGAATCACCTCAAAGCCGTGTGCTCGAATCTTAGATCAAACTATATGGAAACAAGAGATGATCTATGTCCAGCCTACGCACTTCTTTAATTGGTTCCCCCTAATACCAATTCTATTTCCACTAAATTATTTATGAAAACATTTCATAAAACTAAACTTAGGTTCAACTTGTATACTACTCCACTACATCCTAAGTGTATATACCCCTATTTGATTCAACTATTCCATTTTACATTTATTTCCCTAGGAAAACTCAAGATCCAAATACCTGGGTTTTATTTCAAAAACTTTTTGAAATGGAACTCTATATTTTAATCATATAAAATATATACATATAGCTCGAGTAACTCCAAAATGATACCGAGGAAACGGGTACTACCAAACACTATCGTACATTCCCTCACCAAGATGGGTAATATTCAAGAGAAGTGCTTACCATCCGAACACATCTCTTCCCCACTTTTAAGTTATTTTCGAGCCACTCGAACTAGTTAACTTAAAATTATTTCTTTTATTTCAAAATCCCATTTTTGAAATAATACTTTACATGTTTACAATAAAACATTTATCACCAACTTGCTTTAGGCTCGTTCAGGTTTGAACTTGTTTTGATTGTACAATGATAAAGAGGACAATTTACTAAGTACCCCATCTCATTCGCCTAGGCAAACATCCGATCGTCACTTAGAAGATTATTCCGATCATCACAAAACAATCAAGACTCATTCCCCCTAACCAATCCAAAGAAAACACTTCTTACTTACATTTTCATTTCCAAAATTTTATTCTTGAACCAAAATTGCTTTCAAATAATACTATTATTATTTTTCCAATCTTTGGAAACCATTTTTCAAAAGCACCCGGATTTAAGTTCTCAAGTTTTCAACCTAAATTCTTTTGAATGAGAGGACACATTCTTGTTAATCTATTTCCAGATATTTATTTCAAAATATTCTAACTTTGTAAAAACATTTTCTATTAAACCAAATTTTAATCCAATATTGACAATCGAATGCCTTATAGTCAAATTGTGAAACTTAATTCACATGGTGTTCGTTTCAATGTTTTCCCTATTTCTATTTACCCCACCCAAATCTTAAAAGGGGAAGCTACCTGCACACACTAATAAAAGTCAATGCTCAAACTGGACGAGCATGACTAAATAAATCCTAAATGATAATAATAGAATATTATTATCTCCTAACAACAAAACCTCAAAATACTTACCATTTATTAAATCATTCTTTATATATAAAATATATCCTAGGTAAAATTATTTCATTTACCTAATTTCAAAACAATACTGTGTCGGATGGCCTTGTTCAAGTGTTTGGAGATCCCTATCAATAACGATAGCTACTCGTATTGACCATAATCCATAAGACACTCAACACATCAATCAACAAAATATAAAACATTTTTATGTCACTAAAAAATACGCGCTCTTATATATATACCCTCAAACTCATAATAAGGTATTCCATTACCTTTTCTCTTAATGTGTTGCCCCACCAAAGTCGAGGTTCTCACTTAACCTTGTGCTCTGATACCACGTTGTAATGACCCGCCTTTTCAAACCCCAGAAGTCGACACTAATACATCCATGGTATTCACATGTCGAGCAACTAAGTGCCAAAAAGACAGATTGTTAGGGAAAAGAAAGGAGATAGATGATAAGAAGAAACTAAACAATCATAGAATCTCATAACGCTACGGAATAACATATATTAATCAACATAATACTTTACAAAGTCATTTCAAAAATGATACATCAAAGTCATACTATTACAATTCTACCCTTGGACGGTTATAACAGCCTGTTCCTACCTAACTGATATAAGATACATATAATACAGCATAAACAAGATAATAACTAGCTATCGATAAAGCCTCCTGCTCTAAGCTCCTCCAAAATGCATCCGTAGGAAAACCTGAACTACTTGGCTACCCATAAAAATTTAATCACCTAAGAGTTTTAGGAAAAGAAAATAAAACTTCAGGTCAGACATGGGTCTGGTGTGAGTAAACTCAAACAACTGAATTATCATGTTTTAAAACTCTTTTAAAATCAAAGATATTTCATAAGACCATGCCGCATATAAACACGGATTGGGTTTTTACCTTACGATAACCAAAATATTTCATATGAAATTCTCTGATATTATAATAGTGTCTATGATACAAATACTTATTAATCATAGCCTAAATTGTTACATTAGTTAAATTCAAACATAATTACAACTAAAACCATAAAGTCATGTATTGGAGAATGAATTCCATATAATGGTTGGGCTACTGGGATACTGTCCGCCACAGTGCATCTCTAGATAAACACACCGAGGACCTCGCTTGGATTCCCTGCCAATATAGGACTGGCCTATCCCTTGTTGGATAGTACCGAATACATCACCACCACGGTTGGATCGACAACCGTACCGAAGCATATAAAAATGTATCAAATAGCGATTCTAGATTTGGTGATGACATACCCAAATGGGTGCAACCCACATGGCCCTGCTGCATCTCCCATGTTTTAGTCATTCTCGATTGATGGAGCTTGAGGCTACGATTATCTTTTTATATAGCAATCATCTTGGATTGCTAACACTGCCCTCCAGAAAGCAATGCAATGCTAGCATTCATCTATACAAGTTCGTTCTAGGTCTGAATGAAACGGAAGGCACTATCTCCGCTACATCCATTTTGGAATCACCCTCGAGGTTTGTAGCAAATAGCCCTTGCACTTCAAAACTCCATATTCGATTCATACTCTTTAAGATGTCTTCAATTCGAAACGCTTGAGTTGGATCGAAGTGGTTTTCGGATAACATATCTGATCCAGGTCTATTCGAAACAACTTTCGATAATTTTCGGTAAACTCAAGCCCGGTTCATTAGGAAATAAGGAAATAAAAGATAAGAGCACAATTCTGCTTCTAACTGTTAATGGATGGATTTCCTTATCATTTGTTCCAAAAGAACAAAGCGAATTTATACGTACAGTATAGCACCACCGACGGCAACTGTACCATATAATTTCCGTGTTTCTCCTAGATATTTCCAAAGTTACGTTTTGGTTCAGATTTTGATAGCCGGTTATTTAACTATCAAATAAACAATCATTCAGACATTGATTTAATTCCATATGGGATCCACTAAGCCTTTATCAATTAATCTTTAATTAATAAAATCATCTTATAAAACTTGATCAAAAGATCATTACACAACACTATTCCCAATGCCCTTACTTCCCTTTATACTTGGGAAAATATTTATACTTATCTTATTGATATAAGTATATTATCAAAACATTTGGAAAATTTCTCCTTTCAAATTCCTTTTTGAAAACATTACTTGCTATAAACTGATCCACTTATCCTTTACAAAAGTTCCCTTTTAAAAACTCAATTCACATTTAAATAACTTTATAAATTTTTAAAACCAATTCATAAAACATTTCTATAAGTCTACAAGTCAATTTACAAAACCTCTTTACAAACCTCTAAAATCATTTATAAAACATTTCCAATTTAAAACTCCTTTGATAAATCTTCTTTTAAGAAAAATCCTTTACAAAATATCTTTTGCAACTCATCCTTTTAAATCACTTTAAATAAACCTTTTTACTTAGTAAAACACATTTTATAAACAAGTTATTATTTATAAATACCTTTATTAAATAATTATATAACTTGAAAATCATTTATAAACTTTAAACCCCAAAATTGATTAAAGAATTGAAGTAAATTCAAAATCATACTTTACAAATTCAAAATGAGGCTTAGTAAACCCAATGGTACAAATTTAATTACCATTTGATTTCAATTTCACTTTCAAGTCATTCAACAATTTATTTACATAAGCCAACATATATGTAAATACAATTCATATCCAAATCAGGGAATACCATGTCAATATAAACTAACCGGCATAAACATGTCCAAATAACAATAATAGCAGGATGGTGATTTGTCATGCTAAATAGGTGTCTAGACAATTCAATCAATTTATAGAAGAACGAGGACTTATTCTACATAACGCATGTGCAGACAATCAAACAATCAATTTATAGTAGAACGGGGATTTATTTTGCTATCAAATGTCCACACAATCAAATAATCAATTTATAGCATAGCACAGTTTTATTCTGCTAATAGTTGTCCACAAAAACACAAACAATCACATCATAACTAATTCACAGTCCTTTGTCTATTTAATAGTACCAACATTTGAATTCCTTGAGTTCAAAACCATCTTTGAAAAAAGAAGTACCTTTAAAACAATTTGATTCTTCGAAAACAAAGAATTTAAAACTTAAAAATCCTTTTTAAAATAATTATTTACAAGTTAAACCCATATTTAAATCATAATCAATCTTAATTAAGTCTTAACTTAATTTAATTATAAATTAAGAAATAATTAAACCTTTAGTAACTAATTAAACAATAATTAACTATTATGTAGATAACTTAACCCTAGTTTATCCTTTATTTATTATTAAATAATAGTTAAACCTTCATTAATAATTAAATATTAATTAATCGCATTTAATTAATAAAATAACCTTTAACTAAAACTTAATTAATAAATTTAACCTTAAATAAATAATTTATTTTAAATTAAAACCTTAATTAATTAAAAATAATTAAAGAATTAACTTTTTATTTATAAATTATTAACCTTATATTTAATTAATAATTAATAAAAAATAAATCATATACTTTAATTATATTTAATTAAAAATTTATCTTACTTAATTAATAATTAATTAAAATTAATCTTATCTTTAAAGGATAATAAATTAATAACTAATCTTTACTTAATTATAATTAATAAACCCTGTCAGTCCGCAGTAGTGGCGCAGTGGTAGAGACACTTGCAACATGTGGATGAGGTCATGAGTTCAATACTCATTTGCCCTACTCCTTCAAAGTGGGAAGTTGTGTTTCTCGTAAATCCAAATTATTTTAATAAACCCTGTTTAATCTTAATTTGTTATTAAAACATAATTAATAAAATTTTAATCGTTAAAAATTTAATTAACTTCATAAAACATCATTATTAAGTTTATAAAACATTTTCAAAATACTTTAAGTTAATAAAACAATATTTTGCAAAAGTCGGATTTTTAAGCGAAACTGCATCCATAGCGACTATCACTATGGATACCCGTAATCTTAACTTGTTTTACAATCCAACACTCTTTGAACCCTTTACCTTTAACTTGCTAAAAGGTTTATAACCCAAAAATTGGAAACTAAATCAAAGTTCAAAACTTGAAAACAAAACTTTCAAAATCCTTTTTAAGTAAACTAGTTTTTATTTTAGAATTTGGATAAGTGGTAAAAAGAAAAGTTTTACAAAATTATTTTCTCTACAATTTAAAAAAATAATCACTCAATTTTGATTTGTTTTGAGGAAGATATGGTCAAAAGGAGTGGTATTTTCAGCCTTGATAATATCGGTCCGAAAATGAGTCAGAAAGAAATGTAATTTTGACCCAAAAATATTCAAAATTGGAAAGTAGTGTTAATAAAAGTTGTAGCCACTGGAATTCTGCATGGTTTGAAAGAAAGAAAATCATAATTTGGAGTAGTATGGAGGAAGTTATGGCCGAATGAAGTGGGAGGAAAATGGAGAAGTTTTTAAAATGAAAAGGAGGAGATTAAACAAGTTTGAAATCATTTTAAAAGTTTAAACTTTGAATTTAAAATTTAGAATTTCTAAAGAGAAGCCATGGAAGATGCTAAGAGCTTAGGAAATTTTCAAAGAGAAAAGGAAATGAGAAAAATGAGAATAAAAATTAGGAAAAAGAGTATATATATTATGTTAACATGTTGAATTACCAAACTACCCTTTGCCCTCCTCTCTCCTTATGCCACCTCACCACCTCCTTCCACCTCAATGATTTAAAGCCACAACATGTCGCCCGCCCATCAAATCAAGCTAACATGCATAAGTACTTTAATGTACTTATGTCTCCTAATGATGTGGCATTTTATTATTATTATTATTATTTTAATTTAATATACTAAGGTATAAATGCATACATACACATACACTAATACATGTATATATATACATATACTAATTTATATATAAGTGTGAATACTGATGCTAAAGAGTTCATAATGTTTTCGATAACTTTTAGCCGACGAAAAGTCAAAATTTTGGAAAACAGTTTCCGGTCACATTTTCGATTTTCTTCGAACTAAATATTTTTGTAAACCAAATTTGAAAACCATTTCACCATCATTATTTATTATTTAAAAGAGTTTTATTTTGATTATAAAACCTATTATTTGAATATTTAAAATTAATTAAATATTCGTAAATCAAAGTAGTGAAATTCCGGGTCATTATAGTAGCTCTGTTTGCAACTTGGAATTTAATGGTCTATTTTGCTACAGGCCTCTTGCTTCTAAGTCCATATAAAAAATTATAGATATGAGTTCTAGATCCAATGTGCAAAACCCAACTTGAAGCACATATAGATAAACAAATTTCTATAAGGAAAATATCTTTAGGTGCAGAATCGAATACTCTTCCCTTGAGATCTTCAGATACTCCGAACAATTTCTCTTCCAATATCCCTTCTTAGAGCAATGGTCATCATTTGACTGTAGGTACTACACTTGGTTGCGCGCAATGGTGGCAATACACTTTAGCGAATTCATATTTGAATTCAATGTGAATGAATTAATTTATGGAGTTAATGATCTGAGAATCAGGTTGATATGTAATTTGTGCCAAGAGTCATTCCCAAACCAGCTAATCCTGTGTGTACTTAATCATTTTGAGTATGTGATCTTGGATTGTAGTGCATTTTCTCTTATTTATATGAAATAATTTCCATGAGATCTCATAACTTGCAGTATGTAACGACCCGCCATTTTGGACCGTTCAAGTCGACAAATCAGACACACATGCCGATTCTAAACCATTCGAAAGGGCGGATGGTTATTGGGGTTAAATAAGAAAAGGAAAGAAAGAACAGAAGCAAACTCAGAATCTTGCAGCGGAAGGAACAAGATATAATAATAAAATAACAGTTCATGAAGCTGTTAAATAAATAAATTTGATTATTATTATACATCATAAATCAGAGTTACATACATATCAGAGATAATACAATAATGCAGCGGAAAAATAATATGGTAGTAGAATACAAATGATGTAATACCAAACTCCGTCTTCGTCCTCCAAAATAGATCTTCAACCTTATCTGAAATGCTCAAGCTGACCCGAGCGTAATGAAAAGACAAAACACTCGAGTCAGGACTAAAATATCTCATGTAAGTCAAATCGAATAAGAAAATATGAGTGTGACGGTGTCAGAGATGTTTACGGGGTTTGACATCTCTTATCCAGTGTCAACGTGAGTGCAATAACTTAAGAGATGTTACAGGATTTTCCATCTCTCAAGGATCCGTTAAACTATCTACTATGTAGTACAATACGCTATTATAATATGTCTACATTAAAGTAAAAATATTAAAATAGCGTTAAGCCATGGCCCATTCCACCCTTAACACAGTTTATATTCCCAAGAGCATATACAAGACCGTAGTTTCCCCAAAACCCGAAGTCACCAGAGGGCAATCCATATACTAAAGGTACAAACCAAAACGTAGTGGTCGCGAATAGGATAATCAGTATGACAAGGTACATGAGGCGATACCAACTAGGATACTAGTAGTTGCGTGATCCGGACTGATGTTGAGCATAGCCAGCAGCTACCTCAACACCGCGAAACAACACTCCCAAATCAAGGGGTGCACCCAAATCGAATCACAAAAGTAATAGACATGGTATCGAAGAAGTGTGTCCGCTAGAGATGGCGAACCTCAATGGCCCGGCGCGGCTCCTGTTTTAGTCACGTCAGGGGTCATCCAATATCGTTCTCTTTCTTCAGTCAATGCGTTCACCAAACCATCCACTTCATTCTGGATCAACACTCCACGTATATTAGTTATTAAAGTGGTTTTCGGTATCGACAGAGAGTATGTCCATATCCGATCCCGGTCTCTTTAATAACTACGTATTATTACACCGATGGCTCTTTTACATTTTAAATCAATTCATAATTGATATCAAAATATCATATTCGCTTCAAAAATCAAATCCATTTCAAAATCATCATATCTACTCAAAATATACGATTTCATTTCAAAATCATTTTCGCCTCAATTTCTCATTAAAATTTCAAAATCGTATCAATACGATATCACTTTCACTTCAAATAAATCCATTTCCAAAATCATATCATATTTACTCAAAATATACGATTTCATTTCAAAAATCATTTTTGCCTCAATATTTCATTTCAATTCCAAACTCAAACTTGAAATATCATTTCATATAAATTTTCTTAGAAATATTCAGAGTTCGATTAAAAGTCCAATCTTTTAAAACAAATCGACTTTCGAAACTTTACGCCATATTTCAATTTTTCTTAAAAATCTAAACTTCAAATAATTAAACAATTTCATTTACCAAGTTTAAATTCCAACATCTCGAGCTTCAATTCAAAATAATTCAATTTCCATAAATTGGATTTTTTCATAACTTTTAAATCAAACCATTTAAATAAATTTCAAATCAACGATTTTAAAATTATTAATTTAACCAATCCGGTGTCCGTATGTAATTTTCTATCCTATGGCCAAGTGATTATTTATTTCAATTACATGTCAGGGATGAATATATATTACTTAAACCAATCACAGTGTCATATGCATGTATAACAGGATATATATATAAGCAAATAAACATCCAAACATTCAAATATCAACCAATAGCATCCATCGAAATAAATCATCAAATAGTCAATACAATTCACGGCAATTTCATAGTTATCAATATCGGGAAATTTGATTTCGATTAAATCCTAATTTCAATTTACTGTCCATTTAATTTTTCAACGGTGAATTCACATGACAATCTATATGACAATTAAATTTTTATCAAACAACGACAAATAAATTCATATCACTTCATAATGTCAAATTTAACTACCATAAAGATATTCAGTACGTTGTGAGCGTTATAAAACACTCACTTTGATTTTCTGTTGTCGCCGAGACGTTCCGGTTTGGAACTAAACTGGACGACGCCCAACTTTAGCCCAAATTTCCACCGTCTCCAAATCCATCCAATCCAGTTTCATTTCGTAGCTCTCGTCATTACGATCGCAACGCAAAAATTTTCGTTCCAATTGGACCTCGTATGAAAAAGTTATGCTATTTTAAAGTTTACACGAATTTAAATAAACAATTTCAGCTTTTAATTTAAATTTCAAACCCTAGATTCGATCCTAGCCCTTGATTCCATCTGCACCAGATCTGGGCCGTGCCCCTTTTCTTCCCAACCAACGTGAAAATCACGTACAAACTCACGCAAGAACCCATAGGCCGCCACCTTCTTCCAATTATCGAGCCTCATTCGACGAACTTCAACCCGATCAACTACCACCACCACGAAGCCAACGTCGAGCCCCACCTTCACCATCCAACACATGCAACTCGGTGGTCCCTAGGCCTTGGAAACCGTGCTCGAGCTGCAGCCAACACGCCCCCCTAGCGACCACCACAACGCTCCAAATCCGATCATCACCGTATAGAATCGAAGCTCTCATCGTCCTCTAGAGCTTTCATGTTGAACACTTCTTCTAATTGTCTACGGATTGAGAGAGATTGAGGAGGAAAGAAGATGAATTTCTGGACTTAGAATGTGTTAGTGGCGGCTGGAGCTATTTGGATTAGGGTTTTGGGCTTTTGTTTGCAAATTGAAGATGTGAGGTCCTTATATAGAAAATTGGCAAAACACTATTCATCGAAAATTTTCCAAACTCCAACGAAGCATGCCGGCTGGCGTTTCTAAGGTTTACCCCACGTTCCGAACGCAATGGAACATGTTTCGGAGGCTAATTCGATCATCTGTGCGAGTTACGACAATAAACGATCGATTTAAAATTAAATCGGTTAATCAAATTTCTGTGCGTTTGGGCTCGCCCCGGACAAACGGTAAATCCGATTGACACAAAATTTGAAACCCTACAATAATATGACATTACGGATCCGATGAAACTGGTTTCGTCAAAATCCGAGACTTTTTGAAAAATGACTATTTTCTCTCGCCGAATTAATATTAAAAACAATTCGATGCGTTTCGAGCTGCCACGGTCAAACGATAACTCCGATTGCTACGAAAATTGAAATCCGACAATAACAAATTATTACGGATCCAATGGAACTAGTTTCGTTCAATTCTGAGACTGTTCGAAAAATGGCTATTTTTCAATCGATAATTAAATATTAAAATATTCAATTTTCACAAATTAACTTTAAATTCAATTTTAAAAGCTCTATAACATTACTATAACTCCAATATGATAAAATAAAATTTTACAAATCATTTTCAATCATATTCAACTCGATTTTCAATTATTCTGAAATTTAACTTATTAAATGATCGATTTAATTGTCTAATTAAATCCAATATTCGAAAAATAAATTATTCGACTGTTTAATTTCAATATAAAATTCCCAATTTTAAATTATTAACTTTTAAATCAAATTTCAATTGTTCACAAATTCCATTTTTAATTTCACAGTAATTAACAATCTTTTACAATGCAATTTTCCATTATAAATCCAATATAAAAGATTATATTAGATTCCACGTTCAATTATATTGTAATTCAATTTCAAGTTATTTAATTCCAAATGAATTCTTTTATTTCGATTTACACTTTCATTATTGAATCAACCATTTACTTATACATTATTATCAATAGTTTATAATTCATTTACTTTCATTTTCTTCAGCTATCATCTTATTTAAATTCACAGTAATATTAAATTACATTCATTTACGTTGATTTCCATATTATAACTTCAATATTAAATGTAACATTTTATTTATTTCGTTGTTTACAATCAAATTCAATTCAATTCAATTACTTGTTACATTCAAATTTAAATCTTTACTTACGTTCAATTACAAGTTAACATCTTTATCGAATTACAGTTTCAGTTATTATCTGCTTTCAATCAACTGTAATATTAAGTTACATTTATTTATATTAGTTTCAATAACATAAACTTCCATTATTAAATCTACCATTTTATTTATTCTTGTTTACAATCATAACCAATTTGGTTTACAATCAAATTCAATTCATTATTTACATTCACTACAAGTTAACATCCATATTTAATTTACAAATAAGTTATTTCAGAATTCAGTTTTGTACTTTAACTTGTAATTCACATTTAACAATACAAAATTTTATTTCCTTCGGATTTTTATCCAAAATTTTCATTTTAATTCGTATTTTTAAAGTGTTAAAAATACGGGTCGTTACACAGTATGAGACTGTTCGCCATTCAACTTTTGTAGGCATTGAAATATTGATCTAGAAATAGCTTCATTGTACAACTTTTATAGTTCACGCCAGTTAGTGTGTTTTTCTCTAGAAATAGGTTCATTGTTGCCATTTAATTTATGCCAATTTATTAGAGAAAATTAGATAACATCACATTTATTCTTATACTTATTTGATTAATTTATTATATTCATCAAATAAGGCTCTCACTGCATTCTGCATCTCTAGAAAACTCTAAAAGAGATACATGAATTTCTTAAATTTCTTCATTGGGTATTAGAATCCATTTATCATGTTACTACAACCTTGATGTTGTTAGAACATCGCTAGTTGGAAGCGAGATAAATGCTTGAAACTTTAATTTTAGATCTTTATTGAGCCTATGAAGCCTAAATTGATTTTAGATCTAATCTAAAATTTTGAACAAAATCGTCATTATCTTACTTTTGCTTAAAATTAGTTTAAGTTTAATTTTAAGTTGTTTGTATGTTAAATGAATGCTTCAAATGCACCCATGTGTGAAGATGCAAGTGCAATATAAGGAAAGTGTACATAGTTAATGTGAACATTGTTTAGGTGCTGAAATTTACATCGCAACAGACGCATTTTCATTTTATATAAGCCTTTGTCCCCTAAAATATTTTTTTAAAATAAGATTTATTATATATATATATGCGTGTGTAAAGTTCTTTCTATTAGAGTAGACTTCGTTTGTATAACATGTACTAATGTTAAAGCAGATAATTTAAAGTTGGTTTTAAATAAAAGATAGATTAAAAAAATTACAAATTTATAGTATTTAATACACAAGTCTATTTTGCTAAAACCTTGAGTTAAACACAATCATACATCTTATATACATACATACATGTGTGTGTAAACGTACCTACACAAATTAAACCAATATTTTAGAAAAAATCAACATAAAAATCATATTCAACTAGTTTGTAATTTAAAAAACATTTCTTCAAACAATAAAATTAATCTAGATTAGGTCCAATTGTTAATTAAAATGGGAAATAAAAAGTTCTAATTTTTTTTGAAAACAACTTATGAATTTTAATTTCACTTTTTTTATGTAAACAGTAACCAAAATTGTTTCATAATAACTTATAGTAAATGCATTCAATTCTTAATCTTTACAATATGAAACTTAATCTATTAATAGATTTGTTTCAAGAATGTATTCAAACAATGATTTTAGGAAACATTAATGGATTAAACAACTTAGGCATTTATAAATGTGTGATAATGAGATTCGGATCTGAATTAAATAAACGATATAAACTAATAGATAAAAAATGTAGTGAATCAAAAAAGTATTATGACATATGAATAACAAATAAAAGAATAATGAGATGTTAAAACATATTAACATAATGCGAATACAACTTATTCAATGAAAGAAACGGACGTCCATATCATAATCCAAAATTCATACATGCAAAAAGATAGAAGAAGTGGAGGATTAAAAGCATATAAACACGATGAATTATATATAAATATGTTACCCAGTGCCATGACCCAGCTATATTGGACTTATCGCATAGGCCAGAGTCTACCGTTGATGAGAAGGATGATCATGAAACAACAGCTATATGACCAAGATATAATATCCGGATAGTTGTATCTGGCCCAGATGGAACAGAGTTGATAAATGGACAATGCGGGATATCAGAAAGATAGGGTTTAGTCTATATAAGAGAGGGATTATCATAGTGGATAATGAATGTGAATGAAGTGATGTATAGTTCGGCATAGCATGAGGAAGATATAGGGATTATCATGGTATGTTTGGAGGTAATGGTTCGACAAAGTGTTGGAAAGGCATAAGGATCGACAAGGTATGTATGAAAGTAATGGTTCGGCAAAGTGTGAGGAAGTCATACGGATCGGCATGACATGACTCGTAAGGTATGGGTCGACATAGTGATCCAGGTGTGACTTGTAGATATATCGGCATGATGCATTCATGGGAGAGGGTTCGGTATGGTATGGTTTGCGCAACATGGTTTGGTATCGAATGGTCTGTGTAATATGGATCGGCATAGCATGGCAAGAGGAATATGGATCAGCATTACCTTGGCCAGGTTAAAGTTCGAACTAAAATATGACAAGAACTAAACTTCCACGAATCCAAACACTACGATACTTGAAGCACCATCATTATAGACCATAAGGGAGCTACCATAGGGATCGCTAGTCCAAACTCGACTCATGGAGGGATCGATACCGATCCCTATCCATTGAGAGTTAGACCTTCCAGTGGTGGGCCCATATAGTGGAGAAGGTCTTGTTGCTGAACTTTGCATCAGATTGGAAGCCGCCTTCCTCTATAAATACAGGCATAAGGGGCCATTCTGGGGACTCTAATGTTGTTAGTTAAACTCTGCCATTATTGTAACTAACTTCCTCCGTTCTTTTTTGATTTCTTGCTGTTTGTAATTGTAATAAGTGAATTTAGAAGCAATAAAAAGAATATTCAAAGTGGACGTAGGCAATCAACGCCGAACCACTATAAATCTTGTTGTTTTTGCTTTTTGCTATATTTTCTTTGATATTTCGTGCTTTTCCTCTGTTTTCATTTAGTTTCTTCATTTATTCCACTACTTAAATCTTTTCTTAGGTGTTTGTGGCCAATTTGGTTGCTAACGTTCTGGTGCTTTCATTGAAAGATGTTGATTCTCAGGCTATTAGGATCATCTTTGCTGCTATTGGATTGAGGAAATCCCCCGAAGGAGATCCAGGTTCATCTTCAGAAGCTTGCAGATACTATTCAGATTTATCAAGATCTAAGCAAAGAAATTCATAATGGTAAGGCGCACTAGATCTACTTCCCAGAATGTTGATGCCCACGAAACCGCCTGTGTCCAACAAAGGGGGTCCAAGCAACCAACCATCTAATGTGAATGTGGAGCCTGCTGCAATCCAGAACCCCGCTGATTCCATAACTAGAGCTGAATTCAATGACATGATGAGAGAGCTGATGGAAAGTCATAGGCAGCTAAATGAGCAAATCCAGGCTAATGCCAACTTGATAAACCAGATTGCTCAATAGCAGCACCAAAGCGCTAGAAGGAATCTTGCTTCTTACTCCGCGTCAGATAGTTCAGCTTCATTAAACATTCATCACAGGCGAAGGCATCACAGAGTTGAAGCAGCATGAGTAGGGACATCAGAGCAACACTCGCCAGACCACCATGGCTTGTCAAGATGGGTCGGTGCCGATCCCTCCCTAGGGGTCGGTACCGATCACTCAACCAGGGGGATAGCTCCTCAACTACAGCTGGGGGGTCATGCTCGACTTGGATCAGGGAACTTAGACGCTGGAGTACGTTTGGATGCTAACAACCACCTCTCCAGAATAATAATGAAGTGAATTCTCAGAATGCACATCAGGAGGACGATAGGCTAAGGAGGCGTGAAATGGCCCGGTGACACCGATCAGAACATTTAGCGATGTAGAGCATGACCACCACTTAGCGCCACCTATCCAGACACCGGACTTATCCGTAATGGTCAAATAGCTGGTGAGGGAGAACCAGGGCTTGACAAACGATGATTGGGGAGTCTCTAGGAGCCACACCCCATTTATTGATAGTATTTTACATGCGGAGTACCCTAGAAGTTTTAACATGCCTACGATGCCTGCTTATGAAGGAAAAACCGACCCCAAGTAGTATATCATGAGGTACGAATGGTTGATGGACTCGGCAAGGGCGAACGATGCCACTAAATGTAGATGCTTCCTTGTAACTCTCTTAGGGATTGCCACGATGTGGTTCACAAGATTGCCCCCACAATCAATCTCAATATTCGACGAACTGGTAACAAGGTTTGTGGAGCAGTTTCGGATCCATGCTACTCACCCTAAAGATGTGATGTTATTGTCGAGTGTAATCCAGGCTCCGGGAGAATCACTGAAGGACTATTTGCAGAGATTTCATGTTACAGCCACTAAAGTCAATAACCCAAATGATCATGTGATACTCATGGCTATGACGAGAGGGGTCGACCCGGAATCCGAATTCGATGACTGGCTAGCTGGATAACTGCTGGCCATACTGGAACGTTTCTACTCAAAGGCGGCCTAGTTCATGAGAAAGGAGGAAGCTAGGTTGACTAGGAAGGGTAATGCCCCAGGGTCCAGTGGGGAAGCAGTGCAAAGCAATATCGCGATAAAGCAGTCTAACGAGAGTTCTGGGAAGGTACAGGTCAATGTCCAAAACAAGCCGAATCAACAGAATAAAAGTGGAGAAGGGAATCATGACTGGAATAGGGATCCTGGAAGGTCGAGGTTCAAGTTTCCTATGTATGACAGCTATACACCTTTGAATGCATCCCTGGAGAACATTTATCTATCCACCTGTAATACTTTCCAATATAAGAAGTCGCGTCTGAAAGAATCAACGGAGGCACAAAAGCAAACTGGGAAGTAGTATCAGTTTCATGAATGTTATGGGCACAATACGGATGAGTCTAGGCATCTCCAAGATGCCATTGAGAAATTGATTCGGGAGAAAAAGTTGCAGTAGTTTGAGAAATATCCGTAGGATGGCGAATAAGAGACGTCTGACCCCAATCGAGGGCAAGCTCCATGTAGGGCTGAGGAGCCTGCATGGACCGATAGAAGGTTGGTAATAAACACGATAGTTGGTGGACCGCATCCTGCGGATAGAAGTTGGTAGGAAATGGAGCGTTATGCTAGTTCAATGAGACATGTGGATTTCGAATGTTGTCCGAATACGGAGGATGGAACATCGGTCAAGCAACAACGTACAATGACGGATGATATAGTATTTAGAAGTAGAGATGCCAATAGAGAAGAGGCCCTTACTATTGATCCGATGGTTATCTCAGCCATGATTGGCCCCGCTCTGGTGAGAAGAATTTTGATTGATTGTGGAAGTTCTATGACCATTATCTTTAAGAAGGCATATGACCAAATGAGGATGGAGGTTAAGGATTTGAAACTGTCTAAAGATCATATACACGTTTTCAATGGTGTGGCTACCAAGGTTGTTGGTTATGTAGAATTGCCAGTCGAATTGAGGAAAGGTGAACGTAAGAGGGTGCAAATCCTACCATTCATTATTTTGGATGTTGATTTACCGTACAATGTTTTTTCGGGCAGTCCGGCCATGGTTGAATTCTTGGCAGCTCTTGCCCCATGGTGTTTGACATTGAAATTTTCGACTGATAATGGAGTAGGTGTTGTGCATGGTGATCAGGCAAGTTATTGAATTTTTCGAATTTTCGACTGGACGTTCCTGTTATGTGGCTGAGTTGAGAGAGGCTCAATGAAAAGAGAAGGGAAAGGGTGTGGACAAGTCTGTCCACATCCAAGTTATTGAAGATTGACAAATGGCGCCTAAGCCTTGGCTTGGGAACCACTACCAGTTCTACAGAGATATAGATCCGAGAGATGATGAGGAGGAGCCCAAGGAGATCAAGGCAGTGCCGGCTGAGTTGACGATTGATATAATAGTCAGCCATGATGACCCATCATGGGTGTTGAAGATTGGATCGCAACTTAGCCCTTCGATGATGAGAGAACTTACTGATTTCCTCCGAGCATATCTGGATGTATTTGCTTGGACTCATTCTGACATGTGTGGGATCTCGCCTGCCATCGTGAGCCATGCATTAAATATTGATCCGAAATATGTCCCAGTGAAACAGAAAAGTCGGGGCATAGATCCAGAAAGATTCATCACTATTAAAGAATAGGTGGGTAAACTTAAAGTCAATAGGTTTATTCGCGATGCCCTCTGTCTCGAATGGATATCTAACCCCGTGCTGGTGAAGAAGGCAAATGGGAAGTGGAGAACGTGTATTGACTATTTGGACCTGAACAAGGCATGCCCTAAATATAGTTTTCCCCTACCAAGAATTGATCAGCTAGTTGATTCAACCGCAGGGCATGAATTTTTATCATTTATGGATGCATACTCGGGGTATAACCAAATCCCGATGCATGTCCTAGATCAGCAACATACCAGTTTTGTCACGGATGTTAGGTTATACTATTAAGTGATGTCGTTCAGATTAAAGAACGCTAGAGCGACCTATCAACATCTGGTAAATCGAGTGTTTAAGGATCAAATTAGGAGGACGATGGAAGTCTATGTGGATGATATGCTCATGAAGTCACGACAATCAAACTACCACATTCGAGACTTAGCGGAGATGTTTGATATCCATCAATTCTATAACATGAAAATCAATTCTTTGAAGTGGTCATTCGATGTTGCGTTGGGGAAGTTCTTGGGCTTTATTGTCATTGCCTGAGGAATTGAAGTTAATCCAGAAAAGATTCAAGCCACTCGGGATATACAAGCGCCTAGAACCATTAAGCAAGTGCAGAGTTTGAACGAGAAAGTCATTGCTTTGAGTCGGTTCATCTCCAAGGCGACCAATAAATGCATTCCTTTCTTCGATTTGATAAGGAAAGGGAAGAGGAATTTCGAGTGGATGCAAGAATGTAAAGGTGCATTCCAAGCTTTGGTGGATCATTTGGAGGGACCCCCTGTTTTGTTAAAGCTGGTAGACCATGAGGAGTTATATATTTACTTAGCTGTATCGCCACATGCCATAAGTGCCACCTTGATTCGTGAGGAGAACCAGATTCAGAGACCAATGTGCTACGTCAGTAAACGTTTAACGGGGCAGAAAGAAACTACCTGAAGATAGAGAAACCAGCATACTGCTTGGTGATCGCTTTGCGCAAGCTTCTCCCATATTTCCAGGCCCATCCAATCAACGTGTATACCGACCAGCCGTTGCAACATGTCCTGCAACGACCTGAGACGTCTGGAAGATTACTTAAATAGAATATCGAACTCAGCCAGTTCGGCATTACATATTTTCCTCGAAGAGCTATTCAAAGACAAGCATTGGCAGACTTCATAGCGGAGTTTACCATGTAGGACGAGCCCCTAGAGAACGGAGTAATCCCTGCTATATACAATGGAAGATGTACACTGATGGAGCATCTAATGACCATTGTTCTGGAGCTGGGATTATTCTCGTAACCCTTGAGAACCGGTCAATTTGTTATGCTCTGAAGCTTGATTTTTCTGCTACAAATAACGAAGCCGAACATGAAGTGTTGATCTCCGGGCTAAAACTCGCTAGGGAGCTTAGAGTAAAGTCTCTTGAAATCTTTTGTGACTCACAAATAGTGGTATATCAGGTAAGGGGAGATTATCAGGCTAAGGGACAACGACTTGTCCCGTATCTTACCCAAGTTCAGGAGTTGTTGGTGGATATCGAATACTATGACATTTCGCATATCCCGCGTGAGCGAAACAGAGAAGCCGATTCATTGGAAAAGCTAGCGAGTACTCGTGATGCGCAACATATGGGCTTAGTTCCAATCAAAACATTGCACACCCCAAGTACAGATATGATGGAAGTTGACCAAATACTGGAAACGGAGCCCGAGAGGGAATCATGGATGACTACATTTAAAGAATACTTATTGCATGGAATCTTGCCGGAGAAGAGAAACGAAAAGCGACAAGTCCTTCGTAAAGCTTCACGGTATATTATGCAGGAAGGAACTATATATAGAAAGGGGTTTTTGTTCCCTTACTCTGGTGTATCGCCCACGACAAGATAAAGCGTGTCTTAAAAGAAGTCCATGAGAGGGAATGTGGCGATCACACTGGAGGGCAAACTTTAGCAAAAAATATACTCCGTTATGGATACTAATGGCTAATTGTGAACTGGGATGCTGCTGATTATGTTAGACGATGCGACAAATGCCAGATATACGCAAAAGTGCCAAGAGCCCCGCCGATGGAGATAACACAAATGGTCAGTCCATGGCCATTCGCTATGTGGGGTATCGACATCACCGACTCTCTACCAATCTCCAAAGGTGGCGCAAAGTACGTGATTGTCACGGTTCACTACTTTACTAAATGGGCCGAGGTGGAGCCGTTAGCCACGATTACAACCAAGAAAGTTATTGACTTCATTGTTCGAAACATCATATGCCGTTTTGGTCTTCAATGGATTATCGTGATTGACAACGGGACTCAATTCGATAGCGCTGAATTTAAAGAATTTTGTTGAAGGTATCGTTTTAGGAAGAGGTTTGCGGCGGTCGCTCACCCTCAGACGAATGGACAGGTCGAAGCTGTAAATAAGATTATCAAATCTATTTTGAAAAAGCGTTTGGAGAAAGCTAGAGGCAAGTGGGTGGATGAGCTTCCTACGACGCTTTGGGCTTACAGGACCACTTACAAGTCCGCGACCAGCCATACTCCATTTGCTCTTGCTTACGGAGCCAAAGCAGTTATTCCAGTAGAACTCAAAGTCCCTTCTCATTGAGTGACTTACTATGATCCCAGAACAAACTAAAATCTCTTATTGGAGTCATTGGACTTTATCGATGAGAAGTGCGAGGAGGCCGATTTGAGAGCAGCTGCACACCAACATCAAATCACCCGGTACTATAATACAAAAGTCCGACCGAGAACCTTTAAAGTTGGCGACCTTGTCCTGAAATGGGTTTTCCCATTCCCATCGCACATGAACCTAACATGGGAAGGACCATATGTCATTGAACAGAGGCTTGGAGAAGGGACTTTCAAGCTAGCGGCTGTTGATGGCGCAACACTTCCAAGAGCATGGAATAGCGAGCATTTACAACGCTATTTCACCTAGACTATTTATTTTATATTGCAGTACTAGTTACTTTCGACATTTGCTTTGGTGTTAGACCTTTTTAATGTGTAATAAGACAAGTTATTCTGCTCCCTTTCATATGATGAATAAAATCTCGAGGCTTCCTTTGCATAAGCTATTGTTATTACATTTTATGCTAAGTATGAATTGGAACTATTGATATCGATATCTATGATGTGTGAACACATTCATGAAGTTTACAGTCAATCAATCATACCAATCCCCGATAGGATCGAACGAGGTGAGCTTTGTAAGTTTGCTCGGTTGGTGATTCCCATAGATGAATCAATGAGCGAAGCTCGCAATAAGGAACAAAGGTTACCGATGACGAGAGAACGACAAAAACTCTAAGCCCCTCAGCCTTTGCCTCTCAGCCCCGCATCTTGAGATTCCCAGTACAAAAGTATCTAAATTATTTACAATTATTTTGAAATTATAGACTAAGTCATAGTTTTGAGAAATAATTTTTATTATATGATTATGTATCATATAACACTGGTTAATTATATCTCAAAACAATTGAGGGGTTATGCACCCAATTAGGGGAGCATCATAAGTGTTGATGAACTCTTCTGATTGGTACATATAGATGTATGCAATCATAAGTCTATTAGTACCAAATCGGTTCGATATATTTGGTTATATTCATCGATGATTTATCACTAACATTGATGTGTATTTGATACTCATGTAGTATGTCTACGATAAGATCATAGAATATAAAACGAAAGTAAATAAAATGTAATGACCCGAAAATTTATCACTTTGATAAATTATATTTATATTTGAAATATTCAAATACAAGATTTTATAACACAAATTATAATATTTTGAACCATAAATTGTTACCCGACCACGTGGCCTGGCTACAAGGCACTAGCTGCAGAGGCTGTGATCAGAAAACTCGAGTCAAGACAGGACTGGAAGTGTGAGGCTCAATATAACTTAGGTAGGTTGACCTGCGTATACGGTTCGGTGGTGGACGTTCGCCCTGTCTAGTTCGGTTTGATCGGTTCAGTTAGGACATCCAGGGAAAGGTCGCTCGGCAAGAATGGTTCGGCACTTGGGGGATCGGCCTCAGAGGAAATGGCTCATCTGGCTCGGTATTTAGTGGTTCGGTCTTGGGGGTTCGGCACCAACGGCTCGACCATGTCGGCTCGGCAATTGATGGGTCGGCCTTGGAGGGTTCGACACGAATAGCTCGGCTATGTCAGTTCGGCCATGTTGGATCGGTCAAAGTAAGTGATGTAAGAGTGGGTCGGCCATGGCCACAAGGTCGGAAGTGATGCGGCCGACATTCTTTTATTTCGACCAAAACCACCACTTGCTTCGAGTTCCATGAGAGCAAACTTCGAGTCACTTGTGAGAAAACCCGAGCTCGTCCAAAGTAGGTCGGCGACCACCGTTCGGCGTAAAAGGGTCGGTATGCTCGGTCGATGTACATGAGTTGTCAGTAGTGGGCCAGAGTGTCTTGGTCATGGGCCTACTTAGGAGAACCGGCTTATCTTTGCTTATAAATAGTGGGGCAGGGGTACAGTGAAAGGGGCCTTTTTTTGGGAACTCCAGGGATACTCTGCCATTTTTTGTATTCAACTCTTTTCTGTTCAAACTTGCATTCAAGCTATTTGTTTACGGATTGTATCTATATTCAACTACTCAGTAAAGTAATATAGATCATATTCGAAGTGGACGTAGGCAGTTACGCCGAACCACTATAACTCTGGTGTTTCCTTTTCTGTTATTATTTTAGTATTCGATTATGTTACTTCTCTGTTTTAATTTACTTTCTTCATTAATCTCTTTACATAACTCTATTCAAGGGTGTTAGTGACCAATTTTGGTGCTAACATTTTGGTGCTTTCACTAAGAATTGAACTCAGCTTGATTGGATCTCATCGTCTACTAGTGGATTTCTATATTCGTGAGATTGGTTCAGTTGTTTACCAGCAAACTTCCTATTCTACTCAGATTTGAAAGAGATCTAAAGGAAGCTATTAACCATGGGATTGGATTCACTGATGTACGCAAGTTTTTGGGATTGGATGTTAAAGTTTGCACTGGGATTGGATGTTAAAGTTTGCACTGATGTACCGGTGCTTTCCCAGAGCCTACGCCTTTGCCTCTCAGCCCCGCATCTTGAGATTCTCTTATCTCTTCCTCTTCAATGTCTTCCCGGGTTTCCTCAATTGGGGGCACCATGGGGTCACTTGCTTCTACCCTTCTTTCGACAATAATTCTCGGGACCGCTTTGCTACCGGGAAGCCTAATTTTGCGGCCATCTTCCAACAGCCCAAATAATGGGAGCAGCTCATCAGTGACAAGGAGTTTGATGTCCCGATCCTCAATGGGAGTGGCATGAATGGCCTCAACGGCCCTGGAATATTCAACGCCTTCGAGTTGAGGGTAGACACCTGAAAGAACTGGAGATATTAGAATGTTTAAGAAAGAAGTTGCGATTCGAATCTTTGAACTAAAGACGAAGACAGAAGTAGCACTTACGTCCTTCCAACCATCTCCTTATGAAGCCGGAAGGACACTATACATAGAACCACCCATTTTTGAATAGAGAGAGCTTGTTCCATGCATCCATTAAGACTTGGCATATGGGCGAGGGTTCAAGAAAGACATATGAAGGACTCCTAGTCCGTCTTTTGAAATTGTAGATGTATCTAATGTCCCCAGGAGCTGGCGGACGGAATAGGACGTTCATAAAGAGAAGAAAGGTTCCATGGATGAAGGCATAACTGTTGGGATGCAGTTGGGTAGGAGAAATTCCCAAGTATCTCAACATTTGTCGAATAAAGGAGTTGAAGGGTGGCACGTATCCGGCCCATCACATGAACTTGTTACAAGCAGTATATCTGGCTGGGGGCAAGTGAGGTCTGTCTTACCTCGATGGAACTAGAACATCTTCGAAGGGAATTTCATGGATGGAACATAATCGGTGGAGAGTAGCTTCATTGATTTTGGACACTTGTGAGTCGACTGGGTTGTTTAGAATGATAGCGCCCTCAACGGCATCCAGAGTCGGGTTAATAACTTCTGTAGGAAAGACTGGATGTAGGAAAAGAGATTTGTTTATGGGTCAGATGCCCCTACTTGTTCTGTTTGATGACTCGGAGCAGGTTTATCAGATAGGGTGGCAGATCTTGATCTTGCGGCCAATTTAGAATACATTATGGTTGAGCTCTCCATGTAACTTCAGATTTATGTCAGCTATACTCAATACACAATCAATATTAGAAATAATAACTATTCCCCCCGTGTCATGTGTGAACTATTGTAGTGCAATGTGAAACAAGCATAGATAGTTTGAAATCGAGAAAATGAGAATAAGATGTTAAGGCTTGGAGTCATGTCCAGAGAGGCCATCATCGCTGACCGTCTCAATCGACGAAGAAGTTGATCGACAATGAGAGCTTTGGGATCGGTCATCAACATATTGAGTTATGAAGTTTATCTAAGTCTATTAGTAAGTTCTTTGTTCAGTCCAACACAAGAAGTCAGGAAGTATGCTCATTACCGCCTAAGTCCAACCATTTAAGTCATTATGTTCAGGCAAGGCAGTGTGTAGTTCAGTGTTTGAATAACTTGAATTAAGTTAACGTTCATAGCTGATGTTGATCCCTCAACTCCCTGTGCCAATCCCTTACCCTAGCCTCTATACCGATCCCTTCGTCCCAGCCTCTATACCGATCCCTACGTTCCAGCCCCTATGTTGATCCCTATTTTCCAGCCTCTATGATGATCCCTAAATTTCAACTACCATTACCGAACCCTCCACTTAAGTTACTAACACCAATCCCATATAAATACATTAGTGTACCGACCCCTCGCCAAAACCACTTCGAACTAAACCTCCGCTATTTCACTCGATTCCTCGCCGACCCCTTTACGGCTCAACCTCTTTCCATGCCATCTTGCCCGAACCCTCTTCCTCTTCATCCTTTTCTCCATATTCCCCTTATTCTCTTCCTCATCCTA
The DNA here is from genome assembly GCA_030737815.1 of Allium fistulosum. NCBI lineage: Eukaryota > Viridiplantae > Streptophyta > Magnoliopsida > Asparagales > Amaryllidaceae > Allium > Allium fistulosum. The sequence continues at coordinate 1,326,465,430 of CM060904.1, forward strand.
ATCTCCCGACACTATTCGCTAAATCATGCACCTAGAAAACACTCGAACCCATCCAAACTCAAGATTCGCAACCCAATAATACAAATAAAGGAGAATTCTTACCTATATATGTATGTCGGGGTAAATTAAAGAGGGCGAGAGCTTGGAATTGAGAATCAATGATTGTGGGGGAAACGGCTATGAAGGAATTGTTCAAATTCGTACTTGATGCTAAGGTCTTGGGTTGGAAGAATGTTGTTGGGATTTGCGATGATAAGGTTTCGGTGGAAGGGGAGTTTGAAAAGTGTGAAGGTAAATAGAGACAGTAAAATGTCAAAGTATGGATTAGGAGCAATAGTATTAAGAGAAGGTAATAAGAGAGAAGGAGAAATGGGGTTATATACAGGCATGTTTGGGAGGAAGAGGAACCGATCATCCCAGGTGACTCGGTCACGAGATTAAAAAAGGATCAGTCTCGAGGCTCGTCGATCCCTATCAATGCAGACTCACCAAGGGATCTGCATACCAAATGTCGACTCCTCCTATATATAAAAAAATATATAATAATGTAATATAAAAAAGGGATGCGTGAATGGTAGACATGGATGAAATAAAAAATGAAAATAAAGAAGTGGTAAGCAGTTAGGGAATGAAAAATGATCGTTGTCGTGGGGGTTCAATTGAAAACATAAATGTACGGAGAACTATTAAATCGGCAACGACCTGCGAATGCCCAAACACGTCCGGGAGCTAATAATAGAAGCATGTGTATGGACCTACAAGGGAGAGATTTACGATTCAACCTTTATAAATTGACTGAAGTGGCAGTTTTTCTTGATATGATCTAATTTAAAATTAAATCAGAAGAAAACCTGTAAATTTCACATGACCAAATCTGTCCACACTAACAGAGTACGACATCAGACTTGTATTATTGATGATCGATAAAGGAATAGAGCCAAAAAGTTGGATAGACTTATTCCTTGGTACCCGGTTTCTTTTCAATTCAAAGCACGTCATGTTACTCAACGTACTTTGGGTGGGCAAGTGTTACCCAGTGCCTTGACTCGGCTATATTGGACTGATCGCACAGGCCAGACTCTACTGTTGATAAGAAGGATGATCATGAAACAACAGCTACATGACCAAGATATAATGTCCAGACAGTTGTATCTGGCCCAGATGGAACAGAGTTGATAGATGGACAACGCGATTTGTCGAAAAGATAGGGTTTAGTCTATATAAGAGAGGGATTGGCATAGTGGATAATGAATGTGAATGAAGTGATGTATGGTTCGGCATAGCATGAGGAAGCTATAGGGATCAGCATGGTATGTTTGGAGGTAATGGTTCGGTAAAGTATGAGGAAGACATAAGGATCGACATGGTATGTTTGGAAGTAATGGTTGGGCAAAGTGTGAGGAAGACATATGGATTAGCATGGCATGACTCGTAAGGTATGGGTCGGCATAGTGATCCAAGTGTGACTTGTGGATGGATCAACATGATGCATTCATGGGAGAGGGTTCGGTATGGTATGGTTTGCGCAAGATGGTTCGGTATGGAATGGTCCATGTGATATGGATCGACATAGCATGGCACGTGGAACATGGATCGGCATTACCTTAGCCAGGTTAAGGTTCGAACTAAAATATGACAAGAACTAAAGCTCCAAGAATCCAAACGCCTATGATACTTGAAGCACCATCATTATAGACCATAAGGGAGCTACCATAGGGATCGCTAGCCCAAACTCGACTCATGGAGGGATCGGTACCGATCCCTATCCATTGAGAGTTGGGCCTAGACCTTCCTATGGTGGGCCCATATAGTGGAGGAGGTCCTGTTGCTGAAGTTTGAGTCAGATTGGAGGCCGCCTTCCTTTATAATACAGGCACAAGCGGCCATTCTAGGGACTCTTACACTGTTAGTTAAACTCTGCCATTATTTTAACTAACTTCCTCCATTCTTTTCTGATTTCTTGCTATTTCTTTCTGTTTGTAATGGTACTAAGTGAATTGAGAAGCAATAAAAAGAATATTCAAAGTGGACGTAGGTAATCATTGTCGAACCACTATAAGTTTTGTTGTTTTTTCCTTCTGATGTGTTTTCTTTGATATTTCGTGCTTTTCCTCTATTTTCATTTAATTTCTTCATTTGTTCCACTACTTAAATCTGTTCTTGGGTGTTTGTGGCCAATTTGGTTGCAAAGAAAATAAAATAGAGTATTACATTTGAGATATAGCCGAGAGAAATACCTTAAATGATGAAATGATACCTAGATTCAATGAATCAATCTTTAGATCATGCAACAATCGAGGGATAACCACCTTTTGATTTAATTTTGTATGATTTTTATTTTTGGAGTTTTGGAACTCTAGGCAATCAAGAAATTATGGCTATACACGATATGAGAGGAAGAGAAAATTTTGTTAGGAAAGAAAAATGAATTGAATGAAAGAAATGAAGGGAGATTTATTTTAAAGAAATAGTAGAAACCTTTCATATTCCTTCCTTAAAACCTTCCCCTTTTAATTTTATATTAAATCTCAATAAATCCTCTCCCTCCTCTACATGCATGGCTGGTTATAAATAGTGCTATATGGGCCCTTAAAATTTTCAGAATCCCATTAGCATTAATCCCATTTAAATCCAATTTAAATGTTCTACTGATATTATATATCGATGCACATGTTTATAACTTTTACATATGCAATTTATTAAATACTAATGGTATTAAAAAATTCAAATAAAATTTTATATTAATTCATTTAATTCATTTAAACCACTCAGTATTTATTCTATTTAAATCCAATTTAAACAATCCACCGATATCGTATATCGATACGTACGTTTGTTGCTTTTATATAAGCATTTTAATGATATTCAAATATGAAATAGAATTCAATAAAAAAAATTTGAGCAAGACGGTTGTGTAGCGTGACACTACACAGCCGGTTATAATATATAATATTAAATATAAGCGCAATCAACAAGCATGATTGCTGGCCCAAAATAAGAGAATACTGCAAACCAGTCACTACATGGCAGAGTCATACATACAAGAGTCATACATACAAGAGCATTTTAGTACTAGAATTCAATAATTAATATTTCATAAATATTAATTAATCTAATTATTTTTAATAATTAAAAATTAATTAAATCGTGCGGTTCATTTGGAATATTCATCATCCCGGTTGTGTGACTCAAAGGTGTAAATTACGTCGACGATTAATATTGAACAATTCAAATATTAATGTTCACACATCTTCTTGGCTAATGGTGTGACCTTTTTGGCAGAATTTATCGCTTACACATCTTTTGGTAAAATCTAATTTTACTTATTGTAAGTGGTACCCAATAGTAAGGATTATTTACACTAATTCTCTTTGTCAAAACTATATCACACTACGACTTATGCAATTTGGTTTTGGTCAAAATTCCAACATCGTCCACATTCAACTTTGTAAGTACAAACACAAATCCTTGGTTCAATGATAACAATTATTATTAAGCATGCCGCTCTACCAAAGACTTAGGTTTTGAGTTGACCATAGTTGACCGTGATACTAACGTCATATAACCAAGGCGATGAATTCTCTATTGGACAATATTTCACTTCCAATGCTTCAACTTAGACCCAACTATAATCGTTCGAGATTCCATTCCATGATTTAACTATAGTTAAAATGAATTGTCCATACTGAAGTTCGATAGTATTCTCAAGTCAATGTAATTGTGTAACACCGTCACTTCAAGATTATCTGTTTGACCTTTGTTATTAACTAACAGAGAACTCTTGAGTGATTTACTCCAGAATTATCCAATAACTATCAGTACGTAACCTCTTAGTTCCCTTAATAGTCATGAGTAATACAGTGCCTAATATTTAGGGAGTATTATGCACTCTAGTCTCAACGGATGTGTCAATATCCCATCTCAAAACAACTTGACTAGGAATATTCAAAATAATATATTATTTTAATGTGATAAATTTCTCTTGATTATAACACATTGTAATTGCTATCACATAATATGTCATTAAAGGATTTTCTATTTAATATACATTAAATTAATTGCTTAATTAATTATATCACAATATAAAAAGTATATAATAAAAAGAAAATACTTTTTACTTTGAATAAGATTGGTTATCGGAGTAAGATATATGCAACAAATTACATAATTGCTCCAAGTGCATACCCCTAACTCTATCAATCTACCACTTGTTTTGGGGTCAATTATGAAATTGTTTTCCAACTTCGTTGATCGGATTTCTCAAAAACTAATCGGGTCAGTCCCTTAGTGAACAGGTATGCTAATTTGTTTTAATTATTTAATCTGTCAATCAACTCTTTATGATGTTGATAAACTACCTTTATCATGTAGAAATATTCGAAGTATGTCTCTCGACTTCTAGTGAGCTCTAGGTTCTTTTACGAATTGTATTGCAACATCATTATCATATAACAATGCCATAGGATTCTTAACATTTGTAATCACTCTTAGCTCAGTTATAAATTTGTGTATTTATTTACACTTCTTACATTATAGTGTTATTCAAGGCGATGTACTTAGCTTTGCTTAAATCAGCCACTACTTATTGTTTGGACATTGCCAACTTAAAGTTCTTAACTTAGGTTTGAATATGAATTTAGGATTGACATATTATACTCAATATCATTAATGAAGTTCAAGTCCGTGCACTCCTTTATAAGAAGTTCGTTGTTTCTATAAACAATTCTCCAATATTTCATAAATATTGAAGAAAACTCCAACCTATCATTAAGCCATCTTAATTCACATTTTTACTTGCTCTATGTATCAAATACATGAGCAAAGTCTGATATTGTAGAAAATATAACATGTATGAACATTCCTATTGCTAATTCATAAGGAACTCATCTTGCATGCTCTATATAAACAATTTTAGTATCGTGTCTACATATATCATTTGAGACAATCCCATCATACTTTTATACTAATTATAAAATATGTCATTTTCAAAACCAATGTCGAGTGTTAAACAACCAAACTAAAGTGATTAACATGAATAGATCATTAACAATTACAATCTATTGTTTACTTATAGTTTCAGAAATATATTTTAGCACATATTAATATTATTTCTTGTAGACACACACTCCTCTTTGTTTTGACCGAAATTCAAATTATTTCAGTTCTTTGTAAAAATACTTACTTAACTCTAATGCATATTGAATAACACTTTCGTAATATTTCTTGGATTATATCCAATACTGACAAACTCAGTTATCACTACCATGACTTCGAGACATTTTGGTTGTGATGTGCAAATGGACTATTGTAAATCATTATTTCTAATTTTTGTTTAAACAACTATGTACTAGAACTCAAAGTCATATTGAGCGATAAATTTTATGAGTAAAATCTGAATTAACTAAAGCACACTGAATGATGAATCTGTTACGTTAGTTTCAACAATTGAAATTTACGATGTTATCCTTATTAACGTTGTTTATATTTCAACCGCGTTGACCTTCATCCAGAAGACGCTTTTGCAATGGGTGGATCATATCCTTTCGGGTACCAATATCAAAATCATATTTTGATAATGTACTTGGGATCCATTTCAGATTTTCACATCATGCCACATAGTATAGTCAATTCTCTTAATGGCTTACTTAAGACTGATAAAGTTCTTCTCTCAACATTAACAAAATTCATAATTTCTCTTTAATTTGTGAGATTTATCATTAGAAATTCTAATGTGACGTGTCTACTTAGTTCAGTTAATTTTATTCCATCATCCGTTATCAGTTTTATCTTTGGATCGTAGAAGTTACTTCATTATGAAGTTGATGTTTCTTGAAATAGATAGAGTTAGGGGTATGCCCTAGAAGCAATTATATAATTTGTTATATATGTAACTTGATAACCAATCTTGTTCAAAATAAAGGTGTTTTCTTTCATTTATATACTTGATATAATGTGTTATATTAAATAATTAATTAATTTAAAAGTATATTTAATTGAAAATCGATAAATGTTATGTTTTGTGATAGTAGTTACAAAGTGTTACAATCGTGAGTAATTTATCACAATGAAAATAAATATACCATTTTAAATATTCACAGTCAATATGCATTGAGACTAGATATTGATACATCTGTTAAGGCTATAGTATATAATGCTCTCCGACTGTTGGGCAGTGTATTACTCATGGCTGCTGGAGGCACTAAGAGATTGCATACTGATAGTTATTGGATAACTATGGAATGACTCACTTGATAGTTTTCTGTTGGTTAATATAACTAAGATCAAACATAAAATGTGGATGTGACTAATTTACACAGTTCTCTCGGTTTGAGAATACTATCGATCTTCAATATGAAAGCTCCACTTTGATTATAGTCAAACCATAGTATGATGTCCATCAAGTGACTATAGTTGGGTCGAGTGGGAGTATTGGAAGTGAAGCACTATTTAGAGAGGATTCGTCTCCTTAGTTATATGAGGTTAGTATCACGGTCAATTAAAGTCAACTCAAAGTCAATATCTCTGGCCGGAGCATTTCCATTAATAATAATTGTTATTGTTAAACCAAGTACTTTGTGTTTGGACTATAAAGTTGAATATGGATGATATTGGAATTTTGACCATTACCAAATTACACAAGTCCAAAGTGATATAGTTTTTACGAAGAGGATTGGTATAAATAAAAGTCGTAAAAGGTTAACGCTTGACAAAGTAAAATTGGATTTTACCGAAACCAAGTAAGTGATAAATTTGACCAAAATGGCACACCATTTGCTAAGTGATGTGTGAACGTTAATATTCAAATAGTTTGATATTAATGATTGAAAAATTTTACACATACTGAGTCACAAAACCGAAACGATGAATTTTCCTTTGATCGATCGATTTAATTAATTTGTAATTTTTATAAATTAATTAAGTTAATTGATATTTATGAAATATTAATTATAAAATTTGATTTTGATGAATAAATATTATTAAATATATTTGTAATAGTTATAAATATATCGGTCGATGTACGATATCGATAAGTATTAAATTGGATTTAATTGCAAAATATTTATTCGGGCCTAAAAAAAGTTTAAAGCCCATGATAGGGGTTGGTTATTTCAATAGTAACATAGGATGATAAGTAGCTAGAAATGGACTAGATGTTCTTGATAATAGATGGCTAAGATTAAAGGAGATTGAGTAAAAAGATGAGATCCAAAATTCTCTCCTATCCTTCCTCTATTTAAGCATCTCTTCATACATTTAATTTGGATCTTTTTTAGCCTACATCCCTACTTATTGTTGGATGAACTGCTTCTCTTTTCTCCCTAATTTTATCAAGTTAAAATCAATTTAATTCAACTGCTGTACGATAGCTAGCGGTCAATAGTTCAAGGACACTCTTTTGGATCGAAAATTGTTTCAAGGGGCATATATCATCATTTCAAGGTGTGCTTTAAGGCATTGAAAGTGATGTATATTTCTGATCATAACACAGTTATTATTTCTTTAATATAATGTTTTATTATATACATATATTTTATATTGTTAGTTAGGTGACGATTCTGATATGCAAATGATATTGTCACAAAATGGTTTTGGTTGTATGCAAGTATATATTAAAAAAATTATGCTCATACCTATAATGTCACGGCTCAGAAGTAAAAAAAACATTTTTTTATTTAATAGTGTATATATATATTATAAATAAATTCATATATATATATATATAGTTAATAATATAATTACTTTATCATATTTCATATAAACATATTATATAAATTTTATATATAGTGTATAATACATATATTATATTCAAAGGCAATAAAATAAAATATTTTTTATTTTTTTATTAACTAATTTTTATTTAAATCATTTAATTACATAAATTAAATATATAAAAATATATAAATTATATAAAAATTATGTTGTATATTTTATAAAATTACAACCACACAAAATAAACAATCAGTAGAAAGTAAAAAACATTTTTTATTAAATAAAAATATTTTAAATATAGGCCAAAAATCAATATCAATTGTAAAAAAATTTCAAATCATAAAAATATGAAATGAATTTTTGAAGTACAAAATATCATTCAGGAATTTACTAAAAGTTTAAATTATATTTCAATGTGAATATTATGAATATTGATTATGAAATAAAACTGTAATGTGTTATTTATTTTCACAACAAAAGTGATGCGTTAAAAATACAAAAGTATCTAAATTATTTACAATTATTTTGAAATTATAGACTAAGTCATAGTTTTGAGAAATAATTTTTATTATATGATTATGTATCATATAACACTGGTTAATTATATCTCAAAACAATTGAGGGGTTATGCACCCAATTAGGGGAGCATCATAAGTGTTGATGAACTCTTCTGATTGGTACATATAGATGTATGCAATCATAAGTCTATTAGTACCAAATCGGTTCGATATATTTGGTTATATTCATCGATGATTTATCACTAACATTGATGTGTATTTGATACTCATGTAGTATGTCTACGATAAGATCATAGAATATAAAACGAAAGTAAATAAAATGTAATGACCCGAAAATTTATCACTTTGATAAATTATATTTATATTTGAAATATTCAAATACAAGATTTTATAACACAAATTATAATATTTTGAACCATAAATTGTTACCCGACCACGTGGCCTGGCTACAAGGCACTAGCTGCAGAGGCTGTGATCAGAAAACTCGAGTCAAGACAGGACTGGAAGTGTGAGGCTCAATATAACTTAGGTAGGTTGACCTGCGTATACAGTTCGGTGGTGGACGTTCGCCCTGCCTAGTTCGGTTTGATCGGTTCAGTTAGGACATCCAGGGAAAGGTCGCTCGGCAAGAATGGTTCGGCACTTGGGGGATCGGCCTCAGAGGAAATGGCTCATCTGGCTCGGTATTTAGTGGTTCGGTCTCGGAGGGTTCGGCACCAACGACTCGACCATGTCGGCTCGGCAATTGATGGGTCGGCCTTGGAGGGTTCGACACGAATAGCTCGGCTATGTCAGTTCGGCCATGTTGGATCGGTCAAAGTAAGTGATGTAAGAGTGGGTCGGCCATGGCCACAAGGTCGGAAGTGATGCGGCCGACATTCTTTTATTTCGACCAAAACCACCACTTGCTTCGAGTTCCATGAGAGAAAACTTCGAGTCACTTGTGAGAAAACCCGAGCTCGTCCAAAGTAGGTCGGCGACCACCGTTCGGCGTAAAAGGGTCGGTATGCTCGGTCGATGTACATGAGTTGTCAGTAGTGGGCCAGAGTGTCTTGGTCATGGGCCTACTTCGGAGAACCGGCTTATCTTTGCTTATAAATAGTGGGGCAGGGGTACAGTGAAAGGGGCCTTTTTTTGGGAACTCCAGGGATACTCTGCCATTTTTTGTATTCAACTCTTTTCTGCTCAAACTTGCATTCAAGCTATTTGTTTACGGATTGTATCTATATTCAACTACTCAGTAAAGTAATAAAGATCATATTCGAAGTGGACGTAGGCAGTTACGCCGAACCACTATAACTCTGGTGTTTCCTTTTCTGTTATTATTTTAGTATTCGATTATGTTACTTCTCTGTTTTAATTTACTTTCTTCATTAATCTCTTTACATAACTCTATTCAAGGGTGTTAGTGACCAATTTTGGTGCTAACATTTTGGTGCTTTCACTAAGAATTGAACTCAGCTTGATTGGATCTCATCGTCTACTAGTGGATTTCCATATTCGCGAGATAGGTTCAGTTGTTTACCAGCAAACTTCCTATTCTACTCAGATTTGAAAGAGATCTAAAGGAAGCTATTAACCATGGGATTGGATTCACTGATGTACGCAAGTTTGGGATTGGATGTTAAAGTTTGCACTGATGTACTCAATGTAGATGGCCAATCCCCCACTCAAAAGCTGATAGCTGATCGCTCTAGCATATATACTGAGAAAATGTCGACCCGTGTATGTCGACCCGTGTATATCGACCCCATGTGACCGAACCAGTAGTCATCGAGCCAGCCTGTCCGAACCATGTATCCCTTGTGCATGACTCGAAGCGAAATCTCCTATAACTCGAAGTAGCTAGGGATGTAACCCAAAGTGAAGGAAAGTCAACCATGTTGCCTTATTGGTAATCTGCTAACATCCTCGAATGAACGATGAATGGCCGACCCACCTTAGCTTTCTCTACATGATCGAGCGATATACAAGGAGCAATCCGGACCGGACCAACGAGAATAGACTCAAGCTGCCAAACTGTACGTGTTGAATCACTCAGGTCGATCCACCTTAGTCGAACCGCCTTGGCCGAGCCACTCAGGCCGATCCACCTTGGCTGAACCGCCTTGGCCGAGCCACTCAGGCTGATTCACCTTGGCCGAACCGCCTTGGCCGAGCCACTCTTGGCCGATCTGCCTTGGCCAAACCACCTTGGCCGAGCCACTCTTGACTGATCCACCATCCCTACACTCCAACACCAAAGTACCTTCTATTCTTGTGCTTTACAAGCATGCCGACCCAGTATAAATATACCGAACCATGTGCATAGGCCGATCAAAACTTAAGTTACACCGGTCTCTTAACCACTATTTTCACACAAAAAAATCGGGTACGATCCAAATTTAAGAAAAAGGCTCTAAAAAAACCCGAACCCTAGCCGCAGCGCAGTGCCTCTGCAAAGTGAATTCAAAACTCAACTTAGTGAAGGAAGATTCTATCCACTTCCCTTACATCCTATGACCGACCAGAGCACAGAGGATCAAGCGGCAGCCTCCGAATGGCAACAAGGGAACGGACAAGCAACTGCTACTCAAATGATACTCCCAAAGGTTGGAGAACATAAATGATATGACTCTAGGCAAATGCAGAAAACTTTTGACCAAAACCAGAATTAAGTAAAGCTAATATTTCTCCAACCAAAGGCCAAGATGACTCCAAGCACCATTCTTCACTGACCCAGCACTTCGAATTTAGTGACTCCAATCAAACCAATCTTGGACTCCAAGCAATTTGTTCCAAATGATAATAAGGATGCCATACTGATCGCATTTGAGGGGAGTCGACCTCCAGATATATTTTAGCAGCTAGTTAGCTGGAGAGCCTCCTATGACCGTGGATCGTTTCTGTTACAAAATGAATCAAAACCAAAGTGAGGAGGAGTGGAGCAGACTGGAAAAAATAAAAATACAGGATCGTTGGCTAAGGACTCAGATTCCAGTAGACGAACCAAGATCTCAAAATTTGACTCATATGCTCTTTGAAAGATTCAATTGATAGCCTTTACTTGGAGACTTGCGACTCAGAGTGGTACTGAAAACCAACCTCGAGAAAGTCCACCGAAGCCCAGAGAAAATCAGGGGAATGTTGTATATTTCAATAGGCTCACTGAACCAAACACTGGCGATTACAAACACCTCCGAGGTGTGATCGAAAAGCTGATCTGGAAAGGAAAGCGTTAACAGTATGTGCAAGTCCTGCGAAATGGTGGGCAGCGAACATCCAATGCCTATCAATAAAGAACTAAGATTATCAATTGGACTGCTGACGACCAACATCCCTTTGAAGGGAGCTAGGGCCAAAGTTGAATAGCGAGCACACGATGCTGCTTCACTGATAAATGAGTTTTATTCCAATCTTCTTTAAATAATTTCTATTTTGATTTCAATTGTTCTATGAACTACAACCAACTTGAACTAAACTACTTTCAAAATAATGCAGGTGACTAAGTACTCAGAGTTGGCCGCCAACCAATCCACACAGACCATGATCGGACCTGTGGAGTTTCATTAAGATGAGCATGATTCGATCGCTCATCATCAACCATATGCCTTTGATTTGGGGCCATGGACTAGAGATGGAAAAGCTCATCACGGTCAGAGCCTCATACAAAGCGTTCATAATTGACCATCCATTCATCGACCTCCATATTTGATTTGGTGGCCTAAGCAAGGCCTGGAATGAATGTGGCCCGATCATCCATTCCTCGTGTCATAAAGTAAATTTTGATAAAATACATATGCCTCTCCTGAAGCTCAGTGATGCCGGGATCTAACTAGAGCGGACGTGATTTGATCATCCACACATCAACTCCTACCCGGAACACAAGAGGTAGTTCGAAAGCCCAACTTGAAGTAGCTGTGATGGACTGCCTACTCGTCAACCATCGCACCCAATACATGGACAGGACTGCACCTTGGAACATATGTAACTTAGTTTGTCTACTCAGTGATCCATTATCCTCGTTTTCTAGAAAGAGATACAAAGAAAATCATGCGAGACTTGATAATCCAACCCCAGGATGGATGTGATCCAACCATTTATCATATACCTCCTTCCTTGACTTGATTGGAAGAGCTACAATCACCAAGCGGACGATAATCGACCATCCATTTTTCAAGTTTCGTCCTTGATGCTGGGGGCAGAGTCCCATTCCATGAGGAAACGCGGTTCAACCGTTCATTTGACAACATTAGCCTCGATACGGTAAATGAAATACAAATCAAACGGGTGGAAATACGACTACCCTCAACAAAAATCTCTAAGTCCTTGAAGCGGACTAGAGTAATTTGAGTACCCAGAGTGTGGACTAGAGTGTAAATGGCTTGACGAAATCTCTAAGTCCCTGAAGCGGACTAGAGTACTCTAAGTCCCCGGAGCGCTGACTAGAGTATAAACGACTTGAGAAAAATCTCTAAGTACCTGAAGCGGACTAGAGTACTCTGAGTCCCCAGAGCGCGGACTAGAGTATAAACGACTTGAGAAAAATCTCTAAGTCCCTGAAGCGGACTAGAGTACTCTGAGTCCCCAGAGTGCGGACTAGAGTTTAAACAACTTGAGAAAAATCTCTAAGTCCCTGAAGCGGACTAGAATACTCTGAGTCCCCAGAGCGCGGACTAGAGTATAAACGACTTGAGAAAAATCTCTAAGTCCCTGAAGCGGACTAGAGTACTCTGAGTCCCCAAAGCGTGGACTAGAGTATAAACGACTTGAGAAAATCTCTAAGTCCCTGAAGCAGACTAGAGTACTCTGAGTCCCCGAGTATAAACGACTTGAGAAAAATCTTTAAGTCCCTGAAGCGGACTAAAGTACTCTGAGTCCCCAGAGTGGGGACTAGAGTATAAACGATTTGAGAATAATCTCTAAGTCCCTGAAGCGGACTAGACTACTCTAAGTCCCCAGAGCGTGGACTAGAGTATAAACGACTTGAGAAAAATCTCTAAGTCCCTGAAGCGAACTAGAGTACTCTGAATCCCGAGAGCGCGGACTAGAGTATAAACGACTTGAGAAAAATCTCTAAGTCCCTAAAGCGGACTAGAGTACTCTGAGTCCCCAGAGCACGGACTAGAGTATAAATGAATTGATAAAAATCTCTAAGTCCTTGAAGTGGACTAGAGTACTCTGAGTCCCCAGAACGCGGACTAAAGTATAAATGACTTGATGAAATATCTAAGTCCCTGAAGCAAACTAGAGTACTCTGAGTCCCTAGAGCGCAGACTAGAGTATAAACGACTTGAGAAAAATTTCTAAGTCCCTGAAGCAGACTAGAGTACTCTGAGTCCCCAGAGCATGAACTAGAGTATAAATGACTTGACGAAAATCTCTACGTCCCAAACAGTGGACTAGAGCATAAACCATTCGACAAATCTCTAAGTCCCTAGAGCGTGGACCAAAGCATGAACACAAATTAGGTGTGAGTCGACCGGGGGAAGAATAACTCTAAGTCACTAGAATGCAGAGTGGCGTATAAACATCGATAAATAGATGAGTGGATTTTGACAGTTCTCTATTCCGTAAACTTCGGCCAGAAATTGACAGGTGGGATATTAACTCGCTAAAGATGGAGTTCGACCATCCGACTTATGGCCTGGCCAAATCAATGCTAGGAGCAGGAGTACAAATCATTAAAAGCTGAATACGACAGCTCATTATAGCTCTAGCCTAGCATTCTTTACAACTTAAGGCAACGACTGCAAGGAGGCCTCAACACAGAATCAATCGAAACGGCATCCAAAGTTACGGGCGACCGAATATATCATACCTTAGATCGAGAGTCAATATCGATCTGCACCAAGCACATACGAATGTGCCCCGAATGTCCCTTGAAAAACTATGACCACCAGAGTGTGGAAAGGAGAGTAAACCACGAAGACTTGGTCATTAATTCTCCAGCACCCTCCTTCGATCTGTCAGGAGAAGTATGAAACTGGATGAGCATGACCCAACTGCACTTGAGCCAACTTTACCCTGAGATCTGATTACAGAACATGAACCAAAGTCGACATGGCTGACCATCTAGTACCCAACTTATGCCCAAAAATTGACGACGCATCAAATTATTCCCCTTGGAATCAAAAACAACAATACAATCTAGGATAGGCGAGACTCAGCCTCACATCAACTTACCTGATCCCACGATACAAAGGGAAAGAGAGTAAAGCTAAAGTGGGCATGGCTGGCCTTCCTACTTATCGGTATATGCCCCAGACTTGGGGGCATGAGCGAGAAACAGAATGAATGTGAACCGACTATTCACCGATCGACTCTATGTCTTTGGAGTTCAGGTGGGGGTATAAACATAGCTATGACGAGACTCAACCGTCCACGTAGTACATTTATCAACCCAAGACTGGGAGCAGAAGCGTGATCATCCAAAGAATGGCTGCGATAACTCAATATTGAAACTTATATATAGTGTTTACAACTACTCAAGGCTACGACCGAAAGAATGCCTAGAGATAGGATCATTGAATCGATGCCTAAGCTCGTGGGCAACTGATTATCACTCCAACTCGAAGGACGGGTAAAGGATCATGAATGCGTTGAATGGAAAGCGCATTACTCGAATATATATGCAAATTCAAACTCAAAGCAAGATCCAGCTATGCAGCTTCATGTAACTCGAGGCTGACCCCTACTCGACATTTTCTTAAACATGCTTCTAAGCCTGATCTTTGGCAATTTGCAGATAACCGATGAGAGCATTCAGAGTAACTATCAGACTTAATAACTCATGACGAGACTCTAGGATTCGACCAGAGTATCCACACATGGAATGTTACGCGAAATAGTTACATCTGAACTTAAAGAATCCGAGATTGCACCCGCTGAGCTGACAGTCGACATTACAGTCAACCATGGTGACCCTTCATGGGTGCTAAAGATCGGATCACAGCTCAGTGCAATGATGATAAAAGAATTAGTTGGATTTCTTTGAATAAATGATGATATGTTCCCTTGGACCCATTCTGACATGCATGTGTGATTTCACTGACTATCGCGAGCCATGCATTGAATATCGACTTGAAGCTACAAAAGCTAGCGTAATGCCTATTAATTTCATCATGAAAGCTCCGCTCTTACTTTTAGGCTCGCCTCATTAACGTCTATGCCTACCAGCCGTTATGACAGGTCATACAATGACCTGAGACATTTGAAAGACTACTTAAATAGAATATCGAACTAAGCCAATTCGATATCACTTATTTCCCTCGAAGATCTGTCCAAGAACGGAAATTAGCAAACTGCATATTTGAATTCACTACATCATACAACTACTCGAAGAGTAGTGGAGAGCCAAAGAACAGATGGAAAATGTACGCGGATGGAGCATCCAATGATCAGTGTTATGGCGCAGGAGTCGTGTTAATGACTCTTGAGGAATGATCGATCTGCTACGCCCTGAAACTCAATTTCCTTGTAACAAACAACGATGCTTAGTATGAAGCCTCGACCGCCAGCCCTAAACTTGCTAGAGAACTTGGAGTGGAAACTTTACATATCTTTTATGATTCCTGATTGGTAGTATGCAAAGTTAGGGAAGTTAATCTTGCCAGGGGGCATTGTCTTGCTCCTTATCTCAGTCGGGTCCAAGAGCTACTAGCCGACTTCACGTATTACATCATTACACACATCCTCAGTGAAGGAAATGAAAAGAGTCAAGTCACTGGCCAAGCTGGCCAGTTTCAGGGACGCGCAACGGACATACTTTGTTTCGGTTGAAATACTTAATATTCCAGGCATTGATGGATGGAGATCGGCTAGATCATGGAGACAGAGCTAGAAAAGGGGTCATGGTTGACTCCTATCAAAGACTATCTGCAATGAGGAATTCTTACTGAATGGAGGAATGGAAAACGACAGATCCTCCTCAAAGCTTCATGCCAAATCATCCGAGAAGAAGTCATGTGTACAAAGGAGTTTATCCATTCCCATGCTTCGGTGTATCACCCATGATAAATGAGTCTTGAGTGAAGTCTATGAAGAAGAATGCGGCGATTACATCAGGGGGAAAATCCTGACAAAGAAAATACTATGCTACGAGTATTACTAGCCAACTATCAATCAAGATGCGGTTGATCATACTAGACAATGCGATGAGTGCTAGATGTTTGCAAAAAATCCGGGAGCTCCGCCGATGAAAATTACTTAAATGGCTAGTCCATAGCCGTTTGTCACATGGGGGGCATTGACATCATCGTCTTCTTGCCGATCCTAGAGTTGGTGCGAAATACACTATCAATGCAGTTGATTACTTCACCAAATGGGAAAATAAAGAACTCTTAACCACGACTAAGATGACAAAAATAATCAACTTCATTGTCCGTAACGTTATCTATCCTTATGACCTTCCATGATCCATTATAACTGGTAATGAATCCCAATTCGACAGTGCTAAATTTAAATGACTTCTGCCGTCAGCATCATATTGAAAAGAGATTTACGATATTTACGATATTTGTTCGCCCTCAAGCAAATAGACAGGTTGAAGCTGTGAACGAAATCATAAAGTCTATTCTGAAGAGAGGTTTGGAAAAGGCTAGAGGTAAATAGGTGGATAAACTTGTAACGACCCAGATTTTCTGATAATTAAAATTCGAATATTTAAATTGATTTTAAATATTAATAAATGGAATTTAGAAGTCGAATGATTTATTTTTCGAATATTGGATTTAATTGGATAATTAAATCGATAAATTAAATAGTGAAATTCCAGAGGTAATTGAAAATCGAGTTTAGAATGATTGAAAATGATTTGGGAAATTTTATTTAATCATACTGGAGTTATAGAAATATTTTAGAACTCTTAAAATTGAATTTGGAGTTAATCTGTGAAAATTGAATATTTTAATATTTAATTATCGACTGTAAAAATAGCCAATTTTCGAACAGTCTCAGAATTGAACGAGACCAGTTCCATTGGATCCGTAATAGTTAGTTATTATCGGATTTCAATTTTCGTATCAAACGGAGTTGTCGTTTGACCGTGGCAGCTCGAAACGCATCGACATCGTTTTAATTTTAAATCGTCGAGTTAAAAATAGTCATTTTTCAGACAGTCTCGGATTTCGACGAAACCAGTTTCATCGGATCCGTAATGTGATATTATTGTAAGGTTTCAAATTTCGTAATTTTTGGATGTGTCGTTTGTCCGGGGCAAGCCAAAACGCCTCGAAATCAATTTAAATCGGTTTAATTTAAATTGATCGTTTAAATTCATAACTCGTACAGATGTTCGAATTAGCTTCCGAAACCTGTTCCATTGCATTCGGAACGTGGGGTAAACCTTACGAACGTCAGCCGGCACGCTCGAATCGGAGTTCGAAAAAATTTGATGAATAGTAAATCGTTAAGTTTTCTATAAAAGCCCTTGTTTTCTTCATTTTGCAAAAGAGAAACGACCCTAGGGTTTTGAAACGTAGCCGCCAGTTCAAGCTATCAATGGCCACGAAATTCGTTTCCTTCTCCTCCAATTTCCCTCCAATCAGTCGACATCTACGCAAAGTCATCAACTACGAAAGTGTTGAGGGCAATGAGACCTTCGCATCCAACGGTCATGGTGGGGTATTACGTGGTGGATCGTTCGAAAACTGCTCGCGTTAGTCTACCGTTCGCACGCGTTTTTAGGGGGCTTGGGGGTGCCGAGCTGGCCATGGGGGTAGGAGATGGTAGGCGATGGTGGGGGCTACAAGGTGGCGTGTTCTGATCATCGTCGAAGTCGACGGAGTGGGTTGCGACGTTAGGGTTTAGTGGCGGCGTTGGGTTCGTGTGCTACTGGGTGGGTACTCGCGTGTTTGAACGTGAACAGGGAAGACAATGCGTGCGGCCCAGATTTGCTTCAAAGAAATTGAACGGTAGATGATGATAGGGTTTAAAATTTTTAATTAAAATATTGATTAAGTGATATTTAAATTTGTATTAACTTCAAAGTGTTATAACTCTCTCATACATTATCAGAAAATGACGAAACGAAGTGCGTTGGAATCGTATTCGCGAATGCTATGCGATGCAACTGATTTGGAGTCGTTTGGAGTTAACGAAAATTTCGGGTAAAATTAAACGCACGTTTAATTTTATTCGAAATAAAACGTACTGGAACGGAATTGAAATCAAGGTGAGATCTTCTCACTCAATTGAATGTGGAATTATTTACAGTTATTGATTGATGATTGACTGTTTGGATGTGATATTAGATATGATAGGATATATCTATATATATATAGCAATATATACATATTGGCATATGTATATATTGGATTGATTTATTTCCCGCCTCGTATAGCGGATGAGACCCTATTGCGCCGTTAGTAAGCGGATTTTTATAAAAACCTATATACCGCGATAATTCCGTACTGGAGCGGAATTGGTATTGTGCTAACATCTGTGGATGCAGGGAAACAGGTTGGAGGGATCCAACTGGATTCCTCACCGTATTGATTATTTACAGATATTTTGATATATTCTGTTATCATATGATGATATATGATATTTGACTGTTGTGATGGACTGATTGGTGTTGTTGCATCATCGGATTCAGTTTTGAAATGTAAAAATAACGACTTTTATTTTAAAAAGATTTTAAAGTGATTTTTGAAAAGTAGACGTTTATCGAATTTTTGAATTGATTTATTTCAGAAAAATAAACGTCTAGAATTTTAAAGTTATAAAAGTTATAATTTTTAGTGAAATATAACCGAAGTGTCGTTTTGAAATAAAAGTCGATTTATTTATAAAATGGGTTAAGTTGGGATTTTTGAATAACTATATACGATTTGTATAGGAAGATTTATAAAATGGATATTTTATTAATCAAAATATTGGACTTATAAAACGAATTTTTATAAGTGTTGAAAAGAAGTATAAAAGGATTTCCTAAGTGAATGAAATTAATAGATTTATAACGCGAAGGTATAAAGTGAATAGATGTTGTAGAATAAACGATTTATAAGTAATTTACTTATAGATTAGATTTTTGCACTTAATTGGGATATAAATAGAAATTTCTAAATGAAATGATTTCATAAGTTGAAATTGTTATGAAGTATAAATGTGATTTATAAACGTTGTTTATAAATCTGAAATCACTTATTTTGATAAGTAATTTTAGAAGTTAATAAAAGGAGAATTTTGTAAATCGAAGTTGTTAGAAAATATAAAGGTGAATTTATAAACGTTGTTTTATGAATTCGAAATCAATCAAATTTGATGAATGTAATATAGAAGTTATTAAGGGAATTTTATCCACGATTTTGGATAGTGGATAATTCTTGGAATAAAACGTGTAGAAAAGATTGAAATGTAATTATTGAAGTATATTCACGATTTTGGATAGTGAATATATCGTTAAGTAAAATGGATAGTTTTGGAAAAGCGATGTTGTAAAATGAAGTTAATTGTTTAAAAGATGTTTTAAACGTGTTAAATATCGAAATCATAGATTTCAACATTTATTGTTGAAATAGACGTTTTCGAGAAATAAGGAAATGGTGGACTATAACACTGTTGTTATAGTAAATGATTTCCGAAAGGAAATGTTTTAATGTAGTATTGGGATTTATATATCTATCTAAATTCGAATCCCTATACTAGTGATTTTGAGTCGTCGTAACGATGTTTTACGTAACATTCGTTTTGACTCAAATAAATGTGTTTAAAGAGAATGATTTCCTTAAAGAATGAATATATACTTAATTTTGATTTAAGTATATCGAATATTTTCAAATGTTGAAAATAAATGATTTGTGAAATACTTATTATTAAATAAGTATGGAATTGCTTTTCCAATATGAAATGAACTGTTTTTGAGATTTTATCTTCAAAGATAAAATGAAATGTGAATATTTGAAATTTGTTTTCAAATGGTTAAGTGTGGAAATTTTATATCTAGTAAAGATATTTTTGGAAGATGAAATAATTTGGAAAATTATTTGGAATCTGATGATGTTGCGCATCTTTATTGATAGTTAAATAACCGACTATCAATAATTACCTTTAGATAGGTATTTGTTGTGAATTGGATGAATTTGAATGCCACACTTATTTTTGAATAATCGCTCACTATTCGGGTTAGCCGGGAAAGGACCATGGGGTCGTATAACCCATTCCGAATATGTGATACGTCGTTATGAATCGCATTTGAAGACCGGTGTTGAAGACCGGATATTTTTGAAAACGGAAGGATTACCGTCGAGTTACTCTACATCGACTGATCTTCGATTTAGAGGTTTTATCACCCTTAGTGACGGGAAGTCCTGACGTGATTGAAAATTATCCGGAATTGCAAGGGCTTCGTGAGAAGTGCCTTCGGTTCTGTTCGATCCCGGAACAGACTTGTATGGATTGTGTGTCTGACGTTACAATTTGAGATATAAAGCTGATTTCTTTCAAATACATTTCTGTTGGTGGCGGAGAATTTATTCTCTTAGCTTAACACCCTTCTCTGAGACGTACGAGCTCAGAGGTTATGTAGTTGAAATTTATCAGCGATATATCCCAATTTGGTAACGTGGCATACTGAGTGTTGCTGTGAAATGATCAGTGTTTGATCATTTGTGATATGATCATTTGTTTGATCTTATATCTTGGTGATCATAGGTTGATCATTTTGTTTGACCCGAAGCAGGGCTTTTTGAGAAAGCGTAGCTTTGTGGACGAGACTTCGTCGAGCCTCACACCCCGGAAATGGTCGAAACAGGACGAATGCAGCAAGGTTCTAGGGAGTAGCGCCCCTTAGTGTATGTCATTCCTTCTGGATAAAGGTGGTATCATGGTATGGAGCCCAGATACTTAACCTCTGTGGTTACTGCATTATTTTTTCTATGTGGTTTGTTGCGAATCGGGGATTCTCGGGAAGATCGGTGACGATCGGGGGATGGCATGCGCGTGTCAGTAGTTACCTATTTTTGCAGAGGTAACCCGGCCTTGTGTTGGCAGAGATCCGGTTAGGTTCTCGGGTCGTCTATTCCAGGGACGTACCCATCGTGGATAGGAAGTTCCTTAGCCTGACCATTTGTTGGAAATCCAAAGAAACAATACGTGACTTGTATGGTTTTAGTTGTAGAACCTGCCATCTAATATGGCAGCTATAGCAAGCATACTATAATGGTACCTATGCTGGCTAAGATTTATATTCTACTTTCGAAATGTTTCCTACACTATGCACTAATAATAATATCAAAAAGAATTTGATTTTTGCGTAGTAAGCATCTTTGACTATCATAAGAAGAAATCTCCTCCAATTCTGCGTTTGCATTGTGTGTGTGGTGGGAGGTCTTATGGTAGTTTCATTTTCCAAAAGCATTGCGAATTGACTTTAAAATTCTCTGTTGTTTATTTTAAAGAATAACTGTTTTACGATCTCACACCAGTCACCATGACTGACTCGGAGTTTATTGTTCCCTTCTAAACTCTGGGTGCCCACAAATTTTCCACACGGGCAGCCTAGAGTTATATTATCAGGATATTCTGGATATTCTGGAGCTTTGGAGATAAGCTGGATGACGAGACGTAGTATTTGTATCTGATAGTATTTATTCCGCTGTGTATTCTGTATGAGGACAAGTTTATATAACTGTCCATTGTTGTATATTGACTCTGATGATTGATGTATGTATAAAATGATATAGTTCTTTGTTTAAAAGACTAGTAATTATCTATTGTATATTGTTCCGCTGCGATGTGTAAGATTCTGTTATTGTCTTCTGTTCTGTGTGTTCTGTTGTTCTTCTTCTTCTACTTTTTCTTTTTCTTAAAACCCTCACTATTGGAGTTTCCGGCACTCGATTGCTCGACAGTCGATAAAGTGAGTATCGATGTCGAATTTTTCGAAAGTCGAAAATTTCAGGATGTGACAAAGTGGTATCAGAGCATATGGTTAAGCGACAACCCTGCTCTGTTGGGTGTTACTCATTAGAGATAGAGTCAGTAGTACTCTAGAATGAGTTTGAGTGTAATAATAGATATGAGCGCGTATTTGTTATTGAATATAAAATTGTTTTATATCGTGATGATTGATTTATTGAGTGGTATATGGATTCTGGTCAATACGAGTAATTAACGATCATTGATAGGGATCTCTAAACACTCGAATAGAACAATTCAGCACAGTATTGTTTTAAAATAGGGTAAATGAAATAATTTTACCCAAAACTATTTTTGTATAGAAAAGAAATGGTTTTCTATGAATTATCATAGTATATGGATGTTTGGATGTTAGGAAGTAATAATAGTGAATTATCATCACTGGAATTGAATAAGAAATTGAAATCGTAACTCCAAAGTTAAGGAATAAATTCACATACAAATGAAATTTGAGAATATAAATTATAAATGTGAATTGTAGTTTGAAACGGAATTCCAGAGAAGTTTTTGGAAATGTTTTGAAAAGAATCTGAAAATTTTGGAGATTTGGAAAGTTTAAATCATTTTTGATTTGAAAATGAATTTCAAAGGTTTTGAAAAGTATTTTTGAAGAGATGAAAAGCTCTAAACTCTTTTCGGTCGCTGGAAAATAACTTCGATGATGACCGCGGCATCGTTGGTGTTCATTTTCGGGTTTCCAAAAGAGAAATTGCTGCAAAATTGTTTCAATTGAAAGTTGTTTGGAAAATTTGGATTTTGTTTTAGAAAATTCAAAGGATGATTTGAATTGTTTTCAAAAATGGTTTTGAAAAGGTTGAAAAGACTCTGGAATTGAGTATTGAATTATGAAAATAAAATTGAGAAGGAATGAATCAATTTGTGATTGCACGTACATGAATGTAAATTGAATTCGAATTGAAATCCAGTTTAATATAAGTGATTGAAACTGAATGTGAAGATAAATTTGAATAAATGAAGGTGAAATTGAATGTTGAAATTCATTTAGAATTTGTAAGCAATGAAGTGGATTGAATAATTATAAATGTGAAATGAAAGATGAATTAAAATTCACATGGAATATTTATATTGAACATAAGAATAAAACTGGAATTGAAATTAAATATTGAAAACAAATTTGAAATTGTAAATGAATTAGAATTGAAATGAATTAGTAATTGGAACTAATTTAAAATAATCAATTATGAATAAAAGATAATTGATAAAATTCAATATTCAGAAGTTAAACTGAACCCAAAGTAGATTGGAATTGTGAATTGAATTCGAATGAGAAATTGAAATGTGAAATGTAATTCAAATGAAATTTGAAATGAAAAAATTGAATGGATGTAACTTCAATAGTAAGCTAAAAAGGGTATAAACAGTTATATTGAAAATTTTTGTAATCGAATTTGCAAAATAGTTTGAATGCTGTAACTAGATATAATGGCTAGTAGGATATACAGGTGTATAAAGGGATTGGAAAAATTTATTTCAAAGATAATTCGAATGGCTCGACAAAAGGTAAGTATTTGAATTCGAATATGAGATTTGATGATTTCTTCTCTAGCCGCTTGGCTTTTTCTTTTCTTTTTGAAATCTGAGAGTCCGTAGGGACGTTTTGTAGTCGTGCCGTATTAGCCGCGCAAAGGAGACGCTGGCGAAATTTTTCGAAAATTTAGGGTGTTAGAAAATTTTTGAGAAAATCTTGAAAGTTTAAAATTTGAATTTAAACTTGAATTTGAATTGAGAAGTTAAACAATGTTGTTTGAAACTCATGATTGAAGTTGGAAAGTTAGTTGAAGTAATAACGAATCTTTACTAGAAAGATTTGTTTTGATAAATTGATAAAACTATTGGATTGTGAAAAATAGTAGACGAGTTAAGGACATTTTTTCCTAACTTGTAATTTCGAGGACGAAATTCTTTTAAGGGGGGAAGTTTGTAACGACCCAGATTTTCTGATAATTAAAATTCGAATATTTAAATTGATTTTAAATATTAATAAATGGAATTTAGAAGTCGAATGATTTATTTTTCGAATATTGGATTTAATTGGATAATTAAATCGATAAATTAAATAGTGAAATTCCAGAGGTAATTGAAAATCGAGTTTAGAATGATTGAAAATGATTTGGGAAATTTTATTTAATCATACTGGAGTTATAGAAATATTTTAGAACTCTTAAAATTGAATTTGGAGTTAATCTGTGAAAATTGAATATTTTAATATTTAATTATCGACTGTAAAAATAGCCAATTTTCGAACAGTCTCAGAATTGAACGAGACTAGTTCCATTGGATCCGTAATAGTTAGTTATTATCGGATTTCAATTTTCGTATCAAACGGAGTTGTCGTTTGACCGTGGCAGCTCGAAACGCATCGACATCGTTTTAATTTTAAATCGTCGAGTTAAAAATAGTCATTTTTCAGACAGTCTCGGATTTCGACGAAACCAGTTTCATCGGATCCGTAATGTGATATTATTGTAAGGTTTCAAATTTCGTAATTTTTGGATGTGTCGTTTGTCCGGGGCAAGCCAAAACGCCTCGAAATCAATTTAAATCGGTTTAATTTAAATTGATCGTTTAAATTCATAACTCGTACAGATGTTCGAATTAGCTTCCGAAACCTGTTCCATTGCATTCGGAACGTGGGGTAAACCTTACGAACGTCAGCCGGCACGCTCGAATCGGAGTTCGAAAAAATTTGATGAATAGTAAATCGTTAAGTTTTCTATAAAAGCCCTTGTTTTCTTCATTTTGCAAAAGAGAAACGACCCTAGGGTTTTGAAACGTAGCCGCCAGTTCAAGCTATCAATGGCCACGAAATTCGTTTCCTTCTCCTCCAATTTCCCTCCAATCAGTCGACATCTACGCAAAGTCATCAACTACGAAAGTGTTGAGGGCAATGAGACCTTCGCATCCAACGGTCATGGTGGGGTATTACGTGGTGGATCGTTCGAAAACTGCTCGCGTTAGTCTACCGTTCGCACGCGTTTTTAGGGGGCTTGGGGGTGCCGAGCTGGCCATGGGGGTAGGAGATGGTAGGCGATGGTGGGGGCTACAAGGTGGCGTGTTCTGATCATCGTCGAAGTCGACGGAGTGGGTTGCGACGTTAGGGTTTAGTGGCGGCGTTGGGTTCGTGTGCTACTGGGTGGGTACTCGCGTGTTTGAACGTGAACGGGGAAGACAACGCGTGCGGCCCAGATTTGCTTCAAAGAAATTGAACGGTAGATGATGATAGGGTTTAAAATTTTTAATTAAAATATTGATTAAGTGATATTTAAATTTGTATTAACTTCAAAGTGTTATAACTCTCTCATACATTATCAGAAAATGACGAAACGAAGTGCGTTGGAATCGTATTCGCGAATGCTACGCGATGCAACTGATTTGGAGTCGTTTGGAGTTAACGAAAATTTCGGGTAAAATTAAACGCACGTTTAATTTTATTCGAAATAAAACGTACTGGAACGGAATTGAAATCAAGGTGAGATCTTCTCACTCAATTGAATGTGGAATTATTTACAGTTATTGATTGATGATTGACTGTTTGGATGTGATATTAGATATGATAGGATATATCTATATATATATAGCAATATATACATATTGGCATATGTATATATTGGATTGATTGATTTCCCGCCTCGTATAGCGGATGAGACCCTATTGCGCCGTTAGTAAGCGGATTTTTATAAAAACCTATATACTGCGATAATTCCGTACTGGAACGGAATTGGTATTGTGCTAACATCTGTGGATGCAGGGAAACAGGTTGGAGGGATCCAACTGGATTCCTCACCGTATTGATTATTTACAGATATTTTGATATATTCTGTTATCATATGATGATATATGATATTTGACTGTTGTGATGGACTGATTGGTGTTGTTGCATCATCGGATTCAGTTTTGAAATGTAAAAATAACGACTTTTATTTTAAAAAGATTTTAAAGTGATTTTTGAAAAGTAGACGTTTATCGAATTTTTGAATTGATTTATTTCAGAAAAATAAACGTCTAGAATTTTAAAGTTATAAAAGTTATAATTTTTAGTGAAATATAACCGAAGTGTCGTTTTGAAATAAAAGTCGATTTATTTATAAAATGGGTTAAGTTGGGATTTTTGAATAACTATATACGATTTGTATAGGAAGATTTATAAAATGGATATTTTATTAATCAAAATATTGGACTTATAAAACGAATTTTTATAAGTGTTGAAAAGAAGTATAAAAGGATTTCCTAAGTGAATGAAATTAATAGTTTTATAACGCGAAGGTATAAAGTGAATAGATGTTGTAGAATAAACGATTTATAAGTAATTTACTTATAGATTAGATTTTTGCACTTAATTGGGATATAAATAGAAATTGCTAAATGAAATGATTTCATAAGTTGAAATTGTTATGAAGTATAAATGTGATTTATAAACGTTGTTTATAAATCTGAAATCACTTATTTTGATAAGTAATTTTAGAAGTTAATAAAAGGAGAATTTTGTAAATCGAAGTTGTTAGAAAATATAAAGGTGAATTTATAAACGTTGTTTTATGAATTCGAAATCAATCAAATTTGATGAATGTAATATAGAAGTTATTAAGGGAATTTTATCCACGATTTTGGATAGTGGATAATTCTTGGAATAAAACGTGTAGAAAAGATTGAAATGTAATTATTGAAGTATATTCACGATTTTGGATAGTGAATATATCGTTAAGTAAAATGGATAGTTTTGGAAAAGCGATGTTGTAAAATGAAGTTAATTGTTTAAAAGATGTTTTAAACGTGTTAAATATCGAAATCATAGATTTCAACATTTATTGTTGAAATAGACGTTTTCGAGAAATAAGGAAATGGTGGACTATAACACTGTTGTTATAGTAAATGATTTCCGAAAGGAAATGTTTTAATGTAGTATTGGGATTTATATATCTATCTAAATTCGAATCCCTATACTAGTGATTTTGAGTCGTCGTAACGATGTTTTACGTAACATTCGTTTTGACTCAAATAAATGTGTTTAAAGAGAATGATTTCCTTAAAGAATGAATATATACTTAATTTTGATTTAAGTATATCGAATATTTTCAAATGTTGAAAATAAATGATTTGTGAAATACTTATTATTAAATAAGTATGGAATTGCTTTTCCAATATGAAATGAATTGTTTTTGAGATTTTATCTTCAAAGATAAAATGAAATGTGAATATTTGAAATTTGTTTTCAAATGGTTAAGTGTGGAAATTTTATATCTAGTAAAGATATTTTTGGAAGATGAAATAATTTGGAAAATTATTTGGAATCTGATGATGTTGCGCATCTTTATTGATAGTTAAATAACCGACTATCAATAATTACCTTTAGATAGGTATTTGTTGTGAATTGGATGAATTTGAATGCCACACTTATTTTTGAATAATCGCTCACTATTCGGGTTAGCCGGGAAAGGACCATGGGGTCGTATAACCCATTCCGAATATGTGATACGTCGTTATGAATCGCATTTGAAGACTGGTGTTGAAGACCGGATATTTTTGAAAACGGAAGGATTACCGTCGAGTTACTCTACATCGACTGATCTTCGATTTAGAGGTTTTATCACCCTTAGTGACGGGAAGTCCTGACGTGATTGAAAATTATCCGGAATTGCAAGGGCTTCGTGAGAAGTGCCTTCGGTTCTGTTCGATCCCGGAACAGACTTGTATGGATTGTGTGTCTGACGTTACAATTTGAGATATAAAGCTGATTTCTTTCAAATACATTTCTGTTGGTGGCGGAGAATTTATTCTCTTAGCTTAACACCCTTCTCTGAGACGTACGAGCTCAGAGGTTATGTAGTTGAAATTTATCAGCGATATATCCCAATTTGGTAACGTGGCATACTGAGTGTTGCTGTGAAATGATCAGTGTTTGATCATTTGTGATATGATCATTTGTTTGATCTTATATCTTGGTGATCATAGGTTGATCATTTGGTTTGACCCGAAGCAGGGCTTTTTGAGAAAGCGTAGCTTTGTGGACGAGACTTCGTCGAGCCTCACACCCCGGAAATGGTCGAAACAGGACGAATGCAGCAAGGTTCTAGGGAGTAGCGCCCCTTAGTGTATGTCATTCCTTCTGGATAAAGGTGGTATCATGGTATGGAGCCCAGATACTTAACCTCTGTGGTTACTGCATTATTTTTTCTATGTGGTTTGTTGCGAATCGGGGATCCTCGGGAAGATCGGTGACGATCGGGGGATGGCATGCGCGTGTCAGTAGTTACCTATTTTTGCAGAGGTAACCCGGCCTTGTGTTGGCAGAGATCCGGTTAGGTTCTCGGGTCGTCTATTCCAGGGACGTACCCATCGTGGATAGGAAGTTCCTTAGCCTGACCATTTGTTGGAAATCCAAAGAAACAATACGTGACTTGTACGGTTTTAGTTGTAGAACCTGCCATCTAATATGGCAGCTATAGCAAGCATACTATAATGGTACCTATGCTGGCTAAGATTTATATTCTACTTTCGAAATGTTTCCTACACTATGCACTAATAATAATATCAAAAAGAATTTGATTTTTGCGTAGTAAGCATCTTTGACTATCATAAGAAGAAATCTCCTCCAATTCTGCGTTTGCATTGTGTGTGTGGTGGGAGGTCTTATGGTAGTTTCATTTTCCAAAAGCATTGCGAATTGACTTTAAAATTCTCTGTTGTTTATTTTAAAGAATAACTGTTTTACGATCTCACACCAGTCACCATGACTGACTCGGAGTTTATTGTTCCCTTCTAAACTCTGGGTGCCCACAAATTTTCCACACGGGCAGCCTAGAGTTATATTATCAGGATATTCTGGATATTCTGGAGCTTTGGAGATAAGCTGGATGACGAGACGTAGTATTTGTATCTGATAGTATTTATTCCGCTGTGTATTCTGTATGAGGACAAGTTTATATAACTGTCCATTGTTGTATATTGACTCTGATGATTGATGTATGTATAAAATGATATAGTTCTTTGTTTAAAAGACTAGTAATTATCTATTGTATATTGTTCCGCTGCGATGTGTAAGATTCTGTTATTGTCTTCTGTTCTGTGTGTTTTGTTGTTCTTCTTCTTCTACTTTTTCTTTTTCTTAAAACCCTCACTATTGGAGTTTCCGGCACTCGATTGCTCGACAGTCGATAAAGTGAGTATCGATGTCGAATTTTTCGAAAGTCGAAAATTTCAGGATGTGACAAAACTCCTAAACATCATTATGGGATTATAGGACTACCCATGAGTCCATGACTGGCCGTACTCCCTTCACCCTTGCTTACGGCTCCAAGGTCGTCATCCATGTAGAACTTGAAGTCCCCTCTCATCAAGTGGTCGATTACAACCCTTATTCCACAAAAAATATAAACAAGGAACTGCAATCGAATTGCAATTAAACTAGATGGAATTGGTGACGACTTATGAGCATATAAAACACATCCGAGAGCCAATGGCAAGAACGTGTACCCGAACGTGCACGTGTATATTCGAAAAAATTCGACCTCTTGAAATCAACAGAAATTGAGTTTCCACTTAAGGTTATTAAGAAAAGACCGAATCAGATAGCCGAAGCTTACTAGCCCTATAGAACCGGACACAAATGGTCACTGATGAACTACAATTCTGAATTTATACTATTGGGAATTGACCAAGCGTCACGACGACCAAAGAAGGATATGACACTTTGGGAGGATAAAATTGAAGGATAATGACTATTCAGGAAACATGATGGATTACTTTCTAGAGACTCTAACTTGCTTCGATTCAAAGCGCGTCATGTTGTTTCACACGACACACTTTAGGGGGGCAAATGTTACCCGACCATATGGGCCGGCTACAAGGCACTAGCTGCAGAGGCTATGATCAGAAAACTCGAGTCAAGACAGGACCGGAAGTGTGAGGCTCAATATAACTTGGGAAGGTTGACCTGCGTATGCGGTTTGGTGGTGGACGTTCGCCCTGCCTAGTTCGGTTTGATCGGTTCGGTCAAGACATCCAAGGAAAGGTCGCTCGGCAAGAATAGTTCGCACTTGGGGGATCGGCCTCAGAGAAAATGGCTCATCTGGCTCGGTATTTAGTGGTTCAGTCTCGGAGGGTTCGGCACCAACGGCTCGGCCATGTCGGCTCGGCAATTGATGGGTCGGCCTTGGAGGGTTCGGCACGAATGGCTTAGCTATGTCAGTTCGGCCATGTTGGATCGGTTAAAGTAAGTGATGTAGGAATGGGTCGGCCATGGCCATAAGGTCGGAAGTCATGCAGACGGCATTCTTTTGTTTCGACCAAAACCTCCACTTGCTTCGAGTTGCGTGAGAGCAAACTTCGAGTCACTCGTGAGAAAACCCGAGCTTGGCCAAAGTGGGTCGGCGACCACCGTTCGGCATCAGAGGGTCGGTATGCTCGGTCGGTGTACATGAGTTGTCAGTAGTGGGCCAGAGTGTCTTGGTCATGGGCCTACTCAAGAGAACCGGCTTATCTTCGCCTATAAATAGAGGAGCAGGGGTACTGTGAAAGGGGCCTTTTTTGGGAACTCCAGGGATACTCTACCGGTTTTTGTATTCAACTCTTTTCTGCTCAAACTTGCATTCAAGCTATTTGTTTATGGATTGTATCTGTATTCAACTACTCGGTAAAGTAATAAAGATCATATTCAAAGTGGACGTAGGCAGTTACGCCGAACCACTATAACTCTGGTGTTTCCTTTTCTGTTATTGTTTTAGTATTCGATTATGTTACTTCTCTGTTTTAATTTACTTTCTTCATTAATCTCTCTACATAACTCTATTTAAGGGTGTTAGTGACCAATTTTGGTGCTAACATAAATAATGATGGTAAACTTGTTTTAAAGGTATATTAACAAATATGGATATTTGGGAGTTGTCATTAGAAAAATGTCGAAAATTAGTTTTTAGAAAAATTAAGATTTTTTTCGATATTAACGCGAACCTAACTGGATACATAACTTATTCATTCATTTAAGCAAGAATATAAAATAAAAACTATTTATTTATTTTTGAAAATAAAATATATTTAGGACATTATCAGGGATATCATCACTTTTATATTTTTTCTAGAATTTTAAATTAAGTTTAAATAATTAAATAATTGTTTTAAAATGATAATAATTCATTTTAATAAGTTATATAGTGATGATAAATAATTTATAATAGTTTTATAAGGATATATACTTGTTTTAAAAATATAAGAAAATTCATAATGTTTTGTCGATACGACAGCACTTTTTGTAAACACTTGTTTAAAATTGGTTTATATAGTTTTATAATTCAAATGTGATCGTTTTAATTTATTACTAATGATAAGAAGTTAGTTTCAAATTTTGTTTACATTTAAATGTAATCTAATTAATAAGTAAAATTGTGACTAGGAATCGATTTTCAAATTTTCAACGATTAGAGAAGTTGTGCAATGTTATAGGTTATATGTGACATACATATACACATATACATATATACACATCCATGAATATATAAAAACACGTAAGAATTACCATTTACACTTCATATTTTCTAATGGTAAGTAATATAAATATTATGATATTTCCTAACCAAAACAAACAAAACTATCCATCACTTATACACACATGGGTAGCACATGGGAATGGCACATGAAGGGGGTAGGGTTCGGCCATGAGGATGATGGAGGAGGATGATGCAATGTGTGGCAAAAGAAATATCATGATATTTTCCTCACATTTTTTCCTATAAATACAAGCCATCCATCCTCACTTTCATTCACACTCTCTTCTCTTCATTTCTTAAGCTTCTTTATCTTCTTCCTCCTTTACATTAATGGCTTCCATAGCCTCTTAAGAAAATTCAAAAATAGCGTCGAAGTTCTATCAAAATAAGTCGTAAAATATAGATTAATATACCACTTCAAGTTCGAGATCGAGTTAGTTATCTTCTCCTTCTTCTCCTACCAAGGACATACCTATCTAAGCATCCCACCACCCTTGCAAGCCCAAGGCCGAAGCCCTAGGAGTCTTAGTGCAAGGTTCATAAGCTTCGCTTCTGGAATAGCGGAGCTATAGTCAATTTAAAGTTAGATCAAAAGGATATTAGGTGAGAAACCCTGCTAATTTCTTTTATAAAATCTATAATGATATGATATGATTGCTATGCTTGTTTATGATGGTTTTTTATCATGTTTGGATGTGATAATATGTTTGTTTGGTTGTGGAAATAATTCACGTTAAATACACGTCGAATTTACACAAAGGAAATTGCTTTCCTATATGAATTATAAAAGTGTTACAGCATAGTTAAACCTCTTTAAACATGAATAAAATAGTTTTATAAATGTTTTATAAACATTAAAACCCATTTTGGTAAAGTTTGGAAAAGATTTGAAAATGGAGTCAAAATAAGCGCGTCGCGTGACGGTAGTTCGCAGTTTCGCGCCGTAAAAGTTAAATCAATGTGTAGAATGGAATATAACTAGGAATTATTCAAAATAAGAATTTTCTGAACTATTATAACTATAGTTTTCAAATGAAGAAAAATCAAGATTTCATTAAATAGAATTTGGGTTAGGTCCAAATCAAGTTTTTAAAAACATCGCAGTTTGGTAGTTTTAGGAACCAAAGTGGCAAATGCTTTAAAATTGATATTTTTAAATCTTTAAAAATATGATATAAATTTTATAAATATGTTAAAATGTTTTAAAAGGGATTTGAGTTATAAAAATGGACATATATGAAATGGAATTAGTGTTTTGAACAAAGAATATTTAACAACACTATTCGCAACAGTTTTTGCAGCCGTTTCGGTAACTTTTGCATATTATGGTTTTAACTTAATTATTATTTACCCAATCTTTTTAGTAATCTTTTCAAATAAATAATTAATTATTTTGAAGATGATTTGGAAGTTTTATGATTATTTTAAAGCAGTTTTAAATAAATGGTTAAAGGAAAATTGTTTTAAACAATATTTGGAATTGTGTTAAGTAAATGAAAATCATCTCTAAAAGATCACATTAAAGATTTTCGAGTTAGTCAAATAACTTGATCGTCTTATGGATGACAGAGATATAGTCTTTAGACCGAGCTTGGACAACCAGTGTCTGGTTTCCACTCTAGCTATCTGTATTGGCCCGATGGAGGGGATAATAAATTTGATTTACTCGAACCACATTTTCAAAGATAAAAAAGATTTGGAGATTTCCAAATTTTAAACAAGATATTAGAATAATAAGATTTTGGTGATATATGAAATGTATCGGTTAAACTCTGTATTGAATTCCGACGAAACTCGTACTATCCGTGTGAATTTAAAAGGTGATTTCACCATTATTTGACAAATAGTACAGGTTGAGTACATAAATAAGTATTGAAGTACAATCAATATAATTTCTATGGATCCTTTTTACTCGATACAAATTGGTTTGGGTTTATACTAAACGATGTCTTAAATAACATTGTTTTTGATCCATTTAAAAGTTATGATTTGAAAATAAGAAATCTTTGTTAAGATTTAAATAAATGATTTGGAAATATTTTCCTAAGTAAAATGTGAAATGATTTGGAATTATTCCAAGATTTAAAAGGGTTTAATTAACCAGAGAATCTTATAAATGAGGTTTAATTATCCCGTATATACTGAAACAGAATATGATTTAAAGATGTATATCTACAAAGAGTTAATTTACTTAGATAAAAGATATTGATTAATTAAATAATAATCACCCACATATTTGACATTTTTTATCGATAATTGGTTCGGAGAAACCGGGGTTGGATTTGGGTGATTCCTATCCGAAAACCACTTCGAACCAATATAAGTTTGAAAGTGAAAACATGTTGAAGACGATGATTTTGAAAATGGAAATCTTCATAATGTAGGACCGCTTGCCACTAACCTCTGGGGTAATTACCTTATCATATATATGGTGGCAGTGGTTTCTTTAATTTGAAATCTTCAATACAAGGACCACTCGCTACTAATCCTAGGGGTGATTCCCAAATAGGATGTAGTAGGATAAGTGCCTTCGGTTTGTCCTGTTCCTGGACAAATTGTATGGATGAGTGTTTGGCATTGCATTTCTAAAAACACATACATTGATCTCTACAAACGTATATCTATTTGGTGGTGTAGGAGGTAACCCCTCTTATACTTAACACCCTTCTTTGAGACGTACGAGGTCAGATGTTGTACTTTTGTGGAAATCAATGGCGTTTTGTTGGAAATGGATATATGGCATTTAAAGTAGGATTTGTTTTGTGAAAGGTAAAACGTTAACTCTAGCCTCATACATCGGTAATGGCAAAAACATGGTACATGCAACAGGGCTAAGGGTTAGGATATGGTCATCACCTTTCTAGATTACCCTATATATATCGGGTTTGTTGTGTATGCTATGAGACATCTTGGATAGGTCGGACACGACCGGGGTGATGTCATATTCGGTACTATCTATGGTAGAGGTAGGCCGGTTCTGTGTTGGTAGAGGTTAGAGCCTCAGGTGCATCCCTCTAGAGATGTACTACCAGAAGGTAGTCATTTACCTTGTCATTGTATGGAATCCTTTCTCCAATACGAGCCTTTACGGTTTTAGCTGTAAACCAATTATGCTGGAATTTAATAAATGTAAAAATTTCGACTAAGATTATATATATTTATTTGAAAGAGTTTTTAAAGAATGTCATTAAAATAATACTCTGATTTTGTGTAGCAAATAGTTTGGTTATCATAAGGTAAAAACCTATCTGTGTTTATGTGTGGCGTGGTCTTATTAGATACCCTTTTTTTTCAAAAACCCATATTTTGAGTTTTCTCACACTATTCCCATGACTGACCTTGAATTTTTTTTCTTTTCCCCTTAAACTCCGGATGTCCTATTTTTTCGGACAGCCAAGTAGTTCAAGTCTAGCTTAGAGTATTTTGAAGGAGCTAGAGTTTCCTCTATAGACAGTTAACCATTTCCATTTCCGCTGCATTTGTTTACTATTATATTCATCATTTATAAAGACATATATTCATAACTGTCCAAGCTGATATTAGGATAGACTCCGATGTACATATTTAAAATTTTGGCTGTAAAGATTACATATGTAAATAATATATGTTATTCAGTTCATGTAAGATTCTATTCTGTCTTTATTTTCTTTTTACCCTTTACTATCCGTCTTTCCGGCACTTGGATATTCGGCACGTGAATACCGTGGATATATTAGTGTCGATTTCTGAGGATCGAAAAGGAGGGCCATCACATTTGGTATTAGAGCTTAAGTTGAATGAACACCTGAGCCTGATAGGGGTAAAGTCTCATCAGGGAAAGGTTTAGCAATACCCTAGGATGAGTAACTCATTAGAGATAAGGTAAATAACACCCTAGAATGAAATGAGAGTATTATATAAGAGCGTGTATTTGTTAATGCTATATATAAATGATTTGTTTTGAAATTATGGTAAATGAAATAATTTTACCTAAGGTTGTATTTTGTATATAAAAGATATATTTAAAAAAATAGTTATTTAAGTTGTTAAGTTATAAATTGGATAGTTGTTTAAAATCGGGTTAGTTAAATCTAAGTATGAACATCTTGTGATTATAATTTCATAGTTTGACTATAAGATGTTTAATACTAATGCTGAAAGGATTAAGAATAATAAAGGATATAAATAATACTCAAGGAGTTGGATAATGAGAACTTTTACCTAAGAGGTTTTTGAAAAAGAGTTTTCAAAGGATTTTGAAAGGTGATAATAACAATGTTTGGGAAATATTTTGGCAAAGATTTCAAAGGATTTCTGGAAAAGATAAACATTTGGACATGGATATCATGGGAAGAGATCTAAGTTAGAAAAACTATCTTTAATAATCGATTGAACAAAGATCTCAATTTGTTTTCTTAGTATTGATCGAATATCGATTCGGAGAAAATAGTACCAAGTGCTTAATGAATTATTCTCTTTAAAATAGTGCAGTCGAAATAGATTTATGTTGGGATAAACTTAAATTAATAAATGGTTAAAATGTTAATAATCTGACATTAGATTGGGTTGAGATAATTAAAATGCTTAGTATATATTTCTAAGTGTTTGGTTGTTAAGGGAATGATAATATTCAGTTATTATCATTGATTGATTAATTGTTTGATTTAAAAAGTTAAAATACAAACACCTCATGAATTTAATTTCACAATTTGATTATATGGTGTCCAATAATAGTTGGTTTAAGATTAAAGGAATCTATTTATGATAAATAAATTTTATGCATATGTTTTATATAAGTGATTTTATAAATTGGATTTATAAAACGTATTTTATAAATGGATTTTTGAGAATCTGAATCTCGGTATTTTTGAAAAAAATCTTATGATTAACTATTTCGAGTGGGTCGACAGTAACTAAAAATGGGTAGGAGATGTGTTCGGATGGTAAACACTTCTCTTAAGTATTCCCCTTCTTGTTAAGGGAATATGTGATACTATTGGTGGTACCTAGTTCCTTGGTATCATTCTTGAGTTACTCGATCTATTTAATTTTCTAAGTTATAAAGACAATATGAATCATTAATTGATAGATTAATTAGTGATTGTTAATTTTTATCAAGGTGTTTGCATTTAATATTGGTTAAAAGGAGTGTATTATAATATAAGGAGTTTATTATAATTTTAGAAATAAAAAAATATTTTATCTTTAATATTGAAATAGTTTCTTTGGAAAGAAAATAGAAATTTTTGGTGAATAAATATTTTAAAGTGATTATATATAAAGAAGCATCTTTATAAAAATGTCTGAATAAAAGATAAAAGTTTTATGAAATGTTTTCATGAAGATTTTTGAAAAGTTACTAGGTACGTATGATGTACATAGATCGTTTCGTCGTACGATTTGACCTAAGATTCAAGTATAGGACTTTAAGATCCGAAAAGGATTTATCATTCGATTCTTGACGGCGAATGTCGATGAGAGTTTATGGTTGGGTACTTGCGTTTTCTATCATAGTTGAGAGCTATGTAAGAAAAATGAAGGTTTTTGATCAAGAAGCCTGATCAGAGTCCGCACTAGAAAATCGGAGGATCAATACTAGTTTGAAAGCAAAGTGGTATATTTGAGTTTAAGATCAAATCAGATATTTCATACAAGTAATTTGTATTCATAATACGGGTTTGCGTTTGAAATTTAAAATAATGTTTTTACCAGGTTTTCGGTTAGGTGTAATTTCGGGGATGGAATTCTTTTAAGAAGGAAAGTCTGTAACGACCCACAAATTTATCACTTTGATAAATTATATTTACATTTAAAATATTCAAATAAAAGATTTTATAACATAAATTATAATGTTTTGAACAATAAATAATAATGATAAACTTGTTTTAAAGGTAACAAATATGGATATTTTGGAGTTATCATCAGAAAAACGACGAAAATCAGTTTGCGGGGAAATTGAGTTCTCAATATTAACATGAACGAACTAGATACATACACTTATTTATCCATTTAAGCAAGAATATGAAATAAAAATTTACTTTACGTTTGAAAATAAAAATATATTTATGACATCATCATGGATATCATC
The DNA here is from genome assembly GCA_030737815.1 of Allium fistulosum. Lineage (NCBI taxonomy): Eukaryota > Viridiplantae > Streptophyta > Magnoliopsida > Asparagales > Amaryllidaceae > Allium > Allium fistulosum. The sequence goes on from CM060904.1 coordinate 1,326,503,124, forward strand.
ACTTTTATATATTTTCTGGAATTTTAAATTAAGTTTAAATTATTAAATAATTGTTTTAAAATGATAAATAGTTCATTTTAATAAGTTATATAGTGATGATAAATCATTTATAATAGCTTTATAAAGATATATACTTGTTTTAAAAATATAAGAAAATTAATAATTTTTTGTCGATACGACAACACTTTTTGTAACCACTTGTTTAATATTGGTTTATATGGTTTTATAATTCAAATGTGATAGTTTAAATTTATTACTAATGATAAAAAAAATTCAATTTTTATTTATTTATATGTTATCTAATTAATAAGTAAAAATGTGACCAGGAATCGGCTTCCAGATTTTCAACGATTTGAAGTAGAGAAGTTGTGCAACATTATAGGTTATATGTGATATACATATATACATATACATATATATACACATCCATGAACATATGAAAACTATTAAGAATTACCATTTACACTTCATATTTTCTAATGGTAAAATAATATAAATATCATGATAGTTCCTAACCAAAACAAACAAACGAAACAAACAAACAAAACTCAATGCACACTTCTTCCAAAAATGCTGGAATACTGTCAGTAATGTGTTCTGCAAGGCTATACAATATTTTTTCAAAACTAACATTCTCCTTGGTGGTGTCTGTAACATCCTGAAATTTTCAACCATTCGCATCCATACATGTCGGATTTGAATTGCTCAAAATATCAGATTGTTAATTTAAATTTGGCAAAACTCAGCATATACAGTAAATAAATCATCACAGAATCATAGACACAGAGTAATATAATAATAATGCAGTGGAAACAAAAGAATAGTAGTTCATGAAGCTACTATATATATATAACAGAGTTAAACAAGATACAACAGAAGTCTCGAATACATAGATGTCTCAATGCAATAGTCAAATACAATATCAGAATACATCACTAGAATCAACAACAGAAAGCTGGATAGATAGCTGGATCTCCAAGCGAAGCTCCAACTCCAAAGGTGAGTCTTAAATGTTGTATCACTTAGTCTGACCCGAGCGTAAAGTAAAACACAAAACACTCGAGTCAGGATTAACATTCTTATATCAATAAATCCAACTCAAGTGAAATATCAACTGAAATACAAGTAACTCAAAGGATGTTGGGGATAACCATCCTCTAAGGATCCGTTAAACTATCTACTATGTAGTAATATACGCTATTATAATATGTCTAAAGTAAAGTAAACTATTAAAATAGCATTAAGGCGTTACCCATATCCCCCTTAACACATTTTATAGTGCCAATAGTCTATACAGTACCTAATACCCCGTAAATTGGAGCTACCAGAGGATACTCCATAGGTACGACACAAACCAAATTCGTAGTAAAGCACGCTAGGGTAGGTGACACGGCATGACAAGGCAATGACAGGGTAGATATACCAATTACGCATCCGAACTGGTGGTAACGCAGAGCCGCAGCAATCGCCCACCTCGAGCCACACTCCCGAATCAAGGGTGCGCACCAAAACAATCACAAAGTAATAAAATGGCATACGATGGAGTATGTCCTGAAAGAGGAGCTACCTCATTGGCCCGGAATCACTCTTGTTTTAGCAACATTATGCCAACTTACAGGAGTTGGGTTCACGTAAATATACCTTTAGGATCGTCACCACCATCCTACTTCATTCTGGAATCTCCACCGCGTACACAGTTGTTAAAGTGGTTTTCGGTATCGACAGAGAGTATGCCCATATCCGATCCCAGTCTCTTTAACAACCAATCGTTATTATAACACCGCGGTCATTTCAAAATAGTTTATACTTCAAAACCAAAATATCATTTCATTTCAAAAACCAAATATATGATATCATTTTCACTTCAAATATATCCATTTCAAAAAAAACATATCATTTCCCAAAGTTATAACGCTTCCGAAATCATAAGTCTTTTAAAAATCAAAACACTTTGGAAATCAAAACCTTGAAATTCATAACACTTTGAAATCATAGCGCTTTGGAATCCCTAACACTTTCCTCTTAAACCGTTTGGATATGAAAATTAGTATATATAATAAAATAGTTTATAAAATAAAAATAGTTTATATAAAATAGTTATAAGTTAAAATAGTTTAAAATAAAATAATTTATATTGAAAATGATTTATATTAAAATAGTTTATATTAAAATAATTTATAAAGTAAAATATAAATAGTTTTAGATATAGTTTAAAAATACTTTACATAATAAAATAGCTTCCCCAAATTTCACAAATCGATTCAAAATCAACTCGAATTTCAAAATTCAAATTTAATTAAATCTCAAATCATCAATTTCCATTCAATGCAGTTTCTCAAGAAACCATTTCAAATTATCGATTTCAAATACATATTTGAACCATAATAAACCATTTCAATTTCAATATATTTCAAAGCTTTAAATATTCAACATTTCAAAACTAAATTCGATAATTCCATTTATATCTAAATTTAACTTCATTAACATTTAGTTTTGAAATATTTATTTAATCATTTCAATAACATCTAAATACAACTTCAATTTACAAATTTAAATAAACAAAATATCCCATTTCAATTTATGTAAATTTGAAATATTCATTTAAGTCATTTTTAATCAAATCCAAGTTAAAAATAATATCTTTAAAATCTCAAATTTAATAATTTCAAATCAAACTTATTTAAGTAAAATTCTTAAATAAATATAATTTCAAATCAATTTCAAATTTATCTTTCCAACTCGAATCATTATTCTATATTTAAAAATATATATATATTATATAAATACTTAAACATATTTTATATTGATTAAATCAACTTTAATAAATCTTTAAAATCAATATTTATTAAAACCATGTATTTCTTTTCAAAACCATAGAAATCATTTTAAAAGTATTTATATATAGACCAACGGTGTATGTATATAATTTTCTATCCTATGGTCAAGTGATACGGATATTTATCATTTCAATCCGCAATTTGAATATATACGGGTATATATCTTTTCAACCCGCAATCCCAAATTTAATTCAATTGAAAATCGCTTGGGTTTATCATTTCAACCCATAATGATTTTCTCCTATTCTACAGATCGTTCGGGTATGTATCATTTCAACCCATAGTGAATTCTATACTAACATAGAACTTGCAGAGTGATAACAGATATGATAATAATATAACAATCAATAACAGACATATATCATCAGTGATAAATAATAGACAATGGTGTCAGATGTCACAGGTGAACAGATAGCATATATATAACAGTGTAAATAACTAACAGCAGCATATTTCAATTGTCGTTTCAATTGAAATCAAATTTAATAAATAAAAGAACGTCAATCGTGAGTGATCGCTCACCTTTCGTGGTTTATAAGAGTTTGATAACGAAGTGTACGATTCCATGCGCGAATTCCAATGCAAAGTGAGATGGGCACGAATTAGACGAACAAAGCTGATAATAAAGAATCGATGAAACAATTAGAATCAATTTGATATAAATTAAAATGAAACATAAATTATATCGTTATACATTTTCTCAAAATCAATATAAAGTTTTAAAACACATACAAATGAAATAAATATATATGTATATAAAATCAACTAACAACGTATCAAAACCGTTATATATAGGCAATTATAAGAGAAAACAACTTTATACTATATATAATATTTAACTGCTACAGTAAATAAAAGCTATGTATATTATACTATCTAAAATTAAACCACATAAATTCTTCTCTGACATACTTTCCAAAAGAAAGCCACACATGCGAACTTTTATACTTTACAGAACTTATATATATATATAACCAAAATAAACTAGTAAACTTGCCTTATAAACAAAAGACTTGGTATATTACCAACAAGTAAAATCACACACAAACAACTATATATAAACCAAACAAGAAAAGTAACTTTATAAAATATATAATATGAAATAGTAAAGCAAGCTTAAACAAAGTAAGAAGGTAAGATAGCCGACTCCATGCTACAGCCTGTGAGTACTATACCTATCATACTATACTCTTTAAATTATTATATTTAGCATAGAACAACATGATAAAGCGTGCAGCTATATATATACACTTAGAACATAATATATATATATATATATATATATATATATATTGAAACCAATGCACATGTAAAAGTATATATATATATATGGTCAACATATATAACTTATATAAACTTCTATATATAAAAGTAGGTAGAATCTAGACATAAACTAAGATATATGTATATCAATTATATAATATAAACCAAAATCGATATGCAAAGCTTATAAATATATCAATATGCTAATATATGCTGATTGACATATGTAGAGCTTATAAATCAAAATCAATATATATAAACAAACATATAAATCACAATGCATTTATAAAATCTTATAAAAAAATTCTTCATATAAACCGATCTGTAGTATACATAAACTAACATTTAATGTATATAAATAATACTTTTTAGAACTATATCAGTTTATAATACAAAATACCCATATTTAATATATATATATACTCACATAAACACATTATTATACAAAAACAAAGAACCAAATGTTAGAACACATATCAATAGTATAACATACATAGGTAATATGTAGGTGATAAATCATTAATAAAATAAATTATCAAGTACAGACAATAATACATACATATGCAGCATATAAACAATATAAAATATAAGGTTGCTGCTATGCAAGAAAAAAAACATAAAAGCAGATAACTCGCTATATAAAAGAAGGCTAGGGAAAAGGATAAAGGATGCGCAGCAAACTAGTGTGGCTGCGTTGCTAGGTAGAGGCTAGCGGTGATGGAAACATGACGGAAGTCAAGGAATGAGCAGCGGAGAGAGGGGGAGTGCACTTGGATGCTCGGCGAGCTGGTGCATTCGAGTGTGAAACGGAGGAGATGGCGGAGGCTTACTTGCGGCCAGAGGGTGTGGAGCACGACAAAGGTCGGAGAGGAAGCTGAAGGTGGTGGTGAAGCCGAAGACAGGTGGGTGGGATAATTGATGTGAAGGCCGAGAGGTTGGGCAAGTGGGGAGGTAGAGCAACTGAGAAGAAGGAGAGCAGGCAACAGACTTTGGGAAAAATGACTTTGTAATTTTTTTTAAAGATAGAACGAAAATGAAAAGATAGAGTAGAAGCCAAATGTGCAGAATCAATTATAATAACCACTGGAATACCAAAATTAAAATGTTGAATTCAAGAAAAAAAATTTAGGTTATGACTGTTGGTTTATACAGGGTGAGCAATGAATGGTCACTGGAAATCCAAAAGCCAAAAGAACTCGGTTGCGGAACCGATATGCTAGGCGTTTCGCAGATTGTACCACATATCGGACTCCGAAATTGACAATTGAATATACCGTAGAGATCAGAACGACGAGACGATCAAAACAATATATAGATATCAGCGATACGACCATCCTATCAAAAGTCGATATCGGTACAGAAAATGCTGCTATTTCGTCGAAAATAAGATCGACGGAGCAATAACAGTCAAAATTTGGAGAAACGAAATATGACGTCTCACTCAGAAGATGATTTACAAATTTCTTATGTAAAAATATTCAGGTTTGGAAAACATTTTATTATCATCAATAATTAACTGATTTGAATTCAAATAAAGTTATACAATAAAATAAACTTTCATATTATCTGATGAAAATTTACCAGTTGCTATGTTTAAGAAGACGTGTTTCGAATATTAAAATTTTATTTCAAAATTTAATTATTTAAAATTTCACAAAAATTCAATTAATTAAATAGATTAAAACTACTAAAATTTACGGGTCGTTACAGTGTCAATGGTACCCTCATTGCTCTCATACCCAAAACCACCAACTTGGATCATGTCACCCACTTTCGGCCAATATCATGTTGCATTGTCATCTACAAAACTATCACCAAAATTCTCGCTGTTGGACTGAAGCCAATTCTCTTGCGAATTATCTCACCCAACCAAGCTGCATTCCTTCCTTATAGAAGCATCATTGATAATATCTTACTTACACATGAATTAATAAAGGATATAACTCTAAGTACATTTCCCCTAGATATATGATGAAACTTGACATTCAAAAGGCTTTTGATTCCTTAAATTGGAACTCCATTATGGTTATTCTTATTCACATGAAGTTCCCAACCCCCTACATTGCTTGGATATATTCTTGTGTCTCTACTGCAAAATTCTCCATCTTAGTCAATGGAAACTCCCTTGGTTTTTTTGGCTCTAGTCATGATGTGGGACAGGGAAATCCGATATCCTTTTACCTCTTCATCATTGTGATGGAATACTTTAATCAACTATTACTTCAAAGAGTCCATTATAAATCCATCAAACTTCATCTAAAATGTAGAATGCCCACAATTGTATCTCTTATGTTTGCTGATGACTTGATCATCTTCTCCAAACCTGATCAGAGCTCCATTACATCTATCAATACCAATTTACATGTCCTAAAATTTGCTAATGGACTTGCTGTGAATCATGATAAATCCCATATATTAGTTGGTGGCCTGTCTGAACAAGATTCCCTTAACATAATACAACTATCTGAACTGCAATATATGCCACCAAACTCATTTTACTTAGGCATACCCCTCTCTACAACAAAACTTTCAACCAACCAATGCTTGCCTCTTTTTGATTCTATCACGTTTAAACTTAATAAATGGCCAACTCAGCTCCTCTCTCAAGCTGGTCGCCTGACAATCATAAACTCCATTATTGTCGCTATGGTGTCTTACATCTCCAGAACCTTCATACTCCCAAAGAAACTCATATCCATATTAAACAAGGCTTTCAATCACTTCTTGTGGCATGGTGATTGTTTTTCCAAAAAACCTATTCCCTATGGGTATCACAAAATTAACAAGCCAAAATATTTTGGTGGTTTGGGAATTCTAAACCTTCACTATGGAACAAAGCTACAACCTCCGGGCACTTTAATAACCTTTTAATTCCAGATCACTCTCTGTGGGGAGCTTGGATGATGAATCATCAGACTAAAAATAAAAAAAATTGGACCATGGACTAGAACAGCTCGTCTATTTGGTCGTTTAGAACCCTGCTCAAACTCAGAAATGATTTCCCGCCTATGGTCAAATACAAAGTTACTCCTCTAAGCAACCATAAATTCTGGCACACTCCTTGGGAAAAAAGAGGTGTCATCCTTGAAAATTTACTAACTTACAGTCAAAAAGCTAGCACTGGCATCCTTGACAATGCTCTCGCTAGAAATTATGTTCTTAATGGAATTATCAATTTTCCATACTGTGGCAATCAGGATATCAGGAATTTATGGTCACTTTTAGCTGACGAACAACATATAACCTTTGAGGCTGATGTTGCCTGGGGGACTTCTCTTAAGCCTCATACCATTGGTAAGGTGTATAAGTTCCTCATCATGAACATACATCCTACCATAGACCCTTGGCACAAGCGCATATGGAATCGCATTGGGAGTCATAAGGACAACCTGCTCATGTGGAAGGTTATTCATGATGCTTGCCTAACTAAACAAAAATTGCTCGCTTGTGGCCTTTGTATCAATACTAACTGCAGTTTCTGCAATTCAAACCTTGAAACCAAAGAACGTCTATTCTTTGAATGTTCTTTCGTTCATAAATTATGGCACAGAATCATTGTCGTTTATGGCTATGTTGCTAGAATCGGTTATTTTGCTTCACAATGGCAATGGATTTTCATGAATACTAGATGGAAAACTAATAAGGATTGTATGCTTCTTCTCATCTTATGTAAGACCATACGTCATATCTGGCATGAAAGAAATCAAAGGCTGTTTGAACGAAAATCTACAATTGAAGAGGAGCTTTTTCATGTTGTTATTAACGACATTAGAAACTCTATTTCCATCCTTAGATCTGATAGTGCTCTCAATCCTGGCCCTCAATGATGATTGAGATTAATATTTCATCTGCTTTTTAATTTTCTTTTCTTTTTTTGCTTTTCTGTTATGCTTTCCTTCCATCATGTATTGTAAGTTTCTTTCACTTCTATGTTATTCAATAAAGTGGTAGGGGACAACCTAACCCCACTTAAACTCCAAAAAAAAACAAACAAAACTCTCCATTACTTATACACACATGTGTAGCACATGGGTATGGCACGTAGGGAGGGGGGTAGGGTTCGGTTGTGAGGATGATGGAGGAGGATTATGCAATGGTGATGTGTGGCAAAAGAAATATCATGATATTTTTCTCACATTTTTGCCTATAAATACAAGCCATCCATCCTCACTTTCATTGACACACTCTTCTTTTATATTTCTTAAGCTTCTACATCTTTGTCCTCCTCTACATTAATGGCTTCCATAGCCTCTTAGGAAAATTCAAAAATAGTGTCGAAGTTCTGTCAAAATAAGTCGTACAATATAGAGAAATATACCACTTTGAGTTCGAGATCGAGTTAGTGATTTTCTCCTTCTTCTCCTACCAAGACCATATCCATCTAAGCATCCAACCACCTTTGCAAGCCCAAGGCTAAACCCTAGGGAGTCTTAGTGCAAGATTCATATGCTCGGTTCCGGAATAGCGGAGCTATAGTCGATTGAAAGTTAGATCAAAAGGATATTAGGTAAGAAACCCTCTAATTTCTTTAATAAAATCTATGATGATATGATATGATTTATGTGCTTGTTTATGATGATTGTTTATCATGTTTGGAGGTGATAATATATTTGTTTGTATGTGGAAACAATTCACGTTAAATATACGTCGAATTTACACAAAGGAAATCACTTTCCTATATGAATTATAAAAGTGTTACGGCATATTTAACCCTCTTTAAACATGAATAAAATGGTTTATAAATGTTTTATAAACATTAAAACTCATTTTGGTAAAGTTTGAAAAAGATTTGAAAATGGAGTCAAAATAAGCGCGTAGTGTAACGGCAGTTCGCAGTTTCGCGCCGTAAAAGTTAAATTAATGTGTAGAATGGAATATAGCTTGGAATTATTCGAAATAAGTATTTTTCGAACTCTTATAACTATAGTTTTCAAATGAAGAAGAAAAATCAAGATTTCATTGAGTAGAATTTGAGTTATGTTCAAATCAAGTTTTTAAAAACATCGCGGTTTGATAGTTTTGGGAACCAAAGTGGCAAATGCTTTAAGATTGATATTTTTAAATCTTTAAAAATATGAAATAAATTTTATAAATATGTTAAAATATTTTAAAAGGGATTTGAGTTATAAAAATCGACATAGATGAAATGGAATTAGTGTTTTGAACAAAGAAGCTATAAAAATACTATTCGCAGTAGTTTTTGCAGCGGTTTCAGTAACTTTTGCAAATTATCAATCTTTCTAGTAATCTTTTCAAATGAATAATTAAGTATTTTGAAGATGATTTGGAAGTTTTATATTTATTTCAAAGGATTTTTAAATAAATGGTTGAAGGAAAATTGTTTTAAACAATATTTGGAATTGTGTTAAGTAAATGAAAATTTTCTCTAAAAGATCATATAAAAGAGTTTAGACTTGGTCAAATAACTTGACCACCTTATGGTGACAGAGAGATAGTTTCTAGACCCGAACTTGGACAAGCAGTGTCTGGGTTCCGCTTTGGCTGTCTGGACTGGCCCGATGGAGGGGATAGTAAATTTGATTTACTCGGACCAAATTTTCCTAAGATAAAAAGAGATTTGTAGATTTCCAAAAGTCAAACAAGATGTTAGAATAATAAGATTTTGGTGATATATAATGTGTATTGTTTTAACTCCGTATTAAATTCTGAGGAGGGAAGTCCTACTATCTGTATGAATTTAAAAGGCGATTTCACCATTATTCGACGAATAGTACATGTTAAATACAGAAATTAATATTAAAGTATAATTAGTATAATTTCTATGTATCCTTTTTACTCAATACAAATTGGTTTGGGTTTATAGTAAACGATGTCTTAAATAACATTGTTCTTGACCCATTTAAAAGTTATGATTTGAAAATAAATAATCTTTGTTAAGATTTAAGTAAATGAGTTGGAAATATTTTCCTAAGTAAAAGGTGACATGATTCGGAATTATTCGAAGATTTATGTGAAGACCCGTTTCTTCGACTCTTAGAAATCGACACTAATACATCCTCGGTATTCATGTGCTGCAAATCCAAGTGCCGAAGAAGCGGATTCTCAAGGGTAAGAAAGAAAATAAAAACAGAAAAAAATCTTACATATATTATTTCAGTATAAACTTTACAGCAGAATTAAAATACATTTATCAGAGTTAAACATGGACAGTTATAAATTTTTATCCTTACAATTTGTGAAATACTACAGTATAAGAGTGTCGTGGAAATAGGTAAAATTCTTCAGAAAAATCTTCTAACTCCATGCTTCGAGCTCCATCCAGCTTTCTTCTAAACTAAACTTGACTACTAGGCTACCCAGGGGAAATTAGGGCATCTAGAGTTTAAGGAAAGAGAAAAATAAACTCTTGGTCAGTCATAAGACTGGTGTGAGAGCACAAAATAAACGTTTTGAAAACAAAAAGGTATCTCATAAGGCCATGCTACATATAAACACGGAATGGGTTTTTCCTTATGATAACAAAATCATTATTACATAAAAACACTTGATATTATTTTTAATGACATATCTTTGAAAACATTTGCAAGTAAACTTATTAATCTTAGTCAAAATTGTTACCATTATTAAATTCCAGCATACTAGGCTCTACAAACAAAATAGCAAGCACTTATTGGAGAATGGATTCCATAGAAATGACCAGGTGAAGGGACAACTTCCGACAGTACATCTCTAGAGGAATGTACCAAGGTCAACAGAACATCTGTACCTCTACCAACACAAGACCGACCTACCTTTCTCACTAGATAGTATCGAATATGTCATCACCCTTATCATTACTGACCTATCCGAGTGCTCGATTACCATACACTACATTAATTTACATCCCGAACGTCATAGCGGGAAGAAATATATCTGGAAGGGGATAATCATACCCTAATGGTTGTGAACCACATAGCCTTGCCGCATCTATCCTGTTTCGGTCATTTCCAGGTGTGAGGCTTGAGGTAATGATTACCTTTTACTTTGCACATCATCTTCCTTTGAATGTCACACTGCCATTCCATCGATCACTATTGACTTCCACAAACATACAACCTCCGAGCTCATACATCTCAGAGAAGGGTGTTAAGCTAAGAGAAGTTGCTTTCTTCGCTACCAAACAGATGTATGTTTATAAAAGTTAATGATGAAATATCAAGAATGCAATGTCAGACATCCATCCATACAAGTTCGTTCTGGGACTGAACGAAACCAAAGGCACTCTGCTACTACATCCTATTAGGAATTAACCCTAGGATTACTAGCGAGAAGTCTTTGCAACCCAAAGAGTTTTAGAAATGAAGGGGCCATCTGTAGTTTAGTTTTTGGGAGCTAACCAGAATTATCAAAAAGCAGTCCTTTCATCCCGAAAATCCATGATCTTCATTCTTCATTCTCCCTATCAGGACTTTATTTTTCATATGCATACATTGGTTTGAAGTGGTTTTCGGATAGGGATTTCCCCAGATCCAACCCCGGTTCCTTCGATCCAATCATCGATAAAAAGAGGTTTTGTGAATAGGGAATCATTCTTTAATTAATTAAGTTCTTTTTATCAAAAAATCTCTTTTAGAGATATACAACTTTTAAAACACTTCTTTTCGGTATATGCAGAATTATTAAACCCCTCTTATCAAAACCTTTGATTACTTCATTTTTTTAAACTTAGAATAATTCGAAATCATTTCATTTTACACTGAGGACAACGTTTCCAAAATCATTTCATTTAAATCTTAACAAGGATTTATTAAAACTCATAATTTTGATTGGGCTAAAATCAAGTTATCTAGGATGTTAATCCCAAAATCAGTAAATATTAAGTGAGCAGAATCTATAGAAATCATCTAATTCTACTTAATATCAATTTCCATATTCAACAAATACTATGGAAGGAATAATGGTGAAATCACCTTTTAAATTTCATGAATAGTACGAGTTCCCTCTTCGGCCTTTAACACCGAGTATATGAAGATCATCTCTATAAAATCCAAGTTGTTCAAATCTTGAAAAATATTTTTTCTTTATTCTTTGGAAAATTTCGATCCAAGTAAATAAAATTTAATATCCCCTCCATTGAACCAGTCCAGATAGCCAGGGAGAGCAAGAAATTGGTTTTCCAAACTCAAGTCTAGACACTATCTCTTTGACACCCATAAGGCGGTCAAGTTATTTGATCGACTCTAAATCATTAAAACATTTTAATCATTTCATAAATCCTTCAAATTTCCTTTAAAACACTTTATTAATCATTTAAAAACATTTATAAAATAATTGGAAAAGAATTGTTAAGTTTAAAACTATATTTCAAAAGTTATAGAAAAGTGGTGTGAAAAAGTACTATAGAAAGTGTCTTTTAAGCTATATTGATCAAAACGACTTTTTATTATTTGAAAATTCATTTTTACTACTCAAATCACTTTTAGAATATTTTAAAAGATTTATTCCTTATTTTTAAATAATTTAAAACATCATTTTCTAAGAAATCCAGTTTTGAATTCCGAACTGCAAAACTTGTTTTACTCATATTTCAAAATCTACTTATCATAATCTCGATTTTCCTTCTTTGTTGGAAAACTATAGATATAATAGTTTGGAAAATTCTTATCTTGAAGAATTTTGAGCTATATTCCAACTTTTATACTTGTTTGACTTTTATAGCGCAAAATCGCAAATTACCGTTACGCGAAGCGCTTATTTTTAACTAAAATTTCCATTTCTTTTCAAACTTCACCAAAACACTTTTATGTGTTTATAAAACATTTCAAATATATTTTAAACCATTTTTAAGGGGTTTAACAATTCCATATACACCATTTCATTAATTCAAGAAAAGTGATTTCCTTTGTGTTTATCGACGTGTATATTCGTGACTTGCATATAATTTCAACATTCATGAAAACAACCAAACTTGATGACCAAAGCATATTAAACATCCATTTGCAAACATCATATCATCATCCAACATATAGTATAATAGTTTAGGAGTTCTCACCATTACTTCTTTATAACTTTGCTAACTGGATAATAGCTCGATTACGATCGCATGAAAGCTATTGAAATTGGTCCTTAGACCCTTGAGAAGGCTCGAAAAAGAATTGAAGAGGATGGCCAAAAGTATGTGTGATGCCCCACCTCTATACTCACACTAGCCAAGGACACTACAGAGTAATGCCGTCAACTAGCGCGAAGAATAAGGCTGTTGAGGAGCGACCATCCGTGTAATTGCTTTGCGCGCCGATATGTCAGATAGTATAACATGCATTTCATTTCAAGAGGAAATCCGACATATCAAATACAAACTCAAAGCTACCACACAGTGGCTAAGTGGACCTCGGAAACAAATATAGAAATAAACATAACATAAATCAGTCACAGATGTTCATATCTCAAAGGCGGAAACAGATATGAATATAACACATAAAAGTGTACATCAGAGTAGTGGTCAAACAAGATCCACAATATCACAAAAGAATAGATACAAGTGCTAGACAAAAGAATATGTATACATCATGGAGTCTCTATCTCAAATGTATAACAACAAAAACTACCAATCTAATGTAGTTAGGCAAAAGTCAGAAGATGATCCCAAAATAAGGAGTCAAGCAGAAGCACCTGTAACATCTCGGTCTGACCCAAGTATTATTTAATAAGAAAATAATAAACGGATCAGTCTTACTATAATTATCCTTTATAAAATGAGATAAGAGTAGAGATATAACTAAAACGTATGATAACAATAATGTCAAATTGTGACAAGTATGCTTTAAACAACAACAAAATCATACAATATCTCAAGAATCTCAAAGCACCAAAAAGAATGTCATATTCTTTATTTTATTCACCAAACCACAATTATTGACAAATATGTCATTGCCAATCACATAAAGAGGTGAAACACAAATTCTAGAAATCATCAATTAGAAATCCAGAATCACAAAGGGGGGAGGCCTATCACAAACGGGAGCATGAAAACTCACCAACACGTGTATCACAAACGGAACGCTATTCCATGGTCGCTAACCATCAATTTTGAGCCAAAGTTCCACAAACGGCCTGAAGACCACGGGTGGCTACCCCGCCAAATTGAACCGAAGTTCCACAAACGGGGATTGTAATCCCCAAACAAACAAATAGACATCGCACATCGCTAGTCTAAATCACAAAATGATCATCATCGATCAATAAAAGTGTCGATTACAATAAGCTAGTAAATATATGAGTTTAGCTTCATGTCCCATAACCACTAGCTTAACTTAAATATTTACGAACAAATTGTAGATTCCCACTCGAAAATTATCATAAGAGTTCAATCGAACAAGTCCAAGAATTAACCGGCAAAGTAAACGCAAGTGTTTCATACCACTTGTTTTGCTAAGCCGTTTAATTAGATTTCTCATACGAATGAGGTAAAGGTTTGTATATACTAATAGATTAGAAAACAGTTTTATAAACGAGCTTTGTAATTAAAAATAGAGTTAAAATCATCTTTGTAAAAGAGTTTGAATATTTACTACTAGTATAGAAACCTTTGTATTTTAAAGTGACAAATCATAGAAATGATTGTAGAAACAATCAATCACCAAAATCCACATAAGAAGACATGAATCAAATGCAAAGAAATTGATACTGAATCCATCAAAATGGATATTCTTAAAAATCTCGAAAAAGAAGTCATCAAAGTCAATAATAAATGATAACAATAAATCGGATAATCACGAATCGATAAAAATTGGAACCTCAAGCAAAATAGGCAAAATAGGCAAAAACAAGCAGGTCAGTCAACTGGCCTCTGCAGTCAGTCGATTGATCCAGAAACCCGAAAGTTTCAGTTCCTGCAGTCAGTCGACTGACTACAGAGGCCAGTCAACTGGCTGGCACTGAAACTGTTTTCCAGCCTATCAAATGAAGAGCAAACTCTCACCATTTGTAATCGGACGAGCATTGGGCTTTAGGGGTTTTTGCCAATCGACAACCCAGTCCTATAGGCTCTTCGATACACCACCAAAAGCATGTTCATAAATCAAAGCTAGGATTTTCAAAGTTTTGACTTCAAAACACCAAAAATTGAAATGTTCACCAAATCAATTCAAATCAAAAGCAAATGAATATGCACAAGTGTTAGGAATTCATACCTAACAACAAAGATAGCTATAGACATAGATGTGAGTTAAAGAACTCACCTTTAAATCCAAAAACGATGAAGGAGAAGCTTGAAAGCAAAGGAAGATCAACTACTCTTCAACTTCAACTCTAGAAGCTTGAATCTAAGCTCAAAAGAAGAACATTTCCTAAGTTAGGTTTAGGAAATTTTTGAAATTAAAGAGAGAATGAGTTGGAGAAGATGAAGAGGATGCTTACCTAAGCTTCTCTTTGATTTTGGAGCTAAAACTTGAATTTGCAAATGAATCTAGGGCTTAGGAATTTCTAATTTCCCATTCCTTTCCCCATTTTTACTTAAGCTTGAATGTATTAGGAAATGAGGATGAATGAAGAGGGGAGGAGCTGAGTTAGGGTATTAAGATGGGTTAGTGGGCTGAAACCCAAACCCAAGCCCAAAGTGAAAAAGTCATAATTTTTACTCGACTCCAAACATATCGATGTTTATACTCAAAAAAGTTGTAAACGCCATTTTGGACTCAATGGAGGTGGTCTCGAGTCCCAATTCGACTGTTTACAAAAAGTAGCTTTTCGGACTTTAATCCGATTAACGATTCTATATTTAAATAAAACATTTAAATATACAATCGTAAAATATGCGGGTTGTTACAGTATGGAAGAGAAGTGGTAGGGTGTGACGACCCGGCTTTTTCTCCACAAAAAGTCGTATCATCAAGAAGAAAGAAAGGGATAGAAAAGAGATAAGATAGAGAAGAAAGAAAGAAACACATCAGAATCTAAACAGCGGAACGAATAAATTATATTAATCAAATAAGATATTACATTGTATCATATACATCAGAGATACACAGCTTATACAACACATACTAGACAGTTATAAACATCTGTCTAGTCATTACAACCCAAATACAACTCAACAAATGACTCATACAGACTAACACAGCGGAACACTATATCTACGAACGCTGAAGCCTCCTGCTCCATTGCTCCTCCAAAGATTCGTCAAAGCAAACCTGAATCCCTTGGCTACTCGTAAAAATTTGAGTACCCAAGAGTTTAATAAAACAAAAAATAAACACTTGGGTCAGACATGGGTCTGGTGTGAGTAAACGGTTTAAATTGCTTAACTTCAAAACCTTTTGAAAACAAAGGTATCACGTAAGACTTCCCACACATAAACATGGAAAAGTTTTTACCTTACGCTAACCAAAACATTTGATAGGAAATCCAGTTATATTATAATAGGGTCTAGGGTTTTCAAGTAAAATACAGAAATAGCTGGAATGCTTACATCTCACGTTCCAACATAGTTGGGCACAACTAAATCGTACGGCACTTATTGGATTTTGGATTCCATACAATGGCAGAGCTACCGGGGTACCGCTCGTCACAGTACGTGGCCTAGATCAACGTACCGAGGATCACGCCCAATCCCCTGCAACACAAGGCCGGAACATCCCTTACTGGATAATTCCCGCATAAGAAACCCCGTGGTTGCGGCCAAACAACCACCCACACAGCCGAAATAAAAAAAGGGACTCTAGACAGAGGAATCTTATACTACTTGGGTGCTACCCACTAACCTTGCTGCACCTCCCCTGTTTTAGCCATTCCCGGTTGATGAGGCTTGAGGCTCACGATTACCTTTAATCAGAACACATCACTTAGAATGCTCATCGTCCACCTGACGATGTTCTGAAAGCATTCAATCCATACAAGTTCGTTCCGGGTTCGAACGAAACCGAAGGCATTATCTCGTTACACTCATTTTGGAATCACCCTCAGAGTTAACGACAATAACCCTTGCACTCTGAATCTTCATCTTCACTTGAGATTCACGATCTATCGTTAATTTGGATCGATGTGGTATTCGGGTCTCCAGACCTGGAAATCCGGTATACGGAAACCCGATCCCGGTCTCATCGAAATCCAAAACGTATCTTTTAAGGCCAAGTTGTTTAAAGGTTTAAACAATTTAATTTAATTCAATACTTGAATTTACACAGCATTTAACACAGATAAATATCACACATTTATCACAGATATATCCAATATCATATCACAGAATATCATAGCATATCATTTAATAGATATCAACCAAATCAGATATTCTACACAAACAATCATCCATAAGCAAACAATTATTAACCCTATATTATAATTAATTTAATTATCTTAAATTAAATTAATTACTTAAGAATTAATTATCAAATCTTGCTTAATCAATCATTAATTAATTACAAACCTTTAATTAATTAATTACTCATTAAATATTAATCATCCTTGATTAATTATTAATTACATAAAGTAATTATCCTTTAATTAATTTCACAAATTAATTATTCTTAACCATTAACAGTAATTAAACTTTAATTACTCTTATTAATTAATTACATTAATCCTTAATTAATTAAACTTTAATTAATTACCTCCATTAATTAACCTTAATAAATTATAAACAGTAATTATCATCCTGTAATTACTTACCTTAATTAATTAACTTCTTAATTAATTATATTAATCCTTTAATTAATTACACCAAATAATTAATCCTTAATTACTTCTCCTAAGTAATTATCCTTTAATTAATTACATCTTGTAATTATACATTAATTACTTACAGTAATTACACTTATTAATTTCATTAAGTATTTATACTTAATCAGCATCAAGATTATCTTTAATTAATTTACAAATTAATTAACTTAAATTAATCACATCCATTTACTATTTACAATTGAGTAATTCATTCCTTAATTACTCTTTAAACCAATTAATTAATCTTTAATTACAGATTAATTATTCCTTTAATTATTAATTAATAAACCTTAATTATCAATTAATAAAACTTAATAACAAATTAATTCATCCTTAATTATTAGTTCATTAATCCTTAATTTCCATTTGATTAATCCATAATTAATCTTTAATTACAAATTAATCACTCCTTAATTAATAATTAATAAAACTTAATAACAAATTAAGTACTTCTTAATTACTAATTAGTTTACCTCTAATTACTTAATTAATCAATCTTAATTACTTAATTAATTAATACTTAATTATCAATTAATTTATCTCTAATTAATTAACCATACCCTTAATTACAAATAAATAAATCTTTAATCATTAAAATCTTATTTATTAATCCTTTGGAATTTATTGTCATTAACTTATCTTAAAACCCTTAATTAATCTCAAAACTTAAATAAAACATTTATTATTAAAAAAAATTTATTAAGGAATGTTAAAACTTGATTCTTATTTAACCTTTAAAACTTGTTAATATTCTAAAGTATTGACCCGAGACAAAACAGGACTTGCCCGAATTAAAACCCGAGTCACCCATCCCCTACCCCGAGACCAACCCCGAGTAAATCCTTCTTCTTTTTTTTATTAACTTCGATTAATTTTTAAAACTGTTATAAGGACTCACGTACGACTCGAAGCAAACCCGTACAAAATCTTACACTACCCCGAGTCCAACCCGAGGCACTCCCCTTCTCCTCCAACAACAACATGCCCAAACGTGCACATGCACGTGTACAAGCCACCAAATCGCCTCCGACCCTCGCTCCAGCCATCTCCAAGTCACCAACGATCTTCCTGATGAACTCGACCCCTCGGCCTCGTCGAACTCGCCGCGACACGAAATCGACCAATCCAGTCGAAACTGGAAACAAACTATCACTTGAAAACTTCCTCGAACCCACGACGCCGACCACTAGCACCGCTGTAACTCCGGCCATACCTTGCCGACCCTCCATGCTGCCATCTCCCAAAGTTTCAAGCAACTCGACTTACCAGAGGCTATGTTGCGATCAATAATTCCGACCCTGACCAATACCATCCCTAAACCCTAGTTCAACTTCGACTATCAACTCTGGCCATCAGAAAAATCCCAAACAATTTTTCCCGCGTTCCCCCACTTCCAATCCTCCTCCAGCCCAAACCCCATAGAGAAACTCGCCGCCGATCAACGTCAATTGACGAAAATGCAAAAATCGATCATCCCAGAATATATCAACAATTACTACAATAAAAATTCTGATCTTAATGTCTAAATTCATCATTTTCCTTAACGTTTCAGTTTATAAAACCAAAAATTGAAATAAGCATTATCAATTTTTAACCCATTTTTAAATTTCACTGTTATTTTCCATATCCCAGAGAGTTTCAAACTTAATTCATATAATTTAAATTTTAAAAACTAAATTGTGTTTAAACAAATACTTTTGTTTGAAACTCAAGGCCTAACAGTAATTAGTTAAGGTGATTTGAATTTTAAAGTTAAATCTAAACCCTGTATCTGTAAACAGAGATGAACATGAACATAACAGACATGCACACCTTAATATATTCATATATATCCAAGAATCCATATACATACAAGCATAATTTATACCATACATTAAAGATCATTATAAGCAAACAACCTAGACAGATTTAAATTACTTTTTAGAAGAAAGTTTACTCACTAAAGAAAACAGAGACCAGGTTTTGTATATACAGACCTGCTCATACTATATATACATATATGTCAACACAATTTATATTCAAGTGAAAACATCATGCAACAAATTTTATCCACAGATTTATCACATGCAGTAAAGTTTAGTTCCAGATTTAAACTGTTTTTAAAAGAAAAAGCTTACTCACCAGACATAAGCAGAGAACAGTTCTGTTCTTGTTTTCCTGGAGCTTTGTATTTGAATCTTATTATTGAATTGATCCTTATTGCTTGCTGTTGTTGAATTTGAACCGAAGTTGATTTACTTGTTTCTTCAGTTTGAGAATGTTTTACAGGCTTGAATGACAGTGCTTTGATGATTTCTTATTTGCATTTGCTTTAGAGGAGATTGCAGGCTTGAGAACAGTTTACAGGGTTTGATTATGAACTTGAGTTGTTTTGATTTTGAGAATGTTTGCAGTGTTTGTTTACTTGCTTGAATTTCTGGTTAGAGGATTTGAGAAATGAATTGATTACAGGGATTTTGTGTTTGAGCTTGAAGAATGTTTACAGGGTAGTGATTTTTTCTGGTTTGAGAATAGAACAGGTTAAGTTTCTTTGCGTTTAGAAAATGAGAAGATAGACAAGGAAATGAAGAGGAAGATATATGTTTATATAAGTTAATTTAGATTTTATTAAAAATAAAAGAAAATTAAAATAAATGTGACACTTGTCCTAACCTTACTTAGTTTGCTAACACATGGTATTTAAGAGATTATTAGATTAACACATGTAATACTACATGCATAAATATTTTTAAATGATTTTAAAAGCTTTTTATATTTATTTCCTAATTAGATAAATACATATCTTATTTTATAAATGCTTTTCTTAATTTATAAAAATAAAACTTTTTAAAAGAAAATAAAATAAAAACCAATTAGATTTTAACTAAAAAATATATAGTATATTTAATCCATTTTAAATGCTAATATAAAACTTTTATATTTATCTATTATCAACTAAATATTTTATAAATTCATATAAATAAATTCCTTTAAGGAAAATGATATAAAAGAAATCTTATTTTTAAATAAAAACTTTATTCATATAATTTTAAATCCAAACTATATTTTTAATTAACTCTTTATTAAATTGTTTGAAAATAACAATTTTACCAATTAATTTAAAAGATTATCACATTTTAAATTCCCCGAAATCCCGGGATATCACATAGGGCTTCGACCTTAAATTCACAAAACTAGACCCGAAAATAGGTTATCTTCTCTCTGATTTTTGACCCTCTTACTCTCAAATTTTGAAAAGTTGTTAATTGGAAAGTTGTTGCAATTTTCTTTTCTCTTGAACTCTAAAAAAAGGAACACTTGATTTCAGTTGTTTGAAAGAATTTATGATCAAAAGAAGATAGGGTATTCTCGGATTCGTAAAAACAAAGCCCAAAAATGTACTGTAAAAAAGTGGTATTTTGACATAGTTAGACTCAAAACTAGTAGAAGTGCTAAACATGAAAGTTGTAGCTGCTGGAATTTCATGATTTGAAAAAAAAATTACTTCATTTGGATCTACTTTGGAGGAGTTATACTCGAATGAAAAAGAGGTATTTTCGGCCATTAAAACTGGGCTCGAAAATGCTTTGGAGAAAATGGAGTTTTGAGCATGGCTAGCTTAAAATGGGAAGAAGTGGTCAACTATAAAGTTGTAGCCAATGAAATTTTGAATGGTTCAAAAAATGAGTTTCCTTATTACGTTCTGATATGAGGAAGTTAGGCAAGAGTGAAGAAGGTGAAAAAATGTGATGAGATGGTGTGCTATTTATAGCCAAAGGAAGAGTATAAAAAATCCATATACACATCATCACCTCATGGCTTCTCCAATACACCTTCCCCCTCCCTAGGCATGACCATTATCACCCTTCCATGTGCCTATCACTTCCATCCACTTCATGTATGTATAAGTTGACTTATGTAAGCTTAAGGAGGAAGCTTACTTAAAATATCTTTTATTTTTGTATTATGTATGTATTTTTAAGTGTATATATATATGTATGTATACATATGTTCATGTGCATGTTAATGGATGCATTTATATGTTACATATGTGTACATGACATATAAACAACATTGCATTGATTCTGAACAACTTTCGTTTGATAAACCGTTGCCAATCGGAGAACCGATTCCCGGTCACATTTTCACTTATACTTTAACGTACATATATTTGTAAACAAAATTTGAAAACATTTTTTTATTATTTTAAATGAATTAAAAGGATCGTATTTGGATTATAAAACCATATAAATTAATACTAACAATTATTTATAAAAATTACTATTATACCGATAAAGCGATATCGATTTTTCCTTATATTTTCAAATCAAATATATATCTTTATAAAACTATTATAAATGATTTATTATCACTTTATAACTATTCAAAATGAATAATCATCATTTAAAATAATTATTTGAATAATTAAAATAATTATTAAATCGTTAAATCTTAATTTGAATTAAATAAATCAATTATCATAATTAAGGGTATTACATAACAATGTCAAAAACACATTTTATTTTCGAAAACAAATCAATTGATTTTATTTTATATTCTTGTTTAATTATAAAAGTAAATGCATGTATCCAGCTCCATGTACGATGTTTTACGATTATAGAGCTATTTATTTATAAAACAGTTTTCGACCATTTTATCGATTTACATTTCGAGGAAAATATTTTTGTAAATACTTATTCAAAATAAAATTACTATTACTTATTATCACTCAAATAATATTATTTGTATTATCAACCTTTTATTTGAATAGATTTAAAAATAAATATAATTTATCAAAGCGATAAATTTGCGGGTCATTACAATTTAAAAAGGGTTTAATTAACTAGAGAATCTTATAAATGAGGTTTAATTATCTCGTACATACTGAAACAGAATCTGATTTAAAAATGTATATCTCTAAAGAGATATTTTAATTGGATAAAAGATATTTATTAATTAAATAATGATCACCACATACTTGAAATCTTTTATCGATAATTGGTTCGGAGAAACCAGGATCGGACTTGGGTGATTCCTATTTGAAAACCACCTAGAACCAAAATACATTCAAAAGTGAAAACATGTTGAAGATAATGATTTTGAAGACAGAGAACTTCATAATGTAGGGGTACTTTTCACTAACCTCTGAGGTGATTCCTTTGTCATATATATGGAGGCAGTGGTTCCTTAACTTCGAAATCTTCAATAGAAGGACTACTCGCTATTAATCCTAGGGGTGATTCCCAAACAGGATATAGTAGGAGAAGTGCCTTTAGTTTATCCTGTTCCTGGATAACTTGTTTGGATGGGTGTCTGTAACAACCCGTAAATTTTCGATAATTTAATTTGTTAATTTAATAAATCTTGTTATTTAATATTGAAGAAATAGAAATTTGTAATTTAATAATGAAATGAATATTAAAATGAAATGCAACAATGTTAATTAAAGCAAATTATTAACAATTTGAATGAAATTCCAATGATTGAAATAATGTAAATGTTATACTTGGCTAAAAATTGAATATAAGAAAACAAACGTAAACATTGAATTAATTAATGAATCTAAAATATAATAAATGGTTATTGAATGAAATCAATGTTCTGTAAGTAAGTATAATATTTGTTTGAAAGTAATAAACTTAAATGTAATTAAAGGTTAATGGTAACAATTGCTATAAGTTACCTATTTGTTTAGTTCATAAAATTTAATTTGAAATCAGTTGCAGTTAATTGACTTAATTAGTGCAGTTAGTGTAGATTAAATTAGTAATTGGAGAATGTTAATTCAATAAGAAGTAACTAATGTAAATTATATTCATAATATGGCAATTGATTGAATAAAAATAATTGAAATTCAAGTTTGATTAATTTATTGGATTTTAAGCTATAATAAATGGATTATTGAAATTAAATTAAATGAAATATTACGTTAGTGGGAATTAATATGAAATGGGAATATATTAATGTAATAAATATAAATCGATGTTAATTATACCCATAAGATGATAATTGATTGAATAACAAGATGCAAATAAGAATATATGGATTTATTGGGAATTTAAATTTATAATTACTGGATTAATTGAAATTGAAATTAAATACTGTAAATTGTGAAATATTCAATGATAAATTGATATAGAAATTTGTCTAAAGGATTCTAAATTTACCAAGTAATCCAAATTGATAAAACTTGTAAATAATTAAATTTGAATTGGAAAAGTGATTTGATTAATTTAATATTAATTTATTTAATTAACTGAAATATAGCCATTTTGGCCACTGACTCGGATTTCGACAAAGCAAGTTTCATCGGATTCGTAACGGTAAATTATTGTAGGATTTCAAGTTTCGTAACGATCGGACTTGTCGTTCGATCGTATAGGCTCGAAACGCCTAGAAATCAATTTAATTGAAATCAATTGAAATCAATTTGAAATAAGCTGATTTTATCATAACTTCTTCATACGATTGAATTAGGACTTGAAACCTGTTCCATTGAGTTTATAATATTTGAAAGCATCTATTTTGATATATGGGATGACCCATTTTCGTTTCGGAGTTAGAACGGGCTTTTCGGGTCGTTTATCGTTCAAACCCAAATCAATCTAATCATTCGTTCTATTTCTGATCCGTCTATAAATAACCCGTTATAAACCCTAGCCACTCTTATTCTATTTGTCTGTATGAACATCTCTTTCTCAGCTCCTCTTTCCAATGGCAGACAAAACCAAAACCCTAGTTCCCAAATTGCCAATTTTAAATCAAATTCAATTCCAAAAATTTAACTTCTCCAAACCCTATCAAATTATACACCGTTTTGAAGCTCTCGACGAGCGCATCACAATTCTGTGATTCATTTTTCAATTCAATGCACCTTTTGTCCAGAAATCGAGAATGAACCGTGGCCATTCATATTGGATTTTCGACGATCCAACGGTGGATCGTCGACTATTTGTCGATCGGGGAGTGGCGATGGGTAGAGGAGGAGGTGCAGCATGCATCGGTGTCATTCGTTTATGCTATTGGCGGTCGGAGGCACCGCAAATCGATGGAAAAGGGGGTGGAGGTCGTTCATTTTCTGGCGAACTAGGGGCGGCCGCGTTGGGTCATCGGAGGCGGCTCGAGATAGGGCATGCGGCAGCGTTGCCTGATCATGGCCAGGTCAAGCGTACGTGCGGCATTGGGTGGCGACGTGCGATTGTGAGCAGTAGCCTAGGGTTTGCGTTCAATTTTTTTTGTTGTGGCCAGGTACACGTGGATGCTAGAGTAAGTGATGATTTATTTAATTAGTTATAAAATTTATTTTATAAATCATATGACTTCTAATCATCATAACTTTTCCATACGAGCTCGGATTTGGGCGCAATTTCTTGCGTTGGGATCGTATCTAAATTCCGGATATTTTGACGCTGGTTTGAACAAATTCTGAGACCGCTCAAATTTTGGGCTTATTTTGAATTTAAATTCAAAGGTGAGTGTTTTAACCCACTCACAACTTCTAAAATTTCTTATGTTTGTTAAATTAATTTATGATGCGATTAGAAATTTATTTATGACTGTTTGGTATATTTTAAATCATCATCTCAGTTAATTTGAATTTATTTGAATTAAATCGTTATTTAATTTATTATTGAATATAAATTGCCAGTTTAATACCCGTTATTGATTTTTAGTTCTATATTGATATTTATTGATTGATTTGGATGATGATTGTGATGGATGTTGATTGTTGCTGTTGGTTGAATGGATGTTGTATTTTATACCGTTATAAACTGCAAGTTCATTATGGATTTTTATTTATTTCTGGATGGCGGTTTGAAATGATATACAACCGTAAAATGTTTAAATTGCGGATTGAAATGATAAATATCCGTATCACTTGATCCTAGGGTAGAAAATTATATACGGACACCGGATTGGTTAAATTAAATGATTTTAAAATCCATAAATTTTTTATTTTAATCAATTGATGTTTTGAAATAAAATTTGATTTATATAAATTGAAGTATTTTTGGAAAAATCAAGTTTTATGATGAAATGTGAATTGGTATAAAAAGGAATTTCTTTAAGAAATTAAATCGAAAGTTTAAAGTTAAACTTTTAAGTATAAATGAAATTCTATCGAAATTGAGTTATTGAATTTGTTTGAAAATAACCTTGAATCGAAGAGCTTATAGGGCCGGGTAGCCGATAGGCGTAAACCCCTGGCGTCCGTGCTTATCCGATTGCAATTAGAGAGAGTTTGCACTTCATTTAAAATAGGATAGGAAATGCAGGAAATCAGGTTCAGTCGACTGAATTCTATGAGTCAGTCGACTGAGCTGAAGCCCGAGAATTTTTCAGGTCTGTGTTCAGTCGACTGACTCAGGGAATTTAGTCGACTGACCTGCTCCTATTTTGCCTGTTTTGCCTATTTATGCCCAATTTGCTTGTTTTTCCAAATTTAATCGATGTATGTTGATTCTAAGTAGTTATTATTGCATATTTGGTTTTGATGACGTATTCTTGACTCCATTCACAGGTTTTTATAAATGATCCCTTCGAATCGTATTAAAAGCTCGCTTCTCCAATTTATAAATTCTATTTAAAACACATACACAATTTCGCACTCCGAGCGAAGTGGGAGGAGAATTAAATGATTAGATAAAACGCGTGCAATGAACACGTGCATTCATCTTTTCAGTTAATTCCCAATCTATTCGTTTGAACGTTTTGACCTTTGGGTTTGGTTTACCGATTAGATGAGCTAAACTTTGTACTGCTTTGAGTGTGAAATTGACTAACGGATAGTAAACCGTTTAGTGTGAACGGGTGGTTATGGGACTCACGTTAACACTTTTAGGGTTCCTTTTCGGGAGTTTGTGACACATGCTGCCTTTGGGATAGTGTCTTCGGACTGTCTCCTTCTGGCTTGTTGCCTTTAATATCGCTTTTGGAGTTGGTCCTTTGCCCCAGCTCGAGAGATATTTGGGATTGTTGTTGCCCTATAGTATCGCTTTCGAAGTGGTTTCCTCACCACCGCTCGAGAGATATTAGGGTGTTGCTTTTTATAGCGCTTTCGGAGTGGTTCCTTCACCACCGCTCGAGAGGTGTTGGAGTGGTTTCTTCACCACCGCTCTAGAGATATTGGAGTGGTTTCTTCACCACCGCTCAAGAGATATTTGGGTTTATTGCAGTTGGAATTTTCTATTGTTTCTTGGATACATATATTCCCTAGGTATCGCCCTTCGGTGTTGGTCTTTTGAGCCACACGATGTATAGCGGGTACCTTGTGGAACATGTATTACCTTCATTGGTATTGGTTAATTGCCTTTTTGGCTTATTTTGGGATATTGGTATCCTTTGTTTATTTGAGTTGCCGATGATATGAGGCTTGTTTTGTTATGATTCATCTTATGTTATATGATTGAATTATCTCCTTTAGAGATAATTGTTATACTATATGATCTTGCAGGTTCATTATTGTTCAGTTTATCTAACTAATTTGTTTAGCTAGACTGACCCGTGTATTTTATACTCGGGTCAAGCCGAGATGTTTTCAGGTTAGGTGCTTTTGGACTTAGCCTCTTTTGCTTCCGCATGGATTATTCCGCTAGTTTCTTTTGTCTTAGCTTTTGTGTAGTCCTTATCCGTTGTAACTCTGATATGTATTCTTGTGAACTCGTCTGTATATTGTGGTTTGCTATACCACTTGATATGTATCATTTTGTATACTCTGTTTTGTATCAGTATATGTGTTTATGATGATCCACTGTTCTGTGATGTATATTACATTTGAGTTGTTATATTCTGTTCTGATAGATCCACCAGCCACCTATGGTTTTGTTTTAAGTATTCATTGGATATGTCGATCTGCTTGGTATTGCAATTGTCGATGTACTCAATAGATAGTTAAAGCAAGGCTATAGATGGTCGCTCCTCAACAGCCTTATTCTCCACAATAGCAGACGTTATTCTTTCTAATAACCTTTGTTATTGTGGGTATAGAGGTGGGGCGTCACAACCAGTTTGTGATTTAAAAGACATTCCTTCAAACAATAAAATTTATCTAGCTTGTTAATTAAAATAGGAAATCAAAAGTTTTAACGTTTTTTAAAAACAACTTATGAATTTTAAATTCACTTATTTATTTATGTAAACATAACCAAAATTGTTTCTAAACAACTCATAGCAAAAGCTTTCAATTCTTAACCTTTATAATATGAAACTTAACCTATTAATATAATTGTTTCAAAAACTTATTCAAACAATGATTTTCTAAAACAAAAATGAATTAGACAACTTAGGTATATATTAATTCATACACAATATGAATAAACAGACAAAAGCAGCGTTGAATCCAAAATTATTGTCATTGATGACATATGAATAGTAAATTAAAGAACAAGTAAATGTTAAAATATATTAACATGATGAGAATACAACTGATTCAAAGGAAGAAATCAGATGCCCAAATCATAATCCAAAATTCATGCATGTAAAAGAGATAGAAAAAGTGGAGGATTAAAATAATATAGACATGATGACTTTATATATAAATAAAACAGAAGACTACCCTTAGGATGTAGCCAAAAGAAACACCTTGGATGATGAAATAATTCATATATTCAATTAATCAGTCTCTAAATATTGCAAGAATCGAGAGATAATCATCTTTTTGATTTAATTTTGTTTGATTTTTTTTTGAGTTTTGTTTAATTTTGAATGAAAAAATTGAAGGGAGATCCATTTTAAAGGAATAAGAGACACCTTTCATATTCTTTCCTTAAAACCATCTCCCTTTAATTCTCTATTAAATCTTCATGAATCTCTTCCCTCCTCTACATGCCAACCATAGATAATGCCATATGGGCCTTACAATTTCTAGAATCCCATTAGCAATAACCCTATTTAGATCAAATTTATATGTTCTACGTACTGAAATTGTATATTGATGCACGCATTTATAACTTTTTATGTACGCAATTTATTAAATACTAATGGTATTCAAAACTGTAACAACCCACCTTTTCAACCCTCGAAAGTCGACATTTAATACATCCATGGTATTTAAATGTCGGGCATCCAAGTACCAGGAAGGCAGGTTGTTAGGGTAAAAAAAAGAAAAATAAAAAGAACAAGGGAATCAAAATCTCATAGCGGAACGATAACATATAATATAACAAAGACAGTAAAAGTTGTTACTCTAAAATACATGGTATATTAGAGTTAAGAACAAACATCATCAGCCTAGACAGTTATAACTTCGTGACCTTATAATTGCTGATGGGTTTACATAATAATACAACGGAAAATAAAAATACTACAGTAGCTGAACATCCAGCTCTACTCCATGAGCTCCATATCCCACCAACGACAACCTGGAAAAATACTCAATCTGACCCGAACATTATAATAACATAACACCCAGATCAGCCTGGAAAACCATCATAAAAAAACTCAAGAAATGTGGTGAACATATAATAATATGTAAGACCACGTCGCTAAACACAAAACAGGTTTTACCTTACAGGAACTACTTCCACACATAAAAGAATGGAAATAAATTAGAACGAAGCTTAAACTTGAAAGAATGGGCATAGAAAAGATCAAAATCCAAAATTAAATAATGGATACAAATAATTAAACATTGCGAAGAGCGCAAGACACTTCCCGATGCAATTAAAAAAGAACCAATTCAAAGGTTTGAATCAAAAACAAGGAAATGGAAAATTTCCAACAATGACTAGAATGGTGCACCCCCTTACCAAAACTATACCTCTAGAAAATATACTTGAGAACTACGATGGCACTTGAAAAATGTACAAGCCGGACCTCGCCAACCTTACCGAGAATCCAAGTATTTCATATCTCTGCGTGCATACAACCGAATCCAATCTAGAGTAAATGTGAGGATACCCTAATGGGAGTAACCCTACATAGCTTAACGTCCACTCGTGCTTTTGTTTTAGTCATTTCTGACAAAAGATATCGACGCTCAAATGAGCAACAAATCATCTAAGATTGATGAAACACAAAAGGATAGCAGAATTGATAGTCAATAAATCAACTATCGAGAATGACAAAAAATGATCGTATATGGAAATTAAATCTCATATCCTTATCACCACTTGCCGATTTCAAACTTGTACTATCCCTCGATCAGCAATGAAGCCGTGCAAGTTGGGGCATTATTGCTTCTTAGACCTTGTCTCGACATACATTCTTATCTTTCGAGATAGAGACGAGTTTCCAAACCTCGGCGTTTAGTGTTAAGTATATGCTTAAATCTTTCCATATAAGCAATATCGCTTATGGAAATTATCTTTCCATAATCGAATCAAACTTTTAAAACATTTTACTCTCACGTGTGCTTGCTGTTCACATTACACATATTTGTAAAACCACTTTAAAAAACTCTTTAATATATTAATTTTAAAGAGCTAATTATATTTTTAAGTGTATTAAAAAGAAGAGTCAAAAACAAATATCATTAAAACATTATTTACTATAAACCCAAAATAATTTACACTTAGCTTTATTTTTAAACATTCTTTTTAAAAGATTTTCTTATTTATAAAATATCATTTATAATTTATAAAACAAAATTTATTATCCCAGAAGATAATAAATCAATTTAAAATATATTTATAAATTTAAAACAATGTTAGTCATCCCGGAAGATATTGATATAAATCTTTTATAAATTTAAAACCACATTAATTATCCTGAAAGAAGATTAATCAGATATATAATCTTTTTATAGATTTAAAACACATTAATTATCCCAAAGATAATTAATCAAATTTATAATCTTTTTATAAATTTAAAAAACATTAATTATCTAGAAAGAAGATAAATCAAATTTATAATCTTTTTATAAATTTAAAACAACATTAATTATCCCGAAGGAAAATAAATCAAATTTATAGTCTTTTTATAAATTTAAAACAACATTAATTATCTCAAAAAATTTAATCAAGTTTATAATCTTTTTATAAATTTAAAACAACGTTAATTATCCTAAAGAAAATTAATCGAATTTATAACTCCTTTTATAAATTTTAAACAAAACTTATTCTTTATTTCAAAATTCTCAAAAATACTTGAAAATATAGTTTAAACAACTTTTAAAGTGCAAAAACACGACCAAAGAGATGATATTTCATAAGTGACGATATAGCGATAATCACTATAGCAGTACTTACACAGATTAAATAGTATGTCAAAAAATTTTCAACCAAACATCGGTATAAGCAACATAAGAATATAAGTAGGATGCATATATCAATAAAATAATAACAGTGAGAAGCCCTTTAGGGTCTCTCTACAACAGTCCCTAGCAAAACAAGGGTTATTTATGCAATTTGCTTTTCAAGTGAGAAGTCAAATCTAAACAAACAATCAAACAATAATAACAAACATATTATTATCAACAATTAGCAATCAATAGCTAACATATCGTTTATTAATTAATCCACATATTAATTAACTTTCGAAAATAATCTTTTTACTTTGCAAGCACAGAACGATGATTTATTCTACTCGGTAAATGTCCAAAATAATCTATTCTGTTTAATTATTGCAGAATGGTGTTCTATTTTGGTAAATAAATATCACAAATGAGGTATAACTAATTTAACTACATTAAACATAATTAAATTAAATCATAGTTTATTTAGAGGTGAGTAAACTCACCAAAATTCCAACTAACGCTTTCGCATTCCAGTTCAGTCCAAAATCAATTCAAATAGCTTCAAATTCAAACAAAACTAATTCTAATGTGTAGATATCGTTGATACCAGTCTAATGCAAAAGACCGCATCCAAATCTGACCTTGTATGGAATAGTTATTTGATTTATAAGTTTTTGAATCAATTAAAACAATTAATTCATTAACTAACTATCGCTACGTTCCTCAATCCAAAACTTCTTCGCCCCTATGCACATGTACATATCTATACACCCATCAACACCGACCCTCTCTCTCCTCCTATCATCTACACACCACGAAACGACACCACACCACCACTATTCAACTCCATTACGCGAACTCCACCTCCGAACCGAACGCAAGAAGCTGGATCAAGTCGATACAAACGCGACCTGATACTCGAACTCGTGATAGTAAAATGTCATGTCTCCCAATCATCGACCGCACTCCATCAAAACCCTACCGGCTACCACTGATGCTCCATCACCCGAGCAACTCAAATCCACACCCGATTTTGCCTCTCGCCTCACCAAACTCGAGAAAACTCAAACCCTAGTTCACTATCAAAACGACGAGCAACTCCAATCGCAACCGCACGTGATGACACTCATATGGATTTATAGATCTAGTCAAAACAAACTCAACGAATCTAATTTGGTGATTTTTAGTGGAGTGTAGATTTTCATATTAATTTTTAAAGGGAAGGTTTTAATTTTATTGGCTTGTAGGAACAGAAAGAAAAGAGAAAGAAGAAGAGAAAACTCTAAGTGTTGAATAATCTTGGTTTGAAGTTTGGTTTATTCAAATATTTTTGGCACGTTGCTACATAGAATTTTGTTCACGTACGAACCGTGAATGACAAAACAAAAATATGATTGCGCTAAAAAATGCGACACAATCCCAAAACAATAATAAAATACACTAGTTAGCTTATTTTTGTTAAATTTCAAAAATACCATTGTTTTTCGAGAAATATGTCAGCAATAATTTAAATTTTATTCAAATTAAAATTTATGGAAAAATCCTATAAATCCATTTAAAAATACATCATAAAAATCAAGTCGTTTTATTAACAATTAGTTTTCTTGTTATTTTTTCGAACTATTTATTATTGTAAATAAATTTACAAAATGAGTTCAATATTATTATTTGTCAATTAAAAGGAGTTAAATAAGGAAATTAAATCCATTTAATTAATAATACATTTACAATTAAAATATTTATATAATCCCTATATTTGAATATAAGTTATTAAACTCTAAAAACCAATTATTTAAATATTTATAAATAATTAAATATTCAAAATCAAAATGATAAAATTCCAGGATGTTACAAAAACAAGTCAACTTTTTATTATTAACTAATATTTCACAAATATTAATTCATTTAATTTGTTTAAACTAACTTAGCATTTATTCTATTGAAATCCAATTTAAACATTCTACCGACATTGTATATCAGTGTGCATGTTTATAACTTTTATGTACGTATTTATTAAGTATTAATGGTATTTAAACAAGTTAAATAGAATTCAATAATTAATAGCTCATAAATACTAATTAATTTAATTAAATTTCAATGATTAACAATTAATTAAATAGTGTGGTTCCTTGGGAATATTCATCATTTTGGTTGTGTGACTTAAAGGTGTAAAATCGGTCGGCGATTAATATTGAACAATTCAAATATTAACGTTCACACGTCACCTTAGTTAGTAGTGTGGCATTTTGGTTGAATTTATCGTTTGCACTTCTTTTGGTAAAATTTAATTTTACTTATCATAAGCGGTACCCATAGTAATGATTATTTACACTAATTCTCTTTATTAAAACTATATCACATTAGGACTTATGGAATATGGTTTTGGTTAAAATCCCAACATCATCCACATTCAACTTTATAAGTCCAAGCACAAAAGCCTTGGTTCAATAATAATTATTATTATTAACCATGCTGCTCTGGCCAAAGACTTTGATTTTGTGTTGAGTAGAGTTGACCATGATACCAACTCCATATAACCGAGCAGTCGAATTCTCTACTGGATGGTGTTTAACTTCCAGTGCTTCAACTCAAACCCAACAATAGTCATTCGATGGGCACCATGTAATGGTTTAACTTTAATTAAAGTTTGTGTCCACATTGAAGTTCCACGGTATTCTCAAGTCGAGGTAATTGTGTAACATCATCATTTCGAGATTGTTTGTTTGACTTTAGTTATATTAACAAAAGGAGAACTCTCGAGTAAGTTATTTCATAATTATCTAATAACTATTAGTAATTTACCCCTTGGTGCCTCTAACAACCATGAATAATTTATTCTATTCAATACTAAGTTCTTCATATAACAATACATTACAGTGACATAAGTTTATATTTGTAGGAATGATCACCTCTTGTATCAATCATGCACACAAGGTTATAGAGTGGAAGATTCTAGAATGCTACTATTTTCAAAAATATTATTGAATCGGCTGGATTGTTCATCTGTAACGACCCATATTTTTACGGATCGAAAAGTTCGTAAAAATTTGGAATTCTTAGCATTGTTAGGTCGTTTCAGATTTTTGAGCAGAGATACGTGTAAATCCTAGGTCGTAAACGACCTAAGACATGTAGTAAGTCGTGTGCGACTTAGGGAGCTTTAGCTCCAACTTACCAGTTGCGTCATCATAGGTCGTTAACGACCTAAGAGATAAGTCATGACTGACTTAAGAGGGATAGGCGACCTAAGGATTCTGGGGTTAGGTCATAGGGGAGATAGGTCGTGTGATAAGCTTAGGTCGTGGGGTAGAGTTAGGTTGGCAACGACCTAAGAAAACTAGGCGAGTTAGCAACCTAAGGAGGCTGGGATAGTAGTAAACGACCTAAGTAGGTTAAGTCGTAGAAGACTTAGGAGTTAGGTCGTAAGAGGTTAAGTCGTGTCCCAGTTAGATCGTGTGTATAGTTAGGTCGTTAGACGACCTAAGGGGTTAGGTCGTGGCCCGGCTAAGTTAGTATGTCTTGTGAGTTGCTAAGTCGAGGCGGGTGTTAGGTCGTACATTCGTTAGGTCGTAAGTCGAATGAAGGCACTGATCTGTTATGTGTTAAGTCGTGACCGACTTAGGAGTTAGCTGCTAAGTCGTAAGTCGCAGGTCCACTAAGTCGTAAGTCGAAACATAGTTAGGATTACCCATTGTTTAGGTCGCATGAAGGCTCAAGTGTTAGGTCGCTGAGTCGTGAGCGACCTAGGAGTTGAGTCGTTTGTGTGCTAAGTCGCGTGGTGATAAGTCGCGCACCTGCGATGTGTTAGGTCGGCAAAGCAGTTAAGTCGAAGATCGTTGAAGTTATTAGGTCGTAATGTTTTGATAGGTCGTAGGTCGTGGCTCTATAGGTCGTGGACGACCTAATTCCGAGTGACGACTTAAGGAGATTTCAGCTATAAATACTCGTCCATTTCTCACTTTTTGGGATCCGGATTTCGAAGCGACGAAGTGCTGCCATTTTGAGAGATCTTCATCCATCGAAGATAGATTTCATCGTTTGAAGCGGATTGGTGATAGATCGAGCTAGATCCTTCGCTGTCCAGATCTGAAGCGTGTTGATTTGAGGTTGTTTAGGTGATTTGGTGAGTGGTGATTATCTCTCACACGGATCCAAAGGAGTATATCGGATCGTTGGTTTGATTTGGTGTTAAAGTAGAGATTTCCATGCATTTTCCTAATCATATGTGTAGATCCATATAGATCCATTGTCCATGATGATTTTACATCCATTTTACTACATGTTAACCTATGCAAGTTCATTCATCAAGATTATAGAGACATTGCTCATGTTTTCATGCTTGTTAGACTTTCGACTCTTTATTTACGAAATTGCCATTATTGTTATATTGTCTATTTAGATCATATTTGAATGCTTGATTACTTGGATTAATGTTTGACTTGATTGATTGCTATGAATTAGATGATTGATGATTAGATTTAGACCGAAGATGATTCAAAGCTAAGGGAAAGGCTCTTGAATTGGAAAAGCTGCTAGTGGCATATGTAGCGGATGATGAAGCTCTTATGCATAGATTTGATGATGAGGATGTTGAGATGAAGCTTTGCGAGGATGTGATGAAGCGAGGCATGATATGAGATAGTCTTGGTCTATTCCAGACGGGATCATTCCAAGCATGTTGACAACTCGGTGATATGGTTCGAGTTGAGGATAATGGTTAGCTCGAGAGGCGCTTGAGCTAGTATGAAATTAGTCGTCGAAGAGGATGACTAGAAGGCTGAGGTATCATCGTTGTTGAAGGTTCTAGCATGCTCAAAGCAAGAGTACGTTGGGCAGATTCGATAGTCCCTGAAGGCTACCGATTGGGTAGTCAAGTACTCTGGCCAGATTCGATAGTCCTAGGCACGGGTCACGATGACGTGCAGAGTTATGTCTAGAACCGGGGTTTCCATTAGCCCTTGACGGACGGATGAAAGAATGAGCCGGTCATTCAATTAATGATGATATCGAAGCAATGATAACAATGATAGCCAGAGTCATGGATGTTTGGTTGTATCGTCATTCGGTCTCAAGAGCGGTATTTTCTGGGTGCTTATCTGATCTTGGTTTAGGCCTTGGGGGTTTGTACTTGGAAAACATCGCCCTTGACTCGAGTGATAATTGCTTTACTTTAAATTGTATGCTCTGCTATGTTGCTTCTGCTTAGTGTGTGTCTGGGGGCTATCACTGTAGAAAGAGGTGGAGTGGGAGGGTTGTATTCCTATTCCTTTTCCTTTATGCTCTTTTGGTATGTTGTTAGTTAATTTACTACTCACTAAGACTGTTGTCTGACTCAAGGCTTTATGTTTTAACTCTTATTGCCTTGGGCTGTTCGTCCACTTTGGGATGGGCAGACTAGGTAGCAGGTGACAGGTGCTGTTCTTGCTTTCCACGGTGTTGATGTCGAAGACGAGCTGGAGGGTTGCATATTATCTTCTTATTATATGTACTGGGTGTTTCGTTGTTTGTATTTTCTCTGAGTGTTATGTAGTGAGGCTTGTTGTATTGACTATTCAGATGTTTGTATTCCACTATTATGAAGTTTTATTGATGAGATTCTATTCTGTGAAGCTTCACTATATGTATGTTCTATTGTATTTTGTCCATGCGCTGTGAGTAATACGATAGATTCTGTTGTTTTAATTTACCCTGACAATCGTCCATGGCTGCCTGGCACACTTTACAGCGCACTTTCTCTAGGATCGGTGCGGGGGTTATGGGCGGTCGTCACATTTGGTATCAGAGCATTGGTTAATCGATTTTACCCAACGCTCGCTGACGTAACTACGTATGAGAGACGTAATTGTATTTTGATGGATGATTACTATATATAATATAGTAGCTTAGTAGAGTTTTAGTCCTTTATGCAGTTGTTTCCCTAGGTGTGCTAATCATTCCTTTTTATAGATATTGAGAATGAGTCGAAGAGGGAGACCAGCTGCTAGGGAAGGCCGTGCTACTGAAGGGGCTGCTGATTATGCTGCTATGTTCGAAGCTATGATGACTTCGATCATGAGAAGGATGCCAGCTCCGGGGCCATCGGTGGATGTTGGAGTTCAAGTTCAAACTCCAAAACCGATGGATTTTGCTAACCTATGTAAGGACTACACTGCTCTTGGAGGGAAGGTTTTCTTTGGAACAGAATCAACCATTGAAGTCCAGAGGTGGATAGATGCTTGTAGAAGGATCTTTGGTGACTTGGGAATTGAGGATGCTACTAAGAGGAAGTTGGCATCAAGACAGCTTCAAGGGGGAGCTTCTGATTGGTGGAACTCTATTACCATCAATACTCCAGAGGAAGAGATTACTTGGGAGCAATTCCAAGTTAGATTTGAAGCTAAGTTCATTTCTATTGCTCAGAAGTCTGTTCTGTTCAAGAAGTTTGTGGAGCTCAAGCAGGGAGGAAGACCAGTTCTTGAGTATGTTTCTGAGTTTGAAGCTTTGTCCAAGTATGCCCGATCATATATTGAATCTGCTTATCAGAAGAATGAGAAGTTTGTGACAGGCTTGGACAGTTATCTTGGGAGACAATTGGTAGATCATCTAGACGATCCATTTGAGAAGCTTGTGGAGAAAGCTCTCAGGCATGAGAGTCTGTTTCCTAAGGAAGGATCTGTTGTTTCTGTGACCAGGGAAGAGTCTAAACCGCAACAGGGTGGAAACAAGAAGAGGAAGCAGCAGCAGCAAAAGGGTAAGGATGGCCAGAAGAAGCCGAAGGGCGAAGTGACCTGCTTCAATTGTCAGTAGAAGGGCCATTTCTCTAGGGATTGCAAGAATCCGAAGGTGCCAATGAAGTGTCACAACTGTGACAAGCCGGGGCATATCAGGAAAAATTATCCAGAACCGAGGAGGGACAAGCAGATTGTGCAAGCTTATGCTTTGGGGGTTGTTCCATCATCTTCGAAAGCCCCTACCACTGAAGAGAAAGGAAAGAGTGTGGTGGTTCAAGGTACTCTTTCCATATGTGGTGTTCCAGTTAGAGTTCTGTTTGACACTGGGGCATCGCATTCGTTTGTTTGTAATGAACTTGTAGGTCGGTTGGGTTTAGAACCGGATATTGTTGATAGGCCATTGGTTGTGACTAATCCAGTTGGGGGTTCGTCTTGTTTGTGTATGTTATGCCGTGGTCTGATTGTGTCGAGTCATGGTTGCTCTTTTGTTTGTGATTGTTTTGTTCTGAACTTTGCAGGGTTCGGAATTATTTTGGGTATGGACTAGCTTAGGAAGTATGCGGCA
This sequence comes from Allium fistulosum, assembly GCA_030737815.1. NCBI lineage: Eukaryota > Viridiplantae > Streptophyta > Magnoliopsida > Asparagales > Amaryllidaceae > Allium > Allium fistulosum. The sequence continues at coordinate 1,326,541,308 of CM060904.1, forward strand.
AAGGTTGATTGCGAAAGATTGGAGGTGACAGTTGAGAATGTGGAGGGGCGAAAGGTTGTGATACGATGTAAGCATGAAGAAGGCATCTTCATGAGCTTCATGTATTCACTAGTTGTTCCACGGGATGGACTGTCATCGGTGCCAATCGCGAATGGATTCGAGGATGTCTTTGACGAGGTCAAAGGGTTACCGCCGCATAGAGAGATCGAGTTTCGTATAGATCTAGTTGAAGGAGCCAGACCTGTTGTGATGCCTCTTAGGCGAATGGCGCCTAGGGAACAGCAAGAGTTGAAGGTGAAGGTTGATGACCTTTTACAGAAAGGATTCATTCGGCGTAGTGTGTCCAAATGGGGTGCACCAGTTGTATTCGCAACCAAAGCGGATGGGTCGTTGAGGTTGTGTGTGGATTATCGTGAGCTGAATAAAGTGACTAAGAAGAACAAGTATCCATTGCCGAGAATAGATGACTTGTTTGATCAGCTTCACGAAGCTAAGGTGTTTTCTCAGATGGATTTGGCAACGGGATTTCACCAGTTGAGAGTGGCTAAGGATAGTGTGCCGAAGACTGCTTTTAGGACACCATCCGGTTTCTTTGAGTGGCTGGTAATGCCGTTTGGATTGACAAACGCGCCAGCATATTTTGTGGATCTTATGAATAGAGTGTTCAGAGATCAGTTGAACAAGTTCGTGCTTGTGTTCGTGGATGATATTCTGATTTATTCCAGAATTGAAGAAGAGCACAAGACACACTTGCGAATTGTTTTGGAAATCTTACGGAAACATCAGCTGAAGGCTAAGTTTTTGAAGTGTCACTTCTGGAAGAGTGAAGTGAGGTTCTTAGGCCATGTTATCTCTGGAAATGGAATAGCGGTTGATCCCGCTAAGGTGGCAGCAATCCAGGATTGGGTTAGACCTAAGAATGCATCTGATGTGAGAAGTTTTCTTGGATTAGCAGGATATTATCGTCGATTTATCAAAGACTTCTCCAAGATAGCTGCACCGTTAACAGGATTGACGAAGAAGAACCAAGTGTTCAGATGGGATGCTAAGTGTGAGCAAGCTTTCGGAATCCTGAAAGAAAGATTGACGAGTGCTCCTGTTTTGACTATTCCTAGTGGGAATGATGAGATGGTGGTTTACACCGACGCATGCGGTACTGGACTTGGAGCAGTGCTGATGCAGAAGGATAAAGTTGTTGCGTATGCAAGTCGACAACTGAAGCCGCATGAAAGGAATTACCCGACTCATGATTTGGAGTTAGCGGCGATTGTATTTGCTCTGAAGATGTGGAGACATTATTTATTGGGAGTTCGATTCGAGTTGTTTACGGATCATAAGTCGTTGAAGTATCTTTTCTCCCAAAAGGATTTGAATCTTCGGCAGCAACGTTGGCTAGAATTTTTGGCATCATATGATTTTGGTATAGCTTATACTCCGGGAAAAGGTAACGCAGTGGCAGATGCGTTAAGTCGAAGACATGCAGGATTGGGAGCCATGTTTTCAGAATGGAAGAATCTCGAGTATTTAGCTGGATTTGACTTCAGGCCCAGATGTGAATTGGAACCTGAGATGTTGGCAAACTTATCAATAAGACCGACTCTTGTGGAAAGAATCGGCGAGAGTCAAAAGCGAGATGATAAGCTTGTCAAGATTTTCTGTGATTTGGAATCTGGATTGGATCCAGAAAAGGATAAAGGATTCGAGGTCGATCGAGAGGGTTGGCTTCGAAAGCAAGGACGACTAGTTGTTCCCGATATAGACGAATTGAGGAGTGAAGTTCTGAAGGAAAGTCATCACTCGAAGCTGACAATTCATCCAGGTGGAAATAAGATGTATCGGGATATGAAGAGAATCTACTACTGGGAAGGTATGAAAAAGGATGTTGGAAATTTTATTTCCAAGTGTATGAACTGCCAATTGGTAAAAGCCGAACAGAAGAAGCCAAGTGGATTGCTTCAGCCATTAGAAGTTCATACATGGAAGTGGGAGCAAGTGTCGATGGATTTTATTGATGGACTACCTAGAACCAGAATGGGAAATGAAGGGATTTGGGTCATTGTAGATCGTCTGACTAAGAGTGCAAGATTCATTCCTGTTCGATCGACTAGGACTGCATCAAAGTTGGCAGAGTTGTATGTTAAGTGGATAGTTCGATTCCATGGTATTCTGAAGAGTATAGTGAGCGATCGAGATCCATTGTTCACTAGCGGATTTTGGAAGAGCTTCCAGGAAGTTTTGGGGACCGAGTTGTGTTTGAGTACAGCTTATCACCCTCAAACAGATGGTCAGACAGAGAGAGTCAACCGAGTTTTGGAAGATCTCCTCAGAGCTTGTGTTTTGGATTTCGGAGGATCATGGGAAGATCACCTTCATTTGGTGGAATTTTCATATAACAACAGTTACCAGTCGAGCATTGGTATGGCACCGTATGAGGCATTATATGGAAGATCGTGTAACTCTCCGACATGTTGGTTAGAGGCAGGAGAAAAGCTGATGCTTGGGCCAGAGATGATTCGACAGACTTCGGATTTCATAGAGATCATTCAGCAACGAATGAAGGCAGCCCAAGACCGTCAGAAAAGTTATGCCGATAAGCGTCGTAAGGATTTGGAATTCGACGTTGGTGATATGGTTTTTGTGAAGATTTCCACACTGAAGAATGTTATTTGATTCGGGAAGAAAGGAAAATTGACGCCGAGATTTGTTGGGCCATTTCCGATCATCGAGCGAATTGGAAATCTCGCCTACAGATTGGAGTTACCGGAGAAAATGTCGAGTGTGCACAATGTTTTTCATGTATCGTATCTACGGAAGTATGTGCACGACTCGAATACAGTGGTTTCTGCTGATAGCTGTGAAGATTTTGAAGTTGATCCAGTCGATAAGAGACCTCGTAAGCCGCTTCGTGTTGTGGAAACCGACACGAAACAGCTTAGGAGGAAGATAGTTAAGTTGCTCAAGATACAATGGAGTGACGATGATAACGACTGTACATGGGAGGTGGAAGAGAGGATGAAAGCAGCTCATCCTGGACTCTTCAAGGTATGGCCCTAAGGTGTCGTGTCATCTAATGACATTGTAACTTGTTCTAGTTTTAGAATTCTGCATGCTAAGCTAGAATGGGATGCATGGTTTATTGATTGCTATGGATGGTAGGCGTGTAGAATAGTTTTTGATTGCTCTTGTTTGTTTGGAATTTCGGGGGCGAAATTCCTAAGGGGGAGAGAATGTAACGACCCGTATTTTTACGGATCGAAAAGTTCGTAAAAATATGGAATTCTTAGCATTGTTAGGTCGTTTTAGATTTTTGAGCAGAGATACGTGTAAGTCCTAGGTCGTAAACGACCTAAGACATGTAGTAAGTCGTGTGCGACTTAGGGAGCTTTAGCTCCAACTTACCAGTTGCGTCATCATAGGTCGTTAACGACCTAAGAGATAAGTCATGACCGACATAAGAGGGATAGGCGACCTAAGGATTCTGGGGTTAGGTCGTAGGGGAGATAGGTCGTGTGATAAGCTTAGGTCGTGGGGTAGAGTTAGGTTGGCAACGACCTAAGAAAACTAGGCGAGTTAGCAACCTAAGGAGGCTGGGATAGTAGTAAACGACCTAAGTAGGTTAAGTCGTAGAAGACTTAGGAGTTAGGTCGTAAGAGGTTAAGTCGTGTCCCAGTTAGATCGTGTGTATAGTTAGGTCGTTAGACGACCTAAGGGGTTAGGTCGTGGCCCGGCTAAGTTAGTATGTCTTGTGAGTTGCTAAGTCGAGGCGGGTGTTAGGTCGTACATTCGTTAGGTCGTAAGTCGAATGAAGGCACTGATCTGTTATGTGTTAAGTCGTGACCGACTTAGGAGTTAGCTGCTAAGTCGTAAGTCGCAGGTCCACTAAGTCATAAGTCGAAACATAGTTAGGATTACCCATTGTTTAGGTCGCGTGAAGGCTCAAGTGTTAGGTCGCTGAGTCGTGAGCGACCTAGGAGTTGAGTCGTTTGTGTGCTAAGTCGTGTGGTGATAAGTCGCGCGCCTGCGATGTGTTAGGTCGGCAAAGCAGTTAAGTCGAAGATCGTTGAAGTTATTAGGTCGTAATGTTTTGATAGGTCATAGGTCGTGGCTCTATAGGTCGTGGACGACCTAATTCCGAGTGACGACTTAAGGAGATTTCAGCTATAAATACTCGTCCATTTCTCACTTTTTGGGATCCAGATTTCGAAGCGACGAAGTGCTGCCATTTTGAGAGCTCAACTTCTTCACTTCTTTTCTCCACTCTAATCTAGTGATTCCTTCCATCCATATTGAAGATCAAATCGAAGATCTAAGAGCTTAGATTGAAGATCTTCATCCATCGAAGATAGATTTCATCGTTTGAAGCGGATTGGTGATAGATCGAGCTAGATCCTTCGCTGTCCAGATCTGAAGCGTGTTGATTTGAGGTTGTTTAGGTGATTTGGTGAGTGGTGATTATCTCTCACACGGATCCAAAGGAGTATATCGGATCGTTGGTTTGATTTGGTGTTAAAGTAGAGATTTCCATGCATTTTCCTAATCATATGTGTGGATCCATATAGATCCATTGTCCATGATGATTTGACATCCATTTTACTACATGTTTACCTATGCAAGTTCATTCATCAAGATTATAGAGACATTGCTCATGTTTTCATGCTTGTTAGACTTTCGACTCTTTATTTACGAAATTGCCATTATTGTTATAATTGTCTATTTAGATCATATTTGAATGCTTGATTACTTGGATTAATGTTTGACTTGATTGATTGCTATGAATTAGATGATTGATGATTAGATTTAGACCGAAGATGATTCAAAGCTAAGGGAAAGGCTCTTGAATTGGAAAAGCTGCTAGTGGCATATGTAGCGGATGATGAAGCTCTTATGCATAGATTTGATGATGAGGATGTTGAGATGAAGCTTTGCGAGGATTTGATGAAGCGAGGCATGATATGAGATAGTCTTGGTCTAATCCAGACGGGATCATTCCAAGCATGTTGACAACTCGGTGATATGGTTCGAGTTGAGGATAATGGTTGGCTCGAGAGGCGCTTGAGCTAGTATGAAAATAGTCGTCGAAGAGGATGACTAGAAGGCTGAGGTATCATCGTTGTTGAAGGTTCTAGCATGCTCAAAGCAAGAGTACGTTGGGCAGATTCGATAGTCCCTGAAGGCTACCGATTGGGTAGTCAAGTACTCTGGCCAGATTCGATAGTCCTAGGCACGGGTCACGATGACGTGCAGAGTTATGTCTAGAACCGGGGTTTCCATTAGCCCTTGACGGACGGATGAAAGAATGAGCCGGTCATTCAATTAACGATGATATCAAAGCAATGATAACAATGATAGCCAGAGTCATGGATGTTTGGTTGTATCGTCATTCGGTCTCAAGAGCGGTATTTTCTGGGTGCTTATCTGATCTTGGTTTAGGCCTTGGGGGTTTGTACTTGGAAAACATCGCCCTTGACTCGAGTGATAATTGCTTTACTTTAAATTGTATGCTCTGCTATGTTGCTTCTGCTTAGTGTGTGTCTGGGGGCTATCACTGTAGAAAGAGGTGGAGTGGGAGGGTTGTATTCCTATTCCTTTTCCTTTATGCTCTTTTGGTATGTTGTTAGTTAATTTACTACTCACTAAGACTGTTGTCTGACTCAAGGCTTTATGTTTTAACTCTTATTGCCTTGGGTTGTTCGTCCACTTTGGGATGGGCAGACTAGGTAGCAGGTGACAGGTGATGTTCTTGCTTTCCACGGTGTTGATGTCGAAGACGAGCTGGAGGGTTGCATATTATCTTCTTATTATATGTACTGGGTGTTTCGTTGTTTGTATTTTCTCTGAGTGTTATGTAGTGAGGCTTGTTGTATTGACTATTCAGATGTTTGTATTCCACTATTATGAAGTTTTATTGATGAGATTCTATTCTGTGAAGCTTCACTATATGTATGTTCTATTGTATTTTGTCCATGCGCTGTGAGTAATACGATAGATTCTGTTGTTTTAATTTACCCTGACAATCGTCCATGGCTGCCTGGCACACTTTACAGCGCACTTTCTCTAGGATCGGTGCGGGGGTTATGGGCGGTCGTCACATCATCATTGCTAACATGTGATAAAAGAGTGTTAACAAAAATATTATATCAACTTTTGTGGAACATTGGTATCGAGAAATAAATACCTTCCATATGTCATTGATGAGATTACTACATTGCAGTTAAAGTGCTTAGCATTCCATAGCAGTGGAGGTGCAAAAAGTTATAGCGGGGATATAATGGAAAATAGCAGAGATGCAAAATGATTTATTATATAAAAAAACCAGGTATTTAAATTTAATTTATTCTCATTCTCATATCATTTGTATGGGAAAAAGAAATATTGTTTAATCCGATACAACAAAACCGAAGAATATCATGATTTATGCCATTCTGATTAGATAAGTACAATAGATTTCTAATTTACATTGGGCACTTATGCTTTAAAATTAGGTTTTTACCCTAACTTTGTTGATTTGTTGAAAAAAGAATTAGTCAAATCAACCTTTTGATACTAATTTTGCTAAAGCGGGTGCTAAAAAGTCTTGATTTAGCTGGTATAGCAGAAAATAGCGGGATTTAAAGCGAATCTACCATTTTATAGCACTGTATTGAAAATTGTAGCAGTCGATGAGCGCTATTCTCTATAGCGGAGATTTTTCGAGGCTTTATCGGGGGTTTAACTGCCCATGATTAATATTATACTCGATGATGTTGATTATTTGTTACATAATCAAGTAATGGCAAGCCTATTCAAAGATTTTTATTTGATATGGAACAAGCAGTATGGATTGCTTCTAAATATCAAGGCCTTAGTACGGAAGAAGCTAGGATAGAAATAAATGATAGAAGAGGCTATAAAATAAGTATGTATATGTTGTTTGAGAAATTCAAATATGTTAGCAATGATATGACTGATAGAGCAATTAGACGTACTGCTCGTGCTTTTTTTTCTTGCTTGGAAACACTTTGTTTACTGATAAAAGAAAGTTGCATGAGCAGATAACACTTTTAGACCCACTAAAGGATTTAAATGCCATTAATACATATTTATGGGGTTCAGTAGCACTTACATTTATTTATTGGCAGCTTGGATTAGCTAGTCATAATTGTGTTAAGCATATTGTAGGTTATATTTGTTTATTGTGGACATAGATATTTGAGCTTTCCATTCTTCCATCCTTTTGTAAAAAGTTAATACAAAAATTTACCTCATGTTGCTCGATGGGATCCATCTTTAGAGAGTACTTTATCAATAAAGATATACGTATATCTCTCGATAATATATTCACATTAATCAAGTAATTATCTTCATTTAACCTTGATAATAGTAAATTAATAAAGTTCCACTATACCGCTAACTCTTCTCTCATCGTTTTTTAAGGTTATTTTTGATCCATATATCTATACATGTGACTACCATACATTTTATTATATTGCTTGGTAAAGTGGTTGCATTTTGTACCTCAACATTATAGAACCATATCATCCTAATAGAGCATTGAAACAGTTTGACAAAATGCAGAACATTCCCATACCACGTATTCCATCAATTACAACTAATGCTTGATGTGGAGCAACTTCTACTACATACACTCATGTGTATTATCAGTTTTTAGAGAGTATATGGAAGCATCGGTATCATTATGTTATTGTAGAAGGACATCAATCAATACCACTTAATCAATCTTATTTGAGTTGCACAGATGATTATGTCAAGTGGTATAGATGCTATAGTGTAGTGAAGGTTTAAACCACATCTTTTTTTACTTGATAATTTCATGCAAGGAGCACCACTTTTTCAGCCAACCTATAAGCGATTATATTTGGTAAATTTTAACATAAAAGTTCATTTATGTCTAAATGATAATCCATACTTAACTTCTTCTTTTTCTTCATTGCAAACTTTAAGTGATGTGCATGGTATATTTGATGAAACAAACAATCAAGCTAACCCAAATGCTTTTGGTGATTCCATTGGTAGAGTTCGAGTCACTAGTGGTCACTACATCCGTAGACATAATTAGTTATGGTGTATTGCATACTGTGCATTTGAAATGCTATTATGTAATGCATTTTGCTGCAGTATCATGGTATTATTGTAATATATCAAGGTATGGTCATGTGGTACTGTTGTATTGATATTTTAATCTGGGATTATGGTTTGTTGTATTTGTGACTATGGTATGATAATACGCTTTTTGTCATTGTGTTTGCAATAATGTCTACAATTGTTGTCGTATATCTGAATATGTTATGATAATATCTTGTTATCTATGTAATAATACTATGTTTCTTTTTTATTTTTTCAAAATTTTAACCTACTATATAGGGAAACCACGAGGTTAAAAGACAATCCACGCATACGTAGACCGTGGTATGTCCGAACACCACGCAGTTAGACTACTTGGTTGGTAAACATCTACATGGTGTCTTCTCTACCTAGAATCTAATTCACATCAAGACTCTACATGGTTACTATGCTATCCACACACATTCTATATGATTTTTTGCTCAACCACTCACTCGAGCTTCTACGAATCATGCACTTTAAAATTTAAAATAAATAAATAAAACAATATAAAATTAAACATTGTTGTTGTAATGACCCGCCTTTTCGACCTCCAAATGTCTACACTAATACATCCACAGTATTCATATGCCGAACACCCAAGTATTGAAAAATAGATGATTAGGGTAAAAAGAAAAGTAGAAAGAAAAAGAACAAGAAAGAAAAGAACAAAACATCTGAATCTGACAATGGAATGATAATATATAATATTCAAAAAAGGGTACAAAATGTTACTCTAAGATACATAGCATTTCAGAATTACTATCCTAAGTATTATCATTAGCGTGGATAGTTATAGTAGTTTTGTCCTAACAAATACTAATATATACATACTAGTAGTGAAGCGGAAATAGAAAATACTATGGTAGGTGAAAGCATCCAGCTCGTTTCCTTGAGATCCAAATAATATCAAAGAAAACCCACCTATCTCAAAACTGCTTGAAAGAGCATCCGAAGATTTAAGGAAAAGATAAAACCATGAGTCAGACATAAGTCCGGTGTGAGAAACTCAAGAAACATGTAGCCGCATATAACAGTAACCATTGAGACCAATCGAATCACCATAATGGTTTTCCCCTTTAAAGAACCAGACCATCTAATAAGCACATATGACGATATAATAGATAATAAGAAAATAGTCGTGTTGAGTGTACAACACAACAATGTTAAGTGCATAATCAAATCCTCTAAGGTGCATTCTCATATGTATTTCCACAGGAGATCTCTTCAGTACATCGAGGTAGGCCTTCTAACAAGGGTCAAAAATCCTTCCAAGTAGCGTATATCTCTAGATAAAATATACCATAAGGTAAACATAGCTGGTTCATGCCCGTAACACGTGATATCGAATATCATCACCCTCGCATGCATATCTGCAAGCATCTCTAGATATAGAGCTGATATATCCTTGGGTTACCTAAACCCACTGGCTATGCGTCCTACTTTGGTTTTTGTCATTTTCGATGGTGAAGTCATGTTCAGCATCTGACCACACGAGTCTTCATCACTCAAACATATCCTGAATCTCTACATGGATTCCGACATCTCGAACAAATCATGAATCTCTCCATGGATTCCAGAATAAGTCGCTTAATGAATGTTAATGTTGTCCTCTCTCTTATAATCACCCTCAAGATAGACAATAAAACAAAATTACATCATTTGAAATGTTAAGGCTAACCTATTCCTCGGAGTTACCTCAAGATAGACGGTGTAACTCTATAACATTTCACTTCATAACTGCTTCCAAAACATAGAACACTATATTGGTTTTTAAATGGTTACTGTTTCGAGTATCTTATATAAGTACCTCCTCCGCTTACCAGACTTTTCAAAATCAATCGATAAATTTTTAGTTAACTCAACTCCAGTTCTTTCAGAAATAAACAGACAATGCATAAGGGTGGAGATCATCTCTTATTTGGACATATTTCCTTATCCTTTATCCTGAAAGAGCAGGACATGTTTATACGTAGGGTATAACATTACTACGAGGATAGCCATAGCGTATAATACTTATGTTTCTTCTAGATATTTTCTAAGTTAATTTTGGTCAAATTCGGATAGCAATGAAAACGATTGCATATGGAAACTAAGTCTCATATACTTATCACCTTTCCGACCTACTCAACTTACACTATCCCTCAATCAAGGGAGAAGACTGTAGGTTAAAGCACTTTTGCTTCCAAGCCCTACTCGAACATTATTCTTAACTCTCACAAATATAACAAGCTTACTATTGACTTTTAGTGTTAAGTATAGGATTAAATACTTCCCATAGAAAAGTAAACACACAAAGCACGATTAAGTCACATAAGCAACTACTAATTAACCTTTTGTTTAGTTAATTATTTTATTAATTAAAACTTCTTTTATCAAATAATACTTCCTTAAAAAGTATGAAAACAATATATAGGATTCCTCCATAGGAATCTCGAATATACATTCTAAAAGCAAGATCTTTTATACGAATGAGTCCTCCCCAGGGGATCGCAAACCGTATAAATCTATAATGCTTTTATTCGCTAGCTTTTTATACTTGTGTGTGTGTGTGTATATATATATATATATATATATTAAAAATACCTTTATAAAAGATATTACAAGTATACTTCTATTTCAATATTCATTCGTACTCCTTTAAGTACTTCAAAATACATTCATATACTTATCTCAAAGGTATAAGAATATTCACATATCACTTAACAAGATTTTCCCCTTTTAAAATATAATCAATAGGATTAAAGACAAATGTTACTTAAACATAGTCATTATAAACCCAAAACACTTCATACTTGTCATTATCTTTAAAACATTCTTTTCAAAGATTCACTTATATTCAAATGGGTAAAATGCAAATGTTACTAAAACATTGTTTATATAAATCCAAAACCATTTTATACTAATAATTATATTTAAAATACTCATTTTAAAGATTTAAGTATATCAACACTTATTTAACAAGGTAATATATGTTTTAATAACTTCTCAAATCATTCATTTTAACTAAGTGTTATAACTTCTCAAATCAAGATTTAAAATACTTGTAAATACATTTTGAATATCCATATAAAATATTACTTAAAAATAACTAAATAAGAATTTTAAAAAAATCATAAAAAAGCATGTTTTATATATATATAACCCTTTACATTAAAAATGCATAAATAATTATTAAAAATATATTTAAATTTCAAACCACTTTTAAAAGACTCTAATATATGTTATTAAACACCGCTAAGAAGATTTCGAAGAACATTTTATTTAAATGTCATTTAAATTCATTTTAATGACCTAAATTGCTTAAAACAACACAACTGTGCTGTAAAAAGGGCCTAGAAATGCTGTTGTAGGTCAAAGACAACATTTATAAGTGTTGTATAAGATATTGAATAGAGAGCATGTCAGAAAAAACATGAAATTCGTGACATATTTTCTCCATTAAATGAACGATTTAAGATTTGAAATGTTTACGATAAGTACTATGCTTAGAGTACTTTAAAACGCTACCAAGAAGCCTCTAAGGATATCTTCCAAAATCATATTAAAAGTTCACAAAAACAAGCGATTTACAAAGTGCTCATAAAGCAACCTTTTTGCTACTAACTTTTGCAACTTCATTCAACCAGTTTTAAAATGATTTATACTCTAATTATTTTACAGTAGTTATTAGACATAAATTAATTAATAAAATAGAAAAGAAACCCCCAAGGATGTCTTTCAAAACCGTACTAAAAATCCTCAAAAAATGCCTTTTACAAGTCATATGACGACTCTTTCGCTATAACTTTGCAACTTTGTTCAACCATTCCTATACTTTTTCAAACCGTTTCCCCGTTTTTTATACACTACTATGAGTGTAGAGCATAACCAAAATATAGTCTTTTATAATATATTTACATATAACCATTTTAAAGAGGTTGAACACAAGGAATTTACAAAGTGCACTTATAGGGTCCTTTCTCGCTTCAAACACCTTCAAACAAACTTCAGCTTCACACACAACCAAGCCGAACATGTAAACACTAATTCAAGGCTATGTTACATGTTGTAGAGGGTAATAGAAATGAATATATTACATATAAAATTATCATTGGCTTTCCAAAGAAAGGGGGACCCAAAAGTTATAACTTGCATTAGTTCATACTTTACTTAATTTTATTTTTACATATATATACACATTATATAAATCTCAATGGTGAGCAAACACACCCCAAAATCATGCTAACATCCAAGAGAAACACTAAAACACTTAAACAACTTCCTACCATTACCAAACATGCCAACGACACCACCTTTCCCTTAAGTTGCTCTCGGCCATGCTCCTTTCCACCATATTTGCTCATGGACATGTCGAGGTGGGGTGTGCGTGCTCCTTTTCTTCCACTTTTGACTTTATATTCTTGTCTCCTATGCTGTGCTAGGCTCTTAGCCAAAGTTAGTAGGAGTTTGGACTTGGACTTCATTTGATATTGTTTAGGAATTTAAAGAGAGGAGAGGATGAAGAAGAAGACTAGGTTTTGTTCATTATTTTCAAAATGGATTTGTGAGGCTATTACGGTGTATTTATGGAGTTTATTCAAGAGGTCACTACCACCTCCAAATCTCCTTGACCCAAGCTATTCCCAGCACCACTATGGATTCCGGTGACCCAAGCTATTCCCAGCACCACTATGGATTCTTCTATCGAGCCTGGTTACAATCCGGAGAAGCCGCATATTGATACATCTAGTGGGCCCTCCTAGATTATGGAAGGAGGTTCCGGAGGCACTTCGGCTCACATGGGGGGGCCAATTTGGAGAAGGTATTTCATTAACCTCACCCGTCCTTCAGAAAGCTGGAGTATCCCTGGTCGATATATCTAATCTCTTTAGTTATGTTTCCTCGGCTTTAGGTCTATCGATTTTAGTTCCACCTCTTCCTCAAGAATCTCAACCATGACCTCAGGTGCCTACGACAAAGTCCATTACTGTCACGGCTTCGGAAACAACCCAAGATGTTCCAAAAGAGGAAGCTTTTATGGTCGACGAGCACTTGGTGGACGCTTGGTTGAGGGAAGAAAGTGATCTACGTCAAGAGATTCCTGCTGACGATGACATTATGATTATTGAAGCTTTCGAATCCTTGTCAGGCCTCTCTATGCAAGAAATGGCATAGAAACTCGGGGCATACATTGCCTTTGAGACAAAAGTCAAGAAAAATAAAATGGAGCTCGTTCCCCCTCATCTCCATCATTTTTTCTGAAAAAACTATGTATGCTTTCACTCCTCAACCAGAACCTACTCAAGATGCACCTACTGGGTCAACCCAGACTAATCCGGTGAAAGGCCAAGGAAGCGGGAAGTGAGGAGAGAAGAGGAGCGAGGAAAGTTTGAGTGAAATCTCTCCCGATTCCAAAAAGAAGAAGAGTAAGCCGAGGAGGAAGTGATTCTTTAAGTGTACTCATGCTCCCAAGTCTTTTGGGTTTTGTTGACCGAATTTGTACGGAATCTGTAACATCCCACCTTCTGAGGCCCAAAACTAACCACTACTGATGCTGTAGTCATCCATAGTTGTTATTTCTTGGTGACCGAATACGGCATAGTTAATATTGATACACTTGAACACAAGAATATGAAAATTTTTTAACTTCCACAAAATAGAATTTCTCATTTCTTATGAATAATATTCAGATTTAATTACATAATCTCAGAGGTTAACTACGTTCAGATCACATATACATGTACAAAATACGATAAGAGCGACATATGAAGATGTCCCCTTATGATGATCAGAGAACTAATAATATGAAATTTACAGTTCTTAGTACATTAGAGCAGAAAATATAGAATAGCTCCTATATAGCTAACACTGCATTTTGCACGTCTCCAGAAGCTTATTCATCCAAAAACCTAAAAGTCTCCCACTCTCAGACTACTCAAATTAATTTTTGAGTACTCGAGAGTTTGTGGAGAAACACAAACTTCAAGTCGAACAATAAGTCTGTTATGAATAATCTCCTATAATCTCTTATCATAAATAGATATCTAGTGAGACCACGCCGCTTAGTGGAACAGGTTTTCCCCTCACTAGTATCTAAAACAAAACATGCAAATCATTTACTATGCTCCTGCACCCAAAATGATTAGTCTTAACATAATATGAAATAAAGCCATAAATCATATGTATTGGGTCTCCCATCCACCCATTTATTAGATATCCCATCTAAAAGCAATTTATTAGATTTCCCATCTAAAATCATTTTGCTAGAGTTCCCCTCTAAAATCTTTAAAATGACCGTCTGTCATAATTTAATAGGGCTATCTGTCCCAAATCCATTTAAAATAAATGCAGATTATTCATCATACATTGTTTTATAAAAGATGGTGTGGGCTATCCACCGCACACGCCATAGTTTTCCTAGGATGACTACGAACCCTTGGGTGCCAAATCCCGAGGCTAATTACCTTTGGAAAAACATTCTTTACTTTAGAAATTTGATGTGGGCTATCCATCGCACATTCCATGGATTTCCTAGGTTAACCAAGAACCCATCACTTGGCCAATTAAAACATCATGATCCCCATGATTTATAAAAATTCAAGATCCCAATGATTACTTATTTTCCCCAGGTATACCACCAATTTAACCAATTCCCATTAGTAACCCCAATTAGGTTAAACTAAAATAAAAACACATTGATAGCTCCAATGTATATTTTTGAAAGCATATCTCTGTTTGTAACCCCAAATTATGTATTGAAAACATAAAACCACCCCGGTGTCCCTAAGGTTTAATAACATCAAATTTATATAAGGATCCTCCTTACGTATTCAAACAAAATAAGTATTTTATGCTGTAACCCTTCGAAGTAACCCCTTCAAGTTAGCAAAAAAATTACTTAAGGAAAAATGGCTAAAAACAGCCCTTTAAACCCCTTCGAATGAAGTGCCATTCGAAAGCAAATAAACATCCGAAGTTAACCCCTTCGGAAGCCTTCCTTTTGAAAGCATCACAAAACCATACCTTTCGACCTTGTCGAAAGGTCTTGTTATCTTGCCTTTTGGTCAAGGCCAGGATATCAATAAAATTGGCTAAAACGGATGGATATAGGGATTAGAGATCGATAGGAAAACATGGCTATGATCGATACCTTCAAAATTTGACCAAGCTCCAATCAAGACGGGATCGATAGAGAACGATGAACAAGGCTTGGAAAGGCTACATTTCAAATTCTGGGTCAATCGGAGTTCGCATGCTTGAGATATGGATGGATCAATATTGGTGAGAAATGGTTCTGGATCGATATCTTCGTATCGATCAAGGTGATGGGTTCGGATCGATCGGTCTTCAACTCGATGCATCATGTGTCGATGGTCTTTATATTGATCGGTCAACTTTAGGTAGGAAATAGGTTCATGGGTATGGAGCTCAGATCGCTACGCACGTATCGATTGGATGGCGAAGTACATCAATACACTTCGTATCGATCAAGGCTGGGATCGATACGAAGAATAGAGCAATGGTTTTAGGGACTCTGATGGAAATTTCATATCGATCACTTATTGACCGATATGAGAGGGTGAGCGGGGATCGATATGAGCAAGGGAGAATGGCCGATGGATACAAAGAAGAGGCAAGACATGGATCGATCCGAAGGACGCACTTTGGATCGATACGAACAGGTGATGGATACGAAAGGCAGGCATTCGGGGACTGGTATGAATAGAGGCATGGATATGAAATGATGGACATGAGGCAATGGAATATGACGTATACGAATAGCATGGCGATGGATACGAATTGATGGAGGCGAAGGTGATGGATATGCACTGTTCGATGGATACGAAGGTTCCAGCCTACTCGTAAATACAAACTTGGATCAATCATAGCTCTCATTCTACAACTCCAAATGCTATGAAATTTTCACAGGAGCATCCTTATACTCTCAAGAGTGTTCATGATCGATCTTAGCTTGATTGGAGCCAATTTGGATCGATACAAATTATACTTGGATCGATCCCAAATCACTCTGTATCGATCTGGTGGGCTTACCTATGCATGAGAAAAGGTATTCCAGGTTTTGGGGCGGATATTTTTGGATCTACACATATAAATATTGGTCCTATGGCAACTAAAAGGGGGATCTTCTTCTACTCTTTACGCCGAAACTCTGCTATTTTGTTCATTGATGTTCAAAGGCTTGTAATTGTAATCTCAATACAAAAGGAATAAAAGGATTGATTCAAAGTGGACGTAGACCGGAGATAGCCGAACCACTATAAACCTTGTGTTCTTTGCTATCTTGCTCATTTTAATTTTGCTATTTCTTCATTTTTATTCTTTACATTATAGGGATCTGAGATCTGTGTTATGATATTGAGGATTTGTGTATAAACACTAGTGCTTTCACTACACCTGGGGTTTGTGACCAACTTTGGCGCAAACACTTTGGTGCTTTCACTGAGAAGGACTAGCACCCGCTGTACCGGATTTGGAGTTCAGATTTGAAAAGATAAAAGGGTTAGATCTAAAAGGAACCATGGCAAGCAATCAACAAGGAGACAGAGAACGGAAATGAGTCAGCATGAAGGAAGTCAGGAGGCATCTTCAGGAGCTAATCAGACCTCAGTTTTCATAACCAGAGATGAGATGGAGGTGATGATGGATGCTATGCAGGAAAGGATGCTGAAAAGGCAGGAGGAGATGATGCAGAACCTACTTCGACAAGTTGGACAAGCTGGAGTGCAAAATCAAGAGAACGTAACTGCAGGAAATGCTGGAAATAGGGATCGTGAAGCTGGAGCAGCAGGAGCAGAGACAATTCGGAATCGGGATCAGGGGTATGGAGCAACCAGGATTCAAGGTAGAGTGGGACCATCAGGAATAATCCCTGAGCTAGGGGGCACGCCCCCGAATCATGCTGGCTCAATTCCAAGAAGGGTTCCAGGCGGCGCTGTGCAGTTTGACCTTGATCGGGATATGGATGTTTGTCCAGAAGGACAGGTTTCAGGATTCCCTCATGGACTCGGGGGGGCATGTTGGAGATCGCAGACAGAGGCAACTACTTGATGACAATGATAGGTTAGTGGACATGATCAGACAGGTTATGAGGGGAGGATTGGTGAATAGAGATTTGGAGGACGTGAATAGGAGTCCCTTCACTCCTGTGATCAGGTAGGCTAGGAATCCACCAAATTTAAAACTACCAACGCTGGAGATGTATGATGGGAGAACGGATCCCGATGTTCACTTGACGAGGTAAATGAGGCATATGGAAGTATTGGGGGCATCGGAGGGAGTTATGGCTTGGTGCTTCCCTTTGTATATGATGGATATAGCAGCATTATGGTTCAGACAACTGGAGAGCGGCTCAATTGGCACTTGGACGGAGTTGATTGAGAGATTTATGAGGCAATTTCGAATCCACATAGTCAGACCCAAGAATGTGATGACTTTAACATCGATGAAACAATGGAAGGGAGAATCACTTAGGGATTTCTTAACCAGATTCAATGCGGCAGTAACTTCGATGGATCGACCTGATCCATCGATGGTTTTGATGGCAGTAGTATCAGGAATTGCGGATGATTCAAATTTTAAGATATCATTGAAACGGGATCCGCCGATGGATCTCGAAGAGTTTTATCACGAAGCAGAAAGGTTTTTATGACAGGAAGATGTGAAGGCTAAAAGAGAGGGAAGAGAGGCTAAAGTTTATGCGGTAAAAGGTGGAGGTCCGCCTAGGGAGGATTCAAACAAGGACGATAGAGGCAAAAGGAAAATGAACGAAAACGGTAGCACATCGAAAAGGAAATGGAGGGAATCTGAATTCTCTTCTTACATGAATTTAACTAAAACTCTAGAAAGGATTTACTTGGATACTCGAGGGCGCCTCCAGTATCGAAGGCCGACAAAAAGGGAACCCTCTGAATACGAATGAGCATCGGGAAAGCATTGCATATTCCATGACCTGGATGGGCACAGCACGAACGACTGCATGCATTTGAAGGATATCGTTGAGGAGCATGTGAGGAATGGTCATTTGCAGCAATACATAAGGAATCGAGCTATGGCAGTGCAACAGGAGCTACCACCGCCCCTCTCGAACGAAGATGGCGCTAGATCTAGGCATCGTCAGCTTATTATCAGCTGAATGGATTGATGGCTTTGAATAAGTAATAAACCCTGAAGTGATGTAGCTAAATCACTTACACATGTATGGGATCGAGGACGGTCCCTAGGCATGCTCTGAGATGATGATAAAACGTGATTCCCGAGTTTATGAAATCTTGTTTTCTTTCTGTTTTCTGTAGACTCTGGTTTCTTTCTTGGTACTATGGACATTTTATTTTCTAGGTTGTATGGACTTTTATTTTGTCAATTGGACTTTGTGTTGATTAGATTTGGATTAATGTAATAAATAATACAGGTCACGTGATTACGGTCCCGACCAAAGAGACGAGGCAATAATCGTAAGTTACGAGTCCTTTTGCCGGAGAGCGATGGAATAGACTCAAATGCAATATAAAAGTCCTCGACCAGAAAGTCGAGGCCGGAGAATAAAAAAAGCCCTCAACCGAAAAGTCAAGGCCAGAGAGTATAAAAAGCCCTCGATCGAAGAGTCGAGGCTGGAGAATATAAAAAGCCCTCGACCGGAGAGTCCAGGCCGGAGAATATCGAAAGTTTTCAACTGGAGAGTCGAGGCCGGTGAATATAAAAGCCCCGGATAGGAATGTCGAGGCCAAAGTAGGATAAAATGACCTGGTAAGGTTTATGGATTTGGATAAGGACTCGGAGAGGTCCCAGCTTAGGATAAATGGACCCGGAGTGGTCCCAGATTTGGCTTAGGGCCCGGAGCGGTCCCGGATTTGGATATCGACCCAGAGAGGTCACAGATTTGGTTATTGGTTATTGGATATGGATGGATTAAAACTCGGTTGATGGGTTCGGATGGATATGGAATCGGCTAAGGATTTGGTTACTAAATTTGGAATCGGATATCGACTCGGAGCAGTCGTGGATTTGGATAAGGATATGGCTATGGCACTTGGATAAAATGGCTTGGTAATGGATTGGATTATGACTATGGGTGGAATATGGACTTTGGATGCCAGATTTAAAGCTATTCAAAACACGCCTTCTTACGCAAGGCATGTTTTGGGGGGCAAATGTCACCCCGCCTTTTGGTCAAGGCCAGTATATCAACAAAATTGGCTAAAACGGATGGATATGGAATTAGAGATTGATAGGAAAACATGGCTATGATCGATACCATCATTATTTGACCAAGCTCCAATCAAGACGGGATCGATAGGGAACGATGAACAATGCTTGGAAAGGCTACATTTCAAATTCCGGGTCAATCGGAGTTAGCATGCTTGAGATATGGATGGATCAATATTGGTGAGAAATGGTTCTGGATCGATATCTTCGTATCGATCTAGGTGATGGGTTCGGATCATTCGGTCTTCGACTCGATGCATCACGTGTCGATGGTCTCTGCATTGATCGGTCGACTTTAGGTAGGAAATAGGTTCATGGGTATGGAGCTCGAATCGATACGCACATATCGATTGGATGGCGAAGTACATCAATACACTTCTTATCGATCAAGGCTGGGATTGATATGAAGAATGGAGCAATGGTTTCAAGGACTCGGATGTACAGTTCGTATCAATCACTTATTGATCGATGTGAAGAGGGTAAGCGGGGACCGATACGAGCAAGGGAAAACGTCGATGGATATGAAGAAGAGGCAAGGCATGGATCATTACGAAGGATGCACTTTGGATCGATACAAACAGGTGATGGATACGAAAGGCAGGCATTCGGGGATCGATACGAACAGAGGCATGGATACGAAAAATGGACATGAGGCAATGGAATATGATGGATACGAACAACATGGCAATGGATATGAATTGATGGAGGCGAAGGCGATGGATATGCACTGTTCAATGGATATGAAGGTTCCAGCCTACTCGCAAATACAAACTTGGATCGATCATAACTCTCATTCTACAACGCCAAATGCTATGAAATTTTTATAAGAGCTTCCTTATACACTCAAGAATGTTTATGATCGATCTTAGCTTGATTGGAGCCAATTTGGATTGATGCGAATTATACTTGGATTGATCCCAAATCATTATGGATCGATCTGGTGGGCCCACCTGCGCATGAGAAAAGGTATTCCGGGTTTTGGGGCAGATATTTTTGGATCTACACATATAAATAGTGATCCTATGGCAACTAAAAGGGGAATCTTCTTCAGCTCTTTACGTCGAAACTCTGTTATTTTGTCCATTAATGTTCAAAGGCTTGTAATTGTAATCTCAATACAAAAGGAATAAAAGGATTGATTCAAAGTGGACGTGGGCCGGAGATAGCCGAACCACTATCAACCTTGTGTTCTTTGCTTTCTTGCTCATTTTAGTTTTGCTATTTCTTCATTTTTATTTTCCACATTATCTGGATCTGAGATCTGTGTTAAGATATTGAGGATTTGTGTATAAACACTGGTGCTTTCACTACATCTGGGGTTTGTGACCAATTTTGGCACAAACAGGTCTTACCTTTCGACCTTGTCGGAAGGTTTCTTCTCTACCTAGTCAAAAGGTTTCACCTTTCAACTTTGTCGAAAGCTTGGGGTATCCTCCCCTATAAAACTATTTATAAACCTTTCAAAAGCAATAAAACTCAAAATCTTTCGAAATCATTGAAACTCGAAACCATTCGCAATCATTGAAGGTAACCCATTCAAAACCTTTCGAAACCAAAACCTTTCGAAGACAAACCATTCGAAATCAAAACCTTTCGAAGACAAAACCCTTCAAAACCAAAACCTTTTAAAATATTAAAGGTAACCCCTTCAAAACCTTTCGAAACCAGAACCTTTCGAAGACAACCCGTTCGAAATCAAAACCTTTCGAAGACAAAACCCTTCAAAACCAAAACCTTTCGGAATCATTAAAGTGTTAGTGTTTGAACCAACTCTTCGAAACCAAAACCTCTAGAAATCATTGAAGTGTTAGTGTTTGAACCAACCCTTCGAAAACAATGGAGAGAGGCAACAAGTTTTAGAAAACAAAAGATAACCTTTGGCTCCATTTGGGTCGAAAGGTTTGGAAGCGGTAACTAAGCTTCTGACCCTGTCGAAAGCTATACCTTTCAACTTTGTCGAAAGGTTTCATTTAAAACAAGAAAGCAAACCCATCAAAAACTTTTTCTTTTAAACCGTTTGACAATGTAGAAAGCTCTTTGTCGAAAGCTAGCAGGCGTATTTTCCTTAAAACCAAATCAAAGCTTCATCTCTTTCGAAAGCTCTAACCTTTCGACCCCTTTCAATTCACTATGTACCGGTCGCTTGATACCATGTGCATTGAATTTTGACCTAGTCGAAAGGTTTGATACCTTTCGACCTTGTCGGAAGGTCTGGAATGAAGGCGGAAGCCCTTGCCGAAAGAGTCAAAATAGTGAAAATTATACTTTAAAACAGTTCTTTTGTACCCCACCTGCCTTGTTTATTTAAATCTGATTGGTTGCCAGAATTTTATATTCAAAATTGCTGTCGACTTTCCTTATTTGGAAATTTAAATAAATTTGAAAAAGCCTCTTTCTCCTTTATAATTATACAAAACATTTAAGTCCCTTCCTTAAATAATTTTATATAACTATTAAAACATCATAGAAAAATCTGGGAAAATTCTAGAAAATCAATTAATATTTTATCTTCCACATATTAAAATTTCAAACCATATGAAGCTCAAAACAACTCGAAATTTAACCAAAACCGAATAAAAACATGTTAATTAGCCCATTAACATTTAAAACACCTATGTCTTATCCAAACAAAGGTTTAAATGGTTATATTTTAACCAACTCACAAACATGAATCGGGTATAACCCATAGCCGATCCAAACAAAGAAAAATGAGATGATAAACATGATTATTCACCTTGATTAGTTGATTGGAGAATGAGATAATTTCCAACTTTAATTCCTTAGCTTTTTCTTCAATTTAAACTCTTCTTGGAGTTTTTAATGGCCGGCCGAAAGTTGGTAAGGGGTTATGAATGAGAGAGCGAAAATTTATTAAAGTGGAGGAAGAGATTTATACTAAGAAATGTAGCCTCATTTCCAAGTTTACCCCTTAGGAATTCCTCCTTCTAAATTTAGTTAAGTCTTATTTTAGTTCATTCATTAAGACACGGCCATTGGATTTATTAATCTCATCTCCCTAATTATTCACGTTATTCTATTTAATTTATCCAATTAAATATCCTGAATAATGTTAATTAAAATTCCGGGGCATTACAGACTCTCCCCCTTAAAGAATTTCGTTCCGAAATTCACTAAGGATAAAACAACAAGCATATAGCCCATGCAAGCAAAGCAAGTATAACCTACCAGCCAAATTCTATATAAACCCATATAAAACTTACCATCTAAAACAGCTGTAACAACCCGCATATTTTACGATTTTATATTTAAATGTTTTATTTAAATATAGCGTCGTTAGTCGGATTTAAGTCCGAAATGTCACTTTTTGCAAACGGTCGAATTAGGACTCGGGACCACTCCCATTGAGTCCAAAATGGCGTTTGCGATCTTTTTGAGTATAAGCATCGATGGGTTTGGAGTAAGTTGAATTTTGCTATTTTCTAAGTGGGCTTTTGGGTTTGGGTTTCACCCAACTCATCCTATACCCTAACTCAGCCCCGTCTCCTCTCCATTCACTCAATTCATTTCCTAAAACTTAAGCTCAACTGAAAATGGGGGAAGAGAATGGGAAATAGAAATTCCAAGCCCTAGTTTCCTCTTACAAACACAAATTCTTGCTCCAAAATCAAAGAGAAGCTTAGGTAAGCCTCCTCTTCATCTTCGCCATCTCATTCCTCTTCAATTTCAGAAATTTCCTAAACCCTAATTTAGGAAATACTTGTTTTGATCTTAGATTGGAGCTTGTAGAGTAGAAGTGAAGAGTGGTTGATCTTTTCTTTGTGTTGTGCTTCTCATCTTTGTTTTTGAGTTAAAAAGGTGAGTTTTGAACTCACATCTACTTCTCTTGATATCATTGATGTTAGGTATGAATTTCTAACACTTATTCATGTTCATTTGCTTTTGGTTTGAAATGATTTGGTGAACATTTCAATTTATGGTGTTTTAAAGTCAAAAACTCTAAAAATCCTAGCTTTGATGTATGAACATGTTTTTGGAGGTGTATTGATGAGCCAATAGGTCTGGGTTGTCGATTGGCATAAACCCCTAGTGCCCATTGCTCGTCCGATCGCAAATTGAGAGAGTTTGCTCTTCATTTGGATAGGCTGAAAAACAGTTCCAGTGCCAGTCAGTCGACTGGCCTCTGCAGTCAGTCGACTGGCTGTAGAAATCGAGAGTTTCTGGGACTGTCTGTAGAAACTGGAAGTCTCTGTTTTCTGCAGTCAGTCGACTGGCCTCTGCAGTCAGTCGACTGACTGCAGGAACTGAAACTTTCGAGTTTCTGGATTAGTCGACTGGACTATGCAGTCAGACGACTGACCTGCATGTCTCAGCCCAAATTTGCCTATTTTGTTTGGTTTCCAATTTTTATCGATTCGTGTTGATTCCAATTAGTTGTTATTGCATATGTGACTTTGATGATTCCTTTTTGATTTCGTACATGGATTTTTATAAAATGATCTTTTTAAATTGTTAAAAGCACGTTTCTCCAATTTATAATTTCTATTTAACACACACACACAATTTTGCACTTTGAGCGAAGAGGGAGGAGAATTAAATGATTAAATAAAACGCATGCTATGAACACGTGGGTTTATCTTTTCAGTTAATTCATAATCTATTCGTTTGACCATTTTGACCTTTGGGTTTGGTTTACCAATGATATGAGGTGAACTTTGTACTGCTTTGAGGGTGAAATTGACTAACGGTTAGTAAACCGTTTAGTGCAAACGTGTGGTATGGGACTCATGTTAACATTTTTCGGGTTCCTTTCTGAGAGTTGTGACACATTCTGCTAGTAGTGGTGTCCAGTACTGGGTCTCCGGACCTTCGCCACTACGGTTTGTTGCCTTCAGGCGTTGCCTTTGGGCGTATGGATCCTTGTTATACAGTACTGAGCTCGAGCATCTTTTGTTTCTTTGACAATTATATTTCCCTAGTGTATCGCCCTTCGGTGTAGGTCCTTGGAACCACACGATATATAGCGATTACCTTGTGGAATTTTGTGCTACCTTTATTGGTATTTGTTATTTGCCTGCTTGTCTTGTTTTGGGATATGATATCCTTGGTTTATTTGAGTTGCCTATGATATGTGGCTTGTTATGATTCATCTTCTGTTAGATGATCTGGTTATCTCTTTTGGAGATATTTGTGGTACTTTATGACCTTGTATGTTCATTATCATTTAGTTTATCTAACTGATTTGTTTAGCTAGACTGACTCGTGTATTTTATACTCGGGTCAGACCGAGATGTTTCAGGTTAGGTACATTGGACTTAGCCTATTTTGCTTCCGCATGGACTATTCCGCTAGCTCCGTTTTGTTATAGCGTTTTGTGTAGTCCTTTTTTGGCTGTAACTGTGATATGTATTCTTTTGACTCGTCTATATATTGTGGTTTGCTTACCACTTGACATGTATCATTTTGTATACTCTGTAATGTATCTGTATATGTGTAAATGCATGTGATGATCCACTGTTTTGCGATGTGTATTACATTTGAGTTGTTATATTTTGTTCTGATAGATCCTTCAGCCACTTATGGCTTTGTATTAAGTATTTGTTGGATATGTCGATCCACTTGAGAAAGAAAGAAAAATGTATGGCAATTGTCGGCGTATTCAATAGATAATTAAGACAAGGCTATAGATGGTCGCTCATATCCAGTTCTATTCTCCGTATTAGCAGACAGTGTTGTCTAGTAATACTCTTTGCTAATGTGGGTCTCGGAGTGGGACGTTACAGCTTGGTATCAAAGCCGAGTTCAGAACAAAATATGATAAACATAGAACAAAGACACATATTACGGTACATCAAAGTGTATTACGAATATTACGAATCTTTGGATCATCGTGCTTTTATTTCTTTCCGTGCCTTTGGGGTAGATAGAATTTTGGGAATACGTCTAGGAATGCATTTTATTCCGTAGTATTCCATATTTGAATTAATGATACCTACCTTATGAATAATCTTTTTCTTATCTTATCTTAACTTTCAGCTAATGGCCGGAAGAGGCAGAGGACGACGCTCGGATGCTGGGCAATCCAACGGCTCGCATCTGGACGGCGTTTATATGTCTACCGATCAGTTCTTGGAGTTATTTAGGAGCACTCAGCCTCCAGCTCCTATTCGAGCATCTCCTCCATGCAAGTCTGCCTTTGCACGTCTGCGCAGTGATTTTTCTCATCTTGGAGGAAAGCCATTCAAAGGCTCCGAGTCCATTCTTGAGGTCCAAGCTTGGATTCGCACATGCGAATGTATCTTCTCTCGCATGGATCTTTCTAACCACGATCGAGTTCTTGTGATTTCTAGCTTATTGCAAGAGTGTGCCCTTGATTGGTACAGCTTCTTGTAGCCGAACTTGATGAGTCTGTTCTTTCTTGGACTCAGTTCCGGGAACGATTCGAACTCAAATTCGTTCCTGAATCTGAGAAAGTTTTATTAGCCTGTCGCTTCCTTGAGTTGAAGCAAGGGAAGTCCTCTGTTTTTGAATACGTTGCATCATTCGAGGACTTATCTAAGTATGGTCTTGAATTCATTAGCACTTCTTATAAGAAGAATTTGAAGTTTGTCTCTGGCTTAAGAAATATCTTAAGAAGTCTTTAATGCTTCAGCTTAAGCTTTCTTTTGAGGAGTTGGTTGATTCGGCACTTCATCTCGAGGCCATCGAGAAGGAGTGTGACAGTGGTGATGATGTTGAGGTTCGCAAGAACCCCAATAAGAAGAAGTTTCCATTTCATAAGCAGGGATTTCTCCCTTCCAAGAAGAAAAAGCCTATTGAATCTGGTTCTAACTCTCAATCTGCTGGAACACCTTCCATTCGGAAGTGTTTCAATTGTGGTTCTCCTGATCATATAATTCGAGCTTGTCCTAAGCCTCTCTTCTGCCATTATTGCAAAAAGGAAGGTCACCGTGTTTCCACCTGCCCTACTGCTCCTGCTAGTGCCAAGTCTGGCAAACTTTATGTTGCTAAGGCTTCTGGAGGTTCTTCTCAGCCCAGAGGTATATCTCCATCTATTTTGGAAGGTTCTATTTTATTCCATGACCATAGTATTCGAGTTCTTTTCGATACGGGTGCTTCGCATTCTTTCATACTGAAAAAGCTCGTCGATGATTTGTCTTTGGATGTTTCTTGTATGGTTACTTCGTTGAGGATTGCGAATCCTATTGGGGGATCCGCAACCCTTAGCATGCTTTGTGATGATGTTGAGATTGTTTTATGTGGCTTTTCTTTTCGTGCGAATCTGCATGTTATTTCTTATTTGGGATTTGATATGATTTTGGGTATGGACTGGCTAGTGAGATACGATGCCAGGATTATTTGTTCTAAAAGAATTTTATATCTTCGACACCCAGATTCGTCTACTCAGCTGTCACTTGTTCTTCGGAATGTGGATAATTCCGAAATGGCCTTATATTCTCTTGACTCACGAGATGATGATGATATATCTCGTATTCCTATTGTTTGTGACTTCTCTGATGTTTTTGAGCCGGTTTCGGGTTTGTCACCCAAGCGGGCGATCGAGTTTCGCATTGATCTCAATCCAGGCGTGCAGCCAGTTGGCCGTCCTCCCACGAGGATGTCTACAAAAGAAAATGAGGAACTCATGAAGTAGCTTTTAGAGCTCGAGTCCAAACAGTTGATTCAATCCAGTTTTTCACCGTGGGGTGCAGCGGTCGTCTTCGTGAAGAAGTCCGATGGAACTCTTAGGCTCTGCATCGACTATCGCAAGCTTAACAAGTTGACCATCAAGAATAGATATCCTTTGCCGAGGATCGATGATATGTTCGATCTATTGAGTGGCGCTAAGGTCTTCTCTCAGCTTAAAGCCAAATTCTACAAGTGCCATTTTTAGGAGAATAAGGTTAAGTTCTTAGGCCATATTGTATCTTCCGACGGCATTTCTGTCGATCCCTCAAAGATCGAAGCTATCCAGAATTGGAAGAGGCCTGAGAATGTTCATGAGATTCATAGTTTCCTTGGATTGGCGGGTTATTACCGTCGGTTCATTAAGGATTTTTCCCGTGTTGTGCTTCCTCTCACCAGCCTTACTCGGAAAGGCATTCGTTATATTTGGTCCGATAAGTGTGAAGCTTCCTTTCAGACATTAAGGGAACTTCTCACTAATGCTCCTATTCTTGTGGTTCCCGAGGGGAATCATGATCTTGTTGTCTACACCGATGCTTGTGGTAGTGGTCTCGGTGCCGTGCTTATGCAGAAGGATCGGGTAGTTGCTTATGCTTCTAGGCAACTGCGTCCGAATGAAGTTCGCTATGCCACTCATGATCTTGAGTTAGCCGCCATTGTCTTCGCCTTGAAGATTTGGCGACACTATTTATTAGGCGAGCGCTTCATTCTCTATACCGATCATAAATCCTTGAAGTATTTGTTCACTCAGAAGGAACTCAATATGAGGCAACAGCGTTGGCTCGAGTTTCTTGCCTCTTATGACTTTGATATCTTGTATACCCCGGTAAGGGTAATCGTGTTGCTGATGCGCTTAGTCGCAGACATTCGACTGTTGTTTCTATGATGCTTGTCGAATGGGATATTCTTGAGACTCTATCTTTTTGTGATATTCGTGATCGAGCTCCATCCTCTGATTCTCCGATAGTATTATTCAGTTTGGAAGCTCGACCCTCTCTATTGGATCGTATTGCCGAAGCTCAGCGGCGTGATCCTGATCTTGTGCATCTTATTCAACTTTGTGAGACTGAATCCCGTGATGAGGCGTTACGGGATTTCAACATTGATTTTCATGGGTGTCTTCGCAAGAAGAACCATCTGGTTGTGCCTTTTGATTCTGCACTTAGGCATGACATTCTTGATGACTGTCATCGGTCTAAGTATACTATTCATCCTGGAAGTAGTAAGATGTATGCCGATATGCATCGCCTTTATTATTGGGAAGGCATGAAGCGTGATGTAGCGAGTTATGTGAGTAATTACATGACTTGTCAACGTATAAAAGCCGAACATCAGCGCCCTTCTGGTCTCCTTCAGCCTCTAGAGATTCCACTGTGGAAATGGGATCAGATTTCGATGGATTTCATTGATGGCCTACCTCGTACGAGATCGGGCCATTCTAGCATTTGGGTTATTGTTGATCGCCTCACCAAATCAGCTCATTTTGTTCCTATTAAATCTAATAGGACTACTTCTCTTTTGGCTAAGTTATATATCAAGGAAATCGTGAGACTTCACGGTGTTCCTAGTTCGATTGTGAGTGACCGTGATCCTTTATTCACCAGTCATTTCTGGCAGAGTCTTCAGCAAGCTTTGGGAACAAAGCTTAATTTCAGCACAGCTTATCATCCACAGTCTGATGGACAGACTGAACGGGTGAATCGTATCTTAGAGGATCTCCTCCGTATTTGTATTCTTGATTTCAGAGGTTGTTGGGAGGATCATCTACCCCTTGTAGAGTTCTCCTACAACAATAGTTTTCAGTCCAGTATCGGTATGGCTCCTTTCGAAGCCTTATACGGAAGGCCATGTCGATCACCTTCTTGTTGGTTGGAATTTGGGGAGAAGCTTATTCTTGGACCAGATTTTGTTCATGATTCTTCTGAGAAGATTGTTCTTATTTGTCAAAGAATGAAAGAGGCACAGAGCCGCCAGAAATCCTACGCAGATAAGCGTAGGAAGCCTCTCGAGTTCTCGGTTGATGATCTCGTCTTTATTCGTGTTTCTCCTTTGAAAGGGGTTATGCGCTTCAGTACGATAGGGAAATTGGCTCCTCGCTTTGTAGGACCATTTCCTATTACTGAACGTATTGGCCTTGTGGCTTATAGAGTTTCACTTCCAGCTCATCTATCCGGTGTTCACAACGTGTTTCACGTCTCTCAGCTTCGGAAGTGTCTTCGAGAATCGGATTCTATTATCGACTCACCTGATCTGCAAGGGCTTGAGATCTCACCAGACTTATCTATTATACAACAGCCTATTCGCGTACTTGCCTCGGAGGTGAGACACCTTCGAAATAAGGACGTGCCGCTCATTAAAGTTCAATGGTCCGCTAATCCCAATGACTGTACTTGGGAAACCGGAGAGTTTATCGAGCGATCCTACCCAGGTTTTCTATCTTTGCTTAGCAATGGTGAGAATATCTTTTTATCTCAAGCTTATTTTCTTTCCTTTTTGGGTGATGTAAGTATGTAGTTGTTGCAAATTCTTCTCTAGGAATTGCGCGGACGCAATTTTGTTAAGAAGGGGAGATCTGTAACAACCCGCATATTTTACGATTTTATATTTAAATGTTTTATTTAAATATAGCGTCGTTAGTCGGATTTAAGTCCGAAATGTCACTTTTTGCAAACGGTCGAATTAGGACTCGGGACCACTTCCATTGAGTCCAAAATGGCGTTTGCGATCTTTTTGAGTATAAGCATCGATAGGTTTGGAGTAAGTTGAATTTTGCTATTTTCTAAGTGGGCTTTTGGGTTTGGGTTTAACCCAACTCATCCTATACCCTAACTCAGCCCCCTCTCCTCTCCATTCACTCAATTAATTTCCTAAAACTCAAGCTCAACTGAAAATGGGGGAAGAGAATGGGAAATAGAAATTCCAAGCCCTAGTTTCCTCTTGCAAACTCAAATTCTTGCTCCAAAATCAAAGAGAAGTTTAGGTAAGCCTCCTCTTCATCTTCTCCATCTCATTCCTCTTCAATTTCAGAAATTTCCTAAACCCTAATTTAGGAAATACTTGTTTTGATCTTAGATTGGAGCTTGTAGAGTAGAAGTGAAGAGTGGTTGATCTTTTCTTTGTGTTTGTGCTTCTCATCTTTGTTTTTGAGTTAAAAAGGTGAGTTTTGAACTCACATCTACTTCTCTTGATATCATTGATGTTAGGTATGAATTCCTAACACTTATTCATGGTCATTTTCTTTTGGTTTGAATTGATTTGGTGAACATTTCAATTTTTGGTGTTTTGAAGTCAAAAACTTTAAAAATCCTAGCTTTGATGTATGAACATGTTTTTGGAGGTGTATTGATGAGCCAATAGGTCTGGGTTGTCGATTGGCATAAACCCCTAGTGCCCATTGCTCGTCCGATCGCAAATTGAGAGAGTTTGCTCTTCATTTGGATAGGCTGAAAAACAGTTCCAGTGCCAGTCAGTCGACTGGCCTCTGCAGTCAGTCGATTGGCTGTAGAAACCGAGAGTTTCTGGGACTATCTGCAGAAACTGGAAGTCTCTATTTTCTGCAGTCAGTCGACTGACTACAGGAACTGAAACTTTCGGGTTTCTGGATCAGTCGACTGGACTCTGCAGTCAATCGACTGACCTGCTTGTCTCAGCCCAGATTTGCCTATTTTGTTTGGTTTCCAATTTTTATCGATTCGTGTCGATTCCAATTAGTTGTTATTGCATATGTGACTTTGATGATTCCTTTTTGATTTCGTACACGGATTTTTATAAAATGATCTTTTTAAATTGTTAAAAGCTCGTTTCTCCAATTTATAATTTCTATTTAAAACACACACACAATTTTGCACTTCGAGCGAAGAGGGAGGAGAATTAAATGATTAAATAAAACGCGTGCTATGAACATGTGGGTTTATCTTTTCAGTTAATTCCTAATCTATTTGTTTGACCGTTTTGACTTTTGGGTTTGGTTTACCAATGATATGAGGTGAACTTTGTACGGCTTTGAGGGTGAAATTGACTAACAGTTAGTAAACCGTTTAGTACGAACGTGTGGTATGGGACTCACGTTAACATTTTTTGGGTTCCTTTCTGAGAGTTGTGACACATTCCGCCAGTAGTGGTGTCCAGTACTGGGTCTCCGGACCTTCGCCACTACGGTTTGTGGCCTTCGGGCGTATGGATCCTTGTTATACAGTACTGAGCTCGAGCATCTTTTGTTTCTTTGACAATTATATTTCCCTAGTGTATCGCCCTTCGGTGTAGGTCCTTGGAACCACACGATATATAGCGATTACCTTGTGGAAACTTGTGCTACCTTTATTGGTATTTGTTATTTGCCTGCTTGGCTTTTTTTGGAATATGATATCCTTGGTTTATTTGAGTTGCCTATGATATGTGGCTTGTTATGATTCATCTTCTGTTAGATGATCTGGTTATCTCTTTTGGAGATATTTGTGGTACTTTATGACCTTGTATGTTCATTATCATTTAGTTTATCTAACTGATTTGTTTAGCTAGACTGACCTGTATATTTTATACTCGGGTCAGACCAAGATGTTTCAGGTTAGGTACATTAGACTTAGCCTATTTTGCTTCTGCATGGACTATTTCGCTAGCTCCTTTTTGTTATAGCTTTTTGTGTAGTCCTTTTTTGGCTGTAACTGTGATATGTATTCTTTTGACTCGTCTGTATATTGTGGTTTGCTTACCACTTGACATGTATCATTTTGTATAATCTGTAATGTATCTGTATATATGTAAATGCATGTGATGATCCACTGTTCTGTGATGTGTATTACATTTGAGTTGTTATATTTCGTTCTGATAGATCCTTCAGCCACCTATGGCTTTGTATTAAGTATTTGTTGGATATGTCGATCCACTTGAGAAAGAAAGAAAAATGTATGGCAATTGTCGGTGTATTCAACAGATAATTAAGACAAGGCTATAGATGGTCGCTCCTATCCAGCTCTATTCTCCGTATTAGCAGACGGTGTTGCCTAGTAATACTCTTTGCTAATGTGGGTCTCGGAGTGGGTTGTTACAACAGCCTAGGAAAAGTAGTCCTAATCCTACCTTCTGTCTCCCAAGTACAGTCCTCCACGTTGTCGCTCCACTGAACTTTCACCAACCTGACTGTCTTGTTCCTTAACCTCTTTTCATCTTTTGCCACAACTCAAACTCGTTGCCTCACAAAAGTCATATCCGGTTCCACCACTAAGTCCTCCAATTCCATCAGAGCGATAGTAGTTTCTGGATCATGAACATACTTCCTAAGATGAGAAACATGAAACACATTGTGGACCCCGGCCAAATTGCTTGGTAAATCTACTCGGTACGCGAGTCTCCTAATCCTCTCTGATATAGGAAAGGGTCCAACAAATCTCGGTGCTAACTTTCCGGTCTTTCGGAACCGAACCACACCTTTCATCGACGATACCTTGATGAAAACTCTATCTCCAACTGAGAACTCTAGATCCTTACACCTCTTGTCTGCAAACTCTTCTGTCTAGACTGAGCTTCCTTCATTCTTACCCATATCAACTCGATCTTTTCCATCGCCTCTCTCACCAAATCTGGACCAAGGACTAATCTGTCTCCGGTCTCTAACCAACATACTAGTGATTTGCATGGCCTTCCATACAAAGCTTCAAAAGGCGTCATTCCTATAGTAGTCTGATAACTATTATTATAGGAAAACTCCACTAAGTGCAACTGATCTTCATAAGAATCACTAAAATCCAGCACACAAGCCCTCAACAGATCTTCCAGTACCTTGTTGACTCTCTCTGTTTACCCATCCGTCTTAGGATGATATGCGGTACTCATCTTGAGCTTAGTGCCTAACACACTCTACAGGCTCTCCCGGAACTCTCTAGTAAACAAAGCATCTCTATCATTGACGATACTACTAGGAATTCCATACAGTCTAACGATGTTCTTCATGAACAACTTAGCTAAAACAGGTGCCGTCCTGGTTGACCTTACCGGAATGAAATGAGCACTATTGGTCAATCTGTCCACTATGACCCATATACTTTCATTACCCCGGTTTGACCTTGGAAACCCGTCAATAAAATCCATGGATATCGAGTCCCACTTCCAAACTGGAACATCCAAAGGATGAAGCAAACCACTTGGCTTCTGGTGTTCGGCTTTTACTTGCTGATAGTTCAAACACTGTTTTACCCATAAGCCAACATCCCTCTTCATTCCTTCCCAGAAGAAACTTCTCTTCATATCCTGATACATCTTGGTTCCCCCAGGATGGATCGTAAACTTCGATCGATGACATTCCCTAAGAACTTCTTTCCTAAAGTTTCCAACACCCGGGACACATAACCGTTCCTTCTTTCTCAACCAACCCCTATGGTCAAGAATAAAATCCTTTAAATCATCAATCTCGATTCCAACTTCTAACCTTCTAATCCTCTAGGCTAACACTAGATCCTCTTTCTGCCTAGAAGCAATTCGTTCGACCAGAATTGGTCGAACTTCCAAACATGACATCATAGTGATATTCCGAATAGATCCAGCATTCGACCTCAACTGCACACTACAAGCAGCCAGTGCTTCTAAGTTTTTCCATTCCGCCAACATAGCTAACACCACATTCTAATGTTTCCTGCTAAGCGCATCCGCCACCTTATTTCCTTTTCCCGGCATATACTCGATGCTAAAATCATAAGCTGCAACAAACTCCAGCCATCTCTGCCGTCTCATATTCAGCTCCTTTTGAGAGAATAAATATCGTAGAGACCTATGATCCGTAAATAGCTCAAACCTTTATCCTAAAAGATAATGTCTTTACACCTTCAATGTGAAGATTACTACTACCAACTCCAAATAATGAGTCGAGTATCTCACTTCATGCGGTCTAAGCTGTCTAGAAGCATAGGCAATAACCTTCCAATTCTGCATCAGCACAACACCCAACCCAGTACCACATGCATCAGTGTAAACTACCAACCCCTAATTCCCATCTGGAACTACTAACACGGGCACACTGGTTAATAAATGTTTCAACTTAAGGAATGCCTCCTCACATTTGTCGGACCAAACAAACTTCACGTCCTTCCTGGTTAGCATAGTCAAGGATGCCGTTATCCACGAGAAATCCTTACTGAACCTTCGATAGTATCCTACAAGACCAAGAAAACTTCTAATCTCACTTACCGTCTCTGGTCTCTTTCAATTGTTAACAGTTTCGATCTTATCCGGATCAACTGCTAACCCTTCCTCGGAAACTATATGACCAAGGAACTTTACTTCCTTCTTTCAGAAATGACACTTAGTGAACTTTGCCTTCAGCTAATGTTGCTTTAGTGTCTCCAATACTATTCTAAGATGATCTGCATGATCCTTCTCATTCTTAGAGTATACCAAAATGCCATCAATAAAAACCAACACGGACCTATCCAAGTGCTATCGGAAAACCCTGTTCATCAAATCCATGAAGAAAGCTGGTGCATTAGTACGCCCGAATGGCATAACCAACCATTCGTAAGACCTATATCTGGTCCTAAACGCCGTCAAAGGAATACTATCCTCTGTCACTCTTAGCTGATGGAAACCTGTTGCCAAATCCAACTGGGAAAACACTATGGCTCCACTCAACTGATCGAATAAGTCGTCGATTCTTAGCAAACGATACCTATTCTTGATCGTCCTTTCGTTCAACATACGATAGTCGATACACATCCTTAACGACCCATCTAGCTTCTTCACGAATATCACGGCCATTCCCCAAGGCGAACTGCTTGGCCGGATGAAATTCTTTCCTTCCAATTCCACTAACTGCACCTTCAATTCCTTCATCTCGGTTGGTGACATCCTGCTAGGTGGTCTACTTACGGGTTCAGCTCCCGGTATGAGATCTATCCGAAACTCGATTGCTCTTTTTGGCGGCAAGCCCGAAACTGGTTCAGACACATCCGCAAACTCTCTTGCAACATAAACCTACTTCAACTTTACTTCCATTTCCATGGCACCCAATAACGCATAAGCATTTTCGTCCGAACTCCTTACCGAGTAAATAACTCGGTCACGGCTATTAGGGTGTCTCAATGATATTTCTCCCTCTTGGAAAAATATCCTAGCATCATATATCTAACCAATTCATACCCAATATGATCCTGAAACCCACCAAATCAAAAACATATAAACTGCATGCAAACACATGACCTAACAAATCAAGTTATAACTGGTCATATCTCATTTCCAGAGTTGCATACCCTCATATAGGACTCACAACCCTTAAAGGAGTAATAAGGTATAAAGGTTCCAGACATAAGCAATCTTCCAAATACTGAGATATAAATGAGTGCAATGCTCCGGTATCAAATAGTATCCTAACTGGAGTACTATGAATCATAAGCATACCTACTAGCTTTTCCTTTCTCAACAGCCATTGGTATAGAGGATGATGGTTCCAATGCAAAGACCTTTCCCTTTCTAGCTTTAGCAGCCTTGGGACACTTGTCCTTGTAATGCCCCATCTGGCCACAGTTGTAGCACTTCACATTCGGCATCACTGCAACTGCTCTTCCATCACCCGAGCGATACTCATTAGCATAGTGCCCCTTCGTGTCACACTTGTAATAGACAATATCAGCCTTGCTCTTCTTGGCTGCTACCCCCGACTGGGCACCTTTCTTCTTGATGAACTTCTGCTTCTTACCCTGAAAATTCTGAACCTCGGCTGGTTTCCCTTTTCCAAAAGTAGAAAGCATCTCCTCATTCCGAATAGCCATCTCGACAACTATATGACACAGATCCCGGAGGTTTGGCATGGTTGCTCTGGCGATCTCAGGATTCAACCCCCTGATAAACTTATCATTCCTCCGAATGACAGTATCTATAGTAGCATATCCATAATGGGACAGCTCATCAAACTCTGTAGCATACTCAATCACCGATTTATCCCTCTGGACTAAATCTGCAAATTTCCTGAGCAATGCTGACTTGGCAACCTCTGATAGAAATCTTTCTTTGAACCTACTTCGAAATTCAGCCCAAGTCAGATCTTCCTTTGGCTCTCCCACGATAACTCCGTTCCACCAAAACAATGCTACTCCTTGTAATTGCCTTGAAGCAAGTCTTCTTTTCTGCATATTCGTCAAGCCGAGATCTGCAAATATCCTTTCACAATGTAATAGCTAGTTCTCCACTCCTACTGCATCCTCGGTTCCCAGAAAAGGCTTCCCTCCAAGACTAGTGTAATCCCTGCTCAGCTTGGCATAATTATTGCCAACCGGGGCCACCGGATTAGCTCCTCCAGCATTCCCTATAGCCACTCCCACAGCTGCTCCAGCTTGCATCATATTAACAAAAAACCGATACATTGTCCCCATATCAACCGGCGGAATCTCAGCACCAACATTAGCATTTGCATTGGGTTTGCATTTGCTTGTCCATCATGGTTGCTCCTAGTATTGGGTTGAACATTTCCACTTGTTGCAATGCGTCTCCCACCTTGATTCACTCTTCCATTTCCAGCCTCCATATCTTACTTCCCTACTACTTGAAATCCAATCTTGGTAAGATACATAAGAACGACCTAAGAGAGTGGGGAATACATACTTAGGAATTTATAGCAAAGTACACATACATTACTATAACGCTTACCCAAGCCCAACCATATTTTAGATTCAGTAGATTATGCTTTAAAAATCTTTTAAGGTTTAAATTCCTTTTAAGTACATAAACTTTGCTCTGATACCAACTTGTAACATCCCGCCTTCTGAGGCCCAAAACTAATCGCTGCTGATGTTGCAGTCATCCGTAGTTGTTATTTCTTGGTGATTGAATGCGGCATAGTTAATATTGATACACAGGAACACTAGAATATGAAAAAATTTAAAACTTCCACAAACATAATTTCTCATTTCTTATGAATAATATTAAGATTTAGTTACATAATCCCAGACGTTAACCACATTCAGATCACATATACATGTACAAAATACGATAAGAGTGACATATGAAGATGTCCCCTTATGATGATCAAAGAACTAATAATATAAACTTTACATTTCTTACTACATCATAGCGGAAAACACAAAATAGCTCCTATATAGCTAACACTACATCTTGCACGTCTCCGGAAGCTTATTCTTCCAAAACCTGAAATTCTCCCAGTCTCAAACTACTCAAATTAATTTTTGAGTACCTAAGAGTTTATGGAGAAACACAAACTTCAAGTCAGACAATAAGTCTGGTATGAATAATCCCTTATCATCTCTTATCATAAATAGATATCTTGTAAGACCACGCCGCTTAGCGGAATGGGTTTTCCCTTCACCAGTATCCAAAACAAAACATGCAAATCATTTACTATGCTCTTGCACCCAAAATGATTAGTCTTAACATAATATGAAATAAAGCCATAAATCATATGTATTGGGTCTCCCATCCACCCATTTATTAAATATACCATCTAAAATCAATTTATTAGATTTCCCATCTAAAATCAATTTGTTAGAGTTCCCCTCTAAAATCTTTAAAATAACTATCTGTCATAATTTAATAGGACTATCCATCCCAAATCCATTTAAAATAAATGCATATTATCCATCATACATTGTTTTATAAAAGATAGTGTGGGCTATCCACTGCACGCTCCATAGTTTTCCTAGGATGACTATGAACCCTTGGGTGCGAAATCCCGAGGCTAACCACCTCTTGCAAAACATTCTTTACTTTAGAAATTTGATGTGGGCTGTCCACCGCACATTACATAGTTTTCATAGGTTAACCAAGAATCCATCACTTGGCCAATTAAAACATCATGATCCCCATGATTATTTATAAAAATTCATGATTCCCATGATTACTTATTTTCCCCAGGTATACCACATGTTTAACCTATTCCCATTGGTAACCCCAGTTAGGTTGAATTAAAATAAAAACACATTGATAGCCCCAATGTATATTTTCGAAAACATATCTCTGTTTGTAACCCCAAACTATGTATCGAAAACATAAAACCCACCTCGATGTCCCCAAGGTTTAATAACATCAAATTTATATAAGGATCCCCCTTACGTATTCAAATAAAATAAGCATTTTATGCTATAACCCTTCGAAGTAACCCCTTCAAGTTAGCAAAATTTTACTTAAGTAAAAATGGCTAAAAAAACCCTTTAAACCCCTTTGAATGAAGTCTCATTCGAAAGAAAATACACATCCGAAGTTAGCCCCTTCGAAAGCCTTCCTTTTGAAAGCATCACAAAACCATACCTTTCAACCTTATCGAAAGTTCTTGCCTTTCGACCTTGTTGGAAGGTTTCTTTTTGACCTAGTCGAAAGGTTTCACCTTTCAACTTGTTCAAAAGCTTGGGGTATCCCCTCCCTCTTATAAAACTATTTATAAACCTTTCGAAAGCAATGAAACTCAAAATCTTTTGAAATCATTGAAACTCAAAACCTTTCTCATTCATTGAAGGTAACCCCTTCAAAACCGTTCGAAACCAAAACCTTTCGAAGACAAACTGTTCAAAATCAAAACTTTTGAAGACAAAACCCTTCAAAACTAAAACCTTTCAAAACCAAAACCTTTCGAAAACAACCCGTTCAAAATCAAAACCTTTCGTAGACAAAACCCCTCGAAACCAAAACCTTTTGAAATCATTGAAGTGTTAGTGTTCGAACCAACCCTTCGAAATCAAAACCTCTCGAAACCAAAACCTCTTGAAATCATTGAAGTGTTAGTGTTTGGACCAACCCTTCGAAAACAATGGAGAGAGGCAGCAAGTTTTAGAAAACTAAAGATAACCTTTGACTCCATCTGGGTCGAAAGTTTTGGAAGCGGCAACTATGCTTCCGACCCTGTCGAAAGCTATACCTTTCGATTTTGTCGAAAGGTTTCATTTAAAACAAGAAAGAAAACCCTCAAACCCTTTTTATTTTAAACCGTTTGACAATGTCGAAATCTCTTTGTAGAAAGTTAGCATGCGTATTTGCCTTAAAGCCAAATCAAATCTTCATCTCTTTCAAAAGCTCCAACCTTTCATCCCTAAACCTTTCGACCCCTTTCAATTCACTATGTACCGGTCGCTTAATACCATGTGCATTGAATTTTGACCTAGTCGAAAGGTTTGATACCTTTCGAGCTTGTCGAAACGTCTGGAATGAAGGCGGAAGCCCTTGTCGAAAGAGTCAAAATAGTGAAAATTGTACTTTAAAACAGTTATTTTGTACCCCACCTACCTTATTTGTGTAAATCTGATTTGTTGCCAGAATTTTATATTCAAAATTGCTGCCGACTTCCTTATTTGGAAATTTAAATAAATTTGAAAAAGCCCTTTTCTCCTTTATAATTTACAAAACATTTAAGTCCCTTCCCTAAATAATTTTATATAACTATTAAAACATCATAGAAAAATCTGGGAAAATTCCAGAAAATTAATTAATATGTTATCTTCCACATATTAAAATTTCAAAGCATATAAAGATCAAAACAACTCGAAATTTAACCAAAACAGAATAAAAACGTGTTAATTAGCCCTTTAACATTTAAAACAACTATGTCTTATCCAAATAAAGGTTTAAATGGTTATATTTTAACCAAACCACAAACATGAATCAGGTATAACCCATAGCCGATCCAAACAAAGAAAAATGAGATGATAAACATGATTATTCACCTGATTAGTAGATTGGAGAATGAGATAATTTCCTAACTTTAATTCCTTAGCTTTTTCTTCAATTTAAACTCTTCCCGGAGCTTTTAATGGCCGGCCGAAAGTTGGTGAGGAGTTATGAATGAGAGAGTGAAAATTTATTAAAGTGGAGGAAGAGATTTATACTAAGAAATGTAGCCCCATTTCCAAGTTTACCCATTAGGAATTCCTCCTTCTAAATTTAGTTAAGTCTTATTTTAGTTTATTCATTAAGACATGGCCATTGGATTTATTAATCTCATCTCCCTAATTATTCATGTTATTCTATTTAATATATCCAATTAAATATCCCAAATAATGTTAATTAAAATTCAGGAGCATTACAGGATCGACCCCCGTTTTTTGATTCTTTTACTATGAATACTTGTACTTGACTTTTCAAGCTTATGTAATTCTTTTACTTTTGTCGAATTTTTGTGTGAATTAGCTTAAGTAGTTTAGCTATAACATTTTCCATTCAATGTACTTGTAATTCATCGCTCATTGATTCAGACGATAATCTGCTACATTTATCCCAAGGCTTCCATATGGTCGTGGTCTCAAGTCGCACTAGACACTGGGTCAAGCCGTAGTGTTACGCTGTCAAATTCAGTGGTTATACTCATGCTCCCGGTTCTCGGGTTAAAGGAGTTAGAGAATGGATGGTCGAATTTCATCTTTAGCGAATTTATACTCCTCCTGTCGATTTCAGGTCGAAGTTAATGGAATAGTGAGTGGTCGAATCACACTCATCTATTTGTTTATACTCATATCCGCACTCTGGGGATAAGAGTTTGTTAGCGGATGGTCGGATTGTACCCAATTTGTGTTTATACTCTGGTCCACTCTTTGGAGACATAGAGTGTAATATCCCGGAAATTTTAACAATATCAATTTAATAATCTGTTAAATAATTAAATTGATATGGATAATCTTTGATAATAAAATTTGAATTTAATTTAATAATCTGATTAAATTAGTATTAATTGGGAATTTTATCTTTTAAAAGTTAATAAGATATTTTCTATTTGAATATATATATTTATTTATATATATATTGTAAATAGAAGCTTTGGTAAATTGGAAATTTAGATTTAGTTTAATCTGGACTTTTTAAAGTTATTTAAATAAATAACATTTTAGTTTTAAATATACTTTAGATAAATCTTTTAATGGTTTAAGATATATTTTACTTAAGCTTATATAAAGAAGATTTAACAAAAATGGTTTGTTTTATTTCTTTTTAAATATTACTTGATAATATAATCTCTTATATAAATTGTTTAAAATATCAAATATGTTAATTTCAAATAATAAGTATAATGTATTATTTTTATAAATATGAATGGATTTTAAAAGACTACGGAATTGTTATATTTTTAAATTGATAAGTAGTTATATAAGTGTATATATATATAACTTAACTTTTAAATTGAATCTTAGGATTTAATTTGATTTCAAATTGAATTTAAAGTTTAAAGTTCAAAAGGATAAATATTTAAATTGTTTTGGATTTCAGAATATTTGTATAAGCTTTTATTTATAAATGTAATTAGTTTTGTTTCTTTAAAAAGTAATTATATATATATAGATAAGTATTTAATAAATAAGAAAAAGGCATTTATTTACTTTTAAAATAAATAAAAATATGAATAATTACTTAAGAGACATATGTCATTTTTCTAAGGCTCCATTTTAACATGTGTAATGTAAGTAATCAATGTAATGACAAGTGTCTTTATTATTTTCATTTTTCCTTTTATTTTTATAAAATCACAAATTTACATATATATAAACATTTGCACTTCTTTATTTCATTCATTCTATTTTTTTTCAAAACAAGATAAACTCAAATCTTTCTCTCAATACAAATCTGAAAATAGATCAGTACCATTTTCTCAAACCTTTCTCAAAAGCAAAAATCTGAAATCAATACTCAAAACTCCTCATAAAAACCACAATCTCAAATCAATTTCAAAGCTTGCATGTTTAATCTGAACATCTACAACTTAGTTTTTAAAATTCCAAAAGCATGCAAATCATTTTTCTTCAATCTGGATTCAATACAAGAAACCAGTATGCATTCTTTTCGAATCTGCATCAAATTCAAAAGCCCTGTTGCATTCATTTGCAATCTGGAAATCAAGTCTGAAGCCTGTCTGCCTTCATTTCTTCAACCTGGAGGCAAGCATGCATGCAGTTCTAAATTCAAGCAGTTTTAAGCTCAACAACTCAAGTTTTTAAATCAATGAGGCATGCAAGTTTTAAGTTCAAAAGCTTTTCAAAATAAAGTAGGATCTGTCATCTTTAAACAGGTGAGTAACAGTTTTTATTTATAACTATCTTAAGTAAGTTTAGTTGCTTGAATTCTTCCTGTGATAATCATGTTTGTAGTGATGAAATTCTCTGTAATATGTATAGTTTGGAATGCATGTATGTTTTGATATGTTATTGCCTGTTCTAATATGCCAGTTTTAAAATCCTGATCAAAATAAATTATTTCATGCTCAAATCCTTATGAGGGCTTAAGATTAAACCAAGTATGAGTATATAACATAGATTTTAGTTGAAATTTTATTTAATATAAAATAAAAAAACTGATATGTCTCTGTAAAGAAATATAACAGAGCAAATATCTTGTAAGTGAAAAAAATACAAAAGTCTAGATTCATTATTCCAGGAGTATAAATTGGTTTCTTATACTAAAAATTGATTTTTAAAATATAAATCATAATTTATAGCTTAGTAATGAAGGTGCAGTTCTGGTTTTAGCTATAAATGAATTTTGAGTAACTTTGTTGATCTCAGTGTATTTGGGATGTTGTCTTCTTCAATAATGATAGTGGAGTGATCAAAGATGTAGGGAAAATTACTGGAAATTGAATTAAAGTATTGAGGTAATAGGAATTGAGGATTAAAGATTTTAACCCTAGTTTGAACCAGTCTAGATAAAATGATCAAAACGGGTTCTGTAGTGGATCGAGTGTATTAGGGTTTTGAGAGAGGGAAGCTTGGTCGATGACGAGGACATGGCCGGAGTTTCAAGATCGTTGGTGGTCAGAATCGTGGGGGAATGACGTTGACAGGTTTGGCCTTGAGGAAGCACTGTGTTTCCAGGTTTTGGGATTTAGGCTCGATTTTGATCTCGACTTCGTTTCGTTGCTCGAGTGATGGAATTCTGGTAGGTGGTTGATCACCGATATAGTGGAATGGTCGTGGATGGTCGGAGGCGACTGTATCGCCGGTGCACGTGCACGCGATTGGATTTGAGTCTGGTGAAGTCTGGTTTTAAGCAGAGGAGGGGCACTCGGTGTTCTCTCGTGGCATTTGAATTTTTGCTCGGGTTAATGGGGTATCCGACTCGAAGTGGTTTTGTGAGGTCTCGGGTTAAAAGAGAATGTTGTCAGGTTTTTTTAAAAAAAAACTGATTGTTTAAATTTAAATCAAATTTAAATTTGTAAAGTAAATTTAAACAGGGAGTTTAAATCAAAGTTTAAATATATAAATTCAAGTTTAGTTTGAATCTTAGATTTAAGATAAATAAGTTTTATAAATTCAAATATTTTAATAAGTTTAAATGTTTGTTAAATTTAAATATTTTAAATTTAAAAAGCGATTTGTTTAAATCTTGTAAAATTTATTTTACAAGGAAAATATATTTTTATCACTTAAATATTTTAAGTTGATTTTAAAGTTAAATTATAAGTCAATGATTTTTATGCATTTAATTATTAGGGTAATTAAATGAATAATTAATTTATCTAATAAATTAATAAAATAAATAATTACTTAAAAGTAATTAAAGGTTTAATCTTAAAAGTTTAAGATTAATTATTTTTAGAATAATTAACTTGTAATTAAGATTCATTAATTAAATAGGATTTGATTTTAATTAATGGGTAAGATAAATTAATTAGAATAATTAATTTATAATTAAGGATTATAAATTAGAATATTAATTAATGATTAGGAATTAATTAATAAAGTAATTAAATAATTGTTAATGAAGGTCATTAACTATGGATTATTAAATAATAAATTAATAAGATTAATTTTAATAGTTAATTAGATTAATTAATTTAAAGATAATCAATTATAGAATTTGTTTAAATGTAATTACTTATTGGAAGTAATTAAAGAATTAATTACTTATTGTAATTAATTGAAGTTAATTTGATTTAGTTAAATTAATTAATTAAGTTTAATTAATTTAGGATAATCAAGAGATGATTTGATAATAATTACTTAATTTAATTATTAAGGTAAGTTTATTTAGAGAAGTAAATAATAAGATAATTACTGGAAGTAATTAGTTGAATAAATGATTTTATTAATAGAAGTAATTTGAGTTAATTACTTTGAATAATTAATCAAGGGATTAATTAAGAAATTAATTAAGGAGTAATTAATTTAGTTAATGAAAGTAATTAAGGGTAATTAATTACTGATTGAAGATTAATCAAGGGTGATTAATAAATGTTGTTTAATTAAAGGTTAATTACTTAATGTAATTAATTTAATTAAGTAATTAATAATT
This sequence comes from Allium fistulosum, assembly GCA_030737815.1. Taxonomy (NCBI): domain Eukaryota; kingdom Viridiplantae; phylum Streptophyta; class Magnoliopsida; order Asparagales; family Amaryllidaceae; genus Allium; species Allium fistulosum. Next base: position 1,326,585,456 of record CM060904.1, read on the forward strand.
AAGTTGTAATTAAGGATCATTAATTAATATAATTAATGATGTAATTAAGATTGATTAATTAAGTATAATTAATAAATGAAGTGATTAATCAATGTAATTAATTAAGGATTAATGTAATTAATTATAGTTGATTAAGTTAATTAATTTTAGTAAATTAATTAATGAAGTAATTAAAGGTTAATTACACTAAGTGGTTAAGGATAATTAATTTAAGTAATTAATTGAGAATAAATTACTTGAATGTAATTAAAAGATAATTAATCAAAGATGATTAATTGAAATGAAATATTAGAAGATAATTAATTAATTAAATTGTAATTAATTAATGGTTAAGTAAGAAGGATTTATAAAATGAAGTAATTAATTTAATTCACTTTAAATTAATTAGAGATGATATAAATCATTACTTATGAATGGGTGTTAGTATTGGATACTTGACTTTGATTGATATCTCTGATGAGATATATGCTGTGTGATATGGATGTTAGTTGAATTGTATGGATTATCTGATAATGTTGATTATCTGTTATCTTCCTTTGTGAATAAAGATAATGAATTGAATTGTTTTAACCTTTAAAACAACTTGGCCTTAAAAGATACGCTTTGGATTTCGATGAGACCGGGATCGGGTTTCCGTATACCGGATTTCCAGGTCTGGAGACCCGAATACCACATCGATCCAAATTAACGATAGGTCGTGAATCAAGTGAAGATGAAGATTCAGAGTGCAAGGGTTATTGTCGTTAACTCTGAGGGTGATTCCAAAACGAGTGTAACGAGATAATGCCTTCGGTTTCGTTCGAACCCGGAACGAACTTGTATGGATTGAATGCTTTCAGAACATCGTCAGGTGGACGATGAGCATTCTAAGTGATGTGTTCTTTTCTAAGGTAATCGTGACCTCAAGCCTCACAAACCGGGAATGGCTAAAACAGGAGAGGTGCAGCAAGGTTAGTGGGTAGCACCCAAGTAGGACAAGGTTACCTCTGTCTAGATGTCCCTTTCTATTTTCGACTTAGTGGTGCGGTTGCTGATCCCAACCGTGAGGTATCTTGTGCGGGAATTATCCAGTAAGGGATGTTCCGACCTTGTGTTGCAGGGGATTGGGAGTGATCCTCGGTACGGTGATCTAGGCCACGTACTGTGACGGGCGGTACCCCGGTAGCCCTGCCATTGTATGGAATCCAAAATCCAATAAGTGCCAACGGTTTTGATTGTATAACCCACTTTGTGGCTAGTATGCTGGAATTTAATAATGTAACAATTTCAGCTATTTCATATTTATTTGAAAACCCTAGACCCTATTATAATACAATCGAATTTCCTATCAAATGTTTTGGTTAGCGTAAGGTAAAAACTTACCCATGTTTATTTGTGGGGAGTCTTACGTGATACCTTTTCTTTCTAAAGGTTTTGAAGTTAAGCAAGTTTAACCGGTTACTCACACCAGACCCATGTCTGACCCAAGTGTTTATTTCTGTTTTATAAACTCTTGGGTACTCAAATTTTTACGAGTAGCCAAGGGATTCAGGTTTAGCTTTGACGAATTGTGGAGGAGCAATGGAGCAGGAGGCTTCAGCGTTGTAGATATATATAGTAGTTCCGCTGTGTCTGTATCTCTATAGTGTATTGAGTTGTAATGTCTAGACAGATGTTTATAACTGTCTAGTAAGTGATGTATATGCTGTGTAACTTTGTAAAGTGTTGTATACTATGTAATAGTTTATGTTATTAATATAATTTATTCGTTCCGCTGTGAGATCGTTGTTGTTGTTTCTTTCTTTCTTCTCTTCTTTTCTATTTTCTACCCCTTTCTTTCTTATTAGCGATACGACTTTCTATGGAGAGAAAGTCGTGGTCGTTACAGTGGTATCAGAGCTTTAGGTTGAGCGAATGCCTAAGCTTTTGGTTAAGTGAATATCAGAACACTAGGTTGAGTGAATACCTAGGTTCGGAAGGATTGTTCATTAGAGATAGGATCTGTAGCAACCTGTTTGAGTCCGAGTGTATATATATATATGAGAGCGCGTATTTGTTAGTTATATAAAATGGTTTTATATTGTGTTAATTGATCGGTTGAGTGGTATATGGATTCTGGTCAATACGAGTAGCTAACGTTATTGATAGGGATCTCTAAACACTTGAACCAGGCCAACGGACACAATATTGTTTTAAAGAGGTAAATGAAATAATTTTACCCAGAAATAATTTCTATATAAAAAGTATCATTTTAAATATATATATATTTCTACCTATTTGTTGGGTTACCTGTTCGGGTTTTCCAATATAAGTTATAAAGGTAGATGGGGTAGTGGTGTGTGAAACACGACTACCAATGGTTGGAGTTTAAATGTTGAGGTTGGAAGTGTATCTGTCGAGACTGTAGACCCAATACCGTCTCGAGTAAGCTTTGCTATGGTAAAGGATTTCATCGATATCTGAAGGAAACCTTTTAAAGGTTCGAAGTTTATCTTTGAAGTGTGGATGAGTAGAGTTGGATCTGTCGATGAGGCAGAAGTGAGTAATGGTACCTTGATACCTCAGGTAATAGTAGCTGTGTGATAAGACGCAGTGAATATGGATGTTCCCGAAGATGTTTTCTTTGGAACAAGTTGTGGAAGTGTGTCTGCTTCGGTGTTGTGGCTGAGTTCAGCATGGTGATTCTGTTTGGTTTGGAGTTCGAGTTTCTCAAAGATCTTTGGAATAGGAAGTCCTTGGCATCAGTGTCAGCAGTGCAGCTCGGAGTATTCTGTGATGGCAGGAAGTTTTCTGGATGAGCAGTTTTTCTGGAAGTAAAGTTCAGAAGCAGCAGAATGGATCCATTTCTTCGATAAATTGGATAAATAGGTGTAAGCTGTTCTGATTGGTAAAGAGAGAACAGTCTGTTTGGAATTAGGATGGGTTGATCGCAAAAGTGACTTGCGATTGTCTGAGTGTTCTCTTGGGTTGTCAGAATTTTTCTGGGTGTCTTCAAAGAAGTCAGAAGTTTGTCCGCATCTGAAGGTTGAGTTTTCTTATCGACTGGATTCCATGAGTGATACCAGTGGTTTAGTCTAGTTGAAGGATGTTTTCCTAGAGATAGAGTTTGGTGAAACAGCTCAAGTTTTGCTGAAGTATCTGAGTTTTATTTATGGATCAGTGAACCTTATTTCTAGAAGTGAGTTGTCCAGTCTGTGCTTGTGTCCTACCTCATATCAGAGTTGAGCAGCGAAAGCAGTTTGGAGTGTATCTCTGGATGGGAGAAGTAAGTTTGGAATCTACTGATGTTGTGAAGTAGAGTTATGTTTGGATCTCGTCTGTGTTCTGATTTGGATAAGTAATTGGTCTACTTGGTTGAATTGTCAATTTGGATAACTGGAATTCATTGAGTTTTACGTATCTCTGAGGGAATACGTATTTGATCTATCTCTGGTTTTAGAATCTGCAGTTTTGGGAAGTTTGGTAGTTGAGTCAGACTCGTCTGTAGTCTGATATTCTGTTTAGTTCTGTAGATCTAGATGAGTAGGAGATCTATAGCTTAATAGTTTAGATTGTTTGTAGAGCGAGTATCCCGGTATATATATATACTTGGGGGAAACTCGAGGAATTTTATCTAGAATTTAGTCTAGATAGTTAGAATTGTTTGATTGGATGAATTGGTTGCTATGGTTGTTAGCATATGGATGATAGTATATGTTTGTGAATTAAAATTAAAATCTTAAATAGATTATTAAATTACCTTTGTTTAAATTTCGGGGACGAAATTATTTTAAGGGGGGAGGAATGTAATATCCTGGAAATTTTAACAATATCAATTTAATAATCTGTTAAATAATTAAATTGATATGGATAATCTTTGATAATAAAATTTGAATTTAATTTAATAATCTGATTAAATTAGTATTAATTGGGAATTTTATCTTTTAAAAGTTAATAAGATATTTTCTATTTGAATATATATATTTATTTATATATATTGTAAATAGAAGCTTTGGTAAATTGGAAATTTAGATTTAGTTTAATCTGGACTTTTTAAAGTTATTTAAATAAATAACATTTTAGTTTTAAATATACTTTAGATAAATCTTTTAATGGTTTAAGATATATTTTACTTAAGCTTATATAAAGAAGATTTAACAAAAATGGTTTGTTTTATTTCTTTTTAAATATTACTTGATAATATAATCTCTTATATAAATTGTTTAAAATATCAAATATGTTAATTTCAAATAATAAGTATAATGTATTATTTTTATAAATATGAATGGATTTTAAAAGACTACGGAAGTGTTATATTTTTAAATTGATAAGTAGTTATATAAGTGTATATATATATATATAACTTAACTTTTAAATTGAATCTTAGGATTTAATTTGATTTCAAATTGAATTTAAAGTTTAAAGTTCAAAAGGATAAATATTTAAATTGTTTTGGATTTCAGAATATTTGTATAAGCTTTTATTTATAAATGTAATTAGTTTTGTTTCTTTAAAAAGTAATTATATATATATAGATAAGTATTTAATAAATAAGAAAAAGGCATTTATTTACTTTTAAAATAAATAAAAATATGAATAATTACTTAAGAGACATATGTCATTTTTCTAAGGCTCCATTTTAACATGTGTAATGTAAGTAATCAATGTAATGACAAGTGTCTTTATTATTTTCATTTTTCCTTTTATTTTTATAAAATCACAAATTTACATATATATAAACATTTGCACTTCTTTATTTCATTCTTTCTATTTTTTTTTCAAAACAAGATAAACTCAAATCTTTCTCTCAATACAAATCTGAAAATAGATCAGTACCATTTTCTCAAACCTTTCTCAAAAGCAAAAATCTGAAATCAATACTCAAAACTCCTCATAAAAACCACAATCTCAAATCAATTTCAAAGCTTGCATGTTTAATCTGAACATCTACAACTTAGTTTTTAAAATTCCAAAAGCATGCAAATCATTTTTCTTCAATCTGGATTCAATACAAGAAACCAGTATGCATTCTTTTCGAATCTGCATCAAATTCAAAAGCCCTGTTGCATTCATTTGCAATCTGGAAATCAAGTCTGAAGCCTGTCTGCCTTCATTTCTTCAACCTGGAGGCAAGCATGCATGCAGTTCTAAATTCAAGCAGTTTTAAGCTCAACAACTCAAGTTTTTAAATCAATGAGGCATGCAAGTTTTAAGTTCAAAAGCTTTTCAAAATAAAGTAGGATCTGTCATCTTTAAACAGGTGAGTAACAGTTTTTATTTATAACTATCTTAAGTAAGTTTAGTTGCTTGAATTCTTCCTGTGATAATCATGTTTGTAGTGATGAAATTCTCTGTAATATGTATAGTTTGGAATGCATGTATGTTTTGATATGTTATTGCCTGTTCTAATATGCCAGTTTTAAAATCCTGATCAAAATAAATTATTTCATGCTCAAATCCTTATGAGGGCTTAAGATTAAACCAAGTATGAGTATATAACATAGATTTTAGTTGAAATTTTATTTAATATAAAATAAAAAAACTGATATGTCTCTGTAAAGAAATATAACAGAGCAAATATCTTGTAAGTGAAAAAAATACAAAAGTCTAGATTCATTATTCCAGGAGTATAAATTGGTTTCTTATACTAAAAATTGATTTTTAAAATATAAATCATAATTTATAGCTTAGTAATGAAGGTGCAGTTCTGGTTTTAGCTATAAATGAATTTTGAGTAACTTTGTTGATCTCAGTGTATTTGGGATGTTGTCTTCTTCAATAATGATAGTGGAGTGATCAAAGATGTAGGGAAAATTACTGGAAATTGAATTAAAGTATTGAGGTAATAGGAATTGAGGATTAAAGATTTTAACCCTAGTTTGAACCAGTCTAGATAAAATGATCAAAACGGGTTCTGTAGTGGATCGAGTGTATTAGGGTTTTGAGAGAGGGAAGCTTGGTCGATGACGAGGACATGGCCGGAGTTTCAAGATCGTTGGTGGTCAGAATCGTGGGGGAATGACGTTGACAGGTTTGGCCTTGAGGAAGCACTGTGTTTCCAGGTTTTGGGATTTAGGCTCGATTTTGATCTCGACTTCGTTTCGTTGCTCGAGTGATGGAATTCTGGTAGGTGGTTGATCACCGATATAGTGGAATGGTCGTGGATGGTCGGAGGCGACTGTATCGCCGGTGCACGTGCACGCGATTGGATTTGAGTCTGGTGAAGTCTGGTTTTAAGCAGAGGAGGGGCACTCGGTGTTCTCTCGTGGCATTTGAATTTTTGCTCGGGTTAATGGGGTATCCGACTCGAAGTGGTTTTGTGAGGTCTCGGGTTAAAAGAGAATGTTGTCAGGTTTTTTAAAAAAAAAACTGATTGTTTAAATTTAAATCAAATTTAAATTTGTAAAGTAAATTTAAACAGGGAGTTTAAATCAAAGTTTAAATATATAAATTCAAGTTTAGTTTGAATCTTAGATTTAAGATAAATAAGTTTTATAAATTCAAATATTTTAATAAGTTTAAATGTTTGTTAAATTTAAATATTTTAAATTTAAAAAGCGATTTGTTTAAATCTTGTAAAATTTATTTTACAAGGAAAATATATTTTTATCACTTAAATATTTTAAGTTGATTTTAAAGTTAAATTATAAGTCAATGATTTTTATGCATTTAATTATTAGGGTAATTAAATGAATAATTAATTTATCTAATAAATTAATAAAATAAATAATTACTTAAAAGTAATTAAAGGTTTAATCTTAAAAGTTTAAGATTAATTATTTTTAGAATAATTAACTTGTAATTAAGATTCATTAATTAAATAGGATTTGATTTTAATTAATGGGTAAGATAAATTAATTAGAATAATTAATTTATAATTAAGGATTATAAATTAGAATATTAATTAATGATTAGGAATTAATTAATAAAGTAATTAAATAATTGTTAATGAAGGTCATTAACTATGGATTATTAAATAATAAATTAATAAGATTAATTTTAATAGTTAATTAGATTAATTAATTTAAAGATAATCAATTATAGAATTTGTTTAAATGTAATTACTTATTGGAAGTAATTAAAGAATTAATTACTTATTGTAATTAATTGAAGTTAATTTGATTTAGTTAAATTAATTAATTAAGTTTAATTAATTTAGGATAATCAAGAGATGATTTGATAATAATTACTTAATTTAATTATTAAGGTAAGTTTATTTAGAGAAGTAAATAATAAGATAATTACTGGAAGTAATTAGTTGAATAAATGATTTTATCAATAGAAGTAATTTGAGTTAATTACTTTGAATAATTAATCAAGGGATTAATTAAGAAATTAATTAAGGAGTAATTAATTTAGTTAATGAAAGTAATTAAGGGTAATTAATTACTGATTGAAGATTAATCAAGGGTGATTAATAAATGTTGTTTAATTAAAGGTTAATTACTTAATGTAATTAATTTAATTAAGTAATTAATAATTAAGTTGTAATTAAGGATCATTAATTAATATAATTAATGATGTAATTAAGATTGATTAATTAAGTATAATTAATAAATGAAGTGATTAATCAATGTAATTAATTAAGGATTAATGTAATTAATTATAGTTGATTAAGTTAATTAATTTTAGTAAATTAATTAATGAAGTAATTAAAGGTTAATTACACTAAGTGGTTAAGGATAATTAATTTAAGTAATTAATTGAGAATAAATTACTTGAATGTAATTAAAAGATAATTAATCAAAGATGATTAATTGAAATGAAATATTAGAAGATAATTAATTAATTAAATTGTAATTAATTAATGGTTAAGTAAGAAGGATTTATAAAATGAAGTAATTAATTTAATTCACTTTAAATTAATTAGAGATGATATAAATCATTACTTATGAATGGGTGTTAGTATTGGATACTTGACTTTGATTGATATCTCTGATGAGATATATGCTGTGTGATATGGATGTTAGTTGAATTGTATGGATTATCTGATAATGTTGATTATCTGTTATCTTCCTTTGTGAATAAAGATAATGAATTGAATTGTTTTAACCTTTAAAACAACTTGGCCTTAAAAGATACGCTTTGGATTTCGATGAGACCGGGATCGGGTTTCCGTATACCGGATTTCCAGGTCTGGAGACCCGAATACCACATCGATCCAAATTAACGATAGGTCGTGAATCAAGTGAAGATGAAGATTCAGAGTGCAAGGGTTATTGTCGTTAACTCTGAGGGTGATTCCAAAACGAGTATAACGAGATAATGCCTTCGGTTTCGTTCGAACCCGGAACGAACTTGTATGGATTGAATGCTTTCAGAACATCGTCAGGTGGACGATGAGCATTCTAAGTGATGTGTTCTTTTCTAAGGTAATCGTGACCTCAAGCCTCACAAACCGGGAATGGCTAAAACAGGGGAGGTGCAGCAAGGTTAGTGGGTAGCACCCAAGTAGGACAAGGTTACCTCTGTCTAGATGTCCCTTTCTATTTTCGACTTAGTGGTGCGGTTGCTGATCCCAACCGTGAGGTATCTTGTGCGGGAATTATCCAGTAAGGGATGTTCCGACCTTGTGTTGCAGGGGATTGGGAGTGATCCTCGGTACGGTGATCTAGGCCACGTACTGTGACGGGCGGTACCCCGGTAGCCCTGCCATTGTATGGAATCCAAAATCCAATAAGTGCCAACGGTTTTGATTGTATAACCCACTTTGTGGCTAGTATGCTGGAATTTAATAATGTAACAATTTCAGCTATTTCATATTTATTTGAAAACCCTAGACCCTATTATAATACAATCGAATTTCCTATCAAATGTTTTGGTTAGCGTAAGGTAAAAACTTACCCATGTTTATTTGTGGGGAGTCTTACGTGATACCTTTTCTTTCTAAAGGTTTTGAAGTTAAGCAAGTTTAACCGGTTACTCACACCAGACCCATGTCTGACCCAAGTGTTTATTTCTGTTTTATAAACTCTTGGGTACTCAAATTTTTACGAGTAGCCAAGGGATTCAGGTTTAGCTTTGACGAATTGTGGAGGAGCAATGGAGCAGGAGGCTTCAGCGTTGTAGATATATATAGTAGTTCCGCTGTGTCTGTATCTCTATAGTGTATTGAGTTGTAATGTCTAGACAGATGTTTATAACTGTCTAGTAAGTGATGTATATGCTGTGTAACTCTGTAAAGTGTTGTATACTATGTAATAGTTTATGTTATTAATATAATTTATTCGTTCCGCTGTGAGATCGTTGTTGTTGTTTCTTTCTTTCTTCTCTTCTTTTCTATTTTCTACCCCTTTCTTTCTTATTAGCGATACGACTTTCTATGGAGAGAAAGTCGTGGTCGTTACATAGAGTTATTTCGAAAAATAGTCGAACAATATTTTCCTTGATTGATTGACTTCCCCCCAAGCCCAGGGTTTAACTAGGAGAGTGATCGGTCGTGTTACGATTGCTTTTTGATTCACTTCTGTCCCATTGCTTAGTGAGGTTATTTGATTTTCGGATGGTCAAGTCACATCCATTTCTCATTAGGTACTCCGCTTATCGAATTGTGAGCGAGAATCATCGAATGAATGGTCAGACCACGTTTATTTTGTTTAGTCCAATCGTGAACTTGTATAATCAGTTAGCTCCAAACTCTGGGAACCTGCTCAGACATGTCAGCATTAGTTAGTCAGGTATCATAACTAATACATAATTCTATAGCAATCACAGATATGAAGGAAATTTCAAATTTTATTTGCCAAATGAAAAGAAATGACATAATTTGTCTTATTACATATCTAGAAAATCAAATGCTAAAGCAAATTCAGAAATTAAATACAACTAAATGAAAAAGAATAAACTAGGTGAAATATCGTCGTAAATGCTTGCTATTCCACGCCCTTGGGAGTGTGATGCCGTCAACAGTCACTAGCTTGGAAGTTCCTTCTCCAAGACTCTGTTCAATGACGTACGGTCCCTCCCAAGTAGGATTCATGTGTGATGGGATAGGAAAAACCCGTTTCAAGATGAGATCGCCAATTTCAAAGGTCCTAGGTATGACTTTAGTGTTGTAGTATTGGGCGCTCGATATCGATGTGCAGCTGCCCTCAAATCAGCTTCTTCGCGCTTCTCATCTACCAAGTCTAGAGATTCTAAGAAGAGATCTCTATTCATTTTTGGGTCGTAGTAGGTTACTGGATGAGAAGGGACTTCGAGTTCGACAGGAATGACGGCTTCAAAGCCATAAGCAAGGGTGAATGGAGTATGGCCAGTGGCGGACTTGTGGGTGATTCTGTAAGCCCATAATGGTGTTGGAAGTTCATCCACCCACTTGCCTCTAGCCTTTTCCAAATGTTTCTTTAGAATGGACTTTATGATTTTGTTCATAGCTTCAACTTGTGATGTGCACGTAAATGTGCATATTTCTACTTCCATATTTAATCAAATTTAGTTAAATAAATGAGCATATAGGGTGTTTTAACATGTTTAAACCAAAATTCAAATTATTTTCAAATCGTCGTTTATTCATCTTTATATAGGGAAAAAATGGTCATTTTGTGCATATATTAATTTTAGAAAATTTACTTGGATATTTAATGTTATTTTGTAGGAATTTGGATTCAAATGGAAGAGGTCTTCATTGAAATATGCATGCACAAGAGTGAAGGGAAACAAATGAAGATGGAAATAATTCATTTCATGCATCATGGAGGACCCCACCTACCCACTTATGTCCAAGATTAAAGCTACATGCACATTTAAATGGAGGTTATGTTAATGCTAATGATTACTTGGAGGTTACATTTCCTAAGAGGGTTGTTTGGGTAGTCCCCAAAAATATGGGTTAGGGTTTCTAACTTGTATAAATACCCCATATGTTAATGTAATTAAGCTCTTAGCCTCCTCTTCAGTTAGTTTAGTTTTAGGCTCAAAAACAAACAAAAAAATTCTCTTTTCTTTTTTATGGCTTCTTAGCCTTCTTTCATGTAATTTCTTTTTATGCAATGTTAATTCATGCTTTTTTTCTGTTTACATGCTCTCTTTCTTTTCATGTAAGTAGTGCAGATCTTTTTATTTTATGCAAGTAGCTTAGCTTTTATTTTATTTAGCTCTCATTTTCTTCTTGTTTTTGTTTCATGTTGAACTCTACATTTGTTGAAATGATAACAAATATGAGAGGCTAAACACCTTCAGTTTAGGGGTAATGAAGCTCTCTTAATCATGTAGATTCAACATTTTGCTAATTTTTTATTTCTTTTTCTGCTTGATGACAATGTTTGAATGGGTAAAATTTTGTTGTTTTAGTTTTGAATTTGATAGCCTATGTTGTTGACACCCAATGGGCTATGCTTAAACAAACACAAACATAAATTACCTATTCATCTACATATGATTATGGTAATGAAGTGAATATTAAAATCAAAATTTGATGGTCTATATTATAACTGATAGTTAATAGATCATGCTTAGAATAGATTTTATTTTCAAGTTCATTGTCATTTTCATGAGAGTTAAAGAGTGTTTTAGTGGGTATGTTAAAGTTTGATGGTTTATGTTGGGCTAATTAATAGCAAAAATAGGTCGTATTTATGATAAACATATCAATTAAATTCACTAATGACCAAAAGAGAGATCATAATTTTATTTTGTTGATTTATGTGATCATGAGAAGGAAATTACCTCTAAATTGCCTTCTACTCTCATATTTTTATCCGCTTTTATTTTTTTTAGTTTATAGAAATTTTTAGCTAATCCCAACTTCAATTCTTGGTTTAATATAATTGAGTAGAAATTTTAAAATCAATACAATTCCTTGCGGATCGACCCGTACTCGCCACGTACTAACATTATACGTCGTGCGCTTATGGTAATTTTTATTTAAAAATTCGGCTATTTTTTCTAATCTGATAGAGATGCAGCTGTTAAATAAGTTTTTGGCGCCGTTGTCGGGGAATTTAACTTGATTTTATTTTCTATTCTTCGAATTATTTGTGTTTGCATTTGAAAAAAAATATGTTGTGTTGTGTGTTTGTTGTTTGATTTTTGTTTTCATTTTGTTGTGTGCTTGTTGTTTTTCCATTTGCATTTCCATATTAAAAAATAATAATAATATACACAAGTTCATTTCGAAAAGAATTTTTTTTATTCCATATCGTTTACAATTTTCTCTTTACAACTGTTTTACATACATTTGAGTTACAATTTTCTAGTTACAATTTTCTCTGTTACACTTACTTCCAACCTCCCCTCTAAGATCATTTGCTATCACAACCATTTCTGTCCCATCTTCATCCCCACAACTGCTCTACATCCCCATATCCAAGACTTCTTCATATTTCATACAACATCAAACCTTCCAACATCTACTACCTCTACCACCATCCAGCAGTACTTCACCCTGTACACCATCATTCTGGCTACATTCATCTGCTACACTATTGACCAACCACACAGCAACCCTATCATCCCCATTCTCCGCTGCTTGTTGACAGTTCACTCCCCATATCACTGCATTCACGGTCCATAATACATAACTGCTCCACACTGCCCACCAGTGCAATACCTACCTTAACCAAGCAGTGCACACTGTCAACCATATATCCATCACTACTATTCACACTACACACTACATACCAAAGCAGCAACTTCATTCACATTACAAATCACTTCTGTCCCCCTTGCTGCTGTCAACTCTCTTGGTTAATCCCCACTGCAACACTGTCTCAAATCACCTTGACTCTGCATACCCAACCAATTGTCAAACATACCCTCTGTTCAACTGTGTACCAACATATCAAAACACTATCAACCTTTGTGCACACATTAAAACATACTATTATCCTTTTCCTCTTCATGTGCCTGTGAACTTTACTCTGTGCCTGTGCACTTTACTTCTGCATTCTTCCTCTTCCTCCGTTTAATTCCCAAACCATCTCCAACCACTTCCTATCAAACTTCATCACTTCTCCTAAACATCACATAAAAAAACTACTTCATTGCCTCTTCAACACAACCTCGCTGAAGCACTTCCCTGTGCAATTCAACCGAACCCTGCACCATAGTTCTTCCATCACCATCTGCCCGCATACAACTTCCTCTTCCAGAACCAACTTACTTCACTTACATACCACACTGACCCCAACCATTTACCTACAGTTCATACATACAACTACACCTTGACAGTAAACAACTCCTCCACTGACACACCTGCTTCATACCATATCAAACTTCACTGTGAACTTCATCTCCATATCAAACCTTAATACCAAACGACCACTGTCATCTCACTCATACCATATGCAATCTCCTCTTCTATTTCAAGACCTCCAGACATTCATGCTTCATTACCCCTTCTCAGCAACCTAGTTAACCACTGCGGCCATCTTACAGCAAGCCGAAACCACCTAACCCCTTCACGAACCAAATCCAATCACCCGCATCCAGCCTTGACTTCGAAGCCCATCCCCGAACCCAAGTTTTGAATACCCACAACCGAACAACTGTATTGGGGAAAAGAAGAACGAGGTTGGAATTGATTTTGGGAAATTTCAATTTGATTTTTTTGAGGAGCGAACGAGGATTCTGTGGTGATTTGATTTTTTTTCCTTCTGTGATTTTCGAGGAGCGAACGAGGATTCTATGGTGATTTGATTTTTTTCCTTCTGTGATTTTTGAGGAGCAAACGAGATTTGAATGGGTTTGTTTTAGGAACGAGGAAGCGTGGGTCTTGGTTTCTTTTTGGTTCGGGCTTTTAGGGTTGAGTGCATTTTTTTTTCTTTTAGTTTGTTTTCTTTTGATTTAATTTGTTTAGTTTTAGTTTGTTTAAGTCTTAAAAAAATTGTTTTGTTTGTCTTTGTTTTCATTTGACCTTCGTTTGTCTCTAAAAAAACTAATGTTTTCTTTCTTTTAGTTTTGTTTTGTTTTATCCTAAAGAAAAAAGAAAAAAATTAATTTTAAATTTGATTTGTTCTGTTTTAATTTGTTTTGTTTTAAATTGTTTTAAGTTCCATCCTTATATATATATATATATGTATTAAATATAGAAAAAAACAAACAAGTTATTTTTAGTTTAATTTGTTTTAGTTTCTTCATTGATATATAAAAAAATTGTGTGTGTGTGTGTGTATATATATATCTTGTTTTTATTTTCAAGTTGCCAAAGCAGATAGGAAAAGTTGCTTGCTTCGTTTAGCTTGTCAAAAAATAACTGTTTGCTTGCTTATAAAAAAATTAACTACTTCGAAAAATAAATAATTTGCTAACAATTCTGCATGCTCTGGTATCGTGCTCTCACTCCTTGTTTTTATTTTCTTTGCATTGTTGGTTGCTTGTATTTTTAAAAAAAAATTCAAAAACAAAAATAAAATTCATTCGTAGTTGCATTGTTAATATACGTTTAATTTCAGTTTTGCATTTCATCTTAGAATTTTGATTAATAATAACGGTTAGACATCGAACTTAAGGGTGTCACAAGCTCACCTATGGTTTAATTGTATATTGACAAGTTGCCTTCTTTGAACAGTTAATCTTCTTGGTGTTTAGGCTACGGCAGAGCAATAATCGGTTACAAATATACGGTAATTCGTAAATATTATATCGGTTGTTTCTCTAAAGGTACTTAAACCTTCGGCTGCATTGCTATGGTGATTCATGGTGCACCGATAAATCCTGTCCGTTACCTGGCTGAGAACTATTTTGTTGGATTAAGACAAAGTGTGATTATACAATTTTGGGTTAGGAGCTACTTTGGATAGAAAATTTGTAACTAAGCCCTTGCATTCATTTAGTTGCATTAGTTTATGCATATTTACCAAGAAAAAAATTTCAAAATCCAAAACTAAAAATTTGTAAATATTTCTTAATTTAGTTTTTAAATCCTTCGAAATTTTTTAATCAAAACCAAAAATCCAAACAAAAAATATAAAAATCTTTTCAAAAACAAAAACATATAAAAAAAGAAAAAAGAAATTGAAAATCTAAAAACATAAATCAAATTTTCCTTTTGAAAAATAAATTCCTTTTGGTAAATAGTTTCCTTTATAAAAAAATCCAAAAAAAACATTCTTGAAAATGTCTGAATTTCCCTACTCGCCCGAATTTTACAATAGTTGTGAAAATCAATATAATTTCACACCAAATTCTTATGGATATTTTAGTGACAACTATTGTATAAACAACTCGAATTTTGAACCACAAAATTTTCAAAATGATGACCAACCCTCAAACCTGGAAAATAGAATTGAAACGATTTGGTCTTTACTTAAACAACAAAATCAAATGATAAATAATTTGAGTAATTTGTGCTATAACTCAAGTCAAAGTTTTCAAAATAATCAAAATTTGAATTCACTTCAAAATTCAAATAATTTCGATTATAACTCATGGTAATACAACTTCGAACTTCAAAATGAATTTCAAAGTGAAAAAGGAAATGTAAATCACTATTTAAACGATTTTGACAATGAGAATAATCTTGATTATGGTGCATTGGACAATTTTCATTCTCAACAATTTCAAATTGAAAATCCTAAAGTTTATAATTATAAATTTGATTTTGTTGAGCCAATGGAAAAATTTACAATGATCACACGAATTTGTTGATTGAAACATATATGAAACAACGTGAGAAACAAAATCAAATCCCAACGTGTGATGAGTCAAATAATAATCCACCTTTAACCAAAATTGATGATTTTCAAATAAGAACTTTTGAAATTGAAAATGAAAATCTTAATGAAGTTGTTGAAAATATGGTAATTGAGTTGGATTTCAATTCTTTTGAAAGTGTGGAACCAAAGTTAAAATTTGATCTTCCTTTTTCCGATTTTGAAAATTTGAATACAACAACTTTGGACTTTGAACATGATACATGCAATGAAGTTATTGATACTCCAAAAAGGAAGACGAATTTAGTGAACACAAATTCTTTAGACTTTTTGAAAATGAGTTGTTTAATTCTGAAGGGGAAGAGTTAAATCACCATTTTGATTTTGAAATCAATGATTCTGAAGAAGTTTTCAATGATAAGTTTGAGTTTCAATTTAGTGAAAATAAACTTGATCTTCAACCAATTGTTCTATTAACCCCAAAAATCATGGAAAATAAAACAACTTATAAGATTTGTAATAAAACGACATTTGTTTTTCCAAATCAACATTCAACTTTGAAATCTTTTATGGTTTGGTTTTCTATGCTTAAGCTATGTTTCTCATACTTGACGTGACAAATGAATTGGTCTTTGAAAGATCGTTTCATTTACTCTTTAAATGCATATTTTCTGATATCGTGTAAACAATAATCCTTTTATTTTCATGTAAATATAGGTCATATTTTTATTTTTGTTTTATTTTTTTCCTTTCACCTGGGTTGACTGCAGGACATAGTCAAAATCAAGTGTGGGGGAGGGGGAGTCTCATCCTCTTTTTGATTTTTCATGGTTTATTTTTTTCTTTCCAAAACTTTAAAAAAATTCCAAAAACAAAACAAAATTTCTTTTTAGCATATGGATTTACTTTTAAAAAACACTATAGGATAAATATATGGTTTTGGTTATTGAATTAAAAAATTTGAAAATTTATTTGTCTTAACAAAATAAAAATAAGTTTAATTACAAGTAACAATGGTTTAACTAGTATATAGGAAGATTCATGGGTGATAATTATGAAGTTTATCCTAATTAAAAATCTTTGTTTAAAAGAGTGGTCGATTTAAAGTAAAGGCGATAACATTTTAAACTTTTTAAGTTAAGTAATGCCAAGATGATATTGTAAAACTCTCTCTTCATAAAAAAATCAAACAAAAAAAAGAAAAAAAATATAAAAAAGAGAAAAGAATTTTTTTGTATATATGTATATATTTTATAAACACCTAGAGTCATGTGTTCACATGCAAGTGTGTACACTCGTCATGCTCTGTACCCTTCTCACGTAAGCCCGAAAGGCAATGCATGATCGGTATATCTGGGCTCAGTTTATCTGAGTTAGGTGTATGTATATAAAAATTCTTTCATTAATAATGCCTATAGTCGATAGGTGTACACACTTGTGTGTTTACTCGCCACGCTCTGTATTCCCCTTACGTAAGCCCGCAAGGTAGTGCATGAGTCATATACCTGGCCTCAGTTTATCTGAGTTAGGCATATGTAAATATTTTTAATATCAATAAAATTTTCAAATAAATAGAGAGTAAGCAATTGAAATCCAAGCACATTTTCCCTTATCTGATTTGGCTTGTTATTCAAAAGAAATGAAAATACCACTTTGAAAAACTTTGATAATCAACTACGGATCCATTTCATAGTTATACTGTGTTATCAACCGAAACAACGAGTCAAACTAGAGTCTATTTGTTATGATAACTTAATTTTTATTGGAAATTTTGACGAGTAAAAGGACTTAAATTTCTTGATAATGACCATAACTTATATTTTACTTATTCGTGTCAATTTGAAAGTAAAATTTTCATTTGTAAATATTTTCAAAAACTTGCATCCATATCTTTGTAAATAAATCTTGCATTTAGTAATTTTTCACTTTGCATTTGGATTTTGCGGGTAGTATCTGCTGAAAACCTTTATGAGACAACACTCGTCCTACTACGGTCACCTAGAGGTTTAACGGCTTGCTGCATACGCTCAATGCAATTGTGTTTCCTATGAAAATAGATTTATCTTAGTTTTATTTTATTCAAGGACGAATAAAAAGATAAATATAGGGGTATTTAATGTGCATGTAAATGTGCATATTTTTACTTCCATATTTAATCGAATTTAGTTAAATAAATGAGCATATAGGGTGTTTTAACATGTTTAAACCAAAATTCTAATTATTTTCAAATCATAATTTATTCATCTTCATATAGGGGACAAATGGTCAATTTTGTGCATATATTAATTTTAGAAAATTTACTTGGATATTTTAATGTTATTTTGTAGGAATTTGGATTCAAATGGAAGAGGTCTTTATTTAAATATACATGCACAAGAGTGAAGGGAAACAAGTGAAGATGGAAATAATTTATTTCATGCATCATGGAGGACCCCACCTACCCACTTACCATGATCCCCTATTAAGATGCTAATGCCCATGATTAAAGCTACATAAACATTTAAATGGAGGGTTATGCTAATGCTAATTATTACTTGGAGGTTGCTTTTCCTAAGAGGGTGAATTGGGTAGTCCCCCAAAATATAGATTAGGATTTCAAACTTGTATAAATACCCCACATGTTCATGTAATTAAGCTCTTAGCCTCCTCTTTAGTTAATTTAGTTTTAGGCTCAAAAATAAACAAAAAAAAAATCTCTTTTCTTTTTCATAGCTTCTTAGCCTTCTTTCATGTAATTTCTTTTTATGCAATGTTAATTCATGCTCTTTTCTATTTATGTGCTCTCTTTCTTTTCATGTTAGTAGTGTAGATCCTTTTATTTTATGCAAATAGCTTAGCTTTTATTTTATTTAGCTCTCGTTTTTTTCTTGTTTTTGTTTCATGTTGAACTCTACATTTGTTGAAATGATAAAAAATATGAGAGGCTAAACCCCTTTAATTTAGGGATAATGAAGCTCTCTTAATCATGCAGATTCAAAATTTTGCTAATTTTTGATCTCTTTTTGTGCTTAATGACAATGTTTGAATGGGTAAAATTTTGTTGTTTTAGCTTTGAATTTGATAGCCTATGTTGTTGATACCAAATAGGCTATGCTTAAACAAGCCCAAACACAAATTACCTCTTCATCTACATACGATTATGGTAATGTAACGACCCGGAATTTTCGAACCCGAAAATTCCATATAGTTAGGAGAAAAAGAAGAAAGAGATAGAAGAAGAAACAGAACAAGAGGATCAGAAACATCAACATCTCACATTCGCAGCGGATAAAATATAATAATAAATAATAATAGTTTACAAAACCATATTATATCTGTCGATTACATTTTAATACATCAGAGTTACACATTTATACAGACACTGGATATACACAATTATCAAGTCTCAGATATACAATAATATAACACAGTAGATTCACTCCATACGTTCTTGCCATCCAGCTCGACTCCTGAGCTCCAGAACTGTAACGACCCGATATTTTGGACCATTCGCATCCATTATAAGTGTATAGGTAGACACTCATGCCGGAGTTGAATTGCTCAAAATACCGCGTTGTTAATTTAAATTTGGCAAAACTGAACATATACAGTAAATAAATAATCACAGAACACAGACACAGAGTAATAATTGCAGCGGAAATAAAAGATATAGTAGTTCATGAAGCTACTATATGAATATATAAAATACATTAGAGTTTACAATAGAAGAGTAATACGATACATCAGAGTTAAACCAGATACAACGGAAGAGTAACACGATACATCAGATACAAATCAGAATGCATCACTGGAATCTTCGAATACTGAAAGCAGAATAGATGGCTGGATCTTCAAGCAAAGCTCCAACTCCAAAGGTGAGTCTCGAATACTGGTACACTCAGTCTGACCCGAGCGTAAAGCAAAAACACAAGACACTCGAGTCAGGATTAACATTCTTATATTAATAAATCCAACTCAAGTGAAATAGCAATTGAAATACAAGTAACTCAAAGGATGTTTGGAATAACCATCCTTTAAGGATCCGTCAAACTATCTACTATGTAGTAATGTACGATAAGTAGATAATGTCTATCAGTAATAATAAGATATCAAAATAGCGTTAAGTCATGGCCCATTCCACCCTTAACACATTTTTATTCCCAAAAGCATATACAAGACCGTAGTTTCCCCAAAACCGGAAGTCACCAGATGGCAATCCATATACTAAAGGTACAAATCAAAATCGTAGTGGTCGCGCATAAATGGAATACAAGTATGACAAGGCACATGAGGCAATACCCAAGGTAGTGATACTACCGTTCGCCTGATCCGGACTGGTGAGAACGCAACGCCGCAGCGCCCGCAACACCGTGAAACAACACTCCCAAAATCAAGGGTGCACCAATCGACAACAAGTAATAAGTAGTTCGAAGAAGTGTGTCCACTTGAGGTAGCTAATCCTCCATTGGCCCGGCACAGCTCCTGTTTTAGTCATTTCCAATTTGACACAAGTGTCAAGGCTATCCATCATCGTTCTCTTTCTTCAGTCATCACGTACATCATTCCAACCACTTCATTCTGGATCATTACTCCGCGCATAGTTATTAAAGTGGTTTCGGTTCAGATAGAGAGTATATCCATTACCGATCCCGGTCTCTTTAATAACTTTCGTAATTATTACACCGATTGGTCGTTTGTTTATTTCAAAACCAAATCAATTTCAATTTCAAATAGAATTCGTAAATCAACATTTCATTTGTCTTTCAAAACCAATTTCCAATAATTTACGTTTCAAAACTTCCAAATTATCATTTCACAATCTTATAATTCAATTTCTATTTCTATTTAAAACAATCCAAATATTGATTCAAGTTCGAATACAAGTTTCATTTCGAAAACATTTAAATTAAATCTTATTTAACATTCAAATCAATTTAAAATCATTTATCGATTTCATTCAATATTCGTTAAGTTACTATGCCATTCAAAACAATTTCTATTAAATTTCCAATTCATTAAATCAATATCTTAAGTTTAACTCCATTATATCAAAACTTACAATTTTGAATTAAACTAAATTCATCAAATCAAATTCTTTAGATTACAAGTCTTACATTAATTTCAAAAATATCACATTTTATTTCTTGTTAAAGAAATTCAATTTCACTTATTTACTTACTTAAATGATTTTCCAAACTTAATTAATAAAGAAACTCAATTTCAATTATTTACAAAGTAAAATTCACTTATTCAAAAATTCAATTTTTCTTATTAAAGAATTCAATTCAATTTGATCATTAAATAATTCAACCTTATTTAATTATTAAATAATTCAAAACTTAATTATTAAATAATTTCAAAGTTTAATAATTTCAAACTTAATTATAATTTCAAACTTAATTATTAAATCATTTCAAAGTTTAATAATTTCAAACATAATTATTAAATCATTTCTCAAATTAAACAATATTCTTTCATCAATTGCATTGTTAATATTTTGTTTCAGATTATTCAATATTAACATTTTCCTTTCATTAAAATTCAAATTTCAACTTTATTTCAAAACCATATTATTTATTCAAATAAATCTTCGTTTTATTTTAAATCAAATTATTGACCAATCGGGTTTTATTTAATTTCCTATCCTAGGTCAAAGTTCAATTTGGGTATTTATCATTTCAACCCGATTCCAATTCAATTCAAAATCAAAACATAGCAAAGGGAACTTGCAGTGTGATAACTGGGATGGTTTCAAAGTAAATAAACAAGCAATAACAACAAACAATAACAATCCAATAATCAATTTAAATAATCCCGAAATAACCGTATTAATTCGCATTGTTATTTGTACGAATTAATATAATTATTTCTAGAATCTACACTATCATTTCATGTAGATTAAAGATTATTACATTACGGTTTCACTTGTCATCTATTTCAATTTTTACACTACAACGATTAATCCAATATACGTCGATGGTTCAAAGTGTAATTATCGCTATTCTATATGTCGATTAATTTAACAATTAAAGGGGTCATATTCAACTAATCAAATTTAACATATAAATCAGTTTTAAAATCGTTAACTATCCTATATCCATTTCAATTTGGCATACTATTTATCATTTAACACTAACAATTTAACGTCCAATATAAACATCAACAATCAATCAATTATCAGCCAAACAGTATTATCATTGCATAAATAATTAACAGATAATGGTGTCCGATGTCACAGGTGAACTGATACAGGTAATAGCATATAAACAGTGTGAATAACTAACTGCAACATATTTCAATTGTCGTTTCAATTGAAATCAAATTTAATAAATAAAAGAACGTTAATCGTGAGTGAGTGCTCACCTTTCGACGCTAGAGACAGACAATGGGATTGGGTTACGAAATGCAAGCACGACTTCCAAAGCAAAGCTAGATGGACACGATTTTTGACGAGCAAAGCTGATAGACAGGGATTGATGGAAACGAATTAGACCCATCTTAATAAATCTGAAACAAAATATACGTTATAGATTTCTCTAAAACCAATATTGTTAAAACGCCCACTTAAATAACATGTATACAAATTTATTTATTTTCAAATCAATATTATTATAAGCCTATGCACATTTATATTTTGAAATCAACAATACTTATTGAAAAGAAAAATACTTATATTATATATATATAAATTTTTTTTTAAACGTCATATAAAATCAGACTATGGAAAAAAATATGCAGACCGCATATTAACTAATATATATCAACTTACTAATATAACACTTTAAACCAACAAAATTTGAAACACACTTTAAAAATCAACCTAATATAAACATACATAAATATACACCTTGAAATCAGAATTAACGCATAATGCAACTAAGTTTTGAAGAAAAAGTACGAGACGCGTCATTTATATATTACTAAAGTCAAAGCACGCCTTCTTCCATCATACACTACGCCATAAATGGCCTACTGCAACACAAAAAAAATGTTGGCTCAGGCCCGAAAAATGTTGCCATAGGTCTATGGCAACACTTTTAGGGTGATGCAATTTTTGCCGTTGCCTTAGACCTCAAAGGCAACATTTTGACTATCTAAGGCAACATAAGTAATATTGTTGCAATAGAACCCTATTTGGGTCTATGGCAACACCCATAGGTATCTGTAGCAACATTCCAAAATGTTGCTATAGATATGAACTTTTTGAATTTGTGGGGCCCACAATGTAGAGCATATTTGATTTTTTAATAAAAATAAATATTTATTTAATAAAATGCTATTACACAGAATTTGATATTTAAACAGTAATTTATTTAAATAAATATTTTATTTCAACATTTGAAATTGTACAAATTCCTGACTCCACTATTTTACAATACAATGATATATAACACTGATATTCACATATACAGATATTCTTCACTACATCACTCAGTTCACTCATTACATATGCAGTTTCAATTTATACATACACCGACACTGACAAATATATGCCGAGCCGAAGGCGAGCCGAGTGCCGAGCCGAAGGCGAGCCGAGTGCCGAGCCGAAGGCGAGCCGAGAAGCGGGTCCGGGCGCAGCGCCGGCGGGGGTCCGGGGCACCGCAGTCCCGGCGGGGATCGACCTAACCTCCATCTCCTCGCCTAAATCTGCTTGAATCCCCTACGGCCAAACACCAAAACTCTACTGCAAACTCTTCAATTTCCAATCACCACATTAGCTTCTCTCCGTAACCAATACACAACAGCACTCTACCATTGTCAAACTCCAAACTCCGTCTACATCTCTCTGCCAACATTCAGGCATCACACTGCCAACTAAAACTCCTCTGCATCACCAACTTCCACCATCACTTCCATAACTTACCAAACCAACCAACCAACCTTCAACCAATACAACTACATCCAGATTCAATGGTGAACCAACCAACCAGATTATGAACTTGCGATGGACTTGCGATGGAGGCACAGGGCATCCAGAAGCAGTACATACCCAGCCAGATTCTGAAACATTAACAAGTGTTAAAGGAGCATTTGCACAAACATATGGGGGGCATACTATCTTATTGAAATTACCAGTACCAAGTGAAGCAACCGCAATCATAAGGGAAAGTATGAAGAGATCAGCCTGGGATCTGCTCTGAACTTGCGATGGAAAGTACGAAGTGAACCAAAATCTCGAGGGCAGCAGTTCGGGTTTTGGGAGAAATTAAGGCGCTAGAAGGGTTTTCAGGTGAAGTGGTCTAAAGGAGAAAGGTAGAGGGGTTGGTGGCGAGCAGGTCTTATGTTGGAGGCGAGAGCTGATGGCGACGACAGCGGTGGCAAAAGGGGTTTGAATGGAAAACTTTGTTTGGCTTCGGGTTTTGGTGTCGTGACAGGGCTCTGGTTGGAGCTAGATGGTCGCGATGGTTAGGGGGTAGCTGGGAGGAGGCAACTGGGAGGAGGCGACTGGGAGGAGGCGACTGGGAGGAGGCGAATGGGAGGAGGCGACTGGGAGGAGGCGACTGGGAGGAGGCGAATGGGAGGAGGCGACTGGGAGGAGGCGACTGGGAGGAGGCGAATGGGAGGAGGCGAATGGGAGCGACTGGGAGGAGGCGAATTGGAGGAGACGAATTGAAATGAAACCCAAAAGGGGATCTGAACTAGTTTAGGCGGGAAAACGAAATTTGGGCCAAATTGCAGTGGTGATCCATTTTAACAACCAGATTAAATGTAGATCGTTGGATCGTATTCACGCGGATTGCTAATTTTATTAATTTTTTAATCTGAATACATCTATTGCAACACTATATAAAAATGTTGCATCGTGTTACACTTGTTTAGCTAGAGCAACACATTTTTATGGCTAAGGTAACACCAAAAATGCAACGTTGCAGTAGGACCAAAATTTTATAGCTGTCGCAACATTTTAGCTGGCAACACCTTGCAAAAGTGTTGCAGAAGGTCATTTATGGCGTAGTGATACAATATACTATGGCCTACATAAATATGCGAAACTACTATACTGCAGACTTTATAAGTACAAATATATACAAACCTATATATATTAACACACGAACTTATGTAAACTAATATAGATAAAGTTTAAAATCCAACATCAATATACGTCTGCTATGTACATAACAACACGTAATATATATTACCGAAATCCAAATACATTCCAGCTGAAACACATATACTTAAAATGGTTAATAGTATAACTTATAAAATGTAAAGTAGCAGGTTATAAACTTAGATATTATATCCTTAAATCAACACTTATATCTATATTCTTAAATACAAACGCAAGATACTTTATATACAAAAGCTCAGGTCTAATATACCAATACTATTTCTTTGATCAGCAGAATATATAGGGTCGAATATATACATATACTTTCGTAATATATATAAAATAAACAAAAAAAACATTTTAAAACAATGTTTACAAATACCCACTTAATCAAAAAAAAAATGCAGGCTGATAACATATTTACAATATTGATACTTTAAAATAGATCCTATGCGTACATAACAGCCTATCATATGTGTACGCTCCCATATACTATAATATCTAACTTATATATTATGCTATAAGTAAACAAACATATTTGTATATAAGTATACTTATAAACGCATACATGTACAGTGTTTTTATAAAGTAAAGAGGAAAGATGTACCGCTTAGATTGTAGGCGGTGAGAAAGAGGAGGGTGGGGCGTTCAAGTGTGGTCGGGGTGGATGACTTGCCGACTAGGGTGGCGCGTGATTGGCTAAGGGAAGAAGGTTGTTGCTGTTCGGTAGACAAGTAGGCACGGCTGAAAGTCGACAGGGCCTCGTCAGTGAGCTGCTATTGGTGCTTGGTTCGGTTGGAGCTGCTATGTGGTGTGGCGGGCCGGAGTAGGCTGTCGGATCGGGTTTCATGAAGAGAGAGGGGAGGGGATGAGGACGAGGGTAGTGGGTGGCTTTTATGGTGGAGGCTCGGTCAGAGCACTCGACGGGGAGTGAGGTCTTGGCAACAAAAGGGAACATCGGTTCCAAGTAGAGATGAAACGAAGGTATAGCAAAACAAAGCAAAGAATATATGCAACCTTATATTATATAATTTTTCTCAGGACCAAAGTAGCAGAAGTAGTTGAACATGGAACCGAGCAGAAGAGAAAGGAGATAGAACGAATGGAAGATGGAATGAAAAGCAATTTAGAATTTAAATGGTAGAATAAGAAAGGCCAGGGCGGTTGGTATCACACGTTGGAAAAGGTAAAGACGTAGGGAACCAAAAGACTCAATTTCTGAACCGATATGTTGGGCGTGTCGTAGATTGCACCGCATACTGGATTTCGAAATTGACAATTGAATATACCGTAGAGATCAGCGCGACAAGACGATCAAAATGGTATAAAAATATCAATGGTATGATTGAATTATAAAAATTCGAATTTTTCTATCGGCGGAAAATGCAAGAAAAACGCTGAAAATTAAGATCGATGGAGCCAAAGATGTCTGAATTTGAAAAAACGACAAACTGACATCTTGCTCAGAAGATGATTTGGAATTTTTCCATGTAAAAATATTTAGGTGCCGAAAACATTTTATTTTCATTAATTTTTAACTGATTAAATTGAAGTGAATTTACGCGCGAAATAAACTTTCATATTTTCGGACGAAAATTTACCAGTTGCTATGTTTAACTAGACGTATTCCAAATTTTAAATTTTTATTTCAAAATTTTATCGTTTAAAATTTCACAAAATTTCAACTAATTACGTTATTAAAACAGTTGAAATTTACGGGTCGTTACACTCTCCCCCACTCAAAACTTTTCGTCCCCGAAAAGGAACGAGGTAGAAGAATAGAAACAACCATAAAGAAAATAGATTTGAAATGCAAAATAACAATTAATTCAAACCATATAAATTCAAATTTAAATTAATTGATCAATAATTGATTTGATCCAATTGATTTCACTAAAATCAATCTCACTATTTCTAAATTCATTATCTTATTATCCCATTTATCCACAATTTTCAATTTCTAAAACCATAAATTTGAATAGTCTTTTATTATAATCATATTTTTTTCAGCAATTTAAATTCTTCTTTTATTCCAAATTATTGTTAAATTTATTCTACTTAATATATCTTATCACATATATTTAACCCATATAAATTAATTTAAAACATAAAAGTTTCGATTTAAATTAATTTACATATATTAATTTCTTTTAAATTCAAGGTATTTTCATATGTTGATCAAATTTCAATTTATTAATTCTTTCAATACAAATTTGTTAATTCTTTCAAAACAAATTTATTTCATTATTAACTGAGTTTACTTATTATCCTATCTAACCCTGTTAACATCTTTATAATCAAAATTTAGTATATAACATTTATTATAAACACTCAATTTTATTTATAAATTCAATTTATCTTATATATTATCCGATTACATATTCAACTTCTGAATGATTTAGGTAAGTCGTATTAGGATGCAGTTGAACAATATACAAATAAAATTTTCCCAATTCAATTATTCAAGATTAAATATTTATTCCAAAATTTGGTTTTATTTATAATTAAAATCATCCTTTAACGAAATTTAAGAATTAGATTTCCGATTAACTTTAAACAATTTAGAGATATATATAATATATTTATATCAAATCAAATTTTAAAATAGGATACCTATATATATATAAATCAAATTATACTGAAGAAATTCAAATCAAAATATTTTCAAAACAAAACCGTAGCAAAGCTACAGAATGGCTTCTCTACTTCGAAACTCGAAAATGAATGTCGATGATGCGGCCGCCATCACCGAGATTATTTTCCAGCGACAAAGAGAAGAGCACTGATTTCAACATTTTTAAAAATTCTTTGAAAACGATTTCTATTCGAAAATACTTTCAATAAGATATACTGTAAAAATTTAAAACCCAAAGTTCGAAATCACCGGAAACTAATAAATTCTCAAATTTCTGAATTAAATTCATTTCAATTTCAAATCAGTTTATAATCCATGTTTAAAAATTCATTTATAGAACAATAAGTGAAAATCAATTATTATCATTTCAACAACCAATTTAATTAACTTATTAAATTTCAGAAAAATTTACCTATATAAATATAATATATTCATACAAATTCATTTCATTTACCAAATTTGAAAATAATATTGTGTCAGTTTGCTCTGTTCAAGTGTTTTGGAAATCCTATCGATAGCGTTGATCAGACGAATCGATCGAAAACCCAAATCAACATCAACAACTCAAACAACACAATATATTTTAAAACATTTTAAATATTAATTTTCAAATACACTTCCTCGCTCGACTATATAAGAATAGATTTCAAAGCAAAGATAGAGATTCAAATTTGATGGACTCAAATCAAAGAGAATTTCGATTCGAAGATAAGTTCGAAACTAAGATATGATGATTAAATAACAAGGCAGTAAGATTTGATAAGTTTATATAAATTATGGGCTACCTTAACCAGGTCGACCGTGACTTCAAGAATAAGATCGTTGTAGAATTCCGAGGTAAATCGACATTCGATCTCAAGAAATAAAATTCAGGTATAGCAGGAGAGAGATAGCATCGTAAACCGAGGATACAGAAATCTCCGATAAATCAATGCTCATTACAAAGGAGTTTAATCCTTTACGAATCATTCGAAGATTGGCGAGACCGCCGATCTATTATAGATAACATTCAAAATGGAGTTATGGGATGCTCCAGGATTGAAAGAAGACGAATAGTGAGGGACACGAATGAATTTCGGAACCGAGAGGAACGTTCGAAAATTCAAAGGAATTGAGTCAAGGGAAGAGATTGAAACTCGAATGAGAGTGATTCTGTAAATACATTTACCTTATATGTTAAGTTTTGCCTAGAGCTACCAAAGCTCTGATACCAACTGTAACGACCCGATATTTTGGACCATTCGCATCCATTATAAGTGTATAGGTAGACACTCATGCCGGAGTTGAATTGCTCAAAATACCACGTTGTTAATTTAAATTTGGCAAAACTGAACATATACAGTAAATAAATAATCACAGAACACAGACACAGAGTAATAATTGCAGCGGAAATAAAAGAGATAGTAGTTCATGAAGCTACTATATGAATATATAAAATACATCAGAGTTTACAATAGAAGAGTAATACGATACATTAGAGTTAAACCAGATACAACGGAAGAGTAACACGATACATCAGATACAAATCAGAATGCATCACTGGAATCTTCGAATACTGAAAGCAGAATAGATGGCTGGATCTTCAAGCAAAGCTCCAACTCCAAAGGTGAGCCTCGAATACTAGTACACTCAGTCTGACCCGAGCGTAAAGCAAAAACACAAGACACTCGAGTCAGGATTAACATTCTTATATTAATAAATCCAACTCAAGTGAAATAGCAATTGAAATACAAGTAACTCAAAGGATGTTTGGAATAACAATTCTTTAAGGATCCGTCAAACTATCTACTATGTAGTAATGTACGATAAGTAGATAATGTCTATCAGTAATAATAAGATATCAAAATAGCGTTAAGTCATGGCCCATTCCACCCTTAACACATTTTTATTCCCAAAAGCATATACAAGACCGTAGTTTCCCCAAAACCGGAAGTCACCAGAGGGCAATCCATATACTAAAGGTACAAATCAAAATCGTAGTGGTCGCGCATAAATGGAATACAAGTATGACAAGGTACATGAGGCAATACCCAAGGTAGTGATACTACCGTTCGCCTGATCCGGACTGGTGAGAACGCAACGCCGCAGCGCCCGCAACACCGTGAAACAACACTCCCAAAATCAAGGGTGCACCAATCGACAACAAGTAATAAGTAGTTCGAAGAAGTGTGTCCACTTGAGGTAGCTAATCCTCCATTGGCCCGGCACAGCTCCTGTTTTAGTCATTTCCAATTTGACACAAGTGTCAAGGCTATCCATCATCGTTCTCTTTCTTCAGTCATCATGTACATCATTCCAACCACTTCATTCTGGATCATCACTCCGCGCATAGTTATTAAAGTGGTTTCGGTTCAGATAGAGAGTATATCCATTACCGATCCCGGTCTCTTTAATAACTTTCGTAATTATTACACCGATTGGTCGTTTGTTTATTTCAAAACCAAATCAATTTCAATTTCAAATAGAATTCGTAAATCAACATTTCATTTGTCTTTCAAAACCAATTTCCAATAATTTACGTTTCAAAACTTCCAAATTATCATTTCACAATCTTATAATTCAATTTCAATTTCTATTTAAAACAATCCAAATATTGATTCAAGTTCGAATACAAGTTTCATTTCGAAAACATTTAAATTAAATCTTATTTAACATTCAAATCAATTTAAAATCATTTATCGATTTCATTCAATATTCGTTAAGTTACTATGCCATTCAAAACAATTTCTATTAAATTTCCAATTCATTAAATCAATTTCTTAAGTTCAACTCCATTATATCAAAACTTACAATTTTGAATTAAACTAAATTCATCAAATCAAATTCTTTAGATTACAAGTCTTACATTAATTTCAAAAATATCACATTTTATTTCTTGTTAAAGAAATTCAATTTCACTTATTTACTTACTTAAATGATTTTCCAAACTTAATTAATAAAGAAACTCAGTTTCAATTATTTACGAAGTAAAATTCACTTATTCAAAAATTCAATTTTTCTTATTAAAGAATTCAATTCAATTTGATCATTAAATAATTCAACCTTATTTAATTATTAAATAATTCAAAACTTAATTATTAAATAATTTCAAAGTTTAATAATTTCAAACTTAATTATAATTTCAAACTTAATTATTAAATCATTTCAAAGTTTAATAATTTCAAACTTAATTATTAAATCATTTCTCAAATTAAACAATATTCTTTCATCAATTGCATTGTTAATATTTTGTTTCAGATTATTCAATATTAACATTTTCCTTTCATTAAAATTCAAATTTCAACTTTATTTCAAAACCATATTATTTATTCAAATAAATCTTTGTTTTATTTTAAATCAAATTATTGACCAATCGGGTTTTATTTAATTTCCTATCCTAGGTCAAAGTTCAATTTGGGTATTTATCATTTCAACCCGATTCCAATTCAATTCAAAATCAAAACATAGCAAAGGGAACTTGCAGTGTGATAACTGGGATGGTGTCAAAGTAAATAAACAAGCAATAACAACAAACAATAACAATCCAATAATCAATTTAAATAATCCCGAAATAACCGTATTAATTCGCATTGTTATTTGTACGAATTAATATAATTATTTCTAGAATCTACACTATCATTTCATGTAGATTAAAGATTATTACATTACGGTTTCACTTGTCATCTATTTCAATTTTTACACTACAACGATTAATCCAATATACGTCGATGGTTCAAAGTGTAATTATCGCTATTCTATATGTCAATTAATTTAACAATTAAAGGGGTCATATTCAACTAATCAAATTTAACATATAAATCAGTTTTAAAATCGTTAACTATCCTATATCCATTTCAATTTGGCATACTATTTATCATTTAACACTAACAATTTAACGTCCAATATAAACATCAAATATCAATCAATTATCAGCCAAACAGTATTATCATTGCATAAATAATTAACAGATAATGGTGTCCGATGTCACAGGTGAACTGATACAGGTAATAGCATATAAACAGTGTGAATAACTAACTGCAGCATATTTCAATTGTCGTTTCAATTGAAATCAAATTTAATAAATAAAAGAACGTTAATCGTGAGTGAGTGCTCACCTTTCGAGGCTAGAGACAAACAATGGGATTGGGTTACGAAATGCAAGCATGACTTCCAAAGCAAAGCTAGATGGACACGATTTTTGACGAGCAAAGATGATAGACAGGGATTGATGGAAACGAATTAGACCCATCTTAATAAATCTGAAACAAAATATACGTTATAGATTTCTCTAAAACCAATATTGTTAAAACGCCCACTTAAATAACATGTATACAAATTTATTTATTTTCAAATCAATATTATTATAGCCTATGCACATTTATATTTTGAAATCAACAATACTTATTGAAAAGAAAAATACTTATATTATATATATATATATATATATATATTTTTAAACGTCATATAAAATCAGACTATGGAAAAAATATGCAGACCACATATTAACTAATATATATCAACTTACTAATATAACACTTTAAACCAACAAAATTTGAAACACACTTTAAAAATCAACCTAATATAAACATACATAAATATACACCTTGAAATCAGAATTAACGCATAATGCAACTAAGTTTTGAAGAAAAAGTACGAGACGCGTCATTTATATATTACTAAAGTCAAAGCACGCCTTCTTCCATCATACAATATACTATGGCCTACATAAATATGCGAAACTACTATACTGCAGACTTTATAAGTACAAATATATACAAACCTATATATATTAACACACGAACTTATGTAAACTAATATAGATAAAGTTTAAAATCCAACATCAATATACGTCTGCTATGTACATAACAACACGTAATATATATTACCGAAATCCAAATACATTCCAGCTGAAACACATATACTTAAAATGGTTAATAGTATAACTTATAAAATGTAAAGTAGCAGGTTATAAACTTAGATATTATATCCTTAAATCAACACATATCTATATTCTTAAATACAAACGCAAGATACTTTATATACAAAAGCTCAGGTCTAATATATTAATACTATTTCTTTGATCAGCAGAATATATAGGCTCGAATATATACATATACTTTCGTAATATATATAAAATAAACAAAAAAAAACATTTTAAAACAATGTTTACAAATACCCACTTAATCAAAAAAAAATATGCAGGCTGATAACATATTTACAATATTGATACTTTAAAATAGATCCTATGCGTACATAACAGCTTATCATATGTGTACGCTCCCAAATACTATAATATCTAACTTATATATTATGCTATAAGTAAACAAACATATTTGTATATAAGTATACTTATAAACGCATACATGTACAGTGTTTTTATAAAGTAAAGAGGAAAGATGTACCGCTTAGATTGTAGGCGGTGAGAAAGAGGAGGGTGGGGCATTCAAGTGTGGTCGGGGTGGATGACTTGCCGACTAGGGTGGCGCGTGATTGGCTAAGGGAAGAAGGTTGTTGCTGTTCGGTAGACAAGTAGGCACGGCTGAAAGTCGACAGGGCCTCGTCAGTGAGATGCTATTGGTGCTTGGTTCGGTTGGAGCTGCTATGTGGTGTGGCGGGCCGGAGTAGGATGTCGGATCGGGTTTCATGAAGAGAGAGGGGAGGGGATGAGGACGAGGGTAGTGGGTGGCTTTCATGGTGGAGGCTCGGTCAGAGCACTCGACGGGGAGTGAGGTCTTGGCAACAAACGGGAACATCGGTTCCAAGTAGAGATGAAACGAAGGTATAGCAAAACAAAGCAAAGAATATATGCAACCTTATATTATATAATTTTTCTCAGGACCAAAGTAGCAGAAGTAGTTGAACATGGAACCGAGCAGAAGAGAAAGGAGATAGAACGAATGGAAGATGGAATGAAAAGCAATTTAGAATTTAAATGGTAGAATAAGAAAGGCCAGGGCGGTTGGTATCACACGTTGGAAAAGGTAAAGACGTAGGGAACCAAAAGACTCAATTTCTGAACCGATATGTTGGGCATGTCGTAGATTGGACCGCATACTGGATTTCGAAATTGACAATTGAATATACCGTAGAGATCAGCGCGACGAGACGATCAAAACGGTATAAAAATATCAATGGTATGATTGAATTATAAAAATTCGAATTTTTCTACCGGCGGAAAATGCAAGAAAAACGCTGAAAATTAAGATCGACGGAGCCAAAGATGTCTGAATTTGGAAAAACGACAAACTGACATCTTGCTTAGAAGATGATTTGGAATTTTTCCATGTAAAAATATTTAGGTTCCGAAAACATTTTATTTTCATTACTTTTTAACTGATTAAATTGAAGTGAATTTACGCGCGAAATAAACTTTCATATTTTCGGACGAAAATTTACCAGTTGCTATGTTTAACTAGACGTATTCCAAATATTAAATTTTTATTTCAAAATTTTATCGTTTAAAATTTCACAAAATTTCAACTAATTACGTTATTAAAATAGTTAAAACGTCCTTACCTGAAAATCTGTAATACTCGGTCTGACCTATTTGAATTTAAAAATAACTTGAAAAAGTTTAAAATAGATAAGTAGTTGAAAAATAGTTATTAGTTTGTAAAATAGTTAAGTAGGTATAAAATAGTTAGATAATTGCAAAATAGTTTTTAAAATAGTGATTAGATATAAGTAACTGAAAAATAGTAATTAGTTTATAAGATAGTTTCAAAATAGTTAAATAGTCCCAAAATAATTGTAAAAGAAGTATAAGATAGTTTGGGTTTAAGAAGAAAGATTGTATAGTAAATAGTTTGGGAAAATATATTTGTTTTAAAACAATTTATTTTGAAAATAATCCAGAGCCAAACTGTTTAATTTTCCAATCTTCATTTCCAATTAATTTTCCATCAATTCAATTTAAATTTCCACTTCCTTTTAAATTGACTTAATACTTCAATTTCCATTGAAATTGATTTAATCCCAATTCAAGTTGAATTAACCTTAATTCCTTTCCAAATTCAATACAAATTCCATTTGATTTTAAACATATTCACTTTAATTACAATTCCAACTTATTCAAATTAATTTAGTACTAATTTCAAATTGAATCCACTTCAATTTCAAATTATTTTAATTTCTATATGAATTAATCCCAATTTCCCTTTTGAATTTAAACTCATTCAATCTTCAATTTTATTTCAAATTAATCCAATTCAAATTTTCCATTTAAACTTATACTTATCCATCTTCAATCACAATTTTAATTAATTTAAATTAAATTCAATTTGAACTAATTCTATTCAAATCTCAACTTAAAACCATCTCAAATTATATAAATTCGAGTTAAACTTTTTAAATGTTAATTTAATCCCTTAAGTCCAATTAACCCTTACTTTTAAATCAAATCAACCTTTATTTTTAATTGAACAACTTAAATCTTTAAACCATTTAATTCTGAATCCAAATTCCAAAATTCCATTTTAAAATTATCTTTACTTAACTTATTACAAAGTTCAAATAAGAATTCAAAAACAATTTAATCTTTAGATTCTAATTTATTATCCATTTCTAACTTCAAAACCAATTCTCAGTTTCATAGATTATTTATCCTGATATTATTCTATTGTGTAACGACCCGGAATTTTCGAACCCGAAAATTCCAAATAGTTATGAAAAAGAAGAAAGAGATAGAAGAAGAAGAAGATCAGGAACATCAACATCTCACATTCATAAGCAAGATTGATCATTTCCAAAATTAATTTAATTTATCTCAAATTAAATTAATTATTAACTTTAATCACTTGGATTACCTTTACTTAACATTGATTAATTACAAATCAATTAAATAATCATCTTTTAATTATCTATTAATCGTCCATAATTACTTCCCTTAAGTAATTATCCATTTTCACTTTCCAGATTTTATTTTGAATGGATTAAATACTTATTAAAATAATATTGCAAAAATTCCGGGTCATCACATTCCTCCCCCCTTTGAATCTTTTCGTCCTTGAAAAGGAACGAAGCCAGAATTTATTAAAAATACTTAATATCAATTAAATTTTCTATTTGAATATTTTAAAACACTTTAAAATTTATATAATATTGCCAAAATAGTTTTATAAAAATACATTTTATAACTCGATGTCTCAACCAGTCCATCCTCATTCTCATAGAAATTCGGTCATACGTTGATCAGGCGTAAGACTGAAAATCTATAAGTACTTGGCAGACCCATTTTCAACACCCAGTGAAAATACTTGGAAAATAATTTATTGAATATATAGAAAACAATTTTGAAAATAGAGAAAATATCTTTGGTGAGAATGCTCTGGAAATCATCACCCCCATCCATGGTCAATTATCCTTAATTAATTTTCCTTAATTAATTACATCAATTAATTAACCATGGTCTTTTAAGGGGGGAGGAATGTGATATCCCGGAATTTTTGGACAATATCAATTTAATAATCTGTTTAAATAATTAAATTGATTTGATAATCTTTGATAATAAAATTTGAATTGATTTAATAATCTAATTAAATGAATATTTAATTAGTGAATTTTATCTTTTAAAAACTAATAAAATGATTTCTATTTATAACGTGTATGTATATGTGTGTATATATTGTAAATAGATAAGCTTTCGTTTGAAATTTAATAAATAAATAAAATCTTATTTTTAAATTTCTAATATATATATATTTTGATAGTTTGGAAATTATGATTTATTTAATAATAAACTTTTCAAAACTAAGCAACACATCTCAACAAACAAGATTTTAGCATGCATGCAAGTTTCTATAGCAAGCAATTCAAGTTTTTAAATCGAAGTTTTAAAGTTTGAAAGGCTATTTCAAAAGAATAAAGCTCTAACACCAACTGTAACGACCCTCCATTCATTCCACAAAATGACGCATCATTAATAAGAAAGAAAGGGATAGAAAAGAGAAAAGAAGAGAAGAGAGAAAGAAACAACATCAGAATCTCAACAGCGGAACGAATAAATTATATTAATAACATAATACTATTACATAGTATACAACATTCATCAGAGTTACACAGCTTATACATCACATACTAGACAGTTATAAACATCTGTCTAGACATTACAACTCAAATACATACAAGACACTATCACAGATCAACACAGCGGAACACTATATATCTACGAACGCTGAAGCCTCCTGCTCCATTGCTCCTCCACAGTTCGTCAAAGCTAACCTGAATCCCTTGGCTACTCGTAAAAATTTGAGTACCCAAGAGTTTATAAAAAAGTGGATATTAAAATCACAATTTGATGGTCTATATTTCTAATCAATAGTTAATAGATCACGCTTAGAATAGATTTTATTTTCAAGTTCATTATCATTTTCATGAGAGTTAAAAAGTGGTTTAGTGGGTATTTTAAAGTTTGAGGGTGTATGTTGGGCTAATTAATAGCACAAATAAGCCATACTTTTGATAAACATATCAAGTAAATTCACTAATGACCAAAAGAGTGACCATAATTTTATTTTGTTGATATATATGATCATGAGAAGGAAATTACCTCTAAATTGCCTTCTACTCTCATATTTTTATCCACTTTTATTTTTTGTTAGTTTCTAGAAACTTTTTTCTAATCCCAACTTCAATTCTTGGTTTAATTTGATTGAGTAGAAATTTTAAAATCAATACAATTCCTTGTGGATCGACCCGTACTCGCCACGTACTAACATTATACGCTATGCGCTTGCAGTAATTTTTATTTAAAAGATTTCTGCTATTTTTTCTAATCCGATAGAGATTTGGCCATTAAACAACTTGTCAATCTTGAGGGTGAGCAACTCCCGCAAATCTTTTTTCAACATGATTTTGATGGCAAGAGTCTTTGAAATCAGCGTTGTCGAATTTAGTTCCATTATCAGTTACAATCGTTCATGGAAGGCCAAAATGACAGATGATGTTCCGAACAATGAAGTTGGTTACTTTCTTTGTCGTGATCGTGGTTGAAGGTTCTGCTTTGGCCCATTTAGCGAAGTAATCAGCTGCTACAGTGGTGTACTTCACACCACCTTTTGAGATAGGTAAGGAACCGATGCAATCGTGATGTCAATCGTTAGCTCAACCGATGCAGCCTTATCTTCTTTGGGCTCCTCCACATCATTTCTCGGATTTATATCTTTGTAGTACCAACTATGGTGCCCAAGCCACGGCTCAGGCGCTGGTTGTCAAACTTCGGTGACTTGGATGCAGAGAGACTTGTCCACACCCTTACCTTTCTCCTTCCGTTGAGCGTCCCTTAACTCAGCCACATACCAAGCACGTTCGGTTGCTTGATCTCCATGCACAACTCCCATGCCATTATCAGTTGGGAATTTTAAGGTAAGACACCAAAGGGCAATGGTTGCCCAGGATTCAGCAAGGGCCGGGTCGGCTTAGAAAAACATTATATAGAGAGTCCACATCCGACATAACGAATGGCAACATCCATACCCTCCTATGGTCACCTTCTCCTAACTCCACCGGTAGCTCAACATAGCCTCCTGCTTCCGTTACAACACCGTTAAACCCATGAAGGCAAAGTTTACACGGTTTCAGGTCTTTCGCTTTCATCCTTATCTGGTCAAACGCCTTTTTGAAGATAATATTCACCGAGCTACCACTATCAATCAAAAAATTTCTCACTAAGGTGAGGCTAAATATCGTCAAAATGACCATTGGGTCGATCGTCGGTGCCTCTACCTTATCTGCATCTTTGTTTCTAAACACAATGTCATCTGCCATTATATGTTGTTGTTTGGCCGGAGCCCCATCTTCTGCATTT
This sequence comes from Allium fistulosum, assembly GCA_030737815.1. NCBI lineage: Eukaryota > Viridiplantae > Streptophyta > Magnoliopsida > Asparagales > Amaryllidaceae > Allium > Allium fistulosum. The sequence continues at coordinate 1,326,623,450 of CM060904.1, forward strand.
GAACAACACTCAAAATTCATATACTTAATTGCTAGCATAGCGCTCCATCTCGTGCCACCTCTTATCAGCTAGATTTGATCCTCCAGTTATCGTATTGATCGCTAATCTTCCACTAGTACACACATGCTCCTCAGCCTTATGCGACACTTGTCCTTGGTTGGGGTCGGATGTCCCCTGCCCGCCATCCTACGCGGCTTTAATAAAATATTATAGTTTTCTTCCCCGAATCAGTTTCTTGATAACATCATGAAGATGCCTACATTCATTCATGTTGTGACCATAGCATTCATGGAACCGACAATATTTTCCAGTATGCTTGTGTTTCTCCGTCGATTCTTTCGAAGGTTGCTTCCTATACTACATGGTATTGCATGTAGACAAGTAAATGTTCTTTGGAGATGTATTCAGTGGTATGTAGGTATCATACATAGGATTCCTAGACTTTCCTCTTCTAAAATCCCTCTTTTGTTCATGGTTTCTATCATCGCCTTTCTTTTGCTGATTCGTTTATTTTAGACATTTACTTGAACTTTTCCGGAACTCTCCCCGGACTGTTACACCGCAATGTTACTCTGCACTCCCTTTCCACACGGTCCCACAACATTCTTCTTCCTAGAGCATCTAGCTTCCTCTTTCCTTAGATACTGAGCTGCTTTTGCATAGAAACGCTCCAACGTCGCGAGTGGTTTGCCAGCTAACCAATCGATAAATTCAAATCTAGGTCAATCTCTCTTGTTACCGCCATCAATATTGAATGGTCATTCGGATTATTGACTTCTATGATGGCTGTATGAAATCTCTCCAAATAGTCTTTCAGCGATTCTCCCGGAGCTGGAATCACGCTTGATAGGGACATTACATCTTTGAGGCGAGTTGTATGCATACAGAACCGCTTCACAAATTTTGTTGCTAACTCATCAAATCTAGAGATTGACCTTGGGGATAATCTCGTGAACCACATCTTTGCTACACCTAAAAGAGTGATGGAAAAACATCTGCATTTCGTGGCATCATCCACTCATGCGGAGTCCATCAACCATTCATATCTCATAATGTGCTGCTTGGGGTTAATTTTTCCCTCATAGGCAGGTATCGCCAGCATGCTAAATCTTCTCGGATATTCCACGTGTAAAATATTGTCCGTGAACGGGGTATGGCTTATTAAGACCCCCCAATTGGACAAACCTTGGCTTTCCCTTACTAGCTGTCTGATCATAGCTGACAAGTCTGGCGTTTGGATAGTTAGAGCCAAGTGGTAGTCATGCTCCACCTAACGTGAATGGTCCGGTCGATATCTATGGGTCGTACCATGCCTTCTTGGCTTAACACCCTCTTGATGTGTGTGCACATCATTATCATCATTCTGGAGAGGTAACTGATTAGAATTAACTTGAACTCCAGCATCCAGATCAAATGCGGTGGCTCTGGTTCGAGTTCCATCGGGAAAAGGTAAGGCTTCTCCCTTCGAGGAGGGATCGGGTCTGATCGGTCCTAGCAGCCCAGGATTAGTTGTGTGTTGATGTCCTGATGCTTCTGCATCCGTCGGTTCTACAACGTCTACGCCTGTAATGGTCATCTAATGAAGTTGAGCTCCTCGATGCAGAACGAGGAGTTGGCTCCCTCCTACTTTTCATACGTTGTTGATCCTTGAGTTGATTCATTAGACCGATATTGGCTTGAATCAGCTGGTTCAACTATCTACGGCTATCCATGAGCTCTCTCATCAGGTTCTGGAAATCAGCTCTTGTGATGGAATCTGCTGGATTCTGGACATTAACTAGATTGGTAGCATTAAAATCTACTGGTAGATTGCTCTGGCCTCCTTGTTGGATGTTGGCGCTCTCGTTTCCTTCTGCATTTTGAGTGGTAGATCTGGTGTTCCAAACCATGGATGATAGTCTCCTTATAGATCTCTTCTTCAAATCTGAGTTGAAACGGAAGCTTGTCGGTAGAAAGTTGGATCTATCTCATGAATATGGGAATCCACAAGTAGATGTTGAGATCCGGTCGAGCTAAGAATTCGTCATTCTCGGTGAAAGCATCAAATTATTTGCACCAAAAATAGGCACAAACACCCAATAGAGATTTTGTAGAGAAATAAATGAAGAATAATAAATGTAAACAAATAGAATATAGCAATAAAGTAATAAGAAACGAGCTAATAACAGAGACATAACAATTTATAGTGGTTCAGCGTTGTTTGCCTATGTCCACTTTAAAGAGATGGCTTTTTAATCACTTTGTAAATTGAGTACAAGAGGGATGGATGAAAATTCTTAGTTACAAAAGAGTACAAAGCAACAAGTAGCGTAAGTTCCCAAAAATGAACAATCAAGTATGTATTTATAGGGGAAGACGATGAAATATGTTCCTGAAATTTTAGTAGCGAAGTCTCCAAATCTAGAAGAAGTCACAATATTGATCATGGATCCCACATCACTTGTAATAATGATCGACACCGATGATTTTTTTGGCTCTTTTTGGCATGCGATCGATATGGTAAGTTCCACCCTTAATATATTGATGTTCCCAAAGTTTCATGTGTATTCGACTTGTAGATTTTGAGATATCAATCGTTTTCCGCTGAGTTGAACTATAATATTGATACGGTACGATCCATAATTGGTGAATAAGCATTGTACCTGATCCATTCTTAGGAATTGGTGTATCTTCATATTTTTAGCATTCTATTTAGTCCGTCTTCCGCTTTCGCTTCGCCACTGCTTCATATTATCATATGTGCATGGTCTTTGGGCTTCATAGTTGTTAATCTGACTTGTCGGTCTCGATGACAGTCGAGCCTAACTTGTTTAGTCAGTTCGAATATAGACGGACCATAAGGCTGGATAACACTAATCAATTACACATTGATATCCTAAGAAAGCCTACAAAGTTCAAACAACATATATCAAGTAACAAGCCTTTTGTCAATAAAACGATTCCCGGTTATATTATCAATATTTCTTCAACTGTTTATTTTTGTAAACATATTTCGAAAACATGTTTACCATCTTCTATTATTAATGAAAATGTTTTTAACATGATTATAAAATCAATTTTATCATATTGAACCAAGATTCAAATATTTAAATAATTCATATATTTAAATACGAAGTGTTTGAAATTCCGGGTAGTTATATTCTCCCCTACTTAAAATATTTCATCCTCGAAATTCCAACACGACCAATTAACAAAGGAAACAAGCGCACATCAATACTTAACAGTATTCAAAATCACTAGTAAATAAAGCTCATGATTCGCTCTGGTTCAAAAACCCTCTCATCGCATAAGGATGATAAATAACTTACTAAGCGTACCTTACGCTCAATGGTCACAGGTTATTACTTAGAAGGTTATTCAAGCTTCCCTAGAACAAATCAAAGAGTCATTCCCTAAACTCTCCTAAGCTAACCAAAAACTTAATATACATATACTTAAGCCCATACGATTTGTATGGATCATCCATGCGTAATATCTGATTTGATCACTTGTTCGATCACATAAATCTGACTTCCAAACTAGTATAGATCACTTGACCTCTCTAGTGCGGACTCTGATCAGGTTCCTTGATGAGAAACCTCTATTTTACTTACATAGCCATATACTATGATAGAAAACCTCTGGGTCATATCAAGAATCCGTCTCAAGTATTCGCCGTCGAGAATCGAGTGAAAAATCCTTACCCTGACCGGTGTAAATCACCTAAAAAGCATGTACTTGAATCCTGGATCAAGAACTTTCATGTGAATAAAATGATCTATGTACAACTTACGTATTTTATCCTACTGATTTCTTTAACTATGCCAATTACTTTTTATATCACATTCATTTACTTAAATAGTATATCATTTAATACTAAAACCATTTATGAACCATTTCATTAAGAATAACTCAAGTTTATAAACATTTTATAAAGACATTTCATGAAAACTTACTACAAGTTATTACTCATATAATACTTTGCTACATCCTAAGAGTATATGCAAACCATTAAATTCACTCTACTTCCTAAAATTCCAATGAAGGCCCAAAACAAATCCAGGTCATATAACCGAGTCAACCTTTTAGACCTTTTATCCGTCGGGTTAGGCAAGTAGCTAGGAAGAGTAGAACATTGGTATCCAAAACTCAGGACTAGAGCCTACTTTCCTTAGATAACCCGAAGGTAAAGACGTTTGTTAGTTGGCCAATAAGATCGAATGTTCTACTTAACATGGATATTCAACAAATTTAAAACTTGCTTTAACTTATTACCTTTTCAGTTCTAGAGTTACATAAACTCATCTTTTATATGTTCAAACACTTAGCTTCAACTCCTATAACGATCCGAAAGTCTCAAACTATCAAAAATTACCGAAAAATCCATTTCGTTCTAATAAATGAAAACTTTAGAACTAAATATCGGGCTTCATTTCAAATCATTTGAAATAATAATATATACATATACCTTTTTTATATCAAATCATATACCAAAAATCATTTTCAAAGCGGCATCAAATACTTCGTAAATAGTACCAAGTATCATGATCCCAATTTATAAACCAATTTCCCAAATATTTGCTTTAAATCCATAAAAAATATACAAATAGATCGAGTAACACCAATATGATACCAAGGAATTAGGTCCTACCAAGTCGTATAATACATCCTCTTATTAAGAAGGTTAATACTCAAGGGAAGTGCTTACCGACCAAATACAACTCTCGTCCATTTTTAGACACTTTCGAGCCACTCAAACTAGCCAACATAAAAATATTTTATTCCCTAATTGATTCCCTGATTTTGAGAGTAACCTCAAACTCAAACAATTCTTAAACTCTTTTCAAAATATCAGTATTCACAAATACTTACGAATAATAATGTTATCATTTCTCCAAAAATTTGAAAACTATTTTCCAAGACAATAGGATTTAAGTTCTCAAAATATCAATTTAAATCCTCTTCATTTATAAACCATACTTATATCAAATCACTTTAATAGAAAATTTATATTAAACTTCTTTCATCAAAGTTAACTGTTAACCCAACATTGTTATCGAACACCTTATAGTCAAATTATGAAACTCACTTTACAAGGTGTTCGTTTCAATTCACCCACAATTACTGTCTACCACATCCATGCAGTAAAAAGGTAAATTGCTCATAAACTGGTTGAGCATAAATCAACAATCAATAAAAAATATTAATGCTCATAAACTAGTCGAGCATAACTAAACTAATCAACGAGGGTAAACGAATCACCATCATCGTTCCCTACATTAATTTAACTATACTTACAAATCAGACTTATATAGATTACTTATATATAAGATCCTTCAAAAATTTCATAGCTAGAAGACCTTTAATGCATATTTCATAATAAACATATATACGCTCTCATATGTATAATACACTCAACTCCTTCTAGGGCATCACTTACCATATCTCTAATGAGTTATACCCAACTAAAACCAAGGTTCTCTCTTAACATTCAACTCTAATACTAAGTGTAACAACCCGCCTTTTTAACCCTCAAATGTTTACACTAATCCATCTATGGTATTCATGTGTCGAACACCTGAGGGCTGGAAAGACAAATTGTTCAGGTAAAAAGAAAAGGCAGGAGGAAATAGAACAAGAAAGAAGAGAACAAAACATCCGAATCTCACAGTAGGAATGATAATATATAATATCAAAAGGACGGTACAAAGTGTTACTCTAAGATACATAGCATTTCACCATCCTAAGTACTATCATCAGCCTATAAAGCTATAACAGTCTGTCCTCACAAATGCTGATATATATACATAGTAGCAATGCATTAGAAATAATAATACTACGGTAGGTGAAAGCATCCAGCTTGACTCCTTGAGCTTCAAAGAATATCAATGAAAACCTGCATTTCCCAAAACTGCTCTAAAGAGCATCCGAGGATTTAAAGGAAAGATAAAACCATGGGTCAAACATAAGTCTAGTGTGAAAAACTGAGGAAACATGCAGCTGGATATAAAAGTAACTTCTAAGACCAACCAAATCACCAAAATGGTTTTCCCCTCAAAAGAACCAAACCATCTAATAAGTATATATAGCGATATAATAGATAATGTCTAGGGTGTTGAATATAAATAAAAAATAGTGGTGTTGTGTGTACAATACAACAATATTAAGTATATAATTAAAACTGCTAAGGTGCGTTCGCATATGGATTTCTATTGGAGGTCTCCTCAGTACATCAAGGCGGGCCTTTTGACAGGGGTCAAAAATATTCTTTCGAGCAATGTATATCTCTATATAAAATATACCATAAGGTAAATAAAGCTTGTTCACGCCTGTAACATGTGATACCGAATATCATCGCCCCCGCATTCATATCTGTAAGCATCTAGATATAGAGCTAATATATCCTTATATTAGCTAAACCCACTGACTATGCATTCTACTCTATTTTCTATTCCTTTCTGATGGTGAAGCCACATTCAGCTTCTCACCACACGAGTCTTCATCACTCAAACAGATCTCGAATCTCTTCATGGATTCCAACATTTTGAACAGATCACGAATCTCTCAATGGATTCCAGCAAAAATTGTTTGATGAATGCTAACGCTGACCCCTATCTTGTAATCACCCTCAAGATAGATAGTGCAACACGATAGCATCGTTTGAATTGTTAACACTGACCTCTCCCTCGGAATTACCCTCAGGATAGACAGTACAACTCTATAACATTTTGCTTCATAACCACTTCCAAAACAAAACATGTATATCAGTTTTAAAGTGTTTATGGTTTCGAGTCATCTCATATAAGTATACTCCCCTGCTTACTAGACTCTTTAAAATCAATCAATAAATTTTTGATTAACCCAACTCCGGTTCTTTCAGAAATAAACAAACAACGTATAAGAGTGGAGATCATCTCTTACCCGGATAGATTTTCTTATCCCTTGTCCTAGAAGAGCAAGACGAGTTTATATGTAGGGTATAACATAACTACGAGGATAATCGTAGCATATAATTCTCGTGTTTCTTTTAGATATTTCCAAAGTTAATTTTGGTCAAATTCAAATAGCAATGAAAATGATCGCATATGGAAACAAAGTCTCATATACTTATCATGTTTTTAACCTACTCAATTTACACTATTCGGCGGTCAAGGGTGAAGCCGGTAGATTAGAGCACCGTTTGCTTCCAAGCCTACTTAAATATCATTCTTAACTCTCACATATAGAACAAGCCTACTGATGGCTTTTAGTGCTAAGTATAGGATTAAATAATTCTCATAGAAAAGTAAACACATAAAGCACGATTAAGTCACATAAGCGACTTTTAATCCCCTTTTTATTTAATTAATCCTTTTATCAATTAAAACTTATTTTATCAAATAATACTTCCTTCAAAAGTAAGCAAACAATATATAGAGTCCTCTTTGGGGAATTTCGAACATACATTTTAAAGCAAGAAACGTTTTATACGAATAAGTCATGCCCGGGGGATCTCAAACCGTATAAATTTGCTATGTTTTATTCACTTCCTTTTCTATTTGTGTGTGTGTGTGTGTATATATTTAAAATACCTTTACAAAAGATATATACATGTATACTACAATTTCACTATTTATTTGTACTCTTTTCAATACTTCAAAATACATTTGTACACTTATCTCAAAGGTATAATAATATTCATAGATCATTTAACAAGATTTCCCCTTTTTAAAATGCAATCAATGGGGTTAAAGACAAATGGTACTTAAATGTTGTCACTATAAACCCAAAACACTTCACGCTTACCATTATCTTTAAATCATTCTTTTCATAGATTCGCTTAATGTTCAAAAGTATATTCAAATGGGTAAAAAACAAATGTTACTAAAACATTGTCTATTATAAATCCAAGATTGTTTCATACAAATAATTATCTTTAAAGTAATCATTTTAAAGATTTAAGTATATCAATAATTGTTTAACAAGGTAATATACTTTTTTTAATAACTTCTCAAAATCTTTCATTATAACAAGTGTTATAACCAAAACCACCATTTATAAAATACCTAACTTACTTTTCCAAACTTATATATATATATAAATACTTTTAAAATACTTGTAATTACATTTTAAATATCAATATAACATATTACTTAAAAATAATTAATTTAGAATTTAACAAAAACAATAAAAAAGCATGTTTTATATTTATAAAACCCTTTATTTTAAAAATCCATAAATAATTATTAAAAATATATTTAAACTTCAAACCACTTTTAAGACACTCTAATACATGTTATTAAACATATCTAAAAAGATTTTAGAAAAACACTTTATTTAAATATCATTTGAACTCATTTTAACTGACCAAAATAGTATAGAACAACACAACAACAACAATGCTGTAAAATAGGCCCAGAAATGCTGTTGCAGGTCAAAGACAACATTTATAAGTGCTATAAAAGGTAAATGACATAAAACTGTTAGAAAAAGCACGAATGACTAGTTTTCTCCACTCAAATAAATGATTTAATATTTGAAAATTTTACGTACATTTAGAGTACTTCAAAAACATGCAAAGAAACCTATAAGAATATCTTATAAAATCATAATAAAAATTCCCTAAACAAGCGATTTACAAAGTGCTCATATAGTGACCTTTTTGCTACTAACTTTTGGAACATCATTCAACCAGTTTTAAAAAGATTTAAACTCTTATTTTTTTTTACAGTAAGTAGTTCACATATAGCACTTAATAAAATAGCAAAGAGACCCCTAAGGATATGTTTCAAACCCATATAAAAAATTCCCAAAACAAGGCCTTTTACAAGCTATAACTTTTTCAACTTTGTTCACCCATTTCTATACTTTTCCAAACCTTTTCCTCGCCGTCCTATATACTACTATAAGTGCATAGCACAACCAAAATATATTTTTTCATAATATATTCACATATAACTATTTTAAAGAGGTTAAACGCAAGTGATTTACGAAGTGCACTTGTAGCGACCTTTCTCGGTTCAAACACTTTCAAAAAAACTTCAACTTCATGCACAACCAAACCAAATATGTAAACACAAAGTTAAGGCCACATTACATATTGTAGAGAATGTAAGTGAATATATAATATATAATATATAAAGTTGTCGTTTTCTTTCCAAAACAAGGAGGTCCAAAAGTTATAAGTTGCATTAGTTCATACTTAACTTTATATTTGCACACAAACATACACACACACACACTGCCACATTCCAAATTTCAGCGTTCGAAAATCGACACCCGTACTTCACTTGTACTCGAATGCCGTAGATTCAATCGTTGGAATTCGACTCGTGCCGGAGCTTATAACACCATTAAGTATAACAACACAGCGGAAGAAAGAAATAGATGATATCATATACAACTCCAATGAATACAATATCCAGAATGATATACAACAATGATATCTATATGATACAACAATATCAGAGATAAATAATGATACAGCGGAAATAACAAGAGTGATAACTCCAAATGGTCAGCCAGAGAGGCTGAGTCCAACCACTCCAACATCTAGCTCGAACCACCATCACCATCCACAAAGCTAAGCAAGGTCAGTCATGGACTCCAGACACTGAACTAGCTCCAGATAATCCACTAAACCTGACTATCTGAAAAAGAAACCCAACTCTAGACTGTCCGTGTGGAAAATTGTGGGCACCCAGAGTTTAGGAAGGGAACAATAAATTCCGGGCCAGTCATGGGACTGGTATGAGTAAACAAAAAAAATAGTTATTTTCACAAAGAAAATAAAAGAATTTCGCAATGCTTTTGGAAAATGAAACTACCATAAGGCCACCCGCCACACACACAATGCAAACGCAGAATTGGAGGAGATTTCTCCTTATGATAGTCAAAAATGCTTACTATGCAAAATCATTCGATATTATTACTATTAGTGCATAGTGTAGAAAACCATTTCGAAAGTATAATATTAATCTTAGCCAGCATAGACATTCCGAACTATGCCTACTATAGCTACTATGTTCAATAGCAGGTTACCGCCACATTTCATAGCAGGTTATACAACTAAAACCGTACAAGGCTCGTATTGTTTCTTTGGATTTTCCAACAAATGGTCAGGCTAAGGAACTTCCTATGCCACATGGGTACGCCTCTGGAGGGACGTCCCGAGAACCTACCCGGATCTCTGCCAACACAAGGCCGGTTACCCCCTTCCCGGGTAGTAAACCTGAGATATGCCACCCCCGGTCGTTTGCAACCTTTATCTGAGGCGCCTCGATCACACAGCAACAATCACACAGTAAATGAGATTGGAGCAACCACACAGGTAAATATCTGGGCTCCATACCATGATACCATCTTTTTCCAGAAGGAATGGTCATACCCTAGGGGAGCTACCCCTGAAACCTTGCCGCATCTTTCCTGTTTCGACCATTTCCGGTTTCTGAGGTCCGATGAGGTATCGTCCACAAAGCTACGCTTTTTCACAAAGCCATGCTTTGATCAACAAATGATCAACAACACACAGCAGCACTCAGCATGCCACACTACCACGTTGGGAATATATCACTGATAACCTTCAACTACATAACCTTTGAGCTCATATGTCTCAGAGAAGGGTGTTAAGCTAAGAGAATAAATCTCCGCCACCAAACAGAAATGTATTTGAAAGAAATCAGCTTTATATCTCAAAGTGTAATGTCAGACATACAACCATACAAGTCTGTTCCGGGTTCGAACAGAACCGAAGGCACTTTCGAAGAAGCCCTTGCAAATCCGGATAATTTCTAATCACGTTCGGACTTCCCATCACAAAGGGTGCTAAAATCTCTATACCGGGGATCAGCTGATGCAGAGACAATCAATGGTAATCCTTTCGTTTTCGAAAGTATCCGGTCTTCACCACCGGTCTTCAAATGCTATCCATATACGTCATATCATTATTCAGAATGGGTTATATGACACAAAGTCCTCTCCTGGCTAAACCGAATAACGAGCGCATATTTAAAAACATATGGATATTGGGATTTCAATTAAGTCACAATTATTACCCAAAACTTCTCTTTCAAATGGTTTAAACAAATTACCATTTTAATCTTTTACACAAAAATATTCATTTCACAAAGTTCACCCAGTTTCACAAAGATCTATTCACAGATTTTCCAAATCAATTTCCATTTCAATTGGATTTAACTCGTCAAATCTTTAAAACAAAGATTTAATTTATAGCCTTCAAAACAATTCCATTTCGACAAAAGATACACCTTTCCAATTTCAAAATAAAGTTCAACAATCTTTCACAAAGATTTATTCATAACTCGGAAAATCGAAAATCTGATTCATTTATACGAGTTAAAGTCCTTGGGTTAAATTCAAATTTTCAAAATTATACCTTTAGAATGGTTTAAATTCATATAAACACATTTTCAACATAGAATTCAATTCCTTATTTTGAATTCAAATTCAAATTAAATTATTTAAATTTCAAGATATTTAAAACTCCGTTTAAAAGCTTTTCATATTAAACCCTAATTTCCAATTTCAAAATCAATTGAAATTAAAATTTCAATCTCAAAAACATTAAATTTAAAATCATCCGTGACTTAACCGATTTCCTCGTGAAATCCATATTTGTGTGTGTAAAAGTGTGGTCCAGGGGTTTTACACAGTAGTGCAACATTATTCAATCATCACAGATTAAACACAACAATGTATTTGATAAGCGATATAAACTATAACGCTCATCTTTTATTCACAGATCACAGATAGATATATTTATATCACAGATAATAAATTACATCACAGGGAATTAATTACATTCATCCCAGAGAAACAGATCACAACATAAATCAGGTTATATCACAAAGCATCACAGATCAGGGATATCAAACAATCCAATCATCCAATAAAATCTAAATATCCATAGGTAAGGTCAATTTATTTATCTGATTAAATTAAATTAGATTAGTCACTAATCATGGTTAATTAACATTAACAAATTACAAATTATTTTAATTAATTAACCTTTAATAATAAATTAATTAGCCTCAATTAATAAATTAATTAATTACCATTTAATTAATTATTCTTAATTAATTACAAAAATTAATTAATTAATCCTTAATTAATAATCATCCCTTAATCACTTTCATTAATAAATTAACCTTTACTTAACTAATCATTCTAAAATTAATTACCTTAATTAATTTATCACATTAATTAATTACCTTTAATTAATTACAATAAGTGATTATTCTTAATTATCTTCATTAATATCAAATCTCTAATTAATAACCTTACAATTTATCATTATTAACACATTAATTTATTCAAGAAATTAAGGTTAATCAAAATATCATTTTATCTTAATTAATTCCATTATTTATTTAAAATAATTAATTAATAAATAATGTCATAAATTAATTAAATTAGAACTTAATTACTTTCAAAATAATTAACTTAAACCTTTACTAATCCCATTTTCAAATAAAACAATTATTTTCAAAAGAATAATTTAAAACATGTTTAAAACTTGAATTTATTTTAAAACTTGAAAACTGTTTTTTTTAAACCTCCCCGAGTCAAACCCGAGTGTTACCCGAGCCATTCCACCATCTGCTTCGAGTTTTCCCAAAAATCAACCCGTATGCCATTTTTTTTCAAACTTCAATTTTTTGTTTAAGTGTTAACCCGGGACAACCCAAAAATACTCGAGCTCGAACTCGAGCCTGCACCCCATTTCCTCGAGATCGACTTCGAGACACAACCCTTTCTTCCCTAAACATTCTCACTGATACACTCCAGTAACTCGTGCACGTTGCACACCGCTCCGATCGCCTCTGGTCGACGCTATGACCATTGTCAAGTCAACAATAACACCCACGAACCACCAGGCCACCCAGAAACTCAAATTTAACTCGGAAACAAAATCGAGTCATCTCGACCAAACTGGTACAGCAAAACATCACGAGAAAATCGTCTCGCACCGCCACCCACGATCGATTGAGGCCTCGCCGACCTCACCAGAGCTTCGTCTCTACTTCTAGCTTCAATTTCCCCTCCTTCGATCCATTCCGATTCACTCACGATGATGCTAAAGCTTCGACAACAACGTCGACTCAAAACCGGTCGTTTACCCTAGATCGCCGTAGCCAGGCCATCACGGTGGTCTAGAAAATCTCAGACCATTTTTCCTACAATCACCAGACACCCAACTACCTTCAACTACAACCCAGAGACACATCACTTCGCCGATTGCCAGAAAACGAGGAGAAATTGATTTCCGTTCATCTCAAAAATTCTACCTCAATTCAAAACTAAAAAATCTGATTTTTGTTTTAAAAATCATTATTTTCAAAATGAATTTGGATGATGTAAATGAAATTCAAAATTGTGATACTCAAATTTGCCATAGTTTTAAGTTTTCACTGTATTATTTCATTTTTAAAATCATTTGCTGAGTTTAAAATTCTGAAACTACTTTTACAATCATCTTTATACTTAAACAAACAATTTTCATTTGAATGTCAAAGGTTAATTCTGACTCGATTGAGAGATTTAAATTTTTGAAAGAACTTATGCCTGTAACCTCTAAACAGAGGTGTATACAGACATGCACACACCTAATTCTTCATATATACATGCATATTTGCATGCACACAAACACATTTACAACTTCATTTCAACATTTATCACAACATCAGATCAGAGATTAAAACAAGGGCAAGTTTACTCACCGAATTTCCAGAAGAAGAACAAAGTTTTTCTTTTGAACAGGCTGAAGAACTACTAGCAGAAATCCTTTAATCTCTGATTAATATGAATTCATATTGTTGTTTATATTGAATCATGTTTAAGTTTGAGATGATTTTATTTTTCTGGTTTGCTTAATTATCTTTGTGAACGAGCAGGAATGAAAAGCTTGATATAAAATGAGTTACATGGTATTATATTATTGTACAAAATAGGCAGAGATTTTCTTTTTGGTGGCTGATAAGATATAGGGTAGTGTACTAGAGACATTGACATTAATTATCATGTACAAACTTGAATATATCTTCTTTTGCAAGCTTGAAGATATTTTTATTTTCTTCATTCTTTTACAAGTCTACATACACTTATATATTTTATTGTCTTCTATATGTTTACTTGTTTTATTGACTATGTAGATGTTGGTGGCTGCTAGATATTTATTTTGTGTGCTAGAGATTCAAGCATTTAATGTCATACTTATCCCCTATCTTATTTCGTATGTACTTGTATGATTGTATTTTTTTTCTTATTGCCTTGTATCTAAATGCATTCCTATATCAAACAGCATTACTTATCTCATTATACAAGTTAATACATACATACATATATATATATATATATATATATTTCATTTTATTATTCACATCCAATTTTGATTTGTTTCTTTATAATATTACTTTACAAATAAATTTCTATTTTAATTTGTTATTAATTTTTTTATTTAAGGTGTTACTTTTTATTTTCATAATTTATTTAATTTATCTTATATATTTTACTTTTATTTATTTCTATCTTTGGCTTAAATATTTATTATTATATTTTTTACTTCTATTGTTTTATTATCTTATATTTCTTGATATGTATTTATTATTTTCATTATTTTGTAATATAAATAAATTTCTATTTTTAATATGTGGTTAGATTTTAGCTAATGGGTTACTTTTATATTTTTATACTTTATCTTATATAATTTGTATTTTTATTTTTAAACCATTTATTTACGATTTAAATTCAAATCAAATATATATACATATATATTCAAATTTACTCATATATGCCCGTATACATATATATTCACATATATACATATATATACAATATTTAAATTTTAAATGATTTAACATAGAATTTATTTGAACTCGAGGAAACTCGCATCAATTTACAAATTAATTTCACAATTTTTTTTATTCAAAAACTAAATTAATTATCAATTTAAACATCGATAAAATCCGGGGTCGTTACACACACACACAATATATATACACTTCAATGTTGAGTAAACTCACCAAAACCATGCTAACATCCAAGCACATAGACTAGAACAACTTCCTACAATCGCCAAACATGCCAAAGACAGCACCTTTCCCTTAAGTTGCTCTTGGCCATGCTCCCTTCTACCTTGTTTGCTTACGGCCATGTTAAGGTTTAGGGAAGGAGGGTTGTGCTCATTTTCTTCCACTTTTGAATTGATATTATTGTATCCTATGTTGTGCTAGGGTCTCGACCAAGTTTGGACTTCATTTGATATTGTTTAGTAATTTAAAGAGAGGAGACGATGAAGAAGACTAGATTCTGTTCATTTTTTTGCAAATGGATTTGTGAGGCTGTTAAAGTGTATTTATAGAGTTTATTTAAGAGGTCACTACCACCTCCAAACCTCCTTAGAAGGTCACCAAGCACCTTCCTTTCCATGTATGCTCCTACCACCAAAGTATCTCCTCACACATAAATATCTTCTACCCCCTCTATGACATCGCCCTTGACATCATGCCTACCCACTAACCACCATTATTTAGCCATAACACACAAAATATTTTAGTTGGTAATTAATTACACATTAATATTCCAAGTAGCCCAAAAAGTTCAAACAATTTATATCAAGTAAAAGCCATTTGTCGATAAAATGATTTCAGTGTTTCTTCAAATTATTTATTTTTGTAAACGTATTTCAAAAACAAGTTTACCATCTTGTGTTATTAATAAAAAGGTTTAACATGGTTATAAAATCAATTTTATCATATTAAACTAAAATTCAAATATTTGAATACGAAGTATTCGAAATTCTAGGTCGTTATAGTTTTACATTAGCATGATCAAAATCCATTGATTCAAGCAAAATAGTTGAGATTTTTACCTAAGTCTATATTTGTATATTTTTTGAATAAGAAGAACAGAAAAAATAAAAAAATTGAGATATGTAAGTGTGTAATTCACATGAAGGTAGTTTTGTCTTTCACACTTTTGTATTTTGTATGGAGGGGGGCACTTAGCAAATAATTATGTTTAAATATAGTTAGACTTATTTTGATGGTTGTTATAAGTAATTTTTGGTAGTTGAAATTAGAAATTCAAATTTTTACTCAATAAGTTTAACTCTAAAATTTTAAGGATACATAATTTAAACTCAAAATTCAGAATTTATCAAAATAAAAGTTTGGAATGTGAAATAAATTATGTTGACATATTTATTTTCTAATGTTCTGATTTTTAAACATTGTACCAGAAATATGTCACTTTATATTGCAACGAATAGTAAAATGTTGTCATGTATTAATTCTACCAATCTGGCTCTCGTTTCAAAGGAGAAGAATGCATCTTTTGTTAATAACTTCAGGCCTATTGACTACTGCAATATTATATATAAATGTATATCAAAGGTAATAGCTTCAAGGTTCAAGTATGTTCTTCCTAACCTAATCTCATCTAATCAAGCAACCTTTAATCTAGGAAGGGGTATTAATGACTGTTTTGGTTGCTCATGAGCTCTTAAATGGTTATAATAGGTCATGTATATATATATATATGTATATATATATATGTATATATATGTATGTATGTGTGTGTGTATCCCAGAGTTTTGTTCAAACTTGACATTAAAAAAGCATACGATACGATCCAATTGAAAGCTATTGTTTCTATTATATTATGGCAAAACTGAATTTCCCTAGATTCTTTTGTTAGTTAGATTTTTTCTTGCATTTTGACCACTCCTTTCTCTTTAGGTTTTAATGGCAAACAAGTTAGTTATATTAGATGTACATAATGCATTAGGCGGGGGACCCTATGTCTAGTTACCTCTTCATATTAGCTGTGGAAGTTCTTACTTAACTAATTAACAAAGCAATTTTAAACAAGGATTTTTTTTAATTAATCCAAGATGCAAAGGCCCCAGCATAACCTCCCTAATGCTTGCAGATGACCTAATTATCCTCACCAAACCAACTTCCGGTTCTCTTAGCTACATTACAAAAGTTCTTAAGATATTTCACTCTATTACAGGGCTGGATGTTAATAATTGAAAGTCTAGCATTCCTTTAGACGGTGTTCCTGAGTCTCAGTTGAGTGAAACGTTTGCTTCCTCTAGCTCACAACCCATGGAAAACAATGTGAAAACCGGTGTAGTGGAATTTTGATAGTAATTCTTAAACCATCAAATCGAGGTGTTTTAAGGGGTTATAACTTTATTTTTTCAATTATACCCCCAGTAATTATATTTTAGAATTAACTTTCATAAAACTAAAGAATAAATATAAGAATATACATGTAATGCTACTTTAGTGGAAAACTGTTAAAACCGATGTATTTTAAACTCTCAAGCATGTATTGGTCGATTATAACAATACTTCATGTAAACAAATCAAAACCATTACGATTGTTGACGGTCAAAACCGGTACTCTCAAAACCTCTCATAACTGGTACTACAAAACTCCCACACAGAGCCTTAAAGGGAAATATATTGATTTGCTTTACAATAAAATAAATTAATAGAATGATACTTTCTTTTACTTTCATAATCAATTAATATTTGTTTACGTTACGAATAGTAAACTTTGCAAAACGATAAATTCTGCATATAGCTTATTAGTAAGCATATAGCTTATTAAGTTGAATTACATAGAACAACATGTACAAAACATAATTTGAACTTTGGATATTTAAACTAAAAAAGAATAAATATAATCAAACCCCAACATATTTACAAAAAACTTGTAATTTTTTACATTTGTTTTACAACATAGCAACACACGGTAGGAATATCAAGTTAATAATACAACGAGCCAGGTCATGGGTAAAACCCATTTTGTATTAATTGTCTCTTACTCAGAACCTGTCGATGGGCTAGGCCCACTAGGCAAAGGCCGAAAGTATAAAAAATCGATTTATCTACTTTAAACCCAAAAAAAAAAAGGAAATGCGAATTTGTGCGGGAAACCCGCAAATCAAGTAAACCCCACTGATAGCCACCGTATAATCCAGACCCGCATACCTTTTTGTCAGATCGGTCATTGTAGCAGCGTCCAAACCCTAAATTAGTCGCTCCACATCAATCTTCCTCTCCGCCTTCGACCGCCGACCGCCCCCCAAAATCCACCGCGGCGTCCCACCATATATTCAGTATATTCACTTTTTGTAAGCATATAAATGTTCCCTGTGTTTGGATTTTTCGGTTATGCTCCTTCAATATATTCACTTTTAGGTTATTCTCCTTCAATGTATTCAATATGATAGTAGTTTCTCACATTAACCCCTTCATTTTTTTAATAATTTATCTAAATTAGAGGGTATGCATTTTTTGTTAAAATTGGATTGTGTATGGATTATTTAAAAGTTAATTTATAAAAATTTGCTTTCATTTACAGTCGGATTATGCATATTTAAATGCTTAGGAGATTGAATTTTGAGAGCATTGTGTTATTTATCACATAATCTTAGCTATTATAATCTAGTATTATCTTCAACAATTATATTTTGTGCTTACTGTATTTTCTCTCTCTGTTTATAGTATCAGTAATTTGATTTCAGTTATTTTGAAGCTTCAAATTCAAATATTTTAGGATTAATGATGAGTGCTGCAACTTTTGGATCAGCTTACGCTGACATTGGATTCCTCAAAATGGTAATTTTGTTTTTGTTAATGTTAAAAGTGTAAAATTTGGATCTTTTGTGTTTAAGTTCTCAAATTTTGATGTTATAGAATGACATGAAAGGATGGAGAAAGAGGAATAGCTGGGTAAGAGCATCCGTGGCTTCATCTCCTTCAACTGTAAAACTGGTGAAAGAGACGAAGCAAAATTTAAAGGAGATAGTCCGTGTTGGAATTCTGGGGGCAAGTGGATACACGGGTGCTGAGGTAATATATTTATCGATTTTATTAATTTATGCAGTCTTAAATCTCAAGTAACTAGTTGGATGCTTTTAAATAATGATATTCATTAATAACGTGTGCCTGATATTTGACTAGATTGAACATTGAAAATGATGAACAAACATGTACCGTTTAATCTTGGAATAAATTCAAGTTAAAAAATGGTTTAAGGATGGCTGCACATAGATCCTTTCGTAGCAGAACTATTTTTATACACTTGGTTCCTCGTTTAGTTTGATTACATACAAATTATTATGTTTATATTATGTTGCAGATGGTTAGACTCCTCGCAAGTCATCCCAACTTTTTTATTACAATGATGACTGCTGATCGAAAAGCTGGTCAATCAATTGGGTCGGTGTTTCCTCACTTGATTACACAAGTACAATACTTATTCCTTGATTCCATTTTACTACTTAACAGTATTAAACCCTATTACTATGAATATCATTGTCAAAAGGTTGTTTGGGACATAGTAATGGTATTATAATGTGTAGTTTTATGCAACTGTGTTCAAGTTTGCTATTATATTATATTTTAATCATCTAGTCGACAATTTCGTCATTTATCATAGATCTTTTTGTATTTAAAATTTGTTGATATTCAAAACTATTCGGTTATTTATGCTATCATCAGACATTAAGGAAATATAGAACAAAGTCACATAAAAACAATCTCAAATAATTCGAACAACATAAAGTCTTTTTGTTTGTTACAGTAAAAAAACATCCCAATCACAAATTTGTAGAAGAAACGTATCATTTTTATTATCTAGAAAAGATAAAGCAAAATCAAAGAGTTGTGGTTCGTCCACTTCAACACAAACATTTAAGTAGTCTCATCTCTGTCTTGCAATGTTGCAATCCTATTTGGTCATGCATGTTTACTTCCGAGCAGTGATTCATATGGAATAATAATCAGTAAAATTTTGGTCTTATTATGCATACAGGACCTGCCTGATATGATTGCTATTAAAGATGCAGATTTTTCTGATGTAGATGCCGTTTTTTGTTGTTTACCCCATGGAACTACACAAGTATGTCTTCTTGTGCCATACATTAATGTGTTGAATAATGGGCCGACTGAATTGTTTAACATAACATGGGGATTTTAGTAATAAATGTAGCACTCCTTCACTCTTCCTTGCAGGTGATCATTAAAAGTCTGCCGAAGGAACTAAAGATTGTTGACCTCTCTGCAGTATGATCTTACTGCATTTTTAGTACAACAACATTGTTTTAAGTATTTAAATCTTTATTGCTTTTATTAGGGTAGTTTTTTCTATTACGAGGCACTAATAAGTGAGACATATAGGACTTTCGACTGCATAACGTTGACGAATATGAAAAGTGGTACGGTCAGCCTCATAAAGCACCAGAGTTGCAGGTAATATCAGTTCACAATGCTTCCTAACATGTGCCATATGTTTTAGAATTTTGAATTCTCTTATCTCTTTAGATAGGCAATCTGACTTGAATTTTCCATGCACTTTTAGCCTGAATCACCTGTTAATGCTATTGCTAGGGTCTTTGTTGTCTGGACTTGGCTGTTTTACCTGTTTTGGAACTCATGTACCATGCATGGCTCGAAGTGCTATAATTTGATTTAGTATTTCCAGCACATCTAATACATGTAAAGCAAACACAATTTATTTGTATATTATATTAAAACCCAGTGGGTTTATGTTTATTTATACTAACTTACCCTCAAACATATGGAGACAGTACACCATTTAATACTTGCAATCCAGTGAATGTGGCTGCACGAAACAAAAATCTTATCCCACGTACAAAATGAAGCCATGTTATAATTTTTGGGATGGTATTTATGAAATTATCTCTATTAACTATATAAAAGTTACTCGGACATGCTTATGTGTGATTGATTTAAAATGTGCAAACAGTTGTTCGGTCGAAAATAGATGCATATATCATTAAGGTTGTAGATTTTACTGGTTGCGGATTTGGATCCCTTAATTTTTGGTTTTTGCCCATAAATAGTCTAATGCTTTTGTATTAGAAATAACAGATGAAATGCAGCTGTAGTTATCTTGAAAGTTTGTGTGTATAAATCAATGCTCCCTTTTTTTGAAATAAGGCACTTTATTTACGACTAGACAAAATTACAAATGATAACTTATCAGAGTCCCAAACAAGCGTAGTTATAAAACATCAGTAAGAAAAAGACTCGTATGCAGTCTGATAGAGAGTAATAAACCAGGAAAGATTATTACAAGACAACCATCAAAACAAACAAATAACAATACAATTCAGTCAAATTTTGCTAGATGTCCTACCACTTCACTTCCTACTTCACTTTCCTAAATTAAGGCGGTGAACAATATATCAATGCGAAATAATGGCGGTAAAACCCTTTTCTTTTCTTCTTCCAGCATCAAGTAATGAATCAAATTGGTAGGAGTATGTTCGTATAGTGCGCTTATAATTACATGATTACCTCAGTTGTGATGGAGATATTCTTATATAATCATCATGGTTATTTGTACATTTTTTAAGTTCATTACATGTGCGCACCCTAATGTATTTCTTGATTCAGAAAGAAGCCGTATATGGCTTAACCGAGGTTTCAAGAGAAGGAGTTCGCAATTCACGACTAGTTGCAAATCCTGGTTGCTACCCAACATCTATCCAACTTCCGCTCATTCCATTAATAAAGGTATGATTTCTTGACTTCCTGTACAATTTGATAATCATTACTACTAATAAAAGGCATGGTTACATCATATTAACATATATATTTTTAGTTATCCTAACTGCTAACAGAATGTCTCCAAACATGCTTGCATTATGTTTCAGAATGCATAGCCCATGTATTGTCAATACCTTGAGTGATTTGAATATTGGACCTTGAATGATTTGAATACTGGACCTTAAACATATAATAATTCCCAGTTGAATCTCTTTAAGAACAATCTGTTGTCTCATGGTAGCCTCCTTGAATACCTTTACAAAACTTCTCCTTAGCTATTGTTATCCCGCTTTTTGGTCAAAGCCGGAATATCAAACAAATCGACAAGAAATGATGTGTATCAGGATTGGAAGTCGATTAGAGACGATGTTGTGATCGATGTCATCAGAATTTGACCGGGCTCCGATCGGGACAGAATCGATTGGAGATGATGATCAATGCTAGAGAAGGCTACATTTCAAATTTCAGGTTAATCGGAGTTCGTATGCTCAAAATATGGATGGGTCAAATTATGTGAAATCTGGTTCGTATCGATGCAGTTCGCATCGATCGTCATATGGTGGTTCGACTCGATATCTTTCGTATCGATCGGAAAGTAAGGACTTCGAATCGATACCGTTCGTATCGATTCGGCATGGGTTCGGTTTAATGAAGTTCACATCAATCAAGTTCTGGTTCGACTCGATGACTTCGTATCGATTAGGTAGGAAGGCAAGTTGGATGACTCAGTGACAATGGATTTAGGTTGGGTGGAAGGATGTTTGATGGTTTGTTCGACTCGATCAGTTCATATCGATCAAGAGGAAATGTAGGTGTTTGCTTCGAATCGGTGCGCTTTGCGTCGTTGTAGAATGATGGAATGGATGCGAAGAAGTTCTTCGTATCGATCAGCGTTGGATCGATACGAGAAGGAAGTAGCAGTTTTGGGATTCTGGATTCGTACCAGTCGATACGAAGAAGGCATTCGAGAAGGATACGCGAGGAGTCGACTTCATGGATTCGAAAGACTCAGGGACAATGTTCGTATCGATCGTATTCGAACCGATCGATACGAAGGAAATGGTCAGAGCGATACGAACAGGAGGATACGAACTGGTTGTATGTTCGAATCAAGGGAAGGGAAAATCAACGAGGCGAAATCTTCGGAATGACTCGCTCAACACGGCGACAAAGGTGGATCGATCCTGAGAATTCGCACCACGTCATCATTTTCATGTACATGAGCATGGATTCGACCCTATGGAGTCGAACCATATCGATTCGAACGAATGAATATAGCGGAAAATGCAAACTTGGATCGATCATAACTCTCAAACCCTAGATCCAAATGCTATGAAATTTTCACAGTAGCTTGAGCACATGTTGAAGGATGGCCACACCAAATTTCAGCTCGATTGGACAATTTCTTGATTGATTCGAACATAGCTTCGAATCGATCCCAAAGTGGGCCCGGATTTCCAGAAAGCGGGCATGTGGGCCCCCTCACGTACCAGAACTGGTCTCCCTTCAGTTTAGGCGAAATATTAGCCTCCTACACCTATAAATAGAGCCCCTGGTCATTCAGAAAAGGGGTCGGACAATTTTGAGAGCTAAAGAGCGTCCAGATTCTGCCAGATTTATTCCAGATCACCATTGCTGCCTTAGATTCAGATTATAATCATAAAATCTGCTGTACTATGCGATAAGAAATTATAATCTTCAAGCATCGAGCAATAAAAAGATAAAAACCTTGAAGTGGATGTAGGCCGGAGATAGCCGAACCACTATAAATTGTGTGTCACTGTTCATTATTTTTGGATTGTTGTTTGTTGCTTGCTTAGATCTGATATTTGTGTTTGAATATTGCTGACTTGTATTCATACACTGGTGCTTTCACAACACTTGGGGTTTGTGACCATTTTTGGCGCAAACACTTTGGTGCTTTCACTGAGAAGAACTAGCACCCGCTACACCCAATTCAAAGTTTAGGTTTGAAAGTTTGAAGGATTCAGATTGACTCTACAATGACTCGACAAACAAGTAGAAGACAAAGAGCTGAGAGAAGCCAACAAGGAGGAAGTCAAGAGGCATCCTCCGGAGCTGGAGAAGGACAAGTTTCGATTTACATTACCAGAGACGAAATGGAAGCTATGGCAAATTCATTACATGAGAGGTTGCTGAAGAGTCAACAGGATATGATGCAGACTTTCTTCGAGCAGATGAGAGCTACAGGAACACAGAACCTTGGACCAACTATAGCGACTGCAAATGTGGAACAAGGAACTAAGGTTGCGGAACCCAATAGAGGACAGAATACAGAACCGGAAGGCAATCAACAAGGGCTTGGGGGCAGGCCCGCAAGATCCAACGCAGAAGGACCTTTGGAAGGAGTTCAGCAGGCTAGAGCCAACGTTGCGGCTAATGAGCCACATGAAGAATATGTGCCGGAGTTCCCTCGGGAGCATGGGGGCAACCCCTAACAGGCAACGCTGGATTAATGGAAATCATTAGGAAGACTATGCGTGGAGGTTTGACCAATAGAGATTTGGAAGGAGTGAACAGGAGTCCGTTCGCTCGGGAAATTAGGATAGCTCAGAATCCACCTAAGTTCAAGTTGCCTAGCGTGGAAGTATATAATGGCAAGGCTGATCCAACTGATCATTTGATGAGATACACTAGACACATGGAAGTGCTGGTGGCATCGGATGAAGTAATGGCTCGATGTTTCCCTTTATATTTAACGGACATAGCTGCAATGTGGTTTAGGCAGTTGGAAGAGGGATCTATCAGGACTTGGAGGGAATTGGTGGATAGGTTTTTGGGACAGTTTCGGGTTCATATCAAAAGACCTAAGAACGTGATGACGTTAACATCAGTAAAGCAAAGAACGTATGAATCGCTTAGAGCATTTTTAACTCGATTTAATGCGGCGATTGCTTCGGTGGATCGGCCGGATCCATCGATGGTTTTGATGGCGACAGTATCGGGAGTCAGAGAGGATTCAGATTTTAAGGTATCTTTAGTACGAGACCCACCACTGGATCTCGGGGAATTCTTCCATGAAGCTGAAAGGTTCCTTCGGCAAGAAGACACATGTACTGATTTAAAGTTAAAAGAGGTGAATGCGACTGAGGGTGGAGGACCATCCAACGGAAATTCGGATAAAGACAAAGGAAAAAGGAAGCTGGACGACGATTCAGGAAAAGCCAGGAAGCGATGGAAGGATCCAAAGTTTTCCACATACACAGAATTAAACGAGACGCTGGAGTGGATATACATGGAAACCCGGAATCGCCTTCCTTACCGAAGGCCAGCTAGGAGAGAACCTTCTGAACGAGAAAGGGCATCAGGAAAGCACTGTCTCTTCCACGATTTGGACGGGCATGATACCAACAGCTGCAGGCACCTAAAGGACATAATTGAGGAGCACGCGAGAAATTGACAATTGAGGCAGTATGTTGGGGCTCGGAATGCTGCGGTGGAGCATGAGCAACCACCACCAACCTCAAGCCAGGATGAGATGAGGTCCAGAAATGATGGTCGATTGGTTATCCATTGATCAGGATAATATGAAATAAGTAACAAACCATTGGCGAGCAACCAAGTCATTTACACATGTATGGGGACAGAGATAGCCCCTAGGCATGCTTTGAATGATGATAAACCGCAAAGCCATGGTTTGCAAAATCTGTCTTTTATTTTTGGATTGGACACTTGGTTTTCTGGTTTGGTTTTGGAGTTTGGATCGAACTTCTGATTTTGCTCGTTTTTCTGGTTTTGGCATTCATCCGGATGATTGTTCTCCATTTTGGATGATGATTTTGATTTTGGTATGAATTTCTGGTTTTCTGATTTGATTTGGATTTTGGATTTTTGATTGGATTTTGATTGGATTCTTTTTGGTTTTTGATAATCGATCGTCGGGTATGGATTATGCCTGACAAAGGGGTGAGTCTTTTTGCCCGAACGTGGTAAAGTGACTCATTCAGGTCGTCGAGTATGGACTATGCTCAACAAGGGTCCAAAGTGACCGGAATTCGGTCTAGGACTTAGGCCCCCTATTATCAATTATTGTTTCGGGTCGTTGAGTATGGACTATGCTCAACAAGGGTCTGGAGCGACCAGGATTCGGCTTAGGACTTAAGCCATGACATTACTTACGTCCAGGGACACTGGACCACGGTCGTCAGGTGTGGATTGCGCTTGGCAAGAACCCGGAGAGGTTAGCTCAACGTCCAGGGACACTGGACCGCGGTCGCCAGGTGTGGATTGCGCTTGGCAAGAGCCCGGAGAGGTTATGGATTTGGATATCGACCCGGAGAGGTCCTGGATTCGGCTATTGGCTATTGGATAAGAATGGATCAAAGGTTCGGTCTTCGAGTTCGGATGGACATGGAATTAGCTATGGACTTTGGATATTGGATTCGGAAACTATTCAAAACACGCCTTCTTATCACAAGGCATGTTTTGGGGGGCAAATGTTATCCCGCTTTTTGGTCAAAGCCGGAATATCAAACAAATCGACAAGAAAGGATGAGTATCAGGATTGGAAGTCGATTAGAGACGAGGTTGTGATCGATGTCATCAGAATTTGACCGGGCTCCGATCGGGACAGAATCGATTGGAGATGATGATCAATGCTAGAGAAGGCTACATTTCAAATTTCAGGTTAATCGGAGTTCGTATGCTCAAAATATGGATGGGTCAAATTATGTGAAATCTGGTTCGTATCGATGCAGTTCGCATCGATCGTCATATGGTGGTTCGACTCGATACCTTTCGTATCGATCGGAAAGTAAGGACTTCGAATCGATTCCGTTCGTATCGATTCGACATGGGTTCGGTTCAATGAAGTTCACATCAATCAGGTTCTGGTTCGACTCGATGACTTCGTATCGATTAGGTAGGAAGGCAAGTTGGATGACTCAGTGACAATGGATTTAGGTTGGGTGGAAGGATGTTTGATGGTTTGTTCGACTCGATCAGTTCATATCGATCAAGAGGAAATATAGGTGTTTGCTTCGAATCGGTGCGCTTTGCGTCGTTGTAGAATGATGGAATGGATGCGAAGAAGTTCTTCGTATCGATCAGCGTTGGATCGATACGAGAAGAAAGTAGCAGTTTTGGGATTCTGGATTCGTACCAATCGATACGAAGAAGGCATTCGAGAAGGATACGCGAGGAGTCGACTTCATGGATTCGAAAGACTCAGGGACAATGTTCGTATCGATCGTATTCGAACCGATCGATACGAAGGAAATGGTCAGAGCGATACGAACAGGAGGATACAAACTGGTTGTATGTTCGAATCAAGGGAAGGAAAAATCAACGAGGCGAAATCTTCGGAATGACTCGCTCAACACGGCGACAAAGGTGGATCGATCCTGAGAATTCGCACCACGTCATCATTTTCACGTACAGGAGCATGGATTCGACCCTATGGAGTCAAACCATATCGATTCGAACGAATGAATATAGCGGAAAACGCAAACTTGGATCGATCATAACTCTCAAATCCTAAATCCAAATGCTATGAAATTTTCACAGTAGCTTGAGCACATGTTGAAGGATGTCCACACCAAATTTCAGCTCGATTGGACAATTTCTTGATCGATTCGAACATAGCTTCGATTCGATCCCAAAGTGGACCCGGATTTCCAGAAAGCGGGCATGTGGGCCCCCTCACGTACCAGAACTGGTCTCCCTTCAGTTTAGGCGAAATATTAGCCTCCTACACCTATAAATAGAGCCCCTGGTCATTCAGAAAAGGGGTCGGACAATTTTGAGAGCTAAAGAGCGTCCGGATTCTGCCAGATTTATTCCAGATCACCATTGCTGCCTTAGATTCAGATTATAATCATAAAATCTGCTGTACTACGCGATAAGAAATTGTAATCTTCAAGCATCGAGCAATAAAAAGATAAAAACCTTGAAGTGGATGTAGGCCGGAGATAGCCGAACCACTATAAATTGTGTGTCACTGTTCATTATTTTTGGATTGTTGTTTGTTGCTTGCTTAGATCTGATATTTGTGTTTGAATATTGCTGATTTGTATTCATACACTGGTGCTTTCACAACACTTAGAGTTTGTGACCATTTTTGGCGCAAACAGCTATAATATGTTGCAAAGGTTGAATAATTTGGAAGTCAACTCCTGAAATTTAATGAGCTAATAATATGCTTAACACGCTTGACATACTTCAGGCTGCACAGACAACTAATTCAAAAATTGAATATGTATAAAATATATAATATGTGATTTGGTACTATGATTGCCAAATTTGCATGCCTCTTAAAAGTATTGCATGTGAATTCTCTTTAACCTAAATTGTATAATTAGTTCATAGGAACGAAGATGAAATGAATCTTTATGTGCTCTAACCAACGATGCAAAACCGGTTACCTTTATTTCTGTGACCCAGTCATGGGAATACATATGAATTAGATAGTTTCCGTTAGGTATTTGAAATAACAGTTAAAGAACATGTAACTGTTTGTGGTAGAAAGTATCATGAATGAAGACATTCAGCATACATTAATAGTGCATCTGAAAGTCAAATGTCACATGGACACTGAACTTTAAATTGAATAATCCTGACCCAGATTGTACATCTAAATTTTCTTTGTTGTATGTGAAGGTATAGGCTTCTTGCTTTTGTCAACATGGTCATGCACCATTTCTTTGATTTTCTGTTTTTTGTTTTTTGCACGTGAAAGTTTTTTGTTTTTGTTTTTGTTTTTATTTTGATTTTTGATTTTCCTTTTGTTGTTTTGTTTGTAAGATCACAAACTTGAACTTGTCTCGTTGTGCTTAGTTCTTGAACATGCATTCTTCAGTTTATTGTTAAAAGATCCAGGATTACCTTTATTTTTTTTGGTGGCTAGTACTAAACAGTATCTTAGACTTTAATCTTGTCAAAATATCTATAGAGCTTGGTAAATTATTTGTTATATCCCACTATTGCATGCTACTTGCAGTAAACATCTATCACAACTGAATTTTTGCTTAAGTATTCAATTGCACGGAAAATTAATCCGTGTCATTCGTTTCTATACTGCTTATACTTCGCACTCTTTGGGAAAGTTTGTCTCAACATCACTTTAAATTGAACCTTTTATAGTCTAGAGATTATAGTCATTTTCTGATGAATGTCATGGAGGTACCGTAAGAAAAACGCAGATTCAGATTGCTCCTTTTGAAATGTGCAGAATAACCTGATAAAGTTGAAAAATATCATCATCGATTCCAAATCTGGTGTCAGTGGAGCAGGTTTGCATTTGTTTCTTTTGTATAGCAATCATATGCATAAAACATGGTGGTAGCTTTGCTTCATTTTACAAACAATCAATCTTGTTGCATCACATTAAACAGGAAGGGGTGCCAAGGAAGCAAATCTTTACACTGAAATTTCTGAAGGCATTTATTCCTATGGAGTTACTGGACATCGACATGGTATATCAGTAGTTCTTAAGAATATTGTTGGAACTGCCTAGTTTTCTTCCATATCATTATTTTATCAGATTATAGAGCACCCTATATGATACTCCAGGCATGTCTACTTTTGTCCAACATTTTTTACATGTTATTTATATTACAAATTGATTTAGAATGATAAGCATCAACTCCGGCTCAAAAATTTAAATAACATTGATTTCATTCGTGCAAATTCACACCTATGCTCGGCTCATATGATAAGATGGTTATGTTAGAATATGAATCACCATGATAAATGTTCTTGCCATATGTGAATAATCAGAAGCCAAACCTGCAATAAAGTGTGTGTTGTTTCCCTATCTTGATGTATTAATCCTACCCCTTTCTAGTAGTCAAATGCATTGTTATCAAAAATCGAAATATCGTACAAATTCCGTTTCGGATCAAATCTCCAAATTCACGATTCAATTTACATTCTGATTCAAACTCAGTTAAAACTGCCTTTGAGAAATATCATTCAATATACGTTCATATGTTCAATATACTTATTTGGATTTACAATTTCAATTGTAATGTTTTCTAAACACAATAAAAATGGAACAAGAGAAAAAAAAATTGAGTCTTAGACTTAGATATAGAAGTTCAAATATCAAAATCAATTTTAAAGTGTGTAAAAATCATAATGTATAAATATTTTGAATCTACGATTTAAATCTCTTTGTGATTTAAAGTTTGAACTTTCAGATTTATGATTTGAATCCCATTTTGAAAACCTTGGGCAAATGTATGTTTGAAAAGTTGAAGAGGGCTAGTACATATATATTGTAGAAGATTACCAATCTCAAATTTGTCTAACCGATTTAACATCAAGAACCAGCTCTTACTATACCGTTTATATATGATTATAACAGAATTACGTCACCGTCATGGACTTTATCTTTAAATAATATTGTGTATAGGAAGTAGATCAAATTTTAAAATGTTTTGGTGATTGCTAGCGTGCGGTCATCTTGATCTCAGTTTATCTGCCGTCTCTAGTCAGCTTTGTCCTTTTTTTATTCTTTCTCCTTTTCCTTTGTAAATCCGATCTTTAATCGATTTTTAAAAAAAATCTGAAGTATTTTGGCTGCACTTTCTGTATGCTTGTTAATCGTTACACTAAAAACCATAAAATTTATTTTATCCCAGTATTTAATATTCTGTACCTTTATTTATCTTCAGTTCCTGAAATCGAGCAAGGGCTCTCAGAGGCAGCGAATTCTAAAATAAATGTCAGCTTTACCCCCAATCTTATGCCAATGGTAAAACATTTTACTCTTACTGTATTGCGTGCATTAAAATAAATCCATATAATGTTCCATTGCTTTACTCTTTGAAAATATTTATGTTTGTAAATTTCTCTCGTGACCAGAGCCGTGGCATGCAGTCAAATATTTACGTAGAAATGTCACCAGGTGTGACCGTCGATGATTTACATGTGCAGCTGTGTAATGCCTATGAGGTTTGTAGTATTTCATTTTAGTTTTTAACTTTTATTAGACTGGAAAAAAATGACCTTTTTATTTCTATAATATAGTTGTGAATTACATTTTGAACAAGAGTAGTGTGTTTCACATTTATTCCCTGGTAAGAACTTATGTTTAGGATTGATATCTTTCAACTACTTTTATTCCCTTATTTAAAACTGCAAGTCCAGCCAAAATTTAAAGTAGTAGCTTATTCTGGTTTATTCTTCTTCTGTTCATATATACATATATATAATATATACATACATACATATATATATGACACTAACCTTTTCTCTTAGGGTGAAGAATTTGTTCAAATATTGGGCAAAGGCATTGCTCCACATACACAGCATGTTCGAGGCTCAAATTACTGCTTCATGAACGTATTTCCAGACAACGTTCCAGGAAGAGCGAAAATAATCTCTGTAGTAAGTTTCATATTTCATATGTAATTCATTGCCTCAAAGTAATTTAATTTTAGTCTATTATTAGTAATAATTATTATATTTGTTGTGCACAGATTGATAATTTGGTTAAGGGAGCTTCAGGACAAGCCCTTCAAAACCTAAATTTGATGCTTGGATACAAGGAGAATTTGGGGCTTCAGTTTTTGCCCCTGTTTCCTTAGCTCTCTCTTTGGGGGTGGCTGGCTATCTATGTAATATTAGTAGAAGAGATTGTAACATTATGGTCATGGCTGTAACATTAGAAGAATAATAATTTAATTAGTAAAAACGGCCGTCTTTGTAATACCTTTACGGAAACCTGAGTTTGCTAGATTTCATGAGTATTTTTATGGATGGCATAATTACTCGGAGCCTGGAAAAAAAATAAAAGGGTGGTTAGCTTCTTGTTGATCAAAGGACCTGGGCTGTGGTACTGCCCGTCGAATATTAATAACAAAAGTTTTTTCCCACGCAAAGAAATGAGTGAATTAGAAACATGCTCCCACAGATGAAATAAAATGGTCGTTTGGTTAAACTAAACCATCAGAGAGATCAATAAGAGTTTGCAGTGAAATTAGAGGGCCTAGTAGAACTGTCCTATGGAAGATATGTCTATATTTCTATTTGTTTGGATGATATATTCCTTGAATTTCCCTTAAAATCCATGATCTAATAGTTTATACCTTGATCTCCTTGTAAATCCATGTATTATAATGGGAATTTTTCCACATATTTAGGTTGTCATGCTTTCTTTGTTGTATAATGATTATTACCCTGCTTTCGGCTTCAAAACTATGAACTCCATCTCCCATATGTATTTTGAATCATCAGAACCGTTGATCGAAAGATCGTTGTTGGGGATTGGAAAATATTCGAGGTGGCTTCCACTGGTTGATTCCAGAGGATATTAGTGTAGTTTAGGTACTATCAAAGTTGATTGGTGTGATAGGAATGTAAATGGTGCTACCAAGTTGTTTTAGTCATTCGGATGTTAGCTGTGTGCTTTTTTTGTCTATTGTGTGAACTAGTAGTGAGACTGGTATATCTTATGTTATGATATTATTATGTATTAGTAGTTGCACGAATGCATTATAATTGATGATTTTACATTAGTAGGTTAATAGTATAATAATTGTACTTATGTGTGCATTTGGATTAATGACAATAGATCATTGCCCTACCTTATTTCGCAAGGATCTAACTCAAATGTTATTAGCAAACAACTACTATAGATGATTTTAGGAGTTGGAAATTAATGCAAGTACACAGATCAAGTATTTTTGATATGGAAATACCATATCGAAGTGAATGAATAGCTATTGACAATTGTAGTGGGTTGGTGCTCAAAACGCAAGTGCTTGATAGAAGCAAAGCACTGAAGCTTTTATTGAAGGCATGCTTAAATGTGCAATTGGGGTGCGATAAGAGTCGAAGGAAGTACTTGGTGGAAAACAAGTGAAGGAATCTTATCAATGAGCATATGCTATCAGAGTATGTTATCAAGGTGCTTTATGTTATGCTACCGAAATGAGCTATGGTTGCTATCAAAGTAGGACTGTAGTTGCTATGAGAAATGCAATAGAAGTGTTATTAGATTACTTGAGGTATGCTATTAGAAGAAGGTCGATAGGAGTCGAAGGAAGTACTTGGTGGAAAACAAGTGAAGGAATCTTATCAATGAGCGTATGCTATCAGAGTATGTTATCAAGGTGCTTTATGTTATGCTACCGAAAATGAGCTGTGCTTGCTATCGAAGTACGCCTGTAGTTGCTATGAGAAATGCAATATAAGTGTTATTAGATTACTTGAGGGTATGCTAAAAGTACTCTAATGACATGAATGTGCACGTTTGGTAAATGACCAATGAGGACTAAGAATGTGTGATCAAAAGGTACCCATGGAAGTGAGAAGTTGCATTGGAAGGAATCCGATTAATTAAG
The DNA here is from genome assembly GCA_030737815.1 of Allium fistulosum. Lineage (NCBI taxonomy): Eukaryota > Viridiplantae > Streptophyta > Magnoliopsida > Asparagales > Amaryllidaceae > Allium > Allium fistulosum. Next base: position 1,326,656,328 of record CM060904.1, read on the forward strand.
TAACCATGATGTGGTTCTGAGTATATAGGTGGGGATTCATTATGTGGTGCTCAAACGCCCAAAGCGGAAATAGTGGTAAGGCATTTAGTTCATGTCTTTATCCTAGATCTTGGGGCGAGTACATAATGTTTGTACCAAAATTGGGCACAACACTCTTCGGATGTGTTTGAAGAGATAAAATGAAGAAAATAAATGTAAAATGAGGCAGATCTAACAAACACACCAATCGGCAGATAGTAAGAAATGCAGAAACACGCAAATTTAGAGTGGTTCGGCGTATTGCCTACGTCCACTATGAAATGATTGATGTTTATTGAATTTCACTTGCTGATTACAAGAGATTACAACAGTACAACTGAAGTATAGTAATGATTTCGGCAGAGTATCAGCGTAGAGAAGCAAAAAGCCCATTTTCTATAGGTCCAGGGTCGCTATTTGTAGGTGTAGGCTACAAAATCTGGCTCAAATCTCGGAAGACTCTTTCTCCCACGTGGGTGGGCCTACCTGATCGATCCGATGTTGATTGGGATCGATCCATGATCGATACACACTCATTTCGTATCGATTCAAAACACATGCATTTGGGTCGAGATCGATCATGGACCAAGTAAAGGTGGTACGCAAGCTCCTATGAAAATTTGGTGTCATTTGGATTTGTAGATTTTGAGTTATGATCGATCCAAGTTTGGATTTGCAAAAGGCTGCCGAGTTCGTATCGATACAATTCGTATCGATGGATTCGTATCGATTCTAGCACGTGTCGTTCAGGGTGACGTGGCGCTATGTTCTAGGATCGATTCACTTTCCATGCCGATTGACCGAATCTTCCACTTGAACATGTTCTGTTCGTATCAATACAATGCAATTCCATTCGTATTGTTCTAGGCCGTTCTTCTCGTATCGATGCTTGGTGCTCTATATTGTATCGATGATGTGTTGCTATTTCATATCGATGGCTTTTACTTCAGTCTGTATCAATACGTACTCATTACGTTCGTATCGAAATTTACTTATACGTTTTGTATCGATCACCGGCTGATCGATACGAACTGTCTGGACAAGATGATCGATACTGATAGCTTTAAAGCTAAAATTATGGAAGTCTGATCGATGCGGGCTGCTGATGAATACGAAGAGATGTGGTGGCTGATGGATACAAACCAATGCTTTCTTGAGGGATGGATACGAAATCCAATGGTTACGAATGAGGCTGGTTTGGATGGATACAAAGGAGGTTGAATCATGATGGATACGAAATGAGGCTTCCTTCGTGCATCTTAACCGATTAATATCTTGAGCATACCAACTCCGATTGACTTGAAATTTAGAACGTTGACTTTTATACCTTTGTTAGTCGTATTACATCGATTGTAGCTTGATCTAGACTCGGACAAAATTCACCAGTATCCATAGTCGACCTGTGTGTAACCGATCTTCGGGGACGATCTGTCTTTGGTTTTATGTCGATTTCTTAGTGTCACAGCTTTGCCAAAAGGCGGGATAACATTTGCCTCCCAAAGTACATCTTATGCGAACATGACGTGCTTTTAAAAGCTACAATTTTCATTCTGAAAAGTTCTATCTGATTCGCTGAATAATTGTTGTCTTTTTGTCAAAAGATGTAACCTTTGATTGATTCCCGGTAATATAAATACTGAATTGTTGATTGCCAATGATTGTATAGTGCATTGTTGTAACCGAGTGTCGAGTGTTGTCAATCTGTTGTCCACTATTGTAATCGTCACCAGGTGAACATTCAATTCCTGTGAATTTTGAAAGTTGAATGTTAGTCCGTCATACATGCACGTATGTTAACCTGACTCCCGTTAACGTTTGCACGTTCACGAGTCGTTGTCAAGTTTTTTTTTGAATCGAGTTTCGTATCGTTCCTCTCCTGGATCGATGTGAAATTCGAGTTGTAATGACGCTTGATGGTCAATTTTAGAATATCCCTTCATATTGATCCTCTCTTGGATCGATTTGAGAAGTTGGGATAGGCATTTTGTATCGATGGCTACGAACCCCCGTGGTCTTCAGGCAGATGGATACGAAGTTGTTGTTCATACCGATGGAATATAAATGGTTCAAACAAGTCTTTGTTGCATCTTTCGCATTGATGGATCACCGATGGATACGAATAAGCATGCTCTGGATCGATCTGAATTAATGGTTACAAACAGCGCCCTCTGACCGATATGGATGAATGGATACGAAGAAGGCCCTTCGTATCGTTTTGGCTTCGACCGTTCCGACCGGTCCATTTTACTGGGAGACAAATCGCCTTTCTCCTTTGAGTTCGAGTCCATATAAATACATTTTGGACTTAGAAAAAATTCCACTTGCTCTCATTTTTCCCTTGCTTTCGTATGGATTGAAGAACCGAGAATTGGAAATTGCTTTCGTCTCCAAGCTGTTTAATTCCTCAATCCTTCAAACTAACTGCCTAACTTAGGTAATTAAACCCACAAATTCACACAGAAACGATGAGATTCGAATTTGTTTGTCATTCCATTCGTATTCGTGGCCTAGTCTGGTAAAGAGGTGGCCGGAGATGGTCGGAGTAAGGTCAAGGAAGGTCGGAATGGTTTCTGTGTTGCTTGAGTTGATCAGAGGAGAAGAAGTGTAGATGGTTACGAAAGATGCATTCGTATCGAGGATGGGTGATGGAGTGAAGGACGCATTCGTATCGATGATGGATGACAGACGAGTTCGTATCGATCTGGATTAAGAGGGAGTTCGTATCGATACGAGCAATGGAACTTCGTACCAATGGACACTACAAGAAAATAGTTTATTGATAGCATGCGAGGATTGCACTGTAGCATGACTTGCTATCGTTAGCTATTTAGTAGTTGTTGATATTAAAATTTCAACCCACTAACACGCTATTGATTAAAAAGAAAAGGCGAGCGCGTATATTTTTACTCTCCCGGTCATATTTCATTCTTTACCGCGAATATCCATTTCACCCTTCACTCCCAAATTTATCAAATCCCTAAATTAATCTCGTCGTTCCTCAACTTCGCTGCTCGTCATTCCTCAAATTCGTTGCTCGTTGCTCCTCCGATCCCTCGACCTCGCCGCTGCTAGGATCCCTCGACTTCAACGTAGTGCTTCGATTCCTCAACTGCCGTGAACTTTGACCAATTTTTAGGGATATATTTTTCAACTTTTACGTATATCTCCATGTTTGATTTTGCTCCGCCTATGGATAATAGATTTTCTGAGCTGAAAGTTAAGTATTCTTTTTGTTATTAGTAGATGAATTATTGTTTCTTATTTTGTGATATTCGTGCTTAGCCAGTTTAGCTTTAAATTTTTGGTTTCCATTATTACTGTTGTAGTCAAAAAATTTCTATGGTGAGGAACAGTTAAATTTTTTTGTGATATTCGTGCTTAGCCAGTAGATGAAAGCTACTCTCATGAAAGATTACTAAAGGAAAACGGTTGGAAAAACTTAATGCTCAAACGAATCTTCATAAAAGTAGTTTTTTTTTGTATTTTGGAAAGGTTTAACTAGTTTTTAGCATTAACGTAGCTTATAACATTATAGCGTTTGACTATGAACTTACCAGCTAATTATGCAAGTGAAAATATAGTGCCCTGATATCATATACAAGTTATCTTAACCTCTGTAATAAATATTTCAGACACAATTAAAATACTTTGAAACTAGTCGCTGGAGTTCTAACAGAAGATCCCAATGCAAGATTAGAACTTGCAAATGAGTAATTGTTCATATACATTTGATTTTAGCTTCATGCATTGGAACATAATCTGATTACCTAAGTCAGCCTGCAAGTATTAGAACATACAAAGCTAACGACTCAAGTAATACTGGAATGTGGAGCTTGTTGCATTATGGTATAAAGCACAGAACCTTTGCTTGTTACAATTGTTTAGAAAACCTTACAGTCAATCATAGGGATCTGTATAACCCACTTAAGCAACAGTTTGGGCTTCTTTTTCAGAAAAAAACTTTTGCTAGTGCAAATAGTTGTTTCTTGTGATATATGGAACATAATTTGTAAAGCTGTTTGTTGTACATTTGATGACAAATAGTTGTTGCCATCTTTGGTGTGCTGCTGTGCATTGTTAGACAAGTTCTCCTTGCAAGGGACAAAGATGTCGGTTTTTAGATGAGGCCCCCAATACTTTTCCGTTTCTGATTCCTACTCTGGCACCACTATTGGACACACTTGTTTCTGATTCTCACTGTGAGTGTTGCATTGGAACAAAAAAATCAATTGTTTGATTGCCTGCATTAAAAAATTTATTTTTTTACTGTGTAATTCTTAAACAGTCGGTTATTCTGCTTATTTATGTTTAACTATTATTGTTGTGGTACAGTCTAACTTTTTATATCATCCTTGAATGCATCAATGAGAGTAGGATTCCAATGCCTGTGGTCGTTGTATAGTCAAAAACATGCATTTCAGGTTGGATTCCATTTTGTAATTACGGAGTCATTCATTGATGTTTGTTCCTCCATTTGTCACATTTTCTACGTTTCATCTCATCACTGCATATTTTATTATTACGGAGTTGTTAAATTTTGTTATTTTCATAAAATATTTGATTACTTGTATAATAAAGTCAACCAAGAAGAAAGGGGAGAAAATTTTCTTTTGCTGCTGCCCACTGATGATAAATTTTTAGAGTGAATAGCATCAATATTATAATATTATATGATGTTTCTCAAGGCATGTATGCGTTATTGGGTTAGGATGTTATTAATTAGAATGTATTTGCTTTTTAATTTCTCATTGATCAACTAAACAACATTTGGTCCATTTTGTTGGTAATATGGTTCGATGCTATAACCAAAATAACATTTCTATATCAGGTTTTGTAGCTACAGCCTTATATAACAGAACATATGATTTTCAATCGGTAATATGTCTACTGTCTAATTGGATAAGAATGATGCATTGGTTCATCAAGCATGAAATATTGTTTGTTTTTGTTGGGCATCCTCTTGTCTTTAAAGTTTAATTGTTATAGCCTTATATTTCTTCCACTTGCTCTTATGCAATAACAAGAGGTAGAAGTTCAGAATAAGGAAATATGTGTGGTTCATGTGAATGGGAATATGGATAAACAAGACATGTTTTAATTTTCAGTAACATTGTTATAAATTTTTTGTACATATGTTGATGTTTATTATAATTCATCGAATTAACTATTTTTTTCATAGATTTTTAACTACATTATACTTAATATTTAATTTATAATTTACCGAAATGCTCAAAACAAATACATATTAGGCTGAAATTATTTATATGTTTAAAGTTTGATTTGAGAGAAAGGGAAAATGAAGCGTTCTCATGTACTTGTAAATATGCTCTTGTCCACTTAAAATTGCATTCACAACAAATTTCCATTCATGAACTGCTAGAACATAGTTCTAATTATAAAATGCTATCTCCTAAAATATTTAAACTTTCAAGCTTTGCACTATTATAAACCATTTAATCATACGCTTCTCATTTTAACATCTTCTTGCTTTACATATTTCAACAGCATGATGAAATGATGTTGCAACTTGTGGTAATCCAATACCAACATTTGCAATGGCTGTAAGATTTATTGCGGGACGAGCTATGATGGCTGTTGCTTCTCTTGCTATTGGTTGTTGGTTTGAGAGGAACTATCTTGCATATTGCCATTGTTCGGGTATTTTATTATGAAGAACGTTAAAAAATAGTACAATTTACTCTAAAGTTGTTTTAGTTGTTTGAAGCCCCAAACCCAACCCAATTTTATGTGATGCTATTATACTTCTGCCCATTGTAAATTGATAATTTTTTTTTACATTTTTTAATGTAAAAATAAGTAAAATGCAACTGAATTGTGCACTTAGTTGCAGTGTGCAACTGTGTCGCGGTCAGTTGCTTTCAACTGAGTGCACAACTCAGTTACACACTACAACTGAGTGCATAACTCAGCGCAATTCAGTTGCAACAGCAACTGAGTTATGAACTCAGTTGCAGTGTGCAACTGAGTTGTACTCAGTTGCTTACTCAGTTGCAACAGTAACTGAGTGCAACTTAAGCACTCAGTTGAAAGCAACTGAGTGCAACTCAATTACACACTGCAACTGAGTTCACAAGTGTTCAATTCAGTTGCAACAGCAGCTGAGTTATGAACTCAGTTGCAGTGTGCAACTGAGTTGTACTCAGTTGCTTACTTAGTTGCAACAGTAACTGAGTGCAACTTAAGCACTCAGTTGAAAGCAACTGAGTGCAACTCAATTACACACTGCAACTGAGTTCACAAGTGTTCAATTCAGTTGCAACAGCAGTTGAGTTGTTGCACTCAGTTGCTTTCAACTGAGTGCGCAACTTCACATCTTCAGGATTTGTATCTTCTATGACATGAATCTCATTTATTAAAATATATGTTCGGTGAAGTTTATCAAGAAGTATGATTCGTCAAACATCTATAACAAATATTTCTTGCTAATATATGTGTCATTTCGTTTGATCTTGATTTGTTGCAGGATGCTAAAGGAAATGATGTCGATCTTAGTATTTACAAAGGGAAAGTCCTACTGATTGTCAATGTTGCATCTAAATGGTATTGCTAAAAGTTTCTTTTTACCTGTATATTATATGATTTTAGTGAACTATATGTAGCATTCTCATTGTATGTGAATGTGAATGATTTGTAATTGTTTTTTTTAGCACATGATCATTTTGTTTTGCTTTTGCAGTGGATTGGCTAATTCCAATTACACAGATATGAGTAAATTTTATGAGAAGTAAAAGGATCAAGGTATGGCTTTATTTGTTCAAATACATGGATCTTTTATAAATTATTGATGATTTACCCTGGCATATGCTATCAACGTCTGTTAACTAGTTATTTTATTTCCACAGTCTTGAATTGTTGGATGTGGCAGTGACTTTAAATAAGCACTCATTTAATTTACATAAATAAATCATCTTTATGTTAGACTCAGCATATATTTAACCGATATTGTCCATCATTTTGGTTAAAATAGAAACATGAGTAGCACTACTTTGCTTGGTCATGGATTAAACTGGTGGTTAACAAATGGTATCTGTAATGATGTGGGGAACATGCCTTTGCTTGTTAGAAAATTAAAGTAATATATATTCCGTTGACAAAGAAATTAATATTGCATGGATATGTACACATATCACATTGACAGTTGGTTTTGTAGTATGGCTCAACCTTTTGATATTGATATAATAGTGTTAGCTACTAATGACTTTCATCATTTTTTCATGGAGTTGCTACTATCAGATTTGCTACTGTCATTTCAATAGTTACATCATTTTATAATTTTGTTGCTAATGTCAACCTCTAGTATGAAACTTTAACGAACTTGTCAAAGGATGGCAATTTCTCTTAACTGAAAAGCACTGTTGCCAAGTTTAAGAACACGGAGCCATGCTGCAGCGATAAAAACAAATCATCTTGATATTATGCAATACTCCCAACAACACTTTAAGTTTCAATATCTTTTGTGCATTGGTGTCTGTCATATCTATTTTTTAGATAGGATATTGTATAATATCAGCTGCAGATAAAAATTGACAGGGACTTATAACTCGTGGCAAAGTGCTCATATCAATAGTCATCTCTCTATTACTGTAAGTATTATTTAAGATATTATTACCTCTAGAATGTCATATGAAAGGATTTAGCATTATATATGCTTATTTTTAATCAATTACACTGTTTTTTACTGTTATCCATGTATTATTGCTTTATGAAAAGTTCTATACTCAATTTCACATGAATTAATTACTTTGCATGCTAATCCAGATGGAAAATATAAAATATATCGTTTTGTGCTAGATAACCAATGGTTTCAACATGGTTTGGAGGAGAAATGAATGTAGAGGTTTATTTAATATAGTTGGATGCTGACATATATTTTGAGAGGGATTTTATTGATGATGTTGCTACAACAAACTCCAAAAATTATTAGATTTGGGAAGAACCACTTTTGTTGTTGAATCACATTTTGCATTTAAACTGTATATAACGTGTTATCATTTTTAAACTTATGCCAATGCATTTTTCCATTTTAAGCATCACACAAGATGGCTAGCTGAGAAAATAGGACAAAATGTAGTAAAACAGTCATGGATTCAATCTTAGTTATGATGGTTTAGATTCAATCTTAGTTATGTTTAATACATTTTTATAATTACCAGTCATAGAACTCTAAAGGATAGCTCTGACCAAAGCACGACATACCAAATGAAGGATGCAAAGGTCAGATCTAAATGACACTGTAAATCCTTTTGAATAAAATGTTGTAAGGTTTATGTATAAAATAGGATAGTGTCCATTTTTACAAATACCAAAAATACTAGTCAAATATGATTCGGTAGGTAATATAGTCATGGTCTGTTCTAATGTTGATGTGTATGTGTATCCAAACAGACTAATTTGACAACATAGCACGTAATTCATTCATATATAGTGTGTGATTATTTTGCATTCTAATTATTCCTTTTACTTTGCTTTATAGGCACACAAAACATTGTTTTGCTATATGGAAGATTGCTAGCTACTATTGTATTATTTTGAAAAATAATTGACATAAAGTTTGTTCAGTGTGCATTAGTACTTCATCTATTTAGGTTGAAAAATAACCTATGTGCTTTGTTTTGACAGGTGCTGTATGATGATACCGGGTTACTACAAGTTGCAAGGGAGGAAAAATTATTTTGCTGCATTCATTCTCTTTCAAATCGGTCTAAAGCTTGGATTAATGTATTTTGTATTGACGTATATCTTTGCTTTTAGTATGTATCGTTTTGGTTAGCTACGGTTGTTATTGTTTTTTTTGAGATCACAAATATTTAATGTTTGAAACTTTGTTTATGAAATATTATGGATATATATATATATTGTGGTTTGGCTTATGTCTCCATTTGATTACGGACATCACAATGTGATAATTGTGTTTTTTTGAAATTTTATAATATATTCGTAGAATTGTAAATTGTAAGCTGGAATGTATGTAGCAACAATGATAAAAACTTATGGCGTTTTAACTGTGCTATGGAAAGATGGTTTTTCCCAGTTTTAATATACTACAGCATTATGATAGTGCTATAAACAGTTTTCATAGCAAATAAACAATGCTATAAAAAACAGCTAAACGCTATAAAAAGTAGTTGTATTTATGCATACAATTTACGATTGCAGCCCAAAACGCTGTTGAATTTTGTTTTGTATAGCGTTTTTGGACGCTATTGTATATTTCGTATGTATGGCAACTTATTGTTATATAGCATTCATAAAAACGCTATAGTTTTACTTCATAGCAATTTTTCAAGGCTATTACAAATCATGTTTATAGCACTTTTAAACCGCTATGAAAAGTCCTTGTCCATAGCGTCTCTTATAGCGTTTTTATGTTGCTATTATAGGTCACTGACCTATAACAACATGTTAATATACAGCGTACCAAAACACGCTATAGTAGCCTATAATAGCGTTTTTTCAACGCTATTAAAGGGTGTTTTTGTTGTAGTGGGAGTGGGAATCTTCATATTGATCTATGGTGGGAGTTCGTATCGATGCAAAGCGATCGATACAAAGGCTTGGATCTGGGGATCGATATTAAGGCGTTGTATGTGATCGATACGAAGTCGAAGGTTTTTGATCGATACAAATTGACCTTTCGACGATCGATACGAAATGTTGACTTCTCTGATCGACACGAATGGTACTTCTGGTGATCGATCCGAACTTGCACTCTGATGGATACAAAATTTTTGCACACTCGAATACTTGACTCCGACGAGCTTCTGCCTTGCATAATTGGACTGAACCATTTCATTGCATATTTAACTGCCCTTTGAAGCTCGTTGATGGAACTGTAACTTGACAAATTTGACGAACTTTAACTTGGATCGATTTTCGAATTCTGAATGGCACGGCTGTGACGGTCAGCAATGACGGTCACTCCAGTCGAATCTCGAAGTCCTATCGTTCGAACATTTCTCAAATTCTATAGAACTTCTTAAGTATCATGTAGCACTGCACTGCACAACACATTCACGCACTTCACACTGGGGGATACATGGGTTTATTATCGTCTAATGATGATTTTTACCGAGTTCAATAGCTATGGAACCCGCAAGTTCACAGTCGCATGATGTTCAGAGTCTGCCTCTTCCCACAATCGAAATGCCGGTTATTGCAGCTGAAGTTATTAGCCCTGCTCCGGACGAGCTACCTGGAGTAGTCTTCATCGCACACCCACAAGATTTTGTCCGCTCAAATATTTCAAAAGATGGGCAGAATTTGTTTAAGACATGGGCTGTCGCTAGACGATGTCTTATTGCCGGGATCGGAAGATAGAGCCCACAACCCCCCGAAAGGGTATACAGCCTGCAACAGATTTATGTCTGCAGCCGGGACACTTCCTCCTTTCAACCAATTCATCCATGAAGTTCTATTTTTCTTGAGGATCGCTCCATCTCAACTGCACCCGAATGGGTATGCCTTGCTCAATAGTTTGTTTGTCATCTTCATGGAGCACCTGTTCCATCCTCCGATGGTGGAGGAAATCATATACTTATTCAATATAAAGAGTCGCGGGGTCAACCCTTCCTTTACATTTCTAGAAGCAGTTAGAAATTGCCAAGTCGTGACCGGGGCTTGGAGCAAGTTAAGTTACTTTAAGACCGAATGGTTCTACGTTCGGTGTCCATCGGGGTTTGCCAGACGGTGGCTAGCAAGACGTAAGTGCCCTGGCCTCCTTGTTGACTAACTGGGTAATGGTAGCTGATGTTGAGTCTAACATTTTATTTTCTTTAACAGCTACAATTCGGCGACCTGAAGGTGCTCAGTTCAAGGAGATAGTAAGAGTTCTCCAAGAGGTGCCCACTAAGTACAGAGAGATTGATGAAGTCCTTACGGACGAGTATCTGGTCGTCGTCGGGCTAATTGACAGAGACCAAAGCATTGGACTCATAGGAGTTCTTAGGGCGGCCTCGGTGAGGCAAGCTCGAAAGAGAGCTTCCGGGATAGTAATTACCGAGCAAGGCGGTGATGGGAATATATCCACTGGAGACGAGCCCGCAGCCGGGCCTTTGCAAAGTCCTCAATCTTTAAAGCGGAAGAGAAGAGGCAACTCTACTGCTCGAAAATCTGTAAGGCGCAAAACCGTCGTAGTCTCTTTGCCTGCAACTAGTCAAGAGATTCCTCCTTTGCAGATGGAGAGCTCCTTTGCAGGACTGGCAGACATCCCCATTCCAAATGACTTACCTTTGCACCAAGATTCCGAACTAGATGGGCTCCAAAGCGCCTTAGACATAGGAGAGTCGACTCCTCCGAGTACGGCCATTACAACCGATTGGTTGGGGGTTTGCACATGCACACACACTTCACGACACCATACAATTTTTAATCACAAGTTATTCATCTCTAAAGATTACCAACTCTATTTCTCTCTTCATTTTACAGATATGATGTCGAGGCAGGAATCTATACTTGGTAACCTTCGTTTTGTGCGCCCTTTATCTAGCTCATACTCTGAGTCTCACAGACGTGAGGCCGATAGAGACCGCGATCGCGATTGTGGTTATTCTAGTCAGGAGAGGGAGTGCTACGAGAGGGAAAGGGACAGGGAGAGGGAGTATAGGCGCCGTTCCCGGTCACGCTCTCCGCCACCTAGAGGTCCAACACAACCCTCTGGTTCTGGTAAACAACCCCTTGAATCTTCGCATCAAATACCATCCCCAAGCATCTAGGCCTGACCAACAACATTGGAGGACTGAAATCGAAACTCCCGTTTGTTGAATATGCAAGTATATGATTTTTGTTTGATGATAATAAACATATATATATATATATTCATTTAAATGTATTTGTTAATGTACTATTTTACTTTTCACATAATTAAATAAATATTTGTTGAATAAAATAAATAACACAGAATTTAAGTTCAAACAGATATTTTATTCAAACAAATATTTATTACAATTTTGAGCAGTACAAATTTGAGCTCTCACTATATATATATATATATAAATATATATATATACAATTTTCAATTACAATACAAATTTGATCACATCATAATTAACAAATGCACCTCACTATATATCACTCATTCACTCGTATTTATCTTCAACTCTATTCCAGATTGAATCCAGCATCTAAGCTATTTGCAAAAATACACACTGACGCAGTAAAATTGAAAATGAAATATTTTTACAGTATAAAACAAAATGTGTATTTTGAAAATAATATTTGCCTCAGTTATTTAGGTTGTTCGTCATCATTTAATTTTGAATTCATCATAAACGAACAGCTTATGACATGCACAGTGTATCACTGTACATGCCACAAGGCCGTGCACACCAATATACAGTTGATAAAATTACAGGGACATGTGAGCACAAGGTCAAACCCAATTAAAAGCTGGGTTCAACTCAAGTACAATACAAATAAAGTCACAACACGAGAACAAGGTCAAACCCGAGCTTTAAGCTGGATTCAACTCAGGTGCAATACAAAACTATGGGTCAAGATACATACAACACAGCCTCGACCAAAATTTAAATGTACACTTAAACCCATACTGGTCAGAGAAAATAGCAATCAAAGTCAAATGCTTTAAAATGAACAAGACCAAAACAAAAAATAGAATGGCATATGTATATGCACATGCAATTTGGTTAAAACTGTTCTGGGATGAACAAGATTACAGGATAACAAGTAAACCCATTCCAACAAAAAGCTCCAGACTCGACCAAATCACTTCAAATGAAACAAAGTACAGACTTGTATCAAAACAGTTCACTAGGCCTCAACATGAAGTTCAACGGCAATGAAGCATGTTCAAACCAAACTATAATGAACACAAATAATTGAAGTGCAGACCAACAGAAAATGTGCAAAGGCAGTTCACATATAAACAGTGATGAATCAACAACAATGGAATACAACTTTAGCTAATATCAAACTGCAGTGCAACAATACATGCATACACACGTATGTATGCACATATATGGTAATGAACAGGTTTAATTCATGTGATAGCAATGCAGACAATGTCAACAAGACCACAACGCAAACTCAAGTAAAGTAAGTGCATATAAAATGAACTCGAATGAACAGTACAAGCTTCAACCGAAAAATCAGATGTTCAGAGACCAGTCAAACAAGTACAGATTCAAGTAGACAAATGAAGGCATATTCAAGTGCATGGAAACCACACAGCAAGTACAACCCGACTACACAATGAATAACACATCTAACAAGGGAACTCAACAAAGATCAAGTGAACAGCAAGTGGTACAAGACCGAAGTCAGATAACATGAGGAACATGAATTAACAAAGTCAAAATTTTCATAAATCAAGACACTGGCTGAACTCAACGTACAGAGGAATAATTCAAAGCAATGCCAAAGTCACAAACGAAAACAAATTCAAAAGCAAATCAAGCCGTGGAAGCCAAGGAATCAAACACAAGTCAGAATCGAGCCGTGTTAACCAAGTAAACAAATTATATGACTTTGAACAAGTCAGTAATCATCCCAAACATTCAAGCAAAATCAAGTGGTCGAGATAAATCAAATGACAAATTCAAATGAACGAAATTATAGGAATTCAATTCCTATTTAAACCCAATCATCGTCGGCCTCGAAGGTATCGAGTTGAAACATATAAACGAAAGCAAAAAAAAAGGAAATTACATACCATCTCAGTCGAACTCGATCAAATCGGAGAAGTCGTGTTCGATTCGAAGAAACGGTCGATTTCCGAAACAAGTCAGAGGAATAACAATTGTAATCGACCAACTGTCAGTCGGCTTTATCTAAATTCTCCAAAGCCGTAATATTAGCAAAAAGGAACGAGCGAATAAAGGAACGAGGCCGCCATTTTTACAGAGCAAAGTAGAGCAAAGAAATAAAAGGAAAAAGGAGGGGTCGGCCTTGTTTTATTTTAATTTGGGTTATAGTTTTATAAATTAGTGTTTTGCTTTTAATTTGTTTTTAATTTTGTATTTTCTCTTTTAAACTTTTGTAATTTCTAGTCGTGTGACTAGGGGACGAACTACGGTGGTGTAGTTCGAGAATTCGCAACTCAATGGCTGAGTTGTGGCAGGGTTTTAAGCGTAGAGTTAGGTTAGTTGATAGCGGGTGTCGCGAGTTTACGTGTGTAAGTGTCTGACTACTTAATTTCTAGTAGAAATCTTGGGGGCAACACGTAGCTAGGTAGGATTTTGTCAAAGCTGGGTTAATCTGTGTTCTATTTTTGCATTTTTATATTCTACTATTATCTGTCCTGCTATTATTATGCCATGATCTATGCTGAAATTATTTTATATACTTCCACAATATAATTTTATAATTAATAGTATCTCCCTATTCACCTGCCCTCTAGGGTGAAATCGATCCTACAAGTGGTATCAGAGCTAGGAACAAAAGCCATTTTTGTTTAATAAATTTTAATTTTTCAAAAATCGATTTTTGTTTTAAAAATTTGAATTTTTAAAATGGCTTCTTTTAATAATGCTTTTGTTGAAGGTCAGTCCATAGTTAGACCACCAATGTTCAATGGTGAATATACTTACAGGAAAAATAGGATGAAATTTTTTCTAAAAACCATTGACGCTTGGAATATAGTTGAGACATGTTATAGAGCACCAACTATAATGGTAGATAATCAGGAAATAGATAAACCGATGGATCAATGGACAGATCTTGAAAAAAACTACAGAATGCTAACGTTAGAGCTATGAATTCTATTATTCGTTCATTGGATCAAATTGAATTTAATCGTGTCTCACATTGTCTAACTGCACAGGAAATATGGCACACACTCGAAGTGACTCACGAAGGAACATCTCAAGTCAAAGAATCTCCACTTGCCATGCTGAGTAGCGAATACGAGAATTTCACAGTGGTCAAGGAAGAAAATGTCAAGGAGATGTCCGGACGACTTTCCAATATCGTATACAAATCAAAAGCTCTTGGAAAATCATACACAGAATTGGAAATAGTCCAAAAAATCCTTAGAGTCCTTCCATGGAATTTTGAAGCCAAAGTCACTGCCATTCAAGAATCAAAAGATTTAAAACAAATCGAAGTTGAAGAACTCATCGGAAATCTCACCACTTATGAGCTAGAAATGAAATTCAAGGAAGAGTGTGAAGGAGGTAATACTCGAAAGAAATCAATAGCTCTCAAAGGAACAACCGAAAGTGAAAATGACGATGACGATGATGGAGCAGCTGAGCTGGCACTATTAATGAAGAATTTCAAAAAGTGGAATCGCAGATGTGGAAATATAGCTCTAAATCAAAAACTGAAAAGCAGAATACTTAAAGTTCTAGACAACCCAGGAGAACGGGAGGTCATTTGCCACAAGTGCAATAAACCTGGCCACATCAAGCCCAATTGTCCTCAGAATCGACATAGCCAAGAAAAGAAATCGAAAAGGAGAAGTTTTGCAGCCATGTGGAATACAAGTGATGAAGATAATAAAAGTACTAGCAGTGAGAGTGAAAAAGCGGATCTGTGCCTTTGAGGTGATATAACTGATAGCGATGATGACGAGCCAAGCGAGGTATCAAAACTCACTCACTCATAATTACTTATATATTTCCACGAAGTAAATGGCTATTTTGAACGACTTAGGGAGAAATACACTAAAATTGAATCATAGAGAGATACTTTGATAGATTTAAATAAACAGCTTAATCAATTGGTTAAAAACTATCAAAGCAAAAGCTCTAAGTGTGATAAGTGTCCAACATTCGAAGAAGAGAATAGAAAATCAGAAATTAAAATAAAATCACTTGAAAATTAAATTCTGATTTTGAAAGAAAGTGAAAACACGAGGAGAGAAAATTCTATTAAAAAGTGCACTCAATTATTGAAGGAAAATGAATTGCTCAAAACACAAGTCCAACAACTGTCTACGACTTTAGGAAAATTTTCAAAAAGTGAAAGATCACTAAATATGCTAATAGGAAAACAAACAGTCAATATTGATAGACAAGGACTTAGATATAATCAATCTGAACATGTTAGAAACAAAATTAATCAAGTCAATTCAAAGTGCACGATTTGTTGAAAAACTGGACACAATCACAATATTTGTTGGTATAGACCCAAAAATATAAAAACCATTCCAATTTGGGCTCCAAAAGGCACGAATACAAAATTCCCCAAAGTCAAACAAATCTGGGTGCCGAAAGGAACATATATAAATAGTTTTGGGTCTCCGCAAACTTATTTTTCAAAAGTGGAAATTAGCCACAAGGGCCTCCTTAGCAAGTGAAATTAATTTCTAGGACACACAAGAAAAATAATTACTTTTAAGGACAATATGCAAAATAATTAGTTTCTAGGGCCTAAAAACCTATGAAATTATGTCCTTGAAAGTAATTGGACAGCTGACTTTGTCCTTGAAAGTAATTATTCTGCTGACTTTGGCCTTGAAAGTAATTATTTCAGATGTGTGTCCTAGAAATTAATTGGACTGCAAAGTTTGTCCTTCTAGTGAAATGCCCCTTTTCAAAATCTATTTCCACTAACAATCATGGACCTATAAAAACAAATAGGTCACAAAAATCTTTTATCGTGTAGGTATAGTGGCAGGCTAAGGAACAACAACAGTGTTACCTGGAGTCTAGCTGTTCCAGAAGCACAACGAGCAACAAATCAAAGTTCCTTAGCCTAGTATAAAGGTGGTAGAATCACAATGGGCAACAACGAAAAATTATGGACAAAGGTAAAATAGGTAACAATATATATATCTTGAACGATTTATTAAATATGATAATCTGCAACATAATCTGAATTAAATCAGCCAGTTATGTGATAATGAAATAAATGCCGATGATGATATTGATTCTGACTTTTTTCAAAATTGTTGGTCAAATTATTTTATGTTGAGAACACAACAATCCTTTAAATACTTCATATAGATTTGTTTGGTTTAATGATGGTGTTTTACTGATGATTACTCATGATACACGTGAATATATTTGTTTATCCTACGACTTCTAGATCTGACACTATGTTCACTATTTGTTTATTTGCACGGTTTCAATTCAAATTCAAAAGAATTTCATTTAAAAACAGTAAAAATGATTTCAAGGTATTTGTTGCAACATCATGGTCTGGTCGATAGCATCCAACTAATGATAACCTCGAGCGAAAGAAAAATTCAGATGCAGATTACACTGGTAATCTAGTTGATAGAAAAATTACTAGTGGAACGTGATTTATGTTGAGACATTCAGTAGTTGCATCGTTTTTAAAAGAAAATATCTGCATATTTTGCACTTGAAATAATTTTCAGATTGCAGACATTTTTCTTTTATAAAATCCCTTCCAGAAAATCGTTTTGTTGACCTTGTTTCAGATTAGTCATTTTAGGAAATTTGATTTTGCAATTATTTTTGGATTTGATTTTAAATGACTACATTAACTAATCTGACTCCCTACTGATTATCGAAAATATAAATAGTGATTGAAAAAGTGATGAGTGTTGATATTAATTATATGTTATAACTTGAGACAGTATAATTAGTATATTTCTTTAGAAATTTAAACAAGAGTTATAAAAACATTTTGTTGGTAAAAATTCCATGACCATTTCTATTTCTATCATATTTCTATCGACCATCACTCATCAAAATCCAATATAGTATGTAAATATGTGGTATTTTTAACGGAAAATCATTCAATTTTCAGTTTATTATATTTTTCAGCAATAAAAACATCCAAAGTATTCACTCTCATTTAACAGTCCTCACGGTTATGCATGGGTGAATTACTTGGAATTTTTGATTATGTGCTTCCATGCTCATTTAAAAGTCCTCATGGTTATGCATGTATGGAACGCATATCAAAATTGATTGATTAAATAGACAAGTTGATACTAATCCCATTTAAAAGTCCTCACGGTTATGCGTGGTTAGAAGATACTTGAATTCATTTTTTCAATAAAAATTTGGAATACTACTAATCTCATTTAAAAGTCCTAAAGGTTATGCATAGTTAGTAGATATTCAATTTCCTAAAATAAATATACCACAAATAGACACAACTATATGGTTTTATATGATGACATCATCCATATCATCCTAAAGTGGAATATGCATCAAACAGAGTATTTATGATTTTTATTTGATTTTTTTATTGAAATTTAATATTTATACCCAATTGAGTATTAATGTTGTATTAATGTCTATCACTTTATCTCTATTTTTCTAACACTATTACTCTTTTGCTGATAACAAAAAGGGGAGAGAAAAGTTAAGATTTTGGCAAATAAAGGTCAAATATTTTCTATTTGCATCTAGGCTAATTTGCATATTTTTTATTTACATGCATATATGAAGGGGGAGTTTGTGTAGAGAGGGAGCATTCAAATAGGGTGAGCAGATTGAATGATCAAATACATTTAGTATATTCAAAATCTTAAATATATATTTGTTATCATCAAAAGGGGGAGATTGTTGAATATGCAAGAATATGATTTTTGTTTGATGATAATAAACATATATATATATATTCATTTAAATGTATTTGTTAATGTACTATTTTATTTTTCACATAATTAAATAAATATTTGCTGAATAAAATAAATAAAACAGAATTTAAATTCAAACAGATATTTTATTCAAACAAATATTTATTACATTTTTGAATAGTACAAATTTGAGCTCTCACTATATATATACAATTTTCAATTACAATACAAATTTGATCACATCATAATTTACAAATGCACCTCACTATATATCACTCATTCACTCGTATTTATCTTCAACTCTATTCCAGATTGAATCCAGCATCTGAGCTATCTGCAAAAATACACACTGACGCAGTAAAATTGAAAAGGAAATATTTTTACAGTATAAAAAATGTGTATTTTGAAAATAATATTTGCCTCAGTTATTTGGGTTGTTCGTCATCATTTAATTTTGAATTCATCATAAACGAATAGCTTGTGACATGCACAGTGTACCACTGTACATGCCACAAGGCCGTGCACACCAATGTACAGTTGATAAAATTACAGGGACAGGTGAGCACAAGGTCAAACCCAATTAAAAGCCGGGTTCAACTCAAGTACAATACAAATAAAGTCACAAAACGAGCACAAGGTCAAACCCGAGCTTTAAGCTGGATTCAACTCAGGTGCAATACAAAACTATGGGTCAAGATACATACAACACAGCCTCGACCAAAATTCGAATGTACACTTGAACCCAGACTGGTCTGAGAAACAAGCAATCAAAGTCAAATGCTTTCAAATGAACAAGACCAAATCAGAAAATAGAATGGCATATGTATATGCACATGCAATTTGGTCAAAACTGTTCTGGGATGAACCAGATTACAAGATAACAAGCAAACCCAGTCCAACAAAAAGCTCCAGACTCGACCAAATCACTTTATGAAACAAAGTACAGACTTGTATCAAAACAGTTCACCAGGCCTCAACATGAAGTTCAACAACAATGAAGCATGGTCAAACCAAACTATAATGAACACAAACAATTGAAGTGCAGACCAACAGAAAATGTGCAAAGGCAGTTCACATATAAATAGTGATGAATCAACAACAATGGAATACAACTTTAGTTAATATCAAACTGCAGTGCAACAATACATGCATACACACATATGTATGTACATATATGGTAATGAATAGGTTTTATTCATGTGACAACAATGAAGACAATGTCAACAAGACCACAACGCAAACTCAAGTGAAGTAAGTGCATATAGAATGAACTCGAATGAACAGTACAAGCTTCAACCGAAAAATCAGATGTTCAAAGACCAGACAAACAAGTACAGATTCAAGTAGACAAATGAAGGTATATTCAAGTGCATGGAAACCATACAGCAAGTACAACCTGACTACACAATGAATAACACATCTAACAAGGGAACTCAACAAAGATCAAGTGAACAGCAAGTGGTACAAGACCAAAGTCAAATAACATGAGGAACATGAATTAACAAAGTCAAAATTTTCATAAATCAAGTCACTGGCCGAACTCAACGTACAGAGGAATAATTCAAAGCAATGCCAAAGTCACAAACGAAAACAAGTTCAAAAGCAAATCAAGCCGTGGAAGCCAAGGAATCAAACACAAGTCAGAATCGAGCCGTGTTAAATCATCTCAAACATTCAAGCAAAATCAAGTGGTCGAGATAAATCAAATGACAAATTCAAATGAACGAAATTATAGGAATTCAATTCCTATTTAAACCCAATCATCGTCGGCCTCGAAGGTATCGAGTTGAAACATATAAACGAAAGCAAAAAAAAAGGAAATTACATACCATCTCAGTCGAACTCGATCAAATCGGAGAAGTCGTGTTCGATTCGAAGAAACGGTCGATTTCCGAAACAAGTCAGAGGAATAACAATTGTAATCGACCAACTGTCAGTCGGCTTTATCTAAATTCTCCAAAGCCGTAATATTAGCAAAAAGGAACGAGCGAATAAAGGAACGAGGCCGCCATTTTTACAGAGCAAAGTAGAGCAAAGAAATAAAAGGAAAAAGGAGGGGTCGGCCTTGTTTTATTTTAATTTGGGTTATAGTTTTATAAATTAGTGTTTTGCTTTTAATTTGTTTTTAATTTTGTATTTTCTCTTTTAAACTTTTGTAATTTCTAGTCGTGTGACTAGGGGACGAACTACGGTGGTGTAGTTCGAGAATTCGCAACTCAATGGCTGAGTTGTGGCAGGGTTTTAAGCGTAGAGTTAGGTTAGTTGATAGCGGGTGTCGCGAGTTTACGTGTGTAAGTGTCTGACTACTTAATTTCTAGTAGAAATCTTGGGGGCAACACGTAGCTAGGTAGGATTTTGTCAAAGCTGGGTTAATCTGTGTTCTATTTTTGCATTTTTATATTCTACTATTATCTGTCCTGCTATTATTATGCCATGATCTATGCTGAAATTATTTTATATACTTCCACAATATAATTTTATAATTAATAGTATCTCCCTATTCACCTGCCCTCTAGGGTGAAATCGATCCTACAAGTGGTATCAGAGCTAGGAACAAAAGCCATTTTTGTTTAATAAATTTTAATTTTTCAAAAATCGATTTTTGTTTTAAAAATTTGAATTTTTAAAATGGCTTCTTTTAATAATGCTTTTGTTGAAGGTCAGTCCATAGTTAGACCACCAATGTTCAATGGTGAATATACTTACAGGAAAAATAGGATGAATTTTTTTCTAAAAACCATTGATGCTTGGAATATAGTTGAGACATGTTATAGAGCACCAACTATAATGGTAGATAATCAGGAAATAGATAAACCGATGGATCAATGGGGAGATCTTGAAAATAAACTACAGAATGCTAACGCTAGAGCTATGAATTCTATTATTTGTTCATTGGATCAAATTGAATTTAATCGTGTCTCACATTGTCTAACTGCACAGGAAATATGGCACACACTCGAAGTTACTCACGAAGGAACATCTCAAGTCAAAGAATTTTGCCTTGCCATGCTGAGTAGCGAATACGAGAATTTCACAATGTCAAGGAAGAAAATGTCAAGGAGATGTACGGACGACTTTCCAATATCGTATACAAATCAAAAGCTCTTGGAAAATCATACACATAATTGGAAATAGTCTGAAAAATCCTTAGAATCCTTCCATGGAATTTTGAAGCCAAAGTCACTGCCATTCAAGAATCAAAAGATTTGAAACAAATAAAGTTGAAGAACTCATCGGAAAACTCACCACTTATGAGCTAGAAATGAAATTCAAGGAAGAGCATGAAGGAGGTAATACTCGAAAGAAATCAATATCTCTTAAAGGAACAATCGAAAGTGAAGATGACGATGACGATGATGGAGCAGCTGAGCTGGCACTATTAATGAAGAATTTCAAAAAGTGGAATCGCAGATATGGAAATCCAGCTCTAAATCAAAAACTAAAAAGCAGAATAGTTAAAGTTCTAGACAACCCAGAAGAACGGGAGATCATTTTCCACAAGTGCAATAAACCTGGCCACATCAAGCCCAATTGTCCTTAGAATCGACACGGCCAAGAAATGAAATTGAAAAGGAGAAGTTTTGCAGCCATGTGGAATACAAGTGATGAAGATAATAAAAGTACTAGCAGTGAGAGTGAAAAAGCGGATCTGTGCCTTCGAGGTGATATAACTGACAGCGATGATGACGAGCCAAGCGAGGAATCAAAACTCACTCACTCATAATTACTTATATATTTGCAAGAAGTAAATGGCTATTTTGAACGACTTAGGGAGAAATACACTAAAATTGAATCACAAAGAGATACTTTGATAGATTTAAAATAAACAGCTTGATCAATTGGTTAAAAACTATCAAAGCAAAAGCCCTAAGTGTGATAAGTGTCCAACATTCGAAGAAGAGATTAGAAAATCAGAAATTAAAATAAAATCACTTGAAAATGAAATTCAGATTTTGAAAGAAAGTGAAAACACGAGGAGAGAAAATTCTATTAAAAAGTGCACTCAATTATTGAAGGAAAATGAATTGCTCAAAACACAAGTCCAATAACTGTCTACGACTTTAGGAAAATTTTCAAAAAGTGAAAGATCACTAAATATGCTAATAGGAAAACAAACAGTCAATATTGATAGACAAGGACTTGGACATAATCAATCTGAACATGTTAGAAACGAAATTAATCAAGTCAATTCAAAGTGCACGATTTGTGGAAAAACTGGACACAATCACAATATTTGTTGGTATAGACCCAAAAATATAAAAACCATTCCAATTTGGGTTCCAAAAGGCATGAATACAAAATTCCTCAAAGTCAAACAAATCTGGGTGCAGAAAGGAACATATAAATAGTTTTGGGTCTCCGCAAACTTATTTTTCAAAATCTATTGCCACTAACAATCATGGACCTATAAAAACAAATAGGTCACAAAAATATTTTATCGTGTAGGTATAGTGGCAGGCTAAGGAACAACAACAGTGTTATCTGGAGTTTGGCTGTTCTAGAAACACAACGGGCAACAAATCAAAGTTCCTTAGCCTAGTATAAAGGTGGCAAAATCACAATGGGCAACAACGAAAAATTATCGACAAAGGTAAAATAGGTAACGGTATATATATCTTGAACGAGTTATTAAATGTGATAATCTACACCATAATCTGAATTAAATCAGCCAGTTATGTGATAATGAAATAAACGTCGATGATGATATTGATTCTGACTTTTTCAAAAATTTTGGCCAAATTTTGTTATGCCGAGAACACAACAATCCTTGAAATACTTCATATAGATTTGTTTGGTTTAATGATGGTGTTTTATTGACGATTGCTCATGATGCACATGAATATATTTGTTTATCCTACGACTTCTAGATCTGACACTATGTTCACTATTTTTTTATTCTCATGGTTTCAATTCAAATTCAAAAGAATTTTATTTAAAAACTATGAAAATGATTTCAAGGTATTTGTTGCGACATCATGGTCTGGTCGATAGCATCCAACTAATGATAACCTCGAGTGAAAGAAAAATTCAGATGCAGATTACACTAGTAATCTAGTTGATAGAAAAATTACTAGTGGAACGTGATTTATGTTGAGACATTCAGTAGCTGCATCGTTTTTAAAAGAAAATATCTGCATATTTTGCACTTGAAATAATTTTCAAATTGCAGACATTTTTCTTTTATAAATCCCCTTCCAGAAAATCGTTTTGTTGACCTTGTTTCAGACTAGTCATTTTAGGAAATTTGATTTTGCAATTATTTTTGGATTTGATTTTAAATGACTACATTAACTAATCTGACTCCCTACTGATTATCGAAAATATAAATAGTGATTGATAAAGTGATGAGTGTTGATATTAATTATATGTTATAACTTGAGACAGTATAATTAGTAGATTTCTTTAGAAATTTAAACAAGAGTTATTAAAACTTTTTATTGGTAAAAATTTCATGATCATTTCTATTTCTATCATATTTCTATCGACCATCACTCATCAAAATCCAATATAGTATGTAAATATGTGGTATTTTTAACGGAAATTCATTCGTTTTTCAATTTATTATATTTTTCAGCAATAAAAACATCCAAAGTATTCACTCTCATTTAAAAGTCCTCACGGTTATGCATGGATGAATTACTTGGAATTTTTGATTATGCGCTTCCATGCTCATTTAAAAGTCCTCACGGTTATGCATGTATGGAACGCATATCAAAATTGATTGATTAAATAGACAAGTTGATACTAATCCTATTTAAAAGTCCTCACGGTTATGCGTGGTTAGAAGATACTTGATTTCTTTTTTTCAATAAAAATTTGGAATACTACTAATCTCATTTAAAAGTCCTAAAGGTTATGCATAGTTAGTAGATATTCAATTTCCTGAAATAAATATACCACAAATAGACACAACTATATGGTTTTATATGATGACATCATCCATATCATCCTAAAGTGGAATATGCATCAAACAAAGTATTTATGATTTTTATTTGATTTTTTATTGAAATTTAATATTTATACCCAATTGAGTATTAATGTTGTATTAATGTCTATCACTTTATCTTTATTTTTCTAAAACTATTATTCTTTTGCTGATAACAAAAAGGGGAGAGAAAAGTTAAGATTTTGGCAAATAAAGGTCAAATATTTTCTATTTGCATCTAGGCTAATTTGCATATTTTTTATTTACATGCATATATGAAGGGGGAGTTTGTGTAGAGAGGGAGCATTCAAATAGGGGGAGCAGATTTAATGATCAAATACATTTAGTATATTCAAAATCTTAAATATATGTTTGTTATCATCAAAAGGGGGAGATTGTTGAATATGCAAGAATATGATTTTTGTTTGATGATAATAAATATATATATATATATATTCATTTAAATGTATTTGTTAATGTACTATTTTATTTTTCACATAATTAAATAAATATTTGCTGAATAAAATAAATAACATAGAATTTAAATTCAAATAGATATTTTATTCAAACAAATATTTATTACAATTTTGAATAGTACAAATTTGAGCTCCCACTATATATATATACAATTTTCAATTACAATACAAATTTGATCACATCATAATTTACAAATGCACCTCACTACATATCACTCATTCACTCGTATTTATCTTCAACTCTATTCCAGATTGAATCCAGCATCTGAGCTATCTGCAAAAATACACACTGACGTAGTAAAATTGAAAAGGAAATATTTTTACAGTATAAAAAAATGTGTATTTTGAAAATAATATTTGCCTCAGTTATTTGGGTTGTTCGTCATCATTTAATTTTGAATTCATCATAAAAGAACAGCTTGTGACATGCATAGTGTATCACTTAAACCCAGACTGGTCAGAGAAACAAGCAATCAAAGTCAAATGCTTTCAAATGAACAAGACCAAAACAGAAAATAGAATGGCATATGTATATGTACATGCAATTTGGTCAAAACTGTTCTGGGATGATCCAGATTACAAGATAGCAAGTAAACCCAGTCCAACAAAAAGCTCCAGACTCGACCAAATCACTTGCAATGAAACAAAGTACATACTTGTATCAAAATAGTTCACCAGGCCTCAACATGAAGTTCAACAGCAATGAAGCATGATCAAACCAAACTATAATGACGCAAACAATTGAAGTGCAGACCAACAGAAAATGTGCAAAGGCAGTTCACATATAAACAGTGATGAACCAACAAAAATGGAATACAACTTGAGTTAATATCAAACTGTAGTGCAACAATACATGCATAGACACGTATGTATGTACATATATGGTAATGAACAAGTTTAATTCATGTGACAGCAATGCAGACAATGTCAACAAGACCACAACGCAAACTCAAGTGAAGTAAGTGCATATAAAATGAACTCGAATGAACAGTACAAGCTTTAACTGAAAAATCAGATGTCCAGAGACCAGACAAACAAGTACAGATTCAAGTAGACAAATGAAGGCATATTCAAGTGCATGGAAACCATACAGCAAGTACAACCTGACTACACAATGAATAACACATCTAACAAGGGAACTCAACAAAGATCAAGTGAACAGCAAGTGGTACAAGACCGAAGTCAGGTAACATGAGGAACATGAATTAACAAAGTCAAAATTTTCATAAATCAAGTCACTGGCCGAACTCAACGTACAGAGGAATAATTCAAAGCAATGCCGAAGTCACAAACGAAAACAAGTTCAAAAGCAAATCAAGCCGTGGAAGCCAAGGAATCAAACACAAGTTAGAATCGAGCCGTGTTAACCAAGTAAACAAATTATACGACTTTGAACAAGTCAGTAATCATCACAAACATTCAAGCAAAATTAAGTGGTCGAGATAAATCAAATGTCAAATTCAAATGAACGAAATTATAGGAATTCGATTCCTATTTAAACCCAATCATCATCGGCCTCAAAGGTATCAAGTTTAAACATATAAACGAAAGCAAAAAAATGGAAATTACATACCATCTCAGTTGAACTCGATCAAATCGGAATAGCCGTGTTCGATTCGAAGAAATGGTAGATTGCCGAAACAAGTCAGAGGAATAGCAATTGTAATCGACGAACTATCAGCCGGCTTCATCGAAATTCTCGAAAGCCCTAATATTAGCAAAGAAGAATGAGCGAATAAAAGAACGAGGCCGCCATTTTTACAGAGCAAAGTAGAGCAAAAAAATAAAAGGAAAAAGGAGGGGCCAGCCTTGTTTTATTTTAATTTGGGCTTTAGTTTTATAAATTAGGGGTTTTCTTTTAATTTGTTTTTAATTTTGTATTTTCTCTTTTAAACTTTTGTAATTTCTAGTCATGTGACTAGGAGACGAACTACGGTAGTGTAGTTCGAGAATTCGCAACTCAGTGGCTGAGTTGTGACAAGGTTTTAAGAATAGAGTTAGGTTAGTCGATAGCGGGTGTCGCGAGTTTATGTGTGTAAGCGTTTGACTACTTAATTTCTAGAAGAAACCTTGGGGACAGCACGTAGGCAGGGTTTTTCCGAAGCTGGGTAAATCTGTGTTGTTCTATTTCTGCATTTTTATATTTTGCTATTATCTGTGCTGTTATTATTCTTCTGTGATCCGTGCTGAAATTATTTTATATACTTCCGCAATAAATTTTTATAACTAATAATATCACCCTATTCACCCCCCTTTAGGGTGAAATCGATCTGACACTGTTGCCACCGAACAAGCCGTCACAGAACCTACCGGGGAAGGAGCGATTAGAATCGCTAAGTTGAAAAAGGATTTTCCGAATATCTGTTTTTACGACTTTATATTCCCCTGCACTTAAAGCGAATACCCAACGAGGCAGAACATACGATGCACGATACATATATGATATTTATGGCTAATATCAGAAATGGATGAAGACCGCAGACAAAGTATTAGCGGTGGCCTTTGAGCGGGCGAAGACAATCAAGAAACTAAGGACCAATCTCGCCCAAAAGGACCGCATAATTCAGGTGCTTAATGATGAAAACGAGTCTGTGAGAAATTCAAAAATGGAGGCTAATAAAAGAGCTAATGAGGCAACCCGGAGGATGGTGGAGATGAGGCGAACACATTTAGCCCTGGTTGAGGAAATGGGGCATCAGACCACCATCATGGCTGAAAGAGATGCGGCGCTAAAAGAGCTTGAGGAGCTTAAAGCCAAATTTGCTGAAGTCGTCAAGGAAAAAGACGATGCAATTAAAACCGCTCAGGAAGCATGCGAGCAGGCTGTGGCACTTAGGGATGAGAGGGATGTGGCAATGTTAAAGGTTCAGGAAGCCGAAGCCAGGGTTGAGGGTGAAGTGAGAGCGGCAGAGGCTAGATTGGAGGGTGACATTGAAGATCTCCTCATCACATATAATGCCAATGTTCTGAAGCATCGAAATTTGAGCTGGCTCGAAGATTATCCATCGCATCTATACAATGCTTGGTGCCGCTTGATTGAAGATGAAAAAGCAGAGCACCATACTGAATCCATCGATGAGTTTGAATTAGAGAATCGGGTGCTGAATGAGGATGAGAGGAGAGTTCTCCATAATGCCACTATCATATTCGAGAATGAGAGACTTAACACTCAGCATCCGGAGGCTGGAGAGGGTTCTGGTGTTGAGCATCACGATACGAGCTCTGAAATTCCTATGCCAACCCAGCCCGAATCTACTCCCACGATTGATCCTCTATCTGTGCTTGCTTACAATCCTGATCAACCATAATAGTCTCTAGCTCGCGAGCATGCTCCTGAAGCCGCTCCGAGTCCACTCGCGAGCCAATCTGAGGAAGGTATTCTGAACATTTCTCGCATTTATCCAAAGTAAGGAGCTTTGTTCAAAGTAGTCACTAACACCTTTTCTCTTATCTTTATTCAGCGATAGGAGCCGCACCGGCTGTGCCCCCATCAACCCAAGAGTCGCATCATGAGTAGGAGGCCCTTATGACGGAGGCAACTGATGTGCACGTAAATGTGCATATTTTTACCATCATATTTAATCTATTTAACTTAAATAAATGATCATATCGGGCATTTTAACTTGTTTAAACCAAAATTCATATTATTTTCAAATCGTCACATATTCATCTTCATCCAAGGGCAAAATGGTCGTTTTTGTGCATATATTAATTTGAGAAAATTTAATTGGAATTTTCTATATTATTTTATAGGAATTTGGCTTCATATACAAGTGGTTTCATGAAGATGTATGCATGCACAAGAGTGAAGATAAAGAAATGAAGATGGAAATAATTCAAAGGCATGATAATGGAGGACCCCACCTACCCACCTTTCTTCATGTACAAATTAGAGACTAATGCACATGCTTATGGAATTAATGGCTTCATGTACACTTAAATGATGATTAGTAGAAGCTAATGATTACTTGGCCTCCACACTTTCTCAAGGGAAATTTGAGCATTCTCCAAAAATATGAATTTGGGTTTAACACTTGTATGAATACCCCATATCTTCATGTAACCCTCATCTTGCTTAGTCTCTCTTTTAGGCTCTCTTCTCTTAGTCTCTTCTCTTAGGAAAATAAAAAGAAAGCTCTCTTTCTCTTTTCATGGCTACTTAGCCATTTTTATTTTATGTAATCTTCTTTTCTTTTTATACAATGTTAATTATTGTTTCCTTTTACTTACATGTTCATTTCCTTTCATGCTAGTAGTGTAGATTTTCTTTTATGCAAGTAGATTAGTTTTTTCTTTCATTTAGCTCTCTTTTCCTCTTTGTTTTGTTCTATGTTGCAAGCTATATTTGTTGATATGATAACAAATATGAGAAGCTAAACCCCTTTAATTTAGGGGTAATGAAGCTCTCTAATTATATAGCTTCAACATTTTGATAAATGTTATGCTCTCTTTTTGTGCTTCATGGAAAATGATGTTTATGTAATTTTGTGATTATTATTGAGTTTGATAGCTTATGTTGTTCAAAACAAATAGGCTATGTTTAGTCATATGAATCACAAATTGCCTCTTCATCTACATATGATTATGGCAAAGAAGTGAATGTTTAAATCAAATTTGATGGCCTATATTTCTAAACAATAGTTAATTGGCCATGCTTAAAATAGATTTTTCATTTTCAACTTTGTTGTCATTTTCATGAGAATTAAAAGTGGTTTAAAGGTTGTGCTATAGTTTGATGTCTTATGTTGAGCTCATTAATAGCACAAATGAGCCATACTTATGATAAGCACATCAATTAAGCTAACTAATGACAAAGAAAAGAGAGATCATAACTTCATTTTGTTGATTTATGTGATCTAGAGAGTGGAAGTTGCCCCTAAATTGTCTTAACGCTCTCATATTCTTATCTATTTTCTTTTAACTTCGTTTTTACTTTCTTTTAGTTAGTTAACAATCCCTCGACTTTGGTTTAATTTGATTGAATAGATTTTTAAAATCTAACGATTCCCTGCGGATCGACCCGTATTCTCCACATACTACAAGTGTATGGCGTGTGCTTCCGGTTATTTTTATTTCAAAATTCGTTCGGCTATTTTCTAACTCGATAGACATTTAGCTGTCGGTTAACAAGTTTTTGGCGCCATTGCCGGGGAATTGCTTTGATTTTAATTTCTATTCTTAGAATTATTTTCATTTGATTTTTTTATTTTGTGTTTGTTTTGTATGTTAATTTTCAAAAAAAAAAGAATTATGTGTGTTTGTAATTTTGTTTTCAATTTTTGTTTGTGTGCTTGTTGTTTGTCTAGTTTCATTGGCATTTGCAATTAAAAAAAAATAGAGAGAGATTTTTTTTTATTTTATTATTTTCCCCTTCATTTTGCATTTACAACTTTATCTTTACAATCTTTTTTTATATACCAACTGTTACAACTTGCATATCACAGCAAAAACCAAAAAAAAAGTTTGTGCATTTTTTTTGTGCACTTTCTGTGCGCTGTTACTCCCATTACAACTGCACTTCCTTGTCAAACTGCCAAACCTTACTACTTCAGTGCACACAAGACACTGCATGACCATCCATCAACACTCCTATCCAGTCCTCAAACTTCTGCAACCAACAAAATAACCACCGACCTGCTTCATACCTTCACTACTTCAAAATTGTCAATCCTTTCCATAGTCTTATCACAACAGTGCTTCATCTGCCATATGCACATCTACACAATTCCACATCAAATATCAGAGTGCTTCAATTTTCTCCTACCACTACTGCTGCATTCACCTCCCATCACTGCCTTCCACAGTTCTGCCCATCACACTTCTGACCACTACTTCCAGCCACTACATACACTTCTCTTCAATCATCTTACCACTTCACCCAATACCCTACAGTCTACAGCAGTCACACTGTAACGACCCGGAATTTTCGATTCCGAAAATTCCAGACAGTTAGGAAAGGAAGAAAGAGATAGAAGAAGAAGAAACAGAAACACAATACAAATTCTCACATTCGCAGCGGATAAAATATAATATCAAATAATAGCAGTTTACAAAAGAATACTGTATCTGTCAATTTACATTTATAATACATCAGAGTTACAACACTGAGCATATACAAATCAAATATATCTCAGATAAACAGAAATAATAGTCACAGCGGAACACTCCATACGTCCTGCCATCCAGCTCGCCATCCCTGAGCTCTAGAACGTCCTTACCTGAAAATCTGTAATACTCGGTCTGACCCGAGCATTACCAAAAAGTAACACCCGGGTCAGGCTGGAAACCAGCGTGAGTAAACCCATATAACATGAAATACTAAATCCAATTTAAAAGGAAACCCGGGAAACTCGTACTTCACTATGAGTTCATTACTTGTTATGCTCAATACTTACTTCACGACTCAAATACTAAGTATTCTAACTTAGATCGAAGGTTCATATTATCCCATCTCAGCCAATTGATTCCATATATCAAACTTATAAGGAATTCAGATACAAATCGATGTGGTTTCAGGTATTTACTGATACCCGACCTCAGACTCTTCGAACTCAATGATATCTTAGATTCAAGTTGTTTAATCGAATGCAAATCCAAATTTAAACACAGGATGTCAATTTTCATAGAAAATTAGCACATATCACATATCAGAGATATATATCCAATTTATTATTAAATCATCCATATCATTAAATCATCCATATCATTAAATCATCCATAAACAAGTTTGATTTATTCTTGATTAATTTCCCTTTTACTTACATTAGGTAATCAACCCTTAACTAATTAAGAAAATTAGTTAGTCCTATATTTAATTTCACTAAGTGATTAACCCTTAATTACCTTCATTTAATTACTTCTATAAAGTAATTATCCTCTACCTATTCCCATAAGTAATCGTTCATTAATTGCTTCACAAAATTAATTCATAAGTGATTATCTTTAATAAATCAGACTAATTGATTAATCTAAAATTAATTACATTAATCAATTGATCAATCAATCGTCACTTAATCTCTAATTGATTTATTAACCACCACTAATTTACTTCATTAAGTAATTATTCTTAATAAGTAATTAACCTCCAATTAAATTTACTAATTAATCATCATTAATAAATCTCAACCTTTTCTAATTAGGAAAAATTCTTCATTAAATTAAATACTCGTTACCATTATTAAACTTCATAAAAATTATTTTGAAAACTTTCTTAACCAATTTAAAACTTGGTTAACTTCTACTTTTTAAATAAAATTTATTCTTTCCAAAAAATTTTTTCACTAAACTTGAATTTCTTAAAAATTTGAAACTGCTTCTGGATCATATCAAATAACCCGAGAAAATACTTGTTTCACCCGAGCTTGACCCCGGCTAACCCACATCTTCACCTACTTCAGGTTAATCACGACATCAACTCGAGTTCGACTCGGAAGAAATCAATCTTTCTCCAATTTCAACAACGCCAGGCATTAATGGTACCTCGTGCACGTGCACACCAAGTCCGGTCATCACCGACCGGCGCCGCGACCATCAACACATCAGCGACATCATCGTTAATCGACACGACCACCTAGTTTCATCAATTCACCTCGAAATGGAAAACGAGCTACTGAGCCTCTTCCTGGAACCCAATACTTTGACGAAATCGCCTCGCACCGCCGCGTACCATCGCCAGAATCCCCGTGACTCCGCCTGAACCTCTGCCACAACCTCCCACTCCAACTCCCCCTGGTGCGATCGATCCCGATCCACCATCGACATCGGAATTTCCTCGAGATCAACACCAACCAAAACAGGTTGTCGAACCCTAGTTTTCCCTTGCCCTGCCCCCACGATGCACCAGAAAGCCAGCGGTCATTTTTCCTACGATCATCGATCTACGAGCCACCTTGGGTCAAGACCCCGAAGCTTCAGACTGTCGTGATCGCCAGAAATTCTCCTCTAACCAAAAACCGTTCATCTCACGAAAGCTCCTTTCACACACATTTAAAAATCTTGAATCCTATATTAAAAACCAGGGTTTTCAATCTCGAATCCAATTATATGATCAAGACTTTTGAAAATTTAACAATCAAATTTTGACTTGAACTGATTTTCCCGCTGTAAATTTCCATTTTCTGGTTAATACCTTCAAATTATACTTACAAACATTTTTAAAAACAAGATTTGGTTAATACACGGTTTCCTTTAATCACTATAATCCAACTTAGTGTATATAAAGAGATATTGAATTTAGAAGTATGTTCGGCTGTTGTAAACTTAAACAGAGACATGTTTTCTGACATGCACACAGAGTTCATACTCATATATATATATACATATGTAATCATATAAAACCATCATGTAATCACTTAACACCAATTTACTTCAAGATATCTGCATGTAACAAGATTTTAAATCAGATTAAAAGCTTTGTTTACTCACCTTGCCTTGAAGACAGAAGGCCTGGGACCTGTTATGCTGACATTTATTTACTGAGATGATTCAAATTGTACTGAAGTTGCTATCCTATTAGCCTGATTAAAAGACTGCAGTTGCAAGCTAATTGAAACTTGTTGAAAATGATTTAAAACTTGATTTTGAGTTTGTTTTAATTTCTTCTTCCTGAGATTTGCTTTGAATAGATCCCAGGTTGAAGAAATGCTTGCAGGCCTTTGAGAATGCAGGCAAGTTTTATTCTTGAATGAATTGAAATGAGAAGGATTAAGGATGATATATATAAAAGCAAGGTATGAACATGTTGGTTTTCTGGTACACGATATTTATTTGTACTAACAATATTTTGTTTATAATTTTGCAGAGATTTTATTTTCGAATTGGGGGCTGATATGATACAATGGGGACTAGCATTTATTAGGCTTGCTTGGTTTATAAGCTTATCCATTTTTATTTTTATTTTTGTACAACCTGACTTTTGACCTTTGACTGTTATTTTAGTTTGCAAAACTAATGATGTCGTTAATTTTCTTTTCTCAAGTTTGCTAAGTTATGAAACGAATTAAATAAGATGATTTAAATATATAAGCACAGCTTTAAATAGTGGAAGGCAACAACTGGTACAAATTTTACCCTGTTTTGATCATATTTGTATATTTCGGCTGATCAAATTGTTGTGCTAAAGATATGGCATTAAATGCACTTGTTCCCCTATTTGTTTACATACATATCCATCCTGATATGTACATATATACATATATTGTTCTAGAATGAGCTTATGCTCATTTATAAATTTACTTAACCATAAAGTTCTTTGAGATATCATTAATTGCTAATATAAATATTTATTCTTGTATCTTTCCAAAGTTAAACACTTCATTGCTTATTTATTATTTGATACTTATGTTATTTCTAATACAGATTATTAAATTGATATTGCCAGAAATTCCGGGATGTCACATTCCTCCCCCCTTAAAACTTTTCGTCCTCGAAAAGGAACGAAGCCAGAATTTAAGAAAATGCTTAAAATCAAATAAATTTTTCTTTGATCATTTTTAAGCTACTTTAAAAATCTATATAATATTTCTAAAATAGTTTTTATAAAAATACTTTTATAACTCGATGTTTCGACAAGTTCATCCTCGTTCTCATAGAAATTCGATCATACGTTGATCAGGCGTACGACTGAAAATCTATAAGTACTTGGTAAACTCGTTTTCAACATCCAGTGAAAAACTTTGGAAAATAATTTTTTTGAAAATATATAGAAAACGGTTTCGAAAATAGAGGAAATATCTTCGGTGGAAATGCTCTGGAAATCATCACACCCATCCATGGTCACAGTTACATCCCGGGTTACGTTGCCGTCGCAGCAAAAGTCCATGTAACTGATTACACCATAGAACCCACGACAGATCGCAGTTACATCCAGGGTTACGTTGCCGTCACAGCAAAAGTCCATGTAACTGTTGGCTCTCAGCGGCACACACGATTTGCGCTGTCAAAATGAAACTTCTCCACTCCTACATAGGTCTCAGTCTACCGATATAAAATCAAACGCAGACTGTTGGCTCTCAGCGGCACACAAGACTTTCGCTATGTTACCATAGTGTCGCAGTCTACCGATGTAAAATCAAACATAGACTGTTGGCTCTCAGCGGCACACACGACATTCGCTATGGTCTGCAGTAGATCGCAGCGACATCGAGTTACACTGTCGTCACAGCATAACCCAAATGCCTCTGTGGGCACCAGCCCCTCGACTTTCGCTACACAATAATCCTCAGGAACTAGTTTTGTCCGGACTCCTCACAGGATCAACTTTAGAAACCCCCCTTGGGGCTCAAGGCAGTACCACCCAGTGGCACTCCTGAGAAGTTCATTTCAAGGGAGCGCCTTTTTCCCCAGAGCAAATCTCAAAACACTTTATACTATACACATATAGTATTTTCCAAATCATACACCTAGTATGAATCTCATATAAATGCTTTTACACAAAATCGATTCTCAAAATCGATAATTCACAAATCAGGCTTTCCTAAATCCCAATATTGATTTTATCCAAAAATCAAAAGCCTTTTCCAAATCCAAAGGTTCCCAAAACCTTTTTCTCAAAACCATTTCCAAAAAATCTTTTTTATATATATATTCATATATATAATTTTCTTGGGAAATCTTTAAATCACTTCATACTTATATAATTTTCCTTTGTATACTTCAAAACTTTCGAAAACCTTTTTCTTCTGGAAATGGATTCAATAAGGGGAGTTTTATCATATATAACAAAGATACGTAACTTTGTTTATTCCCAATCAAATATTCAAACTTGATTACTTTATAAAGTCACTTGCCAAATTTCTTACTTTTATTATAAAGTAAACTTTAATTAGTAAGATACCCAATTTCCACTTTATTTTCCTAAAGTTAATTTCTACCATAGAAATATAAATTTTAAATTTATTTTATTTTAGTTCCTCATATATTCACAAATATATTTTCCATTTCAAAAATCATCTTATAACCTTTTATCTATAACTTCAAAATCAAATTTCCACCTTTATTCATTGTCAATTTCTCAAAATATACTTTCAATTTCAAAAATCATTTACAGTTCTTATCTAAAAATTTCAATATCACTTTTATTTAAAACACGTACGATGTCCACATATCATTCGTACGCAATATCAATCTGATCGCTCACTCGATCACACAATTTCACTTCCGAACTAGTATCGTCCACCCGACTATCTAGTGCGGACTCAGATCTAGTTTCCTGATCAGAAACCGTCATTCTCCTTGCATAGTCATAACTATGATAGAGAATATCCAGAACCAATCAAAAATCCATATCCAGGTTCGCCGTCGAAAATCGAACGAAAAATCCCAACTCGGATCGATAATACTATCTCGAAATTCTGTGCTCGAATCTGGATCAATTCATTATGCGAATAGAATAATATACGTACATCCTACGTATTTATCTTCATTGATTATCAGTTAAATCAATTCCCTTTCTATTCACATTCACCTTAATTTTCATTCACTTATTCACTTTTGCCTTACTCCCCATTTGGATTATCACTTCAACTCTTATCTCAGTTGGGTATTTAAACAATAACAGTTTGAACTCCGACCAGTTTATTTTTAGAAAATAGCTTGAATTTTTTTTTTTTGAAGAATAGATAAGTAGTTGAAAAATAGATGGTAAAATAGTTAAGTAGTTGTAAGATAGTTGAAAAATAGTAAAACAATTACAAATTAGTTGTAAAATGGTAACTAGTTATAAAGTAGCTAAAAAGATAGTAATTAGTAAATAAGAGGGTTGTAAAATAGCTAAATAGTTTCAAAAGTAGTTATAAAATAAGTATAAGATAGTTCTGGAATTGTTAAAGAAAAATTGTATAGTAATAGTTAGGAAAATAGATTTAGAACAGTTCTTATCAAAATGATTTATTTAAAAAAAATAGTCCAGAGCCAAACTGTTTAATATCCCATCTCCATTTCCAACAATTCAATTTAAATTTCCACTTTCATTTAAATTGACTCAATCCCAATTTGAATAACTTAAATTTTATTTCTAATTAATCCAATTCAAATTTCCCATTTAAATTTTACACTTATCCATCATAAATCACAATTCCCATTAATTCAAATCAAATTCAGTTTGAACTAATTCAATTTAAATCTCAATTTTAAACAATCTCGAATCATATAAATTCGAGTTAAATTTTCAAAAGTTGATTTAACCCCTTAGATCAAATTAACCTTTATTTTTAAATTAATAATCCAAATCTTTAAACAATTTAATTCTGAGTCCAATTCTCAAAATTCCATTTAGTTTCAAATAATGAATTAGATATTACCTCAATCTACTCTTAATTCATTTAATCAATCAAATTCACAGTCTCATAATTACTGATAATAACAGGATGATATTAAGATAAATAAACATCCAATTTATTTAAAGCATTCATCATCCACTACCCATTTCAGATCTCAATCCTATCTGTGATCACATATAATTCCCCACCAAACCAACCCATTTAACTTTCCTAAGTTAAATCTCAATTTCATCTTGAAATTTCCAATTCAGGTTGTTTATTCCAAACTTATTTAACTTCCCTTAAGTTAAATTCAATTTAATCTCGTCAACTTACTCAAATTTGAATTCCCACTTCAAATTTTAAACTTCACATTAATAATCTTATAAGTTCAAAAACTTATCACCTTAGGTTTTCGCATTACATTCCAAATTTAAAACTCAACATTAAGAGTTTATTTCACCGCATTTTGATATTATGTATATTCCTTATGTATATACATATTATTTCTTTACACACCAAGTTATACTTAAATTTTAAACCACCTTGGGTTTCAACAAATTCCAACCAACCTTTGTCGAAATAGGATCCTTCCATTTAAATTAAATACCATTATTTATTATTTCTTTATCAATTTGAAACAATTTTCAAATTAACTGGACTTAGATTTAAAACTTCACAATTTAAATTATCTTTAATTCCAATTTATAAGTTATACTTATCTAAATGTTTTACTTCCCTAAACATTTCATTTTGCTTACTCCTTAATACATATTTATTATCAAACACAACAGTCAATTATGATAATAACCAAGATTATCATATCTGGAAACCATTCATTATCATCTTATTCTGAAACTCTTTCACAAATTCAAGATTTTAATTCCAGTTTGAATCCATTTCAAACTTATATTTATTAAATTTCAATTTGGTTGTATTCCTATCACCTCTTAATTTAATTCCAATAATTTAACAACCAGTTACCTTAACATTTATTGGTTAAGGAATATTGCTTTATATATATATATATCAAATATAATTTTATATAAAATCATTTACCTTTAAAACCATTTAAATCTTTATATAGAAAAATAACAAGTACGTTCTCTCATATATATTACACTCAACTCATTCTAGGGCACTACTGACCCTATCATTATGAGTATACCCACCAGAGCCAAGGTTCTCGCTTAACCTTTGCTCTGATACCAACTGTAACGACCCGGAATTTTCGATTCCGAAAATTCCAGACAGTTAGGAAAGGAAGAAAGAGATAGAAGAAGAAGAAACAGAAACACAATACAGATTCTCACATTCGCAGCGGATAAAATATAATATCAAATAATAGCAGTTTACAAAAGAATACTGTATCTGTCAATTTACATTTATAATACATCAGAGTTACAACACTGAGCATATACAAATCAAATATATCTCAGATAAACAGAAATAATAGTCACAGCGGAACACTCCATACGTCCTGCCATCCAGCTCGCCATCCCTGAGCTCTAGAACGTCCTTACCTGAAAATCTGTAATACTCGGTCTGACCCGAGCATTACCAAAAAGTAACACCCGGGTCAGGCTAGAAACCAGCGTGAGTAAACCCATATAACATGAAATACTAAATCCAATTTAAAAGGAAACCCGGGAAACTCGTACTTCACTATGAGTTCATTACTTGTTATGCTCAATACTTACTTCACGACTCAAATACTAAGTATTCTAACTTAGATCGAAGGTTCATATTATCCCATCTCAGCCAATTGATTCCATATATCAAACTTATAAGGAATTCAGATACAAATCGATGTGGTTTCAGGTATTTACTGATACCCGACCTCAGACTCTTCGAACTCAATGATATCTTAGATTCAAGTTGTTTAATCGAATGCAAATCCAAATTTAAACACAGGATGTCAATTTTCATAGAAAATTAGCACATATCACATATCAGAGATATATATCCAATTTATTATTAAATCATCCATATCATTAAATCATCCATAAACAAGTTTGATTTATTCTTGATTAATTTCCCTTTTACTTACATTAGGTAATCAACCCTTAACTAATTAAGAAAATTAGTTAGTCCTATATTTAATTTCACTAAGTGATTAACCCTTAATTACCTTCATTTAATTACTTCTATAAAGTAATTATCCTCTACCTATTCCCATAAGTAATCGTTCATTAATTGCTTCACAAAATTAATTCATAAGTGATTATCTTTAATAAATCAGACTAATTGATTAATCTAAAATTAATTACATTAATCAATTGATCAATCAATCGTCACTTAATCTCTAATTGATTTATTAACCACCACTAATTTACTTCATTAAGTAATTATTCTTAATAAGTAATTAACCTCCAATTAAATTTACTAATTAATCATCATTAATAAATCTCAACCTTTTCTAATTAGGAAAAATTCTTCATTAAATTAAATACTCGTTACCATTATTAAACTTCATAAAAATTATTTTGAAAACTTTCTTAACCAATTTAAAACTTGGTTAACTTCTACTTTTTAAATAAAATTTATTCTTTCCAAAAATTGTTTTCACTAAACTTGAATTTCTTAAAAATTTGAAACTGCTTCTGGATCATATCAAATAACCCGAGAAAATACTTGTTTCACCCGAGCTTGACCCCGGCTAACCCACATCTTCACCTACTTCAGGTTAATCACGACATCAACTCGAGTTCGACTCGGAAGAAATCAATCTTTCTCCAATTTCAACAACGCCAGGCATTAATGGTACCTCGTGCACGTGCACACCAAGTCCGGTCATCACCGACCGGCGCCGCGACCATCAACACATCAGCGACATCATCGTTAATCGACACGACCACCTAGTTTCATCAATTCACCTCGAAATGGAAAACGAGCTACTGAGCCTCTTCCTGGAACCCAATACTTTGACGAAATCGCCTCGCACCGCCGCGTACCATCGCCAGAATCCCCGTGACTCCGCCTGAACCTCTGCCACAACCTCCCACTCCAACTCCCCCTGGTGCGATCGATCCCGATCCACCATCGACATCGGAATTTCCTCGAGATCAACACCAACCAAAACAGGTTGTCGAACCCTAGTTTTCCCTTGCCCTGCCCCCACGATGCACCAGAAAGCCAGCGGTCATTTTTCCTACGATCATCGATCTACGAGCCACCTTGGGTCAAGACCCCGAAGCTTCAGACTGTCGTGATCGCCAGAAATTCTCCTCTAACCAAAAACCGTTCATCTCACGAAAGCTCCTTTCACACACATTTAAAAATCTTGAATCCTATATTAAAAACCAGGGTTTTCAATCTCGAATCCAATTATATGATCAAGACTTTTGAAAATTTAACAATCAAATTTTGACTTGAACTGATTTTCCCGCTGTAAATTTCCATTTTCTGGTTAATACCTTCAAATTATACTTACAAACATTTTTAAAAACAAGATTTGGTTAATACACGGTTTCCTTTAATCACTATAATCCAACTTAGTGTATATAAAGAGATATTGAATTTAGAAGTATGTTCGGCTGTTGTAAACTTAAACAGAGACATGTTTTCTGACATGCACACAGAGTTCATACTCATATATATATATACATATGTAATCATATAAAACCATCATGTAATCACTTAACACCAATTTACTTCAAGATATCTGCATGTAACAAGATTTTAAATCAGATTAAAAGCTTTGTTTACTCACCTTGCCTTGAAGACAGAAGGCCTGGGACCTGTTATGCTGACATTTATTTACTGAGATGATTCAAATTGTACTGAAGTTGCTATCCTATTAGCCTGATTAAAAGACTGCAGTTGCAAGCTAATTGAAACTTGTTGAAAATGATTTAAAACTTGATTTTGAGTTTGTTTTAATTTCTTCTTCCTGAGATTTGCTTTGAATAGATCCCAGGTTGAAGAAATGCTTGCAGGCCTTTGAGAATGCAGGCAAGTTTTATTCTTGAATGAATTGAAATGAGAAGGATTAAGGATGATATATATAAAAGCAAGGTATGAACATGTTGGTTTTCTGGTACACGATATTTATTTGTACTAACAATATTTTGTTTATAATTTTGCAGAGATTTTATTTTCGAATTGGGGGCTGATATGATACAATGGGGACTAGCATTTATTAGGCTTGCTTGGTTTATAAGCTTATCCATTTTTATTTTTATTTTTGTACAACCTGACTTTTGACCTTTGACTGTTATTTTAGTTTGCAAAACTAATGATGTCGTTAATTTTCTTTTCTCAAGTTTGCTAAGTTATGAAACGAATTAAATAAGATGATTTAAATATATAAGCACAGCTTTAAATAGTGGAAGGCAACAACTGGTACAAATTTTACCCTGTTTTGATCATATTTGTATATTTCGGCTGATCAAATTGTTGTGCTAAAGATATGGCATTAAATGCACTTGTTCCCCTATTTGTTTACATACATATCCATCCTGATATGTACATATATACATATATTGTTCTAGAATGAGCTTATGCTCATTTATAAATTTACTTAACCATAAAGTTCTTTGAGATATCATTAATTGCTAATATAAATATTTATTCTTGTATCTTTCCAAAGTTAAACACTTCATTGCTTATTTATTATTTGATACTTATGTTATTTCTAATACAGATTATTAAATTGATATTGCCAGAAATTCCGGGATGTCACAAGTCACATACACCAACACAACTCTGTCAGCTACAACAAACATCCCTCCACAACACAGTAACAAACAACCACCATTCTCCATTTACCCTCTGCCATATTTCTTCTTCACTGCTTCACTGTCATACTGTCATACAGTCTCCTCAACTACATGTCTGCATATCCACAATCAACCACCACCATTACTGCCGCAACTTCCAAACTACCACCACTAACCAAAACCTTACTTCCTCCAGTCACTCTAACACTTCACCATGCAATCCATAACGGCCACTGCCATCATACAACCACACTGAAACAAACACTCCACCTTCAGCTTCCTTACTGCCATTCCTTCTTCGGCTTGCAGACAATCACTCTTCCCTTCACCGAACAATACAACCCCACTGCCTACAACAATCATAAACACTGCTGCTTCATTACACACTTCTCTCCTCACCACAAAGCATCATCATATCACCAAAAATTCTGCACCATTTCACTAAACCACCTTTGCTCATCTACATCAATAGCTACCTGCCACACCCACTTCACCATAGTGAAAAACATACAGCCATCAATTGCACAACAACCACCAAAACTGCTGTCAATCCCCTACTGTCTACCATCCTCTCCCTGTACAACAAGCAGCAGCACATTCATTTCCCCCGTAGCCTAAACCACTTCATTATTAACCCACATCCTCTTTTCCTCCATAGTTCATAACTACATCACAAACTCCTCATCACTTTATATACTTCATCATACACATTTCAATTCAACAACAAACAACTCTAACAGCCTGATCATCACTTGCTTTCTGCCCAAACAACCACTACCTCATCACCAGACTTCTTGCCTCCCTCTGTCAATACCACCCAGCAACAAATCTGAATCTCACATATCACTTCAGTGTCATTACAATCCTCTAACTCAACTTCACTTCTTCATCTACCCACACGCGTAACAGTGCAGTCAACACAACTAAGCACATCCTCATCCAATCACCACCTTGCTAATCATCTCAACATTCACTGCCCGTAACACTTTCAAACTCCTCCAACCACTCCACAAGCCTACTGCTGCAAAAAAAAACCATTGCGACTTCAAAGAAAAAAAACACAGAAAGTTTTCGACTACCAAACCCAAATCGTCAACTAAAACCACCACAACCCTGAATCAAGAACAACGATACCATTGATTCGCACTTCAATTCCAAATCTCCAACCTTATACCTCAACGCCATCGCCGTCAACAGTGAACTCGTGACCATCTCCTTATCTCATTACCACCTAATTCACGAACGCGTGAAGACCCACGATTTTGAGTTGCTAATTTAATTGCAATTTTGAGTTGGAAGTTTTGTTTGATTATTTGATTTAATTGC
Source organism: Allium fistulosum (assembly GCA_030737815.1). Taxonomy (NCBI): domain Eukaryota; kingdom Viridiplantae; phylum Streptophyta; class Magnoliopsida; order Asparagales; family Amaryllidaceae; genus Allium; species Allium fistulosum. Next base: position 1,326,699,530 of record CM060904.1, read on the forward strand.
TGAGTTGTTTGATTGTTGAATTGAGGAACTGTGAGAGAATATAAGAATGGGATAAAGTGGTTTTGGGCCGGATTTGTTGGTTTTACCCTTTTTTCATCCTTGTTAAACCAAAAAGAAAAAAAGAGTTGGTCAATTTGTTTTTAATCTTGTTTCATCCTTTAAAGAAATAATACATTTGTTTTGTTTCAATTTGTTTTAATTTCCAACCATATACCAACATTTAAAAAAACAATTTTTTTTTCAAGTAAAACTTTACTTTTAAGTTTCCTTTTCAAAAAAAACAAAACAAAAAAAGAGTCTCTCCCTAAAAAGTTTTTTTGTTTCGTTTGTTTTATTTCTTAATAAAAAAAACAAGTTGTTTCGTTTCTAAATTTGTTTTTGCTTTTCCTTGCAAAAAAAATATATTTTACAATTTCCAAAAAAAGAGGTTGTTTTGAATTTATTTTCATTTATTTTGTTCTAGTTTTTCATTTTTCTTTGATATAAATATACAATAAAATTGTATATATCGTGTTTTTGTTTTCAGGTTGCAGAAGTAGATAAGGAAGAATAAGGGGATTGCGTTGCTAAGCTTGGCAAAAAAAAACTACTTGCTTGCTTGTAAAAAAATTTTTGCGCCCTTATCTATTGTTTTTATTTGTCTTGCATTGTTGTTTGCTTGCATTCAAAAAAAATAAAAACCAAAAACAAAAACAAAAATCGTTTGAAGTTGCATTGTTAATACACGTTTATTTTCTACTTTGCATTTCATCCTAGAATTTGATTAATAATAACAATAGCTCTTAATTGTATATTGATAAGTTGTCTTCTTTGAACAATTTAATTTCTTGGTGTCTAGGCTAAGACAGAGTAAAAACCATTTATAAATATTACGATAATTCGTAAATATTATAGTGGTTGTTTCTCTGAAGGTACTTAAACCTTCGGTTGCATTGCTACGGTGATTCGTGGTGCACCGATAACTCCTGCCCATTACCTGGCTGAGAACTATCTTGTTGATTTAAGACAAAGTGTGATTATACAATTTTGTGTTAACTTAGGATAAATCATTTGTAATTAACCTTGCATTCATTTAGTTGCATTAGTTCATGCATATTTAAAAAAAACTTTAAAATCCAAAACAAAAAAATTGTAATATTTCTCTTCTTTTCCTTTGAAATTTTTAAATCCTTTTCCTTTGGAATTTCAAAAATCCAAAAAAAAATTATAAAACCTTTTCAAAAACAAAGAAAAAATTTGAAAAAAAAAACAAAACAAAAATCAATTTCCCTTTTGAAAAATAAATTTTATTTGTAAATATTTTTCCTTTACAAAAAAAAAACAAAAACAAAAACATTCTTGAAAATGTCCGAGTTTCCCCACTTACGTGAATTTTACAATAGTTGTGAAAATCAATATAATCCATATGATTTCACTCCAAATTCGATGGATATTTTAACAACAACTATTGCTTAAATGATTCAAATTTTGAACCCTAAAATTTTCAAAACGATGTCCAACCCTCAAGTCTTGAAAAGAGCATTTCGTCTTTACTTGAAATCTCTACACAACAAAATCAAATGATAAATGATTTGTGTAATTCATATTTGGGCAATGATTCAAATAAAAGTTTTCAAAATAATCAAAATTTGAATTCACTTCAAAATTCAAACGATTTCGAGTTTAACCCATGCCAATTCAATTTTGAACTCCAAAATGAATTTCAAAATCAAAACGAAAATGTGATCCACTTTTCAAATAATTTTGGCAATAGGAATAATCTCGACTATGATGCAAGTGAAAATTTTTGTTCTCAACAAATCCAAATCGAAAATCCTCAAGCTAATAATTATAAATTGGATTTTGTTGAACAAATGAACGAAATTTAAGATGATCACACAGATTCGTTGTTTGAAACTTATATGAAACAACGTGAACAACAAAACCAAATCCCAACGTGTGACGAGTTAAGTAATAATCCATCTTTTACCCAAATTGATGATTTTCAAATAACAACTTTTGAAATTGAAAATAACAATCTTAGTGAAGTTGTTGAAAACATGGTAATTGAGTTGGATTTCAATTCTTTTGAGGGTGTGGAACCAAATTTGAAATTCAGTCTTCCTTTTCTCGATTTCGAAAATTTAAATACAACAACTTTGGATTTTCAAATTGATATATACAATGAAGTTGTTGATAATCAAACAAAGGAAGACGAATTTAACGAATACGATTTCTTTGGACCTTTTGAAAACGAGTTGTTGAATTCCAAAGGGGAAGATTTAAATCCCCATTTTGATTTTGAAATCAATAATTTTGAAGAAATTTTCAATGATAAATTTGAATTTCAATTTGGTGAAAATAAACTTGTACTTCAATCAATTGTTTTATCAACCCCAAAAATCATTCGTACGATTTTCAATAAAATGGCATTCGTTTTTCCAAATCCAAATTCAACTTCGAAATCTTGTATGGTTTGGTTTTTCGAGCTTAAGCTATGTCTCGCATATTTGACGAGACAAATTAATCGGTCTTTGGAAGACCGTTTCATTTACTTTTTGACGATATACTTTATGATCTCGTGTAAATACCGTTAATTTTCATTTAAATAAAGGTCATGTTTTTATTTTTATTTTTCTCCTTTCACTTGGGTTGACTGTGGGGACACAGTCAAAATCAAGTGTGGGGGGTGACTCATCTTCCTTTTTATTTTTCATGATTAATTTTTCATTTTTTTCTTTCAAAACTCAAAAAAAATAGAAAAATTTTCAAAAACAATTTTTTTAAGCATTTTGATTTATTTTTAAAGAAACACTATAGGATAAATATATGGTTTTGGTTTATTAATTTGAAATTTTTGAAAATTCATTTGTCTTAAAAAAAATAAAAATGAAGTTTGATTACAAATAACGATGGTTTAACTAGTATATAGGAAGATTCATACGTGTTAATTATGAAATACATCCTAATTGAAAATCTTTGTTTTAAAAAGTGGTTAATTTAAAGTAAAGGATATAACATTGTTTTTGTCTTCTAAGTTAAATGGTGCTAAGATAATTTTGCAAAACTCTCTTCGAAAAAAAATTACAAAAGATATTTCTTGTATATATGTATAGTTTTTAATAAATACATAGAGTCATGTGTTCACTCGCAATGCTCTGTACCCTTCTCACGTAAGCCCGAAAGACAGTGCACGATTGGTATATCTAGCCTCGGTTTATTTGAGTTAGGTGTATATATATAAAAATTCTTTTTAATAACGCATACAGTCGATAAGTGTTCACACTTGTGTGTTCACTCGCCACGCTCTGTATTCCTCTCACATCAGTCAGCAAGGCAGTGCATGGGTAATATATTTGGCCTCAGTTTATCTGAGTTAGGCATATATAAATATTGTTAATATCAATAAAAGTTCCAAAAGAAAAAAATGGAGAGAGTAAGCAATTGAAATCCTAGCACTATTTTTAACTGATTTGATTTGACTTGTTATTGAAAAGAAATGAATATACCACTTTGATAAACTTTGATAATCAACTAAGGATCCATTTCATAGTTACACTTTGTTATCAACCGAAACAATGAGTTAAACTATAGTATATTTGCTTTGATTACTTCATTTTTGTTGGAAATTTTGACAAGTAAATGACTTAAATTTTCAAAGATAATAACCAAACCTATATATTAACTTGTTTGTGTCAATTTAAAAATAAATCCTTCATTGTAAATATTATCAAATACTTGCATTCATATCTTTGTAAATAAATCTTGCATTTTGTAAATATTTTCAACCTGCATTTAGATTTTGTGAGTAGTATCCGCTGAAAACCCTCACGAGAGGACACTCATCCTACTGGGGACACCCAGAGGTTTAACGGCTTGTTGCATACGCTCAATGCAATCGTGCTCCCTACGAAAATGGATTTATCTTAGTTTTTCCTTTATTCGAGGACGAATAAAAAGATAAGTGTGGGGGTATTTGATGTTCACGTAAATGTGCATATTTTTACCACCATATTTAATCTATTTAAATTAAGTAAATGATCATATCAGGCATTTTAACTTGTTTAAACCAAAATTCATATTATTTTCAAATCGTCACATATTCATCTTCATCCAAGGGCAAAATGGTCGTTTTTGTGCATATATTAATTTGAAAAAATTTAATTGGAAATTTCTATATTATTTTATAGGAATTTGGCTTCATATACAAGTGTTTCATGAAGATGTATGCATGCACAAGAGTGAATATAAAGAAATGAAGATGGAAATAATTCAAAGGCATGATAATGGAGGACCCCACCCACCCACCTTTCTTCATGTACAAATTAGAGGCTGATGCACATGCTTATGGAATTAATGGCTTCATGTACACTTAAATGTTGATTAGTAGAAGCTAATGATTACTTGGCCTCCACACTTTCTCAAGGGCAATTTGGGCATTTCCCAAAAATATGAATTAGGGTTTAAGACTTGTATAAATACCCATATCTTCATGTAACCCTCTTCTTGCTTAGTCTCTCTTCTCTTAGTCTCTTCTCTTAGGAAAATAAAAAGAAAGCTCTCTTTCTCTTTTCATGGCTACTTAGCCATTTTTATTTTATGTAATCTTCTTTTCTTTTTATGCAATGTTAATTATTATTTCCTTTTACTTACATGTTCATTTCCTTTCATGCTAGTAGTGTAGATTTTCTTTTATGCAAGTAGATTAGTTTTTTCTTTCATTTAGCTCTCTTTTCCTCTTTGTTTTTTTCTATGTTGCAAGCTATATTTGTTGATATGATAACAAATATGAGAAGCTAAACCCCTTTAATTTAGGGGTAATGAAGCTCTCTAATTATATAGCTTCAACATTTTGATAAATGTTATGCTCTCTTTTTGTGCTTCATGGAAAATGATGTTTATGTAATTTTGTGCTTATTATTGAGTTTGATAGCTTATGTTGTTCAAAACAAATAGGCTATGCTTAGTCATATGAATTACAAATTGCCTCTTCATCTATATATGATTATGGCAAAGAAGTGAATGTTTAAATCAAAATTTGATGGCCTATATTTCTAAACAATAGTTAATAGGCCATGCTTAAAACAGATTTTCATTTTCAACTTTGTTGTCATTTTCATGAGAATTAAAAGTGGTTTAAAGGTTGTGCTATAGTTTGATGGCTTATGTTGAGCTAATTAATAGCACAAATGAGCCATACTTATGATAAGCACATCAATTAAGCTAACTAATGACAAAGAAAAGAGAGATCATAACTTCATTCTGTTGATTTATGTGATCTAGAGAGTGGAAGTTCCCCCTAAATTGTCTTAACACTCTCATATTTTTATCTATATTCTTTTAGCTTGTTTTTACTTTCATTTAGTTAGTTAACAATCCCTCGACTTTGGTTTAATTTGATTGAATAGATTTTTAAAATATAAAAATTCCCTACGGATCGACCCGTATTCGCCACGTACTACAAGTGTACGTCGTGCGCTTGCGGTTATTTTTATTTCAAAATTCGTTCGGCTATTTTCTAACTCGATAAACATTTGACCGTAGGTTAACAGTAACCACAACAACGGCCGCTGCGCCAACTGACGGAGTGCAGGGGAGCGCTTTTACTTTTGACGAGCAGATGATGGAGGAACTCCTTGGTTATCAAAGTGACCCACTTACCGACCTGCCATTCGTCATGGGCGAAGGCGCATTCATGGCCATCTCTTCGAGCCCAAATGGAAGCATCCCCGCAGATGCTCAAACTATTCATGAAGAAGAGATAATAGCTGTAACGACCCAAAACTTTTAGTGATTTTATTTGTTAAATTAATTGAAATTTTGTGAAATTTTAAACAATAAAATTTGAAAATAAAAATTTACTATTTGGAATACGTCTATTTTAATATAGCAACTGGTAAATTTTCATCTGATAATATTAAAGTTTATTTTCTTGTGAATTCTATTTCAATTTAAGACAGTTAATTTTTGATGAAAATAAAATGTTTTCCAAACTTGAATATTTTATACAGTAAAATTCTATATCATCTTCTGAGTGAAAAATCAGTCTTCGTTTCGTCAAATTTGGATTTCTATTGCTCCGTTTATCTTAATTCTGGTAAAATAGCAGCATTTTCTGGTACTGATTATCGACTTTTGATCGGATGATCGTGCCACAGATATCTGTATACCGTTTTGATCGTCTCGTCGTGCTGATCTCTACGGTATATTTATTTCTGTATTTTGAGATCCGATACGCGACAAAAACAATAAACTGTTTGTCGTGTCGGTACCCTAAATTGCGACTTTTAATTTCCCTTTCCTTTTCAAATTTGAAACGTAAGCGGGACCACAATAATTATTTGCTTTAATCTTTTCAGCTGAATTTTAGGAGGACCGTTGCCTTTGCATTAACTTTCACATATATTCACTTTATTTCCCTTTCAAATTCTCCGTCATTTCCGCTATACCATTGAAACAAAAATATAAATTTTATATATGTGTCTGCATTATTATCTGTAGCCAGCTGTTACCATGGCCATCAATTCTATTTATTTTACAATGGACCATTTCCCTTCCGTTTTGTTTTCGTGCTCAGTATAACAGAAGAAGAAATTATACATTTCGTATGTAGCCATCTGTTCTTCTTCCACCCCCTCATTTTTTCTCTCTTCATCCTTCCTCTCAGGTCCATCGCAGCCCTCCCGCCATTCTCCTCTTCCCCTTCCACATGACCAGCACGCACACCCTCACCCGAGATCTGTGTCCCTCCCCTCTCTTCTAGCATCTCCGCCTCACACCCAGGTCTCGGCCTCCCACCACCTCCGAGCTGCAACTCCCCTCCGCCTACGACCACCAAGGCTCCGCCTACCCAAACCCGCAAGCATCTCCTAAGCCACTTCGCCACAACATGCCATCCCACGACAGCGTCCACACGTGCCTAAGCAACCACCACGCCTCGCCCTTCCTCTCACCGTCCCCTCCACGCGACCCCACCTGTCCTTCTCCGCGTCCAGGCGACCATGGCGCTCCACCCAGGATCGCGCCTTGCTCCTCCAACCACAGAACCCGGCGTAGCCGTGAATCCATGCTCTTCCTCTCCTCTCGCACTCTGGCCTGCCACCTCCCTCCTTATGATAGCCTGTGCATTTCATTTGTAAGTTTAGTTTAAGCATGGTTTTCGATATTGTATTTCGTTTGTTTAAAAGGTATAAATTTAGTCTGTTATATGGGTGTTAGTCTCTGTTTTGTTTTTAAAGTTATATTATTTTATATAAACTTATACTTATATGTTAGTATATAAATTTTAATATTATAAATTTTGTTAACTGTATATAAGATATATTGTATGAAAGTCGTATAGTTGTATATATGTGGGCTTATATGAGTTATATTGGACTGTGAGTTAGTTATATATATTTGATTATGAAAGTTATACATATACAACCTGTTAGCTTTGGATATAAAGTTATACTTGAGTTTTGTTGTTTTATGAAGTACACATATACAGATTCCATAAATATGTTGCTATAAGCATATAGACTGTTTGGTATTAGCATATAGATATAACAGTTGTATATATATAATAGTTTGCTTATATTTCTTTCGGTATATATAGTTATAACATTAAGTCTGCATCTATATTTATTTTATACGGTCTGCATGTATTTCAAGTGGCAAGAACATTTGTTTACGTGTAAAGTATTTGTTTTGTTATAGTGGGAATTTTTTTTAGATGTGCATATATAGGTTATTGTATATAGTTGTGTTTCAGAATTTGTGAAATTATAATTTTATCTAGCATATATAAATTTTATACGTAAATTTTAATATATTATGGTAGTTATATATTAACTTCATACGGTAGTTAATCTGTTGGATTTTATATTTGTGAATATATATTTATACATATATAGATCTTCCTGTTTTGTTAGGTGATTTTATTTATATATGTTTTGATCTCTAGATAGTGCCTTTTATATAATATGTTTGTTTTATGTGTTTATTTAAAACAATGATTTTGAATTTGCATATATATTTAATTTAATATATACTTGAATTTAGAATTTGATTATATAGATTTATAGTTAGGTATAGTTATAGATATAGGTCCACTTATATCAATCATCTTCATCGATCCAGTTCTGATTTGAATTCGTATATTCCTATTTATCAGCCTTGATCGTTGATTCATGCCAATCTAGCTTTGATTTGGGAGTCGTGCTTGCATCTCATAACTCAGTTTCATTGTCTATCCATCTAGCCTCGAAAGGTGAGCAATCACTCACGATTAACGTTCTTTTATTTATTAAATTTGATTTCAATTGAAACGACAATTGAAATATGCTGCTGTAGTTATTTAAGTTGTTATATATGCTATTATCTGTAACTGTTCACCTGTGAGATATGACACCATATCCCGTTGTTCTTATTCTATTGTTATTGATGATATATGCCTGCTGTTTTATTTTATATTATCTGTTATCACTCTGCAAGTTCCCTATTAGTATAGAATTCACTATGGGTTGAAATGATACATACCCGAACGGACTTTAGAATAGGAGAAAATCGTTATGGGTTGAAATGATAAACCCAAGCGATTTTCATATGAATTGAAATTGGGATTACGGGTCGAAATGATATCTACCCGTATATATTTAAAATTTCGGATTGAAATGATAAATATCCGTATCACTTAACCATATGAAATATATATACAGACACCGTTGGTCCATATATATAAATATTTTGAAATTGAATTCTATGGTTTTGGAAAGAAATATATGGTTTTAACAAATGTTGATTCTTAAAATTTTATATATAAATGGTAATGATATATATAGATGTAATAATGATATTTAATTTAATTCAGATGGATTTAATACATATAATATGTTAAGTATAAAATTTATGTTTCAAAATAGATTTCAGTAATAATTTGAATAAGTTAAGGTTAGGAAGATAATTTGAAGTTAGTTGAAATTGATTCAATAAAGAATTTTATTTAATTAAACCGATTAGAAACTTATTTAAATTGAGATGTAAGATATGATTTATAACTTGGGTTTGATTTATAAGTAATTTAATGAATATTTCTTGTTTAAATAAAGTTTAAGAAAATATTTAGTAAAATGTGATTTAAGGCTAGTAAATGATATTGAATCTATTAAGTGAATATTCCCTGATTAAATAATAATGAAGTTAAATCAAGAGGTATATGAAACTGTTAAATCTAACTTTGAAATGTTGAATATAAAGCTTTGAAATATATTGAAAAATAAATGGTATATTTAGAACTGAATTAAATTGATGAATTGAGCTTTGAATAAATTTGAATCTGGAATTTGAAGTTGATTTGAATCGATTTGCGAGACTTGAGGAAATTTTAAATACTTTACTTTTAAATCATTTAATATATATATACTATTTTGGAAAATAGATATATTTGAAATGAAATGATATGTGGGTTTTGAAGTATAAATTAAATTGAAATGACCACGGTGTTATAATGTATATTTCCACCTTGTAGATAGTTCTGAAGATCCTTAGAGGATGGTTATCCCAAACATCCTTTAAGTTACTTGTGTTTCAGTTGATATTTCACTTGAGTTGGATTTATTTATATAAGAATGTTAATCCTGACTCGAGTGTTTTGTGTTTTGCTTTACGCTCGGGTCAGACCGGCATTTGAGACTCACCCTTGGAGTTTGGAGCTTCCTTTGGAGATCCAATTATCGCCTCAGCTTTCAGCTCTTCTAGTTGATTTGTCCAGAGAAGTCATCCGTTGTACTGGAGACTTCACTACATTTGAGATATTCTGTTGTATTTTATTCTTAACTCTGATGTTTATATAGTAGCTTCATGAACTACTATTTTATCTATTCCGTTGCGTATTATTGTATTACTCCGTGTCTGTGATTCTGGGATTGATTTATTTACTGCATATACTGAGTTTTGCCAAATTTAAATTAACAATCTGATATTTTGAATTATTCAAGTCAGACATGTGTGGATTTATTGTCGATTTGAATGGTTCAAAATAACGGGTCGTTACAGTTGGTATCAGAGCTTTGGCTCTAGGCAAACTTAGCATATATAGTAAATTTATTTATAGAATCACTTTCGTTCGAGTTGAATCTCTTCCTTTTGTCTCGAATTTTCTTTGAACTTTGGAACGTTTCCTGCGGTTCCAAAATTCATTCTTATCTCTCCCTATTTGTATTCTTTTGATTCTGGAGTATCCCATAACTCCACTTCGAATGATCTCTATAAGAATAGGATCCCACCAATCTTTGAATGATTTGTGAAGGGGTGAAACTCCTTCACAATTGGCATTGATTCACCCGAGATTTCTATATCTTTGGTTTAGATGCCGCTATCTCTTGCGATCGAATGTTGATTTTTCTTGGAATTCTGCATCGATCATATCCCTGAAGTCATGGTTGACCCTGTTAAGGTCGCCCGCGACTTGTATAAGTATATCCATCTTCTGTTTTGAAATTAATGATCCCATTTTCGTTCGAACTTATCTTCGAATCAGGATCCTATTTGATTAGAGTCCCTCTAATTTGAATTTCTATCTTTGTTTAAAATCCATTCTTGAATCATCCTTTGAAAATCGGGTTTGTTTATATTTTAGAAATTGTTTCCTAAACCGAAAGTATTATCTTGATAAATATGATTTTATTCTATATATAAAAGTGAAATGTTTTCGATAAAGATTATATACCCTTTTTAAAAATAAGAATTTGAATTTTTGAAAGGATTTGAAATTTTGAAGTTATATAAGAAATTGATTTATATAAAAATAATTTATAACTAAAGGATTTTAAATTTGAAATTCGAGAATTGAACTCCGGTATTTTGAAATTGGTTTTAAGATTTTGAAATATATAATAATAATATGATTTAAAAATATTTTCCGAATAAGAAATGTTTCAAATGATTTTAATGAGTTTCGAAGAAATTTCAAAAGAAGTTTGAGAAAATAGAAGTCCAAAACTCACTTATGTCGCTGGAAAATAATTTCGGTGATGAGTGCACGCATCATCGACATTGATTTTCGAGTTTCAGAGTGGGGGATAGGCCACTTAAGTAGCTTTGCTATGCGAGTGATTTTGTGAAACCATTTTTAATTTCAAATTCCGAAGTATGATTTGATATTCGAAAGATAAATGTATATATATACTTGACATGATTTGAAGTAAGCCGGTGTTCAGTCCTCGAGTTTTGGATTTAATAATTGATTTATTGATTTATTGTTGATTTTCAACTCTTGAATTGGAAATTTGATTTCCCTAACTATTTTGAATGTTCGAACACTTCCAAATCAAGGTTAACTTTTCAAAGCTAAGAAATTTCGAAAAGTATAAAGTATATAAGTTTGGTATGTATGTTTAAAGTATGTAGTAATATGATTTAAATAAGCTGAAACTGTTTTGTTAAGTAAATGAATAAGGCTATTTTTGAATTTTTCTAATATGAAATTTAGATTCGAAATGCTTTGAAAAGAATTTGGTCTTCAAAATATTTTGAATAAAATTTAGTTTAAATGTTTTAACTTAGTAACATCTTTATGAAACTATATATTTAACAAGTTGGAATAAATATATAAGTTGTACGTATGCTGTTTTATTCGCATAATTAATTTGATCCAAGTTTGAGTACACAAGTTCGAGGTGGATTACACCACTTCGTGTTAGGATTTTTCATTCGATTCTTGATGGCGAATATTTGATATGGATTTTGGGCTCGATTCTAGAATTCTCTATCATAGTATATGGCTATGCAAGGAGACTGATGGCTTCTAGTCGAGAAACCATATTGAAGTCCGCATTAGGGAAGTCGAATGGACAATACTAGTTCGAAAGCGAACTTGTGTGATCGAGCGAGCGATCAAATGTGATTCTGCGAAATGATGACGTATGTACATCTTATATTCTAATATCATTGATATATTTTGACGCTGAAATTGAAAGCTGTCGAGTTAGAATATCTTTGCTTACTAAAAGAAGATTTCCAATTTAAATTACAAAGATATATAACCCATAAAAGCAAAGATATTCAATCCCATATGGCTCTTCATACAGCGAAATTTATTTTGAAAATTTTGATCCTTATATAAGATAGACCTTACGTAAGTATAAGATGATTTTGAAAAAAATTGATTTTGGAAATGAATTGGTTGACTTAAATTTATTGATTTGAAAATTTGGATTTATTTTCTAAATCTATTATTTTGGAAACTTTGAAACTAAAGATAATTAATTTGAGAAGAAATAATTTGGTGAAATTGTATATGATTTTGAAATTGAACTGGTATTGAAACAAATTGAAAATTAAGAACCTTATGTTACTAAACACTTGATTTGGGAGTTGTCAAACTTATATAAAATTGATTTGTATGAGTATGAGGTTGATTCGAAAACTATAGATTTGAAAAGGGTACTCAATTTGAAAAGTGAAATCTTATATAATTAAAGTCTATATAAGTGTGATTTGATATACTCTTGATTTTGGAAAAGTATTTGATTTGAAAATTTAATCTTATATATAATGGATTTTATATAAGTACGATATTTGAAAGTGATTTGAAAAGGTACTATATGATACATATTTTCGAAGTAAAGATATGGAAAGTGCCTTCTGCTTGATATCCGATTTGTGGCCACATCTTGGATTCATTCTATTGATATTATTCTCTCTGATTTTTGGTTTTCCGGATATGATACTCGAGTGTCCTTCGAATTCCATGGCGTTACCCATGGTCTTACGATCGTGACTACATAGCGCAACTGCCTGGCTGAGTCTTGCCTAGGGGTACGGATTGTTTCCTGGGGGATCCAGGCGTAATCATTGTGTATCCTGCATCTATGTAGGTCGCGAATAGTAGCGCAAATGCTTGGCTGAGTCTTGCCTGGGGGTACGGATTGTTTCCTGGGGGATCCAGGCGTAACCATTGTGTATCCTGCATTCTACTAGTCATCATGGCGTAACTCGCAGGGCTGAGAAAGCTTACGGATATGGATTGTTTCCTGGGGGACCCAGTTATTTAAAGTTCGAAGTCATATTACAAAAAATATACGTAGTAAAGTCTTAGGTCTACCTCAATTTATACTGGGCGAAACAGCATAGTCCTTATTCGTTTGCCAGTATATTAATTGGGACGCGTAACCATTGTGTATCTGCGAACCATGGTTAGACAAAGGTTTTGTTTGTTTTTTGTTTGGATTGTACTTTCCATATCTGTTTTTAAAAAAGTTTTTCCAGTATTTTCACTAGGTGTTGAAACAGGTCTACTAAGTACCTGGAGAATTCTAGTTTTGCGCCTGATCAACGCACTACCAGAGTCTACAGGAACAAGGATAAACTTGTTGAAACATCGAGTTATAAAAGTATTTTCGAAAGGAAATTTGTTTCGTTATAAAGGCAATTTATTATAAAAGTATTTCCAACAAAGAAATTTTGTATCAATATTTGAAATTATAACCCTTATGGTTCTAAATTAATTGTTCGTGCCTGATATTATTCTTTTGAATGTACCTTATCTGCTTAGCTTTATTTATCCACCTATATTCTGTTTTTCCAAGTCCTCCTTCTTTTCCCTGTTGACTATATCCTTTAAAATACTGTTTATTTATATACGACATGGTTTAATAAAAAATAATTTAGTGTTATAAATATTTTAGAAGTTATTAATTAAATAAAACTTATTTAAAGTAAATGTTTATTGATTTATTAATAATATTTAGAAAGTATCTTGAGATAAAAATTAATAAATCTATGAATTATGGATTTAATGTTTTCAAATAGCTTCGTTGTGAATATAAGTAATGATGTAAATAATTGTTTTCAAATAATTTCATATTTATAAAGATGTTATTTAAACATAAATGGCATTTATAAAGGAAGCAAGAATTTGCAAATGGGTTTTAAAGTATTAAAGATAATTGATTTGCCATTGAAGTTTCAAATGAATATTTCAAGTAAAATTTATATATAGTTTCAAATTAATTGTTTAATCTTGACTTTCAATCTATCTTTTCCATCTGGTTGTTTCTATTCTCCTACCTTCTTCCTTTTCGGGGACGAAAAGTTTTGAGTGGGGGAGAGTGTAACGACCCGTAAAATTTAATGGTTTTAAAAGTATATTTAACTGGAAATTTGTGAAATTTTAAACAATAAAATTTGAAATTAAAAATTTATTATCTGGAATACGTCTATTTTAATATAGCAACTGGTAAATTTTCATCTGATAATATTGAAGTTTATTTTCCTGTGAAATTTCATTTCAAGTCAAACCGGTTAGTAACAGTGAATTTAAAAGTTTTCCGAAACCAAAATATGTCAACAGGAGAAAATTTATTCAGATCATTCTGAATCAGACTGCGTAATTCGTTTTCCAAATTTGGACTTCTACTGCTCCGTCTATCTAAATTCTGGCCAAATAGCAGCAATTCTGGTACCGATTATCGATTTTCGATCAGATGATCGTACCACCAATATCTGTATACCGTTTTGATAGTCTTGTCGTGCTGATCTCTACGGTATATTTTTCTGTATTTTTGGGGTCCGATACGCGACGAAAATGTGGATAACAGCACGTTGTAACGGTACCACTTTTTAACTTTTCGCTTTCCTTTACCTTTCAAAATTTGAAACGGGCACCGGGACCACAATAATAATTTACTCTAATTATTATTTCCTGAATCAAAGCACGCGTGACCGTTGCTATTACTTTTGTTACCTTTTATATTTATATTCGTTCCAGCTTTTTTCTTTTTCCTTTGCTATACCTTTCATTTATATGCAACGTTTACTATGCCTATTCTTCATCCTCATCACGAAAATCTCGGATCCACTTGAAATGAAACCACTGCCCTGACGTATCCCACTTCCAAATCTCAGCATCACCTCCTCTCTCCGCCAAAGACCATTCCCTTTCCCTACCGCATCTCACTGCTTCTCCTCCCACCACTCCGACCGAATTTCCCTGACTTTACCCACCTTCACCAAATCTACCTCGCCTCCACCATGAACCGCCCACTGTCCTCCAAATCGCGTGCAACACTGTTCCACTACTACCGTACTCGATTCACACTAGACACGTGAGCGGCAGCTGCTTCTGATTCCATTCCGATGTGGCCTTCAGCATGTCTTCTCGTGTGTCGCCTGTAATACCCGGCTATGTATGTATGGCAATATATATTCACGTCCTTGTAAGGTATATATATGTTATTATATATATAGTGTGTTGATTTATACTCGATCTTGCTTTCCTCTCTTGACTTATTCGAGTAGCCTCCTATCGAAAAAAATATATTTATATATATATCTATTTATATTGTAAGGTCCCATTTCTTTTATTCTGTTTACAGGTATTTATACACGAAAATTTGAAAGATACTTGAGTGCAAAGTTGTATCGATGTACATATTTGGTTTATATTGGGTATAAATATGTTGTGGAGTTTTATCGTATAAGTATAATAGTTTGTATTTGTAAATATGTACACCATAAAGAAATATGTTCGTATAAATTTTTATAACTTACATACTAATATAATAAGGAGTATTTGCTGTACAACATAAAATGTATCTGTTCTGGTAACATATAGTTTCAATACCAAACGATTTGTATGGATATTTAAAATATATATATTAAGGAAATATGTTTGTACAGATTTACAACATAATATGTAAGTTAGTTATATATTACTTCATCTGTCAGTTGTCCTGGACCTGTTGAGTTAAAAATATTATATGTTAGGAACACCTTTTTAGATATGTTAGTTTTATATAAAGTGGCTACTTTAACGTGTTAATACAGATATATGACTGCGTGTATTTGTATATAGTGTTATTTTGTTTTACCTTAGCCGTGAAGAAAAAAGGAATTATAGTATATTATATTCTGTTAGTATAAAAAAAATTTGTTTTGTAACAATTTTAGCAAGTCGTATAGATCTTGGTTTAAATATTGATTTCTTGCATAAGTATATAACTGATGATTTATATATTTGTTTGAACATAGGTATAATGTACAGTTAGGTTGAGAATATACAATGTTGCCTGCATATATTATAGAAAAATAAGATTGGTTATATAAGGGTTACAAAGATTGTTGTTTTCGGTTGTATTGGTACAAAGGGATATGTTCGTATATCTATATAATTATTTATTTCAGATTATATTATGTATATATGATTAGATTTTTATATTTGTGTTTTAATTTTACCAATGATTTTGAAATATATATATATAATTTAAAAATGTGTTTGTATTTAAAATATGATTTTGGTATATGCATAGTTATATATAGTTTATATATATATAAATCCACTACCACTATTGATCATCATCGATCCAGTTCTGATTTGATTTTGTCAATTCCTTATCTATCAGCTTATCCGTCGAATCCGTATCCATCTAGCTTTGATTTGGAATCCGTGTTTGGAGTCGTAACTCATCTCAGTCTCGTTCATCTCTAACCTCGAAAGGTGAGCAATCACTCACGATTAACGTTCTTGTATTTATTAAATTTGATTTCAGTTGAAACGACAATTGAAATATGATGCTATTTAAATTGTTGTATATGCTATTATCTGTATATGTTCACCTGTGACATCTGACACCAGTATCTAGTATTTATATGCCTATTATTACTATTATCTGTATATGTTCACCTATGACATCTGACACCAGTATCTGTTGTTTATATTGATGATATATGCCTGTTGTTATATTTTATATTATCTGTTATCACTCTGCAAGTTCCCTGTTAGTATATAATTCACTATGGGTTGAAATGATACATACCCGAACGGACTTTAGAATAGGAGAAAACCGTTATGGGTTGAAATGATAAACCCAAGCGATTTCCATTTGAATTGAAATTAGGATTACGGGTCGAAATGATATCTACCCATATATATTTAAATTTCGGATTAAAATGATAAATATCCGTATCACTTAACCATATGATAAATATATATACAGACACCGTTGGTCCATATATATAAATATTTTAAAAATGAATTCTATGGTTTTGAAAAGAAACATATGGTTTTAATAAATGTTGAGCCTTAAATTATTATATATAAATGGGAATGATTGATTTAAAAACATATAATATGTTGAGTACTTCAATTATATTTCAAAATAGATTTTGGTAATAAGTTGAATAAGTTAAGGTTAGAAAGATAATTTGAATTTAATTGAAATTGTATTCAAATTTGGAATTTGAAGTTGATTTGAATCGATTTGCGAGACTTGAGAAAATTAAATGCTTTATTTTATAAATTAATTAATCTATATACTATCTTGGAAAATAGTTATATTTAAAATGAAATGATATTTTGATTTTGAAGTAAATAAATTTAAAATGACCACGGTGTCATAATGTATATTTCCACCTTGTAGATAGTTCTGAAGATCCTTAAAGGATGGTTATCCCAAACATCCTTTAAGTTACTTGTATTTCAGTTGATATTTCACTTGAGTTGGATTTATTAATATAAGAATGTTAATCCTGACTCGAGTGTTTTGTGTTTTGCTTTACGCTCGGGTCAGACCGAGTGAAACAGCATTTGAGACTCACCCTTGGAGTTTGGAGCTTCCTTTTGAGATCCATCTATCACCTCAGCTTTCAGCTCTTCTAGTTGATTTGTTCAGAGAAGTCATCTATTTGCACTGGAGACTTCACTGCATTTGAGATATTCTGTTGTATTTTATTTCTAACTCTGATGTTTATATAGTAGCTTCATGAACTACTATTTTATCTATTCCGCTGCGTATTATTGTATTACTCTGTGTCTATGATTCTGTGATTGATTTATTTACTGCATATGCTGAGTTTTGCCAAATTTAAATTAACAATTCGGTATTTTGAATTATTCAAGTCCGACATGTGTGGATTTATTGTCGATTTGAATGGTCCAAAATAGCGGGTCGTTACAGTTTCGTTATAAAGGCAATTTATTATAAAAGTATTTCCAACAAAGAAATTTTGTATCAATATTTGAAATTAAAACTCTTATGGTTCTAAATTAATTATTCATGCCCGATACTATTCTTTTGAATCTACCTTATCTGCTCAGCTTTATTTATTCACCTATATTCTGTTTTCCAAATCCCCCTTCCTTTCCTTGTTGACTATATTCTTTTAAGTATTGTTTAATTATTGACTACATGGTTTAATAGAAATTTTAGTGTTATAAATATTTTAGAAGTTATAAATTAAATAAACATTTTAAAGTAAATGATCATTTGTTTATTAATAATATTTGAAAGTATCTTGAGATAAATTAATAAATTTATAAATTATGGATTTAATGTTTTCAATAGCTTCTTTGTAAATATAACTAATGATGTAAATAATTGTTTTCAAATAGTTTTCATACCTTTATAAAGGTGTTATTTAAAGATGGTATTTATAAAGAAAGCAAGAAAATTGTACAAATGGGTTTTGAAAAGTTTAAAGTATTAAAGACAATTGAATCGGAAATGAAGTTTCCAAATTTTAAGTAAAATTTATATAGTTCAAATTAATTGTTTAATCTTGACTTTCAATCTAATTTTATTTCTGGTTGTTCTATTCTCTTACCTCCTTCCTTTTCGGGGACGAAAAGTTTTGAGTGGGGGAGAGTGTAACGACCCAAAACTTTTAGTTATTTTATTTGTTAAATTAATTGAAATTTTGTGAAATTTTAAACAATAAAATTTGAAAATAAAAATTTACTATTTGGAATACGTCTATTTTAATATAGCAACTGGTCAATTTTCATCTGATAATATTAAAGTTTATTTTCTTGTGAATTCTATTTCAATTTAAGACAGTTAACTTTTGATGAAAATAAAATGTTTTCCAAACTTGAATATTTTATACAGTAAAATTCTATATCATCTTCTGAGTGAAACATCAGTCTTCGTTTCGTCAAATTTGGATTTCTATTGCTCCGTTTATCTTAATTCTGGTAAAATAGCAGCATTTTCTGGTACTGATTATCTACTTTTGATCGGATGATCGTGCCACAGAATCTGTATACCGTTTTGATCGTCTCGTCGTGCTGATCTCTACGGTATATTTATTTCTGTATTTTGAGATCCGATACGCGACAGAAACAATAAACTGTTCGTCGTGTCGGTACCCTAAATTGCGACTTTTAATTTTCCTTTCCTTTTCAAATTTGAAACGTAAGCGGGACCACAATAATTATTTGCTTTAATCTTTTCAGCTGAATTTTAGGAGGACCGTTGCCTTTGCATTAACTTTCACATACATTCACTTTATTTCCCTTTCAAATTCTCCGTCATTTCCGCTATACCATTGAAACAAAAATATAAATTTTATATATGTGTCTGCATTATTATCTGTAGCCAGCTGTTACCATGGCCATCAATTCTATTTATTTTACAATGGACCATTTCCCTTCCGTTTTGTTTTCGTGCTCAGTATAACAGAAGAAGAAATTATACATTTCGTATGTAGCCATCTGTTCTTCTTCCACCCCCTCATTTCTTTTCTTTTTTTTCTTCATCCTTCCTCTCAGGTCCATCGCAGCCCTCCCGCCATTCTCCTCTTCCCCTTCCACATGACCAGCACGCACACCCTCACCCGAGATCTGTGTCCCTCCCCTCTCTTCTAGCATCTCCGCCTCACACCCAGGTCTCGGCCTCCCACCACCTCCGAGCTGCAACTCCCCTCCGCCTACGACCACCAAGGCTCCGCCTACCCAAACCCGCAAGCATCTCCTAAGCCACTTCGCCACAACATGCCATCCCACGACAGCGTCCACACGTGCCTAAGCAACCACCACGCCTCGCCCTTCCTCTCACCGTCCCCTCCACGCGACCCCACCTGTCCTTCTCCGCGTCCAGGCGACCATGGCGCTCCACCCAGGATCGCGCCTTGCTCCTCCAACCACAGAACCCAGCGTAGCCGTGAATCCATGCTCTTCCTCTCCTCTCGCACTCTGGCCTGCCACCTCCCTCCTCATGATAGCCTGTGCATTTCATTTGTAAGTTTAGTTTAAGCATGGTTTTCGATATTGTATTTCGTTTGTTTAAAAGGTATAAATTTAGTCTGTTATATGGGTGTTAGTCTCTGTTTTGTTTTTAAAGTTATATTATTTTATATAAACTTATACTTATATGTTAGTATATAAATTTTAATATTATAAATTTTGTTAACTGTATATAAGATATATTGTATGAAAGTCGTATAGTTGTATATATGTGGGCTTATATGAGTTATATTGGACTGTGAGTTAGTTATATATATTTGATTATGAAAGTTATACATATACAACCTGTTAGCTTTGGATATAAAGTTATACTTGAGTTTTGTTGTTTTTATGAAGTACACATGTACAGATTCCATAAATATGTTGCTATAAGCATATAGACTGTTTGGTATTAGCATATAGATATAACAGTTGTATATATATATAATAGTTTGCTTATATTTCTTTCGGTATATATAGTTATAACATTAAGTCTGCATCTATATTTATTTTATATGGTCTGCATGTATTTCAAGTGGCAAGAACATTTGTTTACGTGTAAAGTATTTGTTTTGTTATAGTGGGAATTTTTTTTAGATGTGCATATATAGGTTATTGTATATAGTTGTGTTTCAGAATTTGTGAAATTATAATTTTATCTAGCATATATAAATTTTATACGTAAATTTTAATATATTATGGTAGTTATATATTAACTTCATACGGTAGTTAATCTGTTGGATTTTATATTTGTGAATATATATTTATACATATATAGATCTTCCTGTTTTGTTAGGTGATTTTATTTATATATGTTTTGATCTCTAGATAGTGCCTTTTATATAAGATATGTTTGTTTTATGTGTTTATTTAAAACAATGATTTTGAATTTGCATATATATTTAATTTAATATATACTTGAATTTAGAATTTGATTATATAGATTTATAGTTAGGTATAGTTATAGATATAGGTCCACTTATATCAATCATCTTCATCGATCCAGTTCTGATTTGAATTCGTCTATTCCTATTTATCAGCCTTGATCGTTGATTCATGCTAATCTAGCTTTGATTTGGGAGTCGTGCTTGCATCTCATAACTCAGTTTCATTGTCTATCCATCTAGCCTCGAAAGGTGAGCAATCACTCACGATTAATGTTCTTTTATTTATTAAATTTGATTTCAATTGAAACGACAATTGAAATATGCTGCTGTAGTTATTTAAGTTGTTATATATGCTATTATCTGTAACTGTTCACCTGTGAGATATGACACTATATCCCGTTGTTCTTATTCTATTGTTATTGATGATATATGCCTGCTGTTTTATTTTATATTATCTGTTATCACTCTGCAAGTTCCCTGTTAGTATAGAATTCACTATGGGTTGAAATGATACATACCCGAACGGACTTTAGAATAGGAGAAAATCGTTATGGGTTGAAATGATAAACCCAAGCGATTTTCATTTGAATTGAAATTGGGATCACGGGTCGAAATGATATCTACCCGTATATATTTAAAATTTCGGATTGAAATGATAAATATCCGTATCACTTAACCATATGAAATATATATACAGACACCGTTGGTCCATATATATAAATATATTGAAATTGAATTCTATGGTTTTGGAAAGAAATATATGGTTTTAACAAATGTTGATTCTTAAAATTTTATATATAAATGGTAATGATATATATAGATGTAATAATGATATTTAATTTAATTCAGATGGATTTAATACATATAATATGTTAAGTATAAAATTTATGTTTCAAAATAGATTTCAGTAATAATTTGAATAAGTTAAGGTTAGGAAGATAATTTGAAGTTAGTTGAAATTGATTCAATAAAGAATTTTATTTAATTAAACCGATTAGAAACTTATTTAAATTGAGATGTAAGATATGATTTATAACTTGGGTTTGATTTATAAGTAATTTAATGAATATTTCTTGTTTAAATAAAGTTTAAGAAAATATTTAGTAAAATGTGATTTAAGGCTAGTAAATGATATTGAATCTATTAAGTGAATATTCATTGATTAAATAATAATGAAGTTAAATCAAGAGGTATATGAAACTGTTAAATCTAACTTTGAAATGTTGAATATAAAGCTTTGAAATATATTGAAAAATAAATGGTATATTTAGAACTGAATTAAATTGATGAATTGAGCTTTGAATAAATTTGAATCTGGAATTTGAAGTTGATTTGAATCGATTTGCGAGACTTGAGGAAAATTTAAATACTTTACTTTTAAATCATTTAATATATATATATATATATATACTATTTTGGAAAATAGATATATTTGAAATGAAATGATATGTGGGTTTTGAAGTATAAATTAAATTGAAATGACCACGGTGTTATAATGTATATTTCCACCTTGTAGATAGTTCTGAAGATCCTTAGAGGATGGTTATCCCAAACATCCTTTAAGTTACTTGTGTTTCAGTTGATATTTCACTTGAGTTGGATTTATTTATATAAGAATGTTAATCCTGACTCGAGTGTTTTGTGTTTTGCTTTACGCTCGGGTCAGACCGGCATTTGAGACTCACCCTTGGAGTTTGGAGCTTCCTTTGGAGATCCAACTATCGCCTCAGCTTTCAGCTCTTCTAGTTGATTTGTCCAGAGAAGTCATCTGTTGTACTGGAGACTTCACTACATTTGAGATATTCTGTTGTATTTTATTCCTAACTCTGATGTTTATATAGTAGCTTCATGAACTACTATTTTATCTATTCCGCTGCGTATTATTGTATTACTCTGTGTCTGTGATTCTGGGATTGATTTATTTACTGCATATACTGAGTTTTGCCAAATTTAAATTAACAATCTGATATTTTGAATTATTCAAGTCAGACATGTGTGGATTTATTGTCTATTTGAATGGTTCAAAATAACGGGTCGTTACAATAGTGGAGATTAATGCCGAGATGGAAGCAGCCGCACAAGCCAGTGGTATCGGAGGTGGTATGGCGGGTTCTGGTCCAGCTCCTCTACGAATGATTTCTCCCGGCGGCACAATTGCCGATACCAGCGTGCCTCCCTCGCCTTCCAATGTCTAGAGTGTTCCTATTCCTCTGACTCCGCATTCAGAAAGTGTTCCAATTTCCGTGAGTTCGAAGGAAGAGATTACCATAATTCCTTAGGCTGGAAACCAATCACCAAAAGGCAAAGGCTCGAAGAGGCATCCGAGCAGTAGCTCCAGTGGGTCGACGTTGGGGAGGAAGAAGAAGAAACCGAGGGAGTAGACATTTCTTCTTGCTCCCTTTTTGGTAGATAGATAGGAATTCCTTTTTTGCTCCCTGTAGGCCGTGTATAGATGCGGGTTCGGCCCCTGCTAGTAGGATTTCTCGGAACAATTTTTGTACTTATCCTTCTTTTTCAAAGAATAGTTAAAATAAAATTCCATTTTGTTTCCAGCACAGTTTCGTGTTTATTTCCTTAAATGTTTTAGCGCTCGAACCTCCATTCAATGTACTTGTGAAGCTTTAGTCTCTGAATCGGACCTGAGTTCGGTTGTTAAGTCCCGAAGTTATGGCTTCGGGTCATAATCGAACATCAAGTCGAGTTCCAATACTGCACTGTCTCGATTAGTAGCTGGTACTCGAGCTTTGCCCCAAATTCCAGGGGTAAATTGTAATGGTCGGTCGGCAGTCGCTTTTCGCCTTCGATTAATCGAGCTTAACTTAGTTGAAACAAAGCCGAAACAAGACGAGTTCGAGTAGTCGGATCACACTCGCTCATCTATTGGTAATCACATCTACACTTTAGGAATTGCACTTGTACGTCGGTGGTCGGTCACGCCCGTCTAATGTTTAAAGATATGTCTGCACTCCAGGGACTTGGGTTATTTTACGGGCATGCAGTTACACCCGTTTGATATCTAGAATTTTGTCCACACTCTGGGGACTTATATTGATTTGTGGGTGATCAATCACACCCAATTTGTGTTTATACTCCAGTCCGCACTCCGGGGACTCGGAGTTGTCTCACAAGCGGTTGGTTCACACCCGGTTTGAGCTTATATTTCAGCCCGCGCTATGGGAACTTAGAGTTAGTCGATGGATGGTCAGTCACACCCATTTTGATGTTTATACTCTAGTTCGCACTCTGGGAATCTGGAGTTGATCAACAGACGGTCGATCACATATGTTTTGAGTTTCAGTATTTCGTTCTTACTCTGGGAACGATAGATTTATCAGGATCGTGGATGGTTGGGTCACATCCACCCTGAGTTAACAAGTGAGGTCGTTAGACGGACAGATCCATCCTCCTCAGACTTGATTAAACACGGGCGAAGTCGTTAGGTGGACGGATCCACCCTCTTCGAGCCCACATTTGTAAGTTTATACTCCAGCTCGCACTCTGGGAGCCGGTGTTAGTTAGAGAATTGTCGTGTATCAATCCTTTTTTGGCTTCAGTGTGATGGCTTGCCCCCGAGCTTGGGTTTCACTTAATGAGTGACCGGTCGTATCATAGTCACTCCCTATTTAAATAAGTCACACCGTAAGGTGGAACTTAGCTCTCCATGCATTGTGATGGTTGCATAACGCATTTTAAGAATCACTGCTCTGGCTCGAAGAGATTGCATTTTATTGCTGAAATAAGAAAATATGGCAAAGTCAATTGCCTTATCACAAATTCAAATTTCGAAATGCATAAACAAATTGCAAATGAAAAGCAGACTGAATGAATAAATAAAGCCTGTTATGTGTAGTAGCGACGAAGACTCTCGCTGTTCCAGGCTCTCGGCAAAGTGAGACCATCGATGGTCGATAATTTAAACGTGTCGTCTCCGAGTCTTCGTTCAATAACATACGGTCCCTCCCATGTTGGTTTCATATGCGAAGAGACCAGGTAAATTCTCTTGAGGATGAGATCGTCGAGTTCAAAGGTTCGGGGTTCGGGGTCGGACCTCAGCATTGTACAATCGGGCCACTCGACTTCGGTACGCGACTGCCCTAAAATCGGCCTCTTCACGCTTCTCATCTAATAAGTCCAGAGATTCAGTAAGTAATGTAGCATTTGTCTTTGGATCATAATACGTCACGCGATGAGAATGCACCTCCAACTCGACTGGAATAACGGCTTCTGAGCCGGAGGAAAGTGAAAACGGAGTATGGCCGGTTGCAGACTTGTGGTTCGTTCGATAAGCCCATAAGGCCATAGGAAGTTCATCGACCCATTTGCCCCCGGCTTTTTCCAATCCTCAGCCTACTCAAATCAATTTTGAGCACCCACAAGTTTAAGGGAAAAACATAAACTTCGAGTCAGACATAAAGCCTGGTGTGAATAATACCATACATCCCGGTTATAAATGTTAAGTGAGACCACGCCGCTTAGGGGAACGGGTTTCCCCTCACTAACATTCTTTTAAAACATATCTTTTATAAATCTTTTCCTACAACCACAACTGGTTAAATACTGTAAAGCATCATTATGTAAACATACATATCAGGTAATAACAGAACTATCTTTTCAAACACTTTAGTTTTGTTTGGCTGACTATTAACCTTTAGCTGATTCGGGCCTACCAGACAAAGTAACAAAATTTATCCAACATCTGTCAAACACTCCACTTCTTGACAGTCTATCCTTTACTATCTGTTAAATACTTCTCTTCTGGATGGTCTGTCCCTAACTTAACATCTCCCAAGGTCACCTGATCCTAATGGTTTTGCGGGCTCACCAATAAGCTATCTGTATATAAATATATATTCCCTTCTATGTGTAATCATAATTTTAGTCTTACCCATGACAATACACACTGGAATTTTGGACTAAATTAGCTGGAGCCAAAATCTAATATATAGGGCACGACCCTATACCAGTCCCATCTGGTATTCTAATATCTGTGTCATTTTACTTAAGGATCTCTTCCCATGATTTTCCTTGAAAACTTTTTCAAAATGATTTAAGACCTTTAAATCAAACACATACAAGGAAAGTACATATACTCTATGCTTTACTCAAAATCACATTGCCATGTTATATATATACTTTACTCAAACCTTGGTTGATGAAAACATTTAAACACTTGAAAGTACCCCTTTCGATTCAATTAAAAGTACCTCTTCCTAAACCATCGAAAGCATCTCTTTCGAAACCAAGTAAAACCCTTTATTTATCTAGGCCGAAAGGCCAAAACCTTCCTTTCGAAACCATTCTTAAAACCCTTTCGAAACCTTTGAAAATCTTCCTTTCGAAAGCAATAATACCTTAGACATCATATTTTAAAACACTTTAAAACACTGCCTTTAAACCTTGGAAAAACCTTCCATTTAAACCCTTTCGAAACCATCAGAAGCACTACCTTTGGACTCCTTTGAAACTCTTTGGGAACCACCCCTTCGAAACCATTTTAAATACTTTTGAAAGCATCAAACCTTTAGAAACTCAACCATTTCGAAAGCACTTGGGTTCAATTTAAAACATGTGGAAAAACACCTTTCAAAACCATTTAAGACGAAACCATTCTCTTTCGAAACCCTTGGATTATACTTCAAAGAACAAAAGGGTCTATAAAATCATTTAGGTTGAAAGCCTACCTTTCATAAGCTATTCCTAAGTAAAGAAGTGATGGTGTCGAAACCATCCCTTCGAAAGCATCGGAGAAGTGGTTAATTTTAAAGGCAAAGTATACCTTTCGAAACCATTGACTTCGTAAAGTAAAAAGGCGACAACTAGGGGTTTCGACCCCTTCGAAACCATTACTTATAATAAAAGAGCGCAACCTATTATAAACATTTCCTTTAAACACTTGACTCAGTCGAAAGCCAACCGAGTCGAAAGTTATCCTTTCGAAAGCAAGGTAGGCGCTTCTTTAATTTTTTTAAAAAAAGGCGCTTCAACTCTTTCGGAACCCCTTGGTTTCGACTCTTACCTTCCGCCCTTTGTCCAATTCACCGTGTACCAAGAGGGTGATACTATGTGCATTGGTTTGTGGAAGGAGGCGGAGGGTCTTAGTCGAAAGCTACCTGGGCGAAACCAAAATAGGCGAAACATACTTTTAGCATGAAATTTTGATTTAAAACCTTTTGAAGTAAACTTTTTAACTAGCCTGCCTTGTTTGTCAAACTCTTATTGGTTGCTAATTATTCTTTTCTAAAAGTGCTGCCATGATTTTAGAATTAATTAATTTAAATCATTTGCAAAGCACTCCTTCTCCTTAATTAAATATATAAAACATTTAAGTCCCATACCTTAAATAATTTTATATATTCATTAAAACACTTATGAAAATTCTATAAAAATCCAGAAAATCCTTTTCAATATGTTTTCTAACATATATAAATTTTAGACCCAAATAATTATTGATTATGCCGTAAATAATTTATAACCCAATAAATCATTTTCTTCACTAGAAAATTAATATAAAATCCACATTAAGTTAGAAAATTATGAAAATGGAAACCCATCTATAAAATATCATTTCTGATCTACATTTAAGTATTCAAGGCATTTGGATGTCATTTAATAGGGTTTTTATATGAAATATATTATAAAAAACTAATATGAACATGTGTAAATCATCAACAAGCATATATAAACTTTCAATCATCCAAAACATGGCATTATCATGCAAAATCATTTCGGGTTATCCTTAAATCCGAAAACTATAAGAAAAATGGGATGTAGTAATCATTTACCTTAGCTTTGTGATTAAAGATGTGAGATTCGATCTTGATTATGTTGATTTACTTCTTCCTCTTGAAAATCCTAGCTTTATCTTCTATTGAGATTAAAAATGATGGTTGGCCTTGGAGTATTCTTATTTAAAAACACTTAGGAAAATTCTATAAAAATTTCAAAAAATCCTTTTCAATATGTTTTCTAACATATATAAATTTTAGACCCAAATAATTATTTATTATGCCGTAAATAATTTATAACCCAATAAATCATTTTCTTCACTAGAAAATTAATATAAAATCCACATTTACTCATAAAATTATGAAAATGGAAACCCATCTATAAAATATCATTTCTGATCTACATTTAAATTTTCAAGGAATTTGAATGTCATTTAATAAAGTTTTTATATCAAACATATCATAAAAAACTAATATGAATATGTGCAAATCATCAACAAGCATATATAAACTTTCAATCATCCAAAACATGTCATTATCATGCAAAATCATTTCGAGTTATCCTTAAATCCGAAAACTATAAGAAAAATGGGATGTAGTAATCATTCACCTTAGCTTTATGATTAATGATGTGAGATTTGATCTTGATTATATTGATTTACTTCTTCCTCTTGAATATCCTAGGTTTATCTTCTCTTGAGATTAAAAGTGGTGGTCGGCCTTAGAGTATTCTTTTTTGAGAGGTGTGTTTGGTTTCCTAAGGGTTTAGGGTATAAGTTCATCCTATTTCCATCTTGCCCTTCCTTATTTCCTAACACTTATTTCCATCTTATTTCTTTAGTTCATTTTACACATAGGCACGACTACCCTTGGTTAAATCAAATCTCAACCCATTAATCATCTTACATTATTTTATTTAACTAATTAAATATACTAAATAATGTTACTAAGAATATGGGGTGTTGCATGAGAGGAAGTAGAAGCAGAAGATTTGTGCGACATTCTAAAAATTGAAAACTACAAATATAGTAAAAAATTCTAAAAAATATGTTATAGATACGAAAAAACAAACACAAAAATGGAAAAATATACCCGAAAAGATAATCAAATTGGCATGTAGAAATTGTTAAATTTTTTGATTTGGTTGTGTAGAGGTAGAAGAGGGGATGAAGGAATAAATAGAAGAAAAGAGTAGGAAGAGGAGAGCCGTTTGGTGGAAATAGCACGATGCTTCCGACGCCAACGTGCCATTTCCCTCATTTTGCCCCAATGGTCCATCTAGGATATGTTGAGGCGTTAGACACATTGGCTCAAATTGGGGGCGAACGTGCCTAATTCTTTCTTGTGTGTTAGTTGTCAACAACCTGTTTGATGACTTATGAACATGTGTTAGTGTTCGTTAACATAAAGCATTAGCCAATCAACGTTGGACATATTTATACTCATGCATGGTGCTTCCACTCTTAAATTGTGGTTGTACAATGATCAATATCTGGATTCTATATGATAACCGACATGAAAATACAATTTGTTGTCTATGTTGCGAATAATAAAGACCAAGCGAATAAGTTAAAATAAGTACTCAAGAGGTGTAATTATTCGAACTGTGTGAGCAATGGTTCGAGAGGTAAAAGCTAGAAATTATGTGGTGCTGTATAAATGATCAAGTAGGTTCTCCACTCATTGGCACGCATAAGTATTTGAGTTTTGAGTTGATGCTTAATACAAATGCCATAAAAAAATTTCTTGAAGATCCGTTAGTAGTCGATGGGTTTTACTACTTGGGGCACATCATCCAAATGTCAAACTTTCTTATTTGCATGAGACCCATTTCAGACTTCATAACATTAAGCCATAAGATAATGTCTCTACTCTCTAAGGCTTATCAGTAATTAAGGGGATCATCATCATTGATGAAGAATTCTCCTTCTCACCATTAATTTAAAAACTATAGTATCGCTCCATATAGATTAAGTGCACCAATCTTTTTATCAAAATTGTACAAGATCATTCGTGTTATTGTGAATTATATTTTGCATATTAAATCACATTAAAATACTAGCGTTTTATTTTGGAAAGTTAAATTAATTTAACTTTCCAAAAAATGATTAGGATCATTTATGTATGTCTTTCAAGGACTTTAGAGCAATATTGTGGAAAATAAAATTTTAAAATATTAGGGTTTTATTAGGATTCACGCTATTGTGACTTTACTTTCAAGGACTTTGGAAAATATCAATTTGCATAATAACTTCGATGATGATTAACATGCTCGAATAGGGAATCCATCCTACTCTAGCATAATTCAATTTCTTGAGCTAAAAGCATATTAGGTCAAACTTAAATTTGGCCTAACATTATTGGTGCTTTTGCCGAGAACTAAACTCAGGGCGCAAAAACCTTATTGCAACTACTCTAACGAAATAGGAAGACCTATTAAGAAAGTGAACGAACATGTTCAAGATGAAGAAGCCCATCGCACAAATTTTGAAGAGAATATAACTCCACAATTTAACATAGAGAATGTTGAGATTGGATAAGCATTAATACCAAAGGAGGCATTAAAGAAAAAGAATGATATCTAGGCCATGAATGGACAACTATAAACAATGTACAAATTAATCGAAGCACCCGTCTCTCAAAAATCTTCGAAAACGTCACGAAGAACAAAAGGAGCGGAAGAAGAAAAGGTTGAGTCCTCACATAGGAAAGTTGGAGAATATAATTTAAGAAGCAAAGACATTAAGAAAAGTACTTTAAGGAGAGGAAAATTATCTAACACAAAAGTTGAATAAGAACTCAAAGTCAACACTCGTACAATCTGCTAGTTTCGCTTCATAAAGGGAATATATGCCAAAACAGAAGAATTATGACAATGATAAAGGGAAGAGGATGATAGATCCAAGAGTCAGCAACAATTTCAAGGGAGTACCATTCGTAAAGGAAATCATGGCATTACATCTACAATCTTATGTCAAGGTTCCATTAACTAGGTACGGCGGCATAGCTGATCTAGACGATCATTTAATGATATTTGAAAGTCAAATGAACTTATATGACGCCCTAGGGGTGGTAAGATGCAGACTATTTCCAACCACATTCTTTAGAGCGATGGTAAAATGGTATCGGCACCACCGAGAGAAGACAATTTACTCGTGGGAGCAATTTTGTTATGAATTTTCAGCCCAAGTCTACACCTCAAAAGAACCAACTATCTACCCCAACATATTGACCAATATAAAACAAAACCTAGGTGAATTATTAAGGGATTACCTTTTACAATTCAATGCTTAAGCATATATAGTAGACTGAACCTTCAGTCGACTGTACCTTTTATAATTCAGTCGACTGAATAGGATGGTTCAGCCGACTGAACCTTCAAGTACACTGTGCACGTGCATGAGTATTCAGTCGACCGAACCCCTTGATTCAGTCGGCTGAATTTTGTATTTTTGCCATATTAAAGATCTTTGTAAAAAATATTGTCAACGGAACTTGAAATAAATGAAGTACTTTGTGTGTATATGATTTGAAAATAATTTTAAATACTTGTGGTGTGCATATACCACCTATGAGAGATTTTAATAATAATCAACTACTAGGCTAGACTATAAACAAACCATTAATAATTTTGAAACTTCTCTCTTAATTCTTGGTCTACAATCTATTGTCGAGTAGAATAGCATTTTCTCCTGCAAATATAGTTAGTTCACATAATATTTTCTTATATAGTTGTCATGATCAAAACATCAAAATACGAGATTCTAACATTCTCCCCCTTTTTGATGATGATAACTATGTAAGTCTAGAAAAAAAATGATTGTTACTCTCCCTGAATAAATATTCTATCTGCTTACCTACTGAACAATTATATTTCTCCCCCTTTGTCATCGACAAAAAAGAACATATATATATATATATATATATATATAGAATAAGAAGTATATATATATGATCCCAGATACATATGCATAGATAAATAACAATAACATCATAGATAAACATGTTTTTAAAAATAACAACATCAATTGTGCAATGTAACATCATAAGGAATAACATGAATTAAAAACAACATGAATTAAAAAGATTGATGGCCATAAACTAAGATAAAGAAATCTAAACCTCTTCACTATCCGATCCTTCCTCTTCTTCTTCCTCCTCGGATGTAGACCATGTGAAGGGAGCGGTATTCTCAGCAATACTTGTAGAAGTAGAACCGGTACATGAAATCTTCTTCCATATCTTGTTTAAGAAGCTCTTGATGGAACCAAACTCCTTATTGGTCTTAACGACATTCTTTTCGAAGGTGACCAATCGTCATCCGAGCTTGCTTTGATTTCGTAAGAGAGTGGTAAGGGCTTACTTCAGATTGAATTCACCTTGAAGCTCTTAGATTTTGTCGTTGCCTTCTTCTTCTTCTTCCATTTGATAGGAAGGTTGAGTGGAGGAGGAGGCAATGTGCATTTCTCGAGGTTGTGGAATCCTTTGCTCTCGATTGGCCGCCCATTGTTGGAAACTAATGGTTTCTTGAGGTTGAGGGCGTTTGGGAAAATTCAGAAGACTTAAAATCTTAGAATTTAGTTCGCCAACGGTAATGAAGTCGGCATCGGGTAAGGTGGCTCCAAAATTTATAAGATTGCGCATAATATAAGCTCCGTAGAAGATGGTCTTATAACTTCGCTTATGATTGACGGTGAGGAATTTGTCAAGGATAATTCTAGCCTAATTTACTTTTTGGGAAGAGTAAATGGCGTAGAGAGCTTGAAAATCTCTCTTGTAGACCTTCTAGTAGCTCCCGGTACAAGGTTGAAGAGATCGGATAAGAGCACGGTGTAGAATGCACGCCTTGGTCGCAAGGTAATGGCTTTAAGCACGGTCAAGTAATTGGACAGAAATCTATGGGAGAATTCATCTCTTATCCACGTCGACATCAATGTAATTGAAATCAGCTCCATCGGAATGACAACGAAGAATATGTCTGAGTCGTTAAAGTGGAAGATAGATCCGGACGCCGCAAACTAACGTCCATATGCAATCATCTTTATTTCTTGGATCTTGGTGATCCAAGTTCATGTTTGCGAAGAATAATTTAGGGAGATGGGGATAAATCTTAACATTGTTGGCATCAAGCCCAACCAAGCTATCAATCCCACTAGCTTCAGCAATCTCGCGAATGGCATAGGCGTTGAAATCGGGAAACTTGTCGAAGGGGCTATCGAAAATTCTTGAGCTCTTCATAGCATTAAATCGTGTAACTGTAGTTTCGTTATGGAGCCATGATCTGATTTGACTTTCCGAAGGTCCAATGGAGGATTCATGTGCTCTTTTAGTTCTTGGGGCCATTGAAATAACTGGATTTGAAGGTAAAAGAATTGATTTGAAAAATGGAGGCTAGGGTTTTGTTTTCTAAAAGTAGTAAGTGTTTAATGGAAATGAAGAGATAATTATATAGGGTTGGTGAAAAGGTGTGTCAGGTAGTGTGTAGGCAGCTTTAAAAAACAAAAAATATACGAATCAGTCAACTGAAATGAAGTTAGCAGTCGATTGGTGTGCAGGTAATTCAAAACCGCAAATTTGCAGTTCAATTTGGATAATTCAGTCGACTGGTTTTAGTGAGCCAGTCGACTGTTTGCTGAAACAGATTGAAGTGTATATGAACATTCAATCCACTGAATCATAGTTTAGTCGACTGATATGTAAGAAAATTATGGCCGCAACTTTTAGTCAAAAAATAGGACATTTTAGTTGATTGTTTTGAGGAGTGCAGTCGACTGAACCTGGAACTAAAAATAATTTTCTTTGAATGTTCAGTCGACTGTTTTGCTCCAAATAGTCGATTGAAACTGCTATTTTTCTGAGAACTTAACTATGTATATATAACTTATTAGTTTTCAAATTATAATCTATCAAAAAACATAAATATATCCTTATTTAATAGAACAACATACAACTCATACAAAATTTAATATACAACAATATACAGGAAGGCTTAGTTTTCAAAAGAGTTTGAATCATCCGAACGTGGTTCAACCTTCGTAATTTCTTATGATGGATGGATAGGTGACCATACATTACTACGTTCCTTGGAGTTTGGCGACGCCTGTGGACGTGAGGGCTTCGCTCCCAAGAATTTGGTGGAACTTGAGAATGTTGTGGTGATGGTTGATGCACACATTGTGTGACGACCCACCTTTCTGACCCCTGAGAACGACACTTAATACATCCATGGTATTCATGTGCCGTTTCCTAAGTATCTGAAAGACGAGTTGTCATGGGGTAAAATATAAGAACACAACAATAATCTCACAATGGAACGGTTAAATATAACATAAAATAAGACAGTGCATAACGTTACTCCCAACATGGAGTTATCAGAGTTACAAAGTACTACTATCAGTCTAGGTAGCCATAACAACCTGCCTTTAAATATACATACATAGAGCCAACATCTCATAACAGCGAAAATAAATAGCTAGATAGATAAGGAGCCTCCTGCTCGTCCACCATCTTCAAAAGAGCCCAAAGAAACCTGTCATTTCCAGACTACTCAAAAATAAATGAGTACCCGAGAGTTTAGGGAAAACAAACAATTCGGGTCAGACAATAAGTCCGGTATGAGTAAACTCCAAATAAAAAAAAAGAACACACAAAATAACCGGTGAGACCACGTCGCAAAAATGCAGAACGGGTTTCCCCTCACAAGGACAACATCCAAGCATAAATGAATGGACACAAATAATTAAATATCGCGAAGAGCGCAAGACGCTTCCCGATGCAATTAAGAAAGAATCAATCCAAAGATTTGAATCAAAAATAAGGAAAATGAATTTTTCCAACAATGACTAGGAGGGTGCGCCCCCCTTATCGAAAGTATACCTCTAGAAAATATACTTGAGAACTACGATGGCTCTCGGAAACCTCCAAGCCGGACCCCGTCAACCTTACCGAGTATCCGAGTATTTCACATCTCCGTGCGCATACAACCGAAACCAATCTAGAGTAGATGTGAAAATACCCTAATGGGAGCAACCCCACATAGCTTGGCCCCCACTTGCTCTTTATTTAGTCATTTCCGATAAAGGATTTCAATGCTCTAAATGAGCAACAAATCGTCTTAGATTGACGAAACAAAAACAAAAGGAAGAAGGGTATCGAAATTGATAGTCAAGATATCA
Source organism: Allium fistulosum (assembly GCA_030737815.1). NCBI lineage: Eukaryota > Viridiplantae > Streptophyta > Magnoliopsida > Asparagales > Amaryllidaceae > Allium > Allium fistulosum. Next base: position 1,326,734,277 of record CM060904.1, read on the forward strand.
ACTATCGGGGCTAACAAAACGGTCGTATATGGAAATAAAAAATTATACTTTTTCAATGCTTGGAAAATATCCATATACTTATCTCATAGATATAAGTATAATCACAAAACATTTGGGAGGATTTCATATTTCAAAAGCATATTTAGATGGGTCAAAAACAATTGTATATAAGAAATGTGAATGTTTTCCATTATAATTATAAAGATCATTTATGGAAATCAAATCTCCTACACTTGTCACGTTTCCGATATTCTCGACTTACTCTACCCCTCGCCCAGAAACAAAGCCAGGTAAGTCAGGGCACTGGTTGCTCCTAGCCTTTCCTAGACACTTCGGTTCCAGATCTCACAGATAGAAGATCAATCTACTCATCGGCTTTTAGTGCCAAGTATAGGACTACTTACTTTCCATAAATAACCCATTTAAATCATTATATAAATTTTGAAGCTCCTTTAAAATACTTTAAATAAAGATTTAAAACTTCCATTCAAATCATAACTTAAACCCATCATCTTTAAAGGAGAATACGACCAAGAGGGGTGAAGCTCCCTCTTAATCAAAATGAGATAGCTAAAAGAGGTGTTATTCCCTTTTAACCAAAAGGTCACTAAATGTCAATCCTAAGTTAAAAGGTGGTGTAAGTTCCCTTTAACTAAACAGCAAAGTTATTGCTCATAAACTGGCCGAGCACAAATCAAAAAACCAAACAAGAATAATAACAGACTCATTATTATTAACCAATTACAATCAATAGTTAACACAACATTTTTTAAAATGTGAATGAGTCAAAGAAAAGAGATTAAGATTACACTGACTGCAAAATAATTAAATTATACTCACAGAATAAGTTATACTTGCTAAATTATGAAAGCAAGGAATATACTCACAGAATAAGTTATACTCGCTAAATTATGAAAGCAAGGAATATACTCACAGAATAAGTTATACTCGCTAAATTATGAAAGCAAGGAATATACTCACAAAATAAGTTATACTCGCTAAATTATGAAAGCAAGGAATATACTCACATCCTATTTGCTTTGATGGAGACTTGGAATACTTCACCTTTGATAATGAATTTTAGTTCTTTTCTTTTGTTTGTGAATGAATTAAAATGAGATATGGACTTGGCTATTTATAGGTGAAGAGAAGGGTACTTTAGTAATTTCCTATAGCCTAACCTGATTCGACCAGATTTTGATCCAATAGAAAACAGCCTTATGGCCTAATTTGATTCGACCACATTTTGGTCCAATAGAAATCATCTTGATGGCTTAATTTGATTCGACCACATTTTGGTCCAATAGAAATCTTCCTTATCAACTATGGCATAACATGATTCGACCAGATTTTGGTCCAATGGCAACCTTCCGCATGGCAGAACCTGATTCGACCAGATTTTGGTCCAATGGCAACCATCCGCATGGAATATAATAATCATTATGCTATTTTGTTTCATTATGCAAGTAGTTATTTTGTTCTGTTTTTATTAGGAAAGTAATTATACTATTCTGTTTTATTAGGCAGGGTTAATAATTCTCTCTTGTTTTATTAGGCAAGTAATTATACTATTTTGTTTTATTAGGCAGGGTTAATACTTCTAGATATAAAATCCATTATTTAATCATTTAAAAACATATTAACTATTCATGTTCAAAGTGACTAAATTGTGGGTCGTTACATCCTCCCCTCCTTAAAGGAAATTTCGTCCTCGAAATTAATCGGATAAACTTTAGATATCACAGAACCCAAATGATATCATATATACCACACAAAGATACAAGGAAAGTGATCTTAACACAACTGGTGAGTACACTAAAAAGAAACAACAAAAATACAAACAACAACTACATCAACTCGGGATAAGAATCCCTAATATAGTCCTCAGTTTCCTAAGTACAATCTCTAACATCTCCACTCCACTGAACCTTAACAAGATTCACAACCTTCTTCCTTAATCGCTTTATATCTCGGGCGACAATACGAATTGGCCGCCTAAGAATAGTTAGGTTAGGCTGAACCTCCAAATCAACTTGTTGTCCCGTTCTACTATCATCGAAGGGTCGTGTACATACTTACGTAAATGAGATACGTGAAATACGTTGTGCACATCTGATAGTCGATCTAGTAATTCCACTTTATATGCAAGTTTACCAATCCGGTCCAGTATGGGAAAAGGACCAATATATCGAAGGGCTAATTTCCCTGTCTTTCCAAACCTCACGACACTTCTCAGAGGAGAGACTTTTACAAATACCAAGTCCTCGACTAAGAACTCTAGATCCCTACGCCTTTGATCTGCATAACACTTTTGCCGATCTTGCGCTTCCTTCATCTTTCTTCGAATATCAACTGCCTTCTCATTGGCTTCTAAGATTATGTCAGGTCCAAGAACAAGTCTATCTCCAAATTCAACCCAACACGAAGGAGAACGACATGGACGACCATAAAGAGCTTCGAAAGGGGCCATACCAATGCTTGCTTGATAGTTGTTGTTATAAGTGAATTCGACTAAGGGTAAATGATCTTCCCAAGAACCCCCGAAGTCTAGAATGCATGCTCGCAATAAATCTTCCAAGATCCGGTTCACTCTGTCCGTCTGCCCATCTGTTTGGGGATGGTATGATGTACTTAGACTTAGCTCAGTCCCTAAAGCATTCTGCAGTCCCTCCCATAACCTACTAGTGAATATTCGGTCTCGGTCACTTACAATACTATGAGGAATCCCATGGAGTCTCACAATCTCCTTCACATACAAACTCGCCAGACTCGTAGCAGTCCTAGTCAGCTTAGCAAGAATGAAATGGGCACTCTTGGTTAGTCGATCGACTATAACCCAAATGCCATCGTTACCTCTTCTTGACCTAAGAAGCCCATCAATAAAGTCCATAGAGATCTGCTCCCACTTCCACTTTGGGATCTCAAGTGGTTGAAGCAATCCAGCTGTCTTCTGCTGGTCACTCTTAATCTGCTGGCAGTTTGCACAACGACTCACAAAGATTGAAATATCTCGCTTCATCCCCTTCCACCAGAATACCCTCTTCATATCTTTGAACATCTTGGTGACTCCTGGATGAAAAGATAACTTTGAATGGTGGCATTCGGCTAACACTTCTTGCCTAAGTCCATCAAAGTCTGGAACACAAATACGCCCATTCATTTTCAATATGCCCCGGAGATCAATCTCAAAGCTAGAAACAACACCTTCTTTAACATCCTTCTTAAGTCGAGCTAAAATAGGATCTGCCTCTTGACTGGATGCAATTCTCTCTAACAATACTGGCTTAACTTCTAAATTTGCAACCATTGCTACATTCCTACTCAATGCATCAGCAACAACATTTGCTTTTCCAGGGGTATAAAGAACCTCTAGGTTATAAGAGGCGAGAAACTCCAGCCATCTCTGCTGCCTCAAATTCAAATCTTTCTGGGTAAAAAGGTATTTTAAGGATTTGTGGTCCGTGTATAATTCGAACCTTTCACCCAAAAGATAATGCCTCCACATCTTTAGTGCGAAGACAACAGCTAAAAGCTCCAAATCGTGTGTAGCATAATTTTTCTCATGCGGCTTTAGCTGTCGACTCGCATAGGCAATAACTTTCCCATGCTCCATCAGAACAGCTCCCAATCCGGTTCCACAAGCATCTGTATATACGGTTAAACCTTCGCTCCCATTTGGAATGGTTAATACAGGAGTGCTAGTCAACTTCTCTTTCAATTCGTTGAATGCTTGATCACACTTAGAAGTCCAAACAAACTTAACATCTTTCTTTGTTAACTTTGTCAAATGAGAAGCAATCTTCGAGAAGTCCTTGATAAACCTATGGTAAAAACCAGCCAATCCCAAGAAACTTCTAACTTCTGTCACACTTTCGAGTTTCTTCCAGTCTTGAACCACTACAACTTTAGCTGGGTCCACCGATATGCCTTCTCCCAAAATAACATACCCTAGAAACCTAACTTTGGATTTCCAGAAATGGCACTTGGAAAACTTAGCCTTCAACACATGGCTTCTTAAGGTATCGAGTACGACACAGAGATGATATTTTTGTTCCTCCTCTGTCTTGGAATAGATAAGAATGTCATCAATAAAGACGAGAACAAATTTATTAAGAATGTCTCGAAATACTCGATTCATTAAGTCCACAAAATAAGCGGGTGCGTTAGTCAATCCAAACGGCATAACTAACCACTCGTAGAAATTTTCAGGAGTTCGAAAAGCTGTTAAGAGAACACTCTCCTCTGCCACTCTTAATTGGTGGAAACCGGTGGCAAGATCTAATTGAGAAAATATCCGAGCACCGTTGAGTTGGTCAAACATATCGTCAATCCTTGGCAAAGGATATTTATTCTTGATAGTCCTTTTGTTCAACTCCCGATAGTCTACGCATAACCTTAGAGAACCATCTGCCTTTTTAACAAAGATGACTGGCGATCCCCAACTCGAGGTACTACGTCGGATCAAGCCCTTATGCAACAAATCATAAGTCTGCCTTTCTAACCCCTCTTCTCTTTTGGAGCCATCCTTTGTAAGGGTTGTACAATAGGTCTAGTTCCTGGAACCAAACCAATACGAAACTCGACTTTACGGTGAGGAGGTAAACCTTGCACCTCGTCAAAAATATCTGTGAAATCTCGAACAAATAGCACATCTCCTAGCTACGTTTTAGCCACTTCGAGTGAATAGAGAAAACTGCTCAGTAACTTCTTAGGCTCTTTACAACTAATATCAACACCAACATCTCCTGCATCACTAACTCTAACGAGCCTTCTACCACAATCCAAGATAGCTTTAAACTTAGATAACCAATCCATTCCCAACAACACTCCAAAACCCATAAACCCAAGAACAAACAAGTCAAAAGGAAAGAGATGATTTCGATAAGAAATAGGTACATTTAGAAACACAGTGTCAAGATTTGTCGGACCTCCAATTGGGTTTGACACACAAAGAGGATTACTTATGATAACATATTTAAGGTTTAGTTGTCCATTAGATCATACGAAATAAAACTATGGGAAGCTCATGTATCAAATAGCACCCTTACAGGAATATAATAGATGGATAATGTACCTTGTATCACTTGCTTCCCTTTTTGATCTGAAGAAGTGGATGGTATCCCTTTAATGGTAAAAGTCTATCCTTGAGATCCCTTTTTAGGAAAAGGGCACTCATTCTTCATATGTCCCGGTTGGCCGCAATTAAAACATGTGGAAATTGGGCAATGATTTGCAAAGTGGCCCATCTTATTGCACTTGAAACAAAGAATGTTGGCCAAGTTGGTCTACTTCTTCTGTGCTGGAGCGCCATCTTTGGGTTTCTTCCCTGCACCCTGCTTCTTTCCCTTAAACTTATGCTTGAAGTTTGGCTTTCCTTCAACTGGTATAACTGATAAAGGCTTAGCACTTACTGCTGGTACTACACCCTTTTGGACTACTTCCTTAATATCAAGAGCCTCAAACCTCAAAGCCATGCTAATAATGTTGGTGAACGTACCCATAAGATGATTGTTCATTTCACAATGGAACTCTGGTCGCATTCCATTCACAAACATTTCATTTTTCTTGAGCGGTGTGTCTATCAATCCAAGTCCAAAACAGGACTTTAGAGGATAAATATTATTATTATAAAAATTACAAATACGCTCTCTCAAGATTAACTCATTCTAGGGCATCACTTACCCTATCTCTAATGAGTTGTACCCCAATCAGGCTAAGGTGTTCGCTCAACCAAAGCTCTGATACCAACTGTGACGACCCACCTTTCTGACCCCTGAGAACGACACTTAATACATCCATGGTATTCATGTGTCGTTGCCCAAGTATCTGAAAGACGAGTTGTCATGGGGTAAAATATAAGAACACAACAATAATCTCACAATGGAACGGTTAAATATAACATAAAAATAAGACAGTACATAACGTTACTCCCAACATGGAGTTATCAGAGTTACAAAGTACTACTATCAGTCTAGGTAGCCATAACAACCTGCCTTTAAATATACATACATAGAGCCAACATCTCATAACAGCGGAAATAAATAGCTAGATAGATAAGGAGCCTCCTGCTCGTCCACCATCTTCAAAAGAGACCAAAGAAACCTGTCATTTCCATACTACTCAAAAATAAATGAGTACCCGAGAGTTTAGGGAAAACAAACAATTCGGGTCAGACAATAAGTCCGGTATGAGTAAACTCCAAATAAAAAAAAGAACACACAAAATAACCGGTGAGACCACGTCGCAAAAATGCAGAACGGGTTTCCCCTCACAAGGACAACATCCAAGCATAAACGAATGGACATAAATAATTAAACATCGCGAAGAGCGCAAGACGCTTCCCGATGCAATTAAGAAAGAATCAATCCAAAGATTCGAATCAAAAATAAGGAAAATGAAATTTTCCAACAATGACTAGGAGGGTGCGCCCCCCTTATCGAAAGTATACCTCTAGAAAATATACTTGAGAACTACGATGGCTCTCGGAAACCTCCAATCCGGACCCCACCAACCTTACCGAGTATCCGAGTATTTCACATCTCCGTGCACATACAACCGAAACCAATCTAGAGTAGATGTGAAAATACCCTAATGGGAGCAACCCCACATAGCTTGGCCCCCACTCGCTCTTTATTTAGTCATTTCCGATAAAGGATATCAATGCTCTAAATGAGCAACAAATCGTCTTAGATTGACGAAACAAAAACAAAAGGAAGAATGGTATCGAAATTGATAGTCAAGATATCAACTATCGGGGCTAACAAAACGATCGTATATGGAAATAAAAAATTATACTTTTTCAATGCTTGGAAAATATCCATATACTTATCTCATAGATATAAGTATATTCACAAAACATTTGGGAGGATTACATATTTCAAAAGCATACTTAGATGGGTCAAAAACAATTGTATATAAGAAATGTGAATGTTTTCCATTATAATTATAAAGATCATTTATGGAAATCAAATCTCCTACACTTGTCACGTTTCCGATATTCTCGACTTACTCTACCCCTCGCCCAGAAACAAAGCCAGGTAAGTCAGGGCACTGGTTGCTCCTAGCCTTGCCTAGACACTTCGGTTCCAGATCTCACAGATAGAAGATCAATCTACTCATCGGCTTTTAGTGCCAAAGTATAGGACTACTTACTTTCCATAAATAACCCATTTAAATCATTATATAAATTTTGAAGCTCCTTTAAAATACTTTAAATAAAGATTTAAAACTTCCATTCAAATCATAACTTAAACCCATCATCTTTAAAGGAGAATACGACCAAGAGGGGTGAAGCTCCCTCTTAATCAAAATGAGATAGCTAAAAGGGGTGTTATTCCCTTTTAACCAAAAGGTCACTAAATGTTAATCCTAAGTTAAAAGGTGGTGTAAGTTCCCTTTAACTAAACAGCAAAGTTATTGCTCATAAACTGGCCGAGCACAAATCAAAAAAACCAAACAAGAATAATAACAGACTCATTATTATTAACCAATTACAATCAATAGTTAACACAACATTTGTTAAAATGTGAATGAGTCAAAGAAAAGAGATTAAGATTACACTGACTGCAAAATAATTAAATTATACTCACAGAATAAGTTATACTCGCTAAATTATGAAAGCAAGGAATATACTCACAGAATAAGTTATACTCGCTAAATTATGAAAGCAAGGAATAAAATCACAGAATAAGTTATACTCGCTAAATTATGAAAGCAAGGAATATACTCACAGAATAAGTTATACTCGCTAAATTATGAAAGCAAGGAATATACTCACATCCTATTTGCTTTGATGGAGACTTGGAATACTTCACCTTTGATAATGAATTTTAGTTCTTTTCTTTTGTTTGTGAATGAATTAAAATGAGATATGGACTTGGCTATTTATAGGTGAAGAGAAGGGTACTTTAGTAATTTCCTATAGCCTAACCTGATTCGACCAGATTTTGGTCCAATAGAAAACAACCTTATGGCCTAATTTGATTCGACCACATTTTGGTCCAATAGAAATCATCTTGATGGCTTAATTTGATTCGACCACATTTTAGTCCAATAGAAATCTTCCTTATCAACTATGGCATAACATGATTCGACCAGATTTTGGTCCAATGGCAACCTTCCGCATGGCAGAACCTGATTCGACCAGATTTTGGTCCAATGGCAACCATCCGCATGGAATATAATAATCATTATGCTATTTTGTTTCATTAGGCAAGTAATTATTCTGTTCTGTTTTTATTAGGCAAGTAATTATACTATTCTTTTTTATTAGGCAGGGTTAATAATTCTCTCTTGTTTTATTAGGCAAGTAATTATACTATTTTGTTTTATTAGGCATGGTTAATACTTCTAGATATAAAATCCATTATTTAATCATTTAAAAACATATTAACTATTCATGTTCAAAGTGACTAAATTGTGGGTCGTTACACATTGCTTCGAGGATGATCCGCAAAACTTCAAGGCGAATTGTTCTAAGAAGCTCAAGCATTTAGCATTCGCTTTCTGTTTATAGTACATCTCACGTTGAAGTTCAAGAGTATCTCTTTGATAATGGTGAATATCATCAATTTTATCTTTAGTGGTTGGAGAGCCAAAACCTAAGTTACGTTTGGTTCTTTTCCCCAGTGGCGTATATCCAGTGTGATGTTTGGGTGAAGGTGTAATCTTAACTGGGATGTGCACAGGAGTCGAGTTGTTGGAATTTTTTGATGATTCAGAAGTAGGAGTGCTGAAAACTATAAAGGATTGATTTAATCCTTCTTGAGAAGACATTATAGAGATTGTGCAAAAGTTGAAAAAGATTGAGTTGAAAAAATATTTGAATGAAATAGATTATTTGAAAAATGTGAGTTGAACAATTTAGAATTGAAGCCTTTATACAAAGATAAAAACTATTCTCAGGTTAAAGCAGGGTGTGGAGCAGAATGTTTGAATGTTTTTAACCAAAGAAAAAAAATGAGTGGTAGATAATCATAAGGAATACTGCCTGGACAGGTAATTAGAGGTGGGGGTAACTGTTGTTTAACCAAGAAACATTATAGCATAACGTAATAGCATACAACTTCCTTACTAGTGACCTGAGATCGAGTGCTAGTAGCTCTATTTAAAAAAAATCATTTTTGAAAAAAAATATTTTCCAAAATTTTATAAAATAAATTTTAATTTATAAACCATGTAAAGATATAATACCTAATTCTCGATGTAATTTAATAAAAATATTTTCATTTAATGGTTTGGTAAATATATCAGCTATCCGATTTTCTAAAGGAACAAAATCTAATGATATATTGCCTTTTCCTATATTATCTCGAAGAAAGTGACGTCTAATATCAATATGTTTAGTTCTAGAATGATTTATTAGATTCTTTGATAAATTTATTGCACTTGTATTATCATAGAAAATTGTTGAATTAGAAAGGTGAATTCCAAAATCTTGTAGTGTTCGCTGCATGTAGATTACTTAAGCACATGGCAAAGCAGCAAAGATATATACTGCTTCACACGCCGAAAGTGAAACGCAATTTTGTTTCTGTTCTTACTAAACCAAGGTACTAAAGATCGTCTAATAAAGTGACAAGTATCACTAATACTCTTTCGATCCATTCGACATCCTCCAAAATCAGCATCACCATATGACACTAATTCAAAAGGACATTCTTTTGGATAAAAGAAACCGTAGTCTTTAATCTTGCTTAAGTATCGCAAAATTCGCTTCACTGCCCGCAAATGTGATTCTTTGGGATTTGCTTGAAATCGTGCACACAAGCATACACTCATCATTATATCTGGTCGACTAGCAGTTAAATATAGTAATGAACCAATCATACTACGATATAGTTTTTGATCAACACTTTTGCCATTTTCATCTCTATCGAGATGTACTGTAGTACTCATAGGAGTTGGTTTAGCAGAAATGTTTTCCATACCAAACCGTTTATGAGATTATTACAATATTTTTCTTGATTAATAAAAATTCTATTACTTAATTGTTTAATTTGTAAACCAAGAAAATATGAAAGTTCTCCCATGTGAGACATTTCAAATTCTCTTGTCATAATTTCTGAAAATTCTTGACATAATTTTTCGTTTGTAGAACCAAAAATAATGTCATCTACATAAATTTGAATTATTAAAATATTATTTTTATCTTGTTTTGTATAAAGTTTGATCTACATTTCCAATTTTAAAACCAGAACCAATTAAATAATTTTTAAGATGGTCATACCAAGCACGAGGTGCCTGTTTTAAACCTTATAAAGCCTTTTTTAATTTATAAACATGATCTGGATATTTTTCATGTGCGAATAAAGAAGGTTGTTCTACATATACATTTTCATTTATAAAACCATTTAAGAAAGCACCTTTTACATCCATTTGTATAGTTTAAAATTATTAAAACATGCACAAGCTAATAAAATACGTATAGTTTCTAGACGAGCTACAGGTGCAAATATTTCATCATAGTCTATTCTTTCTTCTTGATTATAACTTGAGCAACTAGCCTAACTTTATCTTGAATAATATTTTCTTACTCATCGGCTTTACTTTTGTAAACCCATTTTGTACCGATAACCGCTTGATCACTTGGTCTAGGAACCAAGTCCCAAACGTCATTATGTTCAAATTGGTTTAATTCTTCTTGCATAGCTATAATCCAATAATCATCAGTTGATGCTTCTTTAGCATTTTTGGGTTCAATATTTGAAAGAAAAGCTACGTGGCCCATTTGATTTAGTTGATTTCGTGTTCTTACATTAGTATTTATTTCTCCAATGATATTTTCAACAGGATGATTTTTTTGAAGTCTTGGTGGAGTTCTTATTTCATTGTTGTTGTTGTCTACATTATTTTCAATATTTTCAAAATCATCATCTGAGTTACTTAATTTAGAAATAATTCCTTCATCTTTAATTTTATGATTAAATTTGAAATTTTGATTGAATGACACATGAAGTGTTTCTTTGATAATTTTAGTTCTTTTATTATAAATTCTTTAAGCTTTGATTGGTTCCAAATATCCAATGAATATTCCTTCATCAGATTTCAGATCGAATTTACCAAGTTTATCTTTTGAATTTAATATGAAACATTTTGAACCAAAATCTTTAAAATAAGATATGTTGAGTTTTCTTCCATTAAGAAGCTCATATGGAGTATGTTTTGTTAATGGTCTAATGGAAACTCTATTTAAAACATAACAAGCAGTTGCTACAGCTTCTTCCCAAAAATGTTTTGGTAAAGTATTTCCATTTAATAAAGTCTAGCACATTCTTGAAGGTGGAAATTAGCCACAAGGGCCTCTTTAGCAAGTGCAATTAGTTTCTAGGACACACAACTGAAATAATTAGTTTTAAGGACAAAATGCAAAATAATTAGTTTATAAGGCCTAAAAACCTATGAAATTATGTCCTTGAAAGTAATTGGACTTTTGACTTTGTCCTTAAAAGTAATTATTCTGCTGACTTTGGCCTTGAAATTAATTTCTGTGGATTTGTGTCCTAGAAACTAATTGGACTGCAAAGTTTGTCCTTCTAGTGAAATGCCCCTTCTTGAAGTGTTCTATTTTTCCTTTCTACAACTCCATTTTGATGTGGAGTTCTAGGAAATGAAAAATTGTGAACCTTTCTAATTACAGTAATTTTCAAAAGATTCATTTTCGAATTCACCACCGTGATCACTCCAAATATTTTTAATTTTCAAATTTGTTATATTTTGGATTCTTTTAACAAATATTTTATATTTTTCAAAAGTATCACTTTTTTTCAAAAATGTTGACTAAGTAAATCTTGAAAAATCATCTACAATTACAAAAACATATCTATTATGGTTTATTGACTGAACTTGAGTTGGTCCAAAGAGATCCAAATGTAATAACTCAAGTGGTTGTAATGTAGAAATCATTTAAAAGAAGATTTTGTTAATTTTCCTAATTGACAAGCATCATAAGTACTTTTTACATTGAAATTCATTTTTGGTAGAACTTTAACTAAATTATTGTTAGACAATTTGTTTATTGCTTTAAAATTTATATGACAAAATATTTTATGCTGTAACCAAGGATCATTTTCTTTGGCTATTAGACACATATTGTAACGACCCACTTTTTCATACAATTTAAACTGACAATAAACCACACATGTCCAGCCCAAATTGAAAGGAAAGGCTGATAGTTAGGGAAAAGAAAGAAGAAAGAAGACAAGAAGAAACTACACAACACAGAATCTCACAGCGGAACGAATAATCTATATTATATAACAAATGTTTACCCAAAAACAAAACTATACTTTATATATATATATTGACATCAATCAGAGTATACTAACCTATCCAGCATGGACAGTTATAATGGGTTGTCCTCACAATTGCTGAATAATATACAACAATGTAAGCAACATAAATATAATCATCTACGTGAATACGTCTCTGGGCCTCCAGCTCCTCTTCTGAAGCTCCAAAATAGATCCATCTAAACCTGGAAATATGCTCGGTCTGACCCGAGCATTTTAGGAAAAACCACGCCCGGGTCAGTCTGGTTAAACCAGCATGAGAAAACACAATCAACCTAATTCTTGGAGTTTAATAACCTTTTCAAAGCAAAGGTGTCTCGTAAGACCTTATCACAAATAAACATGAACGTGTTTTTACCTTACGATAACCAAACTTCTTTATAGAAAATCATCTGATATTAAATAGTGTCTAATTGCCAAAGTAATAATAACAAGTAGCTGCGATGCATGTGCTGTGTACATCACAACGATACTAGTTATAAAATAAAAATTCAATAAGCTCGTCCGCTATTGTGTAGGATTTCCACGAAGGTCCCCTCAGTACTTCGAGAATGGTCCTCCTGCATAAGGATCGGAGTTATCCTTCCGAGGGTGAGTACCTGTCCAACCGAGGTACATAGGAAATACATAACTGGCCACCTAGGCCAAGTGCATCGCTCCCAACATGCATAAAATAAACGATAAGGATTTGCTAGAAAGAGAGATGACTACACCTCATGGGTTAGCTAGACCCCTGGGCTATGCATCATATCCCTGGTTTTAGTCATTTCAGCTGTTGAGGCTACATCCGGCGTTCCAGCTCACACACTGTCTCCAAATAGATTATGGAATCCCACATGGACTCCCACACCTTAACAGGTCAGGAAATCACACCTGAGTTCCATATCTCAATAGATCTTGGAATCTCATACAGATTCCCACACTCTAACGATTCACGAAACCACATATGGATTTCAACATCCCAAAATGTAACGCATCTCCTCCATTTAACCGTATATGGTTTCGGAGTAGTTCATGGGTTCCGAGTCATCTCTTATGAGTGCACTCTCCATTTCCTAGGTGCTCCAAAAACCATTCGTCGTCTTTTCGGAATGCTCAATACCAGTTCTTTAGGAAATAATCTGACAATACATAAGATCGGGGATCACCCCTAACTGTTTAAGTGGACGGATCTCCTTATCATTTGTCCTAGAATATCCACAAGTTTATCGTACAGTATAACACCTTGAACGGTAATTGTACCATATAATTCCCGTGTTTCCCCTAGATACTTCCAGAGTTAAAATCCTTCGGTGTTAAGTAGGGAATAATTCCGTACCACCAAAATTAAGAAGGATTACATATTTCGGTCAAGATTTGATAGGCAGTTATTTAACTATCAAATAAACAAACATTCAAACAAAGATTTCATTTCCTACTGAAATCACTAAGCCTCGTTTAATTTAATTTCAATAAATTAAATCTCTTTATCAAAAACAAATATATACTTATCTCATCGGAATAAGTATATTAACAAATCATATCTTCCAAAAAATACTTGAAACCTTTAAAAATAAATATGGAAATTACCATTCGGTATCGACCATGGATCGCAACTCAATGGTTATGTCTCTATCCCAGAGAAAACAAACTTAACTTAGGCAATCACTGCCACCCGATTTTCGCCATGCAATCAATCATAGATCGCAGTTTGCACAATGGTTACTTTGCTATCCCAGCGAAAACATCCCAAACTGTAAGCAATCTTTGCCCTTGAATTACGCGATGAAAATATACCGTTACTTCCCGAAATCTTTTATTTTAATAATTATCTCAAAATAATACTTATAAAGTTTCTATATAAATTTCCAAGTTTAATTAGGAAAATACTCTTTAATAACAGTTTACTATATAATGTATTATTTTTAAAACAATACTAATATTTGAACAAATTATCTTTGAAATAATAATATTTTAATACTAATTAATTCTTAAATAATAATTAACTTTAAATCAAATCATTATAAGATAACTTTAATTAATAATTAAAATATACTTTTAAACATTTTAAATAACTTAATAACTTTGAAAACAATAATTAAATATGTTTAAATAATTTTTATAAATTAATCAACTTTAAATCATTTAAAAATAATTATTAATTATCTTTAAAATATCATTAATAAATAATAATCATTCTTAAAATAACTTTGGTTTAAAAATCAACTTCCAAATTTGGAAAGGGCTTAGTAACTCCAATGGTATTTAATCAAGTCACCATTAATTTCAATAACTATCTAAGTTATAATCCAAGTATTCACATAACATCACATATGTAAATTAAATTCATAATTAACAATTAATCGTTAATACAACACTTATCCAATACTAACGATTGGAATGTAATTAAGTGTCTCCACAATTGTAACAGCAGAACGAGATTTTATTTCTGCTAAATAAATGTCCAAATTAACCTAACCAATTAATAATAGCAGAACGGTGATTTATTCTGCTAAATAGGGTCCAATTAAATTAATTAGTAGAACAGTGATTTATTTTTGCTAAACAAATGTCCAATTTATCATGGTCAATCCAATTTAACTCAACAAAGAAGTTTATACATTTATAAAATTCAATTACTTGTCAATCAAAAAGTTTATAAAATGTTTTATCCTTAAATAATTAAAATTGAACAGTCCATAAATAATTACTTGATTAATTAACCTATAATTAATTAAATAAGAAATTACTTATTTATTGACTTCCAAATTTTAAAATCATTAAATTTTCACAGTGCAGAAACTTGACAATATTATTTTCGATGAAAATACTAGGCAATAGGACTTCGGCGCAAAAACCCGCGCGTCGAATGGATTTAAAACAAAGGAGAAATAGTGGTTTAAAGTTTTATAAATTATTACATAAACCAATTAATTAATTTTCTTTTTAACCTAACCCAGCCCATACCAATCAAACACAGCCGATACAAATGCAAACCCGACCGGCCTAACGTCCCTTTCTTCCTTATCCCCAGTTCTTACTCTTCTGTCGTATTTGAGCTTCAGGAACGTGCACAAGCCTGTGCACAAAAACGTGCACTTTCACACCAACGCCGATCATTGATTCACGCCGCCGACCATCCATGCGAGTTCGCCCACGACCCCTCTTCACGACCGAAACCTGGAAACTCGATCAAAACCTTCGGTTCGAAAATTTCGAACTCCACCCAAAACTGGAAACGAAACCGTGCCACTAAAACTACCTCGCCACATCACTCACAACCACCATCCAACACCAAACGTCACCTACAGCATCGCCATCGTCTCCTCCACCTACCTCACCCTATGCGCACGCCTCTCTCCTCCTCCCAATGTCGCCATTCCACTCGAACACAAGACCAATCAAAAACACGCTTAAACCCTAATTCGACCTCGTCTAGGCCCCACGAGCCACTAAAAATCATTGCGCTATTTTTCCCGGATGCGCCATTAACCCAGCCACCTCCACGTCCAACGCCGTGCCACAACATCGACCATGTCGCCGTAAATTTACATTTCCCCCAATTCCGATCATCTCCAAATTCTCACTCCATATCACATAAAAAATCCCAAACCACTTTTAAAAATCAAGTTTTTCGACAACGATTACAACTGTGTAATCCATTTATTAATTTATGAAAGTCGAATCTTGACCCTATATGACCCATTCATGTTAAGTGTTGATTTCTCTCTCTCCCTACTTGCTAGAATTAATGAAATAAATTTTAATATTTTCTCTACTAAAAAACAAACAGTTTATGTTTTGGTCTCAAGTTGTAAAACTAAATGGATGATTAGATATTGATTTTTAAAGTTAAGGTTTTAATTGTTTTTAACAAAAACAATATGTACAGAGAAGCTTTGGAAGAAGAAGTACAATATTTGAGTTATATGTGGAAATACTCATGTCTAACACACATACATATATGCATATACACACAATAATCACATATACATTTGATATAGATCAAAGATTCATTCACAATCACAGTTATATATATGTATATATTATCCAGTAAACAGACAGAGATGTTTTACTCACATATTATAATAAATTAACACTGCTTCCAAGCTTTTGAACAACCTGATCTTCTTTTGTTTTAATGGCAATTTTTTTTACATGAGAACAAATATGGCTATATATATAGAGAAGGAAACGAACAGTGGAACATAGAAGGAGGCTATATGTACACACTAGGGTGGCTAATAAGCATGTACAGGCTTCTTATTCATATTTTTTTTCTTTTTCTTTTGCTGATTTGATTTCATTGTATGCTTGATTTGATTTTATGGGTTGAATTAATTTATGGTATACTTGATTTGATTTATTAGGTGCTTGGATTGATTTTGATTTACGTGTGGGTTGAATGTTTTGTGTGCTTGACTATATGCTTGCCATCATAAAGCTTGTCTATGTATACATATATGTATACATAAATATATACATTTACAAATACATATTTTTACCATATACCTATTTACATATTTACATATACATTATTTTTATAACACACACACACACACACACATATATACTTATATATATCCTTGGCATTATAAGTTTGAAATTTGCATCATGAAGCTTTGTATATATACATATAGATATTTTATCATAAATTTTGAAATGGTGAAGTTTATATATATATATATATATCTATTTTATCATATTCAAAAATTATCGTTTAAAAATTTATATAATCTAATTTATATATTCAGGTATCTCCAATATCAGAAAAATCAAATTATTCGACTTATAAAAATTAATATTTCAATACTTAAAATTAGTTAATTATTCTAATAATAGATGTTAAAAATCTCGGGTCGTTACATTCCTCCCCTTAAAAGAATTTCGTCCCCGAATTTCCAACATAAGAACACTCAATATTATTCATAAGTTTGCATGATGTCCATAGATCATACATATACAGAATCTGATTCGATCACTACTCGAATACATGACTTCACTTCCAAACCAGTATCGTTCACCCGATTCTCTAGTGTGGACTATGATCAGGCTCTTTGATTAGGAACCTCTGCTCTCCTTGCATTGTTGTAGCTATAATAGAAAATATTGGTTCCATATCAAGAACCCTCGTCAAATGCTCACCGTCAAAAATCGAGTAATAGATCCTTATTCGGAATGGTGTGAAACACCTCAAAGTCTTGTACTCGAATATTAGATCAAAATTATATGGGAAGAAGAAACAATCTATGTCCATCTCACACACTTATATAATTGGTTATCCCTAATACCAATTATATTATTAGTAAAATATTTTATGAAAAATATTTTCATAAACAGTGCTTAAGTTGTAAAACTTATAAAATTATTTAACATACCCTAAGGGTATACCCAACCATTATATTTAATCCTTATTCTGAATTCACTTAAGAATTTTAAATACTCGATTTTCATTCAAAACACTTTTTGAAACGATACTATATATTAAATCCACAGAAAAATATAAATATACAGTTAGCCTGAGTAACCCCAAAATTATATCAAGGAACTAGGTACTACCAAATAGTATCATATATTCCCTTACTAGAAGGATAATACTCAAGAGAACGTTTACCATCCGAGCGTATCTCTTACCCATTTTTAGTTATTTTCGAGCCACTCAAACTAGTTAACTAAAAATCACTTCTTTCTTTCAAACCATTTTGAAACAATATCATGAATATATTTCCAGCAAAATATTTCAATGAAATATCCAATTACAATTTGCTTTGAATTCGTTCGGGTTCAAACTCATCCCAATCGTACAATGACAAAGAGAATAATTTACTAAGTGCACAATACCGTTCGCCTAAGAAAACATCCGATCATCACTTCCACAACACAAATCGGGACTCATTCCCAAACCAATCTAAAGAAATACCCATTTTCCCCCAAAATTCCTTTTCAGAGATATTTATACTCAAATATATTCCTAAAAAACTATTTCCAAAACATTGATACACCAAAAACCCTTTAAACCTCGAAAACCATTTTGCCAAAATCATTGGGATTTAAACCTTCAAATTCCTCTTATTTATAAGGCACATTTTAATAAATCAAATTTATAAATTATTTCCATTTAAAGGAAATCATTCTCAAATATTTATTATGAAAATATGATAGCTTCCTCATTCCAAGTATTTACTTCAGAAATATTTAAGTTTCCTTTTAATAAACCTCTTTTATTAAATCCCAATTAATCACAACCAACTTATACATTCAATTTATTTCCCAAATATTATTTCAAAATATTCCAAATTTTCTTTTAAATAAACAACCTCTAGAAATCCCATTTTCAACTCCACATTATTAATGAATGCCTTATATTCAAGTTGTGAAACTTAATTCACAAGGAATTTGTTTTAGTGTTTCCAAATTTCCTATTACCCAATCCAAATTTCAAAAATAGAGATTCAAGATAGTTTTATGGATAATAGTCAATGCTCAGAAATGGACGAGCATGATCGATCAATTCCTAGATGATAATGATGGAATACTATCCTCTTAACAACCAAGCACAACCAAGAATAACTAAACTTATTCTTTTATATATAAAATATATTTCCAGGTAAAATTATTCCAATTACCCATTTTTAAAAAAAATAATGTGTCAATTGGTCTTGTTCGAGTGTTTAGGAAATCTTTATCGATAACGTTGGCCAAACGCACCAACCAGAATTCTTAAGCCACTCAATAGATCAAACAACACAATACAAAACATTTTTATATCACTAACAAATACGCGCTCTTACACACACACACACACACACACACACACACACACTCTCTCTCTCTCTCTCTCTCTCAAACTCATTCTAGGGCGTCACTTACCTTATCTCTAATGAGTTACTCATTCTAGAGCATCACTAACCCTATCTATAATGAGTTCCACCGCACCAAAGCCTAGGTATACGCTCAACCTAAGCTCTGATACCACGATGTAATGACTCACCTTGTCGTACAATTTAAACTGACAACAAACCACACATGTCCAGCCTAAATTGAATGGAAAGGCGGATAGTTAAGGAAAAGAAAGAAGATAAGAAGAAACTACACAACACAGAATCTCACAGCGGAACGAATAATATATATTATATAACAAATCTTTACACAAAAAAACTGTAATTTATATATATACAAACATCAATCAGAGTATACTAACCTATCCAGCATGGATAGTTATAACAGGCTGTCCTCACAACTGCTGAATAATATACAACAATGTAAGCAATGGAAATATAATCATCTACGTGAATACGTCTCTAGGCCTCCAGCTTCTCTTCTGAAGCTCCAAAATAGATCCATCTAAACCAGGAAATATGCTCGGTCTGACCTGAGCATTTTGGGAAAAACCACGCCCGAGTCAGTCTGGTTAAACCTGCGTGAGAAAACACAATCGACCTGATTCTTGGAGTTTAATAACCTTTTCAAAATAAAGGTGTCTCGTAAGACCTTACCGCAAATAAACACGGATGGGTTTTTACTTTACGATAACCAAACTTCTTTATATAAAATCATCTGATATTAGATAGTGTCTAATCGCCAAAGTAATAATAACAAGTAGCTGCGAATCATGTGCTGTGTACATCACAACGATACTAGTGATAAAATCAAAATCCGATAAGCTTGTTCGCTAATTGTGTAGGATTTCCACGGAGGTGCCCTCAGTACTTCGAGAACGGTCCTCCTGCACAAGGATCGGAGTTATCCTTCGGAGGGTCTGTACCTGTCTAGTCGAGGTACATAGGAAATACATAATTGGCCACCTAGGCCGAGTGCATAGCTCCCAGCATGCATAAAATAAACGATAGGGACTTGCTAGAAAGATAGATGACTACACCTCATGGGTTAGCTAGACCCCTGGGCTATGCATCCTATCTTTGGTTTTAGTCATTTCCGCTGATGAGGCTACGTCCGGCGTCCAGCTCACACACCGTCTCCAAATAGGTTATGGAATCCCACATGGACTCCCACATCTTAACAGGTCACGAAATCACACCTGAGTTCCACATCTCAATAGATTTTGGAATCTCACATAGATTCCCACACTCTAACGAGTCACGGAACCACATATGGATTTCAACATCCCAAAATGTAACGCATCTCCTCCATTTAACCGTATATGGTTTTGGAGTAGGTCATGGGTTTCGAGTCATCTCTTACGAGTACACTCTCCATTTCCTGGGTGCTCCAAAAACCATTCGTCGTCTTTTCGGAATGCTCAATACCGGTTCTTTAGGAAATAATCTGACAATACATAAGATCGGGGACCTAACCGTTTAAGTGGACGGATCTCCTTATTATTTGTCCAAGAATATCCACAAGTTTATACGTACAGTATAACACCTCGAACGATAACTGTACCATATAATTCTCGTGTATCCCCTAGATACTTCCAAAGATAAAATCCTTCAGTGTTAAGTAGAGAATAATTCTGTACCGCCAAAATTAAGAAGGATTACATATTTAGGTCAAGATTTTGTAGTCGGTTATTTAACTATCAAATAAACAAACATTCAATCAAAGATTTCATTTCCCACTGAAATCGCTAAGGCTCGTTTAATTTAATTTCAATAAATTAAATCTCTTTATCAGAAACATATATATATACTTAACTCATCGGAATAAGTATATTAACAAATCATATCTTCCAAAAAATACTTGAAACCTTTTAAAATAAATATGGAAAGCACCATTCGGTATCGACCATGGATCGCAACTCAATGGTTATGTCTCTATCCCAGAGAAACCAAACTTAACTTAGGCAATCACTGCCTCCCGATTTCCGCCATGCAATCAATCATAGGTCGCAGTTTGCATAATGGTTACATCGCTATCCTAACGAAAACATCCCAAACTGTAGGCAATCTCTGCCATCGAATTATGCTATGAAAATATACCGTTACTTCCCGAAATCTTTTATTTTGATAATTATCTCAAAATAATACTTATAAAGTTTCTATATAAATTTCCAAGTTTAATTTAGGAAAATACTCTTTTATAACAGTTTACTATATAATGTATTATTTTTAAAATAATATTAATATTTGAACAAAATATCTTTGAAATAATAATATTTTAGTACTAATTAATTCTTAAATAATAATTAACTTTAAATCAAATCATTATAAGATAACTTTAATTAATAATTAAAATATACTTTTAAACATTTTAAATAACTTAATAACTTTGAAAAAATAATTAAATACTTTTAAATAATTTTTAAAAATCATAAAATAATCAACTTTAAATCATTTTCAAATAATTATTAATTATCTTTAAAATATCATTAATAAATAATAATCATTCTTAAAATAACTTTGGTTAAAAATCAACTTCCAAATTTGGAAAGGGCTTAGTAACTCCAATGGTATTTAATCAAGTCACCATTAATTTCAATAACTATCTAAGTTATAATCCAAGTATTCACTTAACATCACATATGTAAATTAAATTCATAATTAACAATTAATCGTTAATACAACACTTATCCAATACTTATCGATTGGAATGTAATTAAGTGTCCCCACAATTGTAACAGCAGAACGAGATTTTATTTCTGCTAAATAAATGTCCAAATTAACTTAACCAATTAATAATAGCATAACGGTGATTTATTCTGCTAAATAGGGTCCAGTTAAATTAATTGGCGGAACAGTGATTTATTTCCGCTAAACAAATGTCCAATTTATCATGCTCAATCCAATTTAACTGAACAAAGAAGTTTCTACATTTATAAAATTCAATTACTTTTCTATCAAGAAGTTTATAAAATGATTTATCCTTAATTAATTAAAATTGAACAGTCCATAAATAATTAATTGATTAAATTAACCTATAATTAATTAGATAAGAAATTACTTATTTATTCACTTCCAATTTTAAAATCACTAAAATTTCACATTGTAGAAACTTGACAATATTATTTTCAATGAAAATACTAGGCAATAGGACTTCGGCGCAAAAACCCACGCATCGATTGAATTTAAAACAAAGGAGAAATCGTGGTTTAAATTTTTATAGATTATTACATAAACTAATCAATTAATTTTCTTTTTAATGTAACCCAGCTCATACCAATCAAACACGGCCCATACAAATGCAAACCCGATCGGCCAACGTCCTTTCTTCCTTCCTCTCCCCAGTTCATACTCATCTCTCATATTTGAGCTTCAGGAATGTGCACGAGCCTGTGCACGAAAATGTGCACTTGCACACCAACGCCGATCGTCGATTCACGCCACCGACCATCCTTGCTTGTTTGCCCATGACCCTTCATCATGACCACCACCTGGAAACTCGATCAAAACCTTCGGTTCGAAAATTTTGGACTCCACCCAAAACTAGAAACGAAATTGAGTCACTAAAACCACCTCGCCACATCACTCACGAGCACCATCCACCACCAAACGTCACCTACAGCATCGCCATCGTCTCCTCCACCTATCACCCATATGTGCATGCCTCTCTCCTCCTCCCAATGTCGCCATTCCACTCGAACATGAGACCAATTGGAAACATGCTTAAACCCTAATTGGACCTCGTCTAGCCCCTATGAGCCACTAAAAATTATTGCGCTATTTTTCCCCGATGCGTCATTAACCCAGCCACCTCCACGTCCAGCGCCACGCCACAACATCGACCATGTCGCCAGAAATTTGCATTTCCCCCAATTTCGATCATCTCCAAATTCTCACTCCACACCACAAAAAAAATCCCAAACCACTTTTAAAAATCGAGTTTTTTTGACAACGATTACAACTGTGTAATCCATTTATTAATTTATGAAAGTCGAATCTCGACCCTATATGATCCATTCACTGTTAAGTATCAATTTCTCTCTCTCTACTTGCTAGACTTAAATGAAATAAATTTTAATATGTTCTATACTAAAATACAAACAGTTTATGTTTTGGTCTCAAGTTGTAAAACTAAAAGGATGATTAGATTTTGATTTTTAAAGTTAAGGTTTTAACTGTTTTTAACAAAAACAATATGTACAAAGAAGCTTTGGAAGAAGAAGTACAATATTTGAGTTACAGGTGGAAATACTCATGTCTAACACACATATACATATGCATATACACACAAAAATCACATATACATTTGATATAGATCAAAGATTCATTCACAATCACAATTATATATATGTGTATATATTATCCAGTAAATAGATGATAGAGATGTTTTACTCACATATTATAATAGATGAACACTGCTTCCAAGCTTTTGAACAACCCGATCTTCTTTTGTTTTAATGGCAGATTTGTTTTTTTATATGAGAACAAATATGGTTATATATATAGGAAAGGAAAGGAACAGTGAAACATACAAGGAGGCTATAGGTACACACTAGGGTGGCTGATAAGCATGTATAGGCTTCTTCTTCATATATATTTTTTCTTTTTCTTTTGCTGATTCGATTCATTGTATGCTTGATTTGATTTTATGGGTTGAATTGATTTATGGTATACTTGATTTGATTTATTATGTGTATGACTTGGTTTTTATTTATGTGTGGGCTTGATTGAATGTTTTGTGTGCTTGACTATATACTTGCCATCATGAAGCTTGTCTATGTATATATGTACATTTACAAATACATATTTTTTACCATATACCTATTTACATATTTGCATATACACTATTTTTATAACATATATACATACATATACATACATATATACTTATATATATCCTTGTCATCATAAGTTTGAAATTTACATCATGAAGCTTTGTATATATACATATAGATATTTTATCATAAATTTTGAAATGGTGAAGTTTATATACATACATATATATATATATATATCTATTTGATCATATTCAGAATCTATCATTTAAAAACTTATATAATCTAATTTATACATTCATATATCTCCAATATCTGAAAAATCAAATTATTCGACTTATAAAAATTAATATTTCAATATTTAAAATTAGTTAATTATTCTAATAATAGATGCTAAAATTCCCGGGTCGTTACACATATTTATGTTATGACTGACTTTCATATTTAATATATAAATATTTCCTTCTCTGGTTCCTTCAAATATAAGATTATTATTTTGATCAAATATGTTGCATTTATTTTCTTAAAAAGTTATATTAAAACCTTTTTCACACAGTTGACTTATACTTAGCAAATTATGTTTTAAATTTTTAACTAGTAAAACATTTGCCGATGATATAGCCTTTGGAATTATCTGCAAATGTGATAGGTCCTCCATCTAAGTAGATAATGTTGGTCATCATATCTTTGTTTCTTGTCATATGTTTTGAGCAACCACTGTCTAGTATCCACTTTCCTTTTTTCTTAATTGGTACCTGCAAAAAATATAAAAATGACGTTGGTACCCACTTTTTATTAGGATCCTAAGAGTTAGGTCTTAGGAAGCCAAATCCAAGAGGGTTTAGAATTCCCTTTATACGTAAAATCTTTATTTTTATGAACTGAATTTATAAAAGATTTTATATACTTATTTCTGATTAAATTATTATTAGTTTTTGGTACCCAAAATTTTATAGTATTTGTGTTGCCAATATCTTTCTTTTGAGTGAAAACCTTTGGTTTTGGTTTAGCTTTTACAAAATTGTTATGTAAATTGAAATGTTTATATGATATACTATTCTTCTTTGAACTAGTCTTTGAAGAATTTTTATATCCTAATCCATTCTTATTAGTAGTAGTTTGAGAATTACTGATAATTTTAGAAAGATTTTCTCTTCCTTTATTAAAATTAGTTACATTTTTAGTGATATTCTCTAACTCAGTTTTGAGACTGGTATTTTTTAATTCAAGAATTTTGAAATTTGATTTTAAATCAGGATTTTCTAAAGCTATTTTCATATTCCTTTCTTTTTGCACTTATACTTCATTTAATAGCAGAGCGAGTTGAGAAGAAACGTTAGACAATTATTCTTATGTATTAACAAGTTCTTCTTCTAGGATTTTCTTTTCATCTCTTAGCATATCAACTTCTATTTCAGTTCTGTTTAATTTTTCGAGTGCATCTTTATACTTTCTTTTAAGTTCTTTGAGTTTATCTAACAGTTATGAATTTATCAATTAAATCATCAAAAGTTAAATCACTTACATCATTAATTGAAGCCATAAAACAGACATTAGCTTATTCAGAATCGCTGTCTGTGTCACTGTCTGAAGATGAAGACGATTCTGAATCCCACGTAACAAAGAATGCTTACTTCTTTTTGTACTTGTCCTTCTTATTCTTGAATATGTCTTTCTTTCTATCAAGACAGTCTTTCTTCATGTGACCCTTCTTATGACATTCATAACATTCGAGATTCGAAACTGGCGGTTTACTGGAATTGTCACTCCTGTTGTTTCCAAATTTCTTGTTATTTCTAAACTTTAAAAACTTTTTGAAATTCTTTGCAATTAGTGCCATGGCATCTTCATCTAAATCTGAATCTTCTTGTTCATCTTTGAAGGCAATATTCTTTTTATCTTGGGCTTGATCTCGTTTTGCCTACAAATTAGCTTTGTATAACATGATATTTCCAATCAACTCTCCAGGTTTGATTGCAGAAATGTCATTATCTTCTTCAATAGCTAAGTCTTTTCGTTCCAATTTATCCATTAAAGGGTTTAGAATTTTTGAGAGAATATCAAAATCTGAATTTTTTTCTCCTAGTGCTAATAGTGAATGATGATGTCTTGGAATCTATAATACATGTCATTTATAGTTTCATCTAGTCTCATTCTGAAATTTTGGAACTGATTTTTAAGCATAGAAATCTTGCTTTGCTTAACTTTGTTAGTTCCTTCATGTGTGACTTTAAGAGTTCTCCAAATTTCATAAGCAGTTGTACACATGCTAACTCTATCAAATTCATTTTTATCTAACGCACAAAATAACATATTCATAGCTTTGATGTAGCATCTAACTTTTGTGTATTTGACCATTCTGCAAATGGTGTAGTAGGTATACTGTATTCACTTTGAGTAATATTCCATGTACAAATCCATTTTCTTGCATAAAGATTCTCATTTGAGTTGACTAATAATTATAATTCAAATGTTAAATAGTAGTGGTCGTGTAGTGGATTGACCTTCAACAAAACTTATGTTAGTGTTATTTTCCATATTATCTGAATATCAAATAACTGAATTATGGTTATATGATGGCCTTGCTCTGATACCAAATGAAAGTGCTGCTAAGGATCGTAATATGGAATAGTAACTAAGTTATCTACTAATGTAGAATAAAATATAAAAGGTAAATAGTAAAGTAAATGACACCAGGGATTTTTATACTGATTCGAACTCCCGTTCTACGTCCAATCTCAGACTCCTTCTAGAATTTAACTATCAACCCTCTCTTAACCTGGAGGAATATGTATTACACCACCCGAGCAACCGAATAGGACTTCTACTGCCTAGACAACTGAATAAGACCTCTACCGCCTGAGCAAACGAACAGGACTTCAACATTACGAAGAAATTTCTTGATTGATTTTTCTCTTTTGATAGCACAAAAAAGTCTTTAGAGTACACTCTTTCTATAATCTTCTCCTTTGTGGTAAATAGCGTAGTTTGTGAAGTTGGAAGTTAATTTAATCACAAATGAATTTGTGCTTGAATGTGCAAGTGATTAGAACGAGATTTGAAAGCAAATGGCAGGATATTTTAGATAGTAAGTATGTAAGAATAGAATAAGAAATTAAGTGCTTAAAACAACTGAAATGAATGCTATATATAGTGTTTAAGTGTTGCAATTCTTCGTGAAGAGTTACGATCAAAAGATACAGAAACAACTCTTGAATCAAGGGTTGTTTCTGTTCGTTGAATGGAAGTGATCATTTAGAACAATAGCGGTTGTGCATTTTCAATCGACCGAGGAAAAGATTTCAGTCTACTGAATATTCAAAAATTTTGACTTAAAAGTTTAATATAAAAAAAGACTCATAATTCAGTCGACTGAATAGGGTGGTTCAGTCGACCGAACCTTCAAGTGCACTATGCACGTGCACGAGTATTCAATCGACCGAACCCCTTGATTTAGTCGGATGAATTTTGTATTTTTGCATATTAAAGATCTTTGTAAAAAATTTTGTCAATGGAACTTGAAATAAATGAAGTACTTTGTATGTATATGATTTGAAAATAATTTTAAATGCTTGTGTGTGTGCATATACCACCTAGGTGAGATTTTAACAATAATCAACTACTAGACTAGACTATAGACAAACCATTAATAATGTTGAAACTTCTCTCTGAATTTTTGGTCTGCAATCTATTGTCAAGTAGAATAGCATCTTCTCCTGCAAATATGGTTAGTTCATATAATATTTTCTTATGTAGTTGTCATGATCAAAACATCAAAATACAAGGCTCTAACAATCGACTGTTGAGTTATTCGAGCCATAAAATGATGACTTCCAGAGCCATCAAAGGTTGAGTATTCAAGTCATCAACCGATGACTTCCATAACAATCGAAGGTTAAGGAATTCAAGCTGTTGAATGGTGACTTCCATAGCCATCGAAGGTTGAGGTTTTCAAGCTATCGAATGATGACTTCTAGCACCATCGAAGGTTAAGGAATTCAAGCTGTCGAATGATGACTTCCATAACCATTGAAGGTTGATGAGTTCAAGCTGTTGAGTGATGATGTTTAAGTTATCAAAGGATGAAGTAATTCGGCCATCACATGCCGAGTTAATAAAAAAAACATCTCAAGTCAATATTTCCAAGGAATCCTTACTATTGAATGATGAGCATCAAAACTCTTGGCACAACAATGAATCTATGACTATCCATATATTTTGAATGACACATGTAAAATATCTATTAGAGTTTTCTATAAATAGGTGTGTACCCCCACAAGAAAGGTGTGATTTACCAAATTGATCTTCTTCCTTCTTTTTATTTTACTCTTGCATATATAAAAAAGCTTGAACTTGAACTTTAATGGCTGTCAGATTAACTTAATCTTGTGACTTTACTTTCGAGGACTTTGGAAAACAACAATTTTCTTAATGACTTAGATGATGATTAGCATGCTTGAATAGGGAATCCATCTTACTCAAGTATCATTCAATTTCTCGAGCTAAAGGCATATTAGGCCGAACTAAAATTTGGCCTAATATAACCTTTAGAGGATTTCTTCTTTGCTTTAGCTATGGATTGCAACTCTAGGTGTAAGGTTTGTTAATGGATGAGATGATACATTTGCTAAAATCAGTGTAAATAATACGAACCCCTTAGGTCCATATTTATAGTAGAGAGGTGAAACTGATGACATCATTCCAGATCCACTTTTCCCTCAACTTGTTGATAAGTAGTCTACTATACTTATCCAGGTTCAAAAATTGAAATAATTTTCACCATAGCTTATGTAGGACCAAACATATATGTAAAAATAAAAAATTTATTTAATTTTAGCTACATTTAAATATTTAAATCTTGGCCCATTAATTTTACTAAGAAACCATTAACGTACGTAACATTTATACACATTTCTTCATTATTTTTGGCACTTTGAAATATTAGACTAAAATTATCTCTATAATAATTTATAGAATTTAAAATTTATTTCACTTAATTTGTTTTGGTCAAGTACCACGAGTCTCGGTTGTATGAATCGTAGGGTAGCTCTTAATAATGTTTAAACAATTTAAATATTAAACTCTATATGGACTTCCTTGAACTATAATATTGGACATGAACTCAAGTTCTTTTCTATCATCTAGGTGAAGTTATAATTCATAATAGTTTTAAAGCGGAATCCCCAAGCAATGACATAATGTGTATTATATGTCACTTCGTCAATGTTATGTTTCATAGACATCCAGAGTTTTGACAAAGGTTAATACTCTAATAAAGTCCATATTTAATTGTGAAGTTTAACTTTCGCGGTCACTTGGTTCAGTATGATAATAATTATGTTTTGGATCTGGGGAATTAGGTTGCGAATAATTTGGTGAAATTTCAAAAAATTCCATTGTAAATTATTGCACTAGATCTTATTTTACTATGAATTTTGATTACAGTAAAACATATTTAATGTTAATTTAACATAATGAGATATCTTGCAAACTATAATTTTATTTAAATTAGTTTTAACTAATAATTTGTTTAATGAACATCATATGTCCATATATAGTATGGAGAGATGATTCAAGAATGTGAACAAGAAATGTTTGGGATGGGTGCGCTGTCCATTTTGTGCATGTAGAGGGTTCGGGAAAATTTAAGGCTATTCAAGTACATGAACATAAAATTGTAACGGCCCGAAGATTTTTGACCCCGAAAATTGACACTAATACGTTCACTGTATAGAGTGCCGAGAAATCGTGTACGAAAATCCCAGACTGTTAGGGTTAAGAATAAAAAGAGATAGAATAAGAAACAGAAAAAAACAACAGCACAGAATCTCACAATCGCAGCGGAACAAAATATAATATACAATAGCAGCATTTTATACAAAGAAAAGCTGTAACTGCTAAATATAAACAAGTTATCAGAGTACAATCACCAATAGTAATCTGGACAGTTATAATAACCTGTCCCTAAATGCTGACTATATAGTTTATAATACACAACGGAATATACTCAATACGTCCCTGCCATCCAGCTCGTCTCCGAGCTCCGAAGCGTCCTAACCTGAAAATATGTAATACTCGGTCTGACTCGGGTATTACAATAAAATAACACCCGAGTCAGGCTGGAAACCAACGTGAGTAAAACCAACTCAACTTGAAATACTTAAGTTATAGAGCTTCTTTGAAAACCAAGGTAACTCGTACAAGCTACGAGTTTTCATCTAATTATAACCAACGCTTTTACAGAAATTCACTAATATCACAGTGAGGACTAAACAGTTACTTGTTTAAAATAGTTGGATTTGTGAAATCAACCCAATCCCATCCTATTAAACTCTATTATCAACCCCATAAAGTTCAAAGTGATTATCAAATTGAGGCGGTTCCGGATAACACAGATATCCGGTCCCGTTTTCTTCGAATCCAAATAATAGATTTGAAAGTGGTAAATTGTTTAAAATAAAAAAATTATTTAATTAGGGTGATAATATTCTTATATGGGAATTAATTACATATGTTTATTTCAAATAAAAAACATATCATCATTTAATCTACTATTAACCTTACTAAGCCGATTTCATTTATATTTTTATTAAGTTAATTACAAATTAAACGAATTTATTAACTAATAATAAATTATAAAATATCATTAATTTCTCATAGGTTTAAGTCAAATAGTAATAGTATGATTAGTTACCCATTAATTTATAAATACGGTTGAACTTAAAATTATGCATTCGAACTTCCTTTTTGTTAAAGAAAGAAAATGTAAATTAGCTTATAAAAGTATATATAAAATTCCATTTCTTCCCTCCCTTTCTTCTCTTTTCCTTTCTTTTATTTCTATTCTTTTCTTTTATTTTTCTCTTCACCCTTTTCTTTCCTTTATTCTTTTTCTTTTCTTTTCCTTTATTCTTTTTCTTTTCTTTTATTCTTTATTTACACTTATTTACCCGGCCCAAACCACTCCGCCCAAAATCTTTCCTTCTTCCCTTCTTCCAGTTCTTCCTCTTTGCTCTTTCTTCCATCCCACTTGTGCATGCCCAGATATGTGCACCTGCACATCAACGCCGGCCATCTTTTATTGTCGTCGACCCTCCTCACAAATCACCCTCGACCTCCGTAGCTCACCCCACCACCTAGAACACACAGCAAAAACCTCGTTCAAAAATTCGAACACCCACCGAAGCCTGGCCGAAACCATTCCCCCTTCAAACAACTCGTCTGGCCACCATGGTACATGAGTTTTCACCCAATTTCACCCTTAGCTCCGCCAAGTTTACCTCCTCCCTTTCCCCCCATACAGCACGCCTCTGCTACACTCACTTCAATACCATTGGCCCTGAACTGAAGCCAAAAAACAACCCACTCAAACCCTAAAATAGATTCGACCAGACAAATCACCAACGGGAAAAATCATACGCCATTTTTCGTGGGTGCGTTCCCTCCTGAACCACCTCCAGGCCGACCACCTTCCCACAAAATCGACCCGGCTGCCGCAATTACCCTTTTCGCCTGAAACCGATCATCTCATTCTCCCATCCTCCACACTTCACTAAAATATACCAAACGATTCTCAAAATTCACGATTCTCCACCACGAACCCGCCTAGATGATCCATTCGTCGACTTTTTAAATTTGGTTGAGACCATCATTAACCCATTCACTGTCATTTACCCTTTTTCCTTCTCCCTACTTGATGGACTTTCGTGAAACAAATTTTAAAAAGAACTACACACAAAAATAAGCAACTTTGATTTAGAACTCATAGGTTGAAACTAAACAGTGGTTGAGTTTTTGACTTATGAAGTTGTTTGTTAACTATTTTTAACAAGGAACAGAGTTTTCTCTTTTTTTTGGAAGAAATACAGGATTTTAATCATGCCAAACACATTCATACCTTATATGTATGCATACACAACAGGTGCATACACAGTCAACATAGATTAAAGCTTATCCCAACACAATCGTATGGATATAAATATAATATCCAGTAAATGATTGAAAGTGTTTACTCATATTTCTTTTCTTTTGAACAGAGAAACCTGCTTTCCTTTTTTCTTTCTTTGATCTCCTAATCCTTGAATGCCTTTTTGATTTTCTTTAAGTTTTTAATGGCAGCTCGTATACGTTTTTATTTCTTACCTTGTTCGAATGCAAAATGAAACAAAGTAGAGGTACTGAGGTATATATAATAGAAAGTAGGCTGCATTCTTTGTGTACAGTAAACTTCCTTTTTACTTTTATTATTTTATTTTTATTATATATTTTTCTTTCCTTTGATTTGAATTCTTATGAAAAGTTTTGATTTATTATATGACTTGATTTTGATTTTGTTTTGACTTGATAAAATGTTTTGTAAGCTTGAAAGGAAATTTGCCATGATGATGTCTCCTAGAATGTTTACATGTACACTCATTGATATAGATATATATCCTTATGTATATATTTGCCTTTCCCATTTCCAAATAATGTATAAATACATGTATGCCTCATTTATATATATATTCACTTGTATATATCTTCCATCATTTATATACATATATGTGTTTACACTTATTCATATACACATTTACACATTTATTCACCTTAAACACTTATATACACACACACATTTATATACATATACAATATACATTTTTACTTTTTCATGTTTACCCTTTTGTTTTATATATTTAAGTATACACGTGCTTATACATATATGTATAGACATTGATCATTACATAAGCATTGTTTTTATAACATATATACACATTTTCATACATACAATATCTTAATGAACATATATACCTATCCATATATCTTGTTGTCATCCTATATATATATATATCTGCATGTACTTGTCACCATACTTACATATGTATATATTTTCACATTATCCCCTATTTACATATTTATCTATATTTTTATGAATATTTTATCTTAATTTAAATAGTGGAGTTTATATATATATAAATAAAATTTTCTATAAGATTTATCATATCCAAAGATTTTATAATTCAATATTTATTACAGTTTTCAAATCAATATATATATATATATTCAGATATTTTAACTATCAGAAATTTATTTATTCGACTAATCAAAATTAATATTTCAATGCTAAAATCAGTTAATCACCCAATTTACCGACCTTTAAAAATACGGGTCGTTACATTCCTCCCTCTTAGAACATTTCATCCTCGAAAGGAACGAAGCGAGAAATTTAATTTAATATTTATTTTAGTTAAATTATTCTTTAAACGTTTTAACTCCTTATTCTTTTATTATACAATTGAAAACACTTTTAAAATTACATAATATACCAAATTAGTTTTATACAAAAATACTTTTCATTACTCGATGTCCAAACAAGTCCATCCTTGTTCTCACAGAAATTTAGTCATACGTTGATCAGGCGCGGGACTGAAAATCTATAAGTACTCAGAAGACCTGTTTTTAACATCCAGTGAAAATACTTAGAAAAACTTTTGCGAAAATGCTATGGAAATCATCACTCCCTCCATGTGTCGCAGTTAGCACGATGATTGCGTCGCCATCCCGGCGAAATCCATAAGAAAATTGTAGGCATCTACACCTCTCGACTTTCGCCATGGAAACTGCACAGATCGCAGCTACACCCAGGGTTGCGTTCCTATCACAGCAAAACCTGTGTAACCGTAGGCATCATCGCCCCTCGAATTACGCTGCCAAACAAAAATTTACCACATAGATCGCAGACTACACAAAGTGATGTCACTGTTCAAGTGGAACCAGTGTAGACTGTAGGCACTCACTGCCACACGAATTTCGTTATGGAACCAAACTACATAGATTGCAATCTACTGATGTTACATCGCTATCCCAGTGAAATCAAACGTAGATTATAGGCAATCATTGCCACTCGACTTACACTATGGAACGACGATAGATTGCAGTTACAACAAAGGTTACGTTGCCATCACGATAAAAACAAATGTAACGGTAGACATTAGCGCCACACGAATTACGCTACCCCAATCACAATCCTCAGGAACTAAAGTTTTGTCCGGACGTCCTCTGGGATCCAAATTTGGAACCCCCCTTAGGGCTCAAGGCAGAACCACCCAATGGATCTCCTACTAGAAGTTTCAACTCAAAATGGGAGCGCCTTTTTCCCCATAGCATTCTCAAAACATTTCATACTATACACATATAGTACCTTTTAAATCATACTCTTTATGTGTATCACCTATAAATCCCATTTACACAAAATCGATATCTCAAAATCGATAATTCTCAAACTTGGCTTTCCAAATTCCCAAAATTTGCTTTTTTGCCAAAACCAAAAGCCTTTAAAACCGAGGAGTTCCAAAACCTTTTCAGCTTCATTCTCATAAAATCATCCTTATATATATAAGATTATTCTTTCAACTTGAATAAATTTCGGATCATTTCATGCTTATATAAATTCCACTTTATCTTTCAAATATCTTTAAAAGATCATTTCTTCTGGTTATATTTTCAATAAGGGAAGTTTTTAATATATAACAAATATATATAACCTCATTAATGCCCAAAACAAAATTTTCAAGTTCAATTACCTCATTCAAAGTCATTTGTAACATTACTTACTCCTTATAAGTGAGTCTCGGTTATAGTACTATCCAATCTTCATTTTAAATCATCATATTTTCCTAAAATATACTCTTTTACTTCAAAATCATCTTTACCTCAATATTGCGATTTCGGTTCCAATTCAAAATTGCTTCGAATTCCATTTGGGTTATAACTTCAATTTATCCCAATTCGTATTTAAATCAATGATTTAAATATAACCAATTTTCACTCTGACCGGTTTGAGTTTAGAAAATAGCTTGAATAGTTTTAAAATAGTTAAATAGTTAATATAAGATAGTTTGAGTAATAAAAAGAATGGTTTGTATGGTAAATAGCTTGGAGAGATCAAAATAATCTAAATATTTAAGAAGATATATTTTAAATCGCTTATATTAAAATAGTTATTTGAAAATAGTTTCAGAGTCCAACTGATTCAATTCCCACTCTCCAGTTCAAATCACTTTTAATTTCCATTCCCATTTAAATTGATTCAATCCAGATTCCCATTCGAATTAACTTCGATTCCTATTCCAATTCAAATCAATTCCCATTTAAATTCAAACAAATTCAACTTCGATTACAATTCCAATTAATTCAATTCAATTCCAATTTTAATTAATTTCAATTTCATTCTCAAATTTTAAATCATCTCGATTTATATAAATTTGAGTTCGGTTTCCAAAATGTTGATTTAATCACTTAAATAAAATTAACCTTTAACATTTAATTTAACAGCCCAAGTCTTTAAAATAATTCAATTTTGAGCTCAATTTCCAATATTTATTTAGATTACTACTACTTAAACTTATGTGAGGTTTGAGTAAGAGTTCAAATCTTTTTAAACAAATCAATTTTTAGAATTCAATTGATTACCCCATTTATAACTTAAGTCTTTAAACCTGATTCTTTAAACAAATTCCAGTTGACAAGTTTGTTTTATCATTTCAAACTTTAAGTTCAAAATGATATTCCATAAATTCGATTTTATTTCAAAGAATCAAAATCATTTAAACAATTTCAGGATGAAGTTTTACTTTTAGGAATGGATGTATACCCTTTCAGTCCACTTCTTAATTTACTCGAAATAGTCTAATTACAGTTTTATATATACTATCAATAACAAACAAGATGGTAGCAGGACATGTCAAAGTAAACAAACATCCAAATTATCCAAAACACCAATCAATAGCATCCACCCCACATTTCCAGAATTTGAAACCCATTTTATTTCAAAAGCTGTTTTGAAAGCATTTACAAATATACATTCTTTTGCACTCTCATAAGATATATGCCTATTCTTTCACAATTTAATTCATTTAACTTCCATAAGTTAAATCTTAATTTCACCTAGAAATTTTCAATTCAGGTTATAAGTACAAAACTTAATCAACTTGTCCTGAGTAAATTTCCAATTCGTTCTATCCATTTATCCTTACTCAATTTAAATTTCCCATTCCAAACCCAATTCTTATTAATATCACTTCCCACTTATAAGTTCAAAAACTTATTTTTCTTTGGGTTATATATCTCATTCTAAGGGGGATTCCAGAATTCAACACCTAGTATTTATTTCAAATCAACTTTGAAATCACATATATCCACATATATACATATTTATCCCATCAAGTCACCCCTTTAAAGTTTAAACCATCCCGGGTTTCTTTCCAAAACAAGTTCATCTTCAAACAACTCTTGTTTTTAAAACAAAGATCTCCATATTCAAAAATATTCTAAAAACATTACTTATTATTTCCTTAACACTTTGAAACAATTCCAAAATTCTTCTAGGCTTAGATTTAAAACCTCACAATTTTAAATCCATTTCAATTTATAAGTCATACTTATATAAATTTTTACTTCCTTAAAACATTTCACTCTGTTTTATCATTGTGTATTCGTAATAACATTCTTTTATTAAGATACAATAACCAATTTATGGCAAAAATCAATATTATCGTATCTAGAAACCAAACATACCAATTTTTCACAATAATTTCCTGGGAAATTATTTCTTTGAAATATAATCAGGGTAAATTTATTTCATTACAAAACACTTTTGCAATTTTCGGAATTTAAATTCTGGTTTGAGTCCTCCTTTGATGCAGCCCAACCTGATATTAGGTCGCCTTCCATATTTCGCTCGGCCTTAAGTCGCCCGCGACCTACCGTGTTACGACCTACCGAGCTACAGCCCAGTAAGTTGCGACCTAATTCTAGCGAGTTAACGACCCAAGGAATCAAGCCCAACGAGTTAAGTCGCTCAGCCAAACGGATAAGCGACCTAACGAGTCACGCCAAACCAATACTGCCACATTTCTTTAGGTCTCCATCGAGCTACAACCTAACGAGCTACGACCTAGCGAGTTAGGTCGCATATGTCGCAAATCCTTAAGTCGTATGTCGCTTATGCTCATCTATGCCGCGTTTCCTTATGCCGCTATCTTTAAGTCGCTCACCATGATAGGTCGCTGGTATCTCATGTTGCTCAGTCTTTAAGTCGCTCCACTTATGCCGCTATCTTCTTTAAGTCGCTGATTCCTTATGTCGCATGAAGCTGTGCTGCAGAGTACTATGAGGAGTCGTTAAATTGTTAAGTCGCATGTATGTTGTATGGTGTAAGTCGTGAGTCATTGTAACTTGTATTGTTGATATGTCGTATCTGTTAAGTCGTGTATATGTTAACTCGTATGTCATTGTGTGGTTAAGTCGTGAGGTATGTTGAAGGTCATGTAATAACCTAGTGTTTGTATTTTCTTTGTTTGAGTCGTTAAGTCGTAGGTCGACTTATGTTAAGTCGTTAAGTCGCATACGACTTATGGGAGGCGTGAGTTGTATTTGCCTATAAATAGGCGGGTGTTGGTTAATTTGTAGGGAGTTGATTTTTGAATAAAATTTTGGTTTGTACTTTGTGCCACCATTGAAATTGGTAGTTGAGTGTTATCTCCTATCTCTACCTTCGGCATTCGAGTGCGCTCGAATCAACGATTGTTGAAGCCAATTCACGGAATCAAGTGCGCTTGATCAACGTTCGAAGAATTGTAGATCTTCTCTCACGGTATCGTGCGCGATCAACGTGTCAAAGTTTGCTAGAATCCGGTATCTTCGTGATCAACGAATTTGGGCCTTTATCTTGGGTATCATCAATCCATCAATTCACCAATTTATCATCAATACACCGGTTATTTCCGCTAATCGTGTGGGATCCTGGACGGATTCAATTTACAACGTCGAATTCGCTTCCTAGGCTGCATCATCCTTTAACTTAACTTATTTGTTTAATCCACTCTTATCAAATTTCTATTTGGTTATATACATATTTAACCACTTAAATCTTATAATCTTATCTGATTATAATAATTATAACCAATCACCTTAATATACTATAATAATTTACAAAAATTATTTCTTTTATATGTCAAAATTATTTAAAAATCATTTTTAAAATCATTATATATGAAAATAACAAGTACACCCTCATATATAATACACTTGTTTGCACAAAAAATGGACAAACACCTCAAAGTTGTATGATTTAGTAGATCTTATGTTGTTCTTAGTGATTTTGGAGGTTTATGCAAATATATGAAAAACAGGGGCTAAACTGTAAAAAGACACGCGGATTTATAGTGGTTCAGCCAGAATGTGCCTACGTCCACTTTATATGTTATTTCTCTTCTTTTGTTGTGATTACAAGTACAAAGCTTTGATACAAGTAAAAGAAAGTTGTTTGAAAGTTCCTTCCGTGCTTGAGCTCTCAAACCCGTCCCCATTGTTGTACCCCTGCCCCTCTATTTATAGAGTGAGGCTAGGGGTAGGGGTCTAGGGTATGTATAGTCGTTGATGGGCCTGGGCTGAGATGATTTGGCCTGGTATGTCTTGGTTCGGCATTGCTTGGACCGGTGTGGAGATGGACGTAGGTTGGATCGGTAGTAGTTGGTCCGGTAGGATGGAGTTTAGGTTGGATCGGTGGCCGTTGGTTCGGTAGGATGGAGTTAGGCTAGTCCGGTAGGAGTTGGTTCGGTAGGATGGAGTTAGGCTAGTCCGGTAGGAGTTGGTTCGGTAGGATGGAGTCTGCCGAATGGACGTGGCGGGATGAGAATGCCGGATGGGTTTCTATTGGGCATGGGAACCGAATGAAGTTCTGCCGAATGGGCCCTGGAGATTGTCAATGCCGAATGACTTTTAGGTAATCCTGGGTGGATGCATCTTGCTTTTTGGTCTTGAGGTCTTCTGGGTGAGAACACGCCCAACATTTGCCCCCCAAAGCGGGACATATTCTCGAATATGGCGTGCTTTGTTCGATACTTTCATTCGGCCCTTGGATACCGATCCAGATGGTCCGGTCCTGTCCTCTTGTCTATAAGTAAGGACCATATGCCTTGGCTATTTCCTACCTACCGTACTAAACACTTGTCTTTGCCGGATCAGACTCTTACCCTCGCCGAATCAAAACGTGGTAGCCGAATCACATCTGGTAACCGAATCAGATCTGGTAGCCGAATCAAACATTTCGCCGAATCAGTTACTTTGCCGAATCAGGTGAGTGAATATTCTGCCGAATGAGTTTACGTATTGTATCACTGAATGCCGAATGATCTTGCGTTCGTGCGTTTGTATGCCGAATGGACTTAGTCCTCCGATACCGAATGACATATAAACGTTTAATACCGAATGAGATTATTGAGTTGTTGTACTGAGTAAACATGTGTTTTATACTTTGAATTTTTAAGCGAAATTCCAGATTATGCTGCTTGTATGTTCTAACGATATACCTTTCCCATGTTTGCAGATAAAATGTCTCGAAAAGTTGAAACTCGATCAGATAAGAGGAGATCCGGGGGTGAAGGAGAGTCCTCGGCCGTGCCCCCAGCTCAATCAGGATCGGAGCGTCACGGGCCCGCCCCGAGGTCATTAGTGGATGGATATGGTCCCCAGGAGTTGCTGGATTCCCCGCCTGACTGCTTTCCTAGCTTTCTCAAAGAGGAGCAACTCGATGTTATATCTCGTTCCTTTGGGATTGATAGAGCCCTCATGCTGCTGCCGGGTCCAGGAGTCATGCCATACAGTCCTCCCGAAGGATACTTTGCTTATAGCAGGTACCATTGCATGTGTGGTGCTATCCCGCCTCTCAATGCTTGGATAGTCAGCTTCCTCACGTACCTGAAGGTGGCCCCATTTCAGCTTCAGCCCAACTCTTACGCCATACTGGTGAGCCTTTTCGTTATTTTTCGGAGGAAGTATGGTCGCGCTCCCTCCAACCGGGAGATCCGGTACTTGTACAATTTAAGGGGCTACAAGAAGGGGTCCCCATATATTAACTTGGAATCTGCTGTGACCTTCAAGCCGGTCCTGGACCTTTATTCCAAATTCAGCATGTTCAAGAAAGAGTGGTTCTTTGTTAGGGACGACTCCGTCTCTATCCGGCGCTTTACCTCTGGATGTAAGTTGATGCTTTTACTTATAATTTCTATCCTGATTGTGATGCTTCTTCTCATACTTTCTCATTTTTGCTAGCGACAGGTGGCTTTCCTGTTGTGGAGACTGACCGCCTGGTTCAGACGGCGGCGGAGATAGAAGGCATTCTTGGGAAATACAGATCATCTGCTTACTTGATTAGAAATGCGATCCTTCTAGAATATAACTTGATCCTTCCGCAGCAGTCTGTAGTTAAGTTGAGGGAAACGGCGGAAGAGAGGGCGGCTGCTCAGGCCAAGGGAGGCGTTGTGGCAGAGGGTGGAAAGAGAAAACCATTCACGAAACCTCCAGCCGTTGGAGGTAAGAAACTTAAGAGGTCAGACGGTCCTTCTCCCAGCAATTGTCCACTTACTCAAGGGGAGATAGACGCGGAGGAGGAAAGAGGTGAGGCGGAGGGCGGAAGTGACGTTGAGCGTCTTGGTGACGAGGGTGGCGATGGACAGGGTGGTGATGGTTCCAGGGCTCTGTCTTCTGGGCAAGTAGGCGAGATGCAAGAGTGGACGGATGATGCTCTCCGTCAAGCTTTTGAGGGGTTGGGTGATGATCCGGCTTTGGTAGAGAAGACCGGGGAGGCGGACAAAACCGGGACTGGTGCAAGTGAGTCTTCTCCGACTATTCCGGCCAAGGTGGCTCTGACGACTCAAGGTGAACTCTTGACCCCTGCATGCTTCACTAATGATAGGGACTTAGGAATATTTTATGACCCGCTCCCGTCCTGGAATGAAATCCAGGACTTATTGCAGTATCCCACTCCTCCCCAGGGTTTGTACAACCACAGCTGTGTTTCTTTTCCTTTTCTAACTTGTAATCTACCGCGTTTCTTGAATCATATAGTAATGTAAGATTATGACATTTGTTCTTTATATCAGGAGCAGGCAAGACGCCCAAAGCTTCAGACCTTCGACACAGGCTCGAGCAATATAAACTTTCCAAAATTTCTGCTAAGCCGAAGCCCTCAGCCCAACGCTTCGGGGATGTAGTCGGGTACCGTCCTCTTCTTGGGGTCATCGAAGAGGGTATTCAGCAGAGGAAGAGGAGTCATCCTTTATCCGAAACTTCGCTCGGTCCTCAGCCTCCGGCTCAGCCTATTCATGACATTACTGAGGAGGGTAGCGAGTTTGTACCCTCTCCACACCCGTCCGGAAACCCTTCTGTTATTCATATCGACCGTCCCGACTTGGCCCGTAATCCCTTCGCGGGTCATCCTGATCTGGATCCAGGTTCTCAGGATATTACTTTTGACGAAGTTACTGGTGAACACCTTCTCCCCCGTAACCCCATGGTACGAGTACTTGACGAAGCCAAGTCCTTAGACCTCGATCTACTCACCACTCGTATAGTCACTATGGGAGACGAGGCCAAAGCTAATATTGATCGGGTGGCAGAGGAGCCCAAGAAGCTGATGGGGCATCACGCTCGGCTGGTTAAGGCCGGAGAGGAGATAGGGAGCGCCAATATCCGACTTCGATTGGTGGTCTCGGATCAGGCCAAGCAGCTTGCGGATCAGGCTATCCAGATTTCTCAGCATGAGGCTGCTACTGGGCGATTGAGGAGAACCATGGAAGAGGCCAGTCGGGCCG
Source organism: Allium fistulosum (assembly GCA_030737815.1). Classification (NCBI taxonomy): domain Eukaryota; kingdom Viridiplantae; phylum Streptophyta; class Magnoliopsida; order Asparagales; family Amaryllidaceae; genus Allium; species Allium fistulosum. The sequence continues at coordinate 1,326,775,790 of CM060904.1, forward strand.
AATTGCGGAAAATGGAAGCTGCTTGCAAAGAGCGGATTGACATGGCTATTACCACGGTGGATGAGGTTCGGAGAGCGGATCTCGAGCAGGTGGAGGAATTGTCCGAGAAGCTTGAGGCTGCAGAGCTTGCTCAAGCTAAGTTGAGGGAAGAGATGGAGGCGATGCGGAGGTCCCTTCAAGCTGATTGCTCGAGATACAGACTGGAGAGAGATGCTGCCGTGGAAAGGTTGTCGGCCTCCGATGCCCGGATGAGGGAGTTTGAGGAGAACGAAGGAATGATGGATGACATGCTCCAGGACATGTATTTCCGGACTTGGAAGCAGGGTAACCTCTCTTGGATGGATGATTATCCTAGAGTCATGGCCAAGACATATCTTCGGGCTTTGGAGGAGGCTAAGGCTGATGCAGATAAAGAGGGTGGAACGGTCTTCAGTATGGATGTGGTCACTGCCCAGTTCACCAAGGAGGAGAAAGTGGCGGTAAAGGAGGGTATGCGGCTGCTTGCTGCTGAAGAGGCGGGTGTGCAGGTAGAGGATGACGACCAGGATGGTCAAGAAGCTAGTATTGGTAAGTCTTCCTTTCTAGTCTTTCTGTTAACTTGGTTACTCATCACTAATGAATCCTTTTTATGACCGGACAGGCGGGCAAAAGAACAAGGACAAGACTTCGACGCAACCAGCTCCATGACTGAACCTGAAAAATTCTTTTTGTAGGCTTGGCATTGTTGTATCTGTTAGTCTTAAGACAGTAGAGTAACCTCTAAGTTGTAATTCTTGCTACTTGTAATAACATTATTCTTGACGTGTACTTTTTTAGCTCAAGTTGATTTTGTCATTTCTTGAATATTTGTTGCTATTTCGACATATCGTATGAGAAATGTAGCTATGTATATTCTTGTAATTAAATTGTGTTTGATGTCAGATTCTGGTTTTAAATCATAATCTCATGACTTGCAATGTTAGCGTGTGGTGTGAAAAAATCAAATTATAGTCATGCATTTGTACATAAAGGAAGAAAATACCGCCTTTCATGTTCTGTTTGTAAATGGCAGTTTCGAATATCTTGTATGACCAAGCATGGAAAGCAGTTGACTGCCCTGCCATCTGATTGTGAATCTCTGCATCCATTGGCGGGTATCTCTTACCCTGCATCCTGTACTTTATGGTTTGTTATAGAGGATAGGAGGAAAGTTTTTCAAGTAAAATTGAAATATGTGAAATAGTAAAACTTCCAGTCACGGAAGGCCTTCGATGTGCTTAAGTTCGTGGCAAACGGGTTTTGTAGTCACTTTCCCTAGCTGTGGGTCTTGGAGACATTTGTCACCCATCTTACGCCTCCGCGGGGAGTTAATTCTTTTTTACCACAGCCGCACTTAAGACACACCGGAGCCGAGATCGCGCACAGTAACTACCCGGGCCATTATGGCCCGTACTCATGGGTATTATTCGACTTACTGTGGCCGGCTAGCGTGGGTGCCGATCGTCAACTGTGAACTGCCCCTGGCTGGCCACACCTTATGTTGGGGCTTATAATCGGTTCACAGTCGCCGGCGAGCCTAACGCCGTAATGAGCTGCCTCGGCTATAGTCGGCCTTCTCGGTGGCTTATAATCGGCTCATTACAGTTGGCTTTAAGGGCCGTCGCGAGCAATGAGTTAACCCGCAGCAGAGGGATGCTGGAGCAAAAGTGTCTCATTGGCGAGGGCATAGATTCGCATAGTACCTGTTGGGGCTTGTCCACGTGAAGTTGCATTGTGGAGTGCTTTGAATAGAAATGCTGTATGCTCAGGATTTTGTTCAACAGAAAAGGATAAAGTTTAACAAGCAGCCAAGATACAAAGGAACAAGTTAAAAAAGAGACAGGGCTTTTTTAAAGTGGTTCGGCACGAAAAAATGCCTACGTCCACTGATTCTCTTTGTTAATTAACTTCATATGGGCAATACAAGTTAAGAAAAGTATCGATGGAGGTGTTGGATGTTCCATGCCCTCTGGAACACCTCTCCGTCCACTGTTGACAAAATATAGGCTCCGTTGTGGAGATCTTTATGAATTACATATGGTCCATCCCAGATTGGGTCTAGTGCTCCGGGGCGAGGGAAGATTCGCTTGAGGACAAGATCCCCTTCTTGTAAGGTACGATGCTTGACTTTGGAGTTGTATTGTGCTGCCACCTTTTGCTTGTGGGCTGCTGTTTTTAGGACTGCATCATTCCTTCTCTCCTCGACTAAATCCAAAGACATGTTGAGGAGCTCTTCGTTTTCTTCTGGGTTATAGTGGATCCTACGGTGGGAAGGCACAATGGTTTCAACTGGGAGCATAGCCTCCGATCCGTATGCCAAAGAGAAAGGAGTGTGCCCTGTTGATGTTCTGAAAGATGTGCGGTAGGCCCATAGTGCCGTAGGGAGTTCATCCACCCAAGCGCCCTTTGATTTTTCGAGCTTCTTTTTGATCAGAGTTTTCAGAATTTTGTTGACTGCTTCGACTTGTCCGTTTGCTTGGGGATATGCTACGGATGAGAAGCTTTTGTGAATTCCGTGTTCTTGGCACCAGTTGGCGAATTCCTCGCTGTCAAACTGAAGTCCATTGTCTGATATGATTTTTAGTGGGACTCCGTACCTGCACAGAACATTTTTGATTAAGAAGTTGATAACTTTCGCTGAAGATACTTTATTTAGAGGTTCTGCTTCCACCCATTTGGTGAAATAGTCGACTGCTACTATAGCATATTTGGCGCCGCCTCGACCCATTGGCAGTTCACCGATTAAGTCAATTCCCCATACTGCAAAGGGCCAAGGGCTGGTCATCTGAGTAATCTCGGTTGTTGGTAGCCGAGGGATCTTAGCAAATTTTTGGCATCTGTCACACTTCTTGACGAAATCTAAGGCGTCCTTGCTTAAGGTGGGCCAGAAATATCCGTATCGGAGTATCTTTTTTGCTAACGTTTGCCCTCCGGTGTGATCTCCGCAGCTTCCTTGATGAATGTTGGATAAGATTTCCTTGGCTTCCCTTCCGGCGACACACCTTAATAATGGGTTAGAGAACCCGCGCCGATAGAGGATGTCTCCTTGTATTGTGTAGCGGGACGCTTTCCTCAAGATTTTCTTGACTTCGTTACGCCCGTCGGGTAGTGTGCCATTTTGTAGGTAGTCTCGGATGGGAGTCATCCAAGTCGCTTCTTCGGTTGCAGTTATCAGATTCACTTGCTCAAAACTTGGGATCATTTGCTTTGAGACAGTTACTGCCCCGAAGATGGCGACGTCTCTCATACTTGCTTGCTTTGCCAATTCGTCGGCCTCTTGGTTCTCTTCCCGAGGGATGTGTTTGACTAAGTAGTGGTCCAATCGGCTGAGAAGTAACTTGGTCTTCTTTAGATATGCTATGAGTCGTTCTTCTCGAGCTTGGAATTCCCCTAGTATTTGATTAACAATAAGCTGAGAATCGCTGTGAAGACACAAAGAATTGGCTCCGATCTCGATAGCAATTTCTAATCCGGCTATTACTGCTTCGTATTCTGCATCGTTGTTGGTGGCAGTGAACTCCAACCTTATAGCATAGTGCAGTTTATTTCCCTTGGGAGTGATGATTACCACACCTGCCCCCGAGCCTTGTTCGTTAGATGCACCGTCCACAAAGAGATTCCACTTGATATCTTCTGTTATTTCCAGTTGCTCCTTATCCTCGTTGGTAGTGAATTCTGCAATGAAATCAGCCATGGCTTGTCCCTTGATGGCGGCGCGAGGGTGATAGGTGATATCATATTGACTCAGCTCAATACACCATTTAAGTAGTCGCCCGGAAGTGTCGGGACGATGGAGTACCTGCCTTAGTGGTTGATCGGTTAGAACCTTGATGGAATGGGATTGGAAGTAATGACGTAGCTTTCGTGAAGTGATTAGTAAACAGTATGCTAACTTTTCAAGCTTAGGATATCTGACTTCTGCCCCAGTAAACCTTTTACTGACGAAGTAAACTGGTCGTTGCGTGCGGTTATCTTCCCTTACCAAGGCAGCGCTTAGAGCGTGAGATGACACAGCAAGGTATAGGTATAATTCTTCGCCTTCGCTTGGGGTCGAGAGTACCGGTGGTTTCTGGAGGTGTTCGATCAGGTTAAGGAAAGCGGTCAAGCATTCGTCCGTCCATTCGAACTTTCCTTTATCTTTCTTTAGAGCTTCGAAAAAGGGGACGCACTTGTCCGTTGCTTTGGAGATGAATCGGCTTAGGGCAGCCACTTTTCCATTTAGGCTTTGCATTTCCTTTCGGGTGGAAGGTATCTTGATGTCTCTTAATGCTCGGACTTGTTCAGGGTTTGCTTCTATCCCTCGGGCATGGACGATGAATCCTAAGAATTTTCCTGATGATACTCCGAAGGAGCACTTTAGTGGATTCAACTTCATCCCATACTGTCGAAGTACCTGGAACATTTCGCCCAGGTGGCTTACGTGATCTTTGGCTTTCCGAGATTTTACCAGCATGTCGTCTACATATACTTCCATTGTTCGTCCTATTAGCCCTGCGAACATCTTGTTGACGAGGCGCTGGTAGGTGGCTCCTGCATTTTTAAGTCCGAAGGGCATCACTTTGTAGCAGTACAAACCCCGGTCGGTGATGAAACTAGTGTGATCTTGGTCGGGAGCATGCATAGGAATTTGGTTATATCCTGAGTATGCATCCATAAAAGACAGGAGTTCGTGCCCGGCTGTGCTGTCTACAAGTTGGTCGATTCTGGGAAGCGGGAAGCAATCCTTTGGGCAGGCGTCATTTAGGTTGGAGAAGTCAATGCAGGTCCGCCACTTCCCATTAGCCTTCTTTACTAGTACCGGGTTGGCGATCCATTCTGGGTAAATAGCTTCTCGTATGAAGTCATTGGCGAGTAGATTCTTTACTTCTTCATCGAGGGCTGCTGATCGCTCTGCCCCCATACTTCTCTTTTTTTGTTTTACAGGTGCCTTGGTAGGATCAATTTTTAATACGTGGCATGCTATGTTGGGGGAGATTCCGGTCATGTCAGCGTGTGACCAAGCGAATACATCCAAGTTGTGGCGGAGAAAATCAACGAGTTGTTCCTTCAATTCAGTTCTCAGCTGCGACCCAATTTTCAGTAGCCTACTTGAGTCGTGCTTGTCTACAGATATAAACTCCATAGCCTCTGCAGGCTCGGCGGTGGCCTCCTCCTCTTTGTTCCTAGGGTCTAATTCATTGAAAGGGTCGCTGGTGTACCGAAGAGGAGGGGCTTTCTTTAGTTGCTATGCTTCAAGGCTTTTTGTGCAGAGGGCAATCTCTACACCTTTCCCTTTATCTCTCCTGTGGTTGTTGCGAAGTTCGGTTACATAGCAGTCTCGTGCAATATCTTGGTCTCCTTCCACTTCCCCTACTCCATTGTCCGTTGGAAATTTCATTTTCAGGCACCACGGGGCTAGGACAATCTGGAAGTCAGATAGGGCTGGCCTTCCTAGGAAGGCGTTGTAGGCCGAATGGTTTTCTATCAGCACAAACGTCTGTTTCCTTACAACGGAGCGGGGATGGCTTCCAATTTCAACGAAGAGGTCCAGCTGCCCGATGGGCATTTTCGCATCTCCAGTGAAACCGTGTAGCGGTTTATCGCAGGGAGATACATCCTTCATTGATAGCCTCATTTTGTCGAATGCGTGTTTGAACAGGATATTTACAGAGCTTCCGGTATCTACCAGGATTCGGTAAACTTCGGCGGGACCGAGTCGGGCAGAGATGACCATGGGATCCATGTGAGGGTACTGTCTTCCTTCTAGGTCGCGTTTACTGAATGTGATGTCTTCACTTTCTTTCCGCTTTGGGTGGCGCTCTTCTATAACCGTATTGACACAGTCTCTATTGTCTCTGAGCGACTTCCCGTATCTTTCCATCTCTTTCCAACTTCTGTCTGCGATGTGTGGACCTCCTGAGATGGTATGGACCACTATCTTCTCTTGACTAGAGCTGCTAGCGTTGCGGTCGCCTCTGCCGGTCCCTGGTGAGGGTAGCCTTGGGTTTTCACTGGCAGGAGCTGGAGTCCTGTCTTGACTTTTTACATAGCGCTCCAGTTTCTTTCTTCTGATGTGTTCCTCAATCAGATCTCGGAGATGATGGCATTCGTTGGTATCATGTCCGTGGGATTCGTGGAAGCGGCAGAATTTTCCAGATTTCTGTGCGCTATCTGATTCCTTCTTGTATGGTGGGCGTTTGTATCTAACTTCGCCTTGGGTGACAAGGAAGATGTTTTCGACGGTCTCGTTCAAAGGGGTGTAAGAGTCGAATCTTGGTCCTGGCCGATATAGGCGTTTTTCTACTTTCTTGCCCCCAGCATTGTCTCTGGAATCATTCCTTCGAACGTCCCTTGCCACAGCAGGGGCGTTGCCAGGGGTCGTCTTACTTTGCTGCCCTGACTGCTCCTCAATGGCAGCGTCCTCAAGCCTCATGTATTTCCCGGCTTCATGGAAGAAATCGGGTAAAGTAGCTGGTTTTTCTTTTGTCAATCTCCTAGCAAATTTAGTGTCTGGATGCACCCCACTGCAGAGGGCCATTAGGATAAGCTTCTCATCGGCATCCTGAACTGCGGCTGCTGCGGCGTTGAATCTGGTCAGGTATTGCTGCAGCTTTTCTCCAGGTTTCTGTTTGACGCTGGATAAGGAATAAGCGTCCTTAGGTTGCTCCACATGAATGCGGAACTGACTGATGAATTTTTCTTTCAACATTTCCCATGAGCTGATGGATCCTTGGGGTAGATGACAGAACCAGGAGGTAGCAAGATCTGCTAAGAAGAGCGGGAAGCATTTGCACAGCACCCCCTCTGTTGCTCCACTCATGAGCATGTGCTGCGTGTACCTCTGTAAGTGTACAACGGGATCGGAGGTTCCTTTGTAAGGTTCCATTGTTGGCATCTTCCATTCTCGGGGGGTGATAGCAACTTCGATATTGCGGGCGAAAGGGCTGGTTACCCTAGCGCCTATCCCTCGATCTCTTTGCTCCCGTTGGACACACTCTCTGAATAAGCGCGCCATCCTTTCATCAGAATTTGGAGCAGACAGAAATGAGTTTGGCTCTGTTCTGTGGGGTTGATTCCGTCCAGACAACCTGTAGGGATGGTATCGTCTATCATTCCTCATATTTTCCAGTGGTTGCCTTTGATCTTCTGGGAGCATGCTTGGGTCAGCTACAGTTGGCCCTTGCCTTGATCTTCCCCGGTTGGGTTCTGATCTTAGCACTTCCTCGGGTCCAACTTCGGGCTGAACTCTAGCTCGGCCCCGTTCACCGGTGTTTCTGTAGTTAGGCAGCATGACAGGCTCAGCTGCAGTTGACCTTCGCCCGGTACCTTCCCCGTTGGGTTCAGTACCAAACGTTTCCTCAGGCCTAACTTCGGGCTGGGCTCGGTCTCGGCTCCTACCACGGCTACTTCTGCCGTTAGCTCCTTCGAAGAAGGAAGATCTTTGCTGTCTCTGAGATCCTCCAGACTGGGACTCGCCCCATGATTCAGTGTTGCGGTTGGATTCTTCAGCGTCCCTCAAGCGTGACATGAGATGGTCCACCAAGGCTTCCTGCTGGGACGTGAAGTGGTTAGTTACTTCAACAACAACTCTGTCCAAATCTGCCCTAGTAACTGCTGCAGGCTGTTTTGTGGCAGGAGTGGTTGGGTTAGCCTGTCCTCCATTTGTTACCGTTGCTGGAGGAGGAGGATTCACTTGATTTGCGATAGCTGGATCAGGAAGGCTACTGGATGCGATGTTTTTTCCTTTGTTAACATCTTTCCTCTGTTTGGGAGGCATGTTTTCCAAGTGGCGGATGATGCTGTTAGGAAAACTTTGTTAAGCGGATGAAGCTGAAGCTTCGAGCTTCAATTTCTCAGTGAAAGCACCAAAAATGTTTGCACAAAAAATGGACAAACACCTCAAAGTTGTATGATTTAGTAGATCTTATGTTGTTCTTAGTGATTTTGGAGGTTTATGCAAATATATGAAAAACTGGGGCTAAACTGTAAAAAGACACGCGGATTTATAGTGGTTCAGCCAGAATGTGCCTACGTCCACTTTATATGTTATTTCTCTTCTTTTGTTGTGATTACAAGTACAAAGCTTTGATACAAGTAAAAGAAAGTTGTTTGAAAGTTCCTTCCGTGCTTGAGCTCTCAAACCCGTCCCCATTGTTGTACCCCTGCCCCTCTATTTATAGAGTGAGGCTAGGGGTAGGGGTCTAGGGTATGTATAGTCGTTGATGGGCCTGGGCTGAGATGATTTGGCCTGGTATGTCTTGGTTCGGCATTGCTTGGACCGGTGTGGAGATGGACGTAGGTTGGATCGGTAGTAGTTGGTCCGGTAGGATGGAGTTTAGGTTGGATCGGTGGCCGTTGGTTCGGTAGGATGGAGTTAGGCTAGTCCGGTAGGAGTTGGTTCGGTAGGATGGAGTTAGGCTAGTCCGGTAGGAGTTGGTTCGGTAGGATGGAGTCTGCCGAATGGACGTGGCGGGATGAGAATGCCGGATGGGTTTCTATTGGGCATAGGAACCGAATGAAGTTCTGCCGAATGGGCCCTGGAGATTGTCAATGCCGAATGACTTTTAGGTAATCCTGGGTGGATGCATCTTGCTTTTTGGTCTCGAGGTCTTCTGGGTGAGAACACGCCCAACAACACTCAACTCATTCTAGGGTACTACCGACCCTATCTCTAATCAGTAATCCCCACTAGAGCCAAGGTTCTCGCTTAACCTTCAGCTCTGATACCAAGTGTAAAGGCCCGAAGATTTTCGATCCCGAAAATCGACACTAATATGTTCACTGTATAGCGTGCCGAGCAATCGAGTATGAAAATCCCAGACTGTTAGGGTTAAGAAGAAAAAGAGATAGAATAAGAAACAGAAAAAAACAACAGCATGAAATCTCACAATCACAGCGGAACAAAATATAATATACAATAGCAGCATTTTATACAAAGAAAAGCTGTAACTGCTAAATATAAACAAGTTATCAGAGTACAATCACCAACAGTAATCTGGACAGTTATAATAACCTGTCCCTAAATGCTGACTATATAGTTTATAATACACAGCGGAATATACTCAATACTTCCCTACCATCCAGCTCGTCTCCTGAGCTCCGAAGCGTCCTAACCTGAAAATCTGTAATACTCGGTCTGACTCGGGTATTACAATAAAATAACACCCGAGTCAAGCTGGAAACCAACGTGAGTAAAACCAACTCAACTTGAAATACTTAAGTTATAGAGCTTCTTTGAAAACCAAGGTAACCCGTATAAACTATGAGTTTTCATCTAATTATAACCAACGCTTTTACAGAAATTCACTAATATCGCAGTGAGGACTAAGTACAGTTACTAGTTTAAAATAGTTGGATTTTTGAAATTAACCCAATATCATCCTATTAAACTCTATAATCAACCCCATAAAGTTCAAAGTGATTATCAAACTGAGGCAGTTCCGGATAACACAGATATCCGGTCCCGTTTTCTTCGAATCCAAATAATAGATTTGAAAGTGGTAAATTGTTTAAAATAAAACAATTATTTAATTAGGGTGATAATATTCTTATATGGGAATTAATTACAGATGTTTATTTCAAATAAAAAACATATCATCATTTAATCTACTATTAACCTTACTAAACCGATTTCATTTATATTTTTATTAAGTTAATTACAAATTAAACTAATTTATTAACTAATAATAAATTATAAAATATCATTAATTTATCATAGGTTTAAGTCGAATAGTAATAGTATGATTAGTTACCCATTAATTTACAAATACCGTTGAACTTAAAATTATGCATTCAAAATTCCTTTTGTTTAAAGAAAGAAAATGTAAATTAGCTTATAAAAGTATATGTAAAATTCCATTTCTTCCCTCCTTTTCTTCTCTTTTCCTTTCTTTTATTCCTATTCTTGTCTTTTATTTTTCTCTTTACCCTTTTCTTTCCTTTATTCCTTTTCTTTTCTTTTCTTTTCCTGTATTCCTTTTCTTTTCTTTTCCTTTATTCCTTTTCTTTTCCTTTCCTTTATTCCTGTTCTTTTATTTTCTTTTATTATTTATTTACTCTTCTTTACCCGACCCAAACCACTCGGCCCAAAATCTTTCCTTCTTCCCTTCTTCCAGTTCTTCCACTTTGCTCTTTCTTCCATCCCACTTGTGCACGCCCGGATATGTGCACCTGCACATCAACGTCGGCCATCTTTTATTGTTGGCGACCCTCCTCGCAAAGCACCTTCGACCTCCGCAGCTCACCCCACCACCTAGAACCCACAGCAAAAACCTCATTCAAAAATTCGAACACCTACCCAAGCTTGGCCGAAACCATTCCCCCTTTAAACAACTCGTCTGGCCACCACGGTACATTATTTTCCACCCAATTTCACCCTTAGCTCCGCGAAGTCCACCTCCTCCCTTTCCCCCATACCGCACGCCTCTGCTACACTCACTTCAACGCCATTGGCCTTGAACCGAAGCCTAAATGTTATCCCGCCTTTTGGCAAGGCCGAGATACCAAGGAATTGATCAGAAACCTAGAGTCGCTCGTTATGGACATCTAGTGCACATAGGTCTACCCTGGATATCGATGAATTTTGTCTGAGACCAGATTGAGCTACAATTGATAGGACACGTCAAGTAAAGCAGAGGAAACCAACGTTCCGAATTTCGGAGCAATCCGAGTTCGAATGCTCAAGCTATCGTCATTGGAAAATGGAAGAAGTATGCTTTAGTTCGGATCCTTCTACAGTTCGAATCCATAAAGCAAGTCCTTGCTTCGAATCCATTGGCCCAGAGTCTTGCCTCGAATCCATCCTCGAAATGCGATAGTTCGAATCCATGGGACAACCTTTATTCGACTCCATCGAACCTCCCTTGCTTCGACTCCATCGAGCAAACCTGTGTTCGAGTCCATCGAGGGAAAGCTCCTTCGAATCCATGCAATTGAATAAGCTTCGACTCCATCCCACGACCATCTTCGAATCCATCAACTGGGAAGCCTTCGTATCAATCGACCGAGGCCTGCCTTGATCGATACATAGAAAATATCTGTTCGATCGAGTCGAAGGAATATGCCTTCGATTCCATTGCCTTCAAATACCCCATATTGAGACAACTTCGAATCGATCCCCAGTATCATATCCTGATCGATTCGAACAAGCTCCTGTTCCATCGATTCGAAGGAGGAGAGCCTTCGAATCCAACGTCTCGAGTCCACCAAGTAAACGCGGCTAAAACTCAGGAGTCGACCCAGTAAAACTCGGAGGAAAAACCGGATCAACTCGAGAAAAGCGCACGCCACATCACCGCGCACATACACCTGCCATCGATTCGACCCTATCGATTCGAAGGGGTCGATTCGAACCACCATCTTCAGCCAGAAATGAAATCTTGAATCGATCATATCTCGAGATCTTTAAGTCCAAATGCTATGAAATTTGGACAGGAGCTAACTGGCAACCTAAGGAATGTCCATGCCAAATTTCAGCTCAATCGGAGCAAATCTTGATCGATTCGAAGCAAGGGTCGAATCGATCCCAAAGTGGGCCCGGATTTCCAAAGAGCAGGCATGTGGGCCCCCTCACGTGCCAGAACTGGTCTCCCCTTAATTTAGGCGAAATATCAGCCTCCTACACCTATAAATAGGACCCCTGGTCATTCAGAAAAGGGGATCTGGATTCTGAAGCGTCCAGACTCTGCCGGATCGAGTTTTGCAGCTTATTCTTACTGTTGAATCTGAATTCCAAGCTATAATTCGCTGTTGTTTGCTGTAATCACTTGTAATCATTGAAAGAGAATCAATAAAATCATCAAAACTTCATAGTGGACGTAGGCAATACGCCGAACCACTCTAAATTGCTTGTCTGCGTATTTACAATTCTGTTTATTGGAGTTTTTGTTAGATAATCTCTATTTTATATTTACGTTCTTCATTTTATCTCTTCAAATAACTCCCGAAGAGTGTTGTGCCCATTTTTGGTACAAACACTTTGGTGCTTTCACTGAGAAAAAACGCAGTTTTTTCTCCTGCTCTATGGATCTACTACCGTCGTTGGATTGCAAAAATCTAAGGAGAAGATCCAGATCTGTTCATAAGTAGTTCCTTCTATTCTATTCAGATTGCTCCAGATCTAAGAGGAACCACATTCATCATGAATTCCATACCCATATTTTCGAATCCAGAAAAAGTGCAATTTTTCGTATCCATGAAAGTATGGTGATTTTCGTATCCATGTCTACGAATCCATGAAAATATGGTATTTTCGTATCCATGTATTTGTTTCCAGAAAGTATGGTGATTTTCGTATCCATGTCTTCGAACCCATCTGGACCGAGTGTTCGTATCCATAAGCATAGCCTCACTTCGAATCCATTGTCTTCGTATCGATCAGAGACACAAGACCCTCGCATCCATCTACTTCGAATCCATCAGGACGCGCTCCTTCGTATCCATCACGATGCGCTTCTTCGTATCCATCAGGGTGCTCTACTTCGAATCCATCAGGGCGCGCTCCTTCGTATCCATCACGATGCGCTTCTTCGTATCCATCAGGGTGCTCTACTTCGAATCCATCAGGGCGCGCTCCTTCGTATCCATCACGATGCGCTTCTTCGTATCCATCAGGGTGCTCTACTTCGAATCCATCAGGACGCGCTCCTTCGCATCCAACTTCTTCGTATCCATCACGATGCGCTTCTTCGTATCCATCACGATGCGCTTCTTCGTATCCACCAGGGTGCGCTACTTCGTATCCATCCATTCACACCCAATTCGTATCGATACTCAACTGCAATTCGAATCGATCCAATTATGTCCAATTCGTATCGATACGAAATTTCAAAAAAAAAAAAAAATTCGGGTACGACCCAGATTTCCTAAAAAGAGCCTAAATAAAATTTTTTTCGGGGGAAACCCCCCGAACCCTAGCCGCAGCGCAGGGCACCCGCATTGTCGATTCAATCACCAATTTAATGAAGGAACATTCCATCCATGCTTCTGATTGTTCCATGACTGAACAAGACATAGGAGATCACAACAACAAATGTTGAGTTGCAATCAAGGAATGGGTAAAGAAATACTACTCAACCGTACTCCCAAAGGCTGGAGAACCTAGTTAGTATGCCAAGAACTGGGGTTGATTAATATATCATGCTTTTAAGGTGGAATGCAACTTCCTCCAATTGACCAGCTTTCAAACTCCTGAGTTGACAACTATGGTACGACGGCTGATATGACGACTCCCCTACACTGTCTACTCTACCGACTCAAAGCATAGCTGGTCAGTGCTGAACCATCTTCAAATGCCCGCATCTTAATCATTCTACGTCCACATGACTAAAAGCATGGCATACAACCTCAAGAAGACTTCCTTAATACCCTATATAGGTCCCCTATCTGGATGAAAGTTTGGGATAAACACCAATCTGTTAGCCCATTTTAACCAACTCACCGTCCTATCGGCATTGCACACAACTCGGACGCAATCATGCATACGTCATTGACCAGTGTTACAAGACCCCTGGGCAATAAAATGAGCCTGATCATAATGCCGATTGGGGAATCTTTCCTAATCGAGACCTATTCGTTGAAACCATCCTACATGCAGAACTTCCAATGAAAATTCAACATGTTAGCTATATCGGTGTGTTATGGAAATACAACCCCCGGCACTACCTCATGAAGTGAGAATTGCGCATGGCTTACACCAAGAGTGATGACTGCTATCAAATGTAGCCGTCTTCCCCCATTCCTCAAAGAACATTGTCAATCGTGGTTAGACATACCAGATCTACTTCTTATATTGTTGAAGTGAATGAAGAAGCTGGCAGCCAATGAATTTATCCAAAGCCCGCAGCCAGTTGCTGCCGATACCCATAAATGAGTTCATCACCGGCGCTTATTTCCAGACTTTGACAAGAGAACTGGTAGACCGCCGCCGACAACTGCACCAACATGTCTAGGAAAATTTTGAGTTGATGAATCAGATGAAGGATCAACATAGCAGGATAAGGAAGGGACCTGCTCCATACTCTAGATCGGAAAACTCCTCTTCTCTAAATGGCTACCGTGAACGCCAACGCCATAAGGCTTCTCCGGGAAGGATAGCTCCGACCATATATGAAAGCCCCATAAAACGAAGGACCGGGAACATCCGACCCCTATCGATCAAGGACTTTGATCAAATTGAACCATTTGCGTTAGACTTCCAACTGAGAAGGGATGGAATGATGTGCAATAGCGAGCATACGACGCTGCCTCACTTATCAATGAGATTTGATCTGATCTCTTTTGAATTATTTCTAATTCAATTTCATTTATGTTGCGAAATATGACCTACTTGAATTAAACTACTTGCAAATGATGCAGGTAACCGAGTACTTAAGATTGGGTGCAAAACAACCTCCGCGGACCATGATCAAATCATTGAGGTATCATCGTGATGAGCATGATTCGACCACTCATCGGCTACTATATGCCCCTGACTGGGGGCAAGGCATCAAAGTGAAAGAGACCGACAAGGTCAGGACTTTAGTACAAAGTGGATGCAACCGACCATCCACTCATCTGCCTACGCAATTTAATTAGGAGATGTAAGAAAGACTTGGAGTTATATGTCCCTACAATGCACTCTCAAGCTCGCCAAAATACTTATGCTTCTTCTGATGCCCAATAAGAACGAAACCACACTGTGGATGGACATGACGCGACCATCTATACATCAAATCTACATTAGACACTTGGGGTTATTTGAGAAAAGAAATTTAAAGTGGATGTGATTTGACCATTCACTCTCCATTTGCATCTGTGATTCGACAAAATGATAATGCCTTAAACTGACTTCATCAGGGGCCAACCCTCAATTTAAAGTCATCAACGACTGATTGTCTACTCACTAACCATCACGAGTTGTCATTCAACTCTCTTTCTTAGCTCGATCGAAAGAATGCAAAGTATAAATTGGATGTGACTCGACTGTCTGCTCTCCATTTCTTGCACCCGACTTAAGGGAAAATATACAACTCAAAGTGGATGTAGTTCGGCCATCCTTTCCTATGCTCGAGCACAAAGCTTGCCAGAACACTAATCTTAATCCTTAGGCCTGGCAAAAGCGGAATCCAAATGAACATGGACGCGATCTAACCGTCCATACTCTAAACCTCATCCTTTGTTGAGGGGCCTATAAGTGGAAGTTAATCGGGATCCCACCGATCACTCGCTAAGCAAAACACCTAGCTCAGGGACAAGCCCTCACATCAGGCCAGAAACGGGCTGATACACGACAACTTTTTACTTAATTCCGTACTCCCAGAGTGCGAGGCGGAGTATAAACATTTTCCTAAAACCCCAGAGTACTCCGAGAGCGCGAGCTGGGTACAAACTTTTAACCAACTCCGTACTCCCAGAGTGCGAGGCGGAGTATAAACATTCATCAACTCCGTACTCCCAGAGTGCGAGGCGGAGTATAAACATTCATCAACTCCGTATTCCCAGAGTGCGAAGCGGAGTATAAACATTCAAACTCCAGACTCCGAGAGCGCGAGCTGGAGTATAAACATTAACCAACTCCGTACTCCCAGAGTGCGAGGCGGAGTATAAACATTCATCAACTCCGTATTCCAAGAGTGCGAAGCGGAGTATAAACATTCAAACTCCAGACTCCGAGAGCGCGAGCTGGAGTATAAACATTAACCAACTCCGTACTCCCAGAGTGCGAGGCGGAGTATAAACATTCATCAACTCCGTATTCCCAAAGTGCGAAGCGGAGTATAAACATTCAAACTCCAGACTCCGAGAGTGCGAGCTGGAGTATAAACATTAACCAACTCCGTACTCCCAGAGTGCGAGACGGAGTATAAACATTCATCAACTCCGTATTCCCAGAGTGCGAAGCGGAGTATAAACATTCAAACTCCAGACTCCGAGAGCGCGAGCTGGAGTATAAACATTAACCAACTCCGTACTCCCAGAGTGCGAGGCGGAGTATAAACATTCATCAACTCCGTATTCCCAGAGTGCAAAGCGGAGTATAAACATTCAACTCCGAGTTCCCAGAGCGCGAACCGGAGTATAAACATCAACTCCGTATTCCCAGAGTGCGAAGCGGAGTACAAACATCCAACTCCGAGTTCCCAGAGTGTGAACCGGAGTATAAACATCAACAAACTCCAGACACCGAGAGCGCGAGCTGGAGTATAAATATTAACTAACTCCGAAATCCCAGAGTGTGAACCGAAGCATAAATAACAACTAACTCCAAACTCCCAGAGCGCGAGCCGGAGTATAAGCATCAAACAAATGCAGCTTCGAGGAGGGTGGATCCGTCCGCCTAACGACTTCGACCATATCTCAGCCAAGATACATCACTTGTTCCCGGAGTGCGAACGCAAAAAAGCAAACTCATAATAGACGTGACAGACCGTCTGGTCAACGAACTCCAGACTCCCAGAGTGAGAACTGGAGTATAAACATCAACTAACTCTGGTCCCGAGAGCGCAGATCGGAGTATAAACACCAACTGGATGCGAATGACCACCCATCAACCAACTCCAGTCCTCAAAACATGGTTTGGAGTATGAATACCAAAAGGGATGTGATTCGACTGTCCATCTATCGGCTATGGTTCCTCATCAAGTTCCATAGTACAAAAAGCGGATGTGGTACGACCGTCTGCTTCCCAATCTTCCCCTGACATGGGGGCACACTTAATACACAAAATTGGATGTGATCCGACCATCCAGCACTAAGCGGGCATGACCCAACCGTCCATGCATCATCTCTTGTCCCCGGCACGGGACCCATAACATAAATTTATAGGGATGCACTCCAACCCTACGAGACAAAATTCCTTCCTTGATTCGACAGGGAGGCATAGATTCGAAAAACGGACCTAGCAGGATGTCCTATTCTGAATTGATATTACTACCATCCAACCACAAATGAACGTGGCATGACCGTTCATATGCTAACTCTCGCCTGTGATCCGACGGGTTGTGCATGCAGCATGGATGGATGTGACCTAACCATCCGCCAATCAATTCCTTCCTACAGTTTAGTGGGAGAAGCATCAAACTAAAATTGTAATTTGATCGGCCACACTTCGGCTTTTGCCCTTGACTGGGGGCAGAAGTACAAATCACCGAAAGAAGAGAAATGTGACTCGCTACATCTCTAGCTTAGCATCCTTTACAACTTAAGGAAATGACTACAAGGAGACCTTAATGCAAACCAATCAGAATGATGCCCGAAGTTCTGGGCAATCACTTATATCGTACCGCCGGATCGACGGGCAATATCGATCTACACCTTTCATATCATACCATCGGATTGACAGGAAATGAGGTCCGAGCATTCTGCATCATGCCGTCGAATCGACGGTCAATATCAATCCTCTTCAACTACAAATCAATGTGACTCGAGCATGCATCGAATATCTTTGACCAGCATAGCATGGATAAAAGAATAAACCACGAATGAGTGTGACTTGACCATTCGTCCTTCGTCGCCTTCCTTCGATCCGTCAGGAAGAACATGAGACCAAATGAGCATGACATGACTGCATTTGAGCTGACTTTATCCCTAGATCTAATGGGAGAACGTAAATCGAAATGGACATGGTTGATCAGCCAACTCCCAATGAATGCAACGCGACCATTCGTTCATTGACTCTTACCATGATCCGGCTAAAAGAACGATTCGAAACAAGTGCAACCTAAACATCTGCACACTGATTCTTACCCTAGATTCGATAAGGGAAGCACCAATCCTGCATTAGATCTGACTAGACGATTCACTCTTCAATTTTTGCCCAAAGTACGGCGACATAAGCAGCGAAGTGAATGTCATTGACCGTCCAGAATCTAGCTTATGTCCGAATGTTGGCAAAGTAACAATGTATTCCGCTAAGAAAAAAGAACTAGAACATAATACAGGATAGGCACGACTCAGCCTTCCATTAGTTAACTCGATCCCATGGTTCAATGGGATAGAATACAAAATTGAAGCGGACATCATCTACCCTACCACTTATCGAGATATTCCCCAGACTTGGGGGCACGAACAAGAAGATAAGATTGATATGATTCAACCATTCGTCAGTCAACTCTGGTTCTTAAAGCTTGAACTACAGTATAGACACAGCTAGGACAAGACTAGATCGTCCGCGCAATGCATCCGCCAACCCGAGGCTGGGGGCAAAAGAGTAATTATCCGAGAGTTGACTATGACAACTTAAACCTATGACCCATGCCTGATATTCATAACAACTCTAGGTTGCGACCGAAAGGATGCCTAGAGATAGAGTCATCAGATTAATACTCAGACTTATGGGCAACTGATCATCATTCTGACCCTTCCGATGAGCAATAGATCGCAAGTACATTGCATGAAAAACGCATCATTCAGAAACGTAAGTCAATTCAAACTCAAAGATGGAGCCAACTATGTAGTAGCATGCAGTACAAGGCTAAGTTCTACTAATCCTTTGATTCAACGTCCTTATAAGCCTGATCATTTATCATTGCAAATGAACACATGAGGCGCCTACAACCCATCACGAGTATTGTAGATCAGATCACAACTCTGCACAATGATGACGAAAGAGTCAACTGTTTTACTTCAGGTGAATCTTGATGTGTTCGCTTGGACTCGATCTCATATACATACATACATACATATATATATATATATATATATATATATATATATATGGACTCTCGCTAGCCATGAAGGACTCTGCATCAAATGTCGACCCAAGGCATGTCTCGGTGAACAAAAACGATGCGACATGGATCCAGAGAGATCTGTTGTACTTAAAGAGGAGGCGAATCTGCTCAAAACCAGTGGGTTTATCCATGATGCCCTCCAACCAAAATGAGTATCCAATCCTTTACTTATAAGAAAAACAAACAGGGAGTGGAGGACATACGTCAACTACTCAGATTTGCATGGGATATCACAAAGCACATCTTTCCACTTCCAATGATCAACCAACTGATGGACCCGACCATCAGACATGAATTACTCACATCCATGGATGCAAACTCCGGATGCAATCAGATACTGAAGCATGTCCCAAACCAGGAATATAACTGTTTCACTACTAACCTGGGCCTATAGTGCTATGCTGCAATCTATAGATTCAAACTTAAGGACACTTGTGCTACTTACAAAAGGACGATTAACAGATCATTCAAAAATTAGATCGAACGATCGATAAAGGTAGATGTGGTTAACATGCTTGTGAGATCATGACTATCAAACAACCACATCGATGACTTGGCAGAGATATTTAGTGCTCTCCAGAAAATGCAGGATCAAACTCAACCCTTTAAAATGCTCTTTCATCATTACATCAGAAAGATTCTTTGTTTTCATCATCAATTCTCATGGAATCAAGACCAATTTCTAGAAAATTCTGATGGTTAGAGACACCCCTGTACCGAGGACAATCAAGCAGCTCTGATAGACCGCTTGAAGAGACCTTCCATTTTACCCAAACCTTTGGATCGCGAAGATTTGTACATCAATTGGGCCATGTCAACACACGCTATAAGCGTCGCAATGCTATGTGAAGATAAACGAATCCAAAGACTAGTATATGATGAAGGCTGGCTATTGACAAGCTCACCCCGTTAACGTCTATGTCGACCAGCCGTTACGATAGGTCCAATGGAAACCTTAGATGTCTGAAAATTTACTCAAATGGAGTATGAAGCTAAGCCAATTTGATATCACTTATCTCCCTCGAAGGGCTCTCCATGGTCAAACATTATCATACTTCATATCTGAATCCACCATTTCAGACGACTATCCGAAGAACAGTGGAGAACCGTCCAACCGATGAAGAACGTACACGGATGTAACTTCCAGTAATCGGCTTTTTAACGTCGAAGTTGCGTTGATGACTACTGAGGAACGATCAATCTACCACGCCCTCAAACTCAACTTCCCTGCAACAAATAACGAAGCTAAGTATGAAGCCTTGGCGCTCAAACTTACAAGAAAACTAGGAGTGGAAACTTTGCATATATTATGTGATTATTGGTTAGTAGTATACCGAGTCAGGGAAGATTATTCAACTAGGGGGCAACATCTTGCTCCTCATCCTAGCTG
Source organism: Allium fistulosum (assembly GCA_030737815.1). Lineage (NCBI taxonomy): Eukaryota > Viridiplantae > Streptophyta > Magnoliopsida > Asparagales > Amaryllidaceae > Allium > Allium fistulosum. The sequence continues at coordinate 1,326,795,887 of CM060904.1, forward strand.
GGTCCAAAAGCTACTAGTCGACTTCGACTATTACACCATTACACACATCCTCGGAGGGCCAAATGAAAAAACTAAGTCACTGGCCAAGCTAGCCAGTTCCGGGGATGCATGGCAAAAAACACTTTATCCCAGTTGAAATGCTTATTATTCCAAGCATTGACATATGAAGATCAACTAGATCTTAGAGATGGATCTAGGAGAAGAATCATGGATGACTCCTATCAAAGATTATCCACAATCGGGGATTCTTATTGAATAAACGAATAAGGAATGGCATAACCTCCGTGAAGCATCACTGCATGATTATGTCTGGATTGTTTGACTCTATCGATACAAAGCATTACTTTTGTATCCATCGATCCGAGATCCAATATTACGTATCCACCGATACGAAGCATACATTCCAACCCTTCACATCGATTCAGGAGAGGATCGTTACGAAGGAGCATTCAAAAACAACCATCGAACGTTGCTACAACTTGAATTTCATTTCGATCCAGGAGAGGATCGATACGAAACTCAATCCAAACAAAAACTAAAGAACTTGACAATGACTCGTGAACGTGCAAACGTTAACGGGAACCAGGTTAACATGCGTACATGTATGACAGACTAACATTCAATTTTTAAAATTTACAGGAATTGAATGCTTACCTCATGGCAATTACAACAGTGAACAACAAATCGCTAGCACTCGACACTCAATTACAACAATGCACTACATAATCATAGACAATCATCAAAGCGATGTTTTAACTCGAATCTCAAGTTGATTCAGGAGAGGATCGATGCGGACTTCGATAACAAACTGAACAGCAACGACTTGCAACCACGCAACACTAACAAAAGTCAAGATGACACATATATGCATATATGTCTGACTAATATTTGATCTTTGACATTCACAGGGATCAAATGCTCATCTCGTCGTGAACCCGACAGTAAGCAGCTGATCACTATCACACAGCAGTCAGTTACAGAAATACAGAGTACAACTTTCAACGAAAGATATGATAATTGTTCAGAGAGAAATTGCAGCTCTTCAAAGCACGTCATGTTTCCACAAGACGTACTTTGGGGGGCAAATGTTATCCCGCCTTTTGGCAAGGCCGAGATACCAAGGAATTGATCAGAAACCTAGAGTCGCTCGTTATGGACATCTAGTGCACATAGGTCTACCCTGGATATCGATGAATTTTGTCTGAGACCAGATTGAGCTACAATTGATAGGACACGTCAAGTAAAGCAGAGGAAACCAACGTTCCGAATTTCGGAGCAATCCGAGTTCGAATGCTCAAGCTATCGTCATTGGAAAATGGAAGAAGTATGCTTTAGTTCGGATCCTTCTACAGTTCGAATCCATAAAGCAAGTCCTTGCTTCGAATCCATTGGCCCAGAGTCTTGCCTCGAATCCATCCTCGAAATGCGATAGTTCGAATCCATGGGACAACCTTTATTCGACTCCATCGAACCTCCCTTGCTTCGACTCCATCGAGCAAACCTGTGTTCGAGTCCATCGAGGGAAAGCTCCTTCGAATCCATGCAATTGAATAAGCTTCGACTCCATCCCACGACCATCTTCGAATCCATCAACTGGGAAGCCTTCGTATCAATCGACCGAGGCCTGCCTTGATCGATACATAGAAAATATCTGTTCGATCGAGTCGAAGGAATATGCCTTCGATTCCATTGCCTTCAAATACCCCATATTGAGACAACTTCGAATCGATCCCCAGTATCATATCCTGATCGATTCGAACAAGCTCCTGTTCCATCGATTCGAAGGAGGAGAGCCTTCGAATCCAACGTCTCGAGTCCACCAAGTAAACGCGGCTAAAACTTAGGAGTCGACCCAGTAAAACTCGGAGGAAAAACCGGATCAACTCGAGAAAAGCGCACGCCACATCACCGCGCACATACACCTGCCATCGATTCGATCCTATCGATTCGAAGGGGTCGATTCGAACCACCATCTTCAGCCAGAAATGAAATCTTGAATCGATCATATCTCGAGATCTTTAAGTCCAAATGCTATGAAATTTGGACAGGAGCTAACTGGCAACCTAAGGAATGTCCATGCCAAATTTCAGCTCAATCGGAGCAAATCTTGATCGATTCGAAGCAAGGGTCGAATCGATCCCAAAGTGGGCCCGGATTTCCAAAGAGCAGGCATGTGGGCCCCCTCACGTGCCAGAACTGGTCTCCCCTCAATTTAGGCGAAATATCAGCCTCCTACACCTATAAATAGGACCCCTGGTCATTCAGAAAAGGGGATCTGGATTCTGAAGCGTCCAGACTCTGCCGGATCGAGTTTTGCAGCTTATTCTTACTGTTGAATCTGAATTCCAAGCTATAATTCGCTGTTGTTTGCTGTAATCACTTGTAATCATTGAAAGAGAATCAATAAAATCATCAAAACTTCATAGTGGACGTAGGCAATACGCCGAACCACTCTAAATTGCTTGTCTGCGTATTTACAATTCTGTTTATTGGAGTTTTTGTTAGATAATCTCTATTTTATATTTACGTTCTTCATTTTATCTCTTCAAATAACTCCCGAAGAGTGTTGTGCCCATTTTTGGTACAAACACTAAAAAAAACCCACTCAAACACTAAAATAGCTTCGACCGGACAAATCACCAACGGGAAAAATCATACGCCATTTTTCGTCGGTGCGTTCCCTCCTGAACCACCTCCAGGCCGACCACCTTCCCAGGAAATCGATCCGGCTGCCGCAATTACCCTTTTCGCACAAAACTGATCATCTCATTCTCCCATCCTCTACACTTCATTAAAATAGTGGAGTTTATATACATATATATATATATATATATATATTATTTTCTATAAGCTTTATCATATCCAGAGATTTTATAATTCAATATTTATTACAGTTTTCAAATCAATATACATATATATATATATATTCAAATATTTTAACTATCAGAAATTTATTTATTCGACTAATCAAAATTAATATTTCAATGATAAAATCAGTTAATCACCTAATTTACCGACCTTTAAAAATACGGGTCGTTACATTCCTCCCTCTTAGAACTTTTCATCCTCGAAAGGAACGAAGCGAGAAATTTAATTTAATATTTATTTTAGTTAAATTATTCTTTAAACGTTTTAACTCCTTATTCTTTTATTATACAATTGAAAACACTTTTAAAATTTCATAATATACCAAATTAGTTTAATACAAAAATACTTTTCATTACTCGATGTCCAAACAAGTCCATCCTTGTTCTCATAGAAATTTAGTCATATGTTGATCAGGCGCGGGACTGAAAATTTATAAGTACTCAGAAGACCCGTTTTTAACATCCAGTGAAATTACTTAGAAAAACTTTTGCGAAAATGCTATGGAAATCATCACTCCCTCCATGTGTCGCAGTTAGCACGATGATTGCGTCGCCATCCCGGCGAAATCCATAAGAAAATTGTAGGCATCTACACCTCTCGACTTTCGCCATGGAAACTGCATAGATCGCAGCTACACCCAAGGTTGCGTTCCTATCACAGCAAAACCTGTGTAACTGTAGGCATCATCGCCCCTCGAATTACGCTGCCAAACGAAAATTTACCACATAGATCGTAGACTACACAAAGTGATGTCACTGTTCCAGTGGAACCAGTGTAGACTGTAGGCACTCACTGCCACACGAATTTCGTTATGGAACCAAACTACATAGATTGCAAACTACCGACGTTACATCGCTATCCCAGCGAAATCAAACGTAGATTGTAGGCAATCATTGCCACTTGACTTACGCTATGGAACGGCGATAGATTGTAGTTACAACAAAGGTTACGTTGCCATCACGACAAAAACCAATGTAACTATAGACATCAGCGCCACACGAATTACGCTACCCCAATCACAATCCTCAGGAACTAAAGTTTTGTCCGGACGTCCTCTGGGATCCAAATTTGGAACCCCCCTTAGGGCTCAAGGCAGAACCACCCAATGGATCTCCTACTAGAAGTTTCAACTTTAAATGGGAGCGCCTTTTCCCCTATAGCATTCTCAAAACATTTCATACTATACACATATAGTACCTTTCAAATCATACTCTTCATGTGTATCACCTATAAATCCCATTTACACAAAATCAATATCTCAAAATCGATAATTCTCAAACTTGGCTTTCCAAATTCCCAAAATTTGCTTTTTTGCCAAAACCAAAAGCCTTTAAAACCAAGGAGTTCCAAAACCTTTTCAGCTTCATTCTCATAAAATCATCCTTATATATATAAGATTATTCTTTCAACTTGAATAAATTTCGGATCACTTCATGCTTATATAAATTCCACTTTATCTTTCAAATATCTTTAAAAGATCATTTCTTCTGGTTATATTTTCAATAAGGGAAGTTTTTAATATATAACAAATATATATAACCTCATTAATGCCCAAAACAAAATTTTCAAGTTCAATTACCTCATTCAAAGTCATTTGTAACATTACTTACTCCTTATAAGTGAGTCTCGGTTATAGTACTATCCAATCTTCATTTTAAATCATCATATTTTCCTAAAATATACTCTTTTACTTCAAAATCATCTTTAACTCAATATTGCGATTTCGGTTCCAATTCAAAATTGCTTCGAATTCCATTTGGGTTATAACTTCAATTTATCCCAATTCGTATTTAAATCAATGATTTAAATATAACCAATTTTCACTCTGACCTGTTTGAGTTTAGAAAATAGCTTGAATAGTTTTAAAATAGTTAAATAGTTAATATAAGATAGTTTGAGTAATAAAAAGAATGGTTTGTATGGTAAATAGCTTGGAGAGATCAAAATAATCTAAATATTTAAGAAGATAGATTTTAAATCGCTTATATTAAAATAGTTATTTGAAAATAGTTTCAGAGTCCAACTAATTCAATTCCCACTCTCCAGTTCAAATCACTTTTAATTTCCATTCCCATTTAAATTGATTCAATCCAGATTCCCATTCGAATTAACTTCGATTCCTATTCCAATTCAAATCAATTCCCATTTAAATTCAAACAAATTCAACTTCGATTACAATTCCAATTAATTCAATTCAATTCCAATTTTAATTAATTTCAATTTCATTCTCAAATTTTAAATCATCTCGATTTATATAAATTTGAGTTCGGTTTCCAAAATGTTGATTTAATCACTTAAATCAAATTAACCTTTAACATTTAATTTAACAACCCAAGTCTTTAAAATAATTCAATTTTGAGCTCAATTTCCAATATTTATTTAGATTACTACTACTTAAACTTATGTGAGGTTTGAGTAAGAGTTCAAATCTTTTTAAACAAATCAATTTTCAGAATTCAATTGATTACCCTATTTATAACTTAAGTCTTTAAACCTGATTCTTTAAACAAATTCCAGTTGACAAGTTTGTTTTATCATTTCAAACTTTAAGTTCAAAATGATTCCATTTCCATAAATTCGATTTTATTTCAAAGAATCAAAATCATTTAAACAATTTCAGGATGAAGTTTTACTTTTAGGAATGGATGTATACCCTTTCAGTCCACTTCTTAATTTACTCGAAATAGTCTAATTACAGTTTTATATATACTATCAATAACAAACAGGATGGTAGCAGGACATGTCAAAGTAAACAAACATCCAAATTATCTAAAACACCAATCAATAGCATCCACCCCACATTTCCAGAATTTGAAACCCATTTTTATTTCAAAAGCTGTTTTGAAATCATTTACACATATACATTCTTTTGCACTCTCATCAGATATATGCCTATTCTTTCACAATTTAATTCATTTAACTTCCATAAGTTAAATCTTAATTTCACCTTGAAATTTTCAATTCAGGTTATAAGTACAAAACTTAATCAACTTGTCCCGAGTAAATTTCCAATTTGTTCTATCCATTTATCCTTACTCAATTTAAATTTCCCATTCCAAACCCAATTCTTATTAATATTACTTCCCACTTATAAGTTCAAAAACTTATTTTTCTTTGGGTTATATATCTCATTCTAAGGGGGATTCCAGAATTCAACACCTAGTATTTATTTCAAATCAACTTTGAAATCACATATATCCACATATATACATATTTATCCCATCAAGTCACCCCTTTAAATTTTAAACCATCCTGGGTTTCTTTCCAAAACAAGTTCATCTTCAAACAACTCTTGTTTTTAAAACAAAGATCTCCATATTCAAAAATATTCTAAAAACATTACTTATTATTTCCTTAACACTTTGAAACAATTCCAAAATTCTTCTAGGCTTAGATTTAAAACCTCATAATTTTAAATCCATTTCAATTTATAAGTCATACTTATATAAATTTTTACTTCCTTAAAACATTTCACTCTGTTTTATCATTGTGTATTCGTAATAACATTCTTTTATTAAGATACAATAACCAATTTATGGCAAAAATCAATATTATCATATCTAGAAACCAAACACACCAATTTTTCACAATAATTTCCTAGAAGATTATTTCTTTGAAATATAACCAGGGTAAATTTATTTCATTACAAAACACTTTTGCAATTTTCAGAATTTAAATTCTGGTTTGAGTCCTCCTTTGATGCAGCCCAGCCTGATATTAGGTCGCCTTCCATATTTCGCTCGGCCTTAAGTCGCCCGCGACCTACCGAGTTACGACGTACCGAGCTACAGCCCAGTGAGTTGCGATCTAATTCTAGCGAGTTAACGACCCAAGGAATCAAGCCCAACGAGTTAAGTCGCTCAGCCAACCGGATAAGCGACCTAACGAGTCGCGCCAAACCAATACTACCACATTTCTTTAGGTCGCCAGCGAGCTACGACCTAGCGAGTTAGGTCGCATATGTCGCAAATCCTTAAGTCGTATGCCGCTTATGCTCATCTATGTCGCGTTTCCTTATGCCGCTATCTTTAAGTCGCTTACCATGATAGGTCGCTGGTATCTCATGTTGCTCAGTCTTTAAGTCGCTCTAGTTATGCCGCTATCTTCTTTAAGTCGCTGATTCCTTATGTCGCATGAAGCTGTGCTGCAGAGTACTATGAAGAGTCGTTAAATTGTTAAGTCGCATGTATGTTGTATGGTGTAAGTTGTGAGTCGTTGTAACTTGTATTGTTGATATGTCGTATCTGTTAAGTCGTGTATATGTTAACTCGTATGTCGTTGTGTAGTTAAGTCGTGAGGTATGTTGAAGGTCATGTAACGACCTAGTGTTTGTATTTTCTTTGTTTGAGTCGTTAAGTCATAGGTCGACTTATGTTAAGTCGTTAAGTCGCATACGACTTATGGGAGGCGTGAGTTGTATTTGCCTATAAATAGGCGGGTGTTGGTTCATTTGTAGGGAGTTGATTTTTGAATAAAATTTTGGTTTGTGCTTTGTGCCACCATTGAAATTGGTAGTTGAGTGTTATCTCCTATCTCCACCTTCGGCATTCGAGTGCGCTCGAATCAACGATTGTTGAAGCCAATTCACGGAATCAAGTGCGCTTGATCAACGTTCGAAGAATTGTAGATCTTCTCTCACGGTATCGGCGCGATCAACGTGTCGAAGATTGCTAGAATCCGGTATCTTCATGATCAACGGATTTGGGCCTTTATCTTGGGTATCATCAATCCATCAATTCACTAGTTTATCATCAATTCACCGATTATTTCTGCTAATCGTGTGAGATCCTGGACGGATTCAATTTACAATGTCGAATTCGCTTCCTAGGCTGCATCAGTTTGGTATCAGAGCTAGATCGCAAGAAGTTTGCATCATTTGGAGAATTGGGTTTCGAGAATTTGAAGTTTTAAGATCGGATTTGCATTGTTGAGAAGTTTGGTGTTCATCATGTTCATCATGAAGTTGCAACAAGTTGGGAGTTTCGATCCATATCATTTTGGATCAAAGTTCGGAAAGTGTTTGAATTTTGCTCATTGGGATTTTTGCATGCCGAAGTGTGAAGTTTGAATTTTTGAAGATTTGTTTGAAGTTCAACCATGCCACCGAGACGAGCTCAACGTCATCGCAATGTTGATGCTTTGTATGGAAGAGAAGAGGTCGATGAAATGGAACAACGAATCAATGAGAATTTCAATGAGAAGTTGAATGAGGGGATTAGTCGATTAGAGAGAATGATGCTTGAAATGAATCAAAGTAGAAGAAGGGTTTCACCTGAATCGAGCCATGGGGGAAATAGAGTTTCACCACATTCAGATCGGGAGAGAAGAGAAGATCATCATCGTAGAAATGTTGACGATCGTGATAGGGATGTTGATGATCGAAATCAGAGAGATGTGGATGATCGTGATCGGAGGAATGTAGATCGAAGGGATGTTGGTGGTAGAAATGGTGGTGGTAGAGATGTTGGTGGTCATGATCGACATCGATATGCATCAGAGTTTGATGAGGAATTTGATGGTGGTAGTGTTCATGGTCGAAATCGAAACCAAGGAAGAAATCATTCAGAGTATGATCACAAATGGGAGTCCGGAATGAAAATTGAAATTCCAGAGTTTAAGGGTGGTATGCAGGCTGAAGAATTTCTAGATTGGTTATCTAATGTCGAAGAGATCTTTGATTTCAAGGAGGTTCCGGAAGATCGTCGAGTGAAGTTGGTTGCTACTAGGTTGAGAGGGAGAGCTATGGCGTGGTGGCAGCAAACCAAACTTACACGAGAACGGATGAGGAAGTCTAAGATTATTTCTTGGGAGAAAATGAAGAAGATGATGAAGGCTACATTCTTGCCTTACAATTATCAATCACTCATGTATCAGAGGTTGCAGAATCTGAGGCAAGGGACGAAGACTGTTAATGATTATGCTGATGAGTTTTATCAACTGATTGCTCGAAATGACATTATGGAGACGGAGGAACAATTGACTGCTAGGTTTGTTGGGGGGTTGAGGATCCAGATCCAGGATATGGTAAATATGTTTGACCCTAGATCTGTAGCTGAAGCGCACCAGAAGGCGTTGGCTTGGGAGAAGCAGGGAAGACGAGGAGGTGGTGTGTTTCCAAGTTCCAATACTCAGAGCAAGGGAGCTAGTGGGAGTTCCAATGTTTCTAAAACTTTCAGTAAACCAGTTGTGAATGAAGTTGCAAAGGCAAAAGTCAACAATAGTTTCAAGTGTTATAATTGCCAGGAAGTGGGTCACAAGAGTAATGAATGCCCGAAACCGAAGAGGCGAGCTATGATTGCTGAAGAGGAAGGTGAGGATGTTGATGAAGGTTATTCTAGTCCAGTTGAGGAGGATGAATATCACGTCGGGAGATGAAGGATGTAATCTAATGTTGAGGAGATCATGTTTGACACCGAAGCAGGAAGAGGAGGCTAGTTGGTTGAGGAGTAATATCTTTCAGTCGACATGCACTATACTGGGGAAGGTGTGTAAATTTGTGATTGACGTGGGAAGTTGTGACAATATAATTTCTACTGAAGCTGTGAGAAAGTTGAAGTTGAAGACGGAGAAACATCCAAATCCTTACAAGTTAGCGTGGTTAAGGAAAGGAGGAGAGGTGAAGGTGGATAGGCGAGTTCATGTTCCATTTTCTATTGGGAAGAAGTATAAAGATGAGATCTGGTGTGATGTGGTGGAGATGGATGTTTGTCACTTGCTTTTGGAAAGACCATGGCAGTATGACCGAGAAGTGCAGCATGATGGTCGAACCAATAGCTACAGCTTTATGTTTGAGGGTACTAAGATCATTTTAGTTCCGAAGAAGAGACAGCAAGGAGAGAACAAGTCAGAAGAGATTGAGGAGCTGAAGACTTTGTTGACTTTGAAGGAGTTTGTTGAAGAAGTAGAGGAGAGTCCAGAGGTGTTCTTGTTGATTGGACATGAAGCTACTGAATCTGTTGAAGTTCCAGAGGAAGTAAAGCCAGTGTTGGAAGAATTCAGAGATGTGTTTCTTGAAGAGTTGCCAAAGGAGTTACCACCGTTGAGAGATATTCAACATCAGATTGATCTTGTGCCAAGGGCGGCATTACCTCACAGGCCACATTACAGGATGAGTCCTAAGGAGCATGAGGAACTGAGAAGGCAGGTGGAGGAGTTGTTAAACAAGGGCGTGTTCAGGAGAGCTTGAGTCCTTGTGCAGTGCTAGCCTTATTAGTACCGAAGAAGGATGGGACTTGGTGGATGTGTACGGATAGTCGGGCTCTAAACAAGATCACTGTGAGATATAGGTTTCCTATGCCGAGGTTCGATGATTTGATTGGTCAGTTGAGTGGGGCTGTTGTGTTCTCAAAGATTGACTTGAAGAGTGGATACCATCAGATTCGTATTAGACCGGGTGATGAGTGGAAGACTGCTTTTAAAACTAGGGAAGGTCTATACGAATGGCTGGTTATGCCGTTTGGCTTATCAAATGCTCCTAGTACTTTTATGAGAGTGATGAACCAGATTTTCAGACCATTTATTGGGGAGTTTGTAGTAGTTTACTTTGACGATATTTTGATCTATAGTGGGAGTATGGAAGAGCATATCCAGCATTTGCGAGAAGTGTTGTTGATTCTACGACATGAGCAATTCTATGCAGCAACGAAGAAGTACGTGTTCATGATGCATAGTGTTTTGTTTCTGGGATATGTTCTGTCGAAGGAGGGTATTCAAGTGGATGAAAGCAAAGTGAAAGCTGTCAGGAGTTGGCCACAACCCAAGACAATTACTAAAGTGAGGAGTTTTCATGGATTGGTATCTTTTTATCGAAGATTCATTCCACATTTTAGCAGTGTGATGGCACCTGTAACCGATTGCATGAAAGGAAAGAAGTTCGTGTGGACAGAGGAAGCAGAGTTAGCTTTTGAGAAGATCAAGGAACTTTTGACGTCAGCACCAATTCTGGTACTACCGGATTTTCAGATATTGTTCGAGTTACACACTGATGCTTCGAAGGTTGGGATCGGTGGAGTATTGAGTCAGAATGGAAGGCCAGTTGCTTATTTCAGTGAGAAGTTGTTTGGAGCCAAGTTGAGATATAGCACTTATGACGTGGAGTTTTACGCAATTGTTCAAGCTGTGAAGCACTGGAGACATTATCTGTTTCAGAAGGAGTTTGTTCTTTATACGGATCATGAAGCTTTGAAACATTTGCAAGGGCAGGACAAAATTTCAGCTAGACACGCTACGTGGGTCACGTATCTACAGCAGTTTACTTTTGTTGTAACGCACAAATCAGAGGTGACGAATCGTGTAGCTGATGCCTTGAGCAGGAGGAATCATTTGTTGACGACGATGAAGGTTGAAGTGATAGGATTTGAACTATTGCCAGAGTTGTTTGAGGAATATCCTTACTTTGCAAAAATTGTTAAGAAAGTCAAGGATGGGAGTACTGATGAGTTTGTGTTGGTAGATGGATTCTTATTCAAGGGGAATCGATTGTGCGTACCAGATTGCAGCTTGAGAATGAAAATTGTAAAAGAGTTGCATGAAGAAGGACATGTTGGTCGGGATCGCACATTGCAGTTGATTTCTCAGTCTTATTATTGGCCCTCGATGAAGCGGGGAGTTGAAAAGTTTGTTCGAAGATGTCATGTTTGTCAAGTTTCGAAAGGGACAACTACAAATGCGGGTTTGTATATGCCTTTACCTGTTCCTACAAAACCGTGGGTTGATGTAAGCATGGATTTTGTGTTGGGATTGCCGAGGACTCAATGGGGAAATGATTCTATATATGTTGTGGTGGACCGTTTCTCGAAGATGGTACATTTTGTTGCTTGTAAGAAGACGGCAGATGCAGTCCATGTGGCACAGTTGTTCTTTAGAGAGATCTATCGCTTGCATGGTTTACCAGAATCTATAGTTTCGGACAGGGATACCAGATTTCTGAGTCATTTTTGGCTGAGTTTGTGGAAGATAGTGGGAACAAAGCCGAATTTCAGTAGTGCTTATCATCCGCAGTCGGATGGACAAACCGAGATAGTGAACAGATCGCTGGGAAATTTGTTGCGGTGTCTTGTGAAGGATAATCTGAAGAGCTGGGATGTGAAGTTATGTCAAGCGGAGTTTGCTCATAATCATGCTGTCAACCGTAGTACGGGTTTCATTCCATTTCAGATTGTATATTCAAGCTTGCCAAAGGGGCCGTTGGATTTAACGATAGTGCTACAACCGAAGGGGACAGTTAAGCGGGCTGTTGATTTTGTTGATGGGTTGACAGAATGCCATAGAATCATTCAGGAATGATTGGAGAAGATGAATGAGAAGTATAAACGATCTGCGGATCTGAAGCGAAGAAGTGCTGAATTTAATGAAGGAGATTTAGTATATGCTATACTAACGAAGGATCGTTTTCCAGTGGGAGCATACAATAAACTTAAAGCTCGAAAGATTGGTCCTGTAAAGATTGTGAAACGGATCAATGAAAATGCTTATAAGTTGAAGCTGCCGGAGGATGTGTACACTTCTAACGTGTTTAATGTTAAACATCTTATACCTTATTATGGAAAGGAACAATCCAATGGGGAAGAACTTTTAAATTCGAGGACGAATTTTTCTCAACCAGGGGAGGATGATGCAGCCCAGCCTGATATTAGGTCGCCTTCCATATTTCGCTCGGCCATAAGTCGCCCGCGACCTACCGAGATACGACCTACCGAGCTACAACCCAGTGAGTTGCGACCTAATTCTAGCGAGTTAACGACCCAAGGAATCAAGCCCAGCAAGTTAAGTCGCTCAGCCAACCGGATAAGCGACCTAACGAGTCGCGCCAAACCAATACTGCCACATTTCTTTAGGTTGCCAGCGAGCTACGACCTAGCGAGTTAGGTCGCATATGTCGCAAATCCTTAAGTCGTATGTCGCTTATGCTCATCTATGCCACGTTTCCTTATGCCGCTATCTTTAAGTCGCTCACCATGATAGGTCGCTGGTATGTCATGTTGCTCAGTCTTTAAGTCGCTCCACTTATGCCGCTATCTTCTTTAAGTCGCTGATTCCTTATGTCGCATGAAGCTGTGCTGAAGAGTACTATGAGGAGTCGTTAAATTGTTAAGTCGCATGTATGTTGTATGGTGTAAGTCGTGAGTCGTTGTAACTTGTATTGTTGATATGTCGTATCTGTTAAGTCGTGTATATGTTAACTCGTATGTCGTTTTGTAGTTAAGTCGTGAGGTATGTTGAAGGTCATGTAACGACCTAGTGTTTGTATTTTCTTTATTTGAGTCGTTAAGTCGTAGGTCGACTTATGTTAAGTCGTTAAGTCGCATACGACTTATGGGAGGCGTGAGTTGTATTTGCCTATAAATAGGCGGGTGTTGGTTCATTTGTAGGGAGTTGATTTTTGAATAAAATTTTGGTTTGTGCTTTGTGCCACCATTGAAATTGGTAGTTGAGTGTCATCTCCTATCTCCACCTTCGGCATTCGAGTGCGCTCGAATCAACGATTGTTGAAGCCAATTCACGGAATCAAGTGCGCTTGATCAACGTTCGAAGAATTGTAGATTTTCTCTCACGGTATCGTGCGCGATCAATGTGTCGAAGATTGCTAGAATCCGGTATCTTCGTGATCAACGGATTTGGGCCTTTATCTTGGGTATCATCAATCCATCAATTCACCAGTTTATCATCAATTCATCGATTATTTCCGCTAATCGTGTGAGATCCTGGACGGATTCAATTACAACGTCGAATTCCCTTCCTAGGCTGCATTATCCTTTAACTTAACTTATTTGTTTAATCCACTCTTATCAAATTTCTATTTGGTTATATACATATTTAACCACTTAAATCTTATAATCTTATCTGATTATAATAATTATAACCAATCACCTTAATATACTATAATAATTTACAAAAATTATTTGTTTTATATGTCAAAATTATTTAAAAATCATTATATATGAAAATAACAAGTACACCCTCATATATAATACACTCAACTCATTCTCGGGTACTACTGACCCTATCTCTAATGAGTAATCCCCACTAGAGCCAAGGTTCTCGCTTAACTTTCAGCTCTGATACCAAGTGTAACAGCCCGAAGATTTTTGATCACGAAAATCGACACTAATACGTTCACTGTATAGAGTGCCGAGCAATCGAGTATGAAAATCCCAGACTGTTAGGGTTAATAAGAAAAAGGGATAGAATAAGAAACAGAAAAAAAACAACAGCACAAAATTTCACAATCACAGCGGAACAAAATATAATATACAATAGCAGCATTTTATACAAAGAAAAGCTGTAACTGCTAAATATAAACAAGTTATCAGAGTACAATCACCAACAGTAATCTGGACAGTTATAATAACCTGTCCCTAAATGCTGACTATATAGTTTATAATACACATCGGAATATACTCAATACTTCTCTGCCATCCTGCTCGTCTCCTAAGCTCCGAAGCGTCCTAACCTGAAATCTGTAATACTCGGTCTGACTCGGGTATTACAATAAAATAACACCCGAATCAAGCTGGAAACCAACGTGAGTAAAACCAACTCAACTTGAAATACTTAAGTTATAGAGCTTCTTTGAAAACCAAGGTAACTCGTACAAGCTACGAGTTTTCATCTAATTATAACCAACGCTTTTACAGAAATTCACTAATATCGCAGTGAGGACTAAGTACATGTACTTGTTTAAAATAGTTGGATTTTTGAAATTAACCCAATATCATCCTATTAAACTCTATAATCAACCCCATAAAGTTCAAAGTGATTATCAAACTTAGGCAGTTCCAGATAACACATATATCCGGTCCCGTTTTCTTCGAATCCAAATAATAGATTTGAAAGTGGTAAATTGTTTAAAATAAAACAATTATTTAATTAGGGTGATAATATTCTTATATGGGAATTAATTACAGATGTTTATTTCAAATAAAAAACATATCATCATTTAATCTACTATTAACCTTACTAAGCCGATTTCATTTATATTTTTATTAAGTTAATTACAAATTAAACTAATTTATTAACTAATAATAAATTATAAAATATCATTAATTTATCATAGGTTTAAGTCGAATAGTAATAGTATGATTAGTTACCCATTAATTTACAAATACCGTTGAACTTAAAATTATGCATTCAAAATTCCTTTTGTTTAAAGAAAGAAAATGTAAATTAGCTTATAAAAGTATATGTAAAATTCCATTTCTTCCCTCCTTTTCTTCTCTTTTCCTTTCTTTTATTCCTATTCTTGTCTTTTATTTTTCTCTTTACCCTTTTCTTTCCTTTATTCTTTTTCTTTTCTTTTCTTTTCCTGTATTCCTTTTCTTTTCTTTTCCTTTATTCCTTTTCTTTTCCTTTCCTTTATTCCTGTTCTTTTCTTTTCTTTTATTATTTATTTACTCTTCTTTACCCGACCCAAACCACTCGGCCCAAAATCTTTCCTTCTTCCCTTCTTCCAGTTCTTCCACTTTGATCTTTCTTCCATCCCACTTGTGCACGCCCAGATATGTGCACCTACACATCAATCGCCGACCATCTTTTATTGTTGCCGACCCTCCTCGCAAATCACCTTCGACCTCCGCAGCTCACCCCACCACCTAGAACCCACAGCAAAAACCTCGTTCAAAAATTCGAACACCTACCGAAGCCTGGCCGAAACCATTCCCCCTTTAAACAACTCGTCTAGCCACTACGTTACATTATTTTCCACCCAATTTCACCCTTAGCTCCGTGAAGTCCACCTCCTCCCTTTCCCCCATACCGCACGCCTCTGCTACACTCACTTCAACGCCATTGGCCTTGAACCGAAGCCCAAAAACAACCTACTCAAACACTAAAATAGCTTCGACCGGACAAATCACCAACGGGAAAAATCATACGCCATTTTTCGTCGGTGCGTTCCCTCCTGAACCACCTCCGGGCCTACCACCTTCCCAGGAAATCAATCCGGCTGCCGCAATTACCCTTTTCGCCCAAAACCGATCATCTCATTCTCCCATCCTCCACACTTCATTAAAATATACCAAACGATTCTCAAAATTCACGATTCTCCACCACGAACCCGCCTAGATGATCCATTCGTCGACTTTTTAAATTTGGTTGAGACCATCTTTAACCCATTCACTGTCATTTACCCTTTTTCCTTCTCCCCACTTGATGGATTTTCGTGAAACAAATTTTAAAAAGAACTACACACAAAAATAAGTAACTTTGATTTAGAACTCATAGGTTGAAACTAAACAGTGGTTGAGTTTTTGATTTTTGAAGTTGTTTGTTAACTGTTTTTGAACAAGCAACAGAGTTTTCTCTTTTTTTTTCTGGAAGAAATACAGGATTTTAATCATGCCAAACACATTCATACCTTATATGTATGCATACACAACAGGTGCATACACAGTCAACATAGATTAAAGCTTATCCCAACACAATCATATGGATATAAATATAATATCCAGTAAATGCTTGAAAGTGTTTACTCACCTTTCTTTTTCTTTTGAACAGAGAAACCTGCTTTCCTTTTTCTTTCTTTGATCTCCTAATCTTTGAATGCCTTTTTGATTTTCTTTAAGTTTTTAATAGCAGCTCGTATACATTTTTATTTCTTACCTTGTTCGAATGCAAAATGAAACAAAGTAGAGGTACCGAGGTATATATAATAGAAAGTAGGCTGCATTCTTTGTGTATAGTAAACTTCCTTTTTACTTTTATTATTTTATTTTTATTATATATTTTTCTTTCCTTTGATTTGATTTATTATATGACTTGATATTGATTTTGTTTTGACTTGATAAAATGTTTTGTAAGCTTGAAAGGAATTTGCCATGATGATGTCTCCTAGAGTGTTTACATATACACTCATTGATATAGATATATGTCCTTATGTATATATTTTCCTTTCCCATTTCCTAATAATGTATAAATACATGTATGCCTCATTTATATATATATTCACTTATATATATATCTTCCATCATTTATATACATGTATGTGTTTACACTTATTCATATACACATTTACACATTTATTCACCTTAAACATTTATATATACACACATATTTATATACATATACAATATACATTTTTACTTTGTCATGTTTACCCTTTTGTTTTATATATTTAAGTATACACGTGCTTATACATATATGTATAGACATTGATCATTACATAAGCATTGTTTTTATAACATATATACACATATTCATACAAACAATATCTTTATGAACATATATACCTATCCATATATCTTGTTGTCATCCTATATATATATATATATTTGCATGTACTTGTCATCATATTTACATATGTATATATTTTCACATTATCCCATATTTACATATTTATCTATATTTTTATGAATATTTTATATTAATTTAAATAGTGGAGTTTATACACATATATATATATATATATTATTTTCTATAAGCTTTATCATATCCAGAGATTTTATAATTCAATATTTATTACAGTTTTCAAATCAATATATGTATATATATATATTCAGATATTTTAACTATCAGAAATTTATTTATTCGACTAATCAAAATTAATATTTCAATGATAAAATCAGCAATCACCCAATTTACCGACGTTGAAAAATCCGGGTCGTTACAAAAATGGTTGGGGATGGGCGCTTTATTCATTCTATACAAGAAGAGGCATTGGAAAATTGTGAGGTGATTCATGAAATGATTGGGGATGGAGCGGATCGCCTCAAGAGTGGATCATTTTCTGATCATCGAGTTGGTGTGAATATAGATTCAAATGTTCATGGTGTTGATAAAGATCTTGAGACTTCTAATTGCAACACATTAGTGGGTTTGGATTCTGGCACCATTCAAGTACATTCTGATGGGGTAGGAAGGAGTGCACAGCTTCTCGGTACAACTAACAGAGCGCCTACTAGAGCATCAGGCTCTAGCTCAAGTTCAAACGATATTTTTGGTAGTACTTATTTCCATATTGTTTTGAATGATTTACCTACTAGAGCTACACTTTACTTAGTTAGGATCACATGTTTCGTATTTGGTATGGATTAGTCTGATATAGAGTATATTAGAAGTAGGGAATTAGAGAGGGTTAGATCAGTTAGATCATAAGATACATCAGCTGGAACATTAGTGTTCACATAACCTAGATAAATATAATAAAAGTAAGTCTTTTTTGAAAGATAATTATATTGACATAGTACTATTACAACTAACAAAAATAGAAAGTCTAGATTACAACTTTTATAGAAGTCTAAGGGGCTTTTATCTAAGTCACTGGGTTTGTCTCCTAGCTAGGTGTAGCTTGAGGGTCTAATGTTAGGATGGAAAGAGAGTTGCGTTAAGCTCTTACAATCTGTTATTAATGTTTGTTCGATGCGTCTATTTTTACGGACTTAAGTTATAATTCATTTCTTAATGTTATCGATGTTCAAGATTGAAAATAGGGTACTTTAGATCGATTGTCTTGAATTTAGAGCACTCACTTTTAGTCCATGGGTAGTGCTGGGGGATTTCAATGTGACTAGGCTTTTAAGGCAGTGCTCGCATAGAGAAGGTGATTTATCTACTATGGAAGAGTTCAACCAATTTATTAGTAATACTAATTTGGTTGAGTTACCAGTAGGTAATCAGATATATACCTGGTCAAATAATACAAAAGTCCCTTCAAAGTTTCTACTTGAATTTTTTCATTAGCAATGGGATGGAAGATAGATATCCAATTACTAAAGTTAGTGGGCTTCCAATGTTTATTCGATTGACCTATTATTCTTATTTGTGAGAATCAACACGTAATACATAAAATATTCAGATTTGAAAATATATGGTTGCTAAAAAAATAACTTTATAGATTTAGTTACTAATAAATGAGTTTCAATAAGTAATAATAATTATAAATATTTGAGTAATATAGTAAAAAATTTGTTAGTAAACTTAGGGATTTAAGATTATTTCTTAAAAATGGAATAAAGATGTTTCTAGTAGCATTAGAGTTAAAAAAGATAAAATACTTTCTGAATTTTTAAATTAAATAAATTAGGAGAATCTAGAAATTTAAATATTTTCGAAAAGAATGCATTTCAAATTTAAAAGAAGAATTAAAAAAAAATCACGTAAAAGGAAATTATATGGAAACAAAGGCTTGGGTTTAGTGGATGGATGAGGAGGATATGAATACGAAATGTTTTCATAAAGTAGCTAATGGTAGGAAGTAGAGCAACTCCATAAATTCAATTTATATTAATAACGTTGAGATTTACGATCAAAAGGAACAAAATAATGCTTTCACTAATTATTATAAAGAAAATTTTGGAACTAATAAAGGTCATCAAATAAAGATCAAGTGTGATGATTTGTATCCTGAAGATACTATGATATTTTAGATGATTTAGATAACGTATCTTCAAAAGAGGAGATTTTTAAGGGCTATAAATGATATACCCAGTGATAAATCGCTTGGACCAGATGAGTTTCCTACATTGTTTTATAAGAAATTTTTGAATGCTATAAAGTTTAACTTAATTAAAATGTTTAATGAATTCTATAGTAATACGTTACAATTATGTAGATTTAATTTCGCAAATGTAATTTTACTTTATAAAAAGTAGCAGCAAACAAACTTAAGGATTTTAGTCCTATATCATTATTAAATTTTTCTTTTAAAATTATTTCTAGGTTTTTAGCTAAAAGATTAAGTACTCAAAAAAATTAATTAATTGATGTCATGCAAACTACATTCATTAAGGGTTGTAACAAAACGGACGAGGTTGTTGTAGTTTAGAAATTTATTAATTATTGTTGTAAAAATAACATCACTTATGCCATTTTAAAACTAGATTTGTAAAAGAATTCGAGTTTATAGACTAAGGTTTACTATAGGACTTATTGTTAGTTTGTGTTTTTAGTGCTAGATGGGTAAGATGGATTGTTCCTAGCTTAGAATCGAAAACATAAGGATAATGGTTAATGGTATATTAGGAAATAAAATTCTATCAAAATGTGGTTCTAGACAAGATAATCCATTGTCGCCTTTATTGTTTAATTTAGCTGCTGAAGTTTGTGCTAGGATTACTAAGTTATCTATCAAGAATAGGGTCTTAGATAGTTAGGAAATGATATTATGAGTTATGTCCTCACAGCCTTTAGTTCGCTGATGACACTATGTTTTTTACTTCCCATTTGGCATGCCATATTACGGCTCTCAAATTTATATTATATAGCTTTGAAATGATTTTTGGTCTTAAAATCAACTTGGATAAGAGTTTAGTTTTAGCTTTAAATGATGTAGAATCAATAAACATAATTGTAAAAATATAATTTTTCCTATAAATTATTTAGTGTTTTTGATTAGACCTACTAAACTTAAACATTAAGATTTGCAAATCATAATCAATAAAATTAATAAAAAATTGTCTAATTGGAACTGTAAATTTTTATCTAGAGTGGGTAGAATTATTCTAACATACCCACTTTTATCAATTCTAATAATTTATCAGATTTTTTCTACTCTTTGTCCAAAGTGGATAATCGATAAAATTAGATGGAACTTTTTATGATGTGGAGAAATGATTGTAGTAGTATTAATTGTATAGTTAGTCGGGAAACAATTTGTAATTAAAAAAAGATGGTGGTTTAGGAATATTTACTCTACATAATCTTTACGTAACCTATTAGAAAAATGGTTATGGAAATTTAGTGAAAATAATATGTTATACCTAAAAATGCTAGTTATCTTAGGTTGAAAATAATGTGTTAATAATGTGTTATACTTAAAAATGCTAGTTATCTTAGGTTGAAAAAAAAAGTCATCGCATGTTGATAATAAACGAAGCTATTGCAAGTTGGTGGCCATGCCAATGCAGGTTGAAGAATAAAGACAAGCTACCATAATTTTATGATATATGGAATTATTGCAAGTTAAAGAAAAAAAGCTACATCAGATTGATCTTATAGAGCTATTGGAAGATGATAAAGCCAAGGCCAACGTATGATAAGAGAAAAAGTAGAGTTATCGAAGGTTGTGGTTTCTAAGCTATCGCATGTTGATGGATTGTGCTTGTTAGTACCTTAGGCATTGGTTTTGTTGACAACAACCATATGCCATTATATAAAATATAGATACTAATGTTTTTATAAAAATCATATCTAGTATATAGTGCAGGATATTAGACAGGTGCTAATTAAGAAGACTGTACAGTATCAAGAGCAGATTCAAGAGGCTGATATAGAGATTCAAGAGTTAGAGATTGAAGATTCATGAGTATTGGAGATTCAAAATATTCCAGATAAGTCATAGAGTCATAGATTATTGTTAAAACCCTAATAGCACTTCTTTGATCTCTCTCTTCAATTTTCTTTTCAATGGTTTTAAAACATTCTGAATTTCAAAATGATTGTAAAGAATCTCTGTTTTCAAAATGATCTTTCAAAATAGCTTTCAAATGATATCTAAAGATTATTATATTTTGACTAATTAAGTTTTTAAACTTTTAAATCTATTATACCTTGTTATAATTTTAGTTTTATGATCTCCAATTGTTTATAAGTATATTATAACATTTATTATAACTATGTTTTTAAATATATATTCACTCATACTTTAAATATATTATTTTCAAAAGAAATTAATTTTTTCATCCTTTATATATTTAAAAAATATTTCAAAATAATTTTATAAAGTTTTTTAAGTTTTGATATGACTAAAATGTGTATAAACTATGTTTAGATGATTGTACAAAGTTTCAAAATATTCTACAAATCTTATCATTTTTGAAATAATTTTTATTAAGTAAGTTTTCAAAATGTAAAGGGAGATGTCGACATACCCTAATACTATATGTCGACATATAGACCAATTTTTTCAAAATTCAAATTTGAATGGACTGTCTTTCCATCATATCTCTTTGCGAATGGACATGACCGTTGTTTCTCTATAAATAGGAGGAGTTTCCAATGAATTTTTTAACTACTTTCTCATATTTTCTCTCATCTTTTACTCTCTAAATTTCCAAAAGAATTTAAAATGATTCACAAGAATCAATAAACACTATTCACCCTCCTCTAGTGTTAAATTAGCCTTAAGATCTATCTTTCGCAAACTAACATTTGGTACCAGAGCATTGGTTTTCAAAGTATTCATAATTTTTATTTTTGAAAATTTTTAATGGCTAACAACACTGTTAGTTGCACCATTAATTCAATTGTTAGTTACTCCTTTGTTGAAGGACAATCTACTGCTAAACCCCTCTTTTTTAATGTCTATAATTACACATATCAGTCATGTAGAATGAAAATATACTTACAATCAATTGGTTTAGATATTTGGAATATCACACAAAATGAGTACATTGAGCCTCAAACTGACTTTTCATAATGGACTGTTGAGAAAAAAGCAGTTGCACAAAGTAATTCTAAAGCCATGAATATTTTGTTTTGTTCATTAGATAGAAATGAATTTAATAGAGTATCTATCTGTAAGTCTGCATTTGAAATATGGAGAACACTACAAGTTACACATGAGGGCGCTAGTAAAGTCAAACAGACCAAAAGTTCTATGCCAACTAATCAGTTTCAATTATTTAAAATGAGTTCAAATGATTCCGTTTCTGATATGTATAGTAGATTTCAAGATATGGTTCATTCATTAATTGCATTGGTTTTTCCAAAGAGGATCAAGTTAGAAAAATCCTCAATTCACTTACTCCGAATTGGGACCAAAAGACTCTTGTGATTGAAGGCTAATGACATTAGCACTCTAAAAATTAAAGAATTAATTGGCAATTTGATGTCATTTGAAGCACAAATGTAGGGAAGAAAAGAAAGCATGCAATAGAGAGGAAATCTATCGCTTTTAATGCCACAATAAATGATCAAGATTCTAACAACGATGATGATGAGGAAACTACCTTCAGAGAAGAAATTTTAGAAATTTTCTAAAATACAGAAAGATGAATAATCTCAGTAGAAATGATAATCAAAATCCAGGAAGTGGGAGTGGAAATGTAGTTAGATGCTTTAACTGCAATGAACTTGGCTATATGCAGAGAGACTGTCCACATCCGGAGAAACCGAAAAACTCACCAAATAATGATTCATCCAGAAAACGGAGAAGAGCCTACACTACCACATTGGACGATTCAAACACTTTCTCGAGTGATAATGAACTAGATACAAAGAATGTAAATATGTGCTTCACAGTAATAATCAATTCAGAAAAGTCCGGAGAAATGGAACAAAAATAGGTACAAGTTTAAATTTAATTATTTTAAGTGTTTGATTGCTTTTAATTGTTAGGAATAACTTATAGATTAATGAATATAGTGTGTGTGTGTGTATTAAATATTTTATAAAATTTATTTAAATATAAAAAATGTAAAATAATTTTTAAATATTTTACTAAATATATATTATTAATAATTATAGGATAATTATATATATACATATGTAGGTACATAAGAATAATTTGTTCAGCTCCTCTTTTTTGAAATTCACGTGATGTATGTCGACATACCCACTATGCATATATCGACATACACTTGAATTCAAAATTTGAATTTTCATTTTGATTTCAAAATTTGAATTTCCCTTCACCTTTTCACCCATCCCAATGTCCTGAAAATGTGTCTCTTGAACAGAGAACATGTCCATTGATTCTCTATTTACTTATATTATCTCCATCCATTCATTTCACTCTCATTTTCAAAATTCAAAAATTCATTTACTCTCTTATCTCTTCAAACTATTCTTCAATGGCTTCCTCAAGCAACACTCCATCAACTATGAGGCTTTCTAAGAAAACAAAAGGCTTTATTTTTCATGACAAAGAAGCCATACAAGCCTATATGGAGTATATATCTTTCGGAAAAGTCTCTTTCGGAAGATTCACTATTTTTGATAATTTTCCTACTTATAATCTTTGTTTGAAAAATGGAAATTCTTGGTTTAATAGATGCTTCCCGCAATGATTTTGTATGTTATCCAAATTTACTAAAAATGTTTTATGCGAATTTGAAAGGAAAGTTTTATGTTGGAAATGAAGGCACTCAAATTGTTTTAAATTGTGAAATTTTAGGCAACATTCTCAGATGCAAATCTAGTGGAATGAACCTTTCAAATTTTAAATTGATATTCAAAATCGTGAAGTTTTTCATGATATTTTTGAAAGTCTGATGATTTTGAGTTCAAAAACAAAAATTTGTGTGCTAAAGCAAGAATTTTAAGTCTTATTTTCCTACAAAGTATAACACTGAGGATGGAAAATTATAATAACCCGACTTAAAAAGTTTTCAAAGCTCTTTTTACCATTTATGGCCACTACGACATAAATTGGTCACAAATTATTTTGGATGAACTTTTGCCTAAGAATATCTCTAGGCATGAGAACAAACTATTTCATGGTGTGTATCTTACTAGAATATTAACATATTTTGGTGTCAATCTAGAAGGAGAGGAAACCATTCCTCGAAAACTTTTCGACAAGGCCAACATCTTTCTCATGCAAATTTCACCCATATTTGAGCCTTATGAAACACTTGTGAAAAAGAAACAAAGATTGGATTGGGAAGAGGAGCAAGAAATAAGGGAAGAGGAGGAAGATGAAGGAGAAGAAATAGAAGTCGAGGAGGAAGAATAAGAAGAGGAAGAAGATACTTGATTGGAAAGTATCGAAATGTCATCTTATCCTTCCAACAAAGATCTTCTCAAAACTCAAGAGAAGATTGTTTTCAACTAAAAGATGCTTAAGAGATCTTTTTCTAAGAAATTCATTTCTCTTTCCCATGAAGTAGACAAATATTTTGGAAAGATCATTCGAAACATTAGTGAAAAAGCTTCATCTTCATCTACTTCTTCCTAGTTGTATTTCTATGTTTTTCTGGTTTCTAGTTTGGATTGTTCTAGTTTTCATTCTATGTATCGTTTATGTTTATCTTTGGATTCCATGTACTATTCCTTTATTATCAAAGAAACCTTATTCCTCGTTGTTATATATTGTTATTAGTCTCTAGAAAGTCATACAAATGCAATAGTAAAGGCCAAATACAATAGTATAGAAAAACAATATGGTTTTGGAAATTATGATAAATATGTCGACATATGTATATATTGTATGTCGACATACGACAACCAGATTCCAAAAAAATTTATAATTCAAAATAAAATAACCACTAAACACCTATTCATTTCAAACGAATTCTTACCCATATAAACCTATTTACTCCAAAAAAATCATCATTTGTATTATCTTTCTTCTCTCTTTTCATTTATAAACTTATCCTTTCAAAAATGGCTTCTCCACACCAAAAATCATGTGAAAATTTTGAACAAACTCTACAATCATTCAACAATATCCTTGTTTTCATTCGTAGAAATCAAAGACACTTGGAACTAGGTCAAATACACATGATTATAGAACAAGAGAACCATTTTGATGCCATTCGGTGGACGATTTCTTCTCATATCAAAGACGAACCAACCAACAATCCTGATAGTGCTATCAACAAAGATGATGAAGATTGGAATGCCATCAAAATGGATCCAATTTTTGGTTCTAATTATTGGGTAGAAGTTCCTAAGGAAGTCTTAGTTTGATTGGTTAGTCTTAATATACATAAGATTTAAAATAAATTTGTATATTAATATATTACACTATGGATTAGTGTGTATAAACTTACTGGATTGGATTGATTTGTTTGAATTGATTTGTTTGGATTGATTTGTATTTGATTTAGATAAATAATATGTATGTAGTGGATTGGTATGATTAATAAAATTTATGTTATCACTTCTTATTAACATATATCATTCTTATTCCTTTATATCATATAGTACCTCAGTTACGGGGAGTTTTGATTGGATTTTTTATTAATGACAAAGGAGGAGAAATATATAAAATATCCAAGCATAGATTAAGGGGAAGTTTTATAACTTAGGGGGAGTAATATCATATTTTATGTACATGATTATCAGCATCAAAAAGAGGGAGATTGTCAGTACCTTAGGCATTGATTTTGATGAAAATAACCGTATGACATTATATAAAATATAGATACAGATGCTTTTATCAAATTTATATATAGTATATAGTGTATGATATTAGACAAGTATTGATTAAGAAGACTATACAGTATCAAGGGCAGATTTAAGAGGCTGATATAGAGATTCAAGAGTTAGAGATTGAACACTCACGAGTATTGAAGATTTAAGATATTCCAGATAAGTCATGGAATCATAGATTATTGTTAAAACCCTGATGGCACTTCTTTGATCTCTCTCTTCAATTTTCTTTTCAATAGGTTTCAAACATTCTAAATTTCAAAATGATTTTAAAGAATCTCTGTTTTCAAAATGATATTTCAAAATAGCTTTCAAATGATATCTAAAGATTATTGTATTTTAAGTAATTAAGTTTTTAAACTTTTAAATATATTATACCTTGTTATAATTTTAGTTTTTTGATCTCCAAATGTTTATAAGTATATTATAACATTTATTATAACTTTGTTTTTAAATATATATTCACTCATACTTTATATATATTATTTTCAAAAGAAATTAATATTTTAATCCTTTATATATTTAAAAATTATTTCAAATAATTTTACAAAATTTTCTGAAGTTCTGATATGATTAAAATGTGTACAAACTATGTTTAGATGATTGTACAAAGTTCCAAAATATTCTACAAATCTTAATATTTTCAAAACAATTTTTATCATGTAAGTTTTCTAAATATGAAGGGATATGTCGACATACCCTAATATTATATATCGACATATAGACTGATTTTTTCAAAGTTCAAATTTGAATAGATGTGTCTTTTCATCGTATCTCTTTGCTAATTGACATGACCATTGTTTGTCTATAAATAGGAGGAGCTTCCAACAATTTTTTTAACTACTTTCTCATATTTTCTCTCCTCTTTTACTCTCTTTATTTCCAAAATAATTTAAAAAGATTCAAAAAATCAGTAAACACTATCATCCCCCCTCTAGTGTTAAATTAGCTTTAAGATCCATCTTCCGCAAACTAATAGTGCTATCGATGGTTGATACTTCTATGCTATTGCATATTGCATGTTGATGAATTGTGCTATGGAGGGATGATACTTCTAAGCTATCACATGTTGATGGATTATGCCATCGAGGATTGATACTTCTAAGCTAGCACATGTTGATGGATTGTGTTATCGAGGGTTGATACTTCTAAGATATCACATTTTAGTGGAATGTTCTATCGATGGTTGATACTTCTAAGCTATCACAAAGTTTTCCTAAAAGCATGACTTCAGAAAGAGATGACTTCGAATAGA
This sequence comes from Allium fistulosum, assembly GCA_030737815.1. Lineage (NCBI taxonomy): Eukaryota > Viridiplantae > Streptophyta > Magnoliopsida > Asparagales > Amaryllidaceae > Allium > Allium fistulosum. Next base: position 1,326,823,041 of record CM060904.1, read on the forward strand.
ATGAAAACCTAATCAAAGCCTTCGGTCCTGCCGCAAGGCCTAGCCAAAGCACCCATCTAAAGAGTGATGGTCAACTAAGCCTTTGTTCCTAACGCCAGGCCTGGCCAAAGCACCCATCCAAGGAAGATGGGCAAGAAGCCTTCGGTCCCACCGTAAGGCCTAGCCAAAGCATCCATCTAAAGAGTGATGGTCAATAAAGCCTTTGGTCCCACTGCTAAGCCTGACCGAAGCTGCCATCCAAGGGAGATGGATTAGAAGCCTTTGGTCCCATCGTAACGCCTGGCCGAAGCACCCATCCAAAGAGTGATGGTCCATTAAACCTTTGGTCCCACCGCCAGGTCTAACCAAAGCACCCATCCATGGGAGATAGACGAGAAGCCTTTGGTCCTGCCGTAAGGTCTGATCAAAGCACCCATCCAAAGAGTTATGGTCTATCCCGCTGCCATGCTTGGCCAAAGCACCCTTCTAAGGGAGATGGACGAAATGCATTCGGTCTCAGCGCAAGGCTTGACTGAAGCACTCATCCAAAGAGTGATGGATGAAAAGCCTTGGATTCCACCTCAAGGCTTGGCAAAGTACATATCCAAAAAATTATAGTCAACAAAACTTTTCAAACCCAACTTTGGGTCTAATCGAAGCATTTATAAGGAAGGAAAATGGGAGCATTACGAAGATTCCATCAAAAGTATAAATAGATTACGCATCACAAAACAGGTACACAAAAAGGTTTTTATTATACAATCATTATATTACAAGGAATAATTTTCCTTTTTACAATGAGAATGACTTTTACAAAAGTTTACGGTTCTAGAGGGTGAGGAAGCAGAGGACGTTGATAAAATGGCTCTTTTCCTTTCCTTTCAACCTCCAAAATGCAAGAGTGGGATTCAATGGATGAACCTGTATTTTTGTACAAAGTAGGATGACCTTCAATCTTCTTTAGAGCGTCAAAACATCTATACTAGAAGACATGCTGATATTTTTGATAGTTGGAAGCCACAGCTTTTCTGAATTGGCAATCTCTTTCCGAGCCAAGAAATGGGAAGTCGATTTTTAAATAAAAAGAAACCATTAAGTCAAGTTGAGATGCCCTAGTGGAATAAAATTGCATCAACTATAATTCGTTTTTAAACTCTTTTACCTCTTTCTTTAAAGTTTCCAACATAGAAGGAGGATCAACAATATGTTGAATTGACACAAAGAGAGATTGAATTTAGGATCGATCTTTAGAAAAACACTAGCCTCATAGTGATGCCACTTAGAATATGGCAGTGAATGAAAGGAGAGAGCTGGATAAGAAAGTCTCAGAATTGTTGAAGAAAGTATTGATAAGGAGGAGTATTTTGGAGTGGAGAGAACTTGTTGTCTTTGCGACAAAATAAGATGATTCCCTAAGGTAGTGCATCGATTATATAGAGCTAAATGAATCGATGAGAAAGAATCGAAACCTTTTGCCTCGCATTGACGACTTCTTCGATAATCTAGTTGGGTCTAAGATCTTCTCTTAGCTTGATTTATCTGCTGATTCCATTAGAGTGTCTTAGAGGATAATATACCGAAGATTGAATTATGAACTCTGGGTGGATTATATAAATGTGTAGTTATGCCATTCAGCTTGACTAATGCTCCTGCATATTTTGTGGATTTGATGAGTAGGGTTTTCAGGAAGTAGCTAAACAAATTTGTTGTGATGTTTGTGGACAAGCACAAGCATCATCTAAAGGAAATATTGGAAGTACTGAGAAGAAAAAAGTTGAGAGCGAAATTCTCTAAGTGTCAAATTTGGGGAAAAGAAGTCAGATTCCTTGGATACATTGTATTTAGAGAAAGGTTGGCTATATACCTAGGGAAAGTGGAAGCGGTAAAGAAATGGAAGACATAGAAGAATGCTTTGGAGGTTTGTAGCTTCTTGAGATTCACTGGGTTTTATAGGAATTCCATCAAGGACTTCACAAAGATTTCAAAAACCTTAACCCATCTTACTAAGAAGAATATTTTCTTGGAGTCAAGCTTATGAAAAAGTATTTAGGTTGAAGGAGTTATCGACGATAGCACTAGTCTTGACTATCCCCGATGGTACAAAACCATTTATCATCTATATTAATTCCTACGGAACCGAATGTGGTGATGTATTAATGCAAGAAGGTAATGTGGTAGCGTACACTAGCTAATAACTCAAGGTCCATGAAAAAATTACCCGACACATGACCTTTAGTTAGTTGTCATCAAATTTGCATTGAAGTCCTAGAGACACTATCTGTTGGGAGGGAGATTCGAGATGTTCACAGATCACAAGTCATTCAAGTACCTATTCTCGTAGAAGGACATAGATCTAAGGCAACAAAGATGGATGAAGTTTCTTTCATGATATGACTGTTGGATTGCTTATACTCAAGGGAAGGGGAACATGGTTACTGATGTATTAAGTAGAAAACACGCAACAAAGAATTATATGTTGTTGGAATGGAAGAGGTTGGAGTTCATTATTTGTTATGGTTTTCGACCTTCGTTGGAACGTTAACTAGGATTGTTTGCTACGATGGAGGTTAGACCAACACCGATCGACCAAATTGGACTTAGTCAAAGACATGATACATCTTTTGTCAGAAATCTTAAGTAGTTGTAACAGGGTCAGCGGCCGAGCCATTTGGTCCGTTACTCCAAAAACCAAATGGGATATCTAAGGCAAGATGATAGGCTGTGTGTACCTCAGATCAAATAGGTTATGAAGGAAGTTTTAGGAGAGTTTCACCATTCTAGGATGACCATTCATCCAATGGGGACAAAATGTATCAGGATACGAAGAGAATATTCTATTGGTTGGGAATGAATAAGCATGTGGTGGAGTATGTAGCTAAGCACTTGACATGCCAGAGGGTTAAGGCTGAATAGAAAAAGTTGAATAGGCTATTACTCCCACTAAAGGTTCCATAGTGGAAATAGGAGAATATTTCCATGGAATTTATCATTGGACTGCCTTGAAGCAGAAAAAGATAATGAGAGCATTTGGTTAGAGATGGACCGACTCACCAAAAGAGTGCACATTTCGTTGTAGTGAAGAGCATAAGGATAGTGGTGCCATTAGCTACATTATATATTAAGGATGTAGTTTGGCTATATGGAGTTCTGATTAGTATAATGAATAATCGAGACCCACTTTTCATGAGTGAATTCTGGAGGAGTTTATAGGATTCTTTGGGAAAGAAATTGAACATGAGTACAAAATATCATTCTCAGATGGATGTATAGACTTAAAAGGTGAACATAATATTGGAGGATCTACTTAGAGAATATATACTCAATTTTGGAGGAGCTTGGGGGGATAATCTACCTTTGGTGGAGTTTGCATATAATAGCAACTACCAAGCTAGTGTGTGTGTGTATAAAATTAAGGAAGGGTTTAAATAAACTTTATAGTTTTACATAAAAGTCTATTTTAAAATTGAAGTTAAAATATGATACACACATATATGTTTATCTGTAATCAATGTTTTTGGTTTATAAAACAATATGTGTATTTAAAGATTGCAATTTAATACATATGTATATGAATATAAAATTGATAAACTTAAATCCAACTTTCAGTTAAGAAAAGGAATCAATTAATTTAAGATTTTACATAAGAATCCAGTTGTGTGTTTAGAATTGAATAACTCTTACACTTATGTAAACAACAACTAAACAAAATTATTAAAATAACTACTATGTAATACATGCTTTCATTTTAAAAGCAAGTTAAAGTAATTAAAGTTGATATAATCAAAAATTGTTTTAATAAAAAATTAAATGAAAGTTAATCAAAATTATTTTCAAGCAAAAATTAAAACAACCATTTAACATGTATATATTTAATTAAAGGGATTTCAATCAACATAGTTTCCAAACTACAACTAAATTAGATCGGACAACTTAGGTACATATAAATTCGTTATAAATATCAAACTATATGAACAATATGAATAAATAATCATATGAGATGTGTAACGACCCATATTTTTAACAGTTAAAAATATTAAATTGAACAAGAAATGTTGGAATAAAAATGGTTAGAAATTAAAATTTATGATTTATAAACGCGAATTTTATTAGATTATAAATTTTGATCTTAAATAAATTCTAAAACAACTAATTTTAATGAGGTAAAAGATGGTAATGCATATTAGAATATAATTTAATAATATTAATTTAAATATGATTTATTTAATAATTGTTCGAATGTAAGTTCCATTGATTGTAATAATAAAATGATAATAAACAATGGAATACACAATTTATTCGAAATATATTTTTGCAATCAGTAAGAAATCAATTATTTAGTAAATAAATTTATTAACCCTTGTTGTAAATAATAAATTTATAGATGTTTATTACTAAGTTGTAACAATTGATTTATTTCTCATCTCAATATTTAGTCCGTTTTGAAATTTATTTCGAAATCATTGGAATTTAATGTAATTGGGATATTTCAGTTAATATGAGAGAAGACGTTAACGGTAGAGTAATGAGTGTAATAAATGAAACTTATGTTTAATAAATACATAAGGGAATTGTTGATTTAATATAAAGAACATTTAAAATCAAAATAATAGAATGCGTTGAAAATTAAAATGTAATGAAATAGGATTTTATTATGGTTGTAATTAAATCATGAAATTAATTTAATATTTAAATCTTGGGTTTAACATGAAATTTTTTGATTTTAAAAGATTATTAAAATCCTATTTAATTAAGAATGATGATAGAAAACTTTTAATTTAGAATTTGAAAGTGTATAAATCAGTTGAATAATAATTCGTTTTAATTATGTGTAAAAATAAGTATAATTTGATTTTAAAGCTAACTTCTATGTACAATAGAATTAGGATCTAAAAGTAGTTTAATCGGGTTCAGAAATATTAAAAACCTACATTTCGATATATATGATGACCTATTTTTGTTCGGGGATGAAAACAGGTTAGCAGGTCTTCGTAACCGCTTTGGCCCAAATCAACCTTTCTCTTGTCTATATATGTTGTTATGAAACCCTAGCAGCCTCCATATCTTTATGTTCTATTATTCTATAATTCCTTCCAGATCTAACTTCTTTCTTTTTAGTGGAGATTATCTAAATTTCTAATTACTGATTTCAAAATTCAATTAAAATTCAAACTGTGCAAAATATATCTAACTATATACCGTCGTGAAGCTTCGACAAATGGAATCAGCGTCTGCAATTCTTTTTTGCAATAGAGTCTCCGTTTAATCAGAATTCAGCAATTTTTCTCGATCGTACATCCTAGGGTTTTCGATCAGCGGCGAAACATCGACGATAGGGCGATCAGGGAGTTGCATTTGATAGAGGAGGCATAGCAGAGATGATCCACCAGAGTCGAATATGCCATAGGTTTCGAACTTCATCGAAATTGGCCAATCTTTGGCCGGTTATCGTCCACGATGGGGGGACTTTAGGCGGCGGCACGGCTGATGGGATGGAGGGAGGTGATGTGGAAGGCCGAGGCAAGGAGCATGGTGGTTACCGATTGTTGAACGGCGACATGTGGATGCGATGGCGATCGATCAAATGATGGCGGCTGATGGGTTTTGGGTTCGTGTTGAAGCATTAGGATAGGGAAGGTATAGGTAATTTACGAGTTTTCCCTTGATTTGTTTTAATTAAAATTTAAATCTTCTAACTTGAATAACTTTTGCATACGAGCTCCAAATAATGCTCGGTTTCTTCCATTGGGCTCGTATTGAAATTTCGGACTTTATAAAACTTGTTTGGTTGAATTTGAAGACTGTAGATTTTGGACTTCTATTGGATTTTTAATGGGCTTAAATCAAAGGCAAGTGATTAAACCCACTCACGCAACACTAAATTTTCCGACAGTCGAATCAAAATCATAATGTTAGCACCAAAATTGGTCACTAACCTCGTAGAAGAAGATTGTGAAGAGATATAAGTGATGAAATCAAAATTAAACAGAGAAGACAGTGCTAATCTAAATACAGAAAGTAAGAACACCAAATTTATAGTGGTTCGGCGTAATTGCCTACGTCCACTTTGAGGTTAAACTTTATTGATCTTCTTTATAATTGATTGCAAATACAATTCGTGAATCAAATGCTTGAATGAAGTTGTTAAGTAGAGAAGATGAGTCTTGAAAATGGCAGAGTCTCCCCGGTGTTTTCTCTCCAAAAAAGGATCCATTTCACTGTGACCCTGCCCCTCTATTTATAGACAAAGATGGGCTGGACTTCCCAAGTGGGCTGATTGCCGAACACTCTAGCCCGAGTACAATGGTCGCCGTATGCCGAGCAAGGTTCGCCGAACGCTCTGCGCCGAACCATCCCTTCTAAGCCGAACGGTGTGTTGGTGTCGTGGGAAATGTGGGATGGTTGTCTGTTGAGGCCGAACGCTCTACGCCGAACCATCCCTCCTATGCCGAACGATATGTTGGTTAGTTGTGCTGAATGTCTCCTGGATGTCGAGTATTATGCCGAACACCATGGGATGCCGAGTACTCTTGTATGCCGAGTACCCTGTTATGCCGAGCAGTCTTGATGCCGAGTACTCTGGTATGCCGAGCAGTCTTGATGCCGAGTATTCTAGTATGCCGAGCAGTCTTGATGCCGAGTACTCTGGTACGCCGAACAGTCTCGATGCCGAGTACTCTAGTATGCCGAGCAGTCTTGATGCCGAGTACTCTGATACGCCGAACAGTCTCGATGCCGAGTACTCTAGTATGCCGAGCAGTCTTGATGCCGAGTACTCTGATACGCCGAACAGTCTCGATGCCGGACACTAATGGATGCCGAGTACTATGCCGAGCACACCTGTCGCCGAGCACTCATGGATGTCAGTTGCTTCGCCGAACACTCCTGGATGGCCAGTGCTTCGCCGAACACTCCTTGATGCCAATCGCTCTCTGATGCCGAGCACTTATTGCCGAGTACTAGTTGCCTGGTCAAATCCCCAGGAAACACTTGCCCCCCAAAGTGTATTGCGTGGCCGAACGTGATGCGCTTTGAATTTGATACAATCTACCTCGGAGGTACCTTCTCGAGAATGCTAGCGAAGGAGGTGCAAGATGAACGAGATTTAGATGCCGAACGATACGCTCGAAGCCGAACGTACCTCGTGCGCCGAACGTCTCACTGCTACGATGCCGAACCCTTCGGTGTTGACCGGTTCTACCGGGTATAGCCTCTTCAACTTCTACCTCCCTCTATATAACCAGGTCCTCACCGTCTCTCTTCCCTTTACGCCTTCTCTTCAGCCATTCCTTAGAGACTTTCAACTCTTCCCATCTTACCAGATATAAAGCCTTTGTAATCCATTCTCAACTTCGATCGTCGAATTAGGTATCCTTCCTCTAACAATTGCACTATTTCCATTTTAGGTTCATCGTGGTTTGCTCGTTTTGAGTTGTCTAATTGGGGATAGCTCCTCCGTGCCGAACGATAGAAGGGTAGATGGGGTGTTGAACGGCGTAGTATTTGCCGGGTGATCCGTCTCTGTCGTTCGGTGTGGATGGAGAAGGTGTAGGGTAGAGTTGAAATCGTGGCGGAGCACCACTTTTAGCTGAACGATGACATTAGCCGATCAACATATTTGACATGCCGAACAATGACTTTAGCCGAACAACATAACTGACATGCCGAACAATGACTTTAGCCGAACAACATATTTGACATGCCGAACAATGACTTTAGCCGAACAACATATTTGACATGCCGAACAATGACTTTAGCCGAACAACATAACTGACATGCCGAACGATGACTCTAGCCGAACAGTATAACTGACATGCCGAACGGTGACTCTAGCCGAACAGTATAACTGACATGCCGAACACTGACTTCAGCCGAACAACCCTTAGGTCGAACCATTACCTTAGTTAAACAAAGCAATTGCCGGACAATTCTTGGGCCGGATAATGTCTTTAGCCGGTCAATACAAATGCCGAACAACATTAAAAATGCCGAACAGGATAGGTGTCTAACTACATTTTAAGCCGGTCACTTTAGAAATCATATGTCTTCTGAATCTGGGACTGTAATCTCCTCAAGGCGAGCTTCCTGAGACGGTCAGCGATGACGGTCTTCGAAGGCGATGATTCGAAGCTAAATACTACATCTTTAGAACCTTTAGATTCTTATTGCCTGCACACAATTGCTTGCACTAGTTCACACACCACACGGGGGGGGGGGGGAAAATCGTGTTGTTAATTCTAACGTTCAACGATTTTTAAGTATAGCTCTCTCAAGCATTTAGCCAGGTTCATTATTTATTCGGGATGTCGAGAAAATCTAGTTCTGCCACCATATCTGACAGGCCTGGGCCGTCAGCAAGGCAAGGAGCCGCAGATGCTTCCAACCCGTCAATCTCTCCCGCTCATAACTTGGCGCCCGATGCTCTGGAGTCAACCATCTTACTGGACAATCCGATCGATTCTCAAGCCTCGAAGATCAACGAGGCCGCTCTGCGACGAATATGTTCCATTCACGGGATCCCCTTTGCTGACGTGTTAGTTCCTTCGAGACACGACCGCCCTCATCTGCCCCCAGTCGGGTACACAGCCTGCAACAAGTTCATGTGTTGGATGGGCAGCGTGCCTCCATTTAACTTATTTCTCCGGGATGTGCTGCAGTATATAGACATTGCTCCGTCGCAGCTGCACCCGAATGGCCATGCGTTCCTATATGGGACTTATTTACTCTTCATGGCCGTCTTCTCCAGACCTCCAACCCCCGGTGATATCCGATACATTTATATGTTCAAGAGACGGAAAGATAGCCCTTCCTTCATGTTCCTCGAGCCATACCACAAGTGCCAGATCTTTACAGGGGCCTGTAGAAAATTCGCCCTGTACAAACAGGAATGGTTCTATGTGCGATGCCCGTCTGGTTTTGCTAGGAGATGGGTTGAAGGCAGTAAGTCTCTCTGCTGAACCGTTATTCGTATTTAATGGGAGTCATGTTTTTCCTAACTCTTCATTTCATCTTTTCAGGTATTAACCCGCGTCCGGAAGGCCGAGGATATTCTGATGCTGTCGACGTGATTAGAGCTCTTCCGGTTGGGGATCGAGATATTCGAGCTATCATTTCAAATGAATCGCTGTCGGGGTTCGGCTTGCTAGCTCCTGATCGTCGGATCAGCCTTCCAGAAGGTGTTACAATTCCCAAACCTCCATCTGGTAAAGGGAAAAAACTTGCCGGCCCGTCGTCGCGTCGCGCTCCCGACACGCACGAAGAAGGCGAGCGCAAAGAGGATGATGCACCCGAAACTCAGGGCGAGAACGTGGGTCCCGCTTGGAATCCGGCAATCGAAGTTCAGGATATTGAGACGTCATCCTCCCCTTCGAAGGGAAAGAAAAAGCTGAAATATACGGTTCAGAAGGAGAAAGTTGGTGGCACCTCAAAATCTACGCCTATCCCTCCTGAGAAAGAGGCTTCTTCGCAGCATCTGGAAAGTTCTCTGAGGGGTCTCTCGAACCTCTCTATTCCCGAAGACATACTTAATTACGGGTTCGATGATCCTGAAGCTCTCAAATTCTCCTCGCCCGCTAGAGGCAATGCGGGAGTTCAACTCCCGGCTCAAAGAGACAATACTCCGATTAGCAAAGATAAACGAACGGGTCCGTCGGGGGGAACACTTAGGACACACACGCACATGCGCATTCCATAATATACTTCAAGTCTTTTTAATTCGTGAATTCGCCTTAACTCGTTGCTATCTTCCTTCTTTGCAGGTGATATGGGCCGCTCCCACGGACTTGATCGCCTTCAGGGGTCTTCTATATTCCATCACTCCGGACGGGTTTCGGGTTCAGGCAGACGCCGGGACCGAGGTGATTATGAAGATAGGGACAATCGTTCGCGCGAGTCGTCTCACCGCAAGAAAGCACACTATCAATCTTCCCAGTCCCGCGATCTTCCTCCTACAACTGAGCCGGATAAAGAGAAGTCTTTGCAGAAGGGTTATCAGTCTGATGCTGCTCGAGAACAACATTCCAGTTCATCGAGTACGAGGCAAGTTCGAGAGCCGCGTAAAAGAATGGAATTCTCTAAGCCTCCTCCTCCTGCTCCTGCCGTGGACCCAACTGTTGCGGAAAAGATGGTCGACCTTAAGGCCAAGTTTCCAAAAATTTGTTTTGACAGTTTGAAATTCCTCCCGGCCATCCATCACATTCCTGGGCACGTGAAGCAAAGTGCCATTGCCTGCAACAATGACGTCTATGTTTAACATGACGCATTCGTGCACTTGGTGGAGAAGATCTCAGAAGTATCTGTCGAGCGTCAACACGAGATTGACCGTCTGAATCTGGAGGCTGACAGCGATAAGAAAATCATCAAACTCCAAGACAAAGAACTCGCCTCTTATAAGTCAAAGCTAGAAGCCGCTGAACAAGGTGCAAAAGATACTGCCGAGGCAGTTACTCGCTTTGAGGTGGCTCACAAAAAGGAGCTTGACGAAGCAGTTCAGCGCAGCGGCGCCCTTGCCCTAGAAAAAGACTCTGTCCAAAAAGAAAGGGACGCGCTCGCTACTCAAGTCAAAGAGCTGAAAGAACAACTCTCCAAGGAGAAAGAAGACAAAATAGCCGCTCAGGAAGAATCACAGCGGTATTGTGATGAGATTGTTGCTACCCGACTCCTGAAGGCAAAGCTCGACGGTGAACTTGCCGGGGTCGAGAAAATGAAGGATGAGGCCCGTGAGGAGGGCAAAAGAATGGCTGTGGAGGAGCTTGATTCTCGCCTTGAGGCGGCCGCAGAGGCCGGCAGGGAAGAGGTCAAAAGTATGTTTGACCCGTTGATCGCCGAGTACGGAGCCCGCGTCCTTATGCACCGCGACCTAACATTCTTGGGTGACGGCTACCATGAATCCCTGGCTGAGGCATGGGAAACTCTGATAAAGATCAAGAAAGTCGAGTCAGGCTCCGAAGAAATCGACGAGGATGCACTGGTGAAGGAGTTCCTGAGGGGGAATGAGCCATCGGATTTATCCGCAGCATTGGCTCTTTATGGCAAAGGCTCTTCCCCTTCGAAAGAGAAGAATGACGAGGCTGGCCCGTCAGAGGCCGACGCTACTACTCCTCACATCACCGCTCCTTATGCTGCTCAATCGGCTGGTCGGTCGACGCTTGATCCATTCGAGCAGCATGCCAGTTACGATCCCGAAGATCCCGGGCTCGGCGTTCATGTGCTGTCACCTATCCTGGAGGGTGAAACCCCGCGCGCCACCGATAGTCAACCTGATCCTGGTAGGAGATTCTTCTTTCTCTAGAAGTCGAAGAGATCCCGTCATTTTTCAGCAGTGGTTATTCGTTCTAACGCCCACTTCTTGTATTTTCGCGCAGGTTGTTCTGACACCGAGCTAACTCCGAGGAGCGATGACGCCAAGGAGGAAGCGGGGAAAACAAGTGACGTTGCTCACGCAGGGGTAACTCCCGGCCCAGACGCTCAAGTGATCGGGGCGCTTGATGTTGACAAACTTGATACTTCGTCTCCTGCCGAAGGAAGCGACGAAGTTAAAATCACTGGCGCCTCTGAACATACTTCAGAGATGAGCATGAAGGATCGTCTCGCCGACGAGGAGAAGAGAAAGGTCAAAGTCAAAGTTGAATCTGAAGTCCTGGAACTCACTGACCCGCGGAACAGACCTCTGAAAATCATTCTCCCGGGCAGGTCCAAACCACTAGATGTTCCATCTCCTACTCCTGACTCCGTCTCCCTAGCAAGCAAAAAGTCCAAGAAAAAACGTGAGGGAGAGGAGTCGTCGGAAACACCAAAGGCAGACAAGAAGAAGAAGTCGAAGAAATGATCGATGCACTTGTTCAACAAGTTTTTGCTTAAGTTTGTAATTGTTTCTATCTTCCATAACTTGTAGTTTGTATAGGCCCGAATTTTGTAGGAGTGATCTTGTATCCCCATTTTGGACTTATCGAATAAAATTTTAGTTTCTTCTTGTTTGAATGATTCTCTTGTCTTTATTTGGTTTGCTGACACTGTGCTCCGAGGACTCGGAGACTTGAGACTGTTCATACTCTAGTCCGCGCTTTGGGGACTTAGATACTCCACTCCGCACTCTGGGGATTCGGAGATTGGAAATCGTTTAGACTCTAGTCCACGCTCTGGGGACTTAGAGTACTCCGCTCCGCACTTTGGGGATTCGGAGATTGGAAGTCGTTTATACTCTAGTCCGCGCTCTGGGGACTTAGAGTACTCCGCTCCGCACTCTGGGGATTCAGAGATTGGAAGTCGTTTATACTCTAGTCCGCGCTCTGGGGACTTAGAGTACTCCGCTCCACACTCTGGGGATTCGGAGATTGGAAGTCGTTTATACTCTAGTCCGCGCTCTGGGGATTTAGAGTACTCCGCTCCGCACTCTGGGGATTCGGAGATTGGAAGTCGTTTATACTCTAGTCCACGCTCTGGGGACTTAGAGTACTCCGCTCCGCACTCTGGGGATTCGGAGATTGGAAGTCGTTTATACTCTAGTCCGCGCTCTGGGGACTTAGAGTACTCCGCTCCGCACTCTGGGGATTCGGAGATTGGAAGTCGTTTATACTCTAGTCCACGCTCTGGGGACTTAGAGTACTCCGCTCCGCACTCTGGGGATTCGGAGATTGGAAGTCGTTTATACTCTAGTCCGCGCTCTGGGGACTTAGAGTACTCCGCTCCGCACTCTGGGGATTCGGAGATTGGAAGTCGTTTATACTCTAGTCCGCGCTCTGGGGACTTAGAGTACTCCGCTCCGCACTCTGGGGATTCGGAGATTGGAAGTCGTTCGTACGAATCTGTACGTCGCGCAGAATAATGTAATTTATCATCCAATTAAGAGATATAGAAACTTCATAGAAAATGTGGCTTCAAGCCTTTATTAATGAAAATCAACTAAATTGCTCGATTACAACTTCAAAAGGAAACTAAGTCATTATTGAATGGAAACATGCAGAAAACAATAGTGCCTATAACAAGAAAGGGAAACATGCTAAATGTAATAGTGCCGCAAATGTTCACTGTTCCATGCTCGGGGGAGTGTCGCGCCATCAACGGTCGCTAGCTTGAATGTTCCTTCTCCAAGCTTCCGTTCAATGGCGTATGGACCTTCCCAGCTGGGATTCATGCGTGATGGTACCGGGAAGACTCGTTTCAGAACGAGATCTCCCACATCAAAGATTCTTGGGCGGACTCTGCCGTCATAGTAACGCTTGACTCGATGTCTATGCGCCGCCGCCCTTAATTCAGCTTCTTCCCGCTTTTCATCGATGCAGTCCAGTGATTCCAGCAAGAGGTTTTGGTTTGTCTTGGGATCGTAGTATGTCACTCAGTGCGATGGAACTTCAAGTTCCACGGGTATAACGGCTTCAGAGCCGTATGCCAAGGCGAACGGAGTGTGGCCGGTTGCGGACTTGTGGGTAGTTCTATACGCCCATAATGCTGTCGGGAGTTCATCTACCCATTTGCCTCCAACCTTCTCCAGACGCTTCTGTAGTATGGACTTGATTATTTTGTTAACGACCTCGACTTGTCCGTTAGCTTTTGGGTGTGCAACGGCGGCGAACTTTTTCTCGATGCCGTACTTTAAACAGAACTCTTTGAACTCTCTACTTTCGAATTGCGTTCCGTTGTCTGTAATGATGGTGCGTGGAAGGCCAAAGCGGCATATAATGTTTCGGACAACGAAGTTAATGACCTTCTTAGAGGTGATAGTGGCCAAAGGTTCTGCCTCAGCCCATTTCGTGAAATAGTCGACTGCAACATTGCGTATTTCGCACCACCTTTGGATAGAGGCAAAGAGCCGATTATGTCGATTCCCCAGATCGCAAATGGCCAAGGACTGATCATTTGTGTGAGTTCCGTTGACGGAGCCCTCGGGATTTTTGCATATCTTTGACACTTGTCGCATTTTCTTGCGTAGTCCGCGGCATCCCGGTTTACGGTGGGCCAGTAATACCCATAGCGGAGGATCTTCTTTGCTAGCGTTTGCCCCCCAGTATGGTCGCCGCATTCCCCTTCGTGGACTTCCCTCAAGACTCGCTTTGTTTCATCATGAGCGATGCACCGTAACAATGGGACTGAGAATCCTTTCCGGTACATGGATCCATCCTACATTACGTACCGCGCAGCCTTTCGAAGGACCTGTCGTCTTTCGCTTCTTTTTTCTGGTAAAGCCCCGGTTGTCAGGTACAGTTTGAATGGGGTTATCCACGAGTCCTTCTCGATCTCTGTTTCCAACACGCGATCGATTTTCATCTCGTCCACACTCGGGGCATGCAAGACTTCAACGGGATACAATCCCATTTGTTGAACATCGTCGGTACTTGCGAACTTAGCCAACAAGTCGGCTTCTTTGTTTTGTTCTCGTGGGATATGTGAAATGTCATAACGCTCAAGATTTGATAGTAGTTCCTGGACCTGAACGAGGTACGGAGCAAGCTTTCGTCCTTTTGCTTGGTAGTCTCCTCGTACTTGGTAAACCACTAACTGCGAGTCACAAAAGATTTCGACTGATTCGATCCCGAGTTCTTTGATGAGCTTCAAGCCAGCGATCAGTGCTTCATATTCAGCTTCGTTGTTCGTAGCCGGGAAATCGAGCTTCAGGGCATAACAGATTGATCGGTTTTCCGGAGTTATAAGGACTACGCCCGCGCCGGAGCAACGGTCGTTTGATGCACCGTCAGTGTATAATTTCCATCGAATGGGGGGAATGATGTCGTGATCGTCCGGTTTGATGGGTATGGTAAATTCAGCGATGAAGTCTGCTAACGCTTGCCCTCGGATGGCTCTCCGTGGTAAGTACGCGATATCGAATTGGCTCAACTCGATGTTCCATTTTAGCAATCTTCCAGAAGTTTCCGGTCGCTGAAGTACCTGCCTCAGGAGTTGATCGGTATAAACACCGATTGAATGCGCTTGAAAGTATGGGCGCAGCTTGCGTGATGCAATCACCAAGCAGTAAGCCAAGTTCTCGATTTTAGGGTAATTCTTCTCTGCCCCCGTTAAACGCTTACTAACATAATATACCGGCTTCTGGACTCGATCCTCCTCATGAACCAAAGCTGCGCTTATCGCGTGAGGGGATATAGCCAAGTAAACGTACAGCATCTCATGGTCAACTGGTTTAGATAGCATTGGTGGGCTCTCCAGATGCCTTACTAGGTTCTGGAAAGCTTCCTCGCAGCTAGACGTCCATTCAAAATTCCTCTTTCCTTTCTTTATTATGTCAAAGAACGGGATGCACTTGTCAGTTGCCTTGGATATAAATCGACTCAGCGCAGCTACTTTTCCGTTCAAGCTCTGTACCTGCTTTATAGTCCTGGGCGCTTGTACATCTCGAATGGCTTGGATCTTTTCTGGGTTGGCTTCGATTCCCCTAGCGTTGACGATGAATCCTAAAAACTTCCCTGATGCAACGCCGAAAGAACACTTCAGCGGGTTGATCTTCATTCCATAGAACCTGAGTATGTTAAACATTTCAGCTAAGTCTTGAATGTGGTCGTTTGACCGCCGTGACTTCACGAGCATGTCATCCACATAGACTTCCATGGTTTTGCCCAGCTGGTCCTTGAACATTCGATTCACCAGACGTTGGTAAGTTGCTCCAGCATTCTTTAATCCAAAGGGCATCACTACATAGCAATACAGCCCGACATTTGTAACGAAGCTGGTGTGTTCTTGGTCCGGAATATGCATTGGGATTTGGTTGTATCCCGAGTACGCATCCATGAATGACAATAATTCGTGTCCTGCTGTGGAATCAACCAACTGATCGATCCTAGGCAACGGGAAACTGTCCTTAGGGCATGCTTTGTTCAAGTCGGAATAATCTATGCAAGTCCTCCATTTCCCATTCGCCTTCTTTACTAGCACGGGGTTGGAGACCCACTCCGGGTAGAGGGCGTCGTGGACGAACCCATTTGCTTTGAGTTTGTCCACCTCCTCTCCAAGAGCGGCGGATCTCTCTAGATTCATTCCTCTCCTTTTTTGCTTGACTGGGACGTATTTCGGGTCTATGTTCAACATATGACTCGTGATGGCGGGAGAAATCCCACACATATCAGAATGCGTCCAGGCAAAAACATCAAGGTTTGCCCGGAGGAAGTCGCTAAGGTCTTCAGTCATTGCGGGGCCTAACTGTGATCCGATCTTCAGTATTCGCGAAGGGTCGTAACGGCTAACTGAAATGTCAATTGTTAATTCTGCCGGTGCCGCCTTCTCTTCCCTGGGTTTCTCATCTTCGTCTCTCGGATCTATATCTCCGTAGATCCGAGAACTATGCCCGAGCCAGGGCTCGGGCACTACTTGTCAATTATTCGTATTGAGGATGCGGACGGGATTGTCCGCAACCTTTCCTTTCTCCCTCCGGTGGGCCTCTCGGAGCTCGGCCACATAACAAGAACGACCAGCTGCTTGGTCACCGTGAACAATGCCTACTCCTTTGTCAGTCGGAAACTTCAAAGTCAAGCACCATGGGGCTAGTGCCGCCCTAAATTCAGCCAGGGCCGGCCGACCCAAGAAAACATTATATGGAGAGTCCACATCCAAAACTACAAAGGGTAGAATTCGTATCCTCCGACGCTCGCCTTGTCCCAGTTCAACTGGTAACTCGACATATCCTACTGCATCAGTCGCAGCGCCGTTAAAGCCGTGGATACGAGCTTTGGATGGTTTCAAGTCTTTTGTCTCTAGCTTCATCTGATCATAGGCCTTCTTGAAGATGATGTTGACTGAACTTCCACAATCAATCAAAATTCTTTTTACATATGCTGGTCCGATCGTTGCAGATATGACCATGGGATCGATGGTCGGAGCCTCTACCTGATCAGCGTCTCTGCTCCTGAACACAATATCGTCTGTCATCACGCGCTGCTGCTTAGCAGGGGCCCCGTCCTCTACGTTCGAACAGCACTCAAAATCTGCATGCTTCAAGGAGCTTGCATATCATTCCATCTCTTGCCAGTTCTTATCTGCGGGATGAGGTCCGTCGATAATTGTATTTATAACCAGTCTTCCAAAAGTCCGGGCAGGTTCCTCAGGATGACGTGGAGCTGGTGCACGACCAGGGTTGGACGTTCCCTGTCCTCCCTCCTGTGGATCCTTTACAAATTCTTGCAACTTCTTTTGCCTGATCAATTTCTCGATAGCGTCATGCAGGTGTCTGCATTCTTCCGTGTTGTGTCCGTAAGTTTCATGGAAGCGGCAGTATTTCCCAGTCCGTTTCTGTTCTTCAGTTGATTCTTTTGGACGTGGTTTTCTGTATTGAAAAGTATTGCATGTGGATAGGTAAATGTTCTCAAGTGGGGCGTTTAGCGGAGTGTACTCGCTGTAGCTTGGAATTCTCGACTTCCACTTTCCCGCTTCTTTCCTCTTTCCTTGACCTCTTCCTCCGGACTCTTTGGGCTGCACAGGCTTACTCTGGACATTGACTTGGACCTTTCCCGAATTGTCTCCAGATTGCTTCACAGCAATGTTGCTCTTAATTGACTCTTGGGCAGGTCCCGGTGCCTTTTCTCGTCGTACCCACCTAGCTTCCTCTCTTCTTATGAACTGGTGTGCCTTGGAGTAGAAACGCTCTAGCGTAGCCGGAGGTTTTCCTGCCAGCCAATCTCCGAATTCAGAATCCGGATCTACACCTCTCATTACAGCCATTAGAATTGCATGGTCGTTGGGATTACTGACTTCAGTTTCCGCAACGTGGAATCTTTGTAAGTACTCCTTCAGCGACTCTCCGGGATTTTGGATTACACTTGACAGAGACATCACGTCCTTCGGGCGTGTAGTGTGTATTCTGAATTGCTCAATAAACTTCTTTGCCAACTCCTCGAAATTTGATACGGATCGCGGAGGAAGTCGGGTGAACCACATAGTAGCGATCCCAGATAGAGTAATCGAAAAGCACCTACACTTGGTGGCATCATTTGCTCTGGCTGAATCCATCATCCATTCATACCTCATTACATGTTGTCTGGGGTCAGTCTTTCCTTCGTATGCAGGAATGGTTGGCATGCTAAACTTCTTGGGGTACGCCGCTTGCAGCACAACATCTGTGAACGGAGTATGACTTCTTGACACTCCCCAGTCGTCATTTGATAAGCCCTGATTTTCTTTCATCAGTTGCCTGATCATGGCTGTCAGATCGGGTGTCTGTATGGAAGCTGGGAGGTTGGAGTCAGTTCTACGTGCCTGTCCATGTTGATGCCTCCTTTCCTGGCGATCTGCCAATCGTGCGTCGTGAGGTTCAACATTGTTAACATTTTGATGATCTGGAGCTCCATCCTCCACCTGTACTCCGGTTCGGAAGCTTCCAGTTCTGGCTTGGTCGCGGTCTCCTACTGTTCGAACAGCAGCATCTGCCCTTGCTGCTTCAGTCTTACGGCGTCTGCGCCTGGGTGGTTCATCAGAAGAAGTTGAGCTATCAGAAGAGGAATAAGCAGCTGGATTGCCCCCAGCATTCTGTTGCTGCTGTTGAGTGAGTTGTGCCATCAGGTTGGCATTAGCTTGCATCTGTTCTCCCAGTTGTCTCCTGCTTTCCCTAAGTTCTCTCATCAAGTCGTTGAACTCCACTCTGGTGACAACTGGAGTCTGTTCTTGAGCGGCAATCCCTGCACTCGGGATCGCTGGTTGATTGCTAGGTCCTGCTTGTTGCACGCTAGCAGTCTCTCGGGCATCCGCATTAAGAGAAGCTGACCTGGTACGTGGTCTTGCCATTGTAGAGTTATTGGTATGAACTCTGAGTAGAACCAACGAATGTCCTATCAGTAAGTCGGATCTTCTTTGGGGGATTTGTTCAATCCAGTAGCTTCAAAGCAGATCCTTGAGGTCTGAGAATTCGATTCTCGGTGAAAGCACCAAAGTGTTAGCACCAAAATTGGTCACTAACCTCGTAGAAGAAGATTGTGAAGAGATATAAGTGATGAAATCAAAATTAAACAGAGAAGACAGTGCTAATCTAAATACAGAAAGTAAGAACACCAAATTTATAGTGGTTCGGCGTAATTGCCTACGTCCACTTTGAGGTTAAACTTTATTGATCTTCTTTATAATTGATTGCAAATACAATTCGTGAATCAAATGCTTGAATGAAGTTGTTAAGTAGAGAAGATGAGTCTTGAAAATGGCAGAGTCTCCCCGGTGTTTTCTCTCCAAAAAAGGATCCATTTCACTGTGACCCTGCCCCTCTATTTATAGACAAAGATGGGCTGGACTTCCCAAGTGGGCTGATTGCCGAACACTCTAGCCCGAGTACAATGGTCGCCGTATGCCGAGCAAGGTTCGCCGAACGCTCTGCGCCGAACCATCCCTTTTAAGCCGAACGGTGTGTTGGTGTCGTGGGAAATGTGGGATGGTTGTCTGTTGAGGCCGAACGCTCTGCGCCGAACCATCCCTCCTATGCCGAACGGTATGTTGGTTAGTTGTGCTGAATGTCTCCTGGATGTCGAGTATTATGCCGAACACCATGGGATGCCGAGTACTCTTGTATGCCGAGTACCCTGTTATGCCGAGCAGTCTTGATGCCGAGTACTCTGGTATGCCGAGCAGTCTTGATGCCGAGTATTCTAGTATGCCGAGCAGTCTTGATGCCGAGTACTCTGGTACGCCGAACAGTCTCGATGCCGAGTACTCTAGTATGCCGAGCAGTCTTGATGCCGAGTACTCTGGTACGCCGAACAGTCTCGATGCCGAGTACTCTAGTATGCCGAGCAGTCTTGATGCCGAGTACTCTGGTATGCCGAACAGTCTCGATGCCGTACACTAATGGATGCCGAGTACTATGCCGAGCACACCTGTCGCCGAGCACTCATGGATGTCAGTTGCTTCGCCGAACACTCCTGGATGGCCAGTGCTTCGCCGAACACTCCTTGATGCCAATCGCTCTCTGATGCCGAGCACTTATTGCCGAGTACTAGTTGCCTGGTCAAATCCCCAGGAAACACATAAAGTGATTAATTATATTGATTGTTGTTTGGAAATTTAATTTGACATTTGAATTGATAATGAATTTAAATTGACACCAAAATTGAATTGATTTTTAATATGAAATTGACAACAAAATTGAATTGACTTTAAATTGATATTGAGATTGAATTGTTAGTTAAACACCCGACTTTTAATAACTAGTAACTGTTGTGATATATTGGTTGATTTGGATGTTGATTGCAATTGGATGCCTATTGATTGATATGTTGGATGTATTGTTGTTTAATTATTTTGACATATCCCTGATTATCACCCTATATATTATTGACATTTATAAATTGTCATTTGTATTATTTAAAATGAACGAAGAAATAGATTGAAATGATATATACTTATGTCATGTAAATATGGGTCGAAATGATATGTATCCATACATGTAATTAAAATTTAAACAACTGATCACTTGGCCATAGGGTAGAGAATTATATACGTACAACAAATTTGGTTAAATTAAATGATTTTAAAATCTTGAATTTGAATTGGTTTAAACGATATTATTTTATAAAAAATAAAATTAGACTTATATTAATTGAATTATTTTCAAATTCGAACTTTGAAATTTTGGAATGGAAACTGTTTAAATGGAATTGTGTTAAAGAATTTAATGTGAAGTTATTAACTCTAAATCTTAAAGTTGAATTTGAAACATAATGTAAATTTATTTGAAATGAATTGTTTGAGGGTTTAAATATTGAAATTTTAACTTTGAATTTATTTTTAATTAAAGTGGTTAAATTGGTATTCCAAATTTTGGTATTTGAAGTCGATTGAATTGAAAGGTGAAAATTGAATTTGCTTTAATTTGAAATTTGGACCTGAGTTCAAATTGCTTGAGGAAAGAAGCAACAGTTTTGATTCAAACTCAATTTTTAATTTTTTTTTAAAAATCAAATTATTTTAATATTTAAACTATTTCACATATTCAAACTATTTTCAATCTCAGAACTTTTCTAATTATCCAAACTATTTTCAATATTCAAAATATTTTAATTATTCAAAACTATTTTCAATATTCAAACTGTTTTAAAATTGGGAACTATTTAGATTTAAATCATTGATTTAAATAAGAATGTTTTGATGTGAAAGTATAACCTATTTTGAACTTAAAATTATTTTGAAGAAATATGATATTTTGATATGAAGTATGATTCGTTCTTGAAATTTAAAAGAACTTACCGGTGTGAAAAATGATGTTCGGTTGTTAAAGAGACCGGAGTCGGATGAATGGCATACTCTCTGTTATTCTATCAGAACCACTTTAATAATCGTGTATGCGGTTGATGTTATTCAGAATGTAGAGGTTGAACTGGTGGAGTTTACTGGAATGAAGAAAGAGAATGATGATGGATAACCCACTTGTGCCAATTTGAAATGATAAAACAGGAGCCTATGTCTGGCCAAGGGGTTAGCTACCTTTAGGGACCATCACCCCTTCGTATTACTATATTGATGTTGACTCGATTGGTGTACCTTGATTTGATTTTGGGGGTAATGGACTCGGTCGGCAGTCGTTGCAGCGATGTATTACGACCAGCCAGAAAGGGTAAACTGGTAGAATCCTACCTTGGGCATTGCCTCACGTGCCTTGTCATATGATTATCCTTATATGAGCCCACTACTATTTTGTTTTAGTGTGGCACCTATAAGGGACTCACTGGCTACCGACATTACTGGTTGTGTTACAGGACCTGCATAGACTATCTCCTTAAAAATGTGTTAAGGGGGATCAATGTAAAGCCTTAACGCTATTTTAATATTTACTTTACTGATAGACACTACATATATAGCGTATATTACTACATATAGATAGTTTAATAGATCCTTAGGAGATGGAAAATCTCGAAACATCTCTTAAGTTAGTTGTACCCTTATTCCACTTGTTATTGATTTAACTTACATGAGAATTTTTAGCTCTGACTTGAGTGTTTTGTCTTTTCATTACGCTCGGGTCAGCCTGAGTATTTCAGTGTTGAAGACATTATTCCTTGAACACGATGATGGAGATTGGTGATCCTATTTATTAGTATTATTCCGCTGCATTATTTTTGTGTGTTTGTTGATTACTCTGAATATGTTGTAAAATGAAAGTTAAATTTTTTGTAAAATAGCTTTATGAACTGTTTTTGTTATTATTATATTTTCTCATTCTACTGTGAGATTCTGATTATTATTTTAGTCTCTTCTTATTTTCTTATTAAATCAATTGATAATCTGCCATTTTGGATGGTTTGAGTTAGACATGCGTAGTTTATTATCGACATAAATTGTCCGAAATGGCAGGTCGTCACAAGGTGAAGGATCTAAACTGTCATGTAATTAATAACCAAGGAATAGAAAATGGGTGGATCCAAATTATATCAATAGTAATTAATTGAGATGTAAAAATGAGATCTGAAATTACGCTACAATATGAATATACAAACATTTGATGTACATCATGTGAGGGATTTAAAGCATATGAGAATGGTTAATGAATAAATAGAATTGAAAATCACCTTAGGATGTGGCCAAAAAGTAGCACCTTGAATGATGAATAATAGCTTCTAGATTCTTAACTTCCAGATTTAACAGGAATCAAGAAATAAAATGATGGATGCAAATGAGAACGTTCACTTTGAAATATCTCTAATATCAATTTAATTTCGTTTCCAGTTCTTGTTTAAACCTACTAATATTTATCTCTATTTTAATCTCTATCTTTGCTAATTCACTCATCCTATACTCTTTTAAATTGGGATTCAGTAGCAACTCTCCAATGGATAGTTAACTCAACTAAAATAGAACAATGCGTATACATATGTACTCAATTCTGATATAATATATATTAGTTTATAAAAACACAAATATGCTCTCTTAATACATTCCTAGTCTTTAATTTTGATAAAAATTGCTCTGATACCAAAATTAACAGCCTGTCATTTTCAACCCTTTTATTTAACATAACTCTCGATGTGTAAATCTCGAAAGCTGAAAATGACGTGTTGTTAGAGAATGATAACAAGAGATAAAATAAATATATAAACTATCTATCTCTTTCTTCCCTCACAACGAAAGGTAACAATTATACGATGTAATCAAAGTATCACTTTATTCAAACCAATCGATCTAGTTATATATATAAATCATATACATATCCAGTTCAATCCAAACACACATACATACAGACTAATATCAATCTCATATGATTATTTATATACAAGTTTATATACATCAGGAATACAATCTTCATCCGGACCTTCAAATGGTACTTGATGCAACATACCAAATTCCATCAACCTTGTGATGAAGCAAAAGGGAAAAACATGGAGAGGGCCAGACTACAGTCTGGTGAGTGATGTACATTTACTTTACCATATACCTTAACCATTCCCAAATAATACTAATATAACTATGGTAAATGTCATACCTTATTCCTGTTTCATGTAACATTCGGCCTTCTCGATGTCCAAATGTCGACACTAATATATCTACGGTATTCATGTGCCGAGCACCCAAGTGTTGAGAAAACCGAAAGTTAGGGTATAATAAAAGAAAGTAGAAATAGGACAAGAAAGAACACAATATCTTAATCTCACATGCAGAACGATAACATATAATACCAAAAGTGCTGTACAAAGAGTTATTCCAACATATTTGAAATCAAAGTCACAAAAGTGACTAAGTACTACTATCGGCCTGCATAGTTATAACTACATGTCCTCACAATGCTAAATACATACATAATAGTGAACGGAAATGAAAATAGGTAGATCGATAGGTAGAAAGCATCCAGCTTGTCTCCATAAGTGAAAACATCCAACCCTGAAACCTGCATTACTAACCTACTCGAAAGAGCACACGAGGAGTTTTGGGAAAATAAACACCATGTTTCAGACATAAGCATGGTATGAGAAATTCATAAATGTGTATAAACACATAACATTACTTCTAAGACCAACCGAATCACTAGACTGGTTTCCCCTCGAAAGAACCAATTCAATTGATATTTTCATTAGGTGATATTATAAATAATGTCTAAGGTGTGTAATATAAATATGAAAATAGCTGGAATGATTACATTGGTTACATTCTACGGCATATTAGAGTACATTTGAAAACCGAGACCTCCTCAATGAGACCGATCTCCTATGACAAGGATCAGAAAATACCTTCCAAGCGCCGTATATCTCTAGATAAAATATACTACAAGACAAACACAACTGGGCAATCATTCGAACACTTGCGTGAACAATGTGTACCAAGTATCAACAACTCCTCGTTAGTAACATTTATAAGTGTTAACCCTTAATTCTCCACGACTTAAGAAGTACGCGACTCAAGAGTTAACGAGTTAAGGGATTGCAAGACTTAACGAGTTAAGACTTAGATGACCTACGACTCAACAGGCTCCGACCTAAGGAATGGTCCGACTCAACGACCTACGAGTTAAGAAGTTTAACGACTTACGACTTAGCATGCTACGACTCATAAAGTTAACTCTTCTACGGCTCAACGAGACAAGCTTTCTTCGACTCATGGTCTTACGACTCATCAGGTTCAACGACTCATGGTATACGACTCATCAGGTTCAACGACTCATGGTATACGACTCATCAGGTTCAACGAGTCATGGAGTATACGACTCATGGTCTTACGATTCATCAGGTTCAACGAGTCATGGAGTATACGACTCATGGTCTTACGACTCATCAGGTCTGTACGACTCATCAGCCTCACGACCTAGGACTCAATGACTTAGCTTGCCCAGCGACCTAAGGCTAAAGGAATGTCGCGACCTAAGGAAGCTTGCGACCTAAAGACTCCGCGACCTAGTAGCGTTGCGACCTAAAGGCTACGACTTAAGGAAGATTCCGAGTTATGAAATGCTCCGACTCAAGAAGGTTCCGACCTAACGGGTTACGACTTAGTGGGTTTATGACTTAAAGGCTGCGAGTTAAGGTCTTACGAGTTAAGGTCTGATAAGTCGGCTACGACTTAATACTTGTCAAAGACAGCCACAGGATGGGCCCAGAATAACCCTATCCCTTAACTCGTCACCGACCTAACCCTATCCCTTAACTCGTCACCGACCTAACCCTATCCCTTAACTCGTCACCAACCTACCCTAAGTCGGCGACGACTTAAAGACTTAGAGAAATTTCCTAAGTCCAGATCAGCCCCTATAAATACCCCATCACTTCCAACTTGGAGGGGACTTTTGGCCATTCATTTCTCCAAGCGCCGTTACGCTGTCGAAGCCTCCACTCATCCAACAATCAAAGATCTTCAAGCATTCGAGACACTACAACGATCTTCGAGAAAAGCTCCTAACATCCAACATGGATTCGTCGGGTTTCATCGTCAGAGATCGAGCTAGTAGTCAAGAATGTTTTCATGATCAAATTGTATTGTATTTTGAAGGATATTGTATCGAATTGTAATCGAATCAGCAATAAAAGGCTATAAAGTGGACGTAGGCTCAATTACGGGTCGAACCACTATAAATCTGTTGTTCATTTACTGCATTTCTGCTATTTTCCTGCTTAATTTCTGTTCCCGTCACACGGGTGGTGCTTTCACGATCTTATTACACACACCGGGTGTTATCGTTCATATTTTAACGTTAACATTTTGGTGCTTTCACCGAGAACCCAACTCAGGCGATCATCCACCGTTGCTTCGCAAAGATTCATAAAAAGAACCTCTCTTAAAAACCAGATCCGAAATAATGGCTCCTGGAAGAAGAGGTAGACCTATCAGATCCGGAAATGCTCACGAAGGAACTTCCGCTTCCCCAATAACAGACCAAGCAACTCCAACCGTTGGAGTCACCAGGGCTGAATTGGATGACGCAGTTTCTGGATTATACCAGCAAATTGAAACTCAAAACGCTTTGATGATGGATAGATTAACTGCTCTGCTCGGGCAAATCGTCAACCAGAAAACCATCAAACTACTCTTCCCGAAATGCCACCTTTCCAAGCTGATGGTTCTATGCCGCAACCAACTTGTCATGAGCATATGCCCGGGCAAAATTCCGAGGGAAGAACTAATACTTGCCCGGAGGTGTCTTTGAACAATAAAGAGTACCTGTCTGAAATGGTTGGCCGCATCATGAAAGAGAGCATGCAAAGGGAAGAGGATGAGGCTGACTGGGGATTTGCGCCAAGCAGAACTCCGTTTACTGAAAGGATCCTAAGAGCAGAGTTTCCAAGGAAATTTGCACCTCCTACTATCCAAGCCTATAAGGGAACCAGTGACCCTAATCATTTCCTCTACAAGTACGATTGGCATATGATCGGTGCAAGAGCGTCAGACGAGATCAAGTGTCGATACTTTCCGGTATACCTAGAAGGTGTGGCTTTACTTTGGTTCACAAAGCTTCCAGTTCGGTCTGTAGATAAATTCTCCGACTTAACGCAAAAGTTTAAAGAACAGTTCAGATTGTATGCTTCAAAAGCTAAGGATATAATGTCACTGTCTAACCTTGAACAAGCGCCTGGAGAATCAATCAAATCTTTCTTGAGCCGTTTCAATATAGCTTTAGCCAAGGTAGAAAATGTGGAACCACGCATGATCCTGACTTATTTGATGCGAGCCATTGATAAATCGAGTAAATTTGGGATATGGCTAAAGATGAAAGAACCAAACTCACTTGATAAATTTTATAAAAAGGCAGATGAGTTCATTCGCCTCGAAAGCCTTTCTGCAACATCGAAAGTGGTTATTGCCCAGACTGATAATGACAGTGTCCCACCTAAGAAAAGAGAATCTGAAGGTCAGAAAAGGGAGAATGAAGGCGGAAAAAGCCAGGGAAATGAATAGAAACCTCGCCGCTTTAATCATTCGGACTTTACTCCTTTAACTGATACACCAAGAAATATCTTTTTTGCAACAAAGGACGTTGTCAAGTATCCTAAGCCACCTGAGATGACGAGAGGGGCAAAGCGTAATGGAAAATTCTGCCAGTTCCACAATCAACCTGGCCATGACACTGACCAATGTCGCGAATTAAAGAAGGTGATTGAAGAATTGCTAGAGCAGGGTAAACTCCAACAATACGTTAAAAGGAACGGAGTCGATCCAACCTCATCCACTCGGGATCAACAACACCCTACCCATCAATCCGATCCTCACAACAACACTGCAGTGCAAGATTCAGAAAAGCTTGTCATTAATGCTATCACAGGGGGACCATACCCAGCAAGCAGAAGTTGGGATGACTACTAATTACCCACAAAACTGCGGCTGGGGCATCTCTCACTTTCTCTGGCATAAAAATCCAAAAGCTATGAATCAAGCACGAATGGAAATCCAGCTTGGAGATTCTGAAACAACAATAACTAGCATTCATTTTTACTTAACTGCATCGCTTGAATTTGTAAAGATAATGATGGATGTGTAACTTCTGCATTGTAAACCGCTGAGAAATCAGCATGACTCAATAATGAAAAACTATACATTGTGTTTTCTATTATAAAATGCCTGTTATATTTCGATGTGTAAATACTCTAAATGTATTGCTAAAATATCGATCTAATACTGCAGGTCATTAAAGAAAAGCTCACCCATCGCAAAGCTAAGCGAGCCTTACAAATCATTTACTAAAAGCAAATTTCAAGCAACAAAAGTTTCAAACTCAAATTCCATACAAGAGGAACTTCACATAAAAAGTTGACGGCTCCACTATGTCAAGCCCTCGTTAACTGGTTGCGATCGTTGATATAAAGAGGCATCCAACCAAATAACTTGCGTTTACTCTGTGGAGTCATTCAACAGTGAAGTCTACTTCTTCGGATAAAGCAATTTACTTGCAAAAGAAAGGAACACGCGCTTGGAAACGATGATAAAGGATCGCAGATTGGCGGATGATGATACAACATGAGCGGGCAAACATGGAAGCAGCCAAAGGGGGGTATGCCTCTCAACAGGAAAGCAGGTAGATCCACTAAAGGGATACCTTCCCAAGCGGAAGGAATAAGACCCTCGCTAACTGATTGTGATGCATCCGATCAGGCAGCTTGTGTTCATCCCATGGATCTACTTGCCCCTAAGACGCAACCTTCCTGGCACACCAACCAACTGATGCTCCTTCCCAAGGGTCAACAAAGCCCTCTAACGAGGCACGCCAATAAATGGAGAGCTTTCCTCAATCAAAAAGATCGGTGGGACTACCTAAGGGGCACCTTGTTAATTGATTGCGATCGTTTGTACAAACAAACATCCAATCAAACAACTTACGCCTGTCCCGTGGACCCCTCCGACCATGAGAAAGTAACTTCCAGGCAATCACAAGCCCTCTTCGGAGGCACAAGCCCTCTTCGGAGGCACAAGCCATCTTCGGAGGCAAAAGCCCTTTTCGGAGGCACATTTCACCCGTGTAGAAGTGCAAAATGCTTCTCTTCGGAGACCCACTTCACCAGTGATGAAATACTAAAAAGCCCTTTTCGGAGGCACATTTCACCCGTGTAGAAGTGCAAAATGCTTCTCTTCGGAGACCCACTTCACCAGAGATGAAATGCCAAAACTGCTTCTCTTCGGAGACCAAAACTGCTTCTCTTCGGAGACCAAAACTGCTTCTCTTCGGAGACCAAAACTGCTTCTCTTCGGAGACCAAAACTGCTTCTCTTCGGAGACCAAAACTGCTTCTCTTCGGAGACCAAAATTGCTTCTCCTCGGAGACCAAAATCGCTTCTCTTCGGAGACCAAAAGACCTCTTCAGAGGCGTACTTCACCTTGCTTGAAGTACCAAAAATAAACCCTTTACTGGGGCACAAAAATCAAAACCTTCTTCAGAAGCTCATTTCACTGTGCAGGAAAATTCACTTTCAAACAAGTAAAAGTGATCATTCCCAGAAGTCGAAGTGTTCTTCAGGAAGAAAAAGAAAATAAAAATTTCTCCAAAGACAAGATATACTCTATTAAAAGCAGAATAATTCTTCCCTGAAAAAGTGGAAAGTTATTCTCTAAAATAAGAGTATCGGTCTTGTGAAAGCAAGAAATATTACAGTATACTTGTGGTATGGGGGCAACATTATACAATTCAGTTACAATAATAAAAGTGATATACAAGCGACATACCACAAGTTCATTGCAATATCACGTAATAAAGATGTGGAGTAATTGCGTTCTTGAAACACAGACAAAGAAGTTTGTACAAATAGAAAGAATCGTTTACTCTACACTTCAAATGAAAGACAGATGTACTCCTACATACACAAGGATTTGTACAAGAAAAATATCTATTTATTTCAACACTATGAGAAATTTTTTACATTGTACAGGTTACAAAAAGAAGCGGAGACCGGTATCCGCACAATACCCGGTCAATACAAAAAGCAGAAAATGCAAAATCAAACTCATTTCCCCTTCTTCCCACCCTTGGAGCTTTTACCCGGCCTGGTAATTAGCTTCGCAGGCCGTACCGGAGAAGAAGGAGAAAGAGACTCAGCCGGATCAATCTCTGCCTCATCCCCAGCGGCAGAAGAACTCCTCTTTCCTTTCTTTGAAACCACACGCTTCCCCTTCTTCTTGGAAGAAGACTCACTCCCCGGAGCAAGAAA
The DNA here is from genome assembly GCA_030737815.1 of Allium fistulosum. Classification (NCBI taxonomy): domain Eukaryota; kingdom Viridiplantae; phylum Streptophyta; class Magnoliopsida; order Asparagales; family Amaryllidaceae; genus Allium; species Allium fistulosum. Next base: position 1,326,852,545 of record CM060904.1, read on the forward strand.
TGTAGAAAGCTTTGTGTCATAATCGAAAGACTGCTCCGGGGTCTTCTCGCTATCTTCCAGATCTTCTGCCTTCTGTTCTTCGGAAGCAGGTGGTTCATCTAAACCTTGAAGGGCCGCTATTGGTGATTCCTGTGAACCAGGTTGAGAAGCTGGAAGAGGTATAACTTGAGGAGGAGGAGGAACGACAGCTGAAGAAGGAAGAAGTGGTGCAGTTTCCGGCACGACTGCTGCATAATAAAAGAAATCAAAATCAGTATTCTCCGAGAAAAAAGAAGACTGTGAATCGTCAAAGTTACCTGGAGAAGCCGGTTTAGCAAGATCAATCTCAAATTCCCGAGCTTGGAAGTCCTTCATTGCCTCTTCCTCTGTAGGGGTGGATACAGTTTCTTTGTCAACCATAGCGGGAGGCGTGGAATGAGAACTAGAGCCGGTAATATCCGCATGAGCTAAAGCCGAAGTATAAGCAGGAGTAATAGGAGGTGTTTCTTTCTCAGGAAGCTTCTCTCCCGTCGCCTCGGCCCGCACTCGGATGAGCTGCTCTTTTCCTTTGGCAAGGGCAGCGCGATCGCTCTCACTTAAGTAGGTAGCTTGAAGATCTGTTTCAGAGTATCCGGCACCACCAAATAAGTCAATGATTGCCTCCCATACCTCCGCTAAGGTGACTTCATACTCTGGTCCCAAAAATGAAAGGCTCCCACGCCCCAGGACACAATGCATATAAAAGTCGAACAAAGTCGCGTCAACGGTGGCTATGGTCGCCTTGTGGGATTCTTCGGCTGCGGCTTTACCAGAGAGAACTTCATCACGTTCTCTTTCAGCCTTCAGTAACTAGGATTGTAGCCTAGCAATTTCTAAGTCTTGAGAGCTGACCTTCTCTCGAAGTTGAACGACATCATCGCGGTATTTTGTTGTAACCTGCTGTTCTGCTTCAAGTTTCACCTCAATGTCTCTCTGAGCAGCATGGGCGTCTCGAACTTGTTTTTGAAGCATTTCCTCTTTCTGAGAATAAGAAGTGGAAGAGGTAGCAAGCTCTTTTTTAAGCCTTTCAACTTCGGCTTCGAGCTTCACATAACCATCGCTAATGCTTTTCATCTCCGAGTCATGCTGCTTACGCCATTTGTCCCACTCAGATTTATCATTTTCCATGGTCATCATCGCTTCAAGGTTCAGTTGGTTGACCCTTTGAAGTTCGTCAACCAGCTTCTGCCACCCAGACATTCTTTCGATGTCAAGCTTTACAGCATCGACATTTTTCAGCATCGCCTGCTTATCAATGGGGACCAAGTCCAAATCAAAACGCACTCCTTTCAGACACCAATTCGGAAATCGGCTCTGGAGTGTGGGAGGACCATCTCCAGCTTGGTACTGTGGCCTATTAATGATGGTCTGGATGTCAGATTCCTTAAGGGCAGGAGAACCGGAAGATGTATTAGGAGGAACAGAAGCGGTAGTCTTTTCCGAGATGTTAGATGTGTCTTTCTCACCAAGTCTGGTACGTTTACTGGAATCATCAGAAGTGTGACTCTTCCCCTTATCGTCGTAAGATTTCCTTTTATAAGGATCGTCGCTTCTGCGGGAAGAGTCACGTCGCTCGTCCCTACTCCCATAGTATTCCTCATCTTCTCCTCGGTGACGCTCTTCATGAGCTCGCCTCTCATGAGCCTTTCTAGCAGCTCTCTCCTCATCAGTTTCTTTCACGGCACTGATATAACTTCTAAAGTCATAAGCCTCACGGCTTCCGTAACGCTGGAATTTGTTGTAGTAAGAGCCGCTTCGCCCCATCAGAGAACCTGAAATTGAAGAAAAAGACCAGTTTTAGAAATCCTCAAGTTGAAAAAGCTAAGTACATATAAGTGCTAAGGTTCTGAGTGTGTGTGATGTGCAAACTACGCGCGTCAGACTACAAACCACTTTTGGGTGTAGAAATGGCAATAAGTTGTGTGGAAGGCGTTGTGGTTTCTTGCAAAGAAGAAGTTGCTTCGATAACAGGAGGAACCACTTTAGAAACATCATCTTTAAAGAGCTCCTGAGAGGTTATCATGATGTCGCTCAGACCGTCGAAAGTATCATCGCCATGGTGCATGGGAGAATCATCTTTTTCAACTTCCACCTCAGCCGTCTTTTCAAGAGTGTGAAGATTTTCCTCCTCTTCAATAACCGGGGCAAGTGCTAACTTACTGGACGACCCCGCAATGTCGGTAAGAGTAGAACACTTCACCAATGAAGTCTCAACGGTAAATTCTTTCGGTGAAGGTTCTTTAGCAGAAGCGGGGGCATCTGACTCCTCAGCCGAAGAATCAGGGACTTCAGGTGGCTGAGTGGAACGGGAAGGATGTAAGAGTCCAAATTCGTGGAGGAACTCATCTCTCAATAGAAATTGAACACTCCTCTCCTCAACCGGCACGGCCATAAGCCTCTCAAAGGTAATTTTGTGACGAGGTTCCCTAGAGGGGGGAGGAAGCGCTGAAACAGTAGAAAAAGAAGTTAACACTTGACAATTTGGACTTCAAAGAATTTAGCAAAAACACAGGGAAAAGATAGATAATCGTACTTCCCACTCTCCAAATGGCGTAAAATCCCGGGGGACAACGAACAAAGAAAAACTGGCTCAGAAACCCAGGAACGCTATCGGGAAGACCAATAATCAGTTTGCGATTCCTGGCACTCCTTACAACTGTGATAGAGGGATGGTCCTTGGTCCTTGTGAATGAGCATAGAAAGCAAATTTCTCCAAAACTGGGGAAACGGTCCAGCATTCTCCTAAAAAGCACACACAATCCCAACAGGATGGCGTAGCCATTAGGATGAAGTTGAAAAGGGGAGATAGATAATCGAAGGAGAAGTTCTCGGAGACAGTCATTAAACGGGGGAATCGCTCCACTCAAGCACATTTGGCGGTTCACTGCAATGAAGCCGTGGGGCGGCCTGTCAGCAGTGTCATTTACTCCAGGGAGCAAAGCGTCAGATTCAGCAATGCCAAACTGGGAGCATAGTTGACGGAAGACTTTTTGACTCAGAGTGGTAGGAGTCTTTTCTGGGGGATCATTCAACGGAGTAGCAATTGGAAAAGCTTCTCCACTTGGTTCCAAATCTTCTTGATGGGATGCCATTCTACACAATCAGCCGAGTGTTCAAAAGTGAAGGTGCACGTTTCCTAAAAGTGTAAAGTGCTGTGCAAAACTAATGAAAATAAGAAAAAGCAAGTATAACTGGAATTAAACTAACTGACAATCAGTCGATTACGAGATTTCAAAACTTGTTAATGCTTAAGTGCAGTGTCAATGCAGACAAATCAGTTTTAGTTAACCATTACGATTCTGCTTTAATACTTCATTTGAGTTGGTTATTGTGTAGCATTTCACTCATACAGTTCATTTAATTTTAATCTTTATCAACTAATCTGTCATCCGATATGGGCAGTCGGTGGCAGTATATTCGTCCCAGTTTTTGTAAATGTTATAACAGGCAGTTAGAGTTATTGACAATCTATAAAAGAGTGCAACAAAATTCAAGAGTCCAAAGTTCAAACAACTCAAGTCTTAGCATTCAAGGCAGTGGGAAATTTGCTCAAGTTCTAACTCGGTCACGACTTAGCATGGGGCAGATTTTCCTAAGTCCTAACTCGTTCACGGTCTAAAAGATATGCCATGAATCAAGTTGAGTCGTAACTCTCCAATCGTACCACATTCAAGCAAAATCTGAACAAGTGCTAAGTCGCGAACGACTCAAATGGTTCCTGCGACCTAGGGTCAACTATTCTCTAAGTCGTAAGTCGTGAGGAATAAAAAGAGATTTCAAGTCGTAAGTCGTAACATCAAAATTGCTGGATCACGCGAAATTACCAATCCATCTAACTCTTGACTCGCTTAATCCTTAACTCGTTAACCATCTATCCGTCCAATTCCTAACCCATTTACCTCCTAACTCTTGAGCTTTGTCACTCCCAACCCGTTAACTATTCAACCCGTTAATCCATTAACCAGTTAGCCTCTCCATCAACCCTATTTCTAAATCACCGTAAATCACAAATCGCTGCAAGTCATACCGAGCCACCTTAAGTTCATGGATATCCTGTATAACGGTATTCGCAAGGCCCAAAGGGAAAAAATCATGGATAAAGGTCGACGGCAATGATCGGCGATTGGGAAAAGGGAAAAGATGCTTATGCGGTGTAATTGGGAATGGCTGGAAGTAAATCAAGTCAAAATCGCCTTTGGAAGCTTGAAATTGCGTTAATAGCAGATACGGCTTAAAGAACGAGTAATAGGAAGACGGAGAAAAGAGGAACGACCTAAGCATTTTATACCCCAGGTCGAAGGAATTGGAATCGGCCCACACGAGTTAAGATGAGTCGAAACACACGACCTACGACTTAGGCGTGTATTTCGAGGGGCAAATGTTAACCCTTAATTCTCCACGACTTAAGAAGTACGCGACTCAAGAGTTAACGAGTTAAGGGATTGCAAGACTTAACGAGTTAAGACTTAGATGACCTACGACTCAACAGGCTCCGACCTAAGGAATGGTCCGACTCAACGACCTACGAGTTAAGAAGTTTAACGACTTACGACTTAGCATGCTACGACTCATAAAGTTAACTCTTCTACGGCTCAACGAGACAAGCTTTCTACGACTCATGGTCTTACGACTCATCAGGTTCAACGACTCATGGTATACGACTCATCAGGTTCAACGACTCATGGTATACGACTCATCAGGTTCAACGAGTCATGGAGTATACGACTCATGGTCTTACGATTCATCAGGTTCAACGAGTCATGGAGTATACGACTCATGGTCTTACGACTCATCAGGTCTGTACGACTCATCAGCCTCACGACCTAGGACTCAATGACTTAGCTTGCCCAGCGACCTAAGGCTAAAGGAATGTCGCGACCTAAGGAAGCTTGCGACCTAAAGACTCCGCGACCTAGTAGCGTTGCGACCTAAAGGCTACGACTTAAGGAAGATTCCGAGTTATGAAATGCTCCGACTCAAGAAGGTTCCGACCTAACGGGTTACGACTTAGTGGGTTTACGACTTAAAGGCTGCGAGTTAAGGTCTTACGAGTTAAGGTCTGATAAGTCGGCTACGACTTAATACTTGTCAAAGACAGCCACAGGATGGGCCCAGAATAACCCTATCCCTTAACTCGTCACCGACCTAACCCTATCCCTTAACTCGTCACCGACCTAACCCTATCCCTTAACTCGTCACCAACCTACCCTAAGTCGGCGACGACTTAAAGACTTAGAGAAATTTCCTAAGTCCAGATCAGCCCCTATAAATACCCCATCACTTCCAACTTGGAGGGGACTTTTGGCCATTCATTTCTCCAAGCGCCGTTACGCTGTCGAAGCCTCCACTCATCCAACAATCAAAGATCTTCAAGCATTCGAGACACTACAACGATCTTCGAGAAAAGCTCCTAACATCCAACACGGATTCGTCGGGTTTCATCGTCAGAGATCGAGCTAGTAGTCAAGAATGTTTTCATGATCAAATTGTATTGTATTTTGAAGGATATTGTATCGAATTGTAATCGAATCAGCAATAAAAGGCTATAAAGTGGACGTAGGCTCAATTACGGGTCGAACCACTATAAATCTGTTGTTCATTTACTGCATTTCTGCTATTTTCCTGCTTAATTTCTGTTCCCGTCACATGGGTGGTGCTTTCACGATCTTATTACACACACCGGGTGTTATCGTTCATATTTTAACGTTAACAATAAGCATACTCTAGATATGGAGTTGTTGTACCCCCATGGGTCAGCTAAACCCCAGGATCATGAATCCTACTCTGTCTTTAGTCATTTTCCCGATGTCAAGGCTACGCTCAGCATCTTTGTACGAGTCTCCAATACTTTATCAAATCATGAATCCCACATGGATTCCATTATCTCAACAGATTTTGAAACACATATGGTTTCCATTATTCACTTCTAAAACATAGAACCTGTATAATAGTTTTGAAGTGGTATTCGGAAAGTAAAACACTTACCGATCCTAGACTCCCCAAAACCAATCGATGAATTTTAGTTAACTCAATTTTGGTTCTTTTAAAAGTAAACGAAAGCCAGAAGCATTTCGTACCAATACTCCTCCCCGGGGGTTCTTATTGGAATAAATCTGCGAAGCATTTTGTATACTTCTTAAGTTAAGTTTGGTCGAGATCGGTAGTCGACCAATCGACTATTGAGTCTTGAGCACTTGCTTATGGGAATCAAGGTTTGTACACTTAACTCATTTCTGACATTTCTACTTAACTATTCCTCGGCCTAGAAGAATGTCGATAGGTTAGAGCTCTACTGCTTCGTCCCTACCTAAACATTAGTCTTGACTCATACAAATAGAGAAGCTTACTCGTACGACTTTTAGTGTTAAGTATAGTAATACTAACATCCCATAAACAATCAAACTAAGGTCATTACATAGTTGTTTCTTATCATTCAAGTATAATCAAGTCACATAAATGACTTTTAATCCCTTTATCATTAATTTATCTTTTATTAAATAAAAACTCTTCTTTAAAAACTTCCTTTATTAGATTTATAAAATACTTAATTTCATATTTATAGCATTTTTAAAACTATTTAAAGTATAAGTTAATTATTTATATAGAATGTTATGTAAGAATAGGGAATTTTAAAATAGAAAAACAAGTTTTATTTTATGCATCAGACTCGACCCTGTCTTTCGTAGCATGCATTCCCATCCGTGTCGCAACTGATTCGGTAAGCTACGTGTCCGGACGGCCTTCGGTCCCCCAACCTTACTCATGGCAACCTTCCGGCCGCCCAACGACCTATAACGCTAGTCACTACTCCCACTGGGGCTAGGAAGTAAGCCCCACAACCCAAAGCGGTGAAGAACAAATAGAATTTGCTACAAAAGCTGGCTAACGGGGGTATTCCTACGTATGAGAACATTGTAATGGAGAAGGTCATAGCCGAAATAGGATTCGTTTTGGCTAGAGCGCCCAAATCCGCTATATATTTGACACAGGTTTGCCGTAATGCTGGAACTATGGCGATCTTTCGCTCTTTCACTTCAGATTCTTCGCCCTTCTTGTTTGCTGCTCTTGCATGATTCTCAAATTGGAATCTATCAAGTTTAGAAATTCATAATTAATTGTTAAAAATATATTTAAACACAGAAATAATTTTAAAACACTCTATTTTAAGTTAGAAAACAATCCTAAAAAGATCAAAGAAAAATACATAATTTAAATACCATTTTTAAACAATTTATAGTTCAAAATAGAATAGGTAGCATTTTATAAAAATGCTATCTAAAGTTTTGTTACCATTGTAAATATTGTTTTGCTGCAACTTTGAGCCTAGATTTCAACACTTAAACAAATGACTTAAGATCCATTATTTTTATAATATTTAGTACACTTTGATACTTGGAAACCATAAAGAAAAATTCCAAAGAATGTATTTTGATTATTTAAGAGAATTTCCTGAAAATGGTTTATTTTACCAAACTGCACTTACAGCGACTATTTTGCTATAAATTTTTGCATTTCGTTCAAATAGATATCAAATGAATTAAGTTTCAAATATTTCCTAATAAGAATTATATATTGTTTACTCCTTAAACATGAAAGAAACCTCCAAGGAAGTTTGTAGACAAATATCGTTATTTCGCTAAATAAGTAGTGTCGTTATAGCGACCATTTTACTTCAATATGTTGTTACTTTGATTACTTCTTCTATAATTTTCCAAAACATATTCTTTCCTTTTCTAAAAACTTATAGAAGTGTGAATAATTACCAAACAAGTTTTTATTAAAATATGTTAGTAAATTTCCATTTTTATAAGGTATAGTTCAAGGGATTCAAAGTGCACTTAGAGCGACTATCGCTCTATGGACAATTCCATACTCAATTCAATATCTTGTGTCATTTTCTTTTATACTCATATATGATTCCAAATTCAAACCATATCATTGCTAAACATGTTTCAACATACAAACAAGTAAACATGTCTATTTTAAGCATTCAAATGGATTTAATTTAACCTACTCATTTTAATGGTTTTAAGAACAATCTTTAGCAGATCACATACTTCTTAAAGCACATTATCATGGTCATAACTTTACTTAGTTAGTGTCTAAAATTACTAACATATATCAAGCAATATCTTCATGTAAAGTTAACGCATATATTGTCACATATATGACATGTTATTTGATTTTGATTAATGAGTGAGATATCTCATCTTTTACTTAAATCAAATTCCACTATCTTCCTACCAACTGTAACGACCCGTATTTTTAGCTATTTTAAATTGTGAAATTTAATAGGGTTATTGGATAAAAATGGTTAAAAATAAAAATTTAATTATTATTTATGTAATTTATTGAATATTGGATTACTGTAAAATGGGAGTAGTTGTTTTATTATTTGAATTCGTTTTAAAACAAAATTTTATAAGTTAAATAACTTATTTAGAAGTATGGTGATTTATTGGATAATTAAATTATTTAAAATTTAATATTGAAAATTATTTGAATAATTGAATTTTGGATTTAATGTGAGTGAAAATGATACCGTAAGTTAATTTAATTTTTATTTAAACAACAATGTAGATTTTTAATACTTAAAATTCGAATTTAAAGTGATTAAATAAATTTCTGGGAATTACTTATTTTAATTGACGAGTAAAAATAGCCATTTCGGCCACTGTCTCAGATTTCAATGAAACTAGTTTCATTGGATCTGTAATAGCAAATTATTATAGGATTTCAAGTTTCGTAGTGATCAGACTTGTAGTTTGGCCATGCAAGCTTGAAACGCGTAGAATTTCTTTTAAGAATTTAATTTAAATAATTGATTTTGAAAAGCTATCTTTTGCATAAGATCGAATTAAGTCTCGAGACTAATTCCATTGTGTTCAGAATAGGGGTAAAACATCATAAACGCCAGGTGGCATGCTTTGTTTGGAGCTCGAGAAATTTCGGACGTCTTAGGCTAATTATTTTCTAGTTTGAATTATAACATATATAAATCCAACAATTCTATTCGAACCCACATCCCTTTTCTAGCCGTATATCTCTCTCCCTCCCCCTTTTCTTTTAATCGAAATCACAGGCTCCAAAAAAAGAAGTAAGAAGCAATCTCCAGATCGAAAAATATAAAGGAGTAATCTTCTATCGATCGCTTGGGAAGCGGACGCGAGTTAGGCAAGGGGCGCAGCGTTTTAGGGTTGGGTCGAGGCTATGATCGCACGCACGATGATCATGAGCCTGGCATTGGTGAGTTGATGGCAACGCGACTGTAGGGGATGGTCGGCGGTGATCTGGTCGTCGATGTGGGCTGGGCGAGCGTGTCTAGCAAAAAAAAATACAGAGGGTCGCGAATTGGGATAGAGGAAGAAGAGGAAACGTGAGTGGCTTGTACATGTACAGTAAGGTAATTTGAGATCTAGGTTAGGTTAATTAAATTCTAATTTTTTTAATCAGTTTCAATTACTTTGTATACTAATAAAATCATATTTTTTTCATACGAGGTCCATTTCGCGTAATACGAGTTGTTGAGAATTCATATCGATGTCTTCTACGATATGGGATCGAGCTGGAATTTATTTGAAGCTGAAATTATTTTCAGTTTCAAATAAAGGTGAGTGTTTTATGCACTCACAATTGACAGGAATAATTTTTATATTAGTTAAATTTATTTCATGAAGTGATTTAAATTTATTGACTGTTATTTGGTAAAATTTAGCTGGCATTTAAATTGATATGAATTAAAACGATAGGAATTGGAATTGATAGTTAATATTTGAAATGAAAACTAAATTGCTAGTAAAATTCCCAATTATCGATAATTGGTTAATAGTTGTAAATTATGGATTGTTTGGATAATTGATTACGATCAATGAAAATTGGTTGAGATTTGAATGATTTGGTTATTTTTTTATTTTTATACATCCTGTATATTATATACAGTATATAAAACTGTAAATTGAGTTATTTCGAATAATTAAGAAATAGATTGAAATGATATATACCTATGGCGTTTATTTTGGATTGAAATGATATATATCCATCCATGGAATTAAATTGAAATAATTGATTCACTTGGCCATAGAATAGAAAATTATATACGGACACCAGATTGGTTAAATTGAATGATTTTAAATAGTGATTTGAAATTATTTTAAATGATTTGATTTAAAGAAATAAAAGTCGAATTTGTGGAAATCTAATTATTTTCGAACTTATGCTCGAAATGTTGAAATTTAAATTTGGTAAATAAAATTGCTTAAATAATCGAAGTTGAGATTTTGAAGTTATAATCAAAATATGATTTGAATTTCAGAAATTTATTTGTTTTAAAAGATTGGACTTTTATTCGAACTTTGAATATTGCCAAGTAAAAGTGATATAAAACGATATTTCAAATTTGAGCTCGGAATTGAATTATATTTGGAGATTGGATTTTAAATTGAATATTGAAAGTAAATTTGATTTAAGTGTTTTTAATCGGTATTTTGAAAAATCGAACTAGGGATTGATATAAATCGAAATGGTTTTAATTTGGAATTAGAATTGAAATTAATTTGGAATTGGAATTTGAAATTAAAACGAAATTGGAATTGCAATTAATTTGGAATTGGAATTGAAATTAATTTGGAACTGGAATTGAAATTAATATGGAATTGGAATTGAAATTAATTTGGAATCGAAGTAAAAAGTCGACTTGAAATCGAAATTGAACCGGTTAAATGGAAATGGAAATTGATTTGAATTGGAAAATGTGGAATTGAATCAACTTTGAAACTATTTTCGAATAAATTATTTTAATATAAACGGTTTAAAATCTATCTTCTTAAATATTCAAATTATTTTGATTTTCCAAACTATTTTATTACAAAAACTATTTTCTATTAAACTATTTTAACTATTTAAAACTATTTTCCAAAAACTCAAACTGGTCAAAAGGGTGGAATGTTTATATTTAAATCTTGGATTTAAATGCGAATTGGGTTAAAGTGAAGTTATAACCAAAATTGTAAATTCGAATCAAATTTTGAAGTGAAATCAATATACCGAACTGAATTGACATTTTGAAGTAAAATACGATTTTTGAAGCGAATATGATGATTTCGAAATGGATTTGATTTTTGTAGTGAATATGATGATTTCGAAATGGATTTGATTTTGAAATGAATATGATATTTTGATATGAAGGATGAATTTTTTTCGAATTGTAAAAGTACCAACCGATGTGTAAAATGATGTTTGGTGTTAAAGAGACCAGGGCCTCTTATTGGCATACTCTCTGTCAATATTGGAACCACTTTAACAACTATGTACGTAGTGATGATATTCAGAATGTAGTGGTTGAATTGGCGAACATTTACAGGAATGAAGAAAGAGAACGATGATGGATAGCTTTGACACTCGTGTCATAATTAAAATGACTAAAACAGGAGCCTATGTCTGTCCAATGAGGTTAGCTACCTCCAGCTATGTTGATCCCTCGTATTACTATTGTGATTTCGTATTCGATAGGTACACCTTTTTGTTTGGATTGATAGTCGCAGTCGGCCACAGATCGGTTATGACCAGCCAGAAAGGGTAAACTGGTAGAATCCTACCTTGGCCATTGCCTCACGTGTCTTGTCATATTTATCCTTATACGAGCCCATTACATCTTTTGTTTAGTATTTTACCTATACGGGACTCACTGGCTACCGACGTTATTAGTTGTGTTACAGGACCTACATAGACTACATGCTTAAAATGTGTTAAGGTGGATCAATGTAAAGCCTTAACGCTCTTTTGATATTTATTTTGCTGATAGACAACCTATTATAGCTTATACTATTATATATATATATATAAATAGCTTAACGGATCCTTAGGAGATGGAAAATCCTATAACATCTCTTAAGTTATTTACACTCTTATTTGATGATATCGATTTGACTTATATAAGAGTATTTTAGTCTTCACTCGAGTGTTTTGTTTTCCATTACGCTCGGGTCAGTCCTGAGTTTTTTCAGCGTATTGAAGATTATTCTCTGGAGGACGAAGACGAAGATTTGGTATATTAGTATTATTATTATTCTCTGCATCATGATATTCTGCTGCATTATTTATTTATCCCTGTTGTATATATAACTCTGATGAATGTCGTACAAATTTTAATCAAATGTATGTTATAAACAACTTCATGAACTGTTATTTGACTATTCTATTTATCATTCCGCTGTGAGATTCTATGTTTGTTTTCTTCTTCTTTCCTTATTTTCTTAATTATCCCTATTGATCTACATTCCGGATTGTTTAAGTTGGACATGTGTGAATTATTGTCGATTTAAACCCTTCGAAATGTGGGTCGTCATGGTTGGTATCAGAGCCAGGTTTAGCGATAACCCTATTTTTGTGGGAGTTGATTCATTAGAGATAGGGTAGTAATATCCTAGAATGAGTCTGTTTGAGTGTATGTATATGAGAGAGCATACTTGTTAGTGTTATAAAATGTTGTGTTTACTTATCCTTTGAGTTGTTTATGAATTCTGGTTGATGCATGGGACACCATGTTATCGATAGGGGTTTCTAAACACTTAAATGAGGCAAGTCGACATAATATTGTTTTAAAATCGGGTAAATTAAATAATTTTACCTAATATATTATATATATATATATAATGATTATAAATGAATATTAGTTGTTAGAAGATGATGATATTTAATTTCATCGATTATTAGTTGAATTAAAATAAAACGAGTACCTTATGAATTTTATTTTATGAAGCATTTGATAATTATATTGAATTGAAATCTAACTATAATAAGAACTGTTTGGAATAACAAATTTGTAAATTAACGAAATATTTTCAAAAATGTAAGGTAATGAAATTTGTACAAGTAGATTTATAATATAGATTATAAATAGAAGGATTTAAAAATTGAGAATTTTAGAATTTAAATCCTTTTTGTTTTCAAAATTGTTTTCAAACCTTCAAAAATTAATATTAATATTTTTCGAAAGAATTTTGACTATAAAAATATTTTGAAAAGTTTTTGGAATAAAATAAGCATTGAACTCGCTTTGGTCGTTGCGAAATAATTTTGGGGATGACTGCAGCATCGCCAGTATTCATTTTTAAGTTTCTAAGTGAGAATTGCTACCAAAAGAAATTTATTTTTGATTAAATAAAGTTTTTGATTGTGAAAAATATTCTAAGTATGATTTAATAAATATATGGAAATAGTTTTGAACTTAAAAAAAATTGGAAGTAGTATATATAAGAAATAAGTTTATAACTTATAAATTTGGACAGGAAAGTAAAATTAAAATTTAAAGCTGTTGAATATTTTTGGTTAAACAAACAAAATAAATTTGAAAATTGAGATATGAAATAAAATAATTAACCTAAGAAGTGTTAATAAACCGAGTTAATGAAATAAAGAAAATAAAATGAAGTTAACTCGAGAAAGCTTAAATAAAAGTGAACTGTATTTGAATTGGATTAGATAAAATAATAAAATGAAATTTTAAGTGAATAAGTTTGTATAATTTATAAATTGGGAAATATTAAGCTAAAAACAAATTTAAATTTGTTGAATGTGAATGATAAGAATAATTTAACATGAATAAAATTAAATAAAGAGAAATGGATTAAAATGAAATGAAGTTTAACTTGACATTAAATAAATTGAATTGGATTGAATGAAACTAGATAAATTAGTAGAGTGAATTAATTCCACTTAAACTATAAAATGAATTAATAAAATGAATACGAACTTGAATTTTTAAAATCAAATGTAATTTAAGTGTGTAAGAAATTGAATAAAAATAAGTGAATGTTAGTAAAATTAATATGGTTAATTGAATTTAATATAAATTGGATATAAATAAATTAAATGCAAGTGGAGCGAGTTTTAAAAATTGAGTGTTAACTAATTTAATACGAAATAAAAATTGAAGTCTGAGTGTTTAAGAGAAATTATAAATCGAAGTTTTAACTCTTAAATTGGAAGATAATAGGAATTCAAAACATATTGTTATCCCGCCTTTTGGCAAGGCCGTGACACCAAGGACTTGACTAGGAACCGGTGACAGATCGTCCCGGAAATCGGTTACGTGCAAGGATCGCTATGGATATCGACGAAATTTGTTCGAGTCCGGATCGGGCTACAATTGATAAGACATGTCAAGCAAGGCCAGATAAAACAACGTTCCAAATTTCGAGTCAATCCGAGTTTGTACGCCCAAGATATCATCGACGCAAGTGAAGGACATAGCCTTGAGTTCATCTCCCTATAGTTCGAATCCCCTAGGGTCGAATCCATCAAACTCAACTCCAACGAAGTTCCCCTGATTGCCTCGAATCCATGAGGAAAAGGCTGAATCGATCAAAGCAGAATCCATTTGAATCCATTAAGGTCGACTCCATCATCTTCGTATCCATCAGAGCAAGTTCCGTTCAAATCCAACGCGTCAAGGTCGCGTGATTTACTTCGAATCGATGAGGTCTCAGTCGACTCGAGACCATCGGATTCCCCCAGCTTCGAATCCATCGAAATGGGCTACATTCGAGTGCAACGCTTCAGACCCTTCAGGCTTTCATCTGCTTCGAATCCATGCAATCAATGCACTTCGACTCCATCACATAAGTCACCTCGAAACTACACTCCGCATCCAACTTCGAATCGATCAACCATGTTATACCTAGATCGATTCGAACAAACGCGCCTTCGAATCCACTGCCTCGAATCCAAGCCATGGATTCGACCCAGTCAAACCAGAGTATAAAGCGGATCGATGAGAGAAGCACGCGCCACGTCAATATAAGCATCGAGTCGACCCTATCGAGTTGAAGGGATCGATTCGAAGCATCCATGTTCCCCAGAAATGCAATATTGAATCGATCATAACTCGAGTTCTACAAGTCCAAATGCCATGAAATTTTCACAGAAGCTTAAGCACATGATGAAGAATGTCCACACCAAATTTCAGCTCGATTGGATGATTTCTTGATCGATTCGAACCAAGGGTCGAATCGATCCCAAAGTGGGCCCGGATCTCCAGATTTCGGCCATGTGGGCCCCCTGACGTACCAGAACTGGTCTCCCCTCATTTTAGGCGAAATATCAGCCTCCTACACCTATAAATAGAGCCCCTAGTCATTCAGAAAAGGGGTCGGATAATTCTAAGTACTAAAGAACGCCCAGATTCTGCCAGATTTACTCCAGAACACCACCGCACTTTAGATTGAGACTTAGCATTTAAATTCAGTTATACAACAGTATAACGAATTGTAATCTTCAAGTATCGAGCAATAAAATCATCAAATTTCATAGTGGACGTAGGCTACAAAGCCGAACCACTCTAAATCGCTTGTCTTTGCACTTTACATTTTTTGTTTGGAGTTTTTGTTAGATAATCCACATCGTTAACTTTCATTCTTCGCGTTTATCTCTTCAAAGACTTCCGAAGAGTGTTGTGCCCATTTTTGGTACAAACACTTTGGTGCTTTCACTGAGAAAAAAACCAGCTTTTTTCTCCTGCTCCTTGGATCTACCATCGATACCGGATTGCACAAATCCAAGAGGAAGGTCCAGATCTCTAATTCATAATCCTTCCATTCTATTCAGATTTGCATAAAGTCTAGGAAAAGGATTCATCATTTGAAATGGTTAGCACAAGAACCACTTCTACAGCTGCAGGACAAGAAGGAAGGGATGGATAGAATCCTGCTCAACAGCAGCCATCCAACCAAGACAATGTCGCTCATTCAGAACCGTCTGGACCAGTCACCAGACAAGAATTCCATATGTTGCTTCAAGAGCTGACTCAAAGTCGGCAACAATTGCCGAACAGTTGCGTGCTAATATTGAATTAACAAACCAGCTGAACCGCCAAGGCCGCAGAAGGTCCAGACGAGATGATATCTCCCGATCGTCTACTGAAAGTTCCGCCTCATCGGACTACTATCACAGATCTACCCGTCCTCGATTAGACGGGAGCCATGCACAAACGGTCGGATATCAACCCGCCCTGACTATTGGACAGTTGAGGGCAGGACCGTCGACCAGCTTTCAAGCCGGGCCCTCAACACAAGGAGGCCCTACCACACAGCGTACCACGGACAATCGTGCCGCAGCTGCCACAACAGAGACAAGGGTTGATACCCGAAATCTTTCAAAGCCAAATAATCAGCAATATGGGCGTACTCCTGAACCCTACGTCCCAGAAGACGCCGAGCCAAGGAGGCAAAATTTGGACCGTCGACAGCGCCCGATCCGAACTCGCGCTGTGGAACCCGACCACACCTTAACACAGCAGGCTCAAAATGTAGCAATGCCAGACATCTCGACTATGATACGTTAGATGATCCGCGAAAGCCAAGGTCTTACCAACGACGATTGGGGGATTTCTCGGAGTCATACTCCTTTCACGGACGAGATACTGTACGCTGAACCTCCTCGGCGATTTAGAATGCCAACTCTTCCTATGTACGAAGGAAATTCTGATCCCAATCAACACGTCTTCAAATATAAATGGTCGATGAGCGCCGCAAGGGCCGATGACGCAGTAAAATGTCGAAGTTTCCCCATCTCTCTAGGTGGAATTGCAACGATGTGGTTCACGAGATTGCCACCTAGGTCTATCTCTTCGTTTGATCAACTGGCTAAGAAATTTGTTGAACAATTTCGCATGCATGTCGCTAGGCCCAAAGATGTCAACACCTTATCCAGTGTTACCCAAGCCCGTGGGGAAACACTAAGGTGTTACTTGGAGAGATTCCATGCGGCATGTGTGGAGATTAGTAATCCCAATAATGGCATTGACAAAGGGGATTGACCCTGATTCTGAATTTGGAAACTGGTTAGCCGGAAAACCACCCGCATCGTTGGACCGTTTCTACTCCAAAGCCGCACAATTCTTACGGCAAGAGGACGCGAAACAGTCTAGGAAGCAGGACGATGCGGGACCCAGAAGCGAAGGAATACAGAGCAATGTAGCAGTTAAACAGTCCGGTGACAATTCCGGAAAAGTTCAGTTGAACATACAGAACAAGCAAACTCAGCCAAGAGGTAACAATGGTCAGAATAAGAAAAGAGATCCAAATCGAGGTCCACGGCGTGAGGCTCCAATGTTCGATAATTACACACCATTGAATACATCGTTGGAAAATGTGTACCTACAGACTTGTAATACTATGCAATACAAGAAGCCGGCTCCAAAGCAATCGTTGGAGAGGCAGATTCAAACAGGGAAGTTCTGTAGATTCCACGAAAGTTATGGCCACAACACCAATGAATGTCGACACTTACAGGACCTCATTGAGAAGTTGATCAGGGAGAGGAAGTTAGACCAGTTTGTGCGGACACCGCAGTCTGAGGGGGCGGGCCCCTCAAATCAAAATCACGTACAGAATCCAGAAGGACAGGAAGAACCAGGTCGTGTCAGAGGAAGACTGGTAATTAATGTTGTAAGTGATAATCCTCGTCCTGCGAAGCGAAGCTGGGAAGAAATGAAATCATATAACAACTTAGCTAGACGAACAGACTTTGAGTATGATGATAACTTGGACAATAAACCTTCGACCAAACGAAAGAGAGCGATAATTAACGACATCACTTTCCGAGACAACGATACTGATTATGTCGGAAGCCCGACTACTGACCCACTCGTGATATCGGCACAAGTAGGTCCAGCTTGGATGAAGAGGATACTAATTGACTGTGGGAGCTCTGTGAATATCCTTTTTATACATGCTTATAATCAAATGAGGATGAAAGCCAGGGATTTGGAACCTTGCCAAACTCACCTCCATGGATTCAACGGTAGCGCTACCATACCTATTGGGATGGTGAAGTTACCAGTTAAGTTGGGATCCGAGGAACATAGGAGAGTTCGGACATTACAGTTCGCTGTACTGAACATAGTCTCGCCATACAACGCTTTCTTAGGGCGACCTGCCCTTGCTGAATTCAGAGCCGTAATTGCCCCGTGGTGCTTAACCTTAAAGTTCCCTACCGTCAACGGAGTTGGAGTCGTCCAGGGCGACCAGGTTGACTTGAGAACGATCATACGCCGAAATCGAGTCGCCCGATTACGCAATGCCGAGAACCGACTTAAAACTTTTGAAAACAATGAGATTGTCATTAAAAAAGAATACCCGGAATTCCCACACATGAAACCAACATGGAAGGGGTCACACGAGATTAAGCAGGAACTCGGGGATGGTATATATGAGTTAACGACCGCTGATGGTCTAGCTTCACCAAAGGCCTTGGATAGCGAAAGTCTTCGTCGCTATTGCACATAACAGGCTATGTTTATCTATTTAGTTTAAATTCTGTTTTAAATTTTGTTTCTGCATTTCGAAATTAGAATTTGTAATAAGGCAACTGACTTTGCCATGTTTTCTTATTTCAGCAATAAAATGCCATCTCTTTGAGCCAGAGCTGTGATTCATTAAATACAATGTACAACATCACGATGCACAAAGAGCTAAATTCCATCACACAATGGGATTTATTCAAGTAGGGAGTGGCTATGAAGCAATCAACCACTCACCAAATGAAACCCGGGCTCGGGGGCAAGCCATCACATCAGGCCAAGAAATGGGTTGATACACGGCAACCCTTCACTTAACTCCGTACTCCCAGAGCGCGAGGCGGAGTATAAACATTTTACTAAACTCCGTACTCCCAGAGCGCGAGGCGGAGTATAAACATTTTACTAAACTCCGTACTCCCAGAGCGCGAGGCGGAGTATAAACATTTTCTTAACTCCGTACTCCCAGAGCGCGAGGCGGAGTATAAACATTTTACTAAACTCCGTACTCCCAGAGCACGAGGCGGAGTATAAACATTTTCTTGACTCCGTACTCCCAGAGCGCGAGGCGGAGTATAAACATTTTCTTAACTCCGTACTCCCAGAGTGCGAGGCGGAGTATAAACATTTTCCTAAATCCCAGAGTACTCCGAGAGCGCGAGCTGGGTACAAACTTTTTACTTAACTCCGTACTCCCAGAGTGCGAGGCGGAGTATAAACATTTTCCTAAATCCCAGAGTACTCCGAGAGCGCGAGCTGGGTACAAACTTTTTACTTAACTCCATACTCCCAGAGTGCGAGGCGGAGTATAAACGTTTTCCTAAAACCCCAGAGTACTCCGAGAGCGCGAGCTGGGTATAAATATCGACAAACTCCAGACTCCGATAGCGCGAGCTGGAGTATAAACATTACTCAACTCCGTACTCCCAGAGTGCGAGGCGGAGTATAAACATACGTCAACTCCACACTTATCCCCAATACTGGGGGCAGGACCATAACACATAACAAGTTGAAGACAAAAGGGAATACATTCTCATTTCCACTATCAACAAAAAGAATCTGATTACAAAATGGTTCAAAAAATTGCTACTAGTGGGAGCCGAATCCACATCTATACAAGGCTATAGAAAAATTAACAAAATGCTACCCTACGCAACAGAGATTTAAAGAAAGAGTTCAATCTTTCTTCTTCCTTATCTTCTTCTTCGGGGTAGCTCCACCAGATCCGCTGCCTGATTTTCCCCTCGCCCGCTTACTCTTTTCAGACTTGCCCTCCGACAGCGATATAATGTCAACGTCTTCCTCAGAACTGGAAGCGACGGAAATTCTTCTAGGAGGTCGAGCTGGAGGCATCGGAGTAGTAGCAGAGGAGGGACAGGAGCATTTTCAATCACTACAGTACCGCCCGGTGAAATCACCATTAACGGGGCAGGCCCAGGCGGATTCATACCAGCATTCCCTGCTGCCATCTCGGCATCAATCTCAGCAATAATGTCGTCCTCACGGGAAACTTGGGCCGCATCGGATGTGCCAATAGCTGGCATAGATGAACTAACGGCCGGAGCAGCCCCACTCACAGCATCGGACGGGTTGACGGAGGGATCGATGGGCTCATTAAGAAGCTCCTCAATCATTTGAGCGTTGAAAGAAAACATATTTGCATCTCCCTCTTCGCTGATCAAGGTAGAAGTCGTGATGGCTTCAGTATAAACAACCCCTTGTGTTTGATGTGAAACTGATAGAGCAAGAGGCGCAGAAACAACGACTTCAGTCATTGAAATGCGACAAAACGAAGATTGTTAGCCAAGTGTGTTGCTTAAGGTTCTTCACAACTAAACTACGAGAAGCGTTCAAATACCTTCCTTAGTCTGGACGGGAGCACGAACAGGAACGTCAGCGAAAGATAATTGTGGCTGGTCGGGATTATATGCAGGGATAGGCTGGGGATCAACCGCACCAGTGGTTTCAGGTAATGTTGGAATTGCAGCCTCAACATTTTCCTCGTGATGCGCGATCCCCGAGCCTTCACTCGTCTCTGAAGGTTGAACACCAAGCCTCTCTTTTGCTAAAGAAATCACCGCCTCATGAAGGACTTTCCTCTCCTCCTCGGTAAGCAAACGCATCTCCATCTCAAAGTCGTCAAGTGTTTCACCTGGATGCGCTGCTCTTTTCTCATTCACCAGCCGGGTCCAGGCATTGTACAAGATCATGGAGTCATCTCCCAGCCACGCTAAATTTCTGTGTTCCAGCACATTAGCGTTGTACATGACTAAGAGATCATCAAACTCAGCATCTAGCCTAGACCTCTCCTCCAAGATCTTTCCTTGAATTTCTACTTCCACAGACTTAGCCTTGACCGCCACCGCAGCAAGTTCGGCCCTGAGAGATACTGCTTGATCGCAAGCTTCTTGTGCAGCGACGTTTTCATCGTCCTTCTCTTTTACCATTTCAGCAAATTTGGCCTTGAGCTCGTTTAGCTCTTTGACGGCTAAGTCTCGCTCAGCTGCAATGGTGGTGTTGCGGTGGCCCATCTCCTCTACCGTGGCGCAATGTTCTTGTTGCATCCTAGCCATTTTGGCCACGGCGTCCTCGTGCTTCTAGAGATCTTGAAGTTCAGAATTCCGGGACGTTTCCATTTCAGATTGAAGAACTTCAATGATGCGTTTCTGTTTAGCAATTTCAGCATCGCGTTCAACAATAATCTTCGCCCGGTCAAAAGCTACTCTAGAAGCCTTCACGGCTGCCTTGTACCACTCCTTATACTGAGCGTAGAAGTCGCGGATATAACTATGAGTAGTGGTCTCAGCGTCCGAGGGAATTCTTTTAAAGTTAGGAGGGAAGACATAGCCATCCATGCAAATTTCAGGGTAGTCAATTTTCATTTGGGCGAGTTTAGCAGCTCCCTCGCTTGTCAACTCAGCCGAAGCTTGTTCTATTATAGCGGCTGTTGTCGGTTCCATTCTTGGCCGCTGAGCGTCAGGCCGAGAAGATTGAGAAGGCAGCTGCAGCTGATGAGAAGGCCCTGGGAGGTCTACTGGGGCCCTGGGAGGCGGAGGAGAGCGAGATCGGGGTCGGTACTGGTATCCCCGGTCTTTGTCAGAATAATCATAGCCAGAACGGCCACGCGAGTAATCTCTATCTCTATCATAACGTTCTTGACTTGAATAGCCTCGCCCATGATCCCTATCTGTCTCTCTCCTGCGGGAATCGTAAAATGGAGAAGATTGGCGCACGTTCCGGAGCCTATCCAGAGTGGAGCCTCGTCCTGACATCTCACCTGCGATAAGAAAGAATTACGGATTAAGATCCCATAAAGCAATGTTTACTATGCAAAAGTCATGAAGTGCTGTGGAAGTGTGTGTAAATGTGTAAACCCTCAAACCGACCGGAGGTGTTGACCGCACTTAAAGGAAAGGGCTCGTTCATGTTTAGGACATCTTGAAATTCCTCCCACCCAGGATTATGAGAAATCGATATATAATCTGGGATAGGACTATCGTCAAGCCCTTTGAAAGAATCTCTCGAATGAGAAGGGGCGGCCTCAGAAATCATGACTCCGGAAGCGGGAAGAAACACATCTACAGATTTTC
This sequence comes from Allium fistulosum, assembly GCA_030737815.1. Classification (NCBI taxonomy): domain Eukaryota; kingdom Viridiplantae; phylum Streptophyta; class Magnoliopsida; order Asparagales; family Amaryllidaceae; genus Allium; species Allium fistulosum. The sequence continues at coordinate 1,326,874,448 of CM060904.1, forward strand.
CCCCCTTGGACTTAAGTTTTTTGGAAACGGCGGCCTTGCCTTTCCGTTTTTCTCCCGATTCTTCAAAGTTTCCCGAGAGATCAGCCATCGGCTCCGAATCTGTGTGGGTTCTTTCTTCGTCACTCGCCTCGATTATTCTGATTCCGAATGACTTCTTCACCTTTCTCTTCTTGGTTTTCTTCTTATCTTCCTTCTTGGAGGCGGGCTTTGCCAATCCCTCGACGACTATACTTTGATTGATGTCGATCAAACCAAGAATTCTTAAGTTATAATCGTTCATCACCGAGTCAATATGTCTCAACTCGCTTGGAACTTCTTGAAGACTTCGGACGATACCTTTGAAGCGCCCTCCGTCGGGTCTGGAGATAATGGCTATAAAGGGAATGAAATGTCAATTTTAACACCAAAGAGCTATTGGTCAAGAAAACAGGTTAAGGCGCTTACGTCTAGACAACCATCGCCTAGCAAAACCCGGAGGGCACCGAACATAGAACCACTCGTTCTTGAAATAACTCAGTCGGGTCCAAGCTCCAACTACAACTTGGCAATTCCTAACTGCCTCCAGAAATGTAAAAGACGGGCTATCACCCCTACTCTTGAAGTTAAATATGTGTCTGATCTCGGTGGGCTTTGGCGGGCGAAAGAGACAGTCCATAAATATGACAAAGGCGCTGTTCAGCAACGCGTGCCCGTTGGGATGAAGTTGTGAAGGAGCGATTCCTAAATATGATAGCATCCCTCTGATATATTGATTGAAAGGAGGGAGAGTTCCGGCCGTGCAAGCATGGCGATAAAAAGCCGTATATCCATCAGGCGGATTGTGCGGTCTATCATCGGCATTAGGTAACAACACATCATCCAGAGATATGTTATGCTTTAAGCATATTCGTCCCAATAAGGATTCGGAGATGTTAGATTGAACCGAATCAACTGGGTCCTCAGTAAATATAGCCTCTGGCAATTCATCTGGAGCTGGATCAATTACATCAGCAGGAATATCAGGAATCTCAAGCACCGGAGGAGTCGAGCTCTGTACCTCTTGTTGTTGGGAGCTCGAAGATTCCATAATTAACTAACTCATCATAAAGAGACGTTAAGTACATGCAGAGCCCGTGCATTCCCCAGTGTAGAGTGTGTGAGCGTGTCGTGCAGTGCAAGTGCTGTGCATTACTTAAGCAAATTTAACAGATTGAAGCAAGATGTTCGAACAACATAACTTGAGGATTTGAGAATGAAAATGACCGTCATCGCTGACCGTCACTTCCACACTGTCCGAACGCCACTGACCACTTCAAGTATAAATCAGTCATATTATTGGTTAAGTCATAGTTCCATCGACAAGCTTCAAAGAAAATTCAGGTTTAATCTTTCAGTCAAGTTCAATTATGCAAGGCCGAAGCTCGTCGGAGTCAAGTGTGCTAAAATTCACTGGGTTCATCAGGGTTCAACTTGAAATTGGTCATGGTTCAAATGTTGGAGCAAATCAGAAGGGTTGGAGCAAATCAGAAGCAAGGGTGTTCGAATCGATCGACTCGAATCGATATGAGTCGAATCGATGGAGGTCAAATCGATATGATTCGACTCTGCATAAGTTCGACTCTGCATAAGTTCGACTCGATGAAATCTTTGGGTGGAGAAGCGCTTCGAATCCATGAGCTATGCATAACTTCGAATCGATCAATGCTCAGCACTTTCGAATCGATTGGGATATTGCTACTTCAAATCGATCAATACGATCTTTCAAAACCATCGGTGCGAAATTTCGTATCGATTCGAACCACCTATCCCTGAATCAATTATAAGTCTTATTTTCTTCATCGATTCGTTCTACTTAACCTTGCATCGATTCGAAATCTTGCATCTTCGATCGATTCGGGCTACTTGTCCCCGAATCAATACGAGTCGAAAAAGCTTTCTCTTCCATATCCATCAAGTCGACCCATTTCTGTTCCTACTACTCCTCATTTTTCTCAAAAGACAGGATTGAAGTCAATGTTCGAATCCCGGTTTCATCGTTCTACACTCGAATCGATCCCTTAGATACCTGGACGGATTCGATTGCAATTTAAGACTCGGTGAAATCTGATTGATTCGTGCAAGACGTGGAGCTCTGGGAAGTCGATTCGAAGAAATAGCTGAAGCAATGGTGAAAGGTAAAAAGTGAGAAGTGAATAGGTCCCCGGTATATATAGGGGAAATATGGCGATTCGCCTCCCGGTATACCTGACCGGCTTCTACAGGTGAGGAAATCGAATCGAATCGATTCGTTGCGGCAAGTACGAATCCATTGTGAGCCACTAGTTCGAATCCATCACGACACAGAGTCGTTCCACCAGTTCGAATCCATCCCTTAGTTCGAATCCATCCGGTTTCGAACCCTTTACAACGTCGAATCCATTTCAACAACATTGATACGAAACAACATCGACTCGAAGCACAAACCCCTCGAACCATCGTTTCGAGAAGACATCGGTTCGAGCATTCGCGACTTCGACTCCACCAACTCAGAGAACTTCGAATCCACGCGGTATTGATTCGAAGAACCATCAACTCGAAGCGGATCAAGAAACATAGCTTCGAATCCATCAAATACCACCGGTCAAATGGACGAATCGTTTCAATATGAAAAATTGCTTGTCCACTCTTGTACCGATTCAGGAGAGGATCAATACAAGAGGATGATCATAGGCAATCATAAAAGCGATGTTTTTAACTCGAGTCTCAAACCGGTTCAGGAGAGGACCGATGCAGATTTCGATAGCAAACCGAACTGACAACGACTTGCGATCACGGAACATTAACCAAAGTCAAGATAATACACATATGCACGTATTTCTGACTAATGTTTGGTCTTTATCGTTTACAGGAATCAAATGTTCATCTCGTCATGACTCAAAGAACCTAACAGCCAGTCACAATTATACGACGGTCGATTACTGCGATACAGAATGCAACTTTCGGTAAAGCATGTCATAACCGTCCAGTGAGAGATTACAACTTTTCAAAGCACGTCATGTTTACACAAGACGTACTTTGGGGGGCAAATGTTATCCCGCCTTTTGGCAAGGCCGTGACACCAAGGACTTGACTAGGAACCGGTGACAGATCGTCCCGGAAATCGGTTACGCGCAAGGATCGCTATGGATATCGACGAAATTTGTTCGAGTCCAGATCGGGCTACAATTGATAAGACATGTCAAGCAAGGCCAGATAAAACAACATTCCAAATTTCGAGTAAATCCGAGTTTGTACGCCCAAGATATCATCGACGCAAGTGAAGGACATAGCCTTGAGTTCATCTCCCTATAGTTCGAATCCCCTAGGGTCGAATCCATCAAACTCAACTCCAACGAAGTTCCCCTGATTGCCTCGAATCCATGAGGAAAAGGCTGAATCGATCAAAGCAGAATCCATTCGAATCCATTAAGGTCGACTCCATCATCTTCGTATCCATCAGAGCAAGTTCCGTTCAAATCCAACGCGTCAAGCTCGCGTGATCTACTTCGAATCGATGAGGTCTCAGTCGACTCGAGACCATCGGATTCCCCCAGCTTCGAATCCATCGAAACGGGCTACATTCGAGTGCAACGCTTCAGACCCTTCAGGCTTTCATCTGCTTCGAATCCATGCAATCAATGCACTTCGACTCCATCACATAAGTCACCTCGAAACTACACTCCGCATCCAACTTCGAATCGATCAACCATGTTATACCTAGATCATTCGAACAAACGCGCCTTCGAATCCACTGCCTCGAATCCAAGCCATGGATTCGACCCAGTCAAACCAGAGTATAAAGCGGATCGATGCGAGAAGCACGCGCCACGTCACTATAAGCATCGAGTCGACCCTATCGAGTCGAAGGGATCGATTCGAAGCATCAATGTTCCCCAGAAATGCAATATTGAATCGATCATAACTCGAGTTCTACAAGTCCAAATGCCATGAAATTATCACAGAAGCTTAAGCACATGATGAAGAATGTCCACGCCAAATTTCAGCTCGATTGGATGATTTCTTGATCGATTCGAACCAAGGGTCGAATCGATCCCAAAGTGGGCCCGGATCTCCAGATTTCGGCCATGTGGGCCCCCTGACGTACCAGAACTGGTCTCCCCTCATTTTAGGCGAAATATCAGCCTCCTACACCTATAAATAGAGCCCCTAGTCATTCAGAAAAGGGGTCGGATAATTCTAAGTACTAAAGAACGCCCAGATTCTGCCAGATTTACTCCAGAACACCACCGCTAATTTAGATTGAGACTTAGCATTTAAATTCAGTTGTACAACAGTATAACGAATTGTAATCTTCAAGTATCGAGCAATAAAATCATCAAATTTCATAGTGGACGTAGGCTACAAAGCCGAACCACTCTAAATCGCTTGTCTTTGCACTTTACATTTTTTGTTTGGAGTTTTTGTTAGATAATCCACAGCGTTAACTTTCATTCTTCGCGTTTATCTCTTCAAAGACTTCCGAAGAGTGTTGTGCCCATTTTTGGTACAAACACTTATAAAATTGTTGAACATTCTTATTAAATAAAATGAATAAGATTAATTTTTATAATACTCAATTACATTCTAAAGCATCAAAATAACTTACCATAAATGTTTAAGAAGTTAAAATGATTATAAGAATATGTAATGGTATATTATACAAGTAAATCAATACTTAAGTAATTAAAATGTTTATAAATGAAATTTAAGTTGTTATAATAAATGTTATATACTTAATTAGTGTATTATGAAATGATTAATGACTAAATTGAACAAGTAAATGGAACTTAAGAAAGTAGACAAATGAATTAAATAATATCTTGTAAGTTGTTTATAGAAGTAAATGTAAATTTGCAAAGAATGTTGTAAATTAAGTTGTAACTGTTTCCTGGGGATTTGACCAGGCAACTAGTGCTCGGCATCAGAGAGTGTCCGGCATCCAGGGATGTTCGGCGAAGCAACCATCATCCATGAGTACTCGGCGTAGTACTCGGCGTCCTTAGTATCCGGTGTCCAGGAGTGTTCGGCATAATACTCAGCAGTGTTCGGCATCGAGACTACTCGGCGTAGTACTCGGCAGCAAGGGTACTCGGCACCAAGTAGTGTTCGGCAACAACCTATGCTCAGCGTCGACTGGTGTTCGGCATCCCATAAGTGCTTGGCATCAAGACTATGCTCAGCGTCGACTGGTGTTCGACATCCCATAAGTGCTTGGCATCAAGACTGCTCGGCGTACCAGAGTACTCGGCATCAAGACTGCTCGGCATGCAAGACTGCTCGGCATACCAGAGTACTCGGCATCGAGGCTGTTCGGCATACAAGGTCGCTCGGAATCAGGGCTGTTCGGCATCAAGACTGCTCGGCATGCAAGACTGCTCGGCATACCAGAGTACTCGGCATCGAGGCTGCTCGGCATACAAGGTCGCTCGGAATCAAGGCTGCTCGGCATACAGGAGTACTCGGCATCCTATGGTGTTCGGCGTAATACTCGTCATCCAGAAGACGTTCAACACGACTAACCAGCACACCGTTCGGCATAGAAGGAATGGTTCGGCGGAACTCGTTCGGCGAACCTTGCTCGGCATACGGCGACCACTGTACTCGGGCTGGAACGTTCGGCAATCAGCCCACTTGGGAAGTCCAGCCCATCTTTGCCTATAAATAGAGGGGCAGGGTCACAGTGAAAGGGATCCTTTTTTTGGAGAGCAAATACGGGGAGACTCTGCCATTTTCAAGACTCATCTTCTCTACTCAAACACCTTCATTCAAGCATTTGATTCACGAATTGTATTTGTAATCAATCAATCATAAAGGAAATCAATAAAGTTGAGCAAAGTGGACGTAGGCAATTACGTCGAACCACTATAAATTTGGTGTTCTTACTTTCTGCACTTGAATTAAGTTTGTCTTCTCTGTTTAATTGCTTTCATCACTTATATCTCTACACGATCTTTCTGAACGAGGTTAGTGACCAATTTTGGTGCTAACACTTTGGTGCTTTCACTGAGAATCGAATTCTCAGACCTCAAGGATCTGCTTTGAAGCTACTGGATTGAACAAATCCCCCAAAGAAGATCCGACTTACTGATAGGACATCCGTTGATTCTACTTAGAGTTCATACCAATAACTCTACAATGGCAAGACCACGTACCAGGTCAGCTTCCCTTAATGCGCATGCCCGAGAGACTGCTAGCGTGCAACAAGCAGGACCTAGCAATCAACCAGCAATCCCGAGTGCAGGGATTGCCGCTCAAGAACAGACTCCAGTTGTCACCAGAGTGGAGTTCAACGACTTGATGAGCGAACTTAGGGAAAGCAGGAGACAACTGGGAGAACAGATGCAAGCTAATGCCAACCTGATGGCACAACTCACTCAACAGCAGCAACAGAATGCTGGGGGCAATCAAGCTGCTTATTCCTCTTCTGATAGCTCAACTTCTTCTGATGAGCCACCCAGGCGCAGACGCCGTAAGACTGAAACCGCAAGGGCAGATGCTGCTGTTCGAACAACAGGAGACCGCGACCAAGCCAGAACTGGAAACTTCCGAACTGGAGTACAGGTGGAGGAGGGAGCTCCAGATCATCAAGATGTTAACAATGTTGAACCTCATGACGCACGATTGGCAGATCGCCAGGAAAGGAGGCATCAGCATGGACAGGCACGTAGAACTGACTCCAACCTCCCAGCTTCCATACAGACACCCGATTTGACAGCCATGATCAGGCAACTGATGAAAGAAAATCAGGGCTTGTCAAATGACGATTGGGGAGTGTCAAGAAGTCATACTCCGTTCACGGATGTTGTGCTACAAGCGTCATACCCCCAGAAGTTTAGCATGCCAACCATTCCTGCATACGAAGGAAAGACTGACCCCAGACAACATGTAATGAGGTATGAATGGATGATGGATTCAGCCAGAGCAAATGATGCCACCAAATGTAGGTGCTTTCCGATTACTCTATCTGGGATCGCTACTATGTGGTTCACCCGACTTCCTCCGCGATCCGTATCAAATTTCGAGGAGTTGGCAAAGAAGTTTATTGAGCAGTTCAGGATACACACTACACGCCCGAAGGACGTGATGTCTCTGTCGAGTGTAATCCAAAATCCCGGAGAGTCGCTGAAGGAGTACTTACAAAGATTCCACGTTGCGGCAATTGAAGTCAGTAATCCCAACGACCACGCAATTCTAATGGCTGTGATGAGAGGTGTAGATCCGGATTCTGAATTCGGGGATTGGCTGGCAGGAAAACCTCCGACTACGCTAGAGCGTTTCTACTCCAAGGCGCACCAGTTCATAAGAAGAGAGGAAGCTAGGTGGGTACGACGAGACAAGGCACCGGGACCCGCCCAAGAGTCAATTAAGAGCAACATTGCTGTGAAGCAATCTGGAGACAATTCAGGAAAGGTCCAAGTCAACGTCCAGAATAAGCCTGTGCAGCCCAAAGAGTCCGGGGGAAGGAGTCAAGGAAAGAGGAAAGAAGCGGGAAAGTGGAAGTCGAGAATTCCAAGCTACAACGAGTACACTCCGCTAAACGCCCCACTTGAGAACATTTACCTATCCACATGCAATACTTTTCAGTACAGAAAACCACATCCGAAAGAATCGACTGAAGAACAGAAACGGACTGGGAAATATTGCCGCTTCCATGAAACCTATGGACACAACACGGAAGAATGCAGACACCTACATGACGCTATCGAGAAATTGATCAGACAAAAGAAGTTGCAAGAATTTGTGAAGGATCCGCAGGAAGGAGGACAGGGAACGTCCGACCCAGGTCGTGCACCAGCTCCACGTCATCCAGAGGAACCTGCCCGAACTGTTGGGAGACTGGTTATAAATACAATTATCGGCGGACCTCATCCCGCAGATAAGAACTGGCAAGAGATGGAGCGATATGCGGGCTCCTTGAAGCATGCGGATTTCGAGTGCTGTTCAAACGTAGAGGACGGAGCCCCTGCTAAGCAGCAGCGCGTGATGACAGACGATATTGTGTTCAGAAACAGAGACGCTGATCAGATAGAGGCTCCGACCATCGATCCCATGGTCATATCTGCAACAATCGGACCAGCGTATGTAAAAAGAATCTTGATTGATTGTGGAAGTTCAGTCAACATCATCTTCAAGAAGGCATATGATCAGATGAAGCTAGAGACAAAAGACTTGAAACCATCCAAAGCTCGTATCCACGGTTTTAACGGCGCTGCGACTGATGCAGTGGGATATGTCGAGTTACCAGTTGAACTGGGACAAGGCGAGCGTCGGAGGGTACGAATTCTACCCTTTGTAGTTTTGGATGTGGACTCTCCATACAATGTTTTCTTGGGTCGGCCGGCCCTGGCTGAATTTAGGGCGGCACTAGCCCCGTGGTGCTTGACTTTGAAGTTCCCAACTGACAAAGGAGTAGGCATTGTTCACGGAGACCAAGCAGCTGGTCGTTCTTGTTATGTGGCCGAGCTCCGTGAAGCCCACCGGAGGGAAAAAGGAAAGGGTACGGACAATCCTGTCCGCATCCTCAACACGAATAATTGACAAGTAGTGCCCGAGCCCTGGCTCGGGCATAGTTCTCGGATCTACGGAGATATAGATCCGAGAGACGACGATGAGAAACCCAAGGAAGAGAAGGCGGCACCGGCTGAATTAACAATCGACATTTCAGTTAGCCGTGACGACCCTTCGCGAATACTGAAAATCGGATCACAGTTAAGCCCCGCAATGACAGAAGACCTTAGCGACTTCCTCCGAGCAAACCTCGATGTTTTCGCCTGGACGCATTCTGATATGTGTGGGATTTCTCCCGCCATCACAAGTCATATGTTGAACATAGACCCGAAATACGTCCCAGTCAAGCAAAAGAGGAGAGGAATGGATCCAGAGAGATCCGCCGCTCTCGGAGAGGAGGTGGACAAACTCAAAGCAAATGGGTTCGTCCGCGACGCCCTCTACCCGGAGTGGGTCTCCAACCCTGTGCTAGTAAAAAAGGCAAATGGGAAATGGAGGACTTGCGTAGATTATTCCGACTTGAACAAAGCATGCCCTAAGGACAGTTTCCCGTTGCCTAGGATCGATCAGTTGGTCGATTCCACAGCAGGACACGAATTATTGTCATTCATGGATGCGTACTCAGGATACAACCAAATCCCAATGCATATTCTGGACCAAGAACACACCAGCTTCGTTACAAATGTCGGGCTGTATTGCTATGTAGTGATGCCCTTTGGATTAAAGAATGCTGGAGCAACTTACCAACGTCTGGTGAATCGAATGTTCAAGGACCAGCTGGGCAAAACCATGGAAGTCTATGTGGATGACATGCTCGTGAAGTCACGGCAGTCAAACGACCACATCCAAGACTTAGCTGAAATGTTTAACATACTCAGGTCCTATGGAATGAAGATCAACCCGCTGAAGTGTTCTTTCGGCGTTGCATCAGGGAAGTTTTTAGGATTCATCGTCAACGCTAGGGGAATCGAAGCCAACCCAGAAAAGATCCAAGCCATTCGAGACGTACAAGCACCCAGGACTATAAAGCAGGTACAGAGCTTGAACGGGAAAGTGGCTGCGCTAAGTCGGTTTATATCCAAGGCAACTGACAAGTGCATCCCATTCTTCGACATAATAAAGAAAGGAAAGAGGAATTTTGAATGGACGTCTAGCTGCGAGGAAGCTTTCCAGAACCTGGTAAGGCATCTGGAGAGCCCACCGATGCTATCTAAACCAGTTGACCATGAGATGCTGTATGTTTACTTGGCTATATCCCCTCATGCGATAAGCGCAGCTTTGGTCCGTGAGGAGGATCGAGTCCAGAAGCCGGTATATTATGTTAGCAAGCGTTTAACGGGGGCAGAGAAGAATTACCCTAAAATTGAGAAATTGGCTTATTGCTTGGTGATTGCATCACGCAAGCTACGCCCATACTTTCAAGCGCATTCAATCGGCGTTTATACCGATCAACCCCTGAGGCAGGTACTTCAGCGACCAGAAACTTCTGGAAGATTGCTAAAATGGAACATCGAGTTGAGCCAATTCGATATCGCGTACTTACCACGGAGAGCTATCCGAGGGCAAGCGTTAGCAGACTTCATCGCTGAATTTACCATACCCATCAAACCGGACGATCACGACGTCATTCCCCCCATACGATGGAAGTTATACACTGACGGTGCATCAAATGACCGTTGCTCCGGCGCGGGCGTAGTTCTTATGACTCCGGAAAACCAATCAATCTGTTATGCCCTGAAGCTCGATTTTCCGGCTACAAACAACGAAGCTGAATATGAAGCATTGATCGCTGGCTTGAAGCTTATCAAAGAACTCGGAATCAAATCAATCGAAATCTTTTGTGACTCGCAGTTAGTGGTATACCAAGTGCGAGGAGACTACCAAGCAAAAGGACGAAAGCTTGCTCCGTACCTCGTTCAGGTCCAGGAACTACTATCAAATCTTGAGCGTTATGACATTTCACACATCCCTCGAGAACAAAACAAAGAAGCCGACTTGTTGGCTAAGTTCGCAAGTACCGACGATGTCCAGCAAATGGGATTGTATCCCGTGGAAGTCTTGCATGCCCCGAGTACGGGCGAGATGAAAATCGATCTTGTGTTGGAAGCAGAGATCGAGAAGGACTCGTGGATAACCCCATTCAAACTGTACCTGACAACTGGGGCTTTACCAGAAAGAAGAAGCGAAAGACGACAGGTCCTTCGAAAGGCTGCGCGGTACGTAATGCAGGATGGATCCATGTACCGGAAAGGATTCTAAATCCCATTACTACGATGCATCGCTCATGATGAAACAAAGCGAGTCTTGAGGGAAGTCCATGAAGGGGAATGCGGCGACCATACTGGGGGGCAAACGCTAGCAAAAAAGATCCTCCGCTATGGGTATTACTGGCCTACCGTAAACCGGGATGCCGCGGACTACGCAAGAAAATGCGACAAGTGTCAAAGATATGCAAAAATCCCGAGGGCTCCGTCAACGGAACTCACACAAATGATCAGCCCTTGGCCATTTGCGATCTGGGGAATCGACATAATCGGCTCTTTGCCTCTATCCAAAGGTGGTGCGAAATACGCGATAGTTGCGGTCGACTATTTCACGAAATGGGCCGAGGCAGAACCTTTGGCCACTATCACCTCTAAGAAAGTCATTAATTTCGTTGTACGAAACATTATATGCCGCTTTGGTCTTCCACGCACCATCATTACAGATAACGGAACGCAATTCGAAAGTAGAGAGTTCAAAGAGTTCTGTCTAAAGTACGGCATCGAGAAAAAGTTCGCTGCCGTTGCACACCCAAAAGCTAACAGACAAGTCGAGGCCGTTAACAAGGTAATCAAGTCCATACTAAAGAAGCGTCTGGAGAAGGTTGGAGGCAAGTGGGTAGATGAACTCCCGACGGCATTATGGGCATATAGGACTACCCACAAGTCCGCGACCGGCCACACTCCGTTCGCCTTGGCATACGGTTCTGAAGCCGTGATACCCGTGGAACTTGAAGTTCCATCGCACCGAGTGACATACTATGACCCCAAGACGAACCAAAACCTCTTGCTGGAATCACTGGACTGCATCGACGAAAAGCGTGAAGAAGCTGAGTTAAGGGCGGCGGCGCACAGACATCGAGTCAAGCGCTACTACGATGGCAGAGTCCGCCCAAGAATCTTTGATGTGGGTGATCTCGTTCTGAAACGAGTCTTCCCAGTACCATCACGCATGAATCCCAGCTGGGAAGGCCCATATGCCATTGAACGGAAGCTTGGAGAAGGAACATTCAAGCTAGCGACCGTTGATGGCACGACACTCCCCCGAGCATGGAACAGTGAACATTTGCGGCACTATTACATTTAGCATGTTTCCCTTTCTTGTTATAGGCATTATTGTTTTCCGCATGTTTCCATTCAATAATGACTTAGTTTCCTTTTGAAGTTGTAATCGAACAATTTAGTTGATTTTCATTAATAAAGGCTTGAAGCCACATTTTCTATGAAGTTTCTGTATCTCTTAATCGAATGATAAATTACATTATTCTGTGCGGCGTACAGACTCATATAAACGGTTTCCAATCTCCGAATCCCCAGAGTGCGGAGCGGAGTACTCTAAGTCCCCAGAGCGCGGACTAGAGTATAAACGGTTTCCAATCTCCGAATCCCCAGAGTGTGGAGCGGAGTACTCTAAGTCCCCAGAGCGCGGACTTGAGTATAAACGATTTTCCAATCTCCGAATCCCCAGAGTGCGGAGCGGAGTACTCTAAGTCCCCAGAGCGCGGACTAGAGTATAAACGATTTTACAATCTCCGAATCCCCGGAGTGCGGAGCGGAGTACTCTGAGTCCCCAGAGCGCGGACTAGAGTATAAACGGTTTCCAATCTCCGAATCCCCAGAGTGCGGAGCGGAGTACTCTAAGTCCCCAGAGCGCGGACTAGAGTATAAACGGTTTCCAATCTCCGAATCCCCAGAGTGCGGAGCGGAGTACTCTAAGTCCCCAGAGCGCGGACTAGAGTATAAACGATTTTCCAATCTCCGAATCCCCAGAGTGCGGAGCGGAGTACTCTAAGTCCCCAGAGCGCGGACTAGAGTATAAACGATTTACAATCTCCGAATCCCCGGAGTGCGGAGCGGAGTACTCTGAGTCCCCAGAGCGCGGACTAGAGTATAAACGGTTTCCAATCTCCGAATCCCCAGAGTGCGGAGCGGAGTACTCTAAGTCCCCAGAGCGCGGACTAGAGTATAAACGATTTACAATCTCCGAATCCCCAGAGTGCGGAGCGGAGTACTCTAAGTCCCCAGAGCGCGGACTAGAGTATAAACGATTTCCAATCTCCGAGTCCCCGGAGTACGGAGCGGAGTACTCTAAGCCCCCAGAGCGCGGACTAGAGTATGAACAGTCTTAAGTCTCCAAGTCCCCGGAGCACAGTGTCAGCAAACCAAATAAAGACAAGAGAATCATCCAAACAAGAAGAAACTGAAATTTTATTCGATAAGTCCAAAATAGGGATACAAGATCACTCCTACAAAATTCGGGTCTGTACAAACTACAAGTTATGAAAGGTAGAAACTATTACAAACTTAAGCAAAAAACTTGTTGAACAAGTGCATCGATCATTTCTTCGACTTCTTCTTCTTGTCCGCCTTCGGTGTCTCCGACGACTCCTCTCCCTCACGTTTCTTCTTGGACTTTTTGCTTGCTAAAGAGACGGAGTCAGGAGTAGGAGACGGAACATCTAATGGTTTGGACCTGCCCGGGAGAATGATTTTCAAAGGTCTATTCCACGGGTCAGTAAGTTCCAGGACTTCGGATTCAACCTTGACTTTGACCTTTCTCTTCTCCTCGTCGGCGAGACGATCCTTCATGCTCATCTCTGAAGTATGCTCAGAAGCGCCAGTAATTTTAACTTCGTCGCTTCCTTCGGCCGGAGACGAGGTGTCAAGTTTGTCATCATCAAGCGCCCCGATCACTTGAGCGTCTGGGCCGGGAGTCACCTCTGCGTGAGCAGCGTCGCTTGTTTTCCCCGCTTCCTCCTTGGCGTCGTCGCTCCTCGGAGTTGGCTCAGTGTCAGAACAACCTGTGAGAAATATAAGAAGTGGGCATTAGAACAAATAACCACTGTTGAAAAATGACGGGATCACTTCGATTTCTAGAGAAAGAAGAATATCCTGCCAGGATCAGGTTGACTGTCGGTGGCGCGCGGGGTTTCACCCTCCAGGATAGGTGACAGCACATGAACGCCAAGCCCGGGATCTTCGGGATCATAACTGGCGTGTTGCTCGAATGGATCAAGCGTCGACCGACCGGCCGATTGAGCAGCATAAGGAGCGGCAATGTGAGGAGTAGTAGTGTCGGCCTCTGACGGGCCAGCCTCGTTGTTCTTCTCTTTCAAAGGGGAAGAGCCTTTGCCATAGAGAGCCAATGCTACGGATAAATCCGATGGCTCATTCCCCCTCAGGAACTCCTTCACCAGTGCATCCTTGTCGATTTCTTCGGAGTCTGATTCGACTTTCTTGATCTTTATCAGAGTCTCCCATGCCTCAGCCAGGGATTCATGGTAGCCGTCGCCCAAGAATGTTAGGTCGTGATGCATAAGGACGCGGGCTCCGTACTCGGCAATCAACGGGTCAAACATACTTTTGACCTCTTCCCTGCCAGCCTCTGCGGCCGCCTCAAGGCGAGAATCAAGCTCCTCCTCAGCCATTCTTTTACCCTCCTCACGGGCTTCATCCTTCGTTCTCTCGACCTCGGCAAGTTCACCGTCGAGCTTTGCCTTGAGGAGCCGGGTAGCAACAATCTCATCGCAATACCGCTGTGATTCTTCCTGAGCGGCTATTTTGTCTTCTTTCTCCTTGGAGAGTTGTTCTTTCAGCTCTTTGACTTGAATAGCGAGCACGTCCCTTTCTTTTTGAACAGAGTCTTTTTCTAGGGCAAGGGCGCCGCTGCGCTGAACTGCTTCATCAAGCTCCTTTTTGTGAGCCACCTCTAAGCGAGTAACTGCCTCGGCAGTATCTTTTGCGCCTTGCTCAGCGGCTTCTAGCTTTAACTTATAAGAGGCGAGCTCTTCGTCTTGGAGTTTGATGATTTTCTTATCGCTGTCAGCCTCCAGAGTCAGACGGTCAATCTCGTGTTGACGCTCAACAGATACTTCTGATATCTTCTCCACCAAGTGCACGAATGCGTCATGTTGAACATAGACGTCATTGTTGCATGCAATGGCACTTTGCTTCACGTGCCCAGGAATGTGATGGATGGCCGGGAGGAATTTCAAACCGTCAAAACAAATCTTCGGAAACTTGGCCTTAAGGTCGACCATCTTTTCCGCAACGGTTGGGTCCACGGCAGGAGCAGGAGGAGGAGGCTTAGAGAATTCCGTTCTTTTACGCGGCTCCCGAACTTGCCTCGTACTCGATGAACTGGAATGTTGTTCTCGAGCAGCATCTGACTGATAGCCCTTCTGCAGAGACTTCTCTTTATCCGGCTCAGTTGCAGGAGGAAGATCACGGAACTGAGAAGATTGATAGTGCGCTTTCTTGCGATGAGACGATTCGCGCGGACGATTGTCCCTATCCTCATAATCACCTCGGTCCCGGCGTCTGCCCGAACCGGAGTCCCGTCCGGAGTGATGAAATATTGAAGACCCTTGAAGGCGATCAAGTCCGTGGGAGCGGCCCATATCACCTGCAAAGAAGGAAGATAACAACGAATTAAGGAGAATTCACGAATTAAAAAGACTTGAAGTATGCTATGGAATGCGCGTGTGCGTGTGTGTCCTAAGTGTTCCCCCCGACGGACCCGTTCGTTTGTCTTTGCTAATCGGGGTATTGTCTCTGTGAGCCGGGAGTTGAACTCCTACATTGCCTCTAGCGGGCGACGAGAATTTGAGAGCTTCAGGATCATCGAACCCATAATTAAGTATGTCTTCGGGGATAGAGAGGTTCGAGAGACCCCTTAGAGAACTCTCCAGACGCTGTGAAGAAGCCTCTTTTTCAGGAGGGATAGGCGTAGGTTTTGAGGTGTCGCCGACTTTCTCTTTCTGAACCGTATATTTCAGCTTTTTCTTTCCCTTCGAAGGGGAGGATGACGTCTCAATATCCTGGATTTCGATTGCCGGATTCCAAGCAGGACCCACGTTCTCGCCCTGAGTGTCGGGTGCATCACCCTCTCTACGCTCGCCTTCTTCGTGCGCGACGGGAGCGCGACGTGACGACGGGCCGGCAAGTTTTTTCCCTTTACCGGATGGAGGTTTGGGAATTGTAACGCCTTCTGGAAGGCTGACCCGACGATCAGGAGCTAGCAAGCCGAACCCCGACAGCGATTCATTTGAAATGATAGCTCGAATATCTCGGTCCTCGGCCGGGAGAGCTCTAATCGCGTCAACAGCATCAGAATATCCTCGGCCTTCCGGACGCGGGTTAATACCTGAAAAGATGAGATGAAGAGTTAGGAAAAAACATGACTCCCATTAAGTACAAGTAACGGTTCAGCAGAGAGACTTACTGCCTTCAACCCATCTCCTAGCGAAACCAGACGGGCATCGCACATAGAACCATTCCTGTTTGTACAGGGCGAACTTGCTGCAGGCCCCTGTCAGGATCTGGCACTTGTGATACGGCTCGAGGAAGATGAAGGAGGGGCTATCTTTCCGTCTCTTGAACATGTAAATGTATCGAATGTCACCGGGGGTTGGAGGTCTGGAGAAGACAGCCATGAAGAGTAAATAAGTCCCATATAGGAACGCATGACCATTCGGGTGCAGCTGCGACGGAGCGATATCTATATACTGCAGCACATCCCGGAGAAATAGGTTAAACGGAGGCACGCTGCCCATCCAGCACATGAACTTGTTGCAGGCCGTGTACCCGACCGGGGGCAAGTGAGGACGGTCGTGTCTCGAAGGAACTAACACGTCGGTAAAGGGAATTCCGTGAATGGAACATATCCGTCGCAGAGCGGCCTCGTTGATCCTCGAGGCTTGAGAATCGACCGGATTGTCCAATAAGATGGTTGACTCTAGAGCATCGGGCGCCAGATTATGAGCGGGAGAGATTGACGGATTGGAAGCATCTGCGGCTCCTTGCTTTGCTGACGGCCCAGGCCTGTCAGATACGGTGGCCGAACTAGATTTTCCTGACATCCCGAATAAATAATGAACCTGGCTAAATGCTTGAGAAAGCTATACTTGAAAAACGTTGAGCGTTAGAATCAGCATCACGAATTTTCCCCCCACGTGGTGTGTGAACTAGTGCAAGCAATTGTGTAAAGACAGCAATAAAGATATAATAATTAGCTGCGGATCATCGCTTTCGAAGACCGTCATCGCTGACCGTCTCAAAGGCCCGCCTTGAGGTAATTACAGTTTCAGGTTCAAAAGACATATGATTTCTAGAGTGACCGGCCTAAGTGTAGTTTAACATTTATACTGATCGGCATTTTAGTAATGTTCATCGTCCTAAGTAAAGTGTTCGGCAATTGTATTGTTCGGCATATAAGGTGTTCGGCAATTACATTGTTCGGCATGAAAGGTGTTCGGCAATTGTATTGTTCGGCATATAACGTGTTCGGCAATTATATTGTTCGGCATGAAAGGTGTTCGGCAATTGTATTGTTCGGCATATAACGTGTTCGGCAATTATATTGTTCGGCATGAAAGGTGTTCGGCAATTATATTGTTCGGCATGTCAAGTGTTCGGCAATTGTATTGTTCGGCATATAACGTGTTCGGCAATTATATTGTTCGACATGAAAGGTGTTCGGCAATTATATTGTTCGGCATGTCAAGTGTTCGGCAATTGCATTGTTCGGCATGTGAAATGTTCGGCGTTTGGGCATTGATTGGCTTTGTTTCGTTCGGCTCAATTATAGTTCGACTTGTTAGTGAGCGTTCGGCCTGGCCTTGCCCGGCTGAGGTACCGTTCGGCAACTAACCGTTACACCGACCGGCACATGACCACATGCGCCGGAGCAGCGAACGGCGCCATTACCCTCTCCAACACCTCTCATTCTTTTTCTTCCTTTTTGACCTTGATCCAACACGAGGAGACTAAGGCAATAAGCGGACATACTCCTAACCCCTCCACGCTATGTCGTTCGGCAATACAGACAAGCTATACAAAAACCCTCTACACGACTTCGTTCGAGCATCTCGTTTGAGTTTACGATGAAAAATACCTAAGTATGCAGATCGAAGATTGAGATGAAGTAGTTAAGTCTCAAATTCGGATGATTGAACGGAATTGTGAGAGCGGAGGAAATAAGAAGTAAAAGGAGAAAAGGAAGAGAAGGGACTGGTTTTATAGAGGGAAATGGAGGAAGTCGAAGGGGCTATTCCCGGTAGAACCGGTCAATACCGGAGTACTCGGCGTTAGGGTGGAATGACGTTCGGCACGCTGGGAACGTTCGGCTCAGAACGTGTCGTTCGACATCCCAAGCTTGTTCATCTCGCACCTCCCTTTGCTAGCATTCTCGAGAGGGTACCTCCGAGGTAGATTGTACCAGATTCAAAGCGCATCACGTTCGGCCACGCAATACACTTTGGGGGGCAAGTGTTTCCTGGGGATTTGACCAGGCAACTAGTGCTCGGCATCAGAGAGTGTCCGGCATCCAGGGATGTTCGGCGAAGCAACCATCATCCATGAGTACTCGGCGTAGTACTCGGCGTCCTTAGTATCCGGTGTCCAGGAGTGTTCGGCATAATACTCAGCAGTGTTCGGCATCGAGACTACTCGGCGTAGTACTCGGCAGCAAGGGTACTCGGCACCAAGTAGTGTTCGGCAACAACCTATGCTCAGCGTCGACTGGTGTTCGGCATCCCATAAGTGCTTGGCATCAAGACTATGCTCAGCGTCGACTGGTGTTCGGCATCCCATAAGTGCTTGGCATCAAGACTGCTCGGCGTACCAGAGTACTCGGCATCAAGACTGCTCGGCATGCAAGACTGCTCGGCATACCAGAGTACTCGGCATCGAGGCTGTTCGGCATACAAGGTCGCTCGGAATCAGGGCTGTTCGGCATCAAGACTGCTCGGCATGCAAGACTGCTCGGCATACCAGAGTACTCGGCATCGAGGCTGCTCGGCATACAAGGTCGCTCGGAATCAAGGCTGCTCGGCATACAGGAGTACTCGGCATCCTATGGTGTTCGGCGTAATACTCGTCATCCAGAAGACGTTCAACACGACTAACCAGCACACCGTTCGGCATAGAAGGAATGGTTCGGCGGAACTCGTTCGGCGAACCTTGCTCGGCATACGGCGACCACTGTACTCGGGCTGGAACGTTCGGCAATCAGCCCACTTGGGAAGTCCAGCCCATCTTTGCCTATAAATAGAGGGGCAGGGTCACAGTGAAAGGGATCCTTTTTTTGGAGAGCAAATACGGGGAGACTCTGCCATTTTCAAGACTCATCTTCTCTACTCAAACACCTTCATTCAAGCATTTGATTCACGAATTGTATTTGTAATCAATCAATCATAAAGGAAATCAATAAAGTTGAGCAAAGTGGACGTAGGCAATTACGCCGAACCACTATAAATTTGGTGTTCTTACTTTCTGCACTTGAATTAAGTTTGTCTTCTCTGTTTAATTGCTTTCATCACTTATATCTCTACACGATCTTTCTGAACGAGGTTAGTGACCAATTTTGGTGCTAACAGTAACTTTTTGAGAAAATTATAAACTCGATCAAGTTGGAATAAAAAGAAATGAACCTTTATAAAATAGTGATAATCTAAAGAAATGATAAATGAAAGGTTTCACGAATGAATTTAGTATTAAATGGAAATTTGTGAAGGTAAATGTAAAGGAAAAATATGGATATTACAATTGAAGTGTATGTGAAAACATGTAAGTCTTGTAACTTACAGAATTGATAAATATAAGTAAACAAAATTAGTGAACATTGAAGGTATGAAAAGGAAATATAAAAAGAGATATGAAATTTGATTTAACTTAAGTAGAGTTAACGGAAATGAATAAATGTATTCTGTTAAGGAAATAAATTAACAAAATGAGTCAAATAAAATAGAATTTGATTCAAAATGAAAATGAATTTAAGTTGTAAAGTTATATTGAATGTAATAACTTTAATCATTGAATGTAAGAGAAAATTGATTTAATGAATGTAAATAAGTGAATGTGAGCATAATAAAATTTAAATGAATGGAATGAAATAAATTAAAATGAATGTCATTAAAATAAATATTAATCAATTGAAAGTAAATCGATTAAATGTAAATACATTAAATTGTAATCAATCAAATGTGAATGCAATGAATATTGGTTGATTGAATAAAAATGGATTAAAACCAAATAAGTTGAATGTAAAATTAAAAGCGAATGAATTGAATTTAAATGCATTGAATGATTAAGGAAATGAATGTTAAGCAATTGAACGTGAATAAATTTAAGGTGAACCAATTAAATTCGAAAGAATTCCATGTGAATAAATTAAAAGCAAACAAATTGTATATAGATGAAATAAATGTCAATGAATTAAAAGTAAATCAATTTAATATTGATAGGAAATGAAAGTATAATAAACTGAATATTGACATTAGGAAGTGTGAATTGGTATTGTTGTGAATAAAATTGGATAGATATTGTCGTTAGATGTTTGTTTTGTTGCATTTGCTATATTCGTTTATGGTTATTGCATAATCCATGTTATATATCGATTTTACTCTTTATATATTTGTTCTCATTTGGTTATTGAGTGTTTAGTAGGTATGGATGGCGTACGCTAGCTTTTGGAGCTCGCTTGCGCATATTTTTCTTTTGCTTGCTTAATACGAGCGAACTCGCTCGTATTATTAATAATAAGGTATGTATCTCGGATTACATACCGCGATTTTATTTTATTTTTCCTTCGTGATTCCTCATCATTGAGATGAGATGTATATTTGATATCTATTTGATGTATTTATGATATATATTATATTGTAAAAAAATTTCGATCGAGCCGCGCAAAGGAGACTCTGCCGAAATTTTTCGTAAATCTATGAATTAGATAAACTTTGAAGTTTTAAAAATTTTATAGCTTGCTTTTATATATAAGTTATATTTTTCGTAAAATCGATATCGGAGGGGCATAGCAAGAGCGTAGTAATGGTTTTGTAAAGAAGATTTTAAAGTTTTATAAGTTGATAGTTTTGAACAAAGTATATCAAGTGTTAAATTCTGTACTTAGTCCCTTTTCGAGGACGAAAAGTTTTGAGTGGGGGAGAATGTAACGATCCGTATTTTTAACTACTTTAAATTGTGACATTTAATAGGGTTATTGGATAAAAATGGTTAAAAATAAAAATTTAATTGTTATTTATGTAATTTATTGAATATTGGATTACTGTAAAATGGGAGTAGTTGTTTTATTATTTGAATTCGTTTTAAAAATAAATTTTATAAGTTAAATAACTTATATTGAAGTATGGTGATTTATGGGATAATTAAATTATTTAAAATTTAATATTGGAAATTATTTAAATAATTGAATTCTGGATTTAGTGTGAATGAAAATGATATTGGAAGTTGATTTAATTTTATTTAAACAACAATGAAGATTGTGAATACTTAAAAATCGAATTTAAAGTGATTAAATAAATTTCTAGGAATTACTTGTTTTAATTGATGAGTAAAAAATAGCCATTTTGGCTACCGTCTCGGATTTCGATGAAACCACTTTCATCGGATTTGTAATAGTGGATTATTATAGGATTTAAAGTTTCGTAGCGATCGAACTTGTAGTTTGGCCGTGCGAGCTTGAAACGCGTAGAATTTTATTTCAGAATTTAATTTAAATAATTGATTTTGAAAATCTATCTTTTGCATATATGACCGAATTAGGCCTTGAGACTAATTCCATTGCATTTGGAATAGGGGTAAAACATTATAAATGCCAGGCGGCATGCTTCGTTTGGAGATCGAGAATTTTCGGACGTCTTAGGCTAGAATTTTCTAATTTGAATAATAATATATATAAATTGAACGATTCTATTCAAACCCACATCTCTTTTCAAGCCGTATATCTCTCTCCCTCCCCCTTTTCTTTTAATCGAAACCACAGGCTTCAAAAAAAGAAGTAAGAAACGAATCTCCAGATCGAAAAAAATGAAGTCATCTTCTATCGATCGCCTGGGAAGTAGACGCGATTTAGGCGAGGGGCGTAGCATTTTAGGGTTGGTCGAGGCCGTGATCGTGCGTGCAATGATCAGGAGCCTGGCATTGGTGAGTTGATGGCGGTGCGACTATAGGGGAAGGTCGGTTGTGATCTGATCGTCGACGTGGGCTGGGCGATCACGTCTAATAATTGTTTTTGCAGAGGGTCGCGATTTGGGATGGAGTAAGAAGGGGAAACGTGAGTGGATTGTACGCGTACAGTAAGTTAATTTGAGATATAGGTTAGGTTAATTAAATTCTAATTTTTTTAATCGATTTCAATTACTTTGTATACTAATAAAATCATATCTTTTTCGTATGAGGTCCATTTCACGTGATATGAGTTGCTGAGAATTCATATCGATGTCTTCTACGATATGGGATCGAGCTGGAATTTATTTGAAGCTGAAATTATTTTCAGTTTCAAATAAAGGTGAGTGTTTTATGTGCTCACAATTGACTGGAATAATTTTTATATTAGTTAAATTTATATCATGAAGTGATTTAAATTTATTGACTGTTGTTTGGTAAAATTTAGCTGGCATTTAAATTGATATGAATTAAAATGATAGGAATTGGAATTGATAGTTAAAATTCGAAATGAAAATTAAATTGCTAGTAAAATTCTTGATTATTGATAATTGGTTAATAGCTGTAAATTATTGATTGTTTGGATAATTGATTGCGATGGATGAAAATTGGTTGATATTTGAATGATTTGGTTATTTATTTATTTTTACACATCCTGTATCATCATGTATATTATATATACAGTATATAAAACTATAAATTGAGTTATTTCGAATAAATTAAGAAATAGGTTGAAATGATATATACCTATGGCATTTCTTTTGGGGTAAAATGATATATATCCATCCTTGGAATTAAATTGAAATAATTGATTCACTTGCCCATATGATAGAAAATTATATACGGACGTCGGATTGATTAAATTAAATGATTTTAAATAGTCATTTGAAATTATTTTAAATGATTTGATTTAAAGAAATAAAAATCGAATTTGTGGAAATCTAATTATTTTCGAACTTGAGCTCGAAATGTTGAAATTTAAATTTGGTAAATAAAATTGTTTAAATAATCGAAGTTGAGATTTTGAAGTTATAATCGAAATATGATTTGAATTTTAGAAATTGATTTTTTTTTAAAGATTGGACTTTTATTCGAACTCTGAATATTGTTAAGTAAAAGTGATATTAAACGATATTTCAAATTTGAGTTCGGAATTGAATTATATTTGGAGATTTGGATTTTAAATTGAATATTGAAAGTAAATTTGATTTAAGTGTTTTTAATCGATATTTTGAAAAATCGAACTCGGAATTGATATAAATCGAAATGGTTTTAATTTGGAATTGAAATTGAAATTAATTGGCAATTGGAAGTGAAATTAATTTGGAATTGGAATTAAAATTAATTTGGAATTGGAATTTGAAATTAATATGGAATTGGAATTGAAATTAATTTGGAATTGGAATTGTAATTGAAATTAGTTTGGAATTGGAATTGAAATTAATTTTGGAATTGGAATTGAAATTAATTTGGAATCGAAGTAAAAATTCAACTTGAAATTGGAATTGAATCGATTAAATCGAAATGGAAATGAAAATTGATTTGAATTGGAAAATGTGGAATTGAATCAGTTTGACTTTGAAACTATTTTCAAATAAATTATTTTAATATAAACGGTTAAAATCTATCTTCTTAAATATTCAAATTATTTTGATTTTCCAAACTATTTTATTACAAAAACTATTTTCTATTAAACTATTTAATTATTTTGAAACTAATTTCTAAAAACTCAAACTGGTCAAAAGGGTGGAATGTTTATATTTAAATCTTGGATTTAAATGCGAATTGGGTTAAAGTGAAGTTATAACCAAAATTGTAAATTAAAATCAAATTTTGAAGTGAAATCGATATATTGAACTAAATTGGCATTTTGAAGTAAAATATGATTTTTGAAGCGAATATGTTGATTTCAAAATGGATTTGATTTTGAAACGAATATGATATTTTGATATCAAGGATGAATTGTTTTCGAATTGTAAAAGTACCAACCGATATGTAAAATGACGTTTGGTTGTTAAAGAGATAGGGGCCTCTTATTGGCATACTCTCTGTCAATATTGGAACCACTTCAACTGCTTTGTACGCGGTGGATGATATTCAGAATGTAGTTGTTGAATTGGCGAACGTTTATTGGAATGAAGTAAGGGAATGATGATGGATAGCTTTGACACTCGTGTCATAATTAAAGTGACTAAAACATGAGCCTATGTCTGGCCAATGAGGTTAGCTACCTCTAGTGACGTTGATCCCTCATATTACTATTGTGATTTCATATTCGATGGGTGCACCTTTTTGTTGGATTGATAGTCACGGCCGGCCACGGATGGGTTACGACCAACCAGAAAGGGTAAATTGGTAGAATCCTACATTGGACATTGCCTCACGTGCCTTGTCATATTTATCCTTATACGAGCCCATTACGACTTTGGTTTAGTATTGTACCTATACGGGACTCACTGGCTACTGACGTTACTGGTTGTGGTACAGGACCTGCATAGACTACATGCTTAAAATGTGTTAAATTGGATCAATGTAAAGCCTTAACACTATTTTGATATTTATTTTACTGATAGACATTACCTATTATAGCATAGACTATTATATATAAATAGTTTAACGGATCCTTAGGAGATGGAAAATCTCGTAACATCTCTTAAGTTATTTACACTCATATTTCATGATATCGATTTGACTTACATAAGAGTATTTTAATCCTGACTCGAGTGTTTTGTTTTCCATTACACTCAGGTCGGTCCTGTTTTTTCAGTGTATTGAAGATTATTCTCTGGAGGACGAAGACGAAGATTTGGTATATTACTATTATTATTATTATTATTATTATTATTATTATTATTCTCTGCATCATGCTATTCTGCTGCATTATTTATTTATCCCTGTTGTATATATAACTCTGATAAATGTCATACAAATTATAATCAAATGTATGATATAAACAGCTTCATGAACTATTATTTGTCTATTCATGATATAATCCTTCCTACTACGCATAAAACTTGAATCAAGCAAAACAAGAGAGAATGAAGGCTAAAAGTGGCTCGGCCAAGGCAAAATCTTGCCTTTGGCTCATGGCCTAGAAGGGTTTTAAGAGAATGGCTTAACTTCCTTTGGTTTTGAGATGATGGGGTGTGGTTATATGGTATGTTAGGATGATGACATGGGTTTGCAGAAGTTTGTAACGTATTTGATTGAGTTGCTCTTTATTTAGAGAAATTATAGAAGGGAAGAGAATGATATGAAGTGATTCCTTTCAAGTGAGTTTGTGTGAATGTAAGGAGGCTAAGGGCACTTATTTATAAGCTTTAGGAAGTGGGTAAATGACCCTTCTTACCCTCAAATGGGCTGCCAAAGAGTGATGGGCAACCATGCTCATTTAACACCTTACTTCCCTTAAATCACACCCTTCAAATCTCCTCAAATCAAGGGTCCACTTGTCCTTCTTGTTGAAGCCTTTTTTTCTAATTAATTACCATTTGTTTTAAGTGTATTTAAGTATGTATTAATTTGTCCTAATGATGCCCTACTAGTGCACGATTATTCTAACAACTTATATTGAACAAAATATTTATTTTTCAAAAAAAGTTTTTTGGCTATATTTTCAGCATTTTATCAAAGAATATATTTTTGTAAACTTATTTCATAAATTAGTTTTGTAATATTAGTTATTAATTAAAAATTGTTTTTTAAGGTTATATAATCATATTTTTAATATTTAAACATCCTCCAAAAGCGGAGATATTCAAAGATGAAGCGTTCGAATTTCCGGGTCGTTACATTCTCTTCTCTTATGATATTTCGTCCTTGAAATCCAAACAATAATAACATAAGAGTATAGAAGAAAGGCGTATACATAGAATACTGCTCAAACTACATATAACAAATATACAAGCTAGGTGACTCTACCAAGTGGTGAGTTAAAAAAAAGATAAGATACAACATAATCTACTGTCTAAAAAGATAACTCTAGATAAGAGGCTCTGATGTTCTCCTATGTGAAATGACCCGCCTTTTTCGAACAACTTAAGATGACAATAAACCACACATGTCTAACTTAAGCCGTTCAAATTTGACAGATTATCAATTTGGGTTTTAAAATAGAATCAAACACAGAATCACACACAGAAAAATACAAAATCTCGCAGCGGAAATAAATAATATACATAGTAGTTCATGAAGCTACTAAACCAAATACATTAGAGTTCAACTTTTAACTATACAATATTATAGATACATAAGAGTCTACTGGTATAAGCCAAAATGAAAATACATAACTAATACTCGATAGAATGGAGTCTTCGACTAAGTCATTACCTCCTAAAATAAGCACTGCTCACACACTGCAATACTCAGACTTACCCGAGCACAAAGTAAAACAATATACTCGAGTAAGGACTAGAAGTTCTCATGTAAGTAGTCAAACTCAAGTGAAATGTACAAAGTAACTCAAAAGATGTTACGGGATTTCCATCTCTTAAGGATCCATCAAATTGTTTATATATATAGTATGATACGCTATATATGTAGTGTCTATCAGTAATATAAAATATCAAAATAGCGTTAAGGCTTTACATTGATCCCCCTTAACACGTTTTTAAGCATTGTCGTACAGTTTGCATATAAAACACCAGTAAAACGTCGGTGGATAGGGATGAGCCATGATATGACAACACTAAATCAAAATCGTAGTGGTCTCGTATAGGGATAAAAGTATGACAAGGTACGTGAGGCAATGCCCAAGGTAGGATAATACCAGTTTACCCTTCTCGGCAGGTGGTAACTCCTAACGGCCCACCGTAACACAACACTCCCAAAATCAAGGGTGATCACCAATCAGTAACAAAATGGAATTTATGAAGAAGTGTGTCTGCTAGAGGTAGCTAACCTCATTGGGCGGTACGACTCCTGTTTTAGTCATTTCAAATTGACATGAGTGTCAGGACAATCCACCATCGTTCTCTTTCTTCAAATCCAATAAACGTACGCCAAATCCAACCACTTCATTCTGGACCATCACTCCACGTATACAGTTATTAAATTGGTTCTGGTATCGACAGAGAGTATGTCCATATCCGGTCCCGGCCTCTTTAATAACCAACATCAATTTTCACTCTGATTGGTTATTTTATTAAATCAAACTATCTCTTATTTTCAAATAACATATCTTATATGACTTAAATAAATTTGGATTTTAAAAATCTAAAGATCCAATTTTAAACAAGTATTTCACCTTTACAAAAAATAACCAAATTGAATAACTATTCAAAGTAACAAAGTTAATTAAGTCTTTAAATACAAAAGTTTTGGTATTAAATATTCAATTTAATTAAACCTCTAAATTAATTTACTTAATTACTTAATTTAGCACTTTTAATTAAACCTTAATTCAAAACAGTTTAGTTTAACCTTTATATATATTAATTCAATAAAATCAATTAAAATTTCATTTTTAATTAAATTAAATATTTATTTAGAATTTAATTATATGTACAATATTAACAAATTCCATTAAATTCAACTAATCACCTTAATGATTTTAAATATCATTAATATTTAACATAACTACTTTAATTCAATTTCAAAGTTTAAAACAGTTCAACTGATATTTCATTTAAAAATCTAATTTAACTTAATAGATTTCAAATTCAAATCTTAACTTCAACATAACTTCCAAATTTGTACATTCAAGTCACATTTTCAATTTTTTCCTTTATCTCAAATTTAATTATTAAATATTCAAAATAAATTCATTCGACCAACTGGTGTTTATTATTAAATTTTCTATCCTAGGCCAAGTGATTAAATTTTGGGTATCTATCATTTCAACCCATATCCCGGTTTAAATTTCAGTGTCCAATTCAATGCATACGACAATAACATAAAGGTGACAAGATATATTTAAATCAATAAAACAACATACTAACATTCAAAATTATCCACAATATAAGGGTGTCACATGCAATTGGGATCCCAATCAATAAATTAAACCATGTCGGTAAAATCATATATCGCAGCGTCGACTATCCGTGGTTTCCAATTTCAATACTAATAATATTTACAAATCAACTATTTAAAAAATCACAGGATACTTACAATGTGAATATTCTAGTCGTGAGTTTATAAATGCTCGCCTTCGTGGATTAGAAAAGTGAAAACGAACATGGTGATATGGGTACAGACACGCGCACATGCATTGGAGCGAGAATGCGGCTGTTGCCTTGGCGAAAGATGTCGCGTACATGACAACTTCGGGCACGGGTTGGCTGCTGTCGGCTGAAGCAGTGGAGTAAGGCAGTTCAGATGAGGAGGATGTGGTTGAGGAAGGGTTCGGGTGCACGGGTTCGGGTCGGGTGACCGAGTGGTTGCTGGGTCCTGCTGGTGGATGGGATGGGGTAGGGGAACTACAGGTGTGCAGCCGAGGGGGACTGGGTGGGGAGGATGTCGGCTGGAGGAGGTGGGTGCTGGCTGGGCAAGGCTGGGTTGCGCTAGGCGGAGTAGGGGAGAAGGTTGGGTTGGCTGAGAGGACTGGGTCATGGGTGGTGCTGGGGATGGCTGGGCAGAGGGGCGGGTGCTTGGGGATGGCTGGGTGGAGGGGCTGGGTGCTTGGGGATGGCTGGGCGGAGGAGCTGGATGGCTGGGTTGGTGGTTGTGTTGGCTGAAGCGGGTGGAGGCTGGGTTGGTGGATGTATTGGCTGAAGCGGAGGCTGGGTTAGCTGAAGCGGGCGAAGGCTGGGTTGGTGGCTATGTTAGCTGAAGCGGTGGCTAGGTTGGCTAAAGCGAGCGGAGGCTAGGTTGGTGGTTGTGTTGGCTGAAGTGGAGGCTTGGTTGGCTGAAGCGGGCGGAGGCTGGATTGGTGGCTGGGTTGGCTGAAGCGGGCGGAGGCTGGATTGGTGGCTGGGTTGGCTGAAGCAAGGGGAGGAGAGATATAAAGGAAGAGAGGGGGAGGGAGAGTTACGTGAGTGTTAATTATATATATATACTTTGTATTATATTTTCTTCTCTAGCAATGTTTAAAGAGACCAAGATTGGGAGGAGCAGATGGAAGGAAGAGCACGTATATAAATAGATAGAATATGATGCACGAAGGTAATTAATGCAGCAATTAATATTCTAGGCTGCGCACGTAATGTTGGTCGGCAAGGAAAAGAAATTTGTGCTGCGAAAAGAATGAAAGGAATTATGATGAAAAATATCTTACAGGGCACGGTCACGGACCACTATCTTGTCCATTTAGCGTTTTACAACGGAAGCCAAAGTACGAAAACAAATATACCATGGAGATCAACGCG
Source organism: Allium fistulosum (assembly GCA_030737815.1). NCBI lineage: Eukaryota > Viridiplantae > Streptophyta > Magnoliopsida > Asparagales > Amaryllidaceae > Allium > Allium fistulosum. The sequence goes on from CM060904.1 coordinate 1,326,903,483, forward strand.
GCGAGACGAATCCAACGATGTACTAAAATCTGTGTTACAAAATTTGTAACAAAATTCCATGTGTTGCCAGTTATACCACTTCGAATTTGAACGACAATGATAATTTCTAATAAATGAAGCTACAAAGATCGGAATTGGATGGAATAAACTTTGACGTTTTAATCAGAATTTCTTTTAGAACATTTCCGTGTAAAAATATTTATACTTCAAAATTTGATAATTCGTACCGAAAAATATGTTGACCGAGTTTCGAACAAATTTTGACATAAAATAAATTTCGTTGGTCTCATTTCAATGGACGCATTTCAAATTTCTAGTTTTTGTTGCCAAATTTATTGTTAAAAATAATTTTTATTTTAAAATCTTCGTTAAAATTCTTATTTAAATCGTTGAAAAATTCAGGTCGTTCCAATCTCCCCCACTCAAAACTTTTCATCCTCGAAAAGAGCAGAATAAGAGAATAGAAAGATAAACAGAAAGATAGAATAGATTTGGGCATGGACTACATACCCGGTATTAGCAATTCAGGATTTGAAGCACGGATACTCTCTTCCGTTTCCCAAGTACAATCTCGATTATCTCCGCTCCATTGAACCTTGATGAGTGTAACGACCCGTATTTTTTACGGATCGAAAAGTTCGTTCAAATCTGAAATTTTTAGCGTTGTTAAGTCATTTCAGATTTTGGGTAGAATTTGGTTAAGTCTTAAGTCGTAGTAGCTTAGGTCGTAGGGTGTTGGAGCGACCTAAGGTAGTGGATGACTTAAGGGGTAGGTCGGCTAGACGAGTTAGCGAGTTAACAACCCAGTAGTTACCGACTTATTAGAGTTAGCGACTTATAGAATTGACCGACCTAAGAGTTAATGACTTAGGTAGGGTAGCGACTTAAGAGATTTAGCAAGTTGACCGACTTAAGACATAGACGACTTAAGGAGATAGGCAGTTTAGCGACCTAGTGCCTAGTTAGGTCGGTAGACGACCTAAGCAGATAAGTCAAAGCTGGGCTAAGTTAGTAGGTCGTATGTTTGTTGAGTCGTATCCCAGTAAGTTGTTAAGTCGTAAGTCGTAGCCCTGGTTAAGTCGAGCACTTGTTAAGTCGTAGGTCGGCATAGTTATTAAGTCGTATACCCTGTTAGATCGGAAACTTTGTTATGTCGCGCAGTGTTAGGTCGTAACACTGTTAAGTCGGTAAGTGCTTGTAGGTCGTTAGGTCTATGCAGATGCACTAAGCCGTAGCGTGTTAAGTCGTATAGGCGCGTGTGTTGAGTCGGAGGTTGCTAGGTCGGAAGAGGCTAGGTCGGAAGGGCTTAGGTCGGAAGGCTATAAGTCGGAGACAACCTATGGAGATGGCCGAGTTAAGGGGAAATCAGCCTATAAATACTCGTCCATTTCTTCATTTTGGGATCCGGATTTGGAAGCGACGAAGTGCTGCCATTTTGAGAGCTCGACTTCTACACTTCTTCACTTCTTTTCTCCACTCTAATCTAGTGCTTCCTTTCATCCAAATCGAAGATCAAGATTGAAGATTCAAGAGCTTGGATTGAAGATCTTCATCCTTTGAAGTGAGATTTCTTCGTTTGAAGCGGATTCGTGCTAGATCAAGCTAGATCCTTCGCTGTCCAGATCTGAAGCGTGTTGATTTGGGGTTGTTTAGGTGATTTGGTGAGTGGTGATTATCTCTCACACGGATCCAAAGGAGTATATCGGATTGTTGGCTCGATTTGGTGTTAAATTAGTGATTTCCATACATTTTCTTCATCCTAAGTGTAGATCCATATAGATCCATTGTTCATGATGATGTTACATCCATTTTACTACATGTTAACATATGCAAGTTCATTCATCAAGATTATAGAGATATTGTTCATGTTTTCATGCTTATTAGACTTTCAACTCTTTAATTACGAAATTGCCATTTTTGTGATAATTGTCATATTTGAATGCTTGATTGCTTGAATTAATGTTTGATTTGGTTGATTGCTATGAATTAGATGATTGATGATTTGATTCAGACCGAAGATGATTCAAAAGCTAAGAGAAAGGCTCTTGAATTGGGAAAGCTGCTTATGGCATATGTAGCGGATGATGAAGCTCTTATGCATAGATTTGATGATGATGTTGAGATGAGACTTTGCGAGGATGTGATGAAGCGAAGTATGATATGAGATAGTCTTGGTCTAATCTAGACGGGATCATTCCAAGCGGGTTGAGGATAATGGATGCTCGAGAGGCGCTTGAGCTAGTATGGAAATAGTTGTCGAGGAGGACGACTAGAAGGTTGAGATCTCATCGTTGTTGAAGGTTCTAGCATGCTCAAAGCAAGAGTACGTTGGGCAGATTCGATAGTCCCTAAAGGCTACTGATTGGGTAGTCAAGTACTCTGGGCAGATTCGATAGTCCTAGGCACGGGTCACGATGACGTGCGGGAGTTATGTCTAGAACCGGGGTTTCCATTAGCCCTTGACGGACGGCTGAAAGAATGAGCCGGTCATTCAATTAACGGTGATATCGAAGCAATGATAACAGTGATAGCCAGAGTCATGGATGTTTGGTTGTATCGTCATTCGGTCTCAAGAGCGGTATTTTCTGGGTGCTTATCTGATCTTGGTTTAGGCCTTGGGGGTTTGTGCTTGGAAAACATCGCCCTTGACTCGAGCGACAATTTCTTTACTTTACGTTGTATGCTCTGCTATGATTGCTTCTGCTTAGTGTGTGTCTGGGGGCTATCACTGTAGAAAGAGGTTGGAGTGGGAGGGTTGTATTCCTATTCCTTTTCCTTTATGCTCTTTTGGTATGTTGTTAGTTAATTTACTGCTCACTAAGACTGTTGTCTGACTCAAGGCTTTATGTTTTAACTCTTATTGCCTTGGGCTGTTCGTCCATTTTGGGACGGGCAGACTAGGTAGCAGGTGACAGGTGCTGTTCTCTTCTCACGATGCTGATATCGAAGACGAGCTGAAGGGTTGCATATTATCTTCTTACTATATGTACTGGACATTCCACTGTTTGTATTCTCTGAGTGTTATGTAGTGAGGCTTGTTGTATTGACTATTGAGATGTTGTATTCAACTTTTATGAAGTTTTATCGATGAGATTCTATTCTGTGAAGCTTCACTATATATATGTTCTATTGTATTTTGTCCATGCGCTGTGAGTAATACGATAGATTCTGCTGTTTTTAGTTTACCTTGGCAATCGTCCATGGTCGCCTGGCACACTTTACAGCGCACTATCTCTAGATTCGGTGCAGGGGTCATGGGCGGTTGTCACATTGGGTATCAGAGCATTGGTTAATCGATTTTACCCAACGCTCGCTGACGTAACTACGTATGAGAGACGTAATTGTATTTTGATGGATGAATACTATATATAATATAGTAGCTTAGTAGAGTTTGAGTCCCTTATGCAGTTGTTTCTCTAGATGTTCTGATCATTCCTTTTTATAGATATTGGGAATGAGTCGAAGAGGGAGACCAGCTGCTAGGGAAGGCCGTGCTACTGAGGGGACTGCTGATTATGCAGCTATGTTTGAAGCTATGATGACTTTGATCATGAGAAGGATACCAGTTCCGGGGGCAGTAGTAGATGTTGGAGTTCAAGTCCAAACTCCAAAACCAGTGGATTTTGCTAAGTTGTGCAAGGACTATACTGCTCTTGGAGGGAAGGTTTTCTTAGGAACAGAATCAACTATTGAGGTCCAGAGGTGGATAGATGCTTGTAGAAGGATTTTTGGTGATTTGGGAATTGAGGATGCAACTAAGAGGAAGTTAGCATCAAGACAGCTTCAAGGGAGAGCTTCTGATTGGTGGAACTCTATTACCATCAATACTCCGGAGGAAGAGATTACTTGGGAGCAATTCCAAGTCAGGTTTGAAGCTAAGTTCATTTCTACAGCTTAGAAGTCTGTTCTGTTCAAGAAGTTTGTGGAGCTCAAGCAAGGTGGAAGACCAGTTCTTGAGTATGTTTCTGAGTTCGAAGCTTTGTCCAAGTATGCCCGGTCGTATATCGAATCTGCATATCAGAAGAATGAGAAGTTTGTGACAGGCTTGGACAGTTATCTTGGGAGACAGTTGGTGGATCATTTGGACGATTCATTTGAGAAGCTTGTGGAGAAAGCTCTCAGGCATGAGAGTCTGTTTCCTAAGGAAGGATATGTTGTTGCTGTGACCAGGGAAGAGTCTAAACCTCAGCAAGGTGGAAACAAGAAGAGGAAGCAGCAACAGCAGAAGGGTAAGGATGGCCAGAAGAAGCCAAAAGGCGAAGTGACTTGCTACAATTGTCAGCAGAAGGGCCATTTCTCTAAGGATTGTAAGAATCCGAAGGCACCGATGAAGTGTCACAACTGTGACAAGCCGGGGCATTTCAGGAAGAATTGTCCAGAACTGAGGAGGGACAAGCAGATTGTGCAAGCTTATGCTTTGGGAGCTGTTCCGTCGTCTTCGAAAGCTCCTACCGCTGAAGAGAAGGGAAAGAGTGTGGTGGTTCAAGGTACTCTTTTCCTATGTGGTGTTCCAATTAGAGTTCTGTTTGATACTGGAGCGTCGCATTCGTTTGTTTGTAGTGAACTCGTAGGCCGGTTAGATTTGGAACCGGATATTGTTGATAGGCCATTGGTTGTGACTAATCCAGTTGGGGGTTCGTCTTGTTTGTGTATGTTATGCCGTGGTCTGATTGTGTTGAGTCATGGTTGCTCTTTTGTTTGTGATTGTTATGTTCTGAACTTTGCGGGGTCCAGAATTATTTTGGGTATGGACTGGCTTAGGAGGTATGCGGCAAAGGTTGATTGTGAGAGGCTGGAAGTGACAGTCGAGAATGTGGATGGGCGAAAGATTGTGATGCGATGTAAGCATGAAGAAGGCGTCTTCATGAGCTTTATGTATTCGCTGGTTGTTCCACGGGATGGACTGTCATCGGTACCAATCGCTAATGGATTCGAGGATGTCTTTGACGAAGTCAAAGGGTTGCCACCACATAGAGAGATTGAGTTTCGTATAGATCTAGTTGAAGGAGCTAGACTTGTTGTGATGCCTCTTAAGCGGATGGCGCCTAGGGAACAGCAAGAGTTGAGGGTGCAAGTTGATGATCTTTTGCAAAAAGGATTCATTCGGCGTAGTGTGTCCGAGTGGGGTGCACCAGTTGTGTTTGCAACTAAGGCAGATGGGTCGTTGAGATTGTGTGTGGATTATCGTGAGCTGAATAAGGTGACTAAGAAGAACAAGTATCCATTGCCGAGAATAGATGACTTGTTTGATCAGCTTCACGAAGCCAAGGTGTTTTCTCAGATGGATTTGGCAACGGGATTTCACCAGTTGAGAGTGGCTAAGGATAGTGTGCCGAAGACTGCTTTTAGGACACCATCCGGCTTCTTTGAGTGGCTGGTAATGCCGTTTGGATTGACTAATGCGCCAACATATTTTGTGGATCTTATGAATAGAGTGTTCAGGGATCAGTTGAACAAGTTTGTACTTGTGTTCGTGGATGATATTCTGATTTATTCTAGAACTGAAGAAGAGCACAAGACACACTTGCGTATTGTTTTGGAAATCTTACGGAAACATCAGCTGAGGGCTAAGTTTTCGAAGTGTCACTTCTGGAAGAGTGAAGTGAGGTTCTTAGGCCATGTGATTTCTGGAAATGGAATAGCGGTTGATCCCGCGAAGGTGGCAGCAATCCAGGATTGGGTTAGACCTAAGAATGCATCTGATGTGAGAAGTTTTCTCGGATTGGCAGGATATTATCGACGGTTTATTAAAGACTTCTCCAAGATAGCTGCACCGTTAACAGGATTGACGAAGAAGAACCAAGTATTCAGATGGGAAGCTAAGTGTGAGCAAGCTTTCGGAATCCTGAAAGAGAGATTGACAAGTGCTCCTGTTTTGACTATTCCAAGTGGGAATGATGAGATTGTGGTTTACACCGACGCATGTGGTACTAGACTTGGAGCAGTGCTGATGCAGAGGGATAAAGTTGTTGCATATGCAAGTCGACAACTGAAGCCACATGAAAGGAATTACCCGACTCATGATTTGGAGTTAGCGGCGATTGTTTTTGCTCTGAAGATGTGGAGACATTATCTATTGGGAGTTCGATTCGAGTTGTTTACAGATCATAAGTCGTTGAAGTATCTTTTCTCCCAAAAGGATTTGAATCTTCGGCAGCAACGTTGGCTAGAGTTTTTGGCATCATATGATTTTGGTATAGCTTATACTCCGGGAAAAGGTAACGCGGTGGCAGATGCGTTAAGTCGAAGACATGCAGGATTGGGAGCCATGTTTTTAGAATGGAAGAATCTCGAGTATTTAGTTGGATTTGACTTCAGGACTAGATGCGAATTGGAATCTGAGATGTTGGCAAACTTATCGATAAGACCGACTCTTGTGGAAAGAATTGGCGAGAGCCAAAAACGAGACGATAAGCTTGTCAAGATTATCCATGATTTGGAATCTGGATTGGATCCAGAAAAGGATAAAGGATTCGAGGTCGATCGAGAGGGTTGGCTTCGGAAGCAAGGACGACTAGTTGTTCCCGATATAGATGAATTAAGGAGTGAAGTTCTGAAGGAAAGTCATCACTCGAGGTTGACAATTCATCCAGGTGGAAATAAGATGTATCGGGATATGAAGAGAACCTACTACTGGGAAGGTATGAAGAAGGATGTTGGAAATTTTATTTCCAAATGTATGAACTGCCAGTTGGCAAAAGCCGAACAGAAGAAGCCAAGTGGATTGCTTCAGCCATTAGAAGTTCCTACATGGAAGTGGGAGCAAGTGTCGATGGATTTTATCGATGGATTGCCTAGAACCAGAACGGGAAATGAAGGGATTTGGGTCATCGTAGATCGTTTGACTAAGAGTGCTAGATTCATTCCCGTTCGATCGACTAGGACTGCATCAAAGTTGGCTGAGTTGTATGTTAAGTGGATAGTTCGATTCCATGGTATTTCGAAGAGTATAGTGAGCGATCGAGACCCATTGTTCACTAGTGGATTTTGGAAGAGCTTCCAAGAAGTTTTGGGAACCGAGTTGTGTTTGAGTACAGCTTATCACCCTCAAACAGATGGTCAGACCGAGAGAGTCAACCGAGTTTTGGAAGATCTCCTCAGAGCTTATGTTTTGGATTTCGGAGGATCATGGGAAGATCACCTTCATTTGGTGGAGTTTGCATACAACAACAGTTACCAGTCAAGCATTGGTATTGCACCGTATGAGGCATTGTATGGAAGACCGTGTAACTCACCGACGTGTTGGATAGAAACTGGAGAAAAGCTGATGCTTAGGCCAGAGATGATTCGACAGACTTTAGATTGTTTAGAGATGATTCGGCAACGAATGAAGGCAGCCCAAGACCGTCAGAAGAGTTATGCCGATAAACGTCGTAAAAATTTGGAATTCGACGTAGGTGATATGGTTTTTGTAAAGATTTCTCCACTGAAGAATGTTATTCGATTCGGAAAGAAAGGGAAATTGACTCCGAGATTTGTTGGACCATTCCCGATCATCGAGCGAATTGGAAAGCTCGCCTATAGATTGGAGTTACCTGAGAAGATGTCGAGTGTGCACAATGTTTTTCATGTGTCGTATCTACGGAAGTACGTGCACGACTCGAATACAGTGGTTCCTGCTGATAGCTGGGAAGATTTCGAAGTTGATCCAGTCGATAGAAGACCTCGTAAGCCGCTTCGTGTTGTGGGAACTGACACGAAACAGCTTAGGAGGAAGGTAGTTAAGTTGCTCAAGATACAATGGAGTGATGATGATAACGACTGTACGTGAGAGGTGGAAGAGAGGATGAAGGCAGCTCATCCTGAACTCTTCAAGGTATGGCCCTAAGGTGTCGTGTCATCTCACGATATTGTAACTTGTTCTCGTTTTAGAATTCTGCATGCTAAGCTAGAATTGGATGCATGGTTTGTTGATTGCTATGGATGGTAGGCGTGCATAATAGTTTTTTTTTTGATTGCTTTGTTTGTTTGGAATTTCAGGGGCGAAATTCCTAAGGGGGAGAGAATGTAACGACCCGTATTTTTTACGGATCGAAAAGTTCGTTCAAATCTGAAATTTTTAGCATTGTTAAGTCATTTCAGATTTTGGGTAGAATTTGGTTAAGTCTTAAGTCGTAGTAGCTTAGGTCGTAGGGTGTTGGAGCGACCTAAGGTAGTGGATGACTTAAGGGGTAGGTCGGCTAGACGAGTTAGCGAGTTAACAACCCAGTAGTTACCGACTTATTAGAGTTAGCGACTTATAGAATTGACCGACCTAAGAGTTAATGACTTAGGTAGGGTAGCGACTTAAGAGATTTAGCAAGTTGACCGACTTAAGACATAGACGACTTAAGGAGTTAGGAGATAGGCAGTTTAGCGACCTAGTGCTTAGTTAGGTCGGTAGACGACCTAAGGAGATAAGTCGAAGCTGGGCTAAGTTAGTAGGTCGTATGTTTGTTGAGTCGTATCCCAGTAAGTTGTTAAGTCGTAAGTCGTAGCCCTGGTTAAGTCGAGCACTTGTTAAGTCGTAGGTCGGCATAGTTATTAAGTCGTATACCCTGTTAGATCGGAAACTTTGTTATGTCGCGCAGTGTTAGGTCGTAACACTGTTAAGTCGGTAAGTGCTTGTAGGTCGTTAGGTCTATGCAGATGCACTAAGCCGTAGCGTGTTAAGTCGTATAGGCGCGTGTGTTGAGTCGGAGGTTGCTAGGTCAGAAGAGGCTAGGTCGGAAGGGCTTAGGTCGGAAGGCTATAAGTCGGAGACGACCTATGGAGATGGCCGAGTTAAGGGGAAATCAGCCTATAAATACTCGTCCATTTCTTCATTTTGGGATCCGGATTTGGAAGCGACGAAGTGCTGCCATTTTGAGAGCTCGACTTCTACACTTCTTCACTTCTTTTCTCCACTCTAATCTAGTGCTTCCTTTCATCCAAATCGAAGATCAAGATTGAAGATTCAAGAGCTTGGATTGAAGATCTTCATCCTTTGAAGTGAGATTTCTTCGTTTGAAGCGGATTCGTGCTAGATCAAGCTAGATCCTTCGCTGTCCAGATCTGAAGCGTGTTGATTTGAGGTTGTTTAGGTGATTTGGTGAGTGGTGATTATCTCTCACACGGATCCAAAGGAGTATATCGGATTGTTGGCTCGATTTGGTGTTAAATTAGTGATTTCCATACATTTTCTTCATCCTAAGTGTAGATCCATATAGATCCATTGTTCATGATGATGTTACATCCATTTTACTACATGTTAACCTATGCAAGTTCATTCATCAAGATTATAGAGATATTGTTCATGTTTTCATGCTTATTAGACTTTCAACTCTTTAATTACGAAATTGCCATTTTTGTGATAATTGTCATATTTGAATGCTTGATTGCTTGGATTAATGTTTGATTTGGTTGATTGCTATGAATTAGATGATTAATGATTTGATTCAGACCGAAGATGATTCAAAAGCTAAGAGAAAGGCTCTTGAATTGGGAAAGCTGCTTATGGAATATGTAGCGGATGATGAAGCTCTTATGCATAGATTTGATGATGATGTTGAGATGAGACTTTGCGAGGATGTGATGAAGCGAAGTATGATATGAGATAGTCTTGGTCTAATCCAGACGGGATCATTCCAAGCGGGTTGAGGATAATGGATGCTTGAGAGGCGCTTGAGCTAGTATGGAAATAGTTGTCAAGGAGGACGACTAGAAGGCTGAGATCTCATCGTTGTTGAAGGTTCTAGCATGCTCAAAGCAAGAGTACGTTGGGCAGATTCGATAGTCCCTAAAGGCTACTGATTGGGTAGTCAAGTACTCTGGGCAGATTCGATAGTCCTAGGCACGGATCACGATGATGTGCGAGAGTTATGTCTAGAACCGGGGTTTCCATTAGCCCTTGACGGACGGCTGAAAGAATGTGCCGGTCATTCAATTAACGGTGATATCAAAGCAATGATAACAGTGATAGCCAGAGTCATGGATGTTTGGTTGTATCGTCATTCGGTCTCAAGAGTGGTATTTTCTGGGTGCTTATCTGATCTTGGTTTAGGCCTTGGGGGTTTGTGCTTGGAAAACATTGCCCTTGACTCGAGCGACAATTTCTTTACTTTACGTTGTATGCTCTGCTATGATTGCTTCTGCTTAGTGTGTGTCTGGGGGCTATCACTGTAGAAAGAGGTTGGAGTGGGAGGGTTGTATTCCTATTCCTTTTCCTTTATGCTCTTTTGGTATGTTGTTAGTTAATTTACTGCTCACTAAGACTGTTGTCTGACTCAAGGCTTTATGTTTTAACTCTTATTGCCTTGGGCTGTTCGTCCATTTTGGGACGGGCAGACTAGGTAGCAGGTGACAGGTGCTGTTCTCTTCTCACGATGCTGATATCAAAGACGAGCTGAAGGGTTGCATATTATCTTCTTACTATATGTACTGGACGTTCCGCTGTTTGTATTCTCTGAGTGTTATGTAGTGAGGCTTGTTGTATTGACTATTGAGATGTTGTATTCAACTTTTATGAAGTTTTATCGATGAGATTCTATTCTGTGAAGCTTCACTATATATATGTTCTATTGTATTTTGTCCATGCGCTGTGAGTAATACGATAGATTCTGCTGTTTTTAGTTTACCTTGGCAATTGTCCATGGTCGCCTGGCACACTTTACAACGCACTATCTCTAGATTCGGTGCAGGGGTCATGGGCGGTCGTCACAATGAGATTGACCACCTTCCTCCTAAGCTGCTTCGTGCTTCTGCCTACTATACGAAGCGGCTTTCTCTCAACAGTTAGATTGGGCTCAACATCCATTTCTTTGAACAAAGTAGGCTGGACAATCACGGATGGATTGTGCACATATCTGCGGAGGTATGAGAGATGAAACACATTATGCACCCCTGATAGCTTCTCTGGCAAGTCAACACTATATGCCAAAGTACCAATCCTTTCTAAGATGCGGAAAGGACCAACAATCTAGGAGCGAGCTTCCCTTTCCCTCCAAATCGGATAACGTTCTTCAAAGGTGAAATTTTGAGAAATACTTGATCTCCGACTGCAAATTCCAAGTCTCTTCTCCTTCTATATGCATAATTTTTCTACCGATTCTGTGTAGTTCTCATGTTCTTTTTGATTTCTTCGACTTTCTCATAAGCTTCCAAAATCATTTCAGGACCAAGAACAAGTCAATTTCCCAATTCTACCCAACAAGATGAAGATTTACATGGTCATCCGTAAAGAGCTTCAAACGGTGCCATCTCAATACTCGCTTGATAGCTATTATTATATGTGAATTCGAGGAGATGAAGATGCTCTTCCCAAGATCCTCCAAAGTCTAAAACACAAGCTCAAAGAAGATCTTCCAAAATTTGGTTCACCCTTTCGGTCTGGCCATCCGTTTGAGGATGATAAGCTGTGCTTAGATTTAATTGAGTACCAAGAGTCTCCTGAAAAGCTTTCCAGAAATTGCTAGTGAAGATAGGGTCTCGATCATATACAATGCTAGATAGAACACCATGAAAGCGAAAAATTTCTTTCATATAAAGCTCGGCTAAACTCGAGGCAGTTCGAGTAGTCTTCACAGGATTAAGTGAGCAGACTTAGTCAATCTATCGACAATAACCCAGATGCTCTCATTACCCTTTCTAGTCCTCGGTAGTCCATCAATAAAATCCATAGAGATCTGATCCCATTTACAATTTGGAATCTCAAGAGGCTGTAATAATCCTGCTGTGTTCTGGTGATCGTCTTTAACTTGTTGGCAAGTGGCACACCTGCTAACGTGAATAGAAATATCTCGCTTCATTCCATTCCACCAACACAACCTTTTCATATTTTGATACATCTTTGTAACTCCGAGATGAATAGAAAGTCTGGATTGGTGATTTTCTCTAAGTACTTCTTGCCTCAAACCATCAACATTCGAAACACAAATTCTATTATTAATTCTCAGAATTCCATTTCTACCGATTTGTGCACCCATTCGCCTTGGGTACTATCTTTCCTACCAAGAAGATTTTCTTTTATTCACCTAAGCATCAGATCCTCATCCTGCTTAGTGGCTATGCAATCCATAAGAGCTGGAGAAGCAACAAGGTGACATAATATGGCTTTGCTCCTACTCAGAGCGCCGGCCACAACATTAGCCTTTCCGGGAGTATAGTCAATATCAAGGTCATATGATGTTAAGAATTCAAGCCATCTAACTTGTCTCTGGTTCAGGTCCTTCTAGGTAAAGATGTACTTTAGTGATTTGTGGTCCGTAAAGAGTTCAAATTTTGTTCCAAGAAGGTGATGCCTCCATAACTTCAAAGCAAAGACAACGGCGAGCAATTCCAGATCACGAGCTGCATAATTAACATCATGAGCCTTCAACTGACGACCAACATAGGCAATAACTTTACCATGCTGCATCAAAATAGCACACAATCCTTCATGACAAGCATCTGTATAAACAGTTAACCCTTAACTTCCATTCGAAACAGTGAGAATAGGGGCAGAGGTTAGCTTGTGCTTTAGTTCATCAAATGCTGCCTTACACTTCTCACTCAAAACTTAACATTCTTTATAGTCAAAGCTGTGAGTGGTGAAGAAATTTGAGCGAAGTTCTCAATAAATCTCCTGTAATAACCAGCTAAGCCTAGAAAGCTACGAACATCTGTAGGAGTTTTAGGGGTTTCCCAATCATTGATTACGACGATCTTAGCTGGATCGGCCGAAATTCCATTCTTCGAAACCACGTGCCCAAGAAATCTAACCTCTTCCCTCTAGAAGTGGCATTTAGAGAATTTAGCTTTCAATTGATGACTTCTTAGAGTTTCAAGGACAAATTTAAGGTGTTCCTCATGCTCCTTCTTAGTCTTAGAAAAGACTAGACTATCATCAACGAAAACTAGAACGAATTTGTTTAAAACCTCCCGGAATACTCTGTTCATGAGGTCAACAAAGTATGCTGGGGCATTATTTAAACCGAAAGGCATAACTAACCATTCATAGGAACCGTCTTCTGTTCAGAAAGAGGTTTTGGGAATACTCTCTTCTGCAATCTTGAGCTGATGGAAACCCGAGGCAAGGTCTAGCTGAGAAAATTCCTTTGCTCCATGCAGCTGATCAAACATGTCATTGATATGAGGCAACAGATACCTGTTCTTGTGAGTATGCTTGTTCGGCTCACTATAATCTATGCACATCCTTAGAGAACCATCAGATTTAGTAGCAAACACCACTGCCGTGCCCCATTCCGAATGACTATGACGAATCAAACCTTTAGAGAAAAGATCCTTGATTTTCACTTTTAATTCAATTTTCTCTTTGTGCCATTCTTCTTGGAGCAAGTACGACTGGCCAAGATCCAGGAATAAGATCAATGCGAAATTCAATTTCGCGCTGAGGTGGTAAAGAAGTTACTTCTCTGAAAACATCGGGGAAGTGCAGGACGACATGAGTAGTGCTAAGATCACTAAGATCAGAATCAAGAGAAAAGATAAAACTTCCAGCAAAATCTTGAGGCATTTGACACTTGATTTCTAAGGGTTCACCCTTATCGCTAAACAAAGAAATTGTTCGAGCTTTGTAGGAAATAACTGCATCGAACTTTCTTAACCAATTTCCACCCAATAATATATAAAATGCTTTGAAACCCAAGACATAAAAATCTTCGGTGAAATGGTGTCTACATCCTTAAGGATATTCACTCCTTTACAGATCATTCTAAGGTTTGCGGGACCACCGATGGGATTTGACACACATAAGGATTCAGATGCACGTTTGGGTTTTAAAATATGCTCAAGTTTGTCACATAAATCAACCGATATAAATCTATGAGACGCACCGATGTCAAATAGAACACGAACAGGTAAATCATGCGATGAAAATGTACCCTGAAGCGTACCTTTTTCGTCTTCTATCTTAGGAGTAGAAGTTGTCACTGCGAAAACTCCTGATGGGGTGCCTTTCCTTTGGGTGGGACAATCCTTCTTGAAGTGGCCTAGCTGCAAGCAAATATGGCAAAGATCTCGCCTAGTCATCTGAACTGGTGGAACAGACGCTGCTGCGGGAACTGGGCAACTATTGACATAGTGACCCTTCTGATCGCACTTGAAGCAAGTGATATAAGAGATATCAATGGGCTTCCTCTGAGAATGTCCAATCCTACTCATGTTCTGCCAATTCTTCTTCTGTTTTTGAAAGTTAGATTTTCTATTCTTAGAATTGTTGGAAGCTGCTGAAGGAGTTATGGAGTGTACGACCGATGCTTCCTTCGAGCTCGAGTTTTCATATCTGAGGGCCATGTCAATAAGACTAGTGAAAGTGCCATGAACATGGGCAGTCAAGCGGTCATAATATTCTGGACGAGCGCCAGCTATGAACTTCTCATTCTACTTAAGTGGAGTATCAATCAGACCTGGTCCAAACTTGGATAGCTCGTTAAATTTCCTTTCATACTCCGAAAATGACATGCTTCCCTGCTTAAGATCCTTAAAGTTACGGTATAACCGAGACTTTCCAGCTTCAGGCATCCACTGGGTCATGAAAACTTCCCTGAATTGCACCTAAGTGATATTTGCTTCCTCGGTGCGGGTGGTAACAGATTCCCACCAATCTTGGGCAGCATCCTTCAACTGCCAAGCAGCCAACTAACGCTTCTGGGCATCAGAAATCTCAAGTCTTGTAAAGATTCTTTCCAAGCTTTTAAGCCATTGCTGAGCTTCCATAATACCTTTGGACCTCGAGAATTTTGTACCACCAAGCTGTGCGTACTCTTTGCAAAGCGTAGTGAACTTAACTGACAGAACTGGTGCAACTGGTGCGACTGGTGCAACTGCATCTGGTACGGGGCCATTCCCTCTTCCTCGACCTCGAGCATTTCTTCTGTTGCTCATCCTGAAAAATCAAGGATGGGTTTAGAACATGGAAAAGCACTAACTTAAGGAAATCCTAATCAAAGCGAATTCTAACAAGGAAGATGTATTCGAATTGATAGAAATTTTGAAAATAGATTGGATTTTAAAACATTTTATATTTTCAAAAGACGCTCTCTCAAGAATGATTCTACTCATTATAGGGAATTACTAACCCTATTCCTAATCAGTTTACCCCTCAGGCTAAGGTATTCACTAAATCAAAGCTCTGATACCAACTGAGACGACCCGCCTTTTTCGAACAACTTAAGCTGACAATAAACCACACATGTCCAACATAAGCCGTTCAAATTTGACGGATTATCAACTTGGGGTTTTAAAATAGAATCAAACAAAAAATCACAAATAGAAAAATATAGAATCTCACAGCGGAAATAAATAATATACATAGTAGTTCATGAAGCTACTAAACCAAATACATCAGAGTTCGTCTTTTAATTATACAATATTATAGATACATAAGAGTCTACTAGTACAAGCCAAAATGAAAATAGATAGCTATTACTGGACAGAGTGAAGTCTTCGACTAAGTCTTTGCCTCCCAAAAAAAGCACCGCTCAGACACTGCAATACTCAGGCTGACCTGAGCATAAAGTAAAACAATATACTCGAGTCGGGACTAGAAGTTCTCATGTGTCTAACTCAAGTGAAATGTACAAAGTAACTCAAAAGATGTTATGGGATTTCTATCTCTTAAGGATCCATGAAATTATCTATATATATAGTAGGATACGTTATATATGTAGTGTCTATCAGTAATATAAAAAATCAAAATAGCGTTAAGGCTTTACATTGATCCCCCTTAACACGTTTTTAAGCATTGTTGTACAGTTTGCATATAAAACACCAGTAAATCGTCGGTGGATAGGGATGCGCCAAGATACGCCAACACTAAATCAAAATCGTAGTGGTCTCGTATAGGGATAAAAGTATGACAAGGCACGTAAGGCAATGCCTAAGGTAGGATACTACCAGTTTACCCTTCACGATTGGTGGTAACCCCTAACGACCCACTGCAACACAACGCTCCCAAAATCAAGGGTGATCATCAATCAGTAACAAAATGGAATATACGAAGAAGTGTGTCTGCTAGAGGTAGCTAGCCTCATTGGCCGTTACGGCTCCTGTTTTAGTCATTTCAAATTGACACGAATGTCAGACCAATCCATCATCGTTCTCTTTCTTCAAATCAGTAAAAGTACGCTAAATCCAACCACGTCCTTCTGGACCATCACTCCACGTACACAGTTATTAAAGTGGTTCCGGTATCGACAGAGAGTATGTCCATATCCAGTCCCAGCCACTTTAATAACCAACGTCATTTTTCACACCGATTGGTTATTTTATTAAATCAAAGTATCCCTTATTTTCAAATAGCATATCCTCATTCGACTTAAATAAATTTGGATTTTTAAAATCTAAAGATCCAATTCATATGTGGCAATTCCGCCAAGATCTCTTCGTTAGTTGGGGGAAGAATCAACACGAATCGGATTTTTTGAGGAACGTATCGATTAAACAAGTATTTCACCTTTACAAAAATTAACCAAATTGAATAACTATTCAAATTAACAAAGTTAATTAAGTATTTAAATACAAAAGTTTTGGTATTAAATATTCAATTTAATTAGACCTCTAAATTAATTTACTTAATCACTTAATTTAGCACTTTTAATTAAACCTTAATTCAAAACAATTCAATTTAATCTTTATATATATTAATTCAATAAAATCAATTAAAATGCCATTTTTAATTAAATTAAATATTTATTTAGAATTTAATTATGTTTACAATATTAAAAAATTCCATTAAATTCAACTAATCACCTTAACGAGTTTCAATATCATTAATATTTAATATAACTACTTTAATTCAATTTCGAAGTTTAAAACGGTTCAACTGATATTTCATTTAAAAAATCTAATTTAACTTAATAGATTTCAAATTCAAATCTTAACTTCAACATAAACTCCAAATTTATACATTCAAGTCACATTTTCAAAATTTTCTTTTATCTCAAATTTAATTATTAAATATCCAAAATAAATTCATTCGACCAATCGGTGTTTATTATTAAATTTTCTATCCTAGGCCAAGTGATTAAATTTTAGGTATCTATCATTTCAACCCATATCCCGCTTCATATTTCAGTGTCCAATTCAATGCATACGACAATAACATAAAGCTGACAAGATATATTTAAGTCAATAAATCAACATACTAACATTCAAAATTCTCCACAGTATAAGGGTTTCACATGCAATTGGAACCCAATCAATAAATTAAACTATGTCAGTAAAATCATATATCGTAGTGTCAACTATCCGTGGTTTTCAATTTCAATGCTAATCATATTTACAAATCAACTATTTATAAAATCACAGGATACTTGCAATGTGAATTTTCTAGTCGTGAGTTTATAATCGCTCACCTTCGCAAAAACGGACACGGTGATACGGGTACGAACACGCGCACATGCACTAGAGAAAGAATGCAACTGTTGCTTTGGCGGAATGTTGTCGCGTACATGATAACTTCGGGCGTGGGTTGGCTGCTGTCGGCTAGAGCAGTGGAGTAAGGAGGTTCGGGGGTTCGAATGAGGAGGATGTGGCCGAGGAAGGGTTCGGGTGCACGGGTTCGGGTCGGGTGACTGGTGGTTGCTGGGTGCTGCTGGTGGCTGGGCTGGGGTAGGAGAATTGCGGGTGTGCGACCGAGGGTTACTGGGTAGGGAGGATGCGGGCTGGAGGAGGTGGGTGCTGGCTGGGTGAGACTGGGTTGCGCAGGGTGGAGTAGGGGAGCGGGTTGGGTTGACTGAGGGGGACTGGGTCGTGGGTGGCTGTTGGGGATGGCTGGGTGGATGAGCTGGGTAGCTGGGTTGGCTGAAGCGGGCGAAGGCTGGGTTGGTGGTTGTGTTCGCTGAAGTGGAGGCTATGTTGGTTGCTGTGTTAGGTGAAGTCGAGGCTGGGTTGGTGGCTGTGTTGGGTGAACCGGCGGAGGCTGGGTTGGTGGTTGTGTTAACTGAAGCGGAGGCTGGGTTGGTGGATGCTGAAGCGAGTGGATTCTGGGTTGGTGGCTGGGTTGGCCGAAGCAAGGGAAGGACATATATAAAGGAAGAGAGTGGGAGGGAGAGTTACGTGAGTGTTAAGTATATATATACTTTGTATTATATTTTCTTCTCCAGCAATGTTTATAGAGACCAAGAATGGGAGGAGCAGAAGGAAGGAAGAGCACGTATATAAATAGATAGAAGATGATGCATGGAGGTAATTAATGCAGCAATTAATATTCTAGGCTGCGCACGCAAGGTTGGTCGGCTAGGAAAAAAAATATGTGTTGTGAAAAGAATGAAAGGAATTATGATGAAAAATATCTTGCAGGGCACGGTCACGGACCACTATCTTGTCCATATAGCGTTTTACAACGGAAGCCAAAATATAAAAACAAATATACCACGGAGATCAGCGCGGTGAGACGAATCCAACAATGTACTAAAATCTTTGTTACAAAATTTATAACAAAATTCCATCTGTCGCCAGTTATACCGCTTCGAATTTGAACGACAACGACAATTTCTGATAAATGAAGCTACAAAGGTTGGAATTGGATGGAACAAACTTTAACGTTTTAATCATAAATTTTTTTAGATCATTTCTATGTAAAAAAATTTATACTTCAAAATTTGATAATTCGTACCGAAAAATATGCTGATCGAGTTTCAAACAAATTTTGACGTAAAATAAATTTCGTTGGCCTCATTTGAATGGACGCATTTCAAATATCTAGTTTTCGTTGCTAAATTTTATTGTTAAAAATAAATTTTATTTCAAAATCTTCGTTAAATTCTTATTTAAATCGTTGAATAATTCACGTCATTACACTATGTGTCCCAAGTGCAATCTCGAACATCTTCACTCCACTGTACCTTGACCAATTTCACAACCTTAGTCCTCATCCTCTTTGTGTCCCAATCAATATTATGAGTAGGCTGTCTCACAATGGTCAAGTCGGGCTCAACCTCCAAATCCTCCTGCGGCGATGGTCGATAATCAAAGTAGGATCAAGTACATACTTCATAGATGAGATACACGAAAAACATTATGTACACCCAATAACTTAGTCAAAAATTCAACTTAATAAGCCAAAGTTCCTATCTTCTCCAAAATCGAAAAAGATCCAATAAATCGTGGGGCTAACTTTCCTCCCTTACCAAATCGAATCACGCCTCTCATCGAAGAAACTTTGATAAACACAAAGTCCCTAACCGAGAACTCCAAATCTCGACACCTCATATCAGCATAGCTCTTCTGCCTATTATGAGCTACCTTCAAGTGCTTCCTAATCTCTACTACCTTATCCATAGCCTCATGGATTATATCTGGTCCAAGTACTAAGTGATCTCTCGGTTCTACCCAACATGAAGCAGACTTACACGATCTTCCATACAATGCCTCAAAAGGTGTCATCCCTATACTCTCTTGATAACTATTGTTGCAAGAAAACTCTACAAGCGTTAAGTGATCATCCCAAGATCCTCCGAAGTCAAGAACATATGCTCTAAGTAAATCCTCTAAAACCCGATTTACTCTCTCAGTTTGACCATCTGTCTGGCTATGATAAGCAGTACTCAAACTAAGTTCCGTTCCAAGTGCATCATGCAAACCCTTCCAAAACTAACTTGTGAAGACCGAATCCCGATCACTCACAATACTACTTGGAATTCCATGAAGCCTAACCACCTCTCTAACATAAAGCTGAGCCAAACTAGATGCCGTCCATGTTGCCTTAACTGGTATAAAGTGTGCACTTTCGGTCGATCTATCAACAATAACCAAGACTCCTTCATTACCTCTCCTTGACCTAGGCAAACCATCGATAAAGTCCATAGAAATCTGCTCCCACTTCCACTTTGGAACCTCTAATGGATGAAGCAAACCGGCTGTCTTCTGATGACTACCCTTCACCCGCTGGCAGTTAGCGCACCTACTCACAAAGATGGAAATGTCTCTCTTCATACCCTTCCACCAGAAAGCATGCTTCATATCTTGATACATCTTAATGATCCCTGGATGTATTGTCAATCTAAAATGATGAATCTCTGTAAGAACCTCTTGTCTAATTCCATTAACATTTGGAATACACAATCGTCCATTCATTCTTAAAATGCCTTGGTCATCTACCTCGAAACCTGGATACCTCTCCAAAGAAATATTCTCACTAACGGCTTTAGCTAGCCGAGTAAGATGACTATCCCTTTGCTGATTTTGCTTTATACGACTGATAAGAGTTGGACGAACCTCCATACTAGCCATAACAACATACTTCCTACTCAATGCATCAGCTACAACATTCGCCTTTCCCAGCGTATATGAAATCTCAAGATCATATGCCGCAAAAAATTCCAACCAACGCTGTTGCCTTAAGTACAAATCTTTCTAAGCAAAAAGATACTTCAAAGATTTATGGTCCGAATAAAGCTCAAACTTTTCACGCAACAAATGATGCCTCTACATTTTCAATGCAAAGACTACTGCCAAAAGCTCCAAATCATGTGTCGCATATCTAGTCTCATGCGGCTTTAGCAGTCTGCTAGCATAAGCAGCTACCCTTCCATGTTGCATTAACACGGTGCCCAATCCTATTCCATTAGCATCAGTGTAAACAGTAAGACCTTCACCTCCATCCGGAATAGTCAGAACAGGGGCACTAGTAAACTTCTCCTTTAACTCTCTATATGCAGCCTCACATTTTTTTGTCCAAAAAAATTTGACATCTTTCTTTGTCAAAGCTGTAAGTGGTGAAACAATCTAGGAGAAATCTTAAATGAACCTCCGATAATAGCGAGCCAAACCCAAGAAGCTTTGAATCTCTGTTGGGCTTTCAAGTCTCTTCCAATCCTTAATAGTCGTTACCTTTGCCAGAGCAATAGAAATACAATCTCCGGTAACAACATGCCCTAAAAAATTGACTTTCGATCGCCAGAAATGACATTTTGAGAACTTAGCCTTAAGAACATGCTTATTTAATATCCCTAATACAATTCTCAAATGTCGGGATGCTCCTCCTCGGTCTTAGAATAAACTAGGATATCATCGATGAAAACAAGCACGAATTTGTTAAAGACATCGTGAAAGACACGGTTCATCAAGTCAACAAAATAAGCTGGAGCATTGGTTATATCGAATGGCATAACCAACCATTCATAAAATCTATTACAACGAAAAGCTGTTAAGGGCACACTTTCTTCTACAACTATCAACTGATGAAAACGTGTAGCAGGGTCAAGTTAAGAGAATACTCGAGCCCCATGGAGCTGATTAAATAAGTCATCGATTTTTGGAAAAGGATATTTGTTCGAATAGTCCATTTATTAAGCTCATGGTAATCGACATAGAGTCTTAAGGAACCGTCCGCTTTAGGGCAAAAAAATGGGCACTCCTCAATTCAAACAGCTAGGTCGGATAAGACCTTTCCGCAGCAAGTCTCTAATATGATTGGCTAACTCCAATTTCTCCTTCGCACATAACCTACGAACCGTAAAAATGATAGGCTTAGCATTAGGAACCAAATCAATACGAAACTCGATTTCACGATGAGGAGGTAAACTAGAAACCTCCTTGAAGATATCAGAAAATTCCCGGACAACCGGAATCAACTCTAAACCTTCATCTGCTACCTCTAGGGAGTACAGGAAGGTACTCATACTAGAATCATGCTCTTCACAAGATATTGTATGTATCTTCAATATTCGCTACCTCCGATATTCGCATGGAAGGAGTTGTTCAAAACAAGAAATTAGAACTCCTTCGCATAACATATGGTGTTTTACCGAGCCCCCTACTGGGTTCGATACACAAATAGAATCATGAACTATAACTGGCTTTAGACCAAGTCTATCAACAGGGTTACTAGAGATAAAGCTATGAGAAGAACCAGTATCAAACAAAACACGAATAGGAATGTCAGAAACAGATAGAATACCTTATAGGACTTGTTTCCCCTTTAGTGCTGTTGAAGTGGAAGGTGTATCCAAAATAGAAAAGATCCTGGGTTTCTCCCACTTTCTGAGCAAAGGGCAATCCTTAACAAAGTGACCCGTTTGTTGGCAAGCATAAAAACCCTTTGAAGCAAACTGAGGAGCTCTCACTACTGGTGCCTTAACTACCTACCCTCCTCCACCAGACCTACACAGCCTTTCCAAACGACCCTTCTTCCCATATTTATGGAAAACAATGTGGGCCAACTTACTCGATGGTATAAACTTGCACTTCTTATTTCTGATTGCTATGGAGGCAATAGGATTTGGTGCAGAAACAACAGGTGCATGTGCTAAACTCTCAAACCTTAAACCCATATTCACCAAATCAACAAATGGACTCTTGATATGATTAGTCATATTAGCTTAAACTTGAAACGCATACCAGCTATAAACGTTTCATTCTTCTTGAAAGGCACGTCGATCATTCCTAGCCTAAAATGAGACAATTCGTTAAACTTATTCTCATACTCTTCCATAGTCATAGTACCTTGCTTTAAGTCCAAGAAATTTCGAAACAACAAGGTCTTTCCCGTCTCCGGTATGAACTTCCGTTCAAATTCCTCATTAAACCGGGCCCAAGCAAAGTCATTCTCTAGGACATTTGTAGTAATAGAACTCCACCAATCCATGGTAGCATCAAAAAGATGACAAGAAGCCAAACGAGGCTTCATAGCATCACCCAACTCCAAGTCTCCAAAAATCCTCCCACACAACCTCAATCAATTCTGAACTCCTACAATGGATTAAGTTTCATTGAACCTCTGACCACCAAGCCTCTCAAAATCCCTACAGAGCGAAGCAAAGTTCATTGGGGGTTGAACTTGGACTATTTCTTCAACCACGTTCTCCTTAGGTTCGACTATGGGAGCAACATTCCTTGGAACTCAAGCCATGCCACTGGTGATGGTACTAGCTCTACCACCATGACCACCACTACCTCTAGCAATTGCAGCATGAGTACTCATAGGTTGTTGCTTGAATTTAGCAAAACATCTTTAGAATACTTCAAGACAGAGTTATATCAAAGAAAGGATATACTAAGAATGAATTACTATGAATGGATAGTAAGAAAGGATTAATTCAAAGAAGGAGTTGATTTTCAATAGAAAGGGTTTATTAGAAAGAGGATGTTTTTTAGGAAAACATTTTGAAAATCTAGTTTTCAATAACGAATACGCCCCCATATGTATAATACTCTCGACTCATTCTTAGGCATCACTTATCCTATCTCTAATGAGCCATACTCAACCAAATCCAAGGTGTTCGCTCAACCTTGGGCTTTGATACCAAAACGTAACATCTGGCCTTTTCAATCCCCAAATGTCAACACTAATACATCCATTGTATTCGTGTGCCGAGCACCCAAGTATCGGGATGACCGAAAGTTAGGGTATAATTAAAGAAAATAGAAATGGGACAAGAAAGAACATAATACTAGAATCTCACAGGTGAAACGATAACATATAATACCAAAAATGTAGTATAAAGAGTTGCTTCAACATATTTGAAATCAGAGTTACAAAAGTGATTAAGTACTACTATCAGCCTGGACAGTTATAACTACCTGTCCTCATAATGCTAAATACATACATAATAGTGAACGGAAATGAAAATAAGTAGATAGGTAGATAGGTGGAAAGCATCCAGCTTATCTCCAAAAGCTTGAAAACATCCAACCCTGAAACCTGCATTACTCAACCTACTCGAAAGAGCACTCGGGGAGTTTTGGGAAAATAAACACCATGTGTCAGACATAAGTCTGGTATGAGAAACTTAAAAATGTGTATAAACACATAATAGTACTTCCGAGACCAACCGAATCACCAGACTGGTTTCCCCTCGAAAGAACCAACTCAATTGATATTTTCATTAGGTGATATTATAGATAATGTCTAAGGTGTGTGATATAAATATGAAAATAGCTGGAATGGTTACATTGGTTACATTCTACAACATATTAGAGTACATTTGAAAGCCGCTAAGGTGTGTTCGTTTAGTTGGATTTTCCACAGAGACCTCCTTAATAAGACTGATCTCCTATGACAAGGATCAAAAAATACCTTTCGAACGTCATATATCTCTAGATAAAATATACCATAAGGCAAACACAACTGGGCCATCATCCGAACACTCGAGTGAACAATGTGTACCAAGTATCAACAACTCCCCACCAACAACATTTATAAGCATACTATAGATATAGAGTTGTCGTACCCTCCATGGATAGGCTAAACCCTAAGATCGTGCATCCTACTCTGTCTTTACTTATTTTCCCGATGTCGAGGCTACGCTCAGCATCTTCACACGAGTCTCCAATACTTGATCAAATCATGAATCCCACATGGATTCCATTGTCTCAACAGATTTCAGAACACATATGGTTTCCATCATTCACTTCCAAAACATAGAGCCCATATAATAGTTTTAAAGTGGTATTCGACAAGTAAAACACTTACCGATCCTGGACTCCCAAAACCAATCAATGAATTTCGGTTAACTCAATTTCGGTTCTTTTAGAAGTAATCGAAAGTTAGAGGAGTTTCGTACCAATACAGCTCCTTGGGGTTTCTTATTGGTATAAATCTACGAGCATTTTGTATACTTCTTAAGTTAAGTTTGGTCGAGATCGGTAGTCGACTAATCAACTATTGTGTCTAAAGCACTTGCTTTTGGGAATCAAGGTTCATATACTTAACTTGTTTTCGACATTTCTGCTTTATTATTCCTCAGCCTAGAAGAATGCTGATAGGTTAAAGCTCCATTGCTCCGTTCTTACCTAAACATTAGTCTTGACACTCACAAATAGAGAAGCTTAATAAAATGGCTTTTAGTGTTAAGTATAGTAATACTAACATCCCATAAACAATAAGGTTATTACATAGTTGTTTCTTATCATTCAAGTATAATTATGTCACATAAACGACTTTTAATCCCTTTATCATTAATTTATCCTTTATTAAATAAAAACTCTTCTTTAAAAACTTCCTTTATTAGATTTATAAAATACTTAATTTCATATTTATAACATTTTTAAAACTATTTAAAATATATGTTAATTATTTATATAGAATGTTATGTAAGAATAGGGAATTTTGAAATAGAAAAACAAGCTTTATTTTAAGAGCTATCGAGTTTAGAAATTCATAATTAATTGCTAAAAATATATTAAGACACAAAACTAATTTTAAAACACTCTATTTTAAATTAGAAAAAAAATCTTGAAATGATTAGAGAAAATACATAATTTAAATACCATTTTTAAACAATTTATTGTCCAAAACAGAAAAGGTAGCATATTATAAAAATTCTATCTAAAGTTTTGTTACCATTGTCTATATTGTTTTGCTGCAACTATGAGCCCAGATTTCAACGCTTAAACAAATGACTTAAGATCCATTATTTTTACAATAGTTATTACACTTTGGGTACTTGGAAACCATAAAGAAAAATTCCAAAGAATGTCTTGTTATTATTTAAGAGAATTTCCCGAAAATAATGTATTTCACCAAACTGCACTTATAGCGACTATTTGCTATAAATTTTTGTATTTCGTTCAACCAGCTATCAAATGAATTCAGTTTCATAAATTTTCCAACAAGAATAATATATTATTTACTCCTGAAACATGAAAAGAAACCTCCAAGGAAGTTTGTAGACAAATATCGTTATTTCGCTAAATAAGAAGTGTCGTTATAGCGACCATTTTACTTTAATATTTTGTTACTTTGATTACTTCTTCTACAACTTTCCAAAACATATTATTTGCTTTTCTAAACAATTATAGAAGTGTAAATAATAACCAAACAAGTTATTATTAAGATAAGTCATTAAATTTCCATTTTTATAAGTTATTGTTCAAGAGATTCAAAGTGCACTTAGAGCGACTATCGCTCTATGGACAATTCCGTACTCAATTCAATATCTTGTGTCATTCTCTTTTATACTCATATATGATCCCAAATTCAAACCATATCACTTCTAAACATGTTTCAACATACAAACAAGTAAACATGTCTATTTTAAGCATTCAAATGC
Organism: Allium fistulosum; assembly: GCA_030737815.1. Classification (NCBI taxonomy): domain Eukaryota; kingdom Viridiplantae; phylum Streptophyta; class Magnoliopsida; order Asparagales; family Amaryllidaceae; genus Allium; species Allium fistulosum. Next base: position 1,326,929,435 of record CM060904.1, read on the forward strand.
ATTTAATTTAAACTACTCATTTTAATGGTTTTAAGAGCAATACTTTAGCGGATCGCATACTTATTAAAGCACATTATCATGGCCATAACTTTACTTATTTAGTGTCTAAAATTACTAACATATATCAAGCAATATCTTCATGTAAAGTTAACGCATATATTGTTACAGATATGACATGTTATTTGATTTTGATTAATGAGTGCTCACCTTTTACTTAAATCAAATTCCATTATCTTCCTACCAACATTCAAATAGGTCCCACTACACTTCCTTCCTACTACACAAAAACTTGAATCAAGCAAAACAAGAGAGAATGAAGGGTAGAAAGTGGCTCGACCAAGGCAAAATCTTGCCTTTAGCTCACAGCCTAGAAGGGTGTTAGTAGAATGGCTTAACTTCCTTTGGTTTTGAGATGATGGTGTCTTGTTATATGGTATGTTAGGATGATGGCATGAGTTTGGAGAAGTTTGAAAAGTATTTGATTGAGTTGCTCTTTATTTAGAGAAGGGAAGAGAATGATATGAAGTGATTCCTTTCAAGTGAGTTTGTGTGAATGTAAGGAGGCTAAGGGTGCTTATTTATAAGCTTTAGGAAGTGGGTAAATGACCCCTCTTACCCTCAAATACACTACCAAAAAGTGATGGGCAACCATGCTCTTTTAACACCTTACTTCCCTTAAATCACTCCTTTCAAATCTCCTTAAACCAAGGGTCCACTTGTCCTTCTTCTAGAAGCCTTTTTTCTAATTAATTACATTAGTTTTAAGTGTATTTAAGTACGTATTAATTTGTCCTAATGATTCCCTGCTAGTGCACGATTATTCTAACAACTTATATTGAACAAAATATTTATTTTTCAAAAAAAGTTTTTCTGCTATATTTTCAGTATTTTATCAAAGAATATATTTTTGTAAACTTATTTCATTAATTAGTTTTATAATATTAGTTATTAATTAAAAAGTGTTTGTTAAGGTTATATAATCATATTTTTAGTATTTATCCTTTGAAAGCGGAGATATTTGAAGATGAAGCGTTCGAATTTCCAGGTCGTTACATTTCAGCTGAAACCAACAAGTTAGTCGAACAATATAACAAATATGGCTAACTCATGAAATAAAGTCTTAGTCAAGATAGTTACAATGATCAAGGATATGGTCTAACCTATGTACAAAGTCAACCCTACCCTATTGCATCAACATATGGTTGAATCACCGAATGGACGCGGTTCCATGGACGGCTAACAAACCCATTTTCAGACAACAACACATACCTCAAAAAATCCGTAGGTACGCTAATTAATAGAGGATCAATGGATAGTCAAGTAATTCATACAATGGCAACCAATTATCCATATATGTATATATCACTATATACACATCCGAACATTCCCTTCAATCAAGCCGGAAACTCACATCAAAACATAGCCTAATTATCACAAATAGCAAAACGAATACATTTTCATCCACTAAACACTAGGACATACCATTCCAATGTCCTATCTGATTCCCACAAACGAGTAAAAGAATGAAACACGATTCAATTCCTCTTTTGCCTATAGACCTTTTGGGTACAGGTTCAGTCTGGTTCCCAACAGTCCCAACTTGTCGATCAATCAACATGTCGACGTGTTGCTGATGTGCATTTATATTTTTTTTTCAAATTTTGTTTCCTCGATATCTCTTTCATTTTTTATTTTATTTCTATATCGTTGTAAAGGCCCGTATCTCCGTACCTCTTGAGTCGAAAATATATCACACATGTCACTCAAATTGAATGGAAATACGAATCCTTAGGGGTGAAGAAGAAAAAGATAGAAGAAACCAAAACAACAACATAGAATCTCACAATCGCAGCAGAACGAAATATAATATATAGTAATAGATTTTTATACAAAAGAAACTATAACTGTTAATATACACACAGTTATCAGAGTACAACAATCAAAAATCAAAATGGACGGTTATAATAACTTGTCCTCACCAGTGGTGACTATATAGTCTACACACACAGCGAAATATAATCAAATATGTGGTATACGCCTAAAATCCCCCAGCTCATCTCCTAAGCTCCATAGCATCCTAACATGAATCTGTAATACTCGGTCTGACCCGAGCATTATAATAAAATAACACCCGAGTCAGTCTGGAAAACCAGCGTAAGAAAACACACTCAATTTGGATTATTACTGTTATCAAAATCTTTTGAAAAACAAAGGGTGTCTCGTAAGACCACGTCACACATAAACACGACGGGTTTTTACCTTACGATAACCAAAACATTTTATACCAAAATCATCTAATATTAGAATAGTTTCTATAGAAAGTAAATTAGAAAATAGCTGAAATGCTTGCATCTCACGTTTTAGCATAGTTGGGCACAACCAAACTGTATAGGCTCGTAGTGGATATTGGATTCCATACAATGACTTGGCTACTGGGGTACCGCCCGTCACAGTATACCTCTAGAAAAATGTACAGAGGACCTTGCCTGGATCCCCTGCCAACACAGGACCGGCCTACTCCTAACCTGGATAGTACCGAATATGTTATCACCATGGGTGTTCCCGCCCTAATCGAGCGCTCTCTTTTTCATGCACAACCATATCAATAATTATAATATATCTAAGGGTATCTAGAAAGGTGGTAACATACCCTACTTGGGTGCTACCCACTTAGACCTACTGCATCTCCCCTATTTTACTCATTCCCGGTTGATGAGGCTTAAGGTTATGTTGTAACTTTAGAATAACATTCATACTTGGAATGCTAACACTGCCTTCCTGGTAATGATGCAATGATAGCATTCATCCACACAAGTTGTTCTGGGTCTGAACAAACCAAATGTCCTTCCAGATTTCCATCTCCATTATCTTTGAGATATTACAATTCGTACGCACAAACCGGATCGAAGTGGTTTTCGGATAATTAAATATGATCCTGGTCTCTTCGAAACGATCAACGAATTTGGTCAAATTTGATAGTCGGTTTTTTAACTATCAAATAACATCCATAAGCAGTCACTAGGCCATATTATAAATTTTCAAAACATTCATTCAAAATATCCTTACAAAGATATATATACAATCTTCTTTCCAGTATATTTAATAACTGAAAAACAATTTCAAATATTTATATCCATAACGGGATATTTAAATCCATATCAACACTTATAATATTTCTTTCATACCTATTTATAATTCAACCTTTTGAGAAATATTTCTAAAATAATATTCTCGTAGTTAAATATTTCAAGTCCTCCTAGTTTAATACTTAGAAAATATTTATAAGTATATTTTCCTAAAATCACTTTATTTCCAATATTTAGGAAATATTCCCTTTTATTTCATACTTTACAAAATCCTTATAATCCACTTGAAATTTCCTTAACCCGTTTAAAACGGATTCGATAAGTTTTCGGAATTAATTAATTAATCCCCTTTTAAAATTTCCCAAATCGATTATACTCGTCTATAATCTGAACTACCCATTTCTAACTTCCTTTTTATGAATTTTAATTCATTCTCGAAGTTTCTATATTTGAATACTTTGGAAATTTCCTTAAATCCCCAGAATTTCACAATAAGATTTCTCTTATAAAAACCATCTTTGTTAAATAAACTCCGTTTACAAATCTCGAGAGGATTTATAAATAAATTTCAATCATTTCAAAACTATATATATATATAAGTACCTTTAAATAATAATTCATTTTTAAAAACATATTTAAGTAATTATTTAAAATATTAAAACGCTTTATGTAACATCAATACTTAATTTCCATTTCATTTTTAAATAAACTAATTGATTTTCAAGGCTGATTATAAAAATTAGAGTTTATTTCAATAAATATTAAATACTTGATTAACTAACTTTCCGAAATATGTTAATCTAAATAATAGTTTTCAAGCTACATAGTATAATAAATAAAAGTCCCATTTAAAACAATTTTGATTTCTCGACAAAATTCATTATAAAAAATCCAATATTGCCAATTTCAATTTATAAATCCCTCTCGGTTCATATCACATTGACAACGTTATTTCAAAATCATTTCCACATTTCAAAATAGAATCCACTATTTTTCCAAAACCCGATTCCTATATTTCAATATAATTCACACTATAAATTTATATTCCAATTTATCAACTGATATCATTTCCCCTTATTTATAAACATCGTTTATAAATTTACAACTTCCATAAGATTCACTTGCTTATAAAACTAACTCTTTATAAAGTTCGTCTTATGAATCCATTTCTTATAAATCCCATTTATTTTACAAATCTACTTCTAAATATCGATTTTCAACTTCTTTTCAAATTTCGGAAATATCATTTTAAAAGTCCATTATTTAAAAATCCTTTATATAAATCATTTTTAAAATTTCTATTTTAAACATTTTTCAAACAGATAAGTACAAACCCCAATATCAAATCGTTTATTTTATCCAAATCAATTTCCTTTAAAATAATCCAAATTTCGATATAAATATTTTTATATTCAAAATCTCCTTTTAAAATTACTTCAAATTCCAAAAATAATATTTATGGTATTTAAAATACCAAAATTTAGCCCAGTGCAACTATAGCATCCGATAATTCAAATCACCCCATAATCTATATCATATTATCCACACAAATCATATATCACTATATATGAAATTAAAATAAACATTTTTGTGGAATCCACTTGGATCCCTCCAACCTGTTTCCCTGCATCCACAAATATTAAATAACATAAAATACTAATCTCACTTCGAGGGGGATATCGCGGTAATATAGGGTCATCCACTATTATGTGTGGCGCATATGGTCTCATCCGCTTCAATTGGCGGAAAATATATCCAACTACTAATATATATAGTATAACATCCAATTAATAACAATATATCAATTCAACCAATAATCCAATAATTAATTTTTATTGCTATAAATTAAACCAGTCAACCAAACTGAGTGAGATTTACTCACCTTGATTTTTAATTTACCAAACATCCATATTTCAATTTTTTTTAAATTCCCAGCAGACTCCGAAAAATCCCAAACCAATTTCTATGCATGGTATTCAATGCCACGAGCACAACGCAACTAGTTTCATTCATTTTGGACCTCGTACGAATGAGATGTATATTTTATAAGCATTCGATTTTATATAAGATAAATATTCCTTTCAATTACAAATTAAATTGACTAATTAATTATGTAGTAATTACCTCATAAACATCTTCCTCAATCAAGTTCCCTCCCCCCGTGCATCACCTGTAACCCATGCGTACACTAGAAACATGACACGGAGATTCGCTCCCCCAAACTCGACGAACCCGAATCCATCCTCATTTCCCCCAAATCAAATCGCATTTCACCTTGCCTTCACTTCCTCTACCTGGAGCCGCCGCGACCCTCCCCTGTTGTACGACAGTCGATCAGAAACCCTCCCTCTTCGTCGCGATCCTTTACAGCCTCCCCCACAACACCCCGACCTGCCTTCCATCACGACTTGCCTAACCTCCATCACCTGAAACCCTAAAATTCCGCCACTCCCATCGCTTCGCGTCCATCTCCCTTGACCTTGGCCATCTTTGTGAGCACCTGATTTGACTGCAATCTGAATCCGAAAGTGCCTCAACCCAGAGTACATGCGCCATCTCGATTTAAATCGCGAGGCTTCTTTCCTTTTTTTTAGCAGATCGAATTTGATTTTCCTTTTCTTTGGAAAAATGAAGAGAGAAGAGGGAGGGAGTCACGTTTTAAACAGAAGAGGGCGGCTTGGGTACAAGGTAGGTCGACCTTGGGTAGAATAGGGTGGCTTTGAAATGACAGAAGACAGCTGCAGGGTTAAATCGATATAAATATATTCGATTAAATTTCAAAATATCTAGATATTTATTTCGAATCCCAATCGAAGCGTCCGTCCGGCGTTCCTAATGTTATACCGCTATTCCGAACCCAATGGAATAAGTTTCGAGACCTAATTCGATCGTGTAACGACCCGCTATTTTGGACCATTCGCATCCGCACATGTCGAACTTGAATGATTCAAAATACCGAATTGTTAATTTAAATTTGGCAAAACTGAACATATATAGTAAATAAAATAATCACAGATCACAGACACAGAGTAATAAATGCAGCGGAAATAAAAGATAGTAGTTCATGAAGCTACTATATACATATCAGAGTTAAATAGAGTACAACAGATGTCTCGAATACAATAGTCAAATACAAGAATCAGAATACAATCACTGGAATCAACTGGATATCTGAAAGCTGGATAGATAGCTGGATCTCCAAGCGAAGCTCCAACTCCAAAGGTGAGCCTTGAATACTGGTACACTCAGTCTGACCCGAGCGTAAAGCAAAACACAAAACACTCGAGTCAGGATTAACATTCTTATATCAATAAATCCAACTCAAGTGAAATAGCAATTGAAATACAAGTAACTCAAAGGATGTTTGGAATAACCATCCTTTAAGGATCTGTCAAACTATCTACTATGTAGTAGTGTACGATAAGTAGATAATGCCTATCAGTAATATAAGTATCAAAATAGTGTTAAGGCATTACCATTATCCCCCTGAACACATTTTATATAAGTGTTATAGTTTATACAGCACTGTAAACTCCACCGTAAACTAGTGGGATATCAGGGAGTACTCCATAGGTATAACACGAAACAAATCGTAGTGGTCGCGTATATAGGGATACAAGTATGACAAGGCACATGAGGCAATACCCAAGGTAGTGAAACTACTGTTTGCCTGATCCGGACTGGTGAGAACGCATCGCCGCAGCGATCGCAACACCGCGAAACAACACTCCTAAAATCAAGGGTGCACCAATCGACAACAAGTAATGAGTAGTTTTCGAAGAAGTGTGTTCGCTCGAGGTAGCTAACCCCCATTTGGCCCGGCACGGCTCCTGTTTTAGTCATTTCCAATTTGACACAAGTGTCAAGGCTATCCATTATCGTTCTCTTTCTTTAGTCATCACGTACATCATTCCAACCACTTCATTCTGGATCACACTCCGCGTATAGTTATTAAAGTGGTTTTCGGTTTAGACAGTGAGTATGTCCCTAACCGACTCCGGTCTCTTCAATAACTTTCGTAATTATTATACCGATTGGTCGTTTATATATTTCAAAACCAAATCAATTACAATTTCAATTAGAGTTTATAAACCAACATTTCATTTGTCTTTCCAAACCAATTTTCAAAATTTACGTTTCAAAACTTCCAAATACCATTTCAAAATCTTATAATTCAATTTCAACTTTTATTTAAACCATTCAAATATTGATTCAAGTTCGTATATAAGCCTCATTCCAAAATCATTTAAATTAATTAAATTTAACATTCAAATCAATTTAAACTCATTTATCGATTTCATTCAATATTCGTTAAGTTACTTTATCATTCAAAACAATTTCTATTAAATTTCCAATTCATTAAATCAATTTCTTAAGTTCAACTTCATTATATCAAAACTTCAAATTGAATTAAATTAGATTCGTCAATTCAATTCTTTAAATTACAAGTCTTACATTGATTCAATAAATCCCATTTTATTTCTTGTTAAAGAAATTCAATTCCACTTATTCATTTACTTAGTTACAAATTTTAAAACTCAATTAATAAAGAAACTTAATTTCACTTATTCAAGGAGTTCAATTTCACTTATTAAAGCATTCAATTTTATTTAATTATTAAATAATTCAATCTTATTTAATTATTAAATAATTTCAAAACTTAATTATTAACTAATTTCAAAACAACGTTCTTTCATCAACTACTATGTTAATATTTTGTTTCAGGTTATTAAATATTATCATTTTCCTTTGATTCAAATTCAAATTTCAACTTCATTTCAAAACCATATTATTTATTCAAATAAAATCTTTATTTTATTTTTAAATAAAATTATTGACCAATCGGGTTTTATTTAATTCTCTATCCTAAGTCAAGTTCATTTGGGTATTTATCATTTCAACCCGATTCCAATTCAATTCAAAATCAAAGCATAGCAAAGGGAACTTGCAGTGTGATAACTGGGATGGTGTCAAAGTAAATAAACAAGCAATAACAACAATCAATATCAATCCAATAATCAATTCAAATAATCCCGAAATAATCATATTAATTCACATTGTTATTTGTGTAAATTAATATAATTATTTCTAGAATCTACACTATCATTTCATGTAGATTAAAGATTATTACACTTATTATTCTATGCAATTCTACACTTGACATCAATTATTCAATTTCATACTTCATAAAATAATACAACATAAATTCAAATGGTTCAAGGGTAATTAACTATTTTTCCTATGTGTCAAATAACTAAACATTTAAGGGTCATATTATACAAATTTAACTAATCAAATTCAACACATATGTCGATTCAAATTTTAATTATCCCACGTCAAATTTATTTGCATAATATTTATCACTTTATACATTACAATTTAACATCCAATATAAACAACAATCAGTCAATCAATTATCAATCAAACTATATTATCATCGCATAAATAATTACAGATAATGGTGTCAGATGTCATGGGTGAACAGATATAGTAATAGCATATATAACAGTGTAAATAACCAAGAGCAGCATATTTCAATTGTCGTTTCAACTGAAATCAAATTTAATAAATAAAAGAACATTAATCGTGAGTGATTGCTCACCTTTCGAGGCTAGAGGAATTCGATAACGAACTGGACTGTGAATCCGAGCAACGAATTTCAGTGTGGAGTACGATGAACACTGTAACGATCTGCATTTTTGACCGTTCAAGTCGACAAAACATACACACATGCCGGCTCAAACAATCCAAAATACAGATAGTTATTGGGGTTAAATAGGAAAAGAAAGGAAAGAACAGAAACAACTCAGAATCTCGCAGTGGAAGGAACAAGATATAATAATAAAATAACAGTTTATGAAGCTGTTAAATAAATAAATTTGATTATTATTATACATCATAAATCAGAGTTACATACATATCAGAGATAATACAACAATGCAGCGGAAAAATAATACAGTAGTAGAATACAAATGATGTAATACCAAACTCCGTCTTTGTCCTCCAGAATAGATCTTCAACCTTATCTGAAATGCTCAAGCTGACCCGAGCGTAATGAAAAGACAAAACACTCGAGTCAGGACTAAAATATCTCATGTAAGTTAAATCAAATAAGTAAATATGAGTGTGACGGCGTCGGAGATGTTTATGGGTTTTAGACACCTCCTATCCAGTGTTTAACGTGTGTGCATTAACTTAAGAGATGTTCGGGATTTCCATCTCCTAAGGATCCGTTAAACTATCTACTATATAATAGAATATGCTATATACAATAATGTCTATCATAAAGTAAAATATCAAACTAGCGTTAAGCCATGGCCCATTCCACCCTTAACACATTTTTATTCCCAAGAGCATATACAAGACCGTAGTTTCCCCAAAACCGGAAGTCACCAGAGGGCAATCCATATACTAAAGGTACAAACCAAAACGTAGTGGTCGCAAATAGGATAATCAGTATGACAAGGTACATGAGGCGATACCAACTAGGATACTAGTAGTTGCGTCATCCGGACTGATGTTGGGCATAGCAGCTACTACCCCAACACCGCGAAACAACACTCCCATAATCGAGGGGTGCACCCAAATCGAATCACAAAAGTAATGGATATGGTAACGAAGAAGTGTGTCTGCTAGAGGTGGCGAACCTCAATGGTCCGGTAGGGCTCCTGTTTTAGTCATGTCAGGGGTCATCCAAAATCGTTCTCTTTCTTCAGTCAACGCGTTCATCAAAACCATCCACTTCGTTCTGGATCAACACTCCGCGTATATTAGTTATTAAAGTGGTTTTCGGTATCGACAGAGAGTATGTCCATATCCGATCCCGGTCTCTTTAATAACTACGTATTATTACACCGATGGCTCTTTTACATTTCAAATCAATTCATAATTGATTATCAAAAATATCATATTCGCTTCGAAAATCAAAGCCATTCCAAAATCATTTTCGCCTCAATATCTCATTTCAATTTCAAAATCGTCATATCTACTCAAAATATACGATTTCATTTCAAAAATCATTTTTGCCTCAATATCTCATTTCAATTTCAAAATCGTTTCGAATTTCAGTTTAGGTTGCAACTTCATTTAACCCAATTCGTATTTAAATCCAAGATTTAAATATAAACATTTCACCTTATTGACCAGCTTGAAATTTTGGAAAATAGTTATATTTCAAAACTAACATATCATTGTCATTTCAAACCATATCAATACGATGTCACTTTCACTTCAAATAAATCCATTTCCAAAATCATATCATATTCCGAAGTTATACCGCTTTCGAGATCATAAGTCTTTAAAAATCAAACACTTTGGAAATCAAAACCTTGAAATTCATAACTCTTTGAAATCATAGCTTGAAATTATAACATTTTGGAATCCTAACATTTTCCTCTTAAACAGTTTAGATATTAAAATTTGTATATATAGAAAAATAGTTTATACAATAAAATGGGTTATATAAAATAGTTATAAGTTAAAATAGTTTATAATAAAATAATTTATATTGAAAATGATTTATATTAAAATAATTTATATTAAAATTTATAAAGTAAAATATAAATAGTTTTAGATATAGTTTAAAATGCTTTATATAACAATAGCTTCCTCAAATTTCACAAATCGATTCACATAAACTCGAATTCCAAAATTAAATTTTAATCAAATCTCAAATCATCAATTTCAACTCGATTCAGCTTCTCAATAAACCATTTCAAATTATCAATTTCAAATACATATTTGAACCACAAAATAAGCCATTTCAATTTCCATATATCTCAAAGCTTTAAATATTCACATTTCAAAACTAAATTCGATAATTCCATTTATATCTCAATTTAATTTCAATTCAATTCCAAATTAATTAAATCTCAATTTCAAATTAAATTTCAATTCCAAACTCAAACTTGAAATATCATTTCATATAAATTTTCTTAGAAATATTCAGAGTTCGATTAAAAGTCCAATCTTTTAAAACAAATCACTTTCGAAAATTTACGCCGTATTTCAATTTTTTTTAAAATCTAAACTTCGAATAATTAAACAATTTCATTTACCAATTTTAAATTCCAACATCTCGAGCTTCAATTCAAAATAATTCAATTTCCATAAATTGGATTTTATTCTTAAAATCAATTCATTTAAATAATTTCAAAACAACTTTTAAAATCATTTAATTTAACCAACCCGGTGTCCGTATATAATTTTCTAACCTATGGCCAAGTGGATAATTATTTCAATTCTAATTTCAAGGATGGATATATATCATTTCAATCCAAATAGATGTCATAGGTATATCATTTCAACCTATTCCTTAATTTATTCGAAATGATTCAGTTTACAGTTTTATATGCAATAAACAATATACATGATGATAGCATGATATATCAAAATAAATAAACAACCAATATCGACCAATAGCATCCATCACAACCAATCAACCATAAAGCCAATAACATTCACAACAATTTTATAATTATCAATATCGAGTAATATACTACCAATTTAAATTTAAATTTATTTTAACGGTCAATTTAAATTCTATCAATTAATTCATATATCAATACAGATGATAATTAAACCTACCAAACGACAGCTAATAAATTTCATATCACTTCAGAATATAAATTTGACTAACAAAAAAAATTATTTTAGTCAATTGTGAGCGTATAAACACTCACCTTGATATTCCCCTGTCGCCGAGACGTTCCGATTTGGAACAAAAACCAGACGACTTCCGTTTTTAGCCCAAATTTTGACTGTCTCCAAATTTGTCCAAACCAGTTTCATTACGAAGCTCCCATCATCACGATCGCAATGCAAAACGTCTCGTCCCAATCAGACATTGTATGCAGAAGTTATACATTTTATAAGTTCGACGATATTTTAATTTATAAAACAATTTAATTATTTTAAAACAACCCATACCCAATAGCCAAAGCCCAGCCCAACCAGAAGCTTTCTTCCTCAAATTGAGATGCCTGTACATGAACGAACAAGAATCCAACATCACGCCGTTCATCCTCATCCACGCGCGAGGCAAACGACGACCGGACGTTGATCAGGGGATGCCATCGCGTGCGCCTCTCCTTGCTCCACCTCCGCGCCAAGTTTTGCCACCCCATGCCAAGCCATTTCCTCAAAAAACGTGAAAATACGCACGACATTCAAAGCCAGATCCTGGTGAATCCGTGACGTATTACCAGAAATCAACCGTAAGGATTTGAAGAGCTCGCCGAGATCTACACTTTTGCTTTTGGAATTTTTCAATTTCGTTGAACGGATTGAGAGATATTAAGGAAAGAAGATCGGTAATTTCTGGCCATGGAATAGGTGGCGGCCATGGTTTGAAGTTAGGGTTTCTGAAATGAAATAATGATAAAACTGTCTCGGTTTGCAAGCGTATTTATAAAGGTAGGTCCAAAGTCATCCGAACTCCAATCGAGACGTGCCGCCAGGCGTTTATAAGGTTTTACCCATATTCCGAACGCAATGGAACTAGTCCCAAGGCCTAATTCAATCGTATGTGGAAGATAGCTTTTGAAGTCGATTATTTTAATAAATTTGAAATTAAATTTCTATGCGTTTCAAGCTCGCACGGCCAAACGATAAGTCTGATTGCTACGAAAATCGAAACCTTACAATAATTCACTGTTACGGATCCGATGAAATTGGTTTCGTCGAAATCCGAGACAGTTGTAAAAATGGCTATTTCTACAGTTTAATTTCAATATAAAATTCCCAATTTTAAATTATTAACTTTTAAATCAAATTTCAATTGTTCACAAATTTCATTTTTTTAATTTCAAAGTAATTAACAATCTTTTACAATGCAGTTTTTCATTATAAATCCAGTATAAAAGATTACATTAGATTCAGCGTTCAATCATATTATAAATCAAATTCAAGTTATTTAATTCCAATTGAATTCTTTTATTTCGATTTACACTTTCATTTTTGAATCAACCATTTACTTATACATTATTATCAATAGTTTATAATTCATTTACTTTCATTTTCTTCAGCTATCATCTTATTTAAATTCACAGTAATATTAAATTACATTCATTTACGTTGATTTCAATATTATAACTTCAATATTAAATGTAACATTTTATTTATTTCGCTGTTTACAATCAATTCAATTCGTTTCAATTACTTGTTACACTCAAATTTAAATCTTTACTTACGTTCAATTACAAGTTAACATCTTTATCAAATTACAGTTTCAGTTATTATCTGATTTCAATCAACTGTAATATTAAGTTACATTTATTTATATTAGTTTCAATAACATAAACTTCCACTATTAAATCTACCATTTTATTTATTCTTTGTTTACAATCAAATTCAAATCATTATTTACATTCAATACAAGTTAACATCCATATTTAATTTACAAATAAGTTATTTCAGAATTCAGTTTTGTATTTTAACTTGTAATTCACATTTAACAACACAAAATTTTATTTCCTTCGGATTTTTATCCAATTTTTTTTATTTTAATCCGTATTTTTAAAGTGTTAAAAATACAGGTCGTTACAAACACGAAGTTGACGATCAGAGCAAAGCTAAAAGTTTGGAATTGACGGGAGACAAATCAAAATTAGCTTTAATACAAACCGAGCAAAATAGATGTTATATACATATATTAAATTTCTCTTAACGTATATTTAAAATAAATTCCCTTTATATATATATATATCCAAATCAACAATTAAATTTAAACACATAAAAATATCTATCCATTTTTAACAAAACCAAACATTGTACTTCGTTATAAACTAATGTATCGACTATATATATTTCGTTTAAAACAATATCGGTTAATCACCTGAAATCATTTCTCAAAGCCAATATACTATACATAAACTAACATATTTTTACCTGCTTACAAATGTTACGGTAGTATATGATATATATATATATACACACACATCAGATCATAAAAATATATACAATATACATATGGAAAAACAACTTACGCAAATTACTGTGTATACTAAGTAAACGCATAACCCACGTAAATTTATATAACTCATATACTTAACATTTTAAAAAAAATCAGTATTTATATAATAAAAAAAATCAATATAAACAATTTAATAATATATATATATAAAAGCTAAAACAATCACATAACTGCAGTAAACCCACACGTACGAAAGCTAGTTCATCCTCTATATATATAATCTCAAATTAGTATCAACTTTAACATCTGAAATAACTTCTATAAGTACACGAATCTTCTTTAACATATCATATAAATATAGGAACCATTTAACCGACACCTATATGCATATTCTAAAACAAAATCTCAGTTCTTTAATTTCAAACTTCCCTATATTCTTCCAAAATCAATAAATATAAACCCATAAAATCACTTTAAACGTAGAATAACGCCTAAACATTTGATCGAATAAGCATTTATAAAATTTCAACACATATATATTCGAACAGTATATATATAATAGTTTTACAACCGTATATATATAACATTGGGGTAGCTACTGTATATAACAGCTTATAGGACAACTAACTGAGCTTAAAATAAAATATATACTACCCTTATAATATAATACACTGTACACTATACAACAACCCCTCTGACTCTTATAACTTATACATATTTTAATATATAGGCTAAATATAATATTGTCTGAAAACTTTTATATGCGTAACCTCTAACATAAATTAAAATCCTATATATACAATAACCCTTTGAACATATTATTATTATATTCTATGCTTAAACTTACTTCACTACAACATAAATATAAGTTAATAAAATCATATACATAACTATCATAATATATGACAAATGAAATCTGTATATACAATAACCATGGTTTGTATACTATCATATAATAACATATACACTTATATAAATGAAAAAAGGTTATATATGTAAACTAATATTCATCTATATATTCAGTCAAAGCAAAAAAAAATCTTAACAACCAACAGATCTATAGATTAACGCACAAACTTCTTTAAACTAATATAGATAAAATTTTAAATCTAACATATATATATATATATAAGCAACCGTAATTTATAGGAACTATATAGCTTGCATATCATCATGTAAAAACCTTTCAAACTAGTATAGAAGCTGCTCATAATATACAGTAAACATAAACCAATTTATAAATGAATTTTGTAAACTAATATATATACACTAAATTGACCTTATATAATCCCAATAGATGATACCCGAACAGAGAAGAGGTGAAGAGAAAACTCAGCACTGGTGAGTAGGCGAAGAGAAGGTGGCAAAGAACGAGGTGCGCCTTTGAAGTGGAGATGCTCGAAGGTGTTGGCCGAAGAGGTGGTTCAGTTGGGAAGTCGGGTCGGAGATCTGGGTTGCAAGTGTGGCTGTGCGGAGTGGAGAATGCCCGAAGTGGAAGGTTGGGATTGGCGGCTGGGTTTGCTGAGTGGGAGGAAGGGTTTCAAAATGAAAGTGAAGATAAATGTCAGAGGGGTGGTGGGTTCCTTTGGGTTTCAGCTGAAACAAATGGGAGAGGAGGAGTTAAATGAAATAATATCTTTTCGTATAACACTACTTCTAATTCAAACAGATAGGAATGAAATGAAGAGGCTAAAAATCAAACCAACCAATGCATTTCAATATTTGGGAAATAGAACCACGCACGAATATCCAGGAATTAATAAAAGCAAATGACAGTTTGATTTTTGAACAGGTGAATGACTGAATGGACACGAGGAAGCCCAAAAGTTTAAAAATCGTGTACCGATACGGTTGCCGACGTTTACAGATTCCGTCGCGTAACGGATTTCAAAACACAGAATTGAATATACTGCAGAGATCAGCACGACGAGACGACCAAAACGGTATACCGATATCAGTGGTATGGTTGAATTATAAAAATTCGAATTTTCTACCGTCGGAAAATGCAGCAAAAACGTAGAAAAATAAGATCGACGGAGCTAAAGAAGTCCGGATTTGGAAAAACAAAAAATGACGTCTTGCTCAGAAGATGATTTAGAATTTTTCTATGTGAAAATATTCAGGTTTCGAAAACATTTTATTTTCATCAATTACTAACTGATTAAATTGAAATAAAATTACACACGAAATAAACTTTCATATTTTCGGATGAAAATTTACCAGTTGCTATGTTTAACTAGACGCATTTCAAATATTAAATTTATATTTCAAAATTTTATCGTTTAAAATTTCACAAAATTTCAACTAATTACGATATTAAAACAGTTAAAATTTACGGGTCGTTACACTCTCCCCCACTCAGAACTTTTCGTCCCCGAAAAGGAACGAGGTAGGAGAATAGAAACAACCAGAAAGAAACAGAATTGAAATACAAAATAACAATTAATTTAAACCATATAAATTCAAATTTAAATTAATTGATATTCTATAATTGATTTAATCCATTTGATTTCACTAAAATCAATCTCAACTATTTCTAAATTCATTATCTTATTATCCAATTACCTTCAATTTACAATTTCTAAAACCATAAATTTGAATAGTCTTTTATTATAATCATATTTTTTTCAGCAATTTAAATTCTTCTTTATTCCAAATTATTGTTAAATTTATTCTACTTAATATATCTAATCACATATATTTAACCCATATAAATTAATTTAAACCATAAAAGTTTCGATTTAAATTAATTTATATTTACTAATTGCTTTTAAATTCAAGGTATTTTCATAAGTTGATCAAATTTCAATTTATTAATTATTTCAAAACAGATTTATTAATTCTTTCAAAACAAATTTATTTCATTATTAACCGAGTTTTACTTATTATCCTATCTAACTCTATTAACATCTTTATAATCAAAATTTAGTGTATAACATTTATTATAAACACTCAAATTTTATTTATAAAGACTTTTTTTTATTATTGTACATTATCCAATTACATTTTAACTTCTGAATAATTTAGGTAAGTTATATTGAAATGAAATTGAGTATTATACAAATAAATTTTTACAATCCAGTTATTTCAAGTCAAATATTTATCCAAGAATTTTGACTTCAGTTTATAATTGAAATCATCTTTAACCCAAAATTTAAGAATTTAAATCTCTGATTTACTTCAAACAATTTAGAGATATATCTATATATTTATATCAAATCAAATTAAATTTTTAAAATAAGATACCTATATATATAAATCAAATTATACTGAAGAAATTCAAATCAAAATATTTTTTTTTCAAAACAAAACCGTAGCAAAGCTATAGAATAGTCTCTCCACTTCGAAACTCGAAAATGAATGTCGATGATGTGGCCGCCATCACCGAAATCATTTTCCAGCGACAAAGAGAAGAGCACTGGTTTCAACATTTTAAATTTCTTTGAAAATGATTCCTATTTGAAAATACTTTAAATAATATACATTAAAATTCTTTGGAAACAAATTATAGTCAAAATACCTTTAAATAATGTGCATTTTAAACCTTTAAAACCATATTTCGAAATCATTAGAAATTAAATTCTCAAAATCTTAATTTAATTTCATTTCAAATTCTAAATCAGTTTATAAACCAAGTTTATAAATTCATTTATCGAACAATAGATGAAAATCAAATATTATCATTTCAAACAACGAATTAATTTACCTCTTCTTTTTTCCAGAAAATTTTACTTATATATTTATAATATAATCATACAAAATTATTTCATTTACTAAATTTGAAAACAATATTGTGTCAGTTTGCTCTGCTCAAGTGTTTTGGAAATCCTATCGATAGCGTTGATCAGACGAATCGATCGGAAACCCAAATCAACATCAACAACTCAAACAACACAGCATATATTAAAACATTTATATATATTAGTTTACAAATACATTTCTTTGCTCGACGATATAGGAATGAATTTTCAAAATAAGGATAGGGTTTCAAATTTGATGGACTCAAATCAAAGAGAAATTTGATTCAAAGATAAGTTCGAAACAAAGATATGATGATTAATAACAAAGTAGGAAGATTTATAAATTTATATAAATCGCGGGCAACCTTAACCGGGTCAACCGTGACTTCAAGAATAAGATCAATGCAGAATTTCGAGGCAAATCTACATTTGATCTCAAGAAATAGAATTCAGGTGTAGTAGGAGATAGATAGCATCGTACCGAGGATACAGAAATCTCCGGTAAATCAATGTCTATTGTAAAGGAGTTTCACCCATTTACAAATCATTCGAAGTTTGGCGAGCCAACCGATTCATTATAAGGGACATTCGAAGTGGAGTTATGTGATACTCTAGAATTCAGAAGAATACGAATAGTGAGGGACAAAGATGAATTTCAGAACCGCAGGGAATGTTCCAACATTCAAAGGAATCGAGTCAATAGGAAGAGATTGAAACTCGAATGAGAGTGATTCTGTAAATACATTTACCCTATATGCTAAGTTTTTCCTAGAGCTACCAAAGCTCTGATACCAACTGTAACGACCCGCTACTTTGGACCATTCGCATCCGCACATGTCGAACTTGAATGATTCAAAATACCGAATTGTTAATTTAAATTTGGCAAAACTGAACATATACAGTAAATAAAATAATCACCAATCACAGACACAGAGTAATAAATGCAGCGGAAATAAAAAATAGTAGTTCATGAAGCTACTATATACATATCAGAGTTAAATAGAGTACAACAGATGTCTCGAATACAATAGTCAAATACAAGAATCAGAATACAATCACTAGAATCAACTGGATATCTGAAAGCTGGATAGATAGCTGGATCTCCAAGCGAAGCTCCAAATCCAAAGGTGAGCCTTGAATACTGGTACACTCAGTCTAACCCGAGCGTAAAGCAAAACACAAAACACTCGAGTCAGGATTAACATTCTTATATCAATAAATCCAACTCAAGTGAAATAGCAATTGAAATACAAGTAACTCAAAGGATGTTTGGAATAACCATCCTTTAAGGATCTGTCAAACTATCTACTATGTAGTAGTGTACGATAAGTAGATAATGCCTATCAGTAATATAAGTATCAAAATAGTGTTAAGGCGTTACCATTATCCCCCTTAACACATTTTATATAAGTGTTATAGTCTATACAGCACTATAAACTCCACCGTAAACTAGTGGTTTATCAGGGAGTACTCCATAGGTATAACACGAAACAAATCGTACTGGTCGCGTATATAGGGATACAAGTATGACAAGGCACATGAGGCAATACCCAAGGTAGTGAAACTACCGTTTGCCTGATCCGGACTGGTGAGAACGCATCGCCGCAGCGATCGCAACACCGCGAAACAACACTCCCAAAATCAAGGGTGCACCAATCGACAACAAGTAATGAGTAGTTTTCGAAGAAGTGTGTTCGCTCGAGGTAGCTAACCCCCATTTGGCCCGGCACGGCTCCTGTTTTAGTCATTTCCAATTTGACACAAGTGTCAAGGCTATCCATTATCGTTCTCTTTCTTCAGTCATCACGTACATCATTCCAACCACTTCATTCTGGATCACACTCCGCGTATAGTTATTAAAGTGGTTTTCGGTTTAGACAGTGAGTATGTCCCTAACCGACTCCGGTCTCTTCAATAACTTTCGTAATTATTATACCGATTGGTCGTTTATATATTTCAAAACCAAATCAATTACAATTTCAATTAGAGTTTATAAACCAACATTTCATTTGTCTTTCCAAACCAATTTTCAAAATTTACGTTTCAAAACTTCCAAATACCATTTCAAAATCTTATAATTCAATTTCAACTTTTATTTAAACCATTCAAATATTGATTCAAGTTCGTATATAAGCCTCATTCCGAAATCATTTAAATTAATTAAATTTAACATTCAAATCAATTTAAACTCATTTATCGATTTCATTCAATATTCGTTAAGTTACTTTATCATTCAAAACAATTTCTATTAAATTTCCAATTCATTAAATCAATTTCTTAAGTTCAACTTCATTATATCAAAACTTCAAATTGAATTAAATTAGATTCGTCAATTCAATTCTTTAAATTATAAGTCTTACATTGATTCAATAAATCCCATTTTATTTCTTGTTAAAGAAATTCCATTCCACTTATTCATTTACTTAGTTACAAATTTTAAAACTCAATTAATAAAGAAACTTAATTTCACTTATTCAAGGAGTTCAATTTCACTTATTAAAGCATTCAATTTTATTTAATTATTAAATAATTCAATATTATTTAATTATTAAATAATTTCAAAACTTAATTATTAACTAATTTCAAAACAACGTTCTTTCATCAACTACTATGTTAATATTTTGTTTCGGATTATTAAATATTATCATTTTCCTTTGATTAAAATTCAAATTTCAACTTCATTTCAAAACCATATTATTTATTCAAATAAAATCTTTATTTTATTTTTAAATAAAATTATTGACCAATCGGGTTTTATTTAATTCTCTATCCTAAGTCAAGTTCATTTGGGTATTTATCATTTCAACCCGATTCCAATTCAATTCAAAATCAAAGCATAGCAAAGGGAACTTGCAGTGTGATAACTGGGATGGTGTCAAAGTAAATAAACAAGCAATAACAACAATCAATATCAATCCGATAATCAATTCAAATAATCCTGAAATAATCGTATTAATTCACATTGTTATTTGTGTAAATTAATATAATTATTTCTAGAATCTACACTATCATTTCATGTAGATTAAAGATTATTACACTTATTATTCTATGCAATTCTACACTTGACATCAATTATTCAATTTCATACTTCATAAAATAATACAACATAAATTCAAATGGTTCAAGGGTAATTAACTATTTTTCCTATGTGTCAAATAACTAAACATTTAAGGGGTCATATTATACAAATTTAACTAATCAAATTCAACACATATGTCGATTCAAATTTTAATTATCCTACGTCAAATTTATTTGCATAATATTTATCGCTTTATACATTACAATTTAACATCCAATATAAACAACAATCAGTCAATCAATTATCAATCAAACTGTATTATCATCGCATAAATAATTACAGATAATGGTGTCAGATGTCATGGGTGAACAGATACAGGTAATAGCATATATAACAGTGTAAATAACCAACAACAGCATATTTCAATTGTCGTTTCAATTGAAATAAAATTTAATAAATAAAAGAACATTAATCGTGAGTGATTGCTCACCTTTCGAGGTTAGAGGAATTCGATAACGAACTGGACTGTGAATCCGAGCAACGAATTTCAATGTGGAGTACGATGAACACGAAGTTGACGATCAGAGCAAAGCTGAAAGTTTGGAATTGACGGGAGACAAATCAAAATTAGCTTTAATATAAACCGAGCAAAATAGATGTTATATACATATATAAAATTTCTCTTAACGT
Organism: Allium fistulosum; assembly: GCA_030737815.1. Taxonomy (NCBI): domain Eukaryota; kingdom Viridiplantae; phylum Streptophyta; class Magnoliopsida; order Asparagales; family Amaryllidaceae; genus Allium; species Allium fistulosum. Next base: position 1,326,950,882 of record CM060904.1, read on the forward strand.
ATATTTAAAATAAATTCCCTTTATATATATATATATATATATCCAAATCAATAATGAAATTTAAACACATAAAAATATCTATCCATTTTTAACAAAACCAAACATTGTACTTCGTTATAAACTAATGTATCGACTATATATATTTCGTTTAAAACAATATCGGTTAACCACCTGAAATCATTTCTCAAAGCCAATATACTATACGTAAACTAACATATTTTTACCTGCTTACAAATGTTACAGTAGTATATGATATATATTTATACATCAGATCATAAAAATATATACAATATACATATGGAAAAACAACTTACGCAAATTACTGTGTATACTATGTAAACGCATAACCCACGTAAATTTATATAACTCATATACTTAACATTTAAAAAAATCAGTATTTATATAAAAAAATCAATATAAACAATTTAATAAAAAATATATATATATAAGCTAAAATAATCACATAACTGTAGTAAACCCACACGTACGAAAGCTAGTTCATTCTCTATATATATAATCTCATATTAGTATCAACTTTAACATTTGAAATAACTTCTATAAGTACATGAATCTTCTTTAACATATCATATAAATATAGGAACCATTTAACCGACACCTATATGCACATTCTAAAACAAAATCTCAGTTCTTTAATTACAAACTTCCCTATATACTTCCAAAATCAATAAATATAAACCCATAAAATCACTTTAAACGTAGAATGTAAACGCCTAAACATTTGATCGAGTAAGCATTTATAAAATTTCAACACATATATATTCGAACAGTATATATATATATATAATAGTTTTACAACCGTGTATATATAACATTGGGGTAGCTACTGTATATAACAGCTTATAGGACAACTAACTGAGCTTAAAATAAAATATATACTACCCTTATAATATAATACACTGTACACTATACAACAACCCATCTGACTCTTATAACTTATACATATTTTAATATATAGGCTAAATATAATACTGTCTGAAAACTTTTATATGCGTAACCTCTAACATAAATTAAAATCCTATATATACAATAACCCTTTGAACATATTATTATTATATTCTATGCTTAAACTTACTTCACTGCAACATAAATATAAGTTAATAAAATTATATACATAACTATCATAATATATGACAAATGAAATCTGTATATACAATAACCATGGTTTGTATACTATCATATAATAACATATACACTTATATAAATGAAAAAAGGTTATATATGTAAACTAATATTCATCTATATATTCTGTCAAAGCAAAAAAAAATCTTAACAACCAACAGATCTATAGATTAACGCACAAACTTCTTTAAACTAATATAGATAAAATTTTAAATCTAACATATATATATATATAAGCAACCGTAATTTATATGAACTATATAGCTTGCATATCATCATGTAAAAGCCGTTCAAACTAGTATAGACGCTGCTCATAATATACAGTAAACATAAACCAATTTATAAATGAATTTTGTAAACTAATATATATACACTAAACTGACCTTATATAATCCCAATAGATGATACCCGAACAGAGAAGAGGTAAAGAGAAAACTCGGCACTGGTGAGTAGGCGAAGAGAAGGTGGGCAAAGAACGAGGTGCGCCTTTGAAGTGGAGATGCTCGAAGGTGTTGGCCGAAGAGGTGGTTCAGTTGGGAAGTCGGGTCGGAGATCTGGGTTGCAAGTGTGGTTGTGCGGAGTGGAGAATGCCCGAAGTGGAAGGTTGGGATCGGCGGCTTGGTTTACTGAGTGGGAGGAAGGGTTTCAAAACGAAAGTGAAGAAAAATGTCAGAAGGGTGGTGTGTTCCTTTGGGTTTCAGCTGAAACAAATGGGAGAGGAGGAGTTAAATGAAATAATATCTTTTCGTATAACACTGCTTCTAATTCAAACAAATAGGAATGAAATGAAGAGGCTAAAAATCAAACCAACCAATGCATTTCAATATTTGGGAAATAGAACCATGCAAGAATATCCAGGAATTAAAAGCAAATGACAGTTTGATTTTTGAACAGGTGAATGACTGAATGGACACGAGGAAGCCCAAAAGTTTAAAAATCGTGTACCGATACGGTTGCCGACGTTTACAAAAAATAAGATGATTTAGAATTTGGAAAAACAAAAAATGACGTCTTGCTCAGAAGATGATTTAGAATTTTTCTATGTGAAAATATTCAGGTTTCGAAAACATTTTATTTTCATCAATTACTAACTGATTAAATTGAAATAAAATTACACACGAAATAAACTTTCATATTTTCGGATGAAAATTTACCAGTTGCTATGTTTAACTAGACGCATTTCAAATATTAAATTTATATTTAAAAATTTTATCGTTTAAAATTTCACAAAATTTCAACTAATTACGATATTAAAACAGTTAAAATTTACGGGTCGTTACAGATCGTAAGCAGAAGATAGCCTTTTTGAACTCAATTATAATATTAAATTTCCAATATTTCTTTCAATGCGTTTCTCTCCCGTACGACCAAATGGTAAATCCAAACACTATGAAATTTGAAATCCGATAGTAATACACTATTACGAATCCAATGGAATTGGTTTTGTCGAAATCTGAGACTGTGCCTCGGGTTGCTATTTTAACGTGTCGATTTAATCGACAATTTCAAAAATTAACGAAATTATTTGAACTTTTGGTTTTAAAAACTTATTAACTCAATTATAATTCAAATAGAATTTATATCAACATTAGAAATCATTTTGATTCATTTTCAAATTCGAATTTTCAATCATTCATACTATTCTCGTATTACGACAAATCACTATATTTGAAATTTAAATCCATTCTATAATTTCAACCAAAATCTTCATAGTTAAAAATCAAATTTATATTTCAAATTCAACATTTAACATCATTTAAATATTTTAAATCAAAAGATGGAAAAATCTGAGCTATTACATTCCTCCCCCCTTAAAAGAATTTTATTCCTGAAATTGCTAAGGCAGTAAAAATGCTCCAAACCCATTACTTTCCAAAAATCCACTTAGTGAAAATTCGATATTCCATTTTCTAATCCTTTAGTTCCAACCCAAAAAAAATTATTTTTTCCATTTCTATACCAAAGCCCTTTATTTAAATTTCAATTCAAAAATCAACTTTTTAGTTAACAAAAAATTTCAATATTTTTCTAACACCCTAAATTTTTAAATTTTTTTGGCAGAGTCTCCCTTGTACGGAGAGCCTTTTGCAATATGAAAAAAGTCATAAAAAGATATACATCAACCCACATAGTTGGAAACAAAATATATAGCAATATTTATATCATCGCTGCATTTAATCCAAAAACGTACCTTTATTTTAGCGTTTTTAAGCGAGCGAGCTTACTTTATATGCAATTTCGCAACCCAAATCTAGCCCAATAGTCTCCTTGTACCTATACTTACTTAATTTAAACACGTAAGTACCAAAATGAAATTTAATAACATTTCATTTATTTAAATAGTTATACATATATTTACAAGCAATTATAAGGTTCTGATACTAATTTAATTACTTTCAATCGATTCATATACCATTTCATTCAATTCGAATGATTTACAACCAAATTTACTTGAATTCACTTCATAATTACACACAATATATTTATATCCATTCCAAATTGGTTCTGACCTACTTTATTCACTTTCCATTGAATTTTATTTACTTCCGTTTACGTTAATGACAAATTTTCCATGCTATTTGGTGCTATTTATTAATAAAACAACCATTCTAACTTATAAACCATTCAAATCGATTCTAAATTAATTTATCAATTTCCATTAATTCACATTCAATTTTATTCACAAAAATCTTATACGCTCCATTTTTATTTTCAACGACAATCCAATCCATGCCAATTATTTATGAACCATTCCATAAATTTATTTGAGCCAAGCTTCCATCCAAAAATATTAACTATAGTTAATTCGTTTATTTCCAATTATTTCAACTATATAACTTAAGTTCATTTCCATTGCAATCAAATTCCAATTCAAATTTTAGATTTATTCTTATTCAATTTATTCACCGTCGATTGATTCGTATTGCCATTTACTATATCTCCATATACGCTATATTATTTGAGAATGATTTCAAAAATTAATATTAAGGTTTATTATAACCTTTTATACAACTCATATATTCATTTCCACTCCAAAACTTAATTTCATACTCGAATTCATTTAAATAATATTTCAAAGCCATATTCAATTTATTTACACTTAAATTGAATTATTTATAACTTTAGTCATCGCCACTTCAATCCATTTCTATTTTATTCGACAACATTTCAAAATATACTTAATTCGCTCACATTTAAGTCGAATTTCATTTATAACTCAAGTTCCATTTTCAATTTCAATCCACAATCTGTTTTACTTATCCAAGTGAAGTTCCTTTTCTATATTCAATTAACTAATTAATTTATCTAGTTAGTTCTCTTCCAATTTATGATTCAATATCTGATTTTTATTTCAAAAATCACTTCATTTAATTTACTTAAGTTCAAACTCATCTTATAATTCAAGTTTGGGTTTTATTCCAAATATTTAACCACTTCATTTTGGTTTTTCCATTTTATTTCTCTGTTCAATAAGTTGTAAACTTAGTTTTTATTTCACCAAATGCTTAGTTAATTTTAACATACACACGGGGTTTTTTCGATTATCCGAAATCATCAAAATTCCATCTTACCTTCACATTTACAGGTTACACCAACTTACCCATTCACCATTTAATAAATTTTTCACTTTACATTTATTCCATCCAATAATCTATAACTCATAGTTATATAAGCCCTACACAATTCTTATTTATATCCACTTTAATTCAAATCCAATTCAATTTTATTCAACTTAGCTCAAGTTAAATTCCATTCAATTTACTTACTCAAGTTAAAATTTAATTGCAAAATTCAAATTCTAGAATTCAAACACCTGATTTTATTTCGAATCATTTTGAAATCATATATATAACTCTTTGTTTCAACAACCATTTCCTTGGAATTTTAAACACAGCTTGGTTTTGTTCAAAATAAATTCCCTTCGAAATTTTTAAACAACGTTTTTTTTTCAAACAAAAATTTCCATATCAATTTTTTTGGTAGCAATTCGTCACTTAGAAAATCAAAAATGAATACTGATGATGCGGCCTCCGTCACTAGAATTATTTTCCAGCGACTGTAGTGAGTTCAGTGCTATATCACTTCCAAAATCCATTTTTAAATTTAGTTAAAGCATTTTCTAAATATTTTCAAAATAACACCAATTTCATTTCCATAACACTTCCAAAAATATTTTCCAAACCTTCTGGGGTTTAAATTTCTTAATTCAAGTTCGAATCCATTTCAATTATAATTCATTTTTATAATTCGTACTTATAAAATTTTCATTTGATTATATATAACCATTTAAATTTTATAATCTTGTTTAGATTATAATATTATCAACCAAACATTCCAATGTAATATAATTATTTTAAAAAATTATTTTCTTTTATTCCAAAATATAATTATTTCATTTACCCCATTTCAAAACAATACTGTGTCGAATTACTCTATTCGAGTGTTTAGAAACTCCTATCGATACAGTTGTACAGACTGTGCCAACCAGAATTCACAAGCCACTTAATAAACCAACCAACACAATATAAAATAATTTATATTCACTAACAAATACGCGCTCATATCTATTAATACACTCAAACTCATTCTAGGGTACTACTGACCCTATCCCTAATGAGTAATTACCACAATGGCCAAGGTTCTTACTTAACCTTCAGCTCTGATATCAAATGTAAAGGCTCGTATCTCCGTACCTCTTGAGTCGACAATATATCAAACGTGCCCCACTCAAATTGAACGGAAATGCGAATCTTTAGGGGTAAAGAAGAAAGAGATAGAAGAAACCGAAACAACAACACAGAATCTCATAATCACAGCGGAACGAAATATAATATATAATAATAGATTTTTATACAAAAGAAACTGTAACTGTTAACATACATACAATCAGAGTACAACAATCAACAATCAAATCGGACAGTTATAATAACTTGTCCTCACCAATGGTGACTATATAGTCTACACACACACACACCGGAATACAATCAAATACGTGGTATACACCTGAATTCCCCCAGCTCATCTCCTGAGCTCCATAGCATCCTAACCTGAATCTGTATTACTCGGTCTGACTTGAGCATTATAATAAAATAACACCCGAGTCAGTCTAGAAAACCAACGTGAGAAAACACACTCGATTTGGATTATTACTGTTATCAAAATCCTTTGAAAAACAAAGGGTATCTCGTAAGACCACGTCACACATAAACACGACGGGATTTTACCTTATGATAACCAAAACATTTTATATCAAAATCATCTGATATTATAATAGTGTCTATAGAAAGTAAATTAGAAAATTGCTGAAATGCTTGCATCTCACATTTCAGCATAGTTGGGCGCAATCAAAACCGTACAGCCTCGTAGTGGATATTGGATTCCATATAATGACTGGGCTACTGGGGTACCGTCAGTCAAAGTACACCTCTAGAAAAATGTATCAAGGGCCTCGCCTGGATCCTCTACCAATATAGGACCGGCCTACCCCTAACGTGGATAGTACAGAATATGTTATCACCCTGGGTGTTCTCACCCTTATCGAGCGCTCTCTTTTTCATGCATAACATATCCATAATTATAATATAATATAGCCGAGGGTATCTAGAAAGGTGATAGCATACCCTACTTGGGTGCGACCCACTTAGCCCTGCCGCATCTCCCCTATTTTAGTCATTCCAGGTTGATAAGGCTTGAGGCTACGTTTTACCTATAGAATAGCATTCATACTTGGAATGCTAACACTGGCTTCCTGGCAATGATGCAATGATAGCATTCATCTATACAAGTTGTTCTGGGTCTGAACAAACCAAATCTCCTTCCAGATTGCCATCTCCATTATCTTTGAGATATTACAATTCGTACGCACAAACTGGATCGAAGTTGTTTTCGGATAATTAAATCCGATCTCGGTCTCTTCGAAACAATCAACGAATTTGGCCAAATTTGATAGTCGGTTATTTAACTATCAAATAACATCCATAAGTAGTCACTAGGCCGTATTATAAATTTTCAAAACATTCATTCAAATATCTTTACAATATATATACAATCTTCATCCCAGTATATTTAATAATTGAAAAACAATTTCAAATACTTATATCCATAACAGGATATTTAAATCCATATCAACACTTAGAATATTTCTTTCATCCCTATTTATAATTCAACCTTTTGAGAAATATTTCTAAAATAATATTCTCGTAGTTAAATATTTCAAATCCTCCTAGTTTAATACTTAGAAAATATTTATAAGTATATTTTCCTAAAATCACTTTATTTCCAATACTTAGGAAATATTCCCTTTTATTTCATACTTCTCAAAATCCTTATAATCCACTTGAAATTTCCTTAACCCATTTATAACGGATTCGATAAGTTTCCAGAATTCATTAATTAATCCCCTTTTAAAATTTCCAAATCGATTATTCTCGTCTATAATCTCAACTACCCATTTCTAATTTACTTTTTATGAATTTTAATTCATTCCCAAAGATTCTATATTTAAATACTTTGGAAATTTCCTTAAGTCCTCAGAATTTCACTATAAGATTTCTCTTATAAAAACCATCTCAGGTAAATAAACTCCATTTACAAATCTCGAGAGGATTTATAAATAAATTTTAATCATGTCAAAACTATATATATATAATAATTACCTTTAAATAAAAATTCATTTTAAAACATATTTAAGTAATTATTTAAAATATTAAAACACTTTATATAACATCGATAATTAATTTCCAATTCATTTTTAAATAAACTAATTGATTTACAAGGCTGATTATAAAAATTAGAATTTATTTCAATAAATATTAAATACCTGAATAACTAACTTTCCAAAATATTTTAATCTAAATAATAGTTTCAAGCTATATAGTATAATAAATAAAAGTCCCATTAAAAACAATTTTGATTCCTCGAAAAAAATCCATTTTAAAAATCCAATATTGCCAATTTCAATTTATAAATCCCTCTCGGTTCATATTACAATGACTACGTTCCTAATTTCATAATCATTTCCACATTTCAAAATAGAATCCACTATTTTTCTAAGACCCGATTCTCATATCTCGATATAATTCACATTGTAAAGTTATATTCCAATTTATGAACTAATATCATTTTCCCTTATTTATAAACATCGTTTATAAATTTACAACTTCCCTTAGATTCACTTGTTTATAAAACTCACTCTTTATAAATTTTCGTCTTATGAATCCATTTCTTATAAATCCCATTTATCTTACAAATCTACTTCTAAATATCGATTTTCAACTTCTTTTCAAATTTTGAAAATATCATTTTGAAAGTCCATTATTTAAAAATCCTTTATATAAATCATTTTTAAAATTTCTATTTTAAACATTTTTCAAACAGATAAGTACAAACCCCAATATCAAATCGTTTATTTTATCCAAATCATTTTCCTTTAAAATAATCCAAATTTCGGTATAAATATTTTTATATTCAAAATCTCTTTTTAAATTACTTCAAATTTCAAAAATAATATTTATGGTATTTAAAATACCAAAATTTAGGCCAGTGCTAGTATAGCATCCGATAATTCAAATCACCCCATAATCTATATCAAATTATCCACACAAATCATATATCACTATATATGAAATTAAAATAAACATTTTTGAGGAATCCACTTAGATCCCTCCAACCTGTTTCCCAGCATCCACAGATGTTGGATAACATAAAATACCAATCCTACTTCGAGGAGGATATCGCGGTAATATAGGGTCATCCGCTATTATGCGGGGCACATAGGGTCTCATCCGCTCCAATCGACGAGAAATATATCCAACTACTAATATATATAGTATAACATCTAACTGATAATAATATATCAATTCAACCAATAATCCAATAATTAATTTTTATTGCTATAAATTAAACCAGTCAACCAAATTGAGTGAGATTTACTCACCTTGATTTTAAATTTGCCAAACATCCATATTTCAATTTTTTTTTAAATTCCCAACCGATTCCGAAAAATCCCAAACTAATTTCTATGCATGGTATTCAATGCCACGAGCACAACGCTCTGCTTTCGTTCATTTTGAACCTCGTACGAATGAGATATACATTTTATAAGCATTTGATTTTATATAAGATAAATATTCCTTTCAATTACAAATTAAATTGACTAATTAGTTATGTAGTAATTACCTCACAGACATCTTCCTCAATCAAGTTTTTTCCCCTCTGTGCATTGCCTGTAACCCACGCGTGCACTAGAAACATGACACAGAGATTCGCTCCCCGAAACTCGACGAACCCGAATCCATCCTCATTTCTGCCAAATCAAATTGCATTCCCCTCTGCCTCCATTTCCTCCACCTGGAGCCACCGCGACCCTCCCCTATTGTTCGACAGTTGATCAGAAACCCTCCCTCTTCGTCGCAATCCCCTACAGCCTCCCCCACAACACCCCGACCTGCCTTCCATCGTGACTTGCCCAACCTCCATCATCTGAAACCTTAAAATGCCGTCGCTTTCATTGCTTCGCGTCCATCTCCCTCGATCTCGGCCATCTTCGCAAGCTCCAGATTCGACTGCAATCTGAAGCAGAAACCGCCTCCACCCAGAGTACACGCGCCATTGCGATTTAAATCGTGTGACTTCTTTCCTTTTTTTTAGCTGATGGAATTTGATTTCTTTTTCTCTAGAAAAACGAAGAGAGAAGTGGAGGGAGTCACGTTTTAGATAGGAGAGGGCAGCTTGGGTACGAGGTAGGCCGGCCTTGGGTAGAATAGGGTGGCTTTGAAATGACAGAAGACGGCTGCAGGGTTAAATCGATATAAATATATTCTATTAAATTTCAAAATATATAGATATTTATTTTGAATCCCTATCGAGGCATGACGCCTGGCATTCCTAATCTTATACCGCTCTTCCGAACCTAATGGAACAAGTTTCGAGACCTAATTCGATCGTATGCAGAAGACAGCCTTTTTGAACTCAATTATAATATTAAATTTCCAATATTTATTTCAACACGTTTCTCTCCCGTAAAACCAAATGGTAAATCCAAACACTACAAAATTTGAAATCTGATATTAATACTTTATTATGGATCCAATAGAACTGGTTTCGTCGAAATCCGAGATTGTGCATTGGGTCGCTATTTTAACGCGTCGATTTAATCGATGATTTAAAATTAACGAAATTTCTTGAAATTTTGGGTTTAAAAACTTATTAACTCAATTATAATTAAAATAGAATTTATATCAAGATTAGAAATCGTTTTGATTCATTTTCAAATTCGAATTTTCAATCATTCACACTATTCTCGTATTATGACAAATCGCTATATTTGAAATTTAAATCCATTCTATAATTTCAACCAAAATCTTCATATTCAAAAATTAAATTTATATTTCAAATTCAAAATTTAAAATCATTTAAATATTCAAAATCAAACGATGGAAAAATCTCAGTCGTTACAATCGTTTTCTTTTGGATTTTGGTATCATTATCTAGTATCATTGTACTTTAAATTCATTAAAAGGATACATAAAAATCATTTCAAAATTCGTAAAATTCCTTTGTTTCCAAAACTAGTTTTAGAATATGTAAATATAAACCTTTTACTTTATATACTTCAGATTACATTCAAAAATAATATTAAAGTCGAAATAAAATTATATCATCATTTAAATAAACTATAGGAGACATTTTAACATAATTTTGTGTACACTTATAATGTATATTTTTTATATAATATATTTTCATCTTTAAAAATATTGTTTTCCAATATATTGTCAAATATTCCACAATCGTCAATTCATTTTAATTTACAATTATTTTTTGAAATGTATCAACTTACTTCTAAAATCATTTGATAACAATTTTTAGTAATTTATCATGGTAATATATATATAGACACACACACATACACTCTTTATAGTTCAAATTATACTCCTCCTTTGTTCATATTAATATATGTCATATATATATGTATGTATGTATGTATTTATATATATATATATACACTTACTAAATTTTGAAGTTATCTTCTGTTTACATAAATTACCATCCTATGCCTTTATATTATAATAATTTATTTATTTATGAATTCAAGCCATAGTTCATCCATATTCATCTGAATATCCACTTATTTGTTCACTAGTATTGCCTATATAAACAAATCTTCATTTTCATTGATTATAATAATCAAATCACCATTTTATTTCGAGTTATGTATCATTTTTAATTACTGTCGAAACTAGTATTGCAAGATTAGCTATTTGTGTAGTAGAGAAATGAAAACCACTAACATAAACCAAATTAGCTCTCAATTGCTCGTCGTCCGGAATTAAGCTTTCCTCCAAATCTGCGTATATGTAACTCTAATTGGTATATAGGCCTCGACTCGCTCTTTGATTTGGTTCCTAAATTACTAATTTTAGTGGAGAACTGAGTGAAAAAACATCGTTTGAACAAAAAGAGGGTTTTTTAAGATGGGATGAAGAAGATAAAGTAATGTATAGAAATGAAAATTTACTCATTTGAATTGTGAATGGCTTAGTTATAATAATAGTGAAGTGTTTGTTTAAGTCATTTAAGCCAAGCACATTTTAAATTTTGAATTTTTGATTTAGTAGAACGTCGATAATTCCATCATCTGAACTCCAATTTGGACAAACAAATATACCATGCAAGTTAGAAAAATGAAATGTTTGCAATGGCGCATGTTCCATCTCTGAATACAATAGTTTATAAAATTACCATTTCCCTACGGTCAAAATTACTAAAATGTTCTTTGTTAATTTTAGTTATAAAAAGTACGAGTTATTACAAAAATGTAGTAATAATAATAAGTTAAAAAACTACCCAATTAAAACCAAATAAAAAAACCTCGGTCATAGGGATTATATCAGCAAATAAGACCGAAAAGTTAAATTTTTTAAATTTAACCCTTAAATCTGTTATCTTTATTCGTTAATCAAAACTCCTAAAAGGTTGAAAATTATGCTTAATATTAAGTGACCTATAAGTAATCACATAAAATATAACTTTGAATCGTTCCTAATAAACAACAACTCGATAAAACTAACAAATCGAATCTATTAATGAACCATAAAATCCCAAAACAACAACATTATACTCAAAAAAGCTTTAAGTACGATGGTGTTGTAAAATTATTTCAAAATATTCGAAGAAATGATTATGAAAATATAAGGTGAGGCATTTGCAATATGATAATGTGTAAAAGATTATTATAATCATATTAAGGAGATCGAAGATAAAAACTTATTAATTTGTTTGTAGATTTGAAGAAAAAATTGCGCTTTTAGGAATTTTTGAGAATGCTAGTGCTGCCATAAGAAATTGTAGTTGATAGAGTTAGGGGTATGCTCGAGAGGTAATTATGGAATTTTTTGTAAATTATTAGCTTTGTAATAAAATTTCATTCGAAATGAAAGATGTTTGTCTTTCAATCATATACTTGTAATATTATGATATGTTAGTTAATTATATAATTAAGCATATTAAATAGAAAATCCTTAAATCATATGATAAGTGACAGTTATTATAATGTACTGTAATCATGAGAAATTTAGCACATTAAAATAACATATTATTTTAAATATTCCTAGTCAAGGTGTTTCGAGAAAGGATACTGATTCATCCATTGAGACTAGAGTATGTAACGCTCTCCAAATGTTGGGCAATATATTACTTATGCTAATTGGTGGCTCCAAGGGGCTACGTATTGATAGTTATTGGATAACCATGGAATGACTCACTCGAGAATTTTCTGTTGTTTAATATAACAAAGGTCAAACAGAGAATCACGAAGTGATAATGTTACACATTTCTCTTGACTTGAGTCCATTGAACTTTAATGTGGACGCTCCACTTTAATTATAGTTAAATCGAGGCATGACATTCATTGAATGGCTTAAGTTATGTTTGATTTAAAGCATTAGAAGTGAAATATTATTCAATTGAGTATTCATCTCCTTAGTTATATAGGGTTAATATCATGACCAATTACAGTCAACTCAAAGTGAAAATCTCTTACCAGAGTCGAAAGGTTAATAATAAATATTATTTTTGAACCAAGGACTTTGTTTATGGACTAACCAGGTTGAGTGAGGATGATATTGGAATTTTAACCAAAATCAAATTCCATAAGTCCTAATGTGTTGTAGTGTTGATGGAGAAACAGGTGTAAATAATCGTTACTATTAGGTACCTCTTATAATAGGTAAAACTGGATTTTACTGAAAAGATGTGCAAGCGATAAATTTAGCCAAAATACCACACCACTAGCTAAGGTGGCATGTAAATGTTAATATGTGAACAGTTCTATATTAATCACCAACTAAATTTACGCCTTTCAGTTGCACAATTGAAATGACGAATACTCTGAATAAACCACTCGATTTAATTAATTATAATCATTGTAAATTAATTTAATTAATTAATATTTGTGAAATATTAGTTATTAAATTTTATTTGATATTTAAATGCCATTAGTATTTAATAAAATGCTTATATATAAAAAGTTGTTCATACACATATCGTTATAAACATTTAAGTTGGATTTAGATAGTGTAACGACCTGGATTTTCGGACTAGTCAAAATCCCGTACTTTCTAAAACTACGAATAAAAACTACAAACTTAATACACAATATTATTTGAGATATTCAACACTACTAAATGTATAGGATAAAACTTTAAATTATACAAGTTATCAGAGTAATCATTTATTCTACAGGTGTGCTTAAGTACATAGAAGAATCAAATACAATAAATCTACCACTGCAAAAATCCGATTAGAAAGACAGCAATATCCTATTCCAGCAAACACTATAAATATGTCAAATGCGGAATAAAAAAGTAAGTAGGAAAGATACAATAAGACAAGACAAATAACAACCAATAAATAGATAAACAGGAAAGGGTTATATTATTATTAGGGCCGCATCACTACCACTTGTGACTGCCTACGTACCCCTATCTAATTGGGTATCCAATTAGATACAGGGTCAAGCCAACGTAGTTTTCCTATGGTTAATAGGACTCAAGGAGCCTACGATGCAACAAACAAATATGCAATTTCCAACTACATAGCATATAGCATGCAAATGTAGCTTCCAAATCTACCCACTTAGGCCTATATCATTTCATTTAGATTTTGAAAATCTTATTAACTTTATTATTTTCAAGATATACTCTTATTGAAAATAATCTCTTCGAACTAAACTCTTGGTTCCATTTCAAATCAATTTGAAATAATACACACACGCACACACACACACTTTATATCAAACTATACTTTACTTCGGAATATTAAAACAAATCACCTTATAAATATTTATTTGGAAATCCGAAAATGCTACTGTAAAAGCATACCAAAATGTATGCAACCAGATCGATAGTTTTCTCCCAATAATAAGGCAACTAGGTCCAAGCCTTCACCAAATAGGTAAATGAAGTATATCCCTCTATCAAAGAGTTAAGTATACTAAGGGTTAACAAACCCTTTGCCCATTTCTTAGTTACGGGTTACCTGAATCATTAGTAACATAACAAATCATTTTGTTTCCCGAAGTGATATATCATTTGCACTAATAGTCACAAATACTTTCAAACATAGTATTGTTTATTTCTTCAAAATCTTTGGAAAGCCATTTTTAAAAACTACCAGGTTCTAGTTCTTGAAATTCTCCTTATTTATAAAACACATTTTATAAATATGTTTATATAAATCAATTTTATATAAAATTACTTTTAACAATATTTATTTCCAAATACCTCTATTTAAAGGAAACATTTCATTTCAAAAGACAAGTATCTTTCCCTTTTTAAAATTATAATAACATCTTTTATTATAATTATTTCTTTTATTAATATTTCAAAATTCTATTGGTAAATAAATTCTTTCCGTTGATCTTTCATAATATATTCATATATGAAATCCTATTTTAACAATTCATTTAAACTAAAGTTCAAACCTTAACCAATATTATAATTGAACATCTTATTGTCAATTTGTGAGATTCTAATCACAAGATATTCATTCTCAAATCATATGTAATTATGGTCTACCCAAACCATGCACGAAAAAGATAATTGCTCATAAACTAGTTGAGCAAAATCAACAATCAATATACAACGATAAATGATCAGAAATTGGTCGATCACAATTTCAAACAACTAACAAATCAATCAACAACAGTAATAAACACGAATACAATCATTATAACCAATAAATTAATATAATAGAAAAATGGGGATTTATTCTGCTAAATAAATGTCACTAATGAAATATAATTATTTAATTACGTTTATCGTAATTAAATCAATCCCCAATATTTCATCATAATTTTATACTTTGGTAAAAGTGTCAAATAACTATACCAGTGTGTTCAATTCGTAAATACGAATCTAGTGTCGAAGATCGAAGACCGCCGGTTAAACGGACACCGTAAGAGGTAGTTAAACACTTTTGAAGTTCTCGCCTTTAATTTATAAATCAAACACTAAATAAAAAGAAAACTATTCTCATCCAACAAAAGCCCAAGCACGGCCTAATACTTCTCCCCACTTACATTTTCCTACATATTCTCCTACTGCCTGCTAACCTATGCTTCCATCTCCATTTCATGCACCTGCTACTCTTCCTCTTAAATACATTTCTAAGTTAAAAATTTTGAACTTATAATTTAATAACAAAACCAAATTAAACAACTAAATGTTTAATAACTAAAAGCAACTCCCACCCACTTCTTGCAAATCCCAAGCTCGCAAACCTCTCCTCCAATTTTTCATGCCTGCACATGCATGCCATGTACAACTCTTCACCTCCCCTCCATTATATTTCCACCTACTCTGCATGAACACGTCCTCTTGCACATGCTAACCATCTTCTTCCTGAATGATTAACACGCCGGCCTTCTACACACATGAACCCACATACACGTTTACATACATTTACACATGCATGAAATCATGCACACACGTCCCCTTCTCCATTTCTCTCTTCCCCTGCTCACGCTGCCTCTCAACACAGCACACACAAAAATGCACACCATACAGTACACATGCATACACATAGATGCATGCACATCACCCACTGCTGCAAACACACACACACACACACTATTCTACTAAAGATAATTTGTAACGACCCGTATTTTTAACGGATCGACAAGTTCGACAGAATTTGGAATTTTAGAGTTTTTGAGCCATTTCAGATTTTAGGCGAAAATGGCTAAGTCCTGAGTCGTGAACGACTTAGTGTAAGTCGTGAGTCGTATACGACTTAGGGGATAGGAGCGACTCAGGGATTTGGCTAGTTAAGGGTGTAAGGATAAGTCGTTTGAACGACTTAAGGGGTAGGCGCAACTTAAGGACTGGGCGAGATAAGGCTTAAGTTGTAACAGTTAAGTCGTGACTGAGTTAAGGTGATGAGTCGTACCCAAGTTATCTGATGAGTCGTACCCAAGTTATCTGATGAGTCATACCCAAGTTATCTGATGAGTCGTATCCTGGTTATTTGATGAGTCGTCTGACCAGTTGAGTCGTAACCCCAGCTATTTGTTAAGTCGTGACCGACTCAGTAGTTGGCTGCTAGGTTATAAGTCGTAGGATAGTGGAATTTGATAAGTCGTAGACGACTTAGTAGTTGAGTCGTATATCTAGTTAAGTCGTAGACGAGTATCCCAGTAGCCTAGCTAAGTCGTGAGGTTGATAAGTCGTAGCCGAGTTAACTGTTAAGTCGTAAGGGATCTGGGTTTTGTTGAGTCATAGGCAGATGTGTGTTAAGTCGCTAAGGGTAGTCTGGTTAGATCGTAGAAGCCAGAAGTCGTTGAGTCGTAGGGCTTTGAGTCGTAAGTCGTAAACGACTCATGGAGGCAGACGAGATAGGGATTTCAGCTATAAATAGGAGAGTTTCTCTTCATTTTTGGGATCCGGATTTTGAAGCGACGAAGTGCTGCCATTTTGAGAGCTCGACTTCTACACTTCTTCACTTCTTTTCTCCACTCTAATCTAGTGCTTCCTTCCATCCAAATCAAAGATCAAGATTGAAGATTCAAGAGCTAAAGTTGAATATCTTCATCTTTTCAAGAGAGATTTCTTTGTTTGAAGCGGATTCGTGATAGATCAAGCTTCATCCTTCGCTGCACAGATCTGAAGCATGTTGATTTGGGTTTGTTTTGGTGATTTGGTGAGTGGTGATTATCTCTCACACGGATCCAAAGGAGTATATCGGATTGTTGGCTCGATTTGGTGTTAAAATAGAGATTTCCATGCATTTTCTTCATCCAAAGTGTAGATCCATATAGATCCATTGTTCATGATGATGTTACATCCATTTTATCATATGTTAACCTATGCAAGTTCATTCATCAAGTTTGTAGAGATATAATCCATGTTTTCTTGCTTATTGGACTTTCAACTCTTTAATTACGAAAATGCCATTATTGTTATAATTGTCTACTTAGATCATTTTTGAATGCTTGATTGCTTGGATTGATGTTTGATTTGATTGATTGTTATGAACTAGATGATTGATGATTAGATCTAGATCGAAGATGATTCAAAAGCTAAGGGAAAGGCTCTTGAATTGGAAAAGCTGCTCGTGGCATATGTAGCGGGATGATGAAGCTCTTATGCATAGATTTGATGATGTGATGTTGAGATGAGGCTTCGCGAGGATGTGATGAAGCGAGGCAATCATGTGATGAAGACTTGGTCTAATCCAGACGGGATCATTCCAAGCATGTTGATAACTCGGTGATATGATTCGAGTTGAGGATAATGAATGGATGTGAGAATAGTCGTCGAGGAGGATGACTAGGAGGCTTGGATAGCATCGTTGTTGAAGGTTCTAGCATGCTCTAAGCAAGAGTACGTTTGGGCGGATTCGATAGTCCCAACGACCAACTGTTGAAGGTCGAGTACTCTGGGCAGATTCGATAGTCCTAGGCACGGGTTGCGACGACGTGCGGGAGTTATGTCTAGAACTGGGGTTTCCATTAGCCCTTGACGGACGGCTGAAAGAATGTGCCGGTCATTCAATTGACGGTGATATCGAAGTAATGATAACAGTGATAGCCAGAGTCATGGATGTTTGGTTGTATCGTCATTCGGACTCAAGAGCGGTATTTTCTGGGTGCTTATCTGATTTAGGCCTTGGTACTTGGAAAACATCGCCCTTGACTCGAGTGATAGTAGCTTTACTTTAAATTGTATGCTCTGCTATGTTTGCTTCTGCTTAGTGTGTGTCTGGGGGCTATCACTGTAGAATGAGGTTGGAGTGGGAGGGTTGTATTCCTATTCCTTTTCCTTTATGCTCTTTTGGTATGTTGTTAGTTAATTTACTGCTCACTAAGACTGTTGTCTGACTCAAGGCTTTATGTTTTTAATTCTTATTGCCTTGGGCTGTTCGTCCATTTTGGGACGGGCAGACTAGGTAGCAGGTGACAGGTGCTGTTCTCTTCTCACGATGCTGATATCGAAGACGAGCTTGAGGGTTGCATATTATCTTCTTATTATATGTACTGGATATTCCGCTGTTTTGTATTCTCTGAGAGATATGTAGTGAGGCTTGATGTATTGACTATTTGGATGCTTGTATTCAACTATTATGAAGTTTTATATGATGTTGTTCTGTAAAGCTTCACTATACATATGTTCTATTGTATTTTGTCCATGCGCTGTGAGTAATACGATAGATTCTGTTGCTTTAATTTACCTTGACAATCGTCCATGGTCGCCTGGCACACTTTACAGCGCACTGCTAGATTCGGTGCAGGGGTCATGGGCGGTCGTCACATTTGGTATCAGAGCATTGGTTAATCGATTTTACCCAACGCTCGCCGTCGTAACTACGTATGAGAGACGTAATTGTATTTTGATGGATGATTACTATATATAATATAGTAGCTTAGTAGAGTTTGAGTCCTTTATGCAGTTGTTTCTCTAGATGTTCTAATCATTCCCTTTTATAGATATTGAGAATGAGTCGAAGAGGGAGACCAGCTGCTAGGGAAGGCCATGCTACTGAAGAGACTGCTGATTATGCAGCCATGTTCGAAGCTATGATGACTTCGATCATGAGAAGGATACCAGTTCCGGGGGCGGCAGTTGATGTTGGAGTTCAAGTCCAAACTCCGAAACCAGTGGATTTTGCTAAGTTGTGCAAGGATTATACTGCTCTTGGAGGAAAGGTTTTCTTGGGAACAGAATCAACTATTGAGGTCCAGAGATGGATAAATGCTTGTAGAAGGATCTTTGGTGATTTGGGAATTGATGATGCAACTAAGAGGAAGTTGGCATCAAGGCAGCTTCAGGGGAGAGCCTCTGATTGGTGGAACTCTATTACCATCAATACTGCGGAGGAAGAGATTACTTGGGAGCAATTCCAAGCTAGATTTGAAGCTAAGTTCATTTCTACAGCTCAGAAGTCTGTTCTATTTAAGAGGTTTGTGGAGCTCAAGCAAGGTGGAAGATCAGTTCTGGAGTATGTTTCTGAGTTTGAAGCTTTGTCCAAGTATGCCCGGTCATATATTGAGTCTGCTTATCAGAAGAATGAGAAGTTTGTGACAGGCTTGGACAGCTATCTTGGGAGACAGTTGGTGGATCATTTGGACGATTCATTTGAGAAGCTTGTGGAGAAAGCTCTTAGGCATGAGAGTCTGTTTCCTAAGGAAGGACCTGTTGTTGCTGTTACCAAGGGAGAGTCTAAACCACAGTAGGGTGGAAACCAGAAGAGGAAGCAGCAGCAGCAGAAGGGTAAGGATGGCCAGAAGAAGCCGAAAGGCGAGGTGACTTGCTACAATTGTCAGCAGAAGGGCCATTTCTCTAAGGATTGTAAGAATCCGAAGGTGCCAATGAAGTGTCACAACTGCGACAAGCCAGGGCACATCAGGAAGAATTGTCCAGAACCGAGGAAGGACAAGCAGATTGTGCAAGCTTATGCTTTGGGAGCTGTTCCGTCGTCTTCAAAAGCTCCTACTACTGAAGAGAAGGGAAAGAGTGTGGTTGTTCAAGGTACTCTTTTCCTATGTGGTGTTCCGGTTAGAGTTCTGTTTGATACTGGAGCGTCGCATTCGTTTGTTTGTAATGAACTCGTAGGTCGGTTAGGTTTGGCACCGGATATAGTTGATAGGCCATTGGTTGTGACTAATCCAGTTGGGGGTTCGTCTTGTTTGTGTATGTTATGCCGTGGTCTAGTTGTGTCGAGTCATGGTTGCTCTTTTGTTTGTGATTGCTTTTGAAATGACCCTCCTATTTCCACCCTAATTTCATAAGGATTTTTTTTTTGCTAAGAGATGATATATAGATATATCATTCATTGCAAATATCTTTTCCAAGGTCATTTTCTTTTTCCAATAAACAAAATATATCCAGGATCAAAATAACTTACCAATATAAATATATCAGTGTATATCTAATAACATACACATACATATGAAGATGTATGTGATCTTCTTATCTAAGTTCAGAGTGTATACTTCATTTTTTTGTACAAGAACATTCTGTTTGATTTAGATTTTTAGCAATTCAGATAAATTATTGTATTTAGATTTTTGGCCATAATATCCACTAGAAACATGTACTTTAGTCTGTCATTAGGATTAAGAAATGATCAAGTAATAATCAGTGGTAAACAAGCTTTTAATATAGATGATTATGTTAAAGTCTGGATAATATCAAATTCAGTATAAAAGTAAGTGGATCCTAAGTGAACACAAGCAACATCTAGGCGTAATGGAAACGCGCCTAACTTATACATGAAAGGTCACGAGTTCGAGTGCTATGCTGGTCGGTTCAAACACAATTTTTGGTTTTTCTTTTTATTTTTCTCCTGTATGGTTGAAATCTGATACCTACCTATAATTGTGCATATATATTTGATTTTGCCTATAACCTAACATACAAAACAATTCTTTTTACATAACTATTTTTAAAACCCATTCCTACAACTGTTTTAAGAATTTAAATTTATATTTTTGCCCAATTTATCAACATGTACACAGGTATTTATGTACATGTCATTACCTTTGCCCAGTTTCCAGAAAACTGAGTGAAACAATTGCTAAATGTACTATGCTTTGAAATGCATCTATATTTTCAAGATACAGTCTATCATGATCAACCAATACTTCATTTAGTTGAGGCTGGTTAACTCATGAGTCTTGTATATGCTATACACTAGTTCAAAAACAAGGGAGATACCTTTCATTTCATTCTATCTGAAGCTTTTAGAAAAACATTTTACTTTTCCTAATTCAATTCAGAAATGAATTCAGATTTATTTACAAAGCATTTCAGTAAAAA
The DNA here is from genome assembly GCA_030737815.1 of Allium fistulosum. NCBI lineage: Eukaryota > Viridiplantae > Streptophyta > Magnoliopsida > Asparagales > Amaryllidaceae > Allium > Allium fistulosum. Next base: position 1,326,972,337 of record CM060904.1, read on the forward strand.
GAAAATAAAATCCTTTAAGTTTACTTCTTGCTAAATCCAGATTTTAGTTCTAAAACTCAGTGCTCTGTTATGTCTCAAGGTTAACTAATACATAATATAAATTATACAAAACAGTAGCTCAACTACATGTGCATATTTCTCTTCCAAACATTCATATCAATAATTAAAATCATTTCATTGTTTCCCAGTCAGATTTTTCATTTGAGATTTTAAACCTTAGTGCATAACAATATATTTAACATGATACAACTAGTTCATCTAACCATAATAGAATTCATTACATGACTGGAAGTCTTAGAAACATAATATTTTTCCTGAATACATGCAGATATAATCAATTTAAACTCTTATTGAGACTAGCTAGCGTGTTCATTCACTCCTCCATAAAAGCCATAACTTCATTTTTACTTAGTGCCTGGGTTACCTGAAAGAACATAAGTGGCTGCCTCATTTTAAAATGAGACACCCCAGATGCCATGAGCAAACAAGGGTCAGATCTATGATCTGGTATGAATAACATCAATTCATTCATGATATTAAGCAATAGAGAATATAAGGGTACTAACTTGTTATTTAAGCAAATTTCTGCAATCAAATATTTTAACATAGTATAATTAAGTTGATTCAGGTATGATATATTCACTTATCATTCCTTCACTTGCATACATAATCATGCAAACATGATTATCTATTGGCATCAATTTCATTTACTGGAATCATCTTGGTTCCATACCATTCAACCTAAGAAATATCCACATTCCTATTTCTTCATTTACAGGTTGTAATATTCAATTTAAATCCCTGCCTCATCTGCTATTAAGGAATCACTGGGACACATTGCAATGAACTAATTCACATCATTGCACAAAGATCTCAGGGCTTAAACAAACCATGTGCCAACTTGCATACTTCAAATATGACAAGCATTCCAGCAGTCATCTTGGCCTTCCCTTCCCTAGTTTATTTACTAGTGTATTGTCTTAAATCCTAACATCAAATATGCTAAGTGAACATGTCACTGCAAGCATGGAAACATCCATAATTTCTTCTAGCATAATTTCCCCTCAGAAATAATCAGACAGTCATATCCTAAATGGGGTCAATATGTCTTGATCTTAGTAAATATAAGAACATTTTCAACTGTAAAAGAGGCATGGCATGTTATACTGATCTGCAAGCCTTTATGATTGATTCAGATTCAAGATCTGGTTCAATCATAATTTTAGCTTGTGGGTTTTTTTTTGATTAAGGGCTCAGCACTTAGAAAATTTCTATTGCACCCTTAACATTTTTCTTTTCAAGCCTCAGCACTTATACCTAGTATAATGCAGCTCCAATCATTTTTATAAGGTTTCCATGCCATAGATCTATAACAGTTGAGAGTATTCTCTATATAATTTTTAAGATCCTAAACTTTAACATTTATGAGTATAAATAAAACAGTATGATACTCATCCAAAGACAAATGTCTCAACCAATCAAAGATCATCAAAATCATCCATATTAAATCATATCAGATTTAAAATAAAACATCCAAAAAGCATTGATGAAATCATATACATCAAAACCAGAAATACATAAATGGCAATATAAAAAGTGGCTGCCTCAACTCAGGTCTTAATGCCATGAACTCAGTGAGATTACTCACCTAAATGTTTCTTCTTATTAATCCAGAAAATTCTTGTTTGAGTGTTTTCTCCTTCCTTTCAATATTTTCTTCTTCTTTTCTTATTTTTATGCAGCTCGGGGTAAAATAATTCTACTGGCTAAACTGCCTATTTATAAGCATTTTTCCTCTAGGGTTTTATTGAAACAGAATTCCATTTCTGTCCTGGCTTAGCATCATGCATTTTTCATTCATATTACCCCGGCCATATTAACCAATTTAAAGGCTGCATTTTCTTTCTTTTACTTTTTCAGAAAATGGCCACTCACTTAGTCATGTCAAAGTGTGACTATTCTATTTATTTTAATTATTTCTGAAAATCCCCTTTGCTATTTTTGCCTACACAAGCATATTGACTTGTATCACATTTCATGTCATTTTAATGTTATGGTTTCACTTGCTAATATATATATATGTACTTTTCAGTATTTAAAAATGTATATTTGTATACATATCTTATCTAGGCTTATTTTAATTCCTCTTTTAAATTCAGAAACATATGCACCTATATGTATACAAGTTTACAAATATATATATATTATTTTCTTTTCTGGGTTTTAAATAAATTTGTTTACTGATCTAAAGTAAAACTTACTTTTCTTATTTTCTAAGATGACCCATAAAATCTCAGAAATCAAATAACCATGTTGCAAAATCATGTTTGTACTGCTCTTTAATTCTTGTTTTAAATCCAAGAAATCTGGAGTTCTTTCTTGTGCCATTTCAGTGTGCACGTGCACACATATACTTGCACACTATTTATTCCAGAAATTTCACCATATTTAAATCTAAATATTTCAAAATTAAATCATTTTACAAAAATGATTTTTCACAAAATTTTGGGGTATTACATTCACCCCTCCTTTTAGGAATTGTGTCCTCACAATTTTTCTAACATTTAGTAAGCATCATTTTTCTTTTCTGAAAACTTATCAAATATATGCATAAGCAAACAAATTCAACCATATCAACCATGCATAACAAATAATTTTTCCAGAAGAAAAAAAAATTACCTTTTAATTTGCAAAAAGCTTAGGATAATCCATTCTAATCTTATCCTCTAACTCCCATGTGCAGTCATTAGGATCACTACTCCACTGGATCTTAACTAGTTTCAAGGTTTTGCTCCTTAATTTCTTTTCTTCCTTGGCTATAATCCCCACTGGTTCTTTTTCATAAACCAAGTCAGGATTTATTTGAATTTTGGTAGGCTTTTCCAAAATGTCTTCCTTATCATGTACCCATTTTCTAAGTTGGGACACATGAAAAACATTATGCATTGCTTTCATCTCCTCTGGTAGTTCTAATTTGTAAGCCAATGAACCAATTCTTTCCAGAATTTTATAGGGTCCAACATACCTTGGTGTAAGCTTACCTTGCTTGCCAAATCTCATGACTTTCTTCATAGGTGAAATCTTGATGAAAACAAAGTCTCCCACTTCATATTCCACTTGCTTTCTCTTCCTATCTGCAAATTTCTTTTGCCTATCTTGAGCTGCTGCTATTCTTTTTCTTATTAACCCAATTTTCTCTGTGGTTTCTTTAACATATTCAGGTCCAAGAATAGCCCTTTCTCCAGCCTCTACCCAGCATATAGGTGATAAACATGGCTTGCCATATAAGGCTTCAAATGGTGCCATCCCTATGGTGCTTTGGTAACTGTTATTGTAGGTGAATTCAGCTAGATGGAGGTGGTCTTCCCAGTTGCCTCCAAAGTCCAGTGTACATGCTCTCAACAAATCCTCTAAGACTTTGTTCACCACCTCAGTTTGACCATCTGATTGTGGATGGTAGGCAGTGCTTAAGCACAATTCACTCCCCATAGCCTCTTGAAAACTTTTCCAAAATCTTGAGGTGAAGATGGTATCCCTATCACTCACAATGGTTTTGGGTATGCCATGCAACCTTACTACCTCTTTCATGAATATTTGAGCCAATTTTGGAGCATTTCTTTCTGTTTTAACTGGGATAAAATGTGCTACCTTAGTTAGCCAATCCACTATTACCCATATACTTGTGTTTCCCTTCTTAGATCTAGGAAGACCATCTATGAAATCCATAGATATATCCTCCCACTTCCACTGTGGTATACTAAGGGGTTGCAATAGTCCTGATGGCCTTTGTGTCTCTGCCTTGACTTGTTGGCAAGTCATGCACCTTGCAACATATCTGGCCACATCTGACTTCATCCCCTTCCACCAAAGATTTCTTTTCAAATTTTGATACATCTTGGTGCTACCTGGGTGTATGGAGTACTTACTCCTATGGTACCCATTTAATATTTCCTCTTTCAATTCTATATTTTCTGGAACACATATCCTATTTTTATTCCTTAAATAACCATTTTTATCAATTTGATAATTTATTACTTCCTCCCCTTTTGATATGAGCATTTTCTTTTCCATCATGTTTAAGTCTTGTTCCTGCATTTGATGAGATCCTCTTCCTACCATGTTCTGCTAACTAAATTCTGGGTAAATGGTATTAGTATATTATGAGTGCTTCTATAATTTCTAATTTCTTATCTAAATTATTTCATCCAAAACAAACAGACATTATACATTTCTATAATACTTAACAATCAATGCAACCAAGTGCTCTGATACCAACTGAAATGACCCTCCTATTTCCACCCTAATTTCATAAGGATTTTTTTTTTTTTGCTAAGAGATGATATATAGATATATCATTCATTGCAAATATCTTTTCCAAGGTCATTTTCTTTTTCCAATAAACAAAATATATCCAGGATCAAAATAACTTACCAATATAAATATATCAGTGTATATCTAATAACATACACATACATATGAAGATGTATGTGATCTTCTTATCTAAGTTCAGAGTGTATACTTCATTTTTTTGTACAAGAACATTCTGTTTGATTTAGATTTTTAGCAATTCAGATAAATTATTGTATTCAGATTTTTGGCCATAATATCCACTAGAAACATGTACTTTAGTCTGTCATTAGGATTAAGAAATGATCAAGTAATAATCAGTGGTAAACAAGCTTTTAATATAGATGATTATGTTAAAGTCTGGATAATATCAAATTCAGTATAAAAGTAAGTGGATCCTAAGTGAACACAAGCAACATCTAGGCGTAATGGAAACGCGCCTAACTTATACATGAAAGGTCACGAGTTCGAGTGCTATGCTGGTCGGTTCAAACACAATTTTTGGTTTTTCTTTTTATTTTTCTCCTGTATGGTTGAAATCTGATACCTACCTATAATTGTGCATATATATTTGATTTTGCCTATAACCTAACATACAAAACAATTCTTTTTACATAACTATTTTTAAAACCCATTCCTACAACTGTTTTAAGAATTTAAATTTATATTTTTGCCCAATTTATCAACATGTACACAGGTATTTATGTACATGTCATTACCTTTGCCCAGTTTCCAGAAAACTGAGTGAAACAATTGCTAAATGTACTATGCTTTGAAATGCATCTATATTTTCAAGATACAGTCTATCATGATCAACCAATACTTCATTTAGTTGAGGCTGGTTAACTCATGAGTCTTGTATATGCTATACACTAGTTCAAAAACAAGGGAGATACCTTTCATTTCATTCTATCTGAAGCTTTTAGAAAAACATTTTACTTTTCCTAATTCAATTCAGAAATGAATTCAGATTTATTTACAAAGCATTTCAGTAAAAAGAAAATAAAATCCTTTAAGTTTACTTCTTGCTAAATCCAGATTTTAGTTCTAAAACTCAGTGCTCTGTTATGTCTCAAGGTTAACTAATACATAATATAAATTATACAAAACAGTAGCTCAACTACATGTGCATATTTCTCTTCCAAACATTCATATCAATAATTAAAATCATTTCATTGTTTCCCAGTCAGATTTTTCATTTGAGATTTTAAACCTTAGTGCATAACAATATATTTAACATGATACAACTAGTTCATCTAACCATAATAGAATTCATTACATGACTGGAAGTCTTAGAAACATAATATTTTTCCTGAATACATGCAGATATAATCAATTTAAACTCTTATTGAGACTAGCTAGCGTGTTCATTCACTCCTCCATAAAAGCCATAACTTCATTTTTACTTAGTGCCTGGGTTACCTGAAAGAACATAAGTGGCTGCCTCATTTTAAAATGAGACACCCCAGATGCCATGAGCAAACAAGGGTCAGATCTATGATCTGGTATGAATAACATCAATTCATTCATGATATTAAGCAATAGAGAATATAAGGGTACTAACTTGTTATTTAAGCAAATTTCTGCAATCAAATATTTTAACATAGTATAATTAAGTTGATTCAGGTATGATATATTCACTTATCATTCCTTCACTTGCATACATAATCATGCAAACATGATTATCTATTGGCATCAATTTCATTTACTGGAATCATCTTGGTTCCATACCATTCAACCTAAGAAATATCCACATTCCTATTTCTTCATTTACAGGTTGTAATATTCAATTTAAATCCCTGCCTCATCTGCTATTAAGGAATCACTGGGACACATTGCAATGAACTAATTCACATCATTGCACAAAGATCTCAGGGCTTAAACAAACCATGTGCCAACTTGCATACTTCAAATATGACAAGCATTCCAGCAGTCATCTTGGCCTTCCCTTCCCTAGTTTATTTACTAGTGTATTGTCTTAAATCCTAACATCAAATATGCTAAGTGAACATGTCACTGCAAGCATGGAAACATCCATAATTTCTTCTAGCATAATTTCCCCTCAGAAATAATCAGACAGTCATATCCTAAATGGGGTCAATATGTCTTGATCTTAGTAAATATAAGAACATTTTCAACTGTAAAAGAGGCATGGCATGTTATACTGATCTGCAAGCCTTTATGATTGATTCAGATTCAAGATCTGGTTCAATCATAATTTTAGCTTGTGGGTTTTTTTTTGATTAAGGGCTCAGCACTTAGAAAATTTCTATTGCACCCTTAACATTTTTCTTTTCAAGCCCCAGCACTTATACCTAGTATAATGCAGCTCCAATCATTTTTATAAGGTTTCCATGCCATAGATCTATAACAGTTGAGAGTATTCTCTATATAATTTTTAAGATCCTAAACTTTAACATTTATGAGTATAAATAAAACAGTATGATACTCATCCAAAGACAAATGTCTCAACCAATCAAAGATCATCAAAATCATCCATATTAAATCATATCAGATTTAAAATAAAACATCCAAAAAGCATTGATGAAATCATATACATCAAAACCAAAAATACATAAATGGCAATATAAAAAGTGGCTGCCTCAACTCAGGTCTTAATGCCATGAACTCAGTGAGATTACTCACCTAAATGTTTCTTCTTATTAATCCAGAAAATTCTTGTTTGAGTGTTTTCTCCTTCCTTTCAATATTTTCTTCTTCTTTTCTTATTTTTATGCAGCTCGGGGTAAAATAATTCTACTGGCTAAACTGCCTATTTATAAGCATTTTTCCTCTAGGGTTTTATTGAAACAGAATTCCATTTCTGTCCTGGCTTAGCATCATGCATTTTTCATTCATATTACCCCGGCCATATTAACCAATTTAAAGGCTGCATTTTCTTTCTTTTACTTTTTCAGAAAATGGCCACTCACTTAGTCATGTCAAAAGTGTGACTATTCTATTTATTTTAATTATTTCTGAAAATCCCCTTTGCTATTTTTGCCTACACAAGCATATTGACTTGTATCACATTTCATGTCATTTTAATGTTATGGTTTCACTTGCTAATATATATATATGTACTTTTCAGTATTTAAAAATGTATATTTGTATACATATCTTATCTAGGCTTATTTTAATTCCTCTTTTAAATTCAGAAACATATGCACCTATATGTATACAAGTTTACAAATATATATATATTATTTTCTTTTCTGGGTTTTAAATAAATTTGTTTACTGATCTAAAGTAAAACTTACTTTTCTTATTTTCTAAGATGACCCATAAAATCTCAGAAATCAAATAACCATGTTGCAAAATCATGTTTGTATTGCTCTTTAATTCTTGTTTTAAATCCAAGAAATCTGGAGTTCTTTCTTGTGCCATTTCAGTGTGCACGTGCACACATATACTTGCACACTATTTATTCCAGAAATTTCACCATATTTAAATCTAAATATTTCAAAATTAAATCATTTTACAAAAATGATTTTTCACAAAATTTTGGGGTATTACAGCTTTGTTCTGAACTTTGCGGGGTTCGGAATTATCTTGGGTATGGACTGGCTTAGGAAGTATGCGGCTAAGGTTGATTGTGAGAGGCTGGAGGTGACAGTCGAGAATGTGGAGGGGCGAAAGATTGTGATACGATGTAAGCATGAGGAAGGCGTCTTCATGAGCTTCATGTATTCGCTAGTTGTTCCACGGGATGGACTGTCTTTAGTGCCAATCGCAAATGGATTCGAGGATGTCTTTGACGAAGTCAAAGGGTTGCCGCCGCATAGAGAGATCGAGTTTCGTATAGATCTAGTTGAAGGAGCCAGACCTGTTGTGATGCCTCTTAGGCGGATGGCGCCTAGGGAACAGCAGGAGTTGAGGGTGCAAGTTGATGACCTTTTACAGAAAGGATTCATTCGGCGTAGTGTGTCCGAGTGGGGTGCACCAGTTGTGTTTGCAACCAAGGCAGATGGGTCGTTGAGATTGTGCGTCGATTATCGTGAGCTGAATAAGGTGACTAAGAAGAACAAGTATCCATTGCCGAGAATAGATGACTTGTTTGATCAGCTTCACGAAGCTAAGGTGTTTTCTCAGATGGATTTGGCAACGGGATTTCACCAGTTGAGAGTGGCTAAGGATAGTGTGCCGAAGACTGCTTTTAGGACACCATCCGGTTTCTTTGAGTGGCTGGTAATGCCGTTTGGATTGACTAACGCGCCAGCATATTTTGTGGATCTTATGAATAGAGTGTTCAGAGATCAGTTGAACAAGTTCGTACTTGTGTTCGTGGATGATATCCTGATTTATTCCAGAACGGAGGAAGAGCACAAGACGCACTTGCGTATGGTTTTGGAAATCTTGCGGAAACATCAGCTGAAGGCTAAGTTTTCGAAGTGTCACTTCTGGAAGAGTGAAGTGAGGTTCTTAGGCCATGTGATTTCTGGAAATGGAATAGCGGTTGATCCCCCTAAGGTGGCAGCAATCCAGGATTGGGTTAGACCTAAGAATGCATCTGATGTGAGAAGTTTTCTTGGATTAGCAGGATATTATCGACGGTTTATCAAAGACTTCTCCAAGGTAGCTGCACCGTTAACAGGATTGACGAAAAAGAACCAAGTGTTCAGTTGGGATGCTAAGTGTGAGCAAGCTTTCGGAATCCTGAAAGAGCGATTGACGAGTGCTCCTGTTTTGACTATTCCAAGTGGGAATGATGAGATGGTGGTTTACACCGACGCATGTGGTACTGGACTTGGAGCAGTGCTGATGCAGAAGGATAAAGTTGTTGCGTATGCCAGTCGACAACTGAAGCCGCATGAAAGGAATTACCCAACTCATGATTTGGAATTAGCGGCGATTGTATTTGCTCTGAAGATGTGGAGGCATTATCTGTTGGGAGTTCGATTCGAGTTGTTTACGGATCACAAGTCGTTGAAGTATCTTTTCTCCCAAAAGGATTTGAATCTTCTGCAGCAACGTTGGCTAGAGTTTTTGGCATCATATGATTTTGGTATAGCATATACTCCGGGAAAAGGTAACGCAGTGGCAGATGCGTTAAGTCGAAGACATGCAGGATTGGGAGCCATGTTTTCTGAATGGAAGAATCTCGAGTATTTAGCTGGATTTGACTTCAGGCCTAAATGCGAATTGGAACCTGAGATGTTGGCAAACTTATCAATAAGACCCACTCTTGTGGAAAGGATTGGTGAGAGCCAAAAGCGAGATGATAAGCTTGTCAAGATTATCCGTGAATTGGAATCTGGATTGGATCCAGAAAAGGATAAAGGATTCGAGGTCGACCGAGAGGGTTGGCTTCGGAAGCAAGGACGACTAGTTGTTCCCGATATAGATGAATTGAGGAGTGAAGTTCTGAAGGAAAGTCATCACTCGAAGTTGACAATTCATCCAGGTGGAAATAAGATGTATCGGGATATGAAGAGAACCTACTACTGGGAAGGTATGAAGAAGGATGTTGGAAATCTTATTTCTAAATGTATGAACTGCCAGTTGGTAAAAGCCGAACAGAAGAAGCCAAGTGGATTGCTTCAGCCATTAGAAGTTCCTACATGGAAGTGGGAACAAGTGTCGATGGATTTTATCGATGGATTGCCTAGAACCAGAACGGGAAATGAAGGGATTTGGGTCATTGTGGATCGTCTGACTAAGAGTGCACGATTCATTCCTGTTCGATCGACTAGGACTGCATCAAAGTTGGCTGAGTTGTATGTTAAGTGGATAGTTCGATTCCATGGTATTCCGAAGAGTATAGTGAGCGATCGAGACCCATTGTTCACTAGTGGATTTTGGAAGAGCTTCCAGGAAGTCTTGGGAACCAAGTTGTGTTTGAGTACAGCTTATCATCCCCAAACAGATGGTCAGACCGAGAGAGTCAACCGAGTTTTGGAAGATCTTCTCAGAGCATGTGTTTTGGACTTCGGAGGATCATGGGAAGATCACCTTCATTTGGTGGAGTTTGCGTACAACAACAGTTACCAGTCAAGCATTGGTATGGCACCGTATGAGGCATTGTATGGAAGACCGTGTAACTCTCCAACATGTTGGTTGGAAACTGGAGAAAAGCTGATGCTTGGGCCAGAGATGATTCGTCAGACTTCAGATTGTATAGAGATCATTCGGCAACGAATGAAGGCAGCCCAAGACCGTCAAAAGAGTTATGCTGATAAGCGTCGAAAGGATTTGGAATTCGACGCAGGAGATATGGTTTTTGTGAAGATTTCTCCACTAAAGAATGTTATTCGATTCGGGAAGAAAGGAAAATTGACTCCGAGATTTGTTGGACCATTCCCGATCATCGAGCGAATTGGAAAGCTCGCCTATAGGTTGGAGTTACCTGAGAAGATGTCGGGTGTGCACAATGTTTTTCATGTATCATATCTACGGAAGTATGTGCACGACTCGAATACAGTGGTTTCTGCTGATAGCTGTGAAGACTTCGAAGTTGATCCAGTCGATAGAAGACCTCGTAAGCCGCTTCGTGTTGTTGAAACCAACACGAAACAGCTTAGGAGGAAGGTAGTTAAGTTGCTCAAGATACAGTGGAGTGACGATGATAACGACTGTACGTGGGAGGTGGAAGAGAGGATGAAGGCAGCTCATCCTGAACTCTTCAAGGTATGGCCCTAAGGTGTCGTATCATCTAACAACATTGTAACTTGTTCTAAGTCTTAGAATTCTGTACGCTAAGCTAGAATTGGATGCATGGTTTGCTGATTGTTATGGTTGGTAGGCGTACAGAATAGTCTTCGATTGCTTTGTTTGTTTGGAATTTCGGGGGCGAAATTCCTAAGGGTGAGAGAATGTAACGACCCGTATTTTTAATGGATCGACAAGTTCGATAGAATTTGGAATTTTAGAGTTTTTGAGCCATTTCAGATTTTAGGCGAAAATGGCTAAGTCCTGAGTCGTGAACGACTTAGTGTAAGTCGTGAGTCGTATACGACTTAGGGGATAGGAGCGACTCAGGGATTTGGCTAGTTAAGGGTGTAAGGATAAGTCGTTTGAACGACTTAAGGGCTAGGCGCGACTTAAGGACTGGGCGAGATAAGGCTTAAGTTGTAACAGTTAAGTCGTGACCGAGTTAAGGTGATGAGTCGTACCCAAGTTATCTGATGAGTCGTACCCAAGTTATCTGATGAGTCGTACCCAAGTTATCTGATGAGTCGTATCCTGGTTATCTGATGAGTCGTCTGACCAGTTGAGTCGTAACCCCAGCTATTTGTTAAGTCGTGACCGACTCAGTAGTTGGCTGCTAGGTTATAAGTCGTAGGATAGTGGAATTTGATAAGTCGTAGACGACTTAGTAGTTGAGTCGTATATACAGTTAAGTCGTAGACGAGTATCCCAGTAGCCTAGCTAAGTCGTGAGGTTGATAAGTCGTAGCCGAGTTAACTGTTAAGTCGTAAGGGATCTGGGTTTTGTTGAGTCGTAGGCAGATGTGTGTTAAGTCGCTAAGGGTAGTCTGGTTAGATCGTAGAAGCCAGAAGTCGTTGAGTCGTAGGGCTTTGAGTCATAAGTCGTAAACGACTCATGGAGGCAGACGAGATAGGGATTTCAGCTATAAATAGGAGAGTTTCTCTTCATTTTTGGGATCCGGATTTTGAAGTGACGAAGTGCTGCCATTTTGAGAGCTCGACTTCTACACTTCTTCACTTCTTTTCTCCACTCTAATCTAGTGCTTCCTTCCATCCAAATCAAAGATCAAGATTGAAGATTCAAGAGCTAAAGTTGAATATCTTCATCTTTTCAAGAGAGATTTCTTTGTTTGAAGCGGATTCGTGATAGATCAAGCTTCATCCTTCGCTGTACAGATCTGAAGCGTGTTGATTTGGGTTTGTTTTGGTGATTTGGTGAGTGGTGATTATCTCTCACACGGATCCAAAGGAGTATATCGGATTGTTGGCTCGATTTGGTGTTAAAATAGAGATTTCCATGCATTTTCTTCATCCAAAGTGTAGATCCATATAGATCCATTGTTCATGATGATGTTACATCCATTTTATCATATGTTAACCTATGCAAGTTCATTCATCAAGTTTGTAGAGATATAATCCATGTTTTCATGCTTATTGGACTTTCAACTCTTTAATTACGAAAATGCCATTATTGTTATAATTGTCTACTTAGATCATTTTTGAATGCTTGATTGCTTGGATTGATGTTTGATTTGATTGATTGTTATGAACTAGATGATTGATGATTAGATCTAGATCGAAGATGATTCAAAAGCTAAGGGAAAGGCTCTTGAATTGGAAAAGCTGCTCGTGGCATATGTAGCGGGATGATGAAGCTCTTATGCATAGATTTGATGATGTGATGTTGAGATGAGGCTTCGCGAGGATGTGATGAAGCGAGGCAATCATGTGATGAAGACTTGGTCTAATCCAGACGGGATCATTCCAAGCATGTTGATAACTCGGTGATATGATTCGAGTTGAGGATAATGAATGGATGTGAGAATAGTCGTCGAGGAGGATGACTAGGAGGCTTGGATAGCATCGTTGTTGAAGGTTCTAGCATGCTCTAAGCAAGAGTACGTTTGGGTGGATTCGATAGTCCCAACGACCAACTGTTGAAGGTCGAGTACTCTGGGCAGATTCGATAGTCCTAGGCACGGGTTGCGACGACGTGCGGGAGTTATGTCTAGAACTGGGGTTTCCATTAGCCCTTGACGGACGGCTGAAAGAATGTGCCGGTCATTCAATTGACGGTGATATCGAAGCAATGATAACAGTGATAGCCAGAGTCATGGATGTTTGGTTGTATCGTCATTCGGACTCAAGAGCGGTATTTTCTGGGTGCTTATCTGATTTAGGCCTTGGTACTTGGAAAACATCGCCCTTGACTCGAGTGATAGTAGCTTTACTTTAAATTGTATGCTCTGCTATGTTTGCTTCTGCTTAGTGTGTGTCTGGGGGCTATCACTGTAGAATGAGGTTGGAGTGGGAGGGTTGTATTCCTATTCCTTTTCCTTTATGCTCTTTTGGTATGTTGTTAGTTAATTTACTGCTCACTAAGACTGTTGTCTGACTCAAGGCTTTATGTTTTTAATTCTTATTGCCTTGGGCTGTTCGTCCATTTTGGGACGGGCAGACTAGGTAGCAGGTGACAGGTGCTGTTCTCTTCTCACGATGCTGATATCGAAGACGAGCTTGAGGGTTGCATATTATCTTCTTATTATATGTACTGGATATTCCGCTGTTTTGTATTCTCTGAGAGATATGTAGTGAGGCTTGATGTATTGACTATTTGGATGCTTGTATTCAACTATTATGAAGTTTTATATGATGTTGTTCTGTAAAGCTTCACTATACATATGTTCTATTGTATTTTGTCCATGCGCTGTGAGTAATACGATAGATTCTGTTGCTTTAATTTACCTTGACAATCGTCCATGGTCGCCTGGCACACTTTACAGCGCACTGCTAGATTCGGTGCAGGGGTCATGGGCGGTCGTCACATAATTAATGAAAAGTAAACAGAGAAATGAAAAGAGAAAGGAAGGAGAAAGAAAGTGTAACGATCCCGGATTTTTATATATATTTTAACTGATAATTAATTTAATTTTTGAATAAAAATTGGGAAATTTAATTGATAAATTGATTCGAGTTTCCCCGAATTCAAATAGAATATATGTTAAATCATTTAAATTTAAAAATTGTATATATATGTGAATGTATATAGTTATGCCTATATAAGTAGATTTTAAATTATAAAATTTTATTGAATCTGAATTTAAATCTTAATAAATGGTTGAAAATAAATTATAACAATATAAATCATAACGACATGTTAAAAATAGAATCCATTTATATTGCAAATCAAAAGAAAGAAATATACATTCATGTTTTCAAAACATATGCATAGATAAGTATGCAAGCTAGAAACAAACACATATGTATACCAATTAGCTTGCAAAGGAAGATATAGCAAGTAGATAAATATATATATTTTGTACAAGTCAATTAATGCTCAGCCTAAAGAAGAAAAAATCTCTGATCAGTTGTACAAACATATTTTTATCGCCTGTACAACAATTTTCTTTTATCAGCCTTTTCAATTCAGTCTCGTTCATTCTAGGCTGTGCAAATCTGAAGTAAATAACATCATTTAAACTTAAACCAAGCTTCAACTTTAACAACCATTAAATTCATACAAACCAGAGATCAAGAAGACTTCAGCTTGCAAATTTTCAAGCCTGTTTCAATAGAAGTGCTATGTTCACTTCTGGAAATCAAGGTGAGTAAACCCCTTCTTTTAAGATCTTACACTTGTATATCTTGATTGTTTGGGCTTGAAACTTGAAATATGCCATGATTTCTGTTTGTTCAGTTGTTAAGTATGCATATATATATATATATATATATATAGACATAGGAATGACTGTGTATGATTTAGTTGTTACTCTGTTTTAATAACAGGCTTGATCATCTAATATAAATTCATATCTCCTTTTACAATCAGAATTAAGCTATGATATTTGAATGAAAAATGATTGTTATAATGTAGTATTAATTATGAAAATGATTTCGATATTTTATAGTAAGTAATCATTTCAAAAAATTTAAATTTACAATGATAATCTAAACTTTGTTCAAAATCATGCATCTGGATTTCAAATTCTAATTACATAAATGGATTCGTATTTCAAATTCATGATTTTTAATAATAAATTCACGAATTTTAAGTTGGGAAATCTCAAGCATTCGCGAGTTGAACAGAAAACTTGTTTTGGGCAAATTCCGATGATCGGTGTAATAAGGGTTGTCGAGTTTGGGCATGTAGCTGGTTGGTGTATCGTAGATCACCGGAAAAATGGTGGAAGGGTTTATTGGTGTTGGTGGCGACGACGCGACTCGATTTTAGGGTTAACCCTAAGTTTAGAGAGGATCGGGATTTGATTAACTGTGACGTCGACGAAGCATTTACAGCGATCGCACCGAGGGGGATGGTTGCATGGGAGGTTTGCGGTGATGTGGCCGGAGTTTCAGGTGGTATAGTAGTCGGCGTCGTGGGTTCGATGGGTTTTCAAGCAAGGCTGTGGTTCTAGGAATGGCTCGAGTTCCTTGATTTTGACATTGTGTTTATGATCCAGATTGGAAGGTTGAAGCGGGGTAATAAGATGATCAACGACTTGGGAGCATCGTCGGCAAGGTGGCAGTGACGCCCAGATCATCGTGCACGTACATGTGCACATTGGTTTTGTCTGGTCTGTGTTGTTAATTTGGGGAAGAAGAAGTAGTTCGAAGGGTTACTCGAGAATAATGTCGGGAAGAATGGGTTTTGGCTCGAGTAGTTACGAGAGTTAAAAATTTACCAGGTTTTAAAACTTTAAATTTTTAAACTAAGCTTAAAAAGAAAAAAAAGAAAAAAAAAACTTAGGAATTTGCTGTCTTCACTTAGGTAGCTGCTCGGGTAAATCATGGAGGTGACTCGGGTTTAGATATGTACTAGTCTTGAAATTTAAAATTAACAAGATTTTATTAGATCGAGTTTAAATAATTTCTTGTTCAAATTCTTTTAAATATAATAAACGTTTATTTTGGTTTTTGGAATTGTTTACAGATTTAAAGTAAATATTTTTAAATTTATTAAATTTAAGGTATTTTATTTTATATCTATTATTTAAATTTAGATTCCTTTAAGTAAGTTTAAATGATGTAATGGAATAACTTTAAGGAACTTAAAGGGTTAAGTTGAATTTATTTGTTATAGGAAATTTATTATTTGAAGTTAATTACTTAATGAAAGTAATTAATATAGAATTAATACATAATTCAAGTTTAATCAATCAAGTAATTAATAAAATTGTTAATTAAAAGTAATTACTTAGTGAAAGTAATTAAGAATGGATAATTATTAATTAAACGTTAATTAATTTAAGAATAATTAATTAATGTGGTTAATTAATTAGGCTAATTAATTTAAGATTAATTAATTAAAGGTTAATTAGTTAAAGTTATTATGAAATGATTATTAATTAAAGGGTAATTAATAATTAATTAAAGGATAATTAATTAAATGTTTTGTAATTAATTAATTCTTAATTAACCATGACTAGAAGTTATTCATAGGTAAATGATTCTGGATTAGATTAATCAGATATCTTAATTGGTTTACTTATGGATGACTGTATCCTATTGAATGTTGTGAATTGCTTAATATTCTCTACTGTGCGATGCTTTGTGATGTAAATTATTTGAATTCAAGCTGTGATGAATGTAATTTGTTTTATCTATGACGAATGTATATTATTTGTGAATGAAAGATAAGCGTTATAGTTTATACCGCTTATCAACTATATTTCTGTATTCTGATCTGTGATGATTGAATGATGTTGCACTATTGTGTGAATCCCTGGACTACACCATACACACACAAATATGGATTTCACGTGGAAATCAGTTTAGTCGCAGATTTTGAACAATTTTTGAGTTCAAAATAGTTTTGGAAATTGGAATTGAGTACTTTTGAAATAAGTTTCAAAAATAAAAGTTATTTTAAATAACTTAATAGAATTTGAAATTCAAATAATTTGATTTAAATTTGAATTCAATATTGGAAATTGAATTCAATAACTTGGGATTTTGGGTCTAAAAGATTGTACAAGTTATAAAAGGTGTTTATCTGGGTTTTTAACCATTTAAAAGTATGGTTTTGGAAATTTAAGAAATTTAAATCCAAGTTTATACTTGAATAGCTTTAACCTATGTAAATTGTAATTAGTTTTCCAGAATGAAAACTAATTGTTTCAAAGGATAAAAGCTCTCATATAAGAAATGAATTTCCAATTTGAATTAAAGGAATTTCAAGTTTGGATTGAAGATGGTTTCCCAAGTTATGAATAAATCTTTGGAAATGATTTTGAAGGTTATAAGTTAAATCTTTAATATAAAGATTGGATGAGTTAATCCAAATTGAAATGGAAATTGATTTGGAAAATCTAAATGTATCTTTGTGAAACTGGGTGAACTTTGTGAAATGAATCTTTTTGTGTAAAAGATTAAAATGGTAATTTGTTTAAACCATTTGAAAGAAAAGTTTTGGGTAATAAGTTGTGACTTAACTAAAATCCCAATATCCATATGTTTTAAATATTACGCTCATTATTCGGTTTAGCCGGGAGAGGACTTTGTGTCATATAACCCATTCCGAATAGTGATACGACGTAAATGGATAGCATTTGAAGACCGGTGTTGAAGACTGGATATTTGGGAGAACGATAAGATAACCTATCGATTGTCTCTGCATTGAGTAGCTACGGTATAGAGATTTCCTAAGTGATGGGAAGTCCGATCGGGATTGCGAGTACCCGGATTACAAGGGCTTCTTTGGAAGTGCCTTCGGTTCTGTTCGAACCCGGAACAGACTTGTATGGCCGTATGTCTGACATTGCACTTTGAGATATAAAGCTGATTTCTTTCAAATACATTTCTGTTTGGTGGCGGATATTTATTCTCTTATCTTAACACCCTTCTCTGAGACATACGAGCTCAGAGGTTATGTAGTTGAAGGTTATCTGTAACGACCCGCCATTTTGGACCATTCGCATCCATTATAAGTGTATAGGTAGACACTCATGCCGGAGTTGAATTGCTCAAAATACCGCGTTGTTAATTTAAATTTGGCAAAACTGAACATATACGGTAAATAAATAATCACAGATCACAGACACAGAGTAATAAGTGCAGCGGAAATAAAAGAGATAGTAGTTCATGAAGCTACTATATGAATATATAAAATACATCAGAGTTTACAACAGAAGAGTAATACGATACATCAGAGTTAAACCAGATACAACGGAAGAGTAACACGATACATCATATACAAATCAGAATACATCACTGGAATCATCGAATATCTGAAAGCAGAATAGATGGCAGGACCTCCAAGCGAAGCTCCAACTCCAAAGGTGAGTCTCGAAAGCTGAACTACTCAGTCTGACCCGAGCGTAAAGCAAAAACACAAGACACTCGAGTCAGGATTAACATTCTTATATTAATAAATCCAACTCAAGTGAAATAGCAATTGAAATACAAGTAACTCAAAGGATGTTTGGAATAACCATCCTTTAAGGATCCGTTAAACTATCTACTATGTAGTAGTGTATGATAAGTAGATAATGTCTATCAGTAATATAAGAAGATATCAAAATAGCGTTAAGTCATGGCCCATTCCACCCTTAACACATTTTTATTCCCAAAAGCACATACAAGACCGTAGTTTCCCCAAAACCGGAAGTCACCAGAGGGCAATCCATATACTAAAGGTACAAATCAAAATCGTAGTGGTCTCGCATAAATGGAATACAAGTATGACAAGGCACATGAGGCAATACCCAAGGTAGTGATACTACCGTTCGCCTGATCCGGACTGGTGAGAACGCAACGCCGCAGCGCCCGCAACACCGTGAAACAACACTCCCAAAATCAAGGGTGCACCAATCGACAACAAGTATAAGTAGTTCGAAGAAGTGTGTCCACTTGAGGTAGCTAATCCTCCATTGGCCCGGCACAGCTCCTGTTTTAGTCATTTCCAATTTGACACAAGTGTCAAGGTTATCCATCATCGTTCTCTTTCTTCAGTCAACACGTACATCATTCCAACCACTTC
This sequence comes from Allium fistulosum, assembly GCA_030737815.1. Taxonomy (NCBI): domain Eukaryota; kingdom Viridiplantae; phylum Streptophyta; class Magnoliopsida; order Asparagales; family Amaryllidaceae; genus Allium; species Allium fistulosum. The sequence continues at coordinate 1,326,991,309 of CM060904.1, forward strand.
ATTCTGGATCATCACTCCGCGCATAGTTATTAAAGTGGTTTCGGTTCAGATAGAGAGTATATCCATTACCGATCCCGGTCTCTTTAATAACTTTCGTAATTATTACACCGATTGGTTGTTTAATGTATTTCAAAACCAAATCAATTCAATTTCAAATAGAATTCGTAAACCAACATTTCATTTGTCTTTCAAAAACCAATTTCCAAAATTTACGTTTCAAAACTTCCAATTTCAAAATCTTATAATTCAATTTCAATCTCTATTTAAAAGTAATTCAAATATTGATTCAAATTCGTATATAAGTTTCATCCCGAAATCATTTAAATAAATTTTATTTAACATTCAAATCAATTTAAACTCATTTATCGATTTCATTCAATATTCGTTAAGTAAATTTATCATTCAAATCAATTCTATTTAATTTCCAATTCATTAAATCCATTATTTAAATTCAACTTCCTTAAATCAAAACTTACAATTTTGAATTAAATTAAATTCGTCAAATCAATTCTTTCAATTACAAGTCTTACATTAATTCCAAAATGTCACAGTTTCATTTCTTGTTAAAGAAAATCCATTTCACTTATTTACTTTCTTAAATAATTTTCCGAAAACTTAATTAATAAAGAATCTCAATTTCAATTATTTACGAAGTAAAATTCACTTATTCAAAAGTTCAATTTCTCTTATTAAAGAATTCAATTCAATTTAATCATTAAATAATTCAATCTTATTTAATTATTAAATAATTCAAACTTAATTATTAAATAATTTCAAAGTTTAATAATTTCAAACTTAATTATAATTTCAAACTTAATTATTAAATCATTTCAAATTTTAATTCAATCATTTCTCAAATTAAACAACCTTCTTTCATCAATTACATCGTTAATATTTTGTTTCAGATTATTAAATATTAACATTTTCCTTTCATTAAAAATTCAAATTTCAACTTCATTTCAAAACCATATTTTTATCCAAATAAAATCTTCGTTTTATTTTTAAATCAAATTATTGACCAATCGGTTTTTATTTAATTTCTATATCTAAAGTCAAAGTTTAATTTGGGTATTTATCATTTCAACCCGATTCCAATTCAATTCAAAATCAAAGCATAACAAAGGGAACTTGCAGTGTGATAACTGGGATGATGTCAAAGTAAATAAACAAGCAATAACAACAATCAATATCAATCCAATAACCAATTCAAATAATCCCGAAATAACCGTATTAATTCGCATTGTTATTTGTACGAATTAATATAATTATTTCTAGAATCTACACTATCATTTCATGTAGATTAAAGATTATTACATTACGGTTTTCACTTGTCATCCATTTACAATTTCATACATCATCAATTTAACAACATACATTCAATGGTTCAAAATGTAATTAAACAAATCATACGTGTCAATAAATTCAACAGTTAAAGGGGTCATATTATATAAGTGTCAGTTAATCAAATTTAACATTTAATTATCCTATATCAAGTTCAATTTCATACTGTTTATCCTTTTTAACATTAACAATTTAACGTCCAATATAAACATCAACAATCAATCAATTTCAGCCAAACTGTATTATCATTGCATACATAATTAACAGATAAAGGTGTCAGATGTCACAAGTGAACTGATACAGGTAATAACGGTGTAAATATCTAACAGCAACATATTTCAATTGTCGTTTCAATTGAAATCAAATTTAATAAATAAAAGAACGTTAATCGTGAGTGAGTGCTCACCTTTCGAGGCTAGAGAGATTCGACGAATGAAACGAGTTACAAATCCAAGCACGGTCGAACAAAGCACGATGAACACGAGTTCCACGATCGAAGCTGATAAATAAGGGATTGATAAAATCAAATCAGAACATGATCGATGAAGAACAAATCGAATCAGTTATATGAGTGGATTGATATAGATACAACATATAAAATTATATAATCATATTCAAATTTCAAACACTTATTAAATTAAATATATATATATATACACATACATCAAATCAAACATATATTTGAAATAAGATATATATACGTATAGCAATATTTTCATGAAATCAACATTAACAATTTATTAAAATATGTATAAAACTTAATAAAAATAGAAAGATTTAAAAATCTATGAATAATGCATTATATCACTTATTTATAGATACACTTATTATACCCTTCCCATCAAAGTTTATTATAAAACCAATATACATAACAAACAACAAATGCCACTATCAACTTTCATTTATTACACACATAACCTAACCTTATATATGTAGTAACCTTATAAAAATATATTATACTCATCAACAATTTTATTACTGCAGATGCTAGTATGCATATGCAGGTGAATGACAATACATCCTACACTACCCTATATCTAACCTACATATCGTATACAATTCTTTTTTTTTCTTTTTCTCAAAACAATGGTATATATAAACAAGGAGATCAAGGAAAGAGGAGAATAAGCAGACGGACCACTGATCTGATTGATAATACAACCCAATTTAATGTTACTATGTCTATGACTCTCTAGGGTAATCAACATCTCACTATAATGTACACATCTCATCTCCACCAAATAGCGTGGAGTATATATTTAACAATTTGCAAATATATACAAACCAACTTTCTATATTACTGCATATATAAACTCACAGTATCTACTTAAGATTATTGATATAAATCCAAACAAACTATAATACATAATATATATATATATAAGTATATATACATACCTATATATCAACATATCCAGGGTAGGAGAACGAATGGGGCAGACGGCGAATGGTGGAGCTTGAATCGGCTAAAGAAAAGAGAGGCCGAGACAAAGGAAGGGCAGGGCGTTCGAGCTGAGAACGGCTGCTGGTGGAGGAAAGTGAAGGACGCGGGTAGGCGGAGGCTGCGCGTTGCACTTTGGGTCCGGCGGCAAGGCCGAATGTGGCGCAGGTGGAGGCGAGTGAAGGAGGGAGAGGAAGGAGAAGGGAATAGGCTTGTTGGCTCGGCGTTGGGTCGGAGGTGAGATAGCGGGCGGAGGCTGGTGTGGGGAAGGAGAAGAGGGCGGCGGGATGTGTTATGCATGGAGGCAGAGAGACAAGATTGGGTTCGGTCTGGGTGGAGGGGTGGAAGGTGCTGGTGGGTTGTGAGGGTGGAGGCCGAACGGGAGAGTGGGTGGTAGGGAAATGGACTCGGTCGGTCATTGTAATGGAAGAGATGGTTTGTAGAAAAAAAGAGAGAAGCCAAGCTACAGCAAAATGTATAGGCATTGCAAACGTTTCAAAATAAACTTTGAACCAGAGAAAATGAATGTCCCAAAAGGTATTTAGTCATAGGGAATGGAGAAGGTCACGCACAAAATTCAGAGATGGTAAATGCAGATGACCGTTGGAATTATACAGTGGAAAATTTGAATGGTCACTGAAAGCCGAAGCTAAGATTTCGGAACCGATTCAGAAATCGTTTCCGTAGATTTCGCAGTCTACCGTACTCCGAAACACACAGACGAATATGCTGCAGAGATCAGCACGACGAGACGGTCAAAATGGTATAAAAATATCAGTGGTACGATTGAATAAAAAAAAATTCGAATTTTCCTGCTGGGGGAAAATGCAAGAAAAACACTGAAAAATAAGATCGACGGAACCAAAGATGTCCGAATTTGGAAAAATGACAAACTGACATCTTGCTCAGAAGATGGTTTAGAATTTTTCTATGTAAAAATATTTAGGTTTCGGAAACATTTTATTTCCATCGCTTTTTAACTGATTAAATTGAAGTAAATTTACGCGCGAAATAAACTTCCGTATTTTCGGACGAAAATTTACCAGTTGCTATGTTTAACTAGACGCATTCCAAATATCAAATTTATATTTCAAAATTTTGTCGTTTACAATTTTCACAAAATTTCAACTAATTACGTTATTAAAACAGTTGAAATTTACGGGTCGTTACATTATCAGTGATATACTCCCAATTTGGTAGTGTGGCATGCTAAGTGTTGCTGATCATTTGTTGATCAAAGCATGGCTTTTGTAAAAAGCGTAGCTTTGTGGACGAGACCTCATCGGACCTCACAAACCGATAATGGTCGAAACAGGAAAGATGCGGCAAGGTTTCAGGGGTAGCTCCCCTAGAGTATGTCCATTCCTTCTGGAAAAAGGTGGTATCATGGTATGGAGTCCAGATATTTACCTGTGTGGTTGCTCCAATCTCATTTACTGTGTGATTGTTGCTGTGTGATCGAGGCCTCAGATAAAGGTCGCAAACGATCGGGGGTGGCATATCTCAGGTTTACTACCCGGGAAGGGGGTAACCGGCCTTGTTTTGGCAGAGCAGTTGTATCTCGGGGCGTCCCTCCAGAGGCGTTCCTATGTGGCATAGGAAGTTCCTTAGCCTGACCATTTGTTGGAAAAATTCAAAGAAACAATACGAACCTTGTACGGTTTTAGTTGTAGAACCTGCCATTTAAAATGGCAGCTATAGCATGCATAATATAATGGTACCTATGCTGGCTAAGATTGATATTATATTTTCGAAAGGTTTTCTACACTATGCACTAGTAATAATATCAATCAAATATTTTTCTCGTATCAAGCATGTTTGACTATCATAAGGAGAAATCTCCTCCAAGTGTGCGATTGCATTGTGTGTGTGCTGGGAGGCCTTATGGTAGTTTCATTTTCCAAAAAGCATTGCGGATTTCAATGTTTAAAATTCTTTTGTTGTTTGTTTTAAAGATAAACTATTTTTGTTACTCATACCAGTCCCATGACTGACTCGAAGTTTATTGTTCCCTTCCTAAACTCTGGGTGCCTACAATTTTCCATACGGGCAGTCTAGAGTTGGGTCTTTTAGATAGTCATGTTTAGTAAGATTATCGGGAGCTAGTTCAGTTTGGAGTTCACTCACTGACTCACCTTGCTTACTTTTGTGAACGTGATGGTGGTTAGAGCTTGATGTTGGAGTGGTTGGACTCGTGCTCTTTTTCAGATTATTTGGAGTATCACTTCTGTTGTTTCCGCTGTAACATTATTATTTGTCTCTGATATTCTTGTATCGTATAGATATCATTGTTGTATATTATATTCTGGATAATGTATTCATTGGAGTTGTATATGATATCATTCATTTCTTTCTTCCGCTGTGTTGTTATACTTACTGTGTTATAAGCTCCGGCGAGCCAGATTCGGTGTTTGAATCTGCGGCATTCGAGTACAAGTGAAGTACGGGTGCCGATTTTCGAAGGCCAAGTCAGGATCGTTTCAGAAAGGAAAGAAAAGAATGAAAGAGGAATTTTTTGGGAGAAGAAGCAAATGTTTTGTTCTACATATACATTTCATGGTTGATGTGTAAATTTAGAGAGAAAAATAATGAAAATGAAAATAAGTCCCTATGTGTTGTGTTCAAGCATGTATATATAGGCAAAAATATGAGAAACCAAATAATTAAGTTTTATAAAACAAGTTTCCACAAAACAAGGGACAAAAATAGGCAGGGGACAAGAAAACATAAGTGCGTGTGTGTTTTTGTGTCAATATATGTATTATTTTAAAAGTTTTAGGGTACCCTACTATTCAAAATTACGTTCGCGTATGAGCCGCGAACGATAAAACTAAAAATACGATCGCACACAACAATGTGACACGATTCCAAAACAACATAAAATCACTGTTATCTAATACCCTTAAATTTCAAAAATGCCAACGTTTGATACAAAAAGTATCAAATGAAAATTTAATTATTTTTCAAATTAAAAATTATGGAAATATCCTATAAAGTAAATTAAAAATACATCAACAAAAATCAGGTTTTAATTTAGAAAATATATATTATTATAATTTAATTAAAATCCGAATATATTATTTTGGCAAAGCCAGTCGGCTTTAGAGTGATCCGTGCCACTATGAATATAAATAAAGAACATGTGTTCTGTACATGCACAGAACAACTAAAATCTGGTTTTATAGTGGCCAGACCACTTAGTACAAGAATAAAGAGAAAAGAACAGGAGCTAGTCATACAAACCAGACTACTCGGAAGGGCATAAGCCTCCCTTGTCATGGCTGATATCAACATCGGTACCAGGACCTATGATATGCTGAACTGCAGAAAAATACGAAGCCAGATTCAGATCAAAAGACCTTGAGAGAGGTGAGTAGAGATAAATTTGGTCCCAAATAAATTAAATATTCATATTCGATGACTGATGTGCACGTAAATGTGCATATTTTTACCACCATATTTAATCTATTTAAACTAAATAAATGATCATATCGGGCATTTTAACTTGTTTAAATCAAAATTCATATTATTTTCAAATCGTCACATATTCATCTTCATCCAAGGGCAAAATGGTCATTTTTGTGCATATATTAGTTTGAGAAAATTTAATTGGAAATTTCTATATTATTTTATAGGAATTTGGCTTCATATACAAGTGGGTTCATGAAGATGTATGCATGCACAAGAGTGAAGATAAAGAAATGAAGATGGAAATAATTCAAAGGCATGATAATGGAGGACCCCACCTACCCACCTACCTTAATGTACAAATTAGAGGCTAATGCATATGCTTATGGAATTAATGACTTCATGTACACTTAAATGATGATTAGTAGAAGCTAATGATTACTTGGCCTCCACACTTTCTCAAGGGTATTTTGGGCATTCCCCAAAAATATGAATTAGGGTTTCATACATGTATAAAAACCCCTTATGTTTCATGTAACCCTCTCCCTCTTAGTTAGTTTTTAGCTTAGAAAATAAATCAAAGGTCTCTTTCTTTTCATGGCTACTTAGCCATTTCTTCTCTTATGTAATTCCTTTTTTTTTCTTTATGCAATTTAATACATGTTCCTTTTCTTTTCTTGTTTATTTCCTTTCATGTTGTAGTGTAGATTTGTTTATTTATGCAAGTAGTGTAGATTTTCTTTTATGCAATTAGAATAGTTTTCCTTTCATTTTGCTCTCTTTTTCCTCTTGTTAGTTTCATGTTGCTTTCTACATTTGTTCATATGATAACAAATATGAGAGGCTAATCCCTACAATTTGGGGTAATGAAGCTCTCTAGTATGTAGATGCAACATTTTGATGTTTATGCTCACTTTTTGTGCTTAATGAATCATTTGAAGTGGTTTAACTTGTTGTTTTTGATGTGAATTTGATAGCCTATATTGTTGACACCAAATAGGCTATGCTTAAACAATCACAAACAATGATTACCTCTTCATCTACATATGATGATGGTAATGAAGTGATTGTTGAAATTAAAATTTGATGGCCTATATTTCTAAACAATAGTTAATAGGCCATGCTTAAAATAGATTTTGCTTTCAACTTTGTTGTCATATTTCATGAGAGTTAAATGTGTATTAGTGGTTGTGTTATAGTTTGATGGTTTATATTGTGCTAATTAATAGCACAAATATACCATACTTATGATAAGCACATCAACTAATTACACTAATGACAAGAAAAGAGAGACCATAACTTCATTTTGTTGATTTATGTGTTCTAGAGAGTGGAAATTGCCTCTAAATTGCCTTCACACTCTCATATTTTTATCACTTTCTTTTTTGTTAGTTTCTACATTTTTAGCTAATCACACTTTCAACTTTGGTTAATTTGATTAAATAAAGATTTAAAATCAACAATTCCCTACGGATCGACCCGTATTCGCCATGTACTACAAGTGTACGCCGTGCGCTTGCGGTAAATTTTATTTCTAAATTCGTTCGATGGTTTTCTAAACCGATAAAAATTCCATCGTCGAACAATAACCCAAAAATACGGGTCGTTACAAATAAAAAAAATAACTGGGTTTTGGAAATATTTGAGGTCCATTCCCTTCATTTTATATCCTACCAAATAAGATAATGAGAGGATGATTTTGAATTTGAAATGAAGGGGCTAAGGCATAATTGAAGGAACGTAAATCACTTCTATTTTTAATTATCTTTTATTGCCTCTATAATGTGATTTATTCATTCAATCATTTTCTTTTCCTCCCTCTTCAACTCACAACAAAAATTTCAATAGCCTGTAGGGCATAAAAAGTCCAAAATCGAAAATCAAATAAAATCAAAACAAAAATTGGTTCTTATCTCTTGATTCATGCAAAATCTTGAGATCGATTCAACCGAGTCTAGGAGCGTCGATTCTTTATTCAACGTGTGACTTTTTGAAAACATCCTAAGTATTTTTAATTTGTGTTTCTCATGTTAACCCAATTGAATTCTATATTATTCATCTTGCCTTTTTATTGTTCATCTTATAACATCTAATTCAAGTCCCTATTTGCCCATCTAAATTAAAAATATGTTTATTGCGTTGTTTCTGATTCAGATCCACCTCTGTTTTTATCTCCATTTACTGTATGTCCATCATGATTCAGATAATTTATATACTCTATCTCCTCTGATATTTGGTAGTTGTTCTCTGTATTATTTTGATGTGAATATTCTTATCACGAATTTACAAATGCCCAAGCTGTCTAAATCCTTATTGTTTTTCCTTTTTGTAATTTTGAAGAAGAAAATACTATTTTTGTTTGGAGCCATTTTTATATTTTTTATTATATACACTTCAATCATTTATATTTGCCTTGAATGCCAATTTGTTTTGTCACACTGCCGATGTTTTGAATACAGTTGTTTTGAGCATTGTTTAAAAAAAAGGATTTATTTTGAATTCATGAGTGGACTTTTATGTAAAATACAACAATTTTATTTCCTTTTTAAATTAAAAAGTATTTTGTAAAATTCAATATATCTACTATTTCCCTTCTAGATTAAATGTTTGTTTCAAAATTGTTGCCTTTAAGCTCTAACAAATCCATACACATATAATACAAATTACACATTTACATAATAAGTTGATTTAAGATCTAAAACATCACACACTATTTTTTATATATGGAAACGTATACGTGTTGCCCCACTTCAAATTTATGAGATGGATTTTATGCAATAATGTAATTCTTGATTTTAAATCCTTCCTTAATTGAAAGTAAATTCATTAATGTTAATTTTAGATTTCAAATTATATAAATTTACCAAATGTAATTTCAATATACGTATATACATATAGACATATATATTCATAGTATAGTAGATCTTTTATTATGTATGTTTTTCAATTCAAAACTCGGGACAACAAAGGCATATGAAAAGAGAAAATGGGCCCGTTGCTATGTAAATTCCAACACTTATGTACGATCACATTAACTATGCACACTACTTATTTATAGCACATGCACTTCATATAAACAAGTGTATTCGATATTTATGGCCGTTATAGAATAACTTTACTTTTTCGAAGAGTTATAATGGTATAAGGCAAAACGACTTTGCATAGGAAAAGAGGTACCACTTTTCAAAAAAACCAATCATGTAATGCCACGTGGGAATGACATTTAATACGTAGCAAAACAGTCGCTTTTCGTATGAATGACTGTCCTTGGCAAAATATCTGAAATTGAGGCTTCAAAATCCACTTTGCCTTTAGCAAAAGTGAATTTTTGGGGGAATGTGTTATACCATACTTTTTCGAAGGCACTTTCAGATAAAATACATAAGGACGAAGGCTTGCAATTAGCTTATTCCAAAAGAAAAGATATACAATCGAAAGGGGTGGTCTAGCTACTACCACAAAGCCTATAATTACTTTATAAAACTATAAAGCCTATAACCAAAAGTGTTAAACCCAATGTGTTATGTACTGTATAGTGTATATACTATATATGTAAGTTACATAGCTTACTTCCTAAGACCCAAAGCTGGAAGATAGACTAGAAGGTCAAGATAATATAACTTTTTGTTTAGTTGTTTATGAGTAAATGCAATTTGAAGTAGTAATACCTTGAAAGGATAAAGACTTGGGAAAAATAGAGCTAATTAAAGCAATGTGCAACCGAGAAATAATGCAATGAAATCTTAACCGTTCACTATACGTTCTAAATATATAACTAAAGACAAGGCTCCCACATAGTACATGTCACCGATCCATGTGATATATATAACACAAGCTAGATCTTTGCTAGTGTTAGTAATTTAGAAGTACTAGCTCAATTGTGTAATCCACGTCATCAGTTCACATCTAATCCAAATGGCTATAAATAAGCGCTGATCCTAATGCGAATGGTACCTTTGATAGTGGCATAATTTAGATACTAAGATCCTATATTAGAGCTTCAAGTAAAAACTCTTTAATGATGGACTTATCCAACTAAATTTTTTTACAACCTTTCGGCTTCGGTAATAACTCTAAAGAAGGAAAGAACAAAGTAGATGTAAGGATCTGGCCCAAACCACTACATATCTTGGTGTCTTTTTACTTCATTCTTATGCTTGATTTCAGCTCTACATATAAACTCAATCTTAGCCTTGGTTTTGGCTCTACATGTAAACTTACTCTTAATCCAATTTGAAATCTATTTCTGCCAGCACTAACCCTTAAAAACAAGTTAACTTCTAGCCTCTACTTTAAGCCTTTGGTAACTAGTCTACCAAAGCCTTTATAATCATATCTACTGACCAAAGCTATCCCTTTGGTCCTTGGGTGTTGGTGTTATAAAAAATTCAACCAATAGAATGCAATGTTCAAACTATGATTGGAAAGGTAATAAGACAATAAACTGGACGTAGGGAATATTATACGACCCGAACCAGTAGAAAAATATCTGTGTTAGTATTATTTACTTGAACAACGAATTAGAGTTATAACATACATAACTCGGCGTTTCAACCAAACTACACTAGATGTAGGAATTTTGGATGGCCCAAACTAGTATCTAAAAACCAAATGCATGAACAAATATAACAGGTTGTAAACACACAACCAGACTTCTTAGCTAAATAAAATTAAAATAGTTCACACATAATTGGAGCAGGCCTATGCCAAAGTGCATGTCAAAAATGCTTAGAGAAGAGTTCAAGAAACACATTACTATACAACAAACACCGCACCCAGCACAAAGTAATTGATGTAACAAGATGTATGAAAAGTTCTCCTAAAATTCAGAAAAAGACACATGGAAAGATCTACATAAAGCTCCAATGGTGAAAATTCCATTTTTGTTCAATTTCTTTACATAATTCATTTACACAATGCTACTATCACATATCCTTACATGACAAAATCCCTAAAATGCACACACACTCACTCAAAATACACAAAGAGTTTGACTCTGACATGAAAGACTCTTCAACCAAACTCTTCCTCTTCCTCCTACAGGGAAGCGGGCTTATTGGAAAAAAATTGGGGTGCAAATGCAGCCCTAATTCTTAAGCTAATGTGAAAACTAGAAGGAACATAGTACACCTTTGTAATGATAACCGATGAATGTGTAAGTCATCGGCAAAAGCAGCCCTAGGATCGTAATATGCACAAGCCAAACGGTCACCAACCTATGTGTCAACGACCGACTAGGGTCGGTTACATAGAAAAGAATTATCTAGGTTAGAAAAAAATAGCATAGGACATCCATAAAGAAATTTAGTATAATTTCCATTATGGTACACTTGACCTTTACGCGGTGGAGTTCCTCGGCTAAAGAGGACTTGGAAGTAGGAGAATTAGCAGGAGAAGCAGAACATGTTGTGTAACGACCCACATTTTTATGTTTCGATGGATCGTAAAATTATTATTTTCATAACCAAACGACCTTAGATTGGAATAACACTCTGGGTAGCATTTTTTTGACATTTTTAACTCTTAGAATTAATTATGAACACTTTTGACCCTAAAACATTGTAATGACTATTACTTTTGATAGAAGCAAAATTAGGGTCTAAAAATGTTCTAAATAAAAGATATAACGGTTTCTTTTTTCTTAAAGTGGTCATAACAGTTTTTGGCCATGTGGGTTAAGAGATATCGTAGTTTCAAGTTAGACAGTCTTTAGGCAGATTTAGAGGTAATTAGCATAAGCTCATAATTAGGCCAACTAACCTATTTTGGGATATATGCTAATAGCAGCAATAAAGATAGCTCCAAGTCACTTTTCTTCTTCCTAAAAATAGTTCTAAACCACTATTAAACGTACTCCAACCAAAAAATCATTAATCCACACCAAATACAGTTAAATTAAGATATTAAGGGTAGATTCGCAAGGAGATCAAGCAGAGATTAACAAGTTAGCATTTTTAGGAAGAAAATTTTATATTTTTGTTCTAGATCTACCTCTATTTACGTTATTTTCAATTATTTTGCATTAGTGGATGAGTGATTTATCATCTCACAGCCTATTATATATGTTCCTAACTTTTTAACATGTTTTGAATCCAATTTTAAAATCAAAAATATGATTTTGGAACTATCTTGGTTCTGAAAATGAAAAAAAGTTATATTTAAATGTTTTTAAAGTGATTTTAACATGTGTTTATGCAATATGGTTATTCATATGGATGTTAGGCTAGTATAAGGTTGTGGTTTTGATTAAATTGCTATAATAGATGTTTATTTTTTGATTGAATGTTGTATTTATATGATTGAATGGTTGAAAGGCTCGTCAGAGCAAATTAAGGTTTGGTATCGTCTCTACGGGTGAGGATCTTTGTGTAGAAGGATTAGTTATCTAATTAACTATATGATTTGGTTACACAAAGGATGGAAGATCCATTGCAATGGAACGAACCTCTGTGGATTAGCTATAGAGAGTTTGGAATCATATTGTTGCAAAGGAGTTGCGTGCAAATTGAAGCAATTGGAAAAGAGGTTCGATCGAGGTGGAGTTGGCTGGGCTGAAAACTTAATAAAAAACTGGGCTATGTTAGTAGTTTAGTACCAACCATATTTGGTTTGGTGCTGATTAGGGGTTTCTACTGCATTACTCAAGGACTTTGGTGCATTTAGGTGAAGGTGTGGAGCTTTGACGGAAATAAGTTGGCAAAGGGAAGAAGTTGGTTCGATTCAACACCGAACTGAATTTTTTTATTCTGTACTGACCCAATGGGTTTTGATTTTGTTTAGCATCAAACAAAGTTAGGGGTTTGGCACCGAATTGAATTATTGTTTAACCACCAAACCAAGCTACTGGTCTGATACCATACCAATGTTTTTTGGATTTATGTGCAAGTAGGATTTAGGATCAACGTGAGGTGGATTTGAGATGGACTTCGGGGAAGGCAACTGGAGCTTCAGGAGCAACCTAGGAGAGAAAATAGCTGAGTAAAATGGGTTCTACCAACCAAAGGTAGTTCGGTACTGACCCGAAGAAGTGATGAGATTTTTCTAATCACTTTATAGAGGAAAGTGGTAGAGCAACTGGTTATTTGGGTACCGGAGGTGGAGGCAGGTCGTCACATTGGTAATAGAGCTTAGTTGAGCGATCACCCTAAGTGGATACTAGTAGATTCATTTGAGATAGGGAAGGAGCTATTACTCTTGAATGGTTCGAGCGATACATGAGAGTGCATACTTGTTATATATTTGGGTTTTCAAAACTATATAGTGTGTGTGTATATAGTAAGTCGCATCACGTGCACGCAGTTTTATTTTATGAGAAACCGATCGTTCTTATTATAGCTTATAACAATGAGTAAACACACAAGGAACGTGGTAAGAATCTCTTTATTTGGAGTAGAGACTAGTGTGATGCCCTACAATTTCAAACATCGAAAATTAGTGACAAACTCCATCAATATATGCTTGCATGCTAATCTTAGATATTAAAATAGTAAGTTGTTAATTTTATAGATTAATAATCCCAAACTATAAACGAAAAGGGATAAACCTCACATCGGAACTAAATAGCAAAGAACATATATCACAGAAATAAAATAATGTACAAGGTTCCATTCATCAAACAAATATCCACAACTTCTTTTTACCATCATTAATTTTATAAACAATACAACTATGACACATGACAAATATACAAAGTAAACAACCTATAGATGTTCTGTATTCAGACTTCTACTTCCTTTCTTTGCTTCCACCTACAAACTTCACAAATGCATGGAAGGGAAAAATGTTCAACTATGTTTGGACTGCGCCAATTTCTATACACCCCAGCCCAACCTAAGGGATCCAATGACTATTACATAGAAAAAGACTTCATACATACTTATTTGGGATCAAGTCCATGTAGCTTTGTTTCCTTCTCTTCTCCTAGATAAGTACTTATTAGCACATAATTTTGCACAATCTTAGCAACCGTGCTACCAATACAAGTAGAAAACATTACCTCTACTAAGCCATCAAATTAATCTTCACAAATATAGGGTAATAATAATGGACATATACGACCGTTAAACATCACATAAATTTGACAACACTCAATGTCAACCATAAACATCAAATAAATCAAATGTGTACTAACTACACTAAATTAGTAACACAAACATCAAAATCATCAAATGTGTACTTACCACTCAATATTAGCGGTACAATATCAAACCCATTAAATGTGTACTAACTACACTTTATCGATAAAAAACATTAAACTCATCAAATGTGTACTAACTACACAATATTAGTAACAAAAATATCGAACTCATCAAATGTGTAATAACTACACATATTAGCAACACAAACAACAATGCCAATAACACAACGAACCATAATTAACTGTGCTTTATGTAGTTATAATGGATAAATATTGCATAACTCATCCTAATGTGATATCGTCTCACATAATAGCCATATATGATAATTACAATCAATACTTAACACATACGAGCCACAATACTTCAAAATAATTTATTTACATATGTTATTTCTTTTCATGTATAAAATCATTTTATTATTAGTTATTATAAAGACACATATATTTATTTTACCTTGGAATAGTAATAAATCCTCAAAATGATAATATACTTCAAAAACTGTAGCAACCCTATAGTTTGTAATTATTTTAAATTGAATTTCCTGATTTAAAATTTTTATTTTATTTATTAAAATGGATAATTTTTGTAATTTTAAATATAATTTTGATTTTGATGTGAATTATAATTCCAAACAAGAATAAATAGAGTATTTTCCAGAAATGTGAATTTTGGTCAATATGGTCAAACTTTGACTTTTAATTTAAAATTTTAAAAGTTTGAAATTTTGAATTTTATCTTTTATTATGAAAGTAAATAAAATTTTAAGAATATTGCTTTTCGTTTCGTTAAAATCTGATTTATATTGTGAAAGTTATACCTTTTACACTATTGGATGTAATTTGCTGAATTTAACAAAATTGTTTATTTTAAATTATATAAATAATATTTTATTTGGTCATGTAATTTTCTAATTTATATTTATATGGGTAAAATAACATGTTATGTATATATTTTGGTTTTAAAACATTTTTAAAAGAACAATTGGAATTTTCCAAGTCAGCTGCAATTTATTTACAAATTTTTAACTTCTAGTTTCAATTAATTAAAGTAATTCTTTATTTATTTTTCTATTTTTCTATTTTTCCTAAAGATAATTATTTATTTTCATTGTTCTTTATTTTTTTCAGCATTGATTTTATCTTACTTGACTTTTATTGGTTTAGAAGTATAGTAATAATTTTCCAAAGCTAGTGATAATTTATTTGTAATTGTTGAGCCTGTTTCCAATTTTTAAGCAATTTCTTTAATTCTTTAATTCTTTTTCTATTTTATTTAAATTTAATTATTTATTTCCATTTTATTTTACTTTTTTTCAGTTTTACAATTCATTTACTTATACTTTTATTTGTTTTATTTGATTTAAAAAGAATGGAAATTTGAAGAGACTTAAGCTTATAAACAATGACTTTTCACTTTCTAGACTCTTCACATTTTGGGCCGTTCTCTTCTTAACTTTAGCCGTGAGTTAATTATTTATTTTTCACGTGAAAATACATTCCATTTCAGCAAAACTCACGGCCAAACATTTCTAAGAAGTTTTGGTAATGGCCTCTCCTCCTTTTTCTACTTTTTCTTCTTCCTTTTTTGTGTTTTGGCCATGATTTCTTCACATATTTGCATGCTCTTTACCTTGTTTGCCTCGGCCACAACCTCCACCACCTCCTCCTCTTCACCATCCACTACCTAACATCATCTCCTCCTCTGACTTGACCAAGCCGCACCCTCCATTTGAACAAAACTCCATACAAAAACATTGAAAACCCTTGAAACATGTATAACCAACCACCACTACAACATACACCACCATACATCACCTTGGCCACCCCTATTGCTCCACCACCACCTAGATATCACCACTACCCATCACTTTAGCCTCTGTCCAGATCCGACCTGACCTGTACAAGCCATGGCCGAGCCATAGACCCATGTAGCCGAGCCCAAAAAGGTTCACCAAAACTCCACCTTAGTGCCTTAACTCCTTGTATTCATGTTATGTAACATCTACCACTTCCTATTCCTTATAGCCCATGCCTTTTGTGATCCAAACCTGACCCATTACAACCTAAAATCAGTGTGGCCGAACTTATATAGTGTTGTGGTCGAGCAAAGTTGGGTAGAGATCAAGCAAAACTTGTTCGAAAGCTTGGTGATGTTCTTGTCTACTTTATTTCCAATCTTGTTTCAATTAATCTTTGTATTAATCTATATTTTATTTTGGCTTTGTTTTGTGTTGAATACAAGATTTATATCTTGGCACTCTCTCCACTTGAATCTAGAGTCGTATCGTGTTTTCCAGAATTTTTTTCTGTATATCTTGATTCGCAAACTCCAGCTTGAAAGGTGAGTAATTACGCCTGACATTTGTACTTATACCACTGTGAATTGATAGCAAGTGAAAGTGTAGAATTATTATATTATGTTATACCTGCTTATATTATATATTATATGATGTTAAACCTGTTTATTTATCTGTCATATCATCTGTTACTGCTATATATGGTTAACTGTTCATTTATATATGTTTATCACACTGCAAGTTCCCTGTTAGTATAGAATCACTATGGGTTGAAATGATACATACCCGAACGGACTTTAGAATAGGAAAAAAATCGTTATGGGATGAAATGATAGGCCTGAATGGTTTTTATTTAATTTATTTTGACTTGGGATTGCAGGTTTGAAATGATAGAACCCGGATTTTCCTTTGTAAACTGCGGATTGAAATGATACATATCCGTATCACTTGACCTAGGTTAGAAAACTATATACAGACTCGTGGTTAATTTTTAAAGCGTTTTGAATTATTTTTAAGTATTCTCAAAGTGAAAATTTTATGGAAATTTGATTTAAATAGATTTTTAAATTGTTTAAATAAAGAATTATGATTTTTCTATAAGTTAAAAATGTAAATAAATAAATGGTTAAATTGAAAATTTTGAAATATAACTTACGTTTGGAAATTTGAATTTTGGTAAAAATGAATTTAAGTTACGAATAAAAGGGAAATTTAATTTTATTTGGAAAATGGGAAATATGATAATTTGAATTAAATTTGAATTTAAATGATTTGATAAAGTATTATTGATTTTTCTATGAACTAAAATGGTTAAATGAATGAAGGCTTAAATGTGAAATTTTAAATTTTAACTTGACTTGGAAATGTGAAATTTGGTTTTAATTAAGGGTTTAAATTAATTAAATAAATTGGAAGTTTAGTTTAATGTGTGAAATGGTAATTTAAATGTAAGTGTTAATAAATTGTCAAATGCAAAATTTGGAAAATTACACACTTGAATTTAATGAGTGATTTATTGGAAGTTGGATTTTATTCTAAAAATTACTTTATAAAAATCATAAGTTAAAAGAGTATTTTATTGAACATTTTTGAATGTTAAAATATGATTTTTATAATGTTTAAAAGGTTTAAATTGAAGTTTATTATTTGCTGTAAATACACTAAAATCTGAAAAATACTTTTAATAGCATTCAGAAATGCTATGGTTTCTGTAAATAAACTAAAAGCTTTATAAAGAGGCTATTAGAGCAGTTCTAAAATGATGTAGTTGCTGTAGTAAAATAAAAGGGTAAAAACTTAATAAATGCCTATTACAGCAGTTTTGTAAATGCTGTAGTGGTCTGCTGTCTTTGCTGAATTTAATTAAAACCTTTAGTTTGATAGTAGAGCTATTACAGCATTTCTGGAAATGTTGTCTTTGCTGTTTTAAACTAAATTGCAACTAAACTGAGATTTTACAGTAGTTTTAAAATGTTGTCTTTGCTAAATTAAAAATGTTTTCAAGAATAACTTATAACAGCTTTTTCTGAATGCTGTGAAAGGCTGAAATTTTCAATGTTTATGGTTTTTAACTTAGTAAATGAACTCAGAATAGTTTAAAACTTTGGAAATTGAATACTTGTTTTAAAAGTATAATAATTACACTTTTAAATGGTTTAGATGAATTATTTTGATTGAAATATAAACTATTTAAAAGTTGACTTGAAATGATAATAAATGAATGATATCTTTGAATTTAAAAGGTATTTAAAGTTGAATATTTGGATTTGAACTCAAATAAATGATTTGAGATGAAGTTTTTTGAAAGGATATGATATTTTGATATATTAAAATGATTTGACATGAAGTTTTTTGAAAGGATATGATATTTTGATATATTAAAATGATTTGAAATGAAGTTTTGAAATGATATGATATTTTAAATATATTGAAATAGTTTGGAATTAATTTAATCTTTATTTTGATAAAGATTTGGATTTGAAATGATATTCTATTTTGAAGTATAAAATATTATTTTAAAATTATAACCACAGGTTATAATAACGATTAGTTGTTAAAGAGATCGGGATCGGATATGGACATACTCTCTGTCGATACCAAAAACCATTTTGACAACTGTGTACACGGTGAAGTTTCCAAAATGAAGTAGGATGGTGGCGACGATCCTAAGGTATATACGTGGACCCAACTCCCATGAGTTGGCATAAAGCGGCTAAAACAGGAGTGATTGACGGGCCAATAAGGTAGCACCTCTGATCGGACACACTTCTTCGATACCATTCTATTACTTTGTGATTGATTGGGTGCACCCCTTGATTTGGGAGTGTTGTTCGAGGTGGGCGGTAGTGGATGCTATGCGTCACCACCAGCCCGGATGCGTAATTGGTATATCTACCCTGGCATTGCCTAGTTGTGCCGTGTCACTTACCATATCGAGCTTTACTACGAGTTATGATTTCTCCCGTAGCCTATGGAGTATCGAGGGTAGCCCCCATTTTAGGAGTATGCTAATACTGGATAGACTACTGGGACTATTACGTGTTAAGGTGGAAAATGTAAAGCCTTATTGCTATTTAAAAGTATGTTTATTTATATTAGACATTATTATAATAGCGAATATTACTACATAGTAAATAGTTTAACGGATCCTTAGAGGATGGGCGATCCTAAGCATCCTTTGAGTTACTTGTACCTTTATTACAGTTCACTTGAGTTGGTTTACATTTGTATAAGTTTGTATGTCCTGACTCGAGTGTTTTGTGTTTTGCTTTATGCTCGGGTCAGACTTAGTGATACAACATTTGAGGCTCACCTTTGGAGCTGGAGTTTTGCTTTGAAGATCCAGATATCTATTCATTTTGTTATCCAGTTGTATTCTGAGTTGTACTTGATTATCATACTGTTACTCCTGTTGTATCTTGGTATTCCTATTGTATCTTAATTAACTCTGATGTATTTATATAGTAGCTTCATGAACTACTATCTCTTTTACTCCCGCTGCATTATATTACTCTGTGTCTGTGATCTGTGATTATTTATTTACTGTATATGATGAGTTTGCCAAATTTTTATTTACAACGCGATATTTTGAGCAATTCAAGTCTGACATGTGCGGATGCGAATGGTTGAAAATATTGGGTCATTACAGTTGGTATCCGAGCTCTGATTTTAGGCAAACTCAGCATATAGAGTATATTTAATTGCAGAATCACCTTCGTTCGAACTTGAATTCCTTCTTCTTCGATTCGTTTTCCTTGGAATTTTGGAACGTTCCCTTCGGTTCCAAAGTCCATTCTTGTCCTCCCCTATTCGTGTCTTCTTGATTCTGGAGTGTCCCATAACTCCACTCTGAATAATCTTTCTAATGAATTGGCGGTCCCGCCAATAGTCTAATGACTTGTAAAGGGGTGAATCTTCTTTACAAAAATCATTGATTCACTCGAAGACTTCTGTATCCTTGGTTTACAATGCTACTATCTCTTGCTATGCCTGAATTCTATCTCTTGAGATCGAATGTAGATTTACCCTAGAAAATCCACAATGATCTTTTCATTAAGTCACGGTTGACCTGGTTAAGGTTACCCGTGATTTATATAGACTTATCCATACTCCCTATTCTGTTGTTTAATCATCTTATCTTTTGTCTCCAACTTATATTCAAATCAAAGCTCTCTTTGATTTGAGTCCATCAATTTGAATCCCTATCCTTATTTTGAAACATTAATCTTGTATTTGAAAATTTTATATTTTAAAGACGTTTTATATATTATGTTGTTTGAGTTGTTGATGTTGATTTGGGTTTCCGATCGGTTCGTCTGATCAACGCTATCGATAGGATCTCCAAAACACTTGAATAGAGCAAACTGACATAATATGGTTTTAAATTTAGTAGATAGAATTTTTTTTGTATAATTATAATATGTATAAGGTTAATTTTCTGAATTTTGATAATTAATGGAATTGGGTGTTAAGAAATAATATTTAACTTTGTATGTATTTTATAATCATTGGATTTAGTTTCATATCTAAATAATTAAACATGGTTATAAATTAATTTGGAAATTTAAATGGATTTAAATCAAGAATGTGAGAATTTAATTTCCGATGATTTCAAACTTTGTTTTGAAAGTTTTAAAAGGATACATTATTTAAAAGTATTTCTAATAGAAATTGTCTTCAAAGAATTTTAAAGTTTTAAATCAGTGCTCTTTTTTTGTCGCTGGAAAATAATCTCGGTGATGACTGCAGCGTCATCGACATTCATTTTCGAGTTTCGAAGTGAAGAGACCATTCTGTAGTTTTGTTTTGAAAATAAATTTATTTGGATTTTTAAAATATGACTTGATTTATAATATATATACTGATATATGATTCCAAATTTGATTTGATATATATTGTATATGTATTTATTTATCTTTAAAATTGTTTGAAAATAATCGGAAATTTAATTCTTAAATTTTATCTTAAAGGATGATTTCAATTATAAAATGAAGCCAAAATTTGAATAAATATTTAAGCTTGAAATAATTGAATTAGAAAGAATTTATTTGTATAATACTCAATTACATTCCAATATAACTTGCCTAAATTATTAAAAGTTAAATATGTAATTGGATAATATACAATATAAAGAGGATTTTATAAATAAAATTTGGGTGGTTATAATAAATTTTATACACTTAAATTTTATTTATAAAATATCAATAGAGGTAAATAGAGAAAAAGGGGTAAATTGAATAGTTTACAATATAATGATATTTAAAAGAAACTATAAATAAATTGAAATAGTTATAATAAGTGAAATAAACTTAATATATATAGGATTTGATATATTAAGTGGAATAAATTTAAGAATAATTTGGAATAAAGAAGAATTAAATTTATTGAATAAATTATAAGTATAATAAATGATATTCAAATTCATGATTTTTATAAATTGTTAATGATTGGATGATAAATAATAAAATTAGAAATAGTTAAGATTTAGTTAACTTAGGAAATCAAATGGATGAAATCAATTATTAATGTAAGTTGAAATTTTCATGGTTTTAAATTTATTATCTTATTCTGTTTTCCAATCTATTTTCTTTCTGGTTATTTCCATTCCCCTACTTGCTAAGTAGGAAATCAAATTTCGAATTGGTTAGCCTTGGAGCTATTGTTCTCTTCCAGCTTGATCTTGCCACTGTTTTTCACCAATTCAGTGTTGCTGAGGAATGTATTCCCCGAGACTGCTTTCCGTACTGAGAATGGTTTTTCTATGAATAGTTAGTCATGCCTTTTGGTTTTACTAATGCTCCTGCTCTCTTTATTGATTTGATGAATCGTGTTTTTTCGTGTTGAGCTTAATAAGTTTGTTCTAGTCTTTCTTTCTTTCTCTTTTTCCTTCATCATTTAACTTTTCTATCTCTTCTGTGGTTCTTACTTCTCCCTATTCTGAATCTGAGCACTGCTTAACATCCACAGACCGACGGTCAAACGGAAAGGGTGAATCAGATTCTCGATGATCTTTTTCGTGCTTGTGTTCTTGATTCTAGAGGATCTTGGGAAGATCATCTCTACCTTGTTAAACTTACCTATAACAACAGTTATCAGGTATAATTTCAATCTTCTTGTCATCTTGTCTTAATCATATTTCATTCTATCTTTTTCTGTGTTTTTCCCGTATCTCATTCCTTTTCGGGGACGAAAAGTTTTGAGTGGGGGAGAGTGTAACAACCATGTATTTTGTAATTATTTTAAATTGAATTTCCTGATTTAATTTTTTTATTTTATTTATTAAAATGGATAATTTTTGTTGTTTTAAATATAATTTTGATTTTGATGTGAATTATAATTCCAAACAAGAATAAATAGAGTACTTTCCAGAAATGTGAATTTTGGTCAATATGGTCAAACTTTGACTTTTAATTTAAAATTTTAAAATTTTGAAATTTTGAATTTTATCTTTTATTATGAAAGTAAATAAAATTTTAAGAATATTGTTTTTCGTTTCGTTTAAATCTGATTTATATTGTGAAAGTTATACCTTTTACACTATTGGATGTAATTTGCTGAATTTAACAAAATTGTTTATTTTAAATTATATAAATAATATTTTATTTGGTCATGTAATGTTTTAATTTATATTTATATGGGTAAAATAACATGTTATGTATATATTTTGGTTTTAAAACATTTTTAAAAGAACAATTGGAATTTTCCAAGTCAGCTGCAATTTATTTACAAATTTTTAACTTCTAGTTTCAATTAATTAAAGTAATTCTTTATTTATTTTTCTATTTTTCCTAAAGATAATTATTTATTTTCATTTTTCTTTATTTTTTTCAGCATTGATTTTATCTTACTTGACTTTTATTGGTTTAGAAGTATAGTAATAATTTTCCAAAGCTAGTGATAATTTATTTGTAATTTTTGAGCTTGTTTCCAATTTTTAAGCAATTTCTTTAATTCTTTTTCTATTTTCTTTAAATTTGATTATTTATTTCCATTTTATTTTACTTTGTTTCAGTTTTAAAATTCATTTACTTATATTTTTATTTGTTTTTATTTGATTTAAAAAGAATGAAAATTTGAAGAGACTTAAGCTTATAAATAATGACTTTTCACTTTCTAGACTCTTCACATTTTGGGTCGTTCTCTTCTTAACTCTAGCCATGAGTTACTTACTTCTTTTTCACGTGAAAATAAATTCCATTTCAGCAAAACGCACGGCCAAACATTTCAAAGAAGTTTTGGTAATGGCCTCTCCTCCTTTTTCTACTTTTTCTTCTTCCTTTTTTATGTTTTGGCCATGATTTCTTCACATATTTGCATGCTCTTCACCTTGTTTGCCTCGGCCACAACCTCCACCACCTCCTCCTCTTCACCATCCACCACCTAACATCATCTCCTCCTCTGACTTGACTAGGCCGCACCTCCATTTGAACAAAACTCCACACAAAAACATTGAAAACCCTTGAAAACGTGTATAACCAACCACCACTACAACATACACCACCATACATCACCTTGGCCACCCCTATTGCTCCACCACCACCTAGATACCACCACTACCATCACTTTAGCCGATGTCCAGATCTGACCTGACCTGTACAAGCCATGGCCGAGCCATAGACCCATGTAGCCGAGCCCAAAAAGGTTCACCAAAACTCCACCTTGAAAATGTGTATAACCAACCACCACTACAACATACACCACCATACATCACCTTGGCCACCCCTATTGCTCCACCACCACCTAGATACCACCACTACCATCACTTTAGCCTATGTCCAGATCTGACCTGACCTGTACAAGCCATGGCCGAGCCATAGACCCATGTAGCCGAGCCCAAAAAGGTTCACCAAAACTCCACCTTAGTGCCTTAACTCCTTGTATTCATGTTATGTAACCTCTACCACTTCCTATTCCTTATAGCCCATGCCTTTTGTGATCCAAACCTGACCCATTACAACCTGAAATCAGGTCTGGCCGAACCTATATAGTGTTGTGGTCGAGCAAAGTTGGGTATAGATCAAGCAAAACTTGTTCGAAAGCTTGGTGATGTTCTTTTCTACTTTATTTCCAATCTTGTTTCAATTAATCTTTGTATTAATCTATATTTTATTTTGGCGTTGTTTTGTGTTGAATACAAGATTTATATCTTGGCTCTCTCTCCACTTGAATCTAGAGTCGTATCTTGTTTTCCAGAATTTTTTTTTCTGTATATCTTGATTCGCAAACTCCAGCTTGAAAGGTGAGTAATCACGCCTGACATTTGTACTTATACCACTTGAATTGATAGCAAGTGAAAGTGTAGAATTATTATATTATGTTATACCTGCTTATGTTATATATTATATGATGTTAAACCTGTTTATTTATCTGTCATATCATCTGTTACTGCTATATATGGTTAACTGTTCATTTATATATGTTTATCACACTGCAAGTTCCCTGTTAGTATAGAATCAATATGGGTTGAAATGATACATATCCGAACGGACTTTAGAATAGGAAAAATCGTTATGGGCTGAAATGATAGGCCTGAACGGTTTTTATTTCATTTATTTTGACTTGGGATTGCAGGTTTGAAATGATAGAACCCGGATTTTTCTTTGTAAACTGCGGATTGAAATGATACATATCCGTATCACTTGACCTAGGTTAGAAAACTATATACTGACCCGTGGTTAATTTTTAAAGTGTTTTGAATTATTTTTATGTATTCTAAAAGTGAAAATTTTATGGAAATTTGATTTAAATAGATTTTTAAATTGTTTAAATAAAGAAATTATGATTTTTCTATAAGTTAAAAATGTAAATAAACAAATGGTTAAATTGAAAATTTTGAAATAAAACTTAAGTTTGGAAATTTGGATTTTGGTAAAAATGAATTTAAGTTATGAATAAAAGGGAAATTTAATTTTATTTGGAAAATGGGAAATATGATAATTTGATTTAAATTTGAATTTAAATGACTTGATAAAGTATTATTGATTTTTCTTTGAACTAAAATGGTTAAATGAATGAAGGCTTAAATGTGAAATTTTAAATTTTAACTTGACTTGGAAATGTGAAATTTGGTTTTAATTAAGGGTTTAAATTAATTAAATAAATTGTAAGTTTAGTTTAATGTGTGAGATGGTAATTTAAATGTAAGTGTTAATAAATTGTCAAATGCAAAATTTGGAAAATTACACACTTGAATTTAATGAGTGATTTATTGGAAGTTGGATTTTATTGTAAAAATTACTTTATAAAAATCATAAGTTAAAAGAGTATTTTATTGAACATTTTTGAATGTTAAAAATATGATTTTTATAATGTTTAAATGGTTTAAATTGAAGTTTATTATTTGCTGTAAATACACTAAAATCTGAAAAATACTTTTAATAGCATTCAGAAATGTTATGGTTTCTGTAAATAAACTAAAAGCTTTATAAAGAGGCTATTACAGCAGTTCTGAAATGCTGTAGTTGCTTTAGTAAAATAAAAGGCTAAAAACTTAATAAAGGCCTATTACAACAGTTCTAAATGCTAGTCGTTTGCTGTCTTTTCTGAATTTAATTAAATCCTTTAATTTGAAACCTGAGCTATTACAACATTTCTGAAAATGCTATCTTTGCTGTTTTAAACTAAATTGCAACTAAACTGAGATTTAACCACAGTTTTAAAATGCTGTCTTTTCTAAATTAAAAATGTTTTCAAGAATAACTTATAACAGCTTTTTCTAAATGCCGTGAAAGGCTGAAATTTTCAATGTTTATGGTTTTTAACTTAGTAAATGAACTCATAATAGTTTAAAATTTTGGAAATTGAATACTTGTTTTGAAAGTATAATAATTACACTTTTAAATGGTTTAGATGAATTATTTTGATTGAAATATAAACTATTTAAAAGGTGACTTGAAATGATAATAAATGAATGATATCTTTGAATTTAAAAGGTATTTAAAGTTGAATATTTGGATTTGAACTCAAATAAATGATTTGAAATGAAGTTTATTGAAAGGATATGATATTTTGATATATTAAAATGATTTGAAATGAAGTTTTGAAATGATATGATGTTTTGATATATTAAAATGATTTGAAATGAAGTTTTTTGAAAGGATATGATATTTTGATATATTAAAATGATTTGAAATGAAGTTCTGAAATGATATGATATTTTAAATATATTGAAATGGTTTGGAATTGATTTAATCTTTATTTTGATAAAGATTTGGATTTGAAATGATATTCTATTTTGAAGTACAAAATATTGTTTTAAAATTATAACCACGGGTTATAATAACGATTGGTTGTTAAAGAGACCGGGATCAGATATGGACATACTCTCTGTCGATACCGAAAACCACTTTGACAACTGTGTACGCGGTGGAGTTTCCAGAATGAAGTAGGATGGTGGCGACGATCCTAAGGTATATACGTGGACCCAACTCCCGTGAGTTGGCATAAAGTGGCTAAAACAGGAGCGATTGACGGACCAATGAGGTAGCACCTCTGATCGGACACACTTCTTCGATACCATTCTATTACTTTGTGATTGATTGGGTGCACCCCTTGATTTGGGAGTGTTGTTTGAGGTGGGCGGTAGTGGCTGTTTTGCATCACCACCAGCCCGGATGCGTAATTGGTATATCTACCCTGGCATTGCCTAGTTGTGCCGTGTCACTTACCATATCGAGCTTTACTACAAGTTATGATTTCTCCCATAGCCCGTGGAGTATCGAGGGTAGCCCCCATTTTGGGAGTATGCTAATACTGGATAGACTACTGGGACTATTACGTGTTAAGGTGGAAAATGTAAAGCCTTAATGCTATTTAAAAGTATGTTTATTTTATATTAGACATTATTATAATAGCGAATATTACTACATAGTAAATAGTTTAACGGATCCTTAGAGGATGGGCGATCCCAAGCATCCTTTGAGTTACTTGTACCTTTATTACAGTTCACTTGAGTTGGTTTACATTTGTATAAGTATGTATGTCCTGACTCGAGTGTTTTGTATTTTGCTTTACGCTCGGGTCAGACTGAGTGATACAACATTTGAGGCTTACCTTTGGAGCTGGAGTTTTGTTTTTAAGATCCAGATATATATTCATTTTGTTATCTAGTTGATTCCAGTTGTATTCTGAGTTGTACCTGATTATCATACTGTTACTCCTGTTGTATCTTGGTATTCCTATTGTATCTTAATTAACTCTGATGTATTTATATAGTAGCTTCATGAACTACTATCTCTTTTACTCCTGCTGCATTATATTACTCTGTGTCTGTGATCTGTGATTATTTATGTACTGTATATGATGAGTTTGCCAAATTTTTATTTACAACGCGATATTTTAAGCAATTCAAGTCCGACATGTGCGGATGCGAATGGTTGAAAATATCGGGTCGTTACAAAAACCTTCATTAAACATTTATTACTTCAATACCTCATAATATCGTTATTCGAATGAAAATAGTAATTTTTGTCAAATTACTTTCAAAAATAATAATATAATTACTTTACCTCAAAATAATAATATATGCTCAAGCCTCTTTATTTTTCTTTCATAGGTAATTGATCGTTATTTAACTCAAAAATAGTAATATTCCATTTTAAACCTTAAAACTCTTTTTTATTACTTTTATCTCATGGTAATTATTTAACTCAAAATACTTTTGAGGCTGCATTATTATTATTATATTTAAATATCTCTAATTTTCCTTTCTCAAATAATAATAATAATTTCCTTAAACTCCAAATGATAATTATATTGTTATTTAGTCAAAATAATACAGTATTTATAAAAATCATATTATCATTTATTAAATCTCACTTTACTTAATAAATAATAAATTTTCCAACTTCACTTTAAAATAGATTTTATGATATTATTTATAAATTTCTGTAGAAATTCTTAAATAAAAACGTTACTAAAATTTTCATGTCTACTTCATTGTAAACTGTTAAATCCTTACTATTTTCAAATATTACTCAAAATTTGTAAATAATCTTATTTTCTCTTAATTTAATGAACATTTCCAAAATCATAAGATTTCACCTATTTTCTATGAGTTAATCAACAAATAACTGCTTTAAAATATCATCACTCAATAGGGGCAACGACTTAATTAGATAGGCAAACAAATCACATCAAAACATCACAATAATCAAAAATCATAAAAATTCATAATGTATGAATGGAAGTAAATTTCTATCAATGGATATTAATTTAATATTGTAAAATATAAATAATTGATCTTACCAATGAGCTTTTACAAATAGCTCCAAAAGTCAACGAAAGACAAGCCAAATTGTATGAAATTTTGTCACGAATCCATCAGGACACACTGCGTGTGAAATGGAAGTCGTATGCAAAAGATATTCGAGTTAGAAATGTAGGGACATTTTTTTAATTATACTATTTAATCTTTAGTTATGCTATAGTTCCATGCTTTTCTTGATCCTGTGCAGCCTTCAAAAATCAACTTCACCGCATTACAATGTTGATCGCCAACCTCCATCGCCAGATTCGACCATACCATCAACCTCCCCTTACCAAACACACAAGCCTCGACCATCGCGACATCCCATAAGCCACCGCCACTACATACGTTAAGCCCTAGTCGCCACCCTTTCCATTAAATTTTCTAGCCACCTCAGCTATCTCTAACTTGATTCAACCATATGGATTGACTCCATATCCCCATCTACAATCTGGTACTCTTCGGTCATCCTATAGTCACAAATACACCGCTCTATTAAAACTCTAGAATCGATGGCTCTTAATTTTCTAACAATTCCTTATTTTCTATCGAATATTCAAACTAGATGCAATCGAACCTCAGAAAATAAACTTCACCATAATGTTTATGTCATCCTACCGTATGAAAAGACATATCATAATTCCTAGTTTCATGATGATTTATAATTCATCATATTTTTCAATTTGTAGAGATAATTAGAGATAATCTCCATTATCCTAGAAGATTCAGATCTGAAGAGGAGATTAGGAAATTGAAGAATAGAATGATGGTTGCACTATGGTTTCTCCATAATAATCTATTTATTTGGAAAAAGGCTCATGTTAGGCCAAATCGATCATGAAGCTTGAAAAACCCATTTTTGAACGTCAAGGGAAGTATGACATGCTGTATATCAAAATATAGGTTTTTGATATTTCTAAATGCAATGGAAATACTAAAATCCTCAAGTAGACAACTTTGCTTAAAATTTTCTTTTACCATAAATTATTTTAAATAACTATTTGTAATTAATAATTAATGTGTCAAATTTGTGGGTAGTTACATTGGGGTGGGCACCAGGGCAACTGCTAACCCCGATATGGAGATGATGTTCACTACAATTATGGTGAATATGATGCAAACTGCCTAAGGAGGATCTACTGGTTCAGTAGGTGGTGGTACTCTAGTGCAAGCATAAGAACTGATTTTGCTATGCTCAACAAGGGCCTTGCTAGCCTCAGAGTAAAGACTTATGGGAATGGAGTCCAGGATAGAAGACTTGTTTGATACTTATGAGTGTATCTTTAATGATCTAATTGGAAGAAGCATGAAAGATGAAATTGGCTTCAAGAAAACTTTAAGGAAGAGCTATGGGATAGTGGAATGTCAACAAAGAAACTACCCCCGAGGACCAGTTCACTTGGGATCATTTTAAAGCTCCCTTTGAAGAGAAGTCTACCCCAACTACTTAGGAATTGATTCCATTAAGAAAGTTTGCTGATTTGAAGCAGGGCAACATGTTTGTGTCTGAGCATGTTGCTAAATTCGACACACTATCGAAATATAAGATCTCATTCATCGCCACTTCTTTGAAAAAGAATAAGAAGTTCATCATCGGTTTGGATGATCACCTTATAGAGAGGATGGTGAACCACATCGATGAGAGCTTCAAGTTAGGATGAGCTAATGGTTGGTTCTATTTGAAACCAATGAAAAATATTTGAACCAAAATTATCATTCGAAAATTGAAAACCAAATCAAACAAAGCCATTTTTTCCAGAACCAAAACCAGCCGAACAAAAATATTCGGTTTGATTTGGTTGGTTTATTTGGTTTATCTTATAATAAATTGAAATGGATTTTTTTTTCTGGTATAATATAAGATCGGGACAATCAACATGGTATATATGATACTATCATTTTGAAAAAAAAAATTCTTTTGAAAATATTAGGATAAATTGAAAATATATTGTGCGAATAATAATGTAAATAATAACACTGGCATTGTTAATTATGTTATTCTAAAATAACATAGTTTTGAAATTTGGTTTAATTGGTTTGTTCGGTTTTCAAATATTTTAACATCAAAACAAACCAATAAACTAAATAAATACGATAACAGAAAAGCCCGATGGGTTTCTAGTTTTATTTTACAAAATATTTTTATCTATTTTAAAATCTGATGTAATTAAAATGTTTAATCAACTCTACAATGGTACGTTGCAATTGGGTAGGTTTAACTTTGATAATGTAATTCTATTGCATAAGAAAATTGGTGTAAATGAACTAAAAGATTTTATACCTATTTTGCTTCTAAATTGCACCTTTAAAATTATCTCAAAAGTCTTGGCAAACAAGCTTAGTTCTAAAATGAATGGTTTAATCGATATTTCATAAACTTCTTTTATCAAAGGTAGAAGCACCAAGGATGAGGTTGTGGTTGTTCAAGAATTCACTAAGTGCTATTGTAAAAATAATGTCAGTTGTGCACTTTTAAAACTAGATTTCACCAAAGCTTTTGATTTGTTGGATTCGACTTTCCTTAAGGACTTATTATCGGCTAGAGGTTTTAGCGAAAAATGGGTAGGTTGGATTATGGTTCTCTTTAAAAGAGGCAATTCTAGTATTGGTAAATGGTGTTGTAGGTAGTCAAATCCAATAAAAATGGGGTCTTAGACAAGGTGACCCTTTGTCACCTCTTTTATTTAACTTAGCGGTTTGACATTTTTGTGAGGATTATTAAGCTAACTACTAGTAGTGGGGTATTAGGTATGGTTGAAAATGAGGTCACGAGTTGTGGTATCTCTATCCTCCAGTACGCTGACGACACTATGCTCTTTACATCGCCTTTGCCTCATCATAATATAGCTATTAAATTTCATTTTTATAGCTTAGAGTTGCTTTCTGGTCTAAAAATTAAGTTTGATAAAAGTTTAATTTTAGTACCAAAAGACATAGTTAACAAAGATAGTCGGGTTGCCATTACTTTAAACTGTAACACCATGAACTTTCCCATATATTACATAGGGTTCTTAATAAGACCAACCAAACTTAGGCATGATGACTGGTAACTATCATTGATAAAATTGGCAAAAGATTATACAGGTGGAATAGTGAATTTTCATCAAGGGCAGGCAAGGTAATTAGAATCAACTCTATTTTAGTGACACTACACATCTATTGGATGTCATGTTTTTATTTTCCAAAACGGTAATCGATGAAATGTATAAGATTAGGAGAGATTTCTTATGGGTTGGGGATTACCCTAATAGTAGTTTAAAGTGTCTTGTTAATTGAGATTCAGTTTGTAAACCGAAAGACGAGGGAGGTATATGGATAATTAATCTTCATAACCTCAATGTTTCTTTATCAGGGAAATTGTTATGGAAGTTTAATACTAATAAAGATAACTTAACTTGGAAAGAATTAATTTCTAATCAATTTTATGGAGGCTTTCATAACTTACTATCTAGCAACAATAATAATTTGTCACAGTTTTGGAAATCAGTTTTAAAAGGCCTGGATATTTTTAAATTAGGTATTGGTAACATATTCCATATGGGGAATGACACATCATTCTGGCATGATTGTTGGGCCTCTTGTGATGACCGGCCTTTTCAAACCTCAAAAGTTGACACTAATACATATACGGTATTCACGTGCCGAGCATCCAAGTGCCGGAATGATAGATTATTGGGGTGAAAGGAAAAAAAAGACAGAACATAATTTCACATCATGACGAGTAATATAGAATATACACATGATCTTTACAAAAGAAAACTGTAATATACATACATCAATCAGAGTAAACTAACTTATCATCAGCATTGATAGTTATAATAATCTGTCTCACAAATGCTGGTAAATACAAAACAAGAAATGCGGCGGAAATAAAAGATACATAAATACGCCTTGAAGGCATCTAGCTCATCTCCTAAAGCTCAAGAGCATCTAGACTAAATTTGAAATATACTCGGGGCTGACGCGACCATTATAAGAAAATAATGCCTGGATCAGTCTAGTAAACTAGCATGAGAAACTCAAATCATATAAATTTTTATTGGTATAATCCTTTCAAAAATAATGGTATCTCGTAAGACCATGCTACACATAAATACATACGGGTTTTTACCTTACAATAACCAAACCATTTTGTTAGAAAATATTGTGATATTATAATAATGTCTAGGGTTTAATATAAATATTTAACATAGCCAAAATGATTACATTAATTACATTCCAGCATATTTAGTATACACAACTAAGTCCGTAAGGCACATATTGGAAAATGGATTCCATACAATGACAAGGCTACTAGGGTACTGCCTATCATAGTATACCTCTAGAAAGACATACCAAGGGCCTTGCCGAGACCTCCTGCGAATCAGGATCGGCCTACCCCTTTCTGGATAGTATCGAATATGTCATCACCCCAGTTGTCTTTGACAAACCGTTTCTATGGCCACAAGCATATATAATCTGAAAATATCCATCACATGTGATGACCTTACCCTAATGGTAGCGAACAACATAGCACTGAAGCATATCCTCTGTTTTAGTTATTACCGGGTGTGAGGCTTAAGGCTTTAGGCTACATTTTATCTTTTTAGTAAATCCTACTTGGAATGCTAACACTTCTCTCCAAGAAAAAATGCAATGCCAGCATTCATCCACACAAGTTGTTTAGGATATGTACAAACCAAAGACATTACTTCAACTACATCCTTTTTGGAATCACTCCCTGGATTGGTAGCAAGTAGCCCTTGCACTTCAAAGAACTCTGTCTTCGATCATCTTCAAGATGTCACTAATTTGAACGTTTATGTTGGTTCAAAATGATTTTATGATAATTTATACTTATCTGATTTTATGATAATTTATACTTATCTGATCCTGGTTTCTCTGAACAGACAATCGATATTTCAAAACTAGCTAAGATTTGATAGTTGGTTATTTAATTATCAAATAAACAAACAATCCAATCAGAGATTTATTTCCATATGGAAACCAACCATGGTTAAGCACATAAGCAACCACTAAGCCTCTTTAATTAATCCTTTCATTAATTAAAGCCACTTTATAAATTCATATTAAAATACCTTTTATAAAAGATATATTCACGAACCATCTCTACTCTTTCCATAATTGGAACAATATCCATATACTTGTATCATCGACATAAGTATATTAACACAACACTACACTTTAAATACTTAGAAAGCACATTCATATACTTATAAAAACATTTCCATGGTATAAGTATATTCACGAATCTTAAGGAAGATTTCCTTCTTTTTCAAAATCATGTTATAAATAGGCCAAAACAAATGTTATTTAAAAAAACTATTTACTATAAACCTAAACTACTTATCTTTTGGTCTAAGTAAATGGATCGTATGGAAATTAGACCAAGAATACTTACCTCCACTTTTCAACTTCAAACTTATACTATCCCATGATTAACAATAAAGCCAGAAAAATTAGCGTACTATCCTTGCCTCGACATACCTTCTTAATTCTCAGGATAGGGACAAGCTTCCTTACCTCAGAATTTGGGGTTAAGTATGAAAAGAATACTTTCCATACCACCACAAGTTAAAATGCTCATTTATAGAAATCAAATCTCATTCCTTTTATAAAACATGTTTATATATCTCTTTTACATTTATAAAACTCTTTTTATAAATCTCATTATATTTATGGAACTCCTTTTATAAATTTCCTTTCTATTTGTAAAGCTTCGATTATAAATCTTCAAATATAATTATAAAACTCCTTTTATAAATCTCGTTATATTTATAAAATTCTTTTTATAAATTATCTTTCTATTTGTAAAACTTCTTTTATATATCTCCAAATATAATTATAAAGCTCCTTTTATAAATCTCATTTCTATTTATAAAATTCCATTTATAAATCTCATTTCTATTTATAAAACTCTCTTTATAAATCTCATTTCTATTTATAAAACTCCTTTTATAAATCTCCAAATAAGACTCCTTTTATAAATCTCCAAATAAAACTCCTTTTATAAATCTCATATACTTATCACAAATCTTCGGTTCCAAAATTGGACTAAATACTTCCCATAAAACGATCATTCTGTATATCACTATAAATTCACAAATGTGATTTATTTTCCAATTTATCAAAATGGTATTAATTTCCTTTTTATAAATATCATTTATAAATCTATTCTTTTATTTATATAGTACCATTTATAAATCTATCTTTCTATACAACATTTTATATAAAGCATTTCACAAGTATTTAATCCCTTCTTCAAAAACAGAATCACTTTATTATAAAAGATAAACCCCTTTTTCCTTAAAATAAATAACCATTATTATATTAATCGTTTTGTAATAATTTCTCAAAATACTTTTAAAACATTTCCATATAAATTAGAAAAGACTAACAAAACGGTTTGAGTAAAATAGAGGGGTACAAAAAAACATTTCTAAACAAAATACCACAGAAAATTCCAAAAGTCACATTTAAAAATCATTCTCTGAATAAAAACCATTTTCAAATTAAATAATAGTATTTCAAAATACTATAATGAGGCCTAGAGCTGCCATAGCACTTAACAAGTGCTTTCATAGATCTATAACTAAAAGAGTTCAAAATTTCAACATATCAAAGTCACATCAAATAAGTCAAACTACCAAGTTTTGACATTCAACAATTAATAACGTAAGCATATAAATGGAATTAACATCAACAGTGATGAGGAATCCCGATCCCTCTAAAAAGTTCCCTGTATTTGATTTCATATGTCATCTGCTTTTCAAAGCGGGAATTCAACCAAACCAAATAATAATTTATAACAACACATATATCATATAATGTTCATTCAAAGGTGAGTTAACTCACTGAAATTCCAATTGATGCTTATGTGTTCCTGCTTGATCTAAAATTCGAACAATGTTCAATTTTAGCTTAAAATCCTACTTACTCTAAACTCGACGAAATCTATTCCAATGTGTATATAACGCTTCTACGAGTGCAATGCAAAAGACTGTGTCTCAATTGGACCTCGTATGAAGAAGTTGTAAATTATATAAGGTTTTGGATTTAAAAATATAATTAAATTAACTAATTAAGCAATTAATTCACCTATTCCACTCTCAAATCCTTCTTCCCAACTATAAATACATGGCCATGTATAGATGTGCACAAGCCCACTATCTTTGCGCACAAATCCTTCCCCATCTCGAGAAATACTCCATGAAATTGACCGTCGCAACTTGCAACAAAACACACTTTACACAGGCTTTGCTATGCACCCAACGAGACCAAGCTCGATCCACTCCTCCTCCACATGACCTAAAACCGCACCCCGCGACCATAAAAATGTTGCACCACCCAAACCACCATTGCACTCCACTAAACTTCGGCCGCTGATGCTTCTTCACACGAGAAACTCGATGAAACCAATGCCATAGCCTATCATCACCTAAATTGCCATTGATTTCTAACCCTGCTTCGGCCATGGCCCTGTTGATCGCCACCAAAGACAACCACACCTGCAATGACCCGTAATTCAATCACTTTAAATATGAATAATAGATATATTTTTAAATTATTAATTAATGGATTTTATAACTAAAATAGACCACTTTTAAGTAATAACTAGCGATGGTGAAGTTGTTTTAAATTTCGGTTTACAAAAATAGTTTGTTCGGAGAAAAATAAAAAATGTGACCAAAAATCGTTTTTTGGATTTTCGACTTTTCATCATCTAGAAGTTATCGGAACATGTTGTGTACACTAGAGTATACACACACACACACATATATAAATAACATATGCTTTGGTTAAGGAAATGATTAGAGTTAAATGTGTTTAAATTTACACTTAAGTAAATAAAGTGAGTTTTGACTTTTCTTTTATAATTTAAAAAGAAAATAGTACAAAAAACAACACATTAAGTACATGTTAAAAGAGATGAAGTGAAGGTTATATAAGGGAGGGGATGGATGGCGTGTGCAAGAGGGGAGGTGGAGGGTGATGGCGAAAGGTAATTTGGTAATTTCCTATGCTTCATTTTATATAAAAAAATTATTTTTTCATTTCTTATTTTATTTCAGTTTCTCTAATTTCAAACTCTTATCTCCTTTTTCAAGCTTCCATCTTTCTTTTTCATGGCTTCCCTTAAGTTTTTAATTAAAAACCTTTTCTTTTTTCACTTTAAAGCCTTAAACTTAATAAAAACACCTCCTTTCTTCTCTACTTCTCCTACCTTCCAAAACAAGACCCAAAACTTCCATGTTCTTCCTAGGCCTCACCCTCCTTAAGTATGGCCGAGCCTAACTCCACCTAGGTCGAGCCCATCTCCACCCCTTAGGGTCCTAAAAATCAAGTTTTTAAAGGAAAAAACTAAGTTCAGGTGTCGGTGCAAAAGTTGTGTTGGTTTGGTTTGAATTCGTGTTGATTTTGGTGAGTAAATCTCACCTTTAAAAACCAAGATTTAAACTTTATTATCTATGATAATAATATTTGTTAGTTGCTTATGTTTATAAGTGTTTGAAAGTAGTGTTGTTTGGTTTGGTTCCTGCTTGAAGCGGATGGCATATGTGATGATTTGTTGATGGCTTGAAATGTAGTCGAAGTGCTTAAGTAAAATTTACAAGTAATCATCTTTCCTTGCTTTATGGATGTCATTTACACTTGCATATGTGTGTATGTGCTTATGTATATGGATGGTTGTATGTTGATTGGAAAGTTAACATAGTAGAATTGGTTTATGTTTCAACATCAAGATCCCATGTTCTTTTAAAATCCTTGTTTTCTATAAATGTTTTAAAGGATTTTCCAAACTTTATTTTCTATTTTCAAACCTTCATACCAAGTTATTAAAGTTATTTAAATATAGAAGGAAGGGATTTAAAAAGGTTATTTTGATTTACAAAACAAGTTTAAAAGTTATGGTCCATATTTCGCTATGGATATAGTTTGTAAATCGACAATTTTTGTGTAAAATAAAAAGAGTTTCTACTTTAGGTATTTTTGAAAAGTCTTTTAAAATATAATATAAGAATTAAAATGGAAGTTTAAATATTAAAAATATTTTTAAAAGAT
Organism: Allium fistulosum; assembly: GCA_030737815.1. NCBI lineage: Eukaryota > Viridiplantae > Streptophyta > Magnoliopsida > Asparagales > Amaryllidaceae > Allium > Allium fistulosum. The sequence continues at coordinate 1,327,028,742 of CM060904.1, forward strand.
TATTTAATTATTTAAATAAAGGTTTTATTTTTTTAAAGATTATTTAATTATTTAAATAACAGGTTTTATTTTTTTAAAGGTTATTTAATTATTTAAATAAAAGGTTTTATTTTTCTGAAGATTTAATTATTTAAATAAAAATTTTTAATTTTTAAATTGCTTTACTTCAAAAAGTCGGTTTTGTTTAAGAGTAATATTTTTTAAGGATGTTTTATACACAAGGATTTCTTTGTCTCTGTCATTAAGTAGCCAAAACGTTGACATGTTTTATGGAAAGTAAGTCATCTTGTATATATCATAAAAGTCGATGAGTAGACTTTCCTCTATCTGTGAATGTAGAACCAGATTTTCTAGGCGAGGGATAGAGAAGTTGAAATGTCGAAAACGTGATAAGTATAAGAGGGTTAAGTTCAATAAATGGGTCATGATAAATTAAGTACATGGAAGGTATTTCATTATATACTTAACACTAAATTCTAATATATGGAAAATCTTTTCTATCCCGAGAAGTAAGAATATACGTCGAGGCAAGGATAGTTTTTTAACTTATCCGACTTCATTGTTAATCAAGGGATAGTACTGTTTGAAATTGAAAAGTGGGGATAAGTATAGGATGTCTTACATTCCATATGCAAACCTATACTTACACCCATATAGTGGATTTGTCCACTACTGATAACTTGACTAGTTTTAAAATTATTGATTGTTAGTTTGAAGAGACCGGGATCGGATAAACACGAGTTATCCAAAACCCACTTCGAACCAATGCAAGCGATCGAATTAGAAACATCTTAAAGATGATGGAATCGAAGGCGAAGACCTTGAAGTGCAAGGGCCACTTGCTACTCATCCCAAGAGTGATTCTAAAGAGGATGTAGTAGAAATAGTGCCTCTGGTCTGTTCATATCCTAAATAACTTGTATGGAAGAATGCTGGCATTGCATTATTGCATGGAAGGCAGTGTTAGCATTTCAATTGGGACTGATATATAAAAAGGTAAACATAGCCTCAACCCTTATAATCGAGAATGACTAAAACATGGGATATGCAGCAGGGCTATGTGGGTCGCACCCATTAAGGTGTGTTATCACCGATCTAGATCGATATTTTTAGATTATGTATGCTAGTGACCCGGGTACGGTTGTTGATCACAACCGGGGTGTTGACATATTCGGTACTGTCCAGTAAGGGGTAGGTCGGTCCTGTGTTGGTAGGGAGTCCATGTGAGGCCCTCGGTACATTTTTCTATAGGTGTACTAAGGCAAACGGTACTCCATTAGCCTTATCATTTTATAAAATCCATTATCCAATAAGTGCCTTTACAGAATTAGTTGTATACCTACTAGGCTATAATATATTAATGTAACCATTTTGGCTATGGTTAAATATTTATTTTAAACCCTAGACATTATTATAATATCACTGGATTTTCTATTGAAATGTTTTGGTTATCGTAAGGTAAAAACCTGTCCATGTTTATATGCAGCGTGGTCTTACGAGATACCTTTATTTTAAAAGGGTTTTTATAAGTATAATAATTCATTTGTTTGGAGTTCACTCACACCAGACCCATGTCTGACCCAGAGTTTTTCTTTCTTTCCTTAAAATCTTGGGTACTCAAATTTGTATGAGTAGACAAGCAGTCCAGGTTCTTACGGATGCATTTTAAAGGAGCATGGAGCAAGTGACTTCAACGTTATCTAGTTATTTTATTTCCACTGTATGTTTATATTTATGTATCAGCATTGTGGGGGCAGACAGTTATAATTGTCCCTGGCTGAAGTTAGTACCTATTGTAACTCTGATGTTTCATTTTGGAAATGACTATATGTACTATCTTATGTTCTATTATATATGATATCCTTGCGTTATGAGATTCTAAGTTTCTTTCTTCACTTCTTGTCTTTTCCTTTTAATCCCAACGACTTGTCTTTTGGACATCTAGATGATTGACACATGAACACCGTTGATATATTAAGTGTCTCCTTTAGGAGTAAGAAAGGAAATTTGTTACACATGGTATCAGAGCTTAGGTTGAGTGAACATTGAGGCCTTGGTTAGGGTGAACTCATTAGAGATAGGGTTAGTGATACCCTAGAATGAATTTTGTCTATGAGAGCGCGTATTTGTAATTATATATATATATATGAATTATTTTGATCAGCTTTGATATGTTTGATTTAATACCCTTTTCCCTAAGATAATGTCGTCTAAGTATTCTAAAGTTATCTTACTGTATCCAGGTAGTAAGAATGAGTAATAGAGCAAGACAAAATAGAGGAGCTAGTAGCACCATGGCCACCAATGGTCGAGCTCCGAATGTTGAAAGAGTTGGAATAGTTGAAGAGGCAGCACCTGTGCAACCTTGTGTAAACTTTGCAACTCTGTGCAAAGACTATACTGATTTGGGAGGAAAGCTGTTTAAGGGCACAAAATCCATTATCGAAGTCCAAGCTAGGCTTCATTCTTGCGAGAATATTTTCAAGGGGAAGGATATTTCAAATGAGCAGAGGCGCTTCTTAACATCTTGGCAGTTGCAAGGTGGATCTGAAGCATGGTGAGACTCCGTTACAGCGAATGTTCCTTAGAATGATTTTTCTTGGGCAAGATTTAAGAAGGTTTTTGAAGACCAGTTCATGCTTGATTTAGGAAAGACCCGTCTGTATAGGATTTTCTTGGATCTTAAGTGAGGAGATTTGTCAGTATTTTTATATGAAACCAAGTTTAATGAGCCATCGCGATTTAGCCTAGAATTGACTGATACCCCTCTTAGGAAGAATGAGATGTTTGTGAGTGGGATGAGGGAAGGATTTCAGGAGAAAATGACTGTCCAATTGAAGGGAATTTTTATGCACTTAGTGGATATGGATTTGCGATATGAAGTTCTATAGAAGAAGAAACCGGCAGCAACACCTAGTGGTAATAACAATACCCGAACAAGAGGAAGTTCAACCCATAATGAAAGAAGTAGTGGAAGGGAAAGTCAGTAGGAGACAAGGGAATAAGTTCAAATATGTTGATTATTATTAGCGTAAGAAGAAGGGCTATCTGGAAAGATTTTTAAGAATTTTGAAGCTCCGAAGTAGCAGGCAGGACCTATCTCTCTAATGGTTCGGAAGACACTTTGTAACAACTGTCAGCAACCGGGGCATTTTGTAAAGGATTGCCCACTAATGTAGAAGGGTCAGTAAGTCAAGGTTTATGCCATTAAGTGTGAACCATCAACCTCAAGGGATTTGAAAGAGAAAGGAGTTCTTGAAGGTATTTTAATTGTTAATGACATTTTAGTTCGAGTATTGTTTAATAACAGGGCTTTCCATAGTTTTATTTCTTTAGAATCGATAAATAGATTGCAACTTTCCCCAATAATTCTAGAAACCCCTATTTGTGTGTCTAACCCCATAGAAGGTACAACCAATCTTTCATGATTTGTGAAGATATACCGATTACATACCTTACCCACCATTTTTCTTGTGACCTGTTTTTCCTGGACTTTATGTTGTTTGATTTTATACTTGGTATGGATTGATTGTCAGAGAATGGAGCTGTCTTAGATTGTGTTGGGAGAACAATATCTTTAAAAACCAAATTGATGAACTTTGCTAAAGTATCGTGCGATTAACTAGACAAACGAATGAGTAGCTTCCTTTATGCATTGGACTTATCCCAAAAGGAGTTAGGGTCGATATTAATTGTTTTCTAATGTTTTTGAAGAAGTTAATAGTCTACCTTCACATCGGGAGATTGAGTTTCGTATAGACTTAATTCCCAATTGGAAACCTATTTTTCAGCCTATTCATGAAATGGCTTCGAGGGAGAAGAAGGAGTTGAGGGATCAAACTGATGATTTGTTAAGTGAGATTGATTTGACCAAGTCGTTCGAGTTGGGGATCAGCTGTAGTTTTTGTTGCAAAGTTTGATGGTTCTTTAAAATTTTGTGTGGATTACCATGAACAAAATAAGCAACCAATTCGGAATAAGTGTCCCTTACCCTGTATAGACGACAGACTAACTACATGGTGCTCGAGTATTTTTCCAAATGGACCTTGTTACAGGATTTCACAAGTTAAGGATAGCGGAGGATAGTATACCCTTAAAAACATTTAGAGGATTAGATTGTTTCGTTGAGTGGTTGGTTATGCCTTTTGGGCTAACCAATTCACCCATTTATTATGTAGATCTTATGGATCGACTTTGTAGAGATGTACTTAATTAATTTATATTGGTCTTTATAGATGATATTCTTATTTACTCTAAGATCGAGGAAGAACACAAACACAATTTGGATGTGGTGCTGGAAACGTTAAGGAAACACATTATGAAAGCTAAATTTTCTAAGTGTCTTTTTTGGCAATCGGAAGTAACGTTCCTCGGACATGTTGTGTTGGGGCGGTTGATCTAGAAAAGGTAGCGGTTGTTCAAGATTGGAAGACATTGTAGACTCAAACGTATGTTCAAAGCTTCTTAGGCTTAGCAAGATATTATAGGAGGTTCATCCAAGACTTCTCCAAGATCGCCTTGCACCTGACAAAGTTGATGAAAAAGGATGAGAAGTTTATCTTGACTCCAAAGTGTGAGGAAGCATTAATTGAGTTGAAGAAGAGCTTGACCAGTGCTCCAGTTTTAGCTATTCCAGATGGAGGTGAAGGATTAAATGTGTAAACTGATGCTTGTGGCATAGGTTTGGGTGCGATTTAATGCAGCACGAAAGAGTTATTGCTTATGATAGCAAGCAGCTAAAGCCTCATAAGCGGAATTATGCCACGCGTGATTTGGAGTTATTAGCTGTTATGTTTGCATTGAAGATGCGGCAGCATTATTTGTTAGGCGAAAAGTTCAAGCTCTTCACAGATCACAAGTCCTTTAAATATCTTTTCATATAGAAGGAATTGAATATGTGGCAGCAGCATTGGTTGAAATTTCTAGCGGCATATGACTTAAATATTTTATATATGCTGGGAAAAGCCAATATGGTAGCGGATGCTTTGAGTAGGAATGTAGTGTTGCTCTTTTGGAAGTTACTCCGACTCTCCTTGAGAGGATTTCAAGTAAGCAAAGCGAAGATAGTCACCTAATGGAGATCATTAAGGATATAGAGGAAGGTCATTGTTCAAGCTTTGAGATGGATCATTAGGGCATATTGCGGATGAATGGAAGGATATGTGTTCCAAATGTTGATGGTCTTAGGCAAGAAGTTTTAACAAAATGCCATCAATCCAAGTTAAGTATCCATCCCGGTGTTTTGAAGATGTATCGGGATATGAAGCAAGTATTCTGGGGGAAGGCAATGAAGGGGATGTTTCTATCCATATCAACCGATGTGCAAATTGCTAGCAAATCAAAGGTGATCATCAAAGGACTGCTGGATTACTACAATCACCGGAGATTCCGAATTGGAAATTGGAATAAGTATCGATGGATTTTGTTAATGGTTTGTCCAGATCAAGGAAGGGTAAAGAAGGTGTTTGGATCATTGTGTCTCGCTAACTAAGAGTGCTCATTTTATTCCAGTAAAGCCGACTAGGACGACATCAACATTGGCGGAGATTTATATGAGAGAGATCGTCTGATTGCATGGAGTTCCAGTTAGCATTGTAAGCGATTGAGATCTAATCTTTACCAGTCAATTTTGGGAAGCATTACAAGTAGTTTTAGGAACAAAGCTAAATTTAAGCACAACATATCAATCCTTAAACATATAGGCAAACAAAGAGGGTGAACTGAACCTTGGAAGATCTTTCAAAAGCATATATCTTGGATATTAGAGGATCCTCAGAGGATCATCTTCAGTTGATGGAATTCTCATATATCAACAGTTATCAAGCAAGCATTGGCATGGCACTTTATGAAGCTCTTTATGGATGACCATGTAAATCACCATCGTGTTAGGTGGTGACCGGGGATCGATTAGTGCTTGGACCTGATATGATTCAGGAGGCCACGAAGAAGGTTGCTGTGACCAAAAGAAAGATGAAGGAAGCTCATGATCGACAGAAAGGCTATGACAATCGAAGGCATAGGAATTTAGAATTTTCAATCGATGACTTTATGTTTGTGAAGATTTTTCCAATAAGAGGAGTTGTACGATTTGGAAGAGCAGGGAAGTTGGTGCCTAGATATGTGAGCCCTTTTTAGATTCTTGAAAGGATTGGGCCGCTTTCCTATCGAGTTGAGTTACCAAAGAGATTGTTGGGAGTCTATAATGTTTTTCATATATCACATTTGAGGAAGTATATGCATGATCCATCTCTTATTGTTGAGCCATTTGTTCAAGAGGATTTGGAAGTGGAATCAAATTTAACCATGATAAGGCATTCAGTCCACATTGTTGATCGATATGTGAAACAATTGTGTAATAAGGTCGTGAGATTTGGTAAAGTCAGTGGAGTGAAGATTCCAGAGACTGCACTTTGGAGACTGAAGATATTATAAGGGAGGCTTATCCCGTGTTGATGACAGAATAGTAGTTTGCTTGTTATGTGGAGTGTGTACTCACCATTCGTGATGTAGATGCTTAGTATGTATTTTAGTATATGTTTTATTATATATAATATATGCCCTTTTTGAGTTACCATTTTGTATGTTAATTTCGGAAAGAAACTCTTTTAAGGAGGGAGAATGTAACAACCTGTAATTTAATCACTTTAAATATGAATATTTGATATATTTTTAAATAATTAATTAATGGATTTTATAACTCAATTGGACCTCTTTTAAGTTATAACTAGTGATGGTGAAGTTGCTTTAAATTTTGGTTTACAAAAATAGTTGGCTTGGAGAAAGAAAAAAAATGTAACCGAAAGCCGTTTTTCGAATTTTTGACTTTTCGTCGTCTAAAAGTTATCGAAACATGTTACACACACTAGAGTACACACACACACACACAGATATATAAACATATGCTTTGGTTAAGGAAGTGGTTAGAGTTAAATAAGTTTAAATTTATACTTAAATAAATAGAGCGCGTTTTGACTTTTCTTTTATAATTTAAAAAGAAAATAGTACAAAAGATAACACATTAAATACATGTAAAAAGAGATGAAGTGAAGGTGATATGAGGGAGGGGATGGGTGGCGTGTGCAAGGAGAAGGTGCAGGGTGATGTGGCATCATGTTATGGAGGGCAATGGCCAAGGGTAATTTGTAATTTCCTATGTTTTATTTTGTATAAAACAACTTTATTTTTTTCATTTCTTATTATATTTCACTTTCTCCATTTTCAAACTCTTATCTCCTTTTTTCAAGCTTCCATCTTTCTTTTTCATGGCTTCCCTAAAGTTTTTAAATTGAAAATCTTTTCTTTTTCCACTTTAAAACCTTAAACTTAGTTAAAAACACCTCCTTTCTTCTCTATATTCCTACCTTTCAAAACAAGAACCAAAACTTCCCTTTTCTTCCTAGCCTGCACCTTACTCAAGCATGGTCGTCCCAACTCCACCTAGGATGAGCCTAACTCCACTTAGACCGTGCCCATCTCCACCCCTTAGGGTTCTAAAAATCTAGTTTTAAAAGAAATAGCTAAGTTTGGGTGTTGGTGCAAAAGTTACGGTAGTTTGGTTTGAATCCGTGTTGATTTTAGTGAGTAAATCTCACCTTTAAAACCAAGATTTAAAATTTATTATTTATGATAATAATATTTGTTAGTTTCTTATGTTTATAAGTATTTGAAAGAGTGTTGTTTGGTTTGGTTCCCACTTGAAGTGGATGGCATATGTGACGAGTTGTTGATGACTTAAAATGTAGTTGAAGTGCTTAAATAACATTTACAAGTGATAATATTTCCTTGCTTTATGGATATCATTTACATTTGTATATGTATGTATGTGCTTATGTATATGAATGGTTGTATGTTGATGGGAAAGTTAGCAAACTTGAATTTGTTTATGTTTCGACATCGAGATCTCGTGCTTTAAAAACTAGTTTATTTCCTTGTTTTCTATAAATGTTTTAAACGGTTTTCCCAACTTTACCTTTTGTTTTCAAACCTTTATACCAAGTTATTAAATTGATTTAAATATAGAAGGAAGGGATTTAAAAAGCCTATTTTGATTTACAAAATAAGTTTAAAAGTTATGTTCCATATAGCGATAGTTGCTATGGATGCTGTTTGCACCAAAAGTTGGCATAAACACCCAATAGACTATGTGTAGAGAAATAAATGAAGAAATCAAAATTAAAATAGAGGAAACAAGCAAAAAATAAGTAAAAAACAATGGCAAACGGATTTATAGTGGTTGTTTGAATGCCTACGTCTACTTTGATGAAATTGCTTTATTAATCACTCAAATCTCTAAGTACAAGAAGGATCAGATTAGATTCCGTAATTACAATGGAGTACAAGAAAACAAAAGCATAAATATCCCTCAAATGAGCTATGAATCCTATATTTATAGGCATAGACGACCGAATATCTTACTGAAAATTCACTGACAGAATCTCAAAATGTAGACGTGGTCACTTAAAAAAATCTCATGGCCCAATTCCCCATGTTGAGAGATAGGTCTTCCTGGCCATGTGGCATGATGTGATCGGTCAGGTGGGTCCCCCTTTATGCTAGCTTCATGTTTTCAAAGTTGTTTGCATAGTTGCTTTTATGTTTTTAGAGATATCAATTAATTCCCATTGAGTTGAACTATTGATCCAAGTTGTTCATAGCGATAGTGATCCGATCTGATCCTCTGCCTAGGGGAAGCACTATTCCATACTTAGAATATTCTGTAGAGTCTATCTCTTGGCTTCGCTTGATCGTTATTTCATATTATCATCTGTGCTTGATCTTTGGATTCTGTGATCACCTCTCTAAGCCACTTTACTTGTCTATCATCGAGTCTAACTTGTCCAGTCGGCCCGAATATAGCCGGGCCAAAAGGTCGGATAACACTTGCCTCCTAATGTACATCCTGTTATGAACATGACGTGCTTTGAATCGAAGCAAATTAGAGTTTTTAGAAGGAATTCCATTCAGTTTCTTGAACAGTCGTTATCCTTCCATTGAATTATCTTTCCGAAGAGTCGTATCTCTCTCCATTCTTCATGGCGCTTCGATATTTGTCAATATAACTTCGAAGTGTAACCCCCGGCCTTTGTGTATTCTCGGTTCCATTGAGCTTGTTGATTAAGTTGGAAGGTTTGGTTATTTTTTGCTACATCGTTTCTACGATATCTAGATAATAATTTAATCTCTATCGATTCAAGAAATTGAATGCTGGGTATGTACACGTGCATGTTTATGGGTCGTTACTGATATCATGTATTGAAGTACAAGTGTATCACAATTTTCTATCCTTTTCATTCATCCATTTTTTTGCAAGGGATCGGTATCAATCCCCTGAGTAGGGGATCGGATCCCTTCATGCATGTGGACTTAGCCAATTCAAGGCTGTTAGAAAGCGGGCCGCATGAGATAGACTGCACCCCCAATATAAGCTATGACTTAGCTTATTTCCTCATCTCCCTTTATTCATATTACAAACGAACCAATCGCTCTACTTCCCTTTTCCATTGCCATTGATGAATCCAATCTCGAAATCCATCAAAATAAATCACAAATATCCATCCATTTGAACCTCCATCGTCTCTAAATGTTCGCCATCACCATTAATCAATCTGCCGCCTTCAATTACCTAATTCCAACACCTAATTTCACAACTTGAATCAAACACGATCTTCCATCCATTCCTTGTCGTCGTCTCTTTCGATCGTAATTGCATAAGTCGGTTTAGTCTCAACTCGATTCGACTTAAAGTTGTATGTGTAACGACCCGTAAATTTCAACAGTTTTAATAACGTAATTAGTTGAAATTTTGTGAAATTTTAAACGATAAAATTTTGAAATAAAAATTTAATATTTGGAATACGTCTAGTTAAACATAGCAACTGGTAAATTTCCGTCCGCAAATATGAAAGTTTATTTCGCGCGTAAATTTACTTCAATTCAATCAGTTAAAAAGTAATGAAAATAAAATGTTTTCGAAACCTAAATATTTTTACATAAAAAAATTCTAAACCATCTTCTGAGCAAGATGTTAGTTTGTCGTTTTGCAAAATTCGGACATCTTTGGCTCCATCGATCTTATTTTTCAGCGTTTTTCTTGCATTTTTCGTCAGTAGAAAAATTCGAATTTTTATAATTCAACCATACCACTGATATCTGTATACCGTTTTGATCGTCTCATCGTGCTGATCTCTACAGTATATTCATTCGGGTATTTCGGAGTACCGGTACGAGGCAGAATTCGTAAAAACGGTTATCTGGATCGGTAATCGTTTGAGCCCTTTTGTTTCCTTTGTGACTCTCCATTTTCCGCCGTGAATAACCAACGGCCATTTGCATTTATTTCCATCAGTTCACACATGAAACCTTCCATCATGACTTTTAGCATTTCAACTTCCAAGTAGTAGCCGTGATTATTATTGCGTTGGTTCATTTGCTTGAGAAGTAATAATTGAAACCAATTCACATTTCATTTCTATGCATCTTCCATCTCCTCTGTTGTTTTGTTCTTCCTCTCCCCTCACGTAACTCCTCTCCCATTCTTCCCTTCTATTTGCCGATTTCCCCTTCGCCATTCCTTGAAACCGCACAGCCTCCAAACCCACGTCTGCCACCTTTCTCTTTCCTCCACCCTCCCACTTCAACACCCGCAACCTCGGCCCACCTACCCGCCATGACCAACCTCACCTGCTCATCACTCCATGTTTCGACCATCTCCCCTCCGAGCCTAAGCCCACCACCCCCCATGCAAGCACGCAACCCCACGCCTCTCTTCCCCTTCACTCCAACAATCCCGCTACCACCTTGCTTCCACCAGCCCCATCGCTTCTCTTCCATTAGCCCAACCGTAGGTCCTCTCAACCTCCACCTGAGCCGACCGAGCCTCTCCCCTCAGAGCCCCATGCCAGGAGCCACCTCAGCATCCCTCTCTGCTCCGCCATTCCCGGCCTTTCGACTTCCTTCTTCCGCCTTTGCTCAGCCCATGATGCCGAGCCTTGGCTGAGCCCAATCACCCACTCGAGCTCCTTCACCTCCCACTGCGTGCGTGCGGCCTCTCATTGTATTAAGGTATAGATATTTATATGTTGTATAGTGATATGTGTAAAATAATTAAAAGGTTTTATTTCATTTATATCAATATAAGTTTACATATTGTTTTAATATAGTTATATAGCAACATATAAATTGTTATCTGTTTGTATAAGTTTACTGTTTGCACTTATATATTATATCCATATTTGATTTTGAATTATATATGTGTCAGAAGTGTTATTTATGTATATATATGTTTATAAATGAATGTTTGTACAAGAAATAAAATCTATTTGATTTATATACAAATTTATATAAGCTATATCAGTTTACAAAATTTATACATGACCTGTTTGAGTCTGTATAGTTTGTATATATATTATGATAATTGATACATATACTACTACTAGCTTGCAGCCCTTTTCTGATAATATAGATCTAACTTATATTAGTAATATATAGATATATAAAATCTGTTGTATATCAGATTCTTTATTTATAATGTATTAGTATTATATTTGTTTATATAAAGTGAATTTGGGCCGGTGGAATTTGCTGCTATTATACATACATACACACACACACACATATATATATATATATATATATAGTTATAAAGTAAGTTTTATATATAAAAGTTTGCACAGTAGCTTGGATACATATATATATAGTAAAGTGAATTATATATATTGCTGGAACGAAAAAATATATAAAGTAATATATGCATGGGAAAATTTTCGAACTGATTTGCCTCCCAATATTTGTGTTTTATTATATATTATATATATAGGTATATTGATTTCAAAATGCCTATGGATTTTATATTATATTATATATGTGTATTTTGATTTCTATATATATATATATATACATATATATACAGATTTTATTTCTGAATACGTGTTTTGATTTAAACATTGATTTTACGATAGAAAGTAATAAAATAACAATATAACATATTCTTCGTTTCATTTATATCAAGCCAATTTGATTTGTTCTCATTGATTCCTATTTCTCAGTTTTGTTCGTCAAATTCATGTCAATCTTGCTTTGCTTTGGAATTCGAGCTTGGATTCGTAACTCATTCATTGTCGAATCTCTCTAGCCTCAAAAGGTGAGCAATCACTCACGATTAACATTCTTTTATTTATTAGATTTGATTTCAATTGAAACGACAATTGAAATATGCTGCTGTTAGTTAATTACACTGTTGTATATGCTATTACCTGTATCAGTTCACCTGTGACATCTGACACCATTATCTGTAAATTTTATGCGATGATAATACAGTTTGGCTGATAATTGATTGATTGTTGATGTTTATATTGGACGTTAAATTGTTATTGTTAAAGTGATAAATAGTATGCAATCGAAATTGGTATAGGATAGTTAAATGTTAAATTTGATTAACTGACATTTGTATAATATGATCCCTTTAACTGTTGAATTTATTGACACGTAGGATTTGTTTAATTACATATTGAACCACTGAATGTATTGATGATGTATGAAATTGTAAATAGATGACAAGTGAAACCGTAATGTAATAATCTTTAATCTACATGAAATGATAGTGTAGATTCTAGAAATAATTATATTAATTCGTACAAATAACAATACGAATTAATACGGTTATTTCGGGATTATTTGAATTGATTATTGGATTGTTATTGTTTGTTGTTATTGCTTGATTATTTACTTTGACACCATCCCAGTTATCACACTGCAAGTTCCCTTTATATGCTTTGATTTTTGGATTGAATTGGAATCGGGTTGAAATGATAAATACCCAAATTGAACTTTGACCTAGGAAAGAAAATTAAATAAAACCCGATTGGTCAAATAATTTGATTTTAAAAATAAAATGAAGATTTTATTTGAATAAACAATATGGTTTTAAAATGAAGTTGAAATTTGAATTTTTAATGAAAGGAAAATGTTAATATTAAATAAATCTGAAACAAAATATTAAAAATGTAATTGATGGAAGAATGTTGTTTAATTTGAGAAATGATTGAATTAAGTTTGAAATGATTTAATAATTTAGTTTGACATTATAATTAAGTTGAAATTATTAAACTTTGAAATGATTTAATAATTAAGTTTGAAATTGAATTAAGTTGAAATTGTTAAATTTTGAAATTAATTAATAATTAAGTTTTGAAATTATTAAATAATTGAATAAGATTGAATTATTTAATGATTAAATTGAATTGAATTCTTTAATAAGAGAAATTGGACTTCTGAATAAGTGAATTTTACTTCGTAAATAATTGAAATTGAGTTTCTTTATTAATTAAGTTTTGGAAAATTATTTAAGTAATTAAATAAGTGAAATTGAATTTCTTTAACCAGAAATGAAAATGTGATATTTTGGAATTAATGTAAGACTTGTAATTGAAAGAATTGATTTGACGAATTTAGTTTAATTCAAAATTGTAAATTTTGATTTAATGAAGTTGAACTTAAGAATTGATGTAATGAATTGGAAATTTAATGGAAATTGTTTTGAATGGCATAGTAACTTAACGAATATTTAATGGAATCGATAAATGATTTTAAATTGATTTGAATGTTAAATAAAATTTAATTTAAATATTTTCGAAATGAAACTTGTATTCGAACTTGAATCAATATTTGGATTGTTTTAAATAGAAATTGAAATTGAATTATAAGATGGCGAAATGATAATTTGGAAGTTTTGAAACGAAAATTATTGGAAATTGGTTTTGAAAGACAAACGAATGTTGATTTATGAATTCTAATTGAAGTTGAATTGATTTGGTTTTTGAAATATATAAACAACCAATCGGTGTAATAATTACGAAAGTTATTAAAGAGACCGGAATTTGGTTATGGATATACTCTCTATCTAAACCGAAAACCACTTTAATAACTATACGCGGAGTGATGATCCAGAATGAAGTGGTTGGAATGATGTTCGTTGATGATTGAAGAAAGAGAACGATAATGGATAGCCTTGACACTCGTGTCAAATTGGAAATGACTAAAACAGGAGTTGTGCCGGGCCAATGGAGGATTGATACCTCAAGTGGACACACTTCTTCGAACTACTTATACTTGTTGTCGATTGGTGCACCCTTGATTTTGGGAGTGTTGTTTCACGGTGTTGCGGGCGCTGCGGCGTTGCGTTCTCACCAGTCCGGATCAGGCGAACGGTAGTATCACTACCTTGGGTATAGCCTCATGTGCCTTGTCATACTTGTATTCCATTTATGCGCGACCACTACGAATTTGTTTTGTACCTCGAGTATATGGATTGCCCTCTGGTGACTTCCGGTTTTGGGGAAACTACGGTCTTGTATATGCTTTTGGGAATAAAAATGTGTTAAGGGTGGAATGGGCCATGACTTAACGCTATTTTGATATCTTTATATTACTGATAGACATTATCTACTTATCGTACACTACTACATAGTAGGTAGTTTAACGGATCCTTAAAGGATGGTTATTCCAAACATCCTTTGAGTTACTTGTATTTCAATTGCTATTTCACTTGAGTTGGATTTATTAATATAAGAATGTTAATCCTGACTCGAGTGTCTTGTGTTTTTGCTTTACGCTCGGGTCAGACTGAGTGGTTCAGCTTTCGAGACTCACCTTTGGAGTTGGAGCTTTGCTTGAAGATCCAGCCATCTATTCTGTTTCCAGTATTCGATGATTCCAGTGATGTATTCTGATTTAACTCTGATGTATTTTATATATTCATATAGTAGCTTCATGAACTACTATCTCTTTTATTTCCGCTGCACTCATTACTCTGTGTCTGTGATCTGTGATTATTTATTTGCTGTATATGTTCAGTTTTGCCAAATTTAAATTAACAACGCGGTATTTTGAGCAATTCAATTCCGGCATGAGTGTCTACCTATACACTTATAATGGATGCGAATGGTCCAAAATATCGGGTCGTTACAGTTGGTATCAGAGCTTTGGTAGCTCTAGGCAAAACTTAACATATAGGGTAAATGTATTTACAGAATCACTCTCATTCGAGTTTCAATCTCTTCCTTTGACTCAATTCCTTGAATTTTGGAACGTTCCCCTCGGTTCCGAAATTCATTCGTGTCCCTCACTATTCGTCTTCTTTCAAATTCTGGAGCACCCCATAACTCCATTTTGAATGATATCTATAATAGATCGGCGGTCTCGCCAATCTTCGAATGATTCGTAAAGGAGTAAATTCCTTTATAATTGGCATTGATTTACCGGAGATTTCTGTATCATCGGTTTACGATGCTATCTATCTCCTGCTATACCTGAATCCTATCTCTTGAGATCGAGTGTTGATTTACCTCGGAATTCAACATCGATCTTATTCTTGAAGTCACGATCGAACCTGGTTAAGGTCACCCGCGATTTATATAAACTCATCCATCTTTCTATTTCGTTATTTCATCATCTTATCTTCGTTTGAACTTATTTTCGAATCAAAATTCTCTTTGATTTTAGTCCATTAAATTTGAATCTCTATCTTTGCTTTGAAATCTATTCTTGTATCATTAGGTGAGGAATTGTATTTGTAAATTAATTTTAAAATGTTTTATATTGTGTTGTTTGAGTTGTTGATGTTGATTTGGGTTTCCGATCGATTCGTCTGATCAACGCTATCGATAGGATTTCCAAAACACTTGAACAGAGCAAACTGACACAATATTATTTTCAAATTTGGAAACTGAAATAAATTTGTTTGATTATATTGTGAAAATATAAGTAAAATTTCCTGGAATTTAATAGTTAAATTAAATTGTTTAAAATGATAATATTTGATTATCATTTATTGTTCTAAATAAATTTATAAATACGGTTTATAAATTGATTTGGAATCTGAAATGAATTTAATTCAGAAACTTGAGAATTTAGTTTTCGGTGATTTCGAACTTTGGTTTTAAAATTTTTAAAGTATATATTATTGAAAGTATTTTTGAATAGAAATCATTTTCAAAGAATTTAAATATTGAAATCAGTACTCTTCTCTTTGTCGCTGGAAAATAATTTCGGTGATGGCGGCCGCATCATCGACATTCATTTTCGAGTTTCGAAGTGGAGATACTATTCTGTAGCTTTGCTATGGTTTTGTTTTGAAAAATATTTTGATTTGAATTTCTTCAGTATAGTTTGATTTATATATATATATATAGTAATCTTATTTTAAAATTTAATTTGATTTGATATAAATATATTATATATATCTCTAAGTTGTTTAAAGTTAATCGGAAATCAAATTCTTAAATTTTGTTAAAGGATGATTTTTATAAATAAAACCAAAATTTGGAATATTTAAACTTGAATAATTGAATTTGGAAAATTTTATTTGTATATTGTTCAACTACATTCTAATACAACTTACCTAAATCATTCAGAAGTTGAATATGTAATTGGATAATATATAATATAAATTGAATTTATAAATACAATTTGAGTGGTTATAATAAATGTTATACACTTAAATTTTAAATTATAAAAAGTTAATAGAGATAAATAGAATAATAAGATAGTTGAAAAATAAATTTTGTTTGAAGGTTAATTAATAAATTGAAATTAGAGCAACTTATGAAATACCTTAAATTTAAAATCAATTAACGAATATAAATTAATTTAAATTTAAATTTATATGGTTTAAATTAATTTATATGGTTTAAATATATGTAATAAGATATTTTAATTGAAATAAACTTAATAAGAATTTGGAATAAAGAAGAATTTAAATTGTTGAAAAGAAAATATGATTATAATAAAAGATTATTCAAATTTATGGTTTTAGAAATTGTAAATTGGAGATAATTGGATAATAAGATAATGAATTTAGAAATAGTTGAGGTTTATTTTAGTGAAATCAAATGGATTAAATCAACTATTGAATATCAATTAACATAAATTTGAATTTATATGGTTTAAATTAATTGTTATTTTGTTTTTCAAATCTATTTTTCTTTCTGGTTGTTTTATTCTCCTACCTCGTTCCTTTTCGGGGACGAAAAGTTTTGAGTGGGGGAGAGTGTAACGACCCGTAAATTTCAACAGTTTTAATAACGTAATTAGTTGAAATTTTGTGAAATTTTAAACGATAAAATTTTGAAATAAAAATTTAATATTTGGAATACGTCTAGTTAAACATAGCAACTGGTAAATTTCCGTCCGCAAATATGAAAGTTTATTTCGCGCGTAAATTTACTTCAATTCAATCAGTTAAAAAGTAATGAAAATAAAATGTTTTCGAAACCTAAATATTTTTACATATAAAAATTCTAAACCATCTTCTGAGCAAGATGTTAGTTTGTCGTTTTGCAAAATTCGGACATCTTTGGCTCCATCGATCTTATTTTTCAGCGTTTTTCTTGCATTTTTCGTCAGTAGAAAAATTCGAATTTTTATAATTCAACCATACCACTGATATCTGTATACCGTTTTGATCGTCTCGTCGTGCTGATCTCTACAGTATATTCATTTGGGTATTTCGGAGTACCGGTACGAGGCAGAATTCGTAAAAACGGTTATCTGGATCGGTAATCGTTTGAGCCCTTTTGTTTCCTTTGTGACTCTCCATTTTCCGCCGTGAATAACCAACGGCCATTTGCATTTATTTCCATCAGTTCACACATGCAACCTTCCATCATGACTTTTAGCATTTCAACTTCCAAGTAGTAGCCGTGATTATTATTGCGTTGGTTCATTTGCTTGAGAAGTAATAATTGAAACCAATTCACATTTCATTTCTATGCATCTTCCATCTCCTCTGTTGTTTTGTTCTTCCTCTCCCCTCACGTAACTCCTCTCCCATTCTTCCCTTCTATTTGCCGATTTCCCCTTCGCCATTCCTTGAAACCGCACAGCCTCCAAACCCACGTCTGCCACCTTTCTCTTTCCTCCACCCTCCCACTTCAACACCCGCAACCTCGGCCCACCTACCCGCCATGACCAACCTCACCTGCTCATCACTCCATGTTTCGACCATCTCCCCTCCGAGCCTAAGCCCACCACCCCCCATGCAAGCACGCAACCCCACGCCTCTCTTCCCCTTCACTCCAACAATCCCGCTACCACCTTGCTTCCACCAGCCCCATCGCTTCTCTTCCATTAGCCCAACCGTAGGTCCTCTCAACCTCCACCTGAGCCGACCGAGCCTCTCCCCTCAGAGCCCCATGCCAGGAGCCACCTCAGCATCCCTCTCTGCTCCGCCATTCCCGGCCTTTCGACTTCCTTCTTCCGCCTTTGCTCAGCCCATGATGCCGAGCCTTGGCTGAGCCCAATCACCCACTCGAGCTCCTTCACCTCCCACTGCGTGCGTGCGGCCTCTCATTGTATTAAGGTATAGATATTTATATGCTGTATAGTGATATGTGTAAAATAATTAAAAGGTTTTATTTCATTTATATCAATATAAGTTTACATATTGTTTTAATATAGTTATATAGCAACATATAAATTGTTATCTGTTTGTATAAGTTTACTGTTTGCACTTATATATTATGTCCATATTTGATTTTGAATTATATATGTGTCAGAAGTGTTATTTATGTATATATATGTTTATAAATGAATGTTTGTACAAGAAATAAAATCTATTTGATTTATATACAAATTTATATAAGCTATATCAGTTTACAAAATTTATACATGACCTGTTTGAGTCTGTATAGTTTGTATATATATTATGATAATTGATACATATACTACTACTAGCTTGCAGCCCTTTTCTGATAATATAGATCTAACTTATATTAGTAATATATAGATATATAAAATCTGTTGTATATCAGATTCTTTATTTATAATGTATTAGTATTATATTTGTTTATATAAAGTGAATTTGGGCCGGTGGAATTTGCTGCTATTATACATACATACACACACACACATATATATATATATATATAGTTATAAAGTAAGTTTTATATATAAAAGTTTGCACAGTAGCTTGGATACATATATATATAGTAAAGTGAATTATATATATTGCTGGAACGAAAAAATATATAAAGTAATATATGCATGGGAAAATTTTCGAACTGATTTTCCTCCCAATATTTGTGTTTTATTATATATTATATATATAGGTATATTGATTTCAAAATGCCTATGGATTTTATATTATATTATATATGTGTATTTTGATTTCTATATATATATATATATATATACATATATATACAGATTTTATTTCTGAATACGTGTTTTGATTTAAACATTGATTTTACGATAGAAAGTAATAAAATAACAATATAACATATTCTTCGTTTCATTTATATCAAGCCAATTTGATTTGTTCTCATTGATTCCTATTTCTCAGTTTTGTTCGTCAAATTCATGTCAATCTTGCTTTGCTTTGGAATTCGAGCTTGGATTCGTAACTCATTCATTGTCGAATCTCTCTAGCCTCAAAAGGTGAGCAATCACTCACGATTAACATTCTTTTATTTATTAGATTTGATTTCAATTGAAACGACAATTGAAATATGCTGCTGTTAGTTAATTACACTGTTGTATATGCTATTACCTGTATCAGTTCACCTGTGACATCTGACACCATTATCTGTAAATTTTATGCGATGATAATACAGTTTGGCTGATAATTGATTGATTGTTGATGTTTATATTGGACGTTAAATTGTTATTGTTAAAGTGATAAATAGTATGCAATCGAAATTGGTATAGGATAGTTAAATGTTAAATTTGATTAACTGACATTTGTATAATATGATCCCTTTAACTGTTGAATTTATTGACACGTAGGATTTGTTTAATTACATATTGAACCACTGAATGTATTGATGATGTATGAAATTGTAAATAGATGACAAGTGAAACCGTAATGTAATAATCTTTAATCTACATGAAATGATAGTGTAGATTCTAGAAATAATTATATTAATTCGTACAAATAACAATACGAATTAATACGGTTATTTCGGGATTATTTGAATTGATTATTGGATTGTTATTGTTTGTTGTTATTGCTTGATTATTTACTTTGACACCATCCCAGTTATCACACTGCAAGTTCCCTTTATATGCTTTGATTTTTGGATTGAATTGGAATCGGGTTGAAATGATAAATACCCAAATTGAACTTTGACCTAGGAAAGAAAATTAAATAAAACCCGATTGGTCAAATAATTTGATTTTAAAAATAAAATGAAGATTTTATTTGAATAAACAATATGGTTTTAAAATGAAGTTGAAATTTGAATTTTTAATGAAAGGAAAATGTTAATATTAAATAAATCTGAAACAAAATATTAAAAATGTAATTGATGGAAGAATGTTGTTTAATTTGAGAAATGATTGAATTAAGTTTGAAATGATTTAATAATTTAGTTTGACATTATAATTAAGTTGAAATTATTAAACTTTGAAATGATTTAATAATTAAGTTTGAAATTGAATTAAGTTGAAATTGTTAAATTTTGAAATTAATTAATAATTAAGTTTTGAAATTATTAAATAATTGAATAAGATTGAATTATTTAATGATTAAATTGAATTGAATTCTTTAATAAGAGAAATTGGACTTCTGAATAAGTGAATTTTACTTCGTAAATAATTGAAATTGAGTTTCTTTATTAATTAAGTTTTGGAAAATTATTTAAGTAATTAAATAAGTGAAATTGAATTTCTTTAACCAGAAATGAAAATGTGATATTTTGGAATTAATGTAAGACTTGTAATTGAAAGAATTGATTTGACGAATTTAGTTTAATTCAAAATTGTAAATTTTGATTTAATGAAGTTGAACTTAAGAATTGATGTAATGAATTGGAAATTTAATGGAAATTGTTTTGAATGGCATAGTAACTTAACGAATATTTAATGGAATCGATAAATGATTTTAAATTGATTTGAATGTTAAATAAAATTTAATTTAAATGTTTTCGAAATGAAACTTGTATTCGAACTTGAATCAATATTTGGATTGTTTTAAATAGAAATTGAAATTGAATTATAAGATGGCGAAATGATAATTTGGAAGTTTTGAAACGAAAATTATTGGAAATTGGTTTTGAAAGACAAACGAATGTTGATTTATGAATTCTAATTGAAGTTGAATTGATTTGGTTTTTGAAATATATAAACAACCAATCGGTGTAATAATTACGAAAGTTATTAAAGAGACCGGAATTTGGTTATGGATATACTCTCTATCTAAACCGAAAACCACTTTAATAACTATACACGGAGTGATGATCCAGAATGAAGTGGTTGGAATGATGTTCGTTGATGATTGAAGAAAGAGAACGATAATGGATAGCCTTGACACTCGTGTCAAATTGGAAATGACTAAAACAGGAGCTGTGCCGGGCCAATGGAGGATTGATACCTCAAGTGGACACACTTCTTCGAACTACTTATACTTGTTGTCGATTGGTGCACCCTTGATTTTGGGAGTGTTGTTTCACGGTGTTGCGGGCGCTGCGGCGTTGCGTTCTCACCAGTCCGGATCAGGCGAACGGTAGTATCACTACCTTGGGTATAGCCTCATGTGCCTTGTCATACTTGTATTCCATTTATGCGCGACCACTACGAATTTGTTTTGTACCTCGAGTATATGGATTGCCCTCTGGTGACTTCCGGTTTTGGGGAAACTACGGTCTTGTATATGCTTTTGGGAATAAAAATGTGTTAAGGGTGGAATGGGCCATGACTTAACGCTATTTTGATATCTTTATATTACTGATAGACATTATCTACTTATCGTACACTACTACATAGTAGGTAGTTTAACGGATCCTTAAAGGATGGTTATTCCAAACATCCTTTGAGTTACTTGTATTTCAATTGCTATTTCACTTGAGTTGGATTTATTAATATAAGAATGTTAATCCTGACTCGAGTGTCTTGTGTTTTTGCTTTACGCTCGGGTCAGACTGAGTGGTTCAGCTTTCGAGACTCACCTTTGGAGTTGGAGCTTTGCTTGAAGATCCAGCCATCTATTCTGTTTCCAGTATTCGATGATTCCAGTGATGTATTCTGATTTAACTCTGATGTATTTTATATATTCATATAGTAGCTTCATGAACTACTATCTCTTTTATTTCCGCTGCACTCATTACTCTGTGTCTGTGATCTGTGATTATTTATTTGCTGTATATGTTCAGTTTTGCCAAATTTAAATTAACAACGCGGTATTTTGAGCAATTCAATTCCGGCATGAGTGTCTACCTATACACTTATAATGGATGCGAATGGTCCAAAATATCGGGTCGTTACAGTATGACAAGATGAAGGTTGTTGCCACGTAGATTGTCGTGGGTTTAGGGTTCAATGGTGGATTAGATTGGTGATGGATGTATTGATGATTGGTACTGAAGCTTAGGGGATTGGAGTAATGATACGATGTAGAAGTTGTTGTGGATAAAATGGCAATGATGATGGAGCAATTGATGTTGATGTGCGACCGATTGAAGGTTAGTTACAAGCGATCAGTTGTAATATGTGGAAGATGAAGTGAAGTGGTAGTGAGGATCAATTAATGATAGATGTTGAAATAGCAATCGGGTATAACGATTGGTTCGTGATACATGAATGTAGAGTGGAGCGATCAGTGATGGGAGGTGATTGGCTTTAGATGCTGAGGAGATGAATATAGGGATCGATTTAGGCTTTTGGGTGTTTAGAGATGCATAAGGCAAATCTGCCTAGAGGAGGGAATAGGTACGATCCATCTACCTGGAGGACTTAGCCATTTTTAACCTTATTCGAGCACACTTGAACTTTGGGACTTGATCACCTAAACTTGTATGCATGAATGAACCCGAGTCCTTCCATAGGAGCATGAACATGTGAAAAAACTCAGACATGAACGTTTGCATATCCAATATTGGACCTAAAATTAAACGCTTGAACTTTGGGATGGGACTCGACCATGATCTTAGCACTTTGACTTGAATACCAATGCATATGACTTAGCATGTGAATGTTTGGACTTTGCATTCGAACTTATATGATTTACACACATATGACTTGATCACCGAAACTTGAACTTGAATAAGAATAATATATAGTCTAGAATGAACTTGGATGCAAATTTCATACTCCCATATGACGATGACTGATCCCAAAGCTTTGATAAAATCTACAATCGATCGACGTGACTGATGTTCGAGACGGTCAGTGATGACAGTTACTCCGGCTGAATCCTAGAGTCTCATCATAACTGTTATTTTAATTTCGAACTGTTTATCACTGCTCCACACTGCACAACACTGCACTAGTTTACACTTAGCATGAGGGGAATATGTTTATTTTTCTAATGATTACTATCTAATGAGTTTGATAGTTATGGGTTCTAGACACTCGGATCGTTTACCTGCTATGGGCACAAAACAAATTTCTTCACATGACAATCCCGATGCCTAATCAAGCTCAGCAATGATATTTGCTCAAATCTCTCCAGGCCATCAATCTGAACAGCCCAAAAGTTCTCATCAAGTGCCGGAAATTCCTTTGAATCCTGAAGCAGAAATCGAGCCAGCTCCCGACACTTTAGAAGATGCAATATTTTTGAATGATCCGAAGGATTCAGTGGCTTCAAAGGTTGAAGAGGCCGTTCTCCGTAGGCAATGCATTAAACAGGGGATTCCGTATGAAGATATGTGATTCCGGCTCATAACGATACAGCTCACTCCCCCCCAAAGGGGTATACTGCATGCAACAAGTTTATGCTCTGGGCTGGTTGCGTTCTGCCTTTAACCCATTCATCCAAAAAATGTTGCATTATTTAAGATTGGTGCCGACTCAGCTGCACCCGAATAGCTATGCGTTTCTGCACTGCACATACATGATATTCCTCGAGTTCTTATTTCATGAGCCGACTCTAGAAGACATTAGATTCATTTTCAACCCTAAACGGTGAAGAGGAAGCCTCTCGTATACTTTCCTCGAATCGGTCACAAACTACCAGGTCAGAATCGATGTAGAATACAATAGCCTATGATTTTTGTTTGATGATAATAAACACACACACACACACATATATATATATATATTCATTTAAATGTATTTGTTATTGTACTATTTTATTTTTCCACATAATTAAATAAATATTTGTTGAATAAAATAAATAACTCGAAATTCACATTTAAACAAATATTTTATTCAAACAGATATTTTATTACAAATTCGAATAGTACAAATTTAAGCTCTCACTATATTTCGAATACAAGTTTCAATTACAACAAAAATTTCACTATACAATTTTTTCATACATGTTTCACCTCACTACATAATTCACTCGACACTCGTATTTGATCTTCAACTATGTGCCAGCCTGTATCCAGCATCTGAATTATCTCCAAAATAAACACTAACGCGGTAAACTGGAAAAAGAAACAAATTTAAAGTTGTAAAAATAAATTTGAATTTAAAATTTATTTTTTCCTCAGTTATTTGGGTTGTTCGTCATTATTTTCTTTTAATTCGTCTTACACGAACAACTTGTGAAATGTATAGTGTACCATTGTACAGGCCACAAGGTCGTGCACACCGATATACACCTGCTTGTCAAAATTGCAGGGGCAGGTGCGCACAAGGTCAAACCCAAGCCTAGGCTGGATTCAACTCAAGTGCAACAAATACAAACCAACATACAACATGCATTCAGGCACAAGAATGAAGTGACACAAAATCAAACAGTGGTGAACTCACTGGAGCATAAACACACATGAAGACTTTAAGTGGAACCAGACACCAATTGTACAAAGTAATGAATAAACCAGTCAAAGCAACTAGACTCCAACCAAGAAATACAACAACAGTCAAAGGCACCAAGTTTATTAACCAAAATCAATGAGAAAATGCAGGTTCAGAGGCAACCCAAACCAGACTTCAAAAATGAAAATCAATCATACAACCAGTCCAGTCCAGTCAAACGGCAAGTATGCACATGCACAGGGGCTCGAAGCAAATGCAAGGCCAACAAGACATGGTCAGGGGTGCAACCAGACCACAACAATGCCTTGGAGCATGTATCAGCTCAACCATAAATCAACATGAAACCAGACATGTTCATACAGTTCAAATGGGTCAACATGAATGCAAAACATGAAATAGAGGAATGGACATATGCAAGTTCAAATTCAACTTGTACAAAGTGGTGCACCAAACAGTGACAAGTATATACATATGCAACATGGAGACATCACATTAAAACTCAAGAAAACAGTGAATAGAGAAATGAAATGACAGTGAAGTAGTTCAACATGGATGAACTCCAAGAAACTAGACAAAAGTGCACCAGCCTCAACCAAAAGTACTCAGGTCAGTTCAACCAACAAACAGCCCAAACCAAATACCAAAAAGCACCAGAAGTGTACAAAAAATATTCAACTCGAAGCAATGCACCAGATCAATGTTCATGCAACTAGATATGTACAAAGGATATGTATACGAGAATGAACATAGCAGTTCAAAACCAGACCAGACACAAACGCATCAAGCTACATTCATGCATGGACACAATGCAACATAAAGACTAACAGACCAGTGCATAAGCAGTTGTGAACACAAGAAATGCAAAACAGACCAGTCACAACAACAAGCCTCAACATGTACAAGTTTATATGCAGTGACATATATACATAAATATGCATATACACGTATGTATGTATACATGTATATAAGCATATAAAAATGAAGAAAATCAAAGCCGTGGATCATGAACCAGTCAAGGAATAGAAAAAGTTGCAGTAAAGTCAATCAGAGGTCATAGTGAATGAAGAAAAAGTCGTTGGCAGTTTAAAGAGGAACCAATTCAAATATATTTAAACATATCAGAAATACAATCGATGGATAATCAAGTCAACACTTCTCAAATTCAAGTCATAGGAGAAAAGGTCGGAACAGTTTCATTCAAATTCGAATTCATCAGAGTTATCTTTGATCAACGGAACAAGTCAGCAAATAACAAGACCATACGATCAAAAATCAAACCAGGTGATAAAATCACGACAGATTCAAACCAAAATTATACGAACGAAATATAGGGTTTCAATCGCTATAAATGCCCAGTATCATCATCGACAAATGATCATCGAGTTCGAATTCAAGCAAATCAACAGTGCAAATAAAGTAAATAATCACATACCGATTTTATTCCATTCGAACTCGACCTTGTAGCGGCCGAAGCAAATCGAAGAACAAAGTAGTAATCCAATTGAGGAATGAAAGCATCAAAGCAATCAATTCGAATTACTATTTCCAATGATGGCTCCAAGTTCATCAAAACCCTAATTTGTAAAGAGCAACAAAAGGAACGGCCAGAGTATACGAACTGAAAATAAAAGGGAGACAGTTCTCTTTTGTTAAATTTGGGCCGGTCTTCATTTTATATTGGGCTTTAGTTATAAAATAATATGGTTTTGTTTTAGTTTATTATTATTTGTAAACTTTCTATTTTAAAATTGTGCAAATTTCTAGTTGTGTAACTTGGTACAAACTACGGGACGTAGTTTGAGAATTCGCAACTCAGTGGCTGAGTTGTGGTAGGGTTTTAAGCTTAGAGTTAGGTTAATCGAGTTAGCGGGTATCATGAGTTTACGTGTTTTGTAAGCGACTGATTACTTAATTTCTAGTAGAAACCTTGGAGGCAACACGTCGGCTGGTTTTTGTCGAAGCTGGGTAAATTTGTATGTGATCTCTACTGCATTACTTTTTGTTTTTGTTTTTACTTTTGCATTGTTTTTTAGTACACCCTATTCACCCCCCTCTAGGGTGAAAACGATCCTACAAGTGGTATTGTAGCTAGGAACGAAAACCATTTTTTAAAGAAAATTTTTGATATTTTAAATGGCTTCTTTTAATAATGCTTTTGCTGAAGGTCAGTCCATAGTTAGGCCACCAATGTTCAATGGTGAATATGCATATTGGAAAACTAGGATGAAAATTTTTCTGAAAACCATAGATGCATGGAATATAGTTGAAACGGGATATAGCACACCAACAGTAATGGTAGGTAATCAAGAAGTTGAAAAACCTATGGATCAATGGATAGATCTTGAAAATAAACTACAAGCTGCTAACGCTAAGGCTATGAATTCTATTATCCGCTCATTAGATCAAATTGAATTTAATCGTGTCTCACATTGTCTAACTACACAGGAAATCTGGCACACGCTTGAAGTGACTCATGAAGGAACCTCCCAGGTTAAAAAATGTCGCCTTTCCATGCTTAGTAGTGAGTACGAGAACTTCACAATGGCAAAAGATGAAAGTGTCAAAGAAATGTATGGACGACTTTCTAATCTTGTGTACAAATCAAAATCCCTAGGAAGACCATACACAGAACTGGGAATAGTCCGAAAGATCCTCAGAATTCTTCCATAAAATTTTGAAGCAAAGGTAACTGCTATTCAAGTATCAAAGGATCTGATACAGGTTAAAGTTGAAGAACTCATCGGAAACCTCACCACTTATGAGCTAGAAGTCAAATTCAAGGAAGAACGTGAAGGAGGAGATATGTGAATAAAATCAATAGGTCTCAAAGGAACAACGGAAAGTGAAGATGATGGTGATGATGAAGGAGCAGCTGAAATGGCACTGATAATAAAGCGATTCAAAAGGTGGAACCGCAAATACCGAAATTCAGCCCTAAATCAACAACTAAAGAGAAGAATCGTCGAAGCTCTAGACAACTCAGAAAAGCAGGAGATCATTTGTCACAAGTCTAATAAACGTAATCATATCAAGCCAAATTGTCCTTAAAATCGATTTAGGAAAGGAAAGAAACCGAAGAGGAGAAGTTTTGCAACAACTTGGGATAAAATTAATGAAGACGATAATGAAAGCACTGGTAGTGAGAGTGAAAAAGCATATCTGTGTCTTCGAGGAGAAACAAGTGACAGCGATGATGACGAGCCAAGCGAGGTATCAAAACTTACTCACTCATAATTACTTATATATTTTCATGAAGTAAATGGCTGTTTTGAAAGACTTAGGGAGAAGTACGCTAAAATTGAATCACGAAGAGATAGTTTGATAGAACAAATAAGCAGCTTGATCAATTGGTTCAAAACTATAGAAATAAGTGCCCTAAATGTGATAAGTGACCATCATTTGAAGAGGAAAAAATAAATCAGAAACTAGAATCAAATTGCTTGAAAATGAAATTCCGATTTTGAAAGAAAGTGAAAGTACTAGAAGAGAAAATTCTATTAAAAAGTGCACTTTGTTATTGAATGAAAATGAACCTCTCAAGTCACAAGTCCAAAAATTGTCGACAACTTTAGGAAAATTCTCCAAAGGAGAAGGATCACTAAATATGCTATTAGAGAAACAAATTGTTAATACTATTAGACAAGGACTTAGGTATACTCAATCTGAAAGAGTTAGAAGTGAAACTAATCATGTCAACTCCAAGTGCACGATTTGTAGAAAAATTGGACACAATTAAAAAAATTGCTGGTATAGATCCAGACACACAAAAACCATACCAATTTGGGTTCCTAAAGGCACAAATGTAAAATCCCTTAAAGTCAAACAAATCTAGGTGCCAAAAGGAACAAACATAGATTGTCTTGGTTCTACACAAACTTGTTTTTCAAAATCTTTTGTCACTAACAATCATGGACCTATAGAAATAAATAGGTCACAAAAATCTTTTCTCGTATAGGTATGTTGGCAGCCTAAGGAATAACAAGAGTGGTACCTAGATTCTGGCTATTCCAGGCACATGATGGGCGACAAATCAAAGTTCCTTAGCCAAGAGAAGTACAAATGTGACAGAGTCACAATGGGCAGCAACGATGTGTTATATCTGCACCATAATCTGATTTCAATCAACCAGTGATCAATTTGGAAAATTTTAAAAATCATCTTTTCATGCCAAGAACACTGCAAGTACTTTTAGAGTCCTTGAACTAGTTCATATGAATCTATTTGGACCTA
This sequence comes from Allium fistulosum, assembly GCA_030737815.1. Taxonomy (NCBI): domain Eukaryota; kingdom Viridiplantae; phylum Streptophyta; class Magnoliopsida; order Asparagales; family Amaryllidaceae; genus Allium; species Allium fistulosum. The sequence continues at coordinate 1,327,057,668 of CM060904.1, forward strand.
ATGATATTGCATGTCTAGGTGGTAAGAGATATTGTTTTGTATTGGTTGATGATTACTCTAGATTCACATGGGTATACTTCTTTATCTTAATGCTTCTAGACCAGACATTATGTTCTTTGTTTGTTTATTTGCACGGTTTCAGTCAAATCCAAAGGAATCTCATTTAAAAGCTGTAAAAAGGATTATAAGGTATCTGTTGCACACCTCATGCTTTGGTCTATGGTATCCAACTAATGATAACTATGAGTTAAAATGGTATTCAGATGCAGACTATGCTAGTAGTCTAGTTGATAGAAAAAGTACTAGTGGAATGTGTTTTATGTTGGGACATTCGTTAGTTGCATCACATTTCCAAAGAAAATATCTACATAAATTTCATTTTAACTGATTTTCAATTGGCAGGCATTTTACAAAACCCCTTCCAGAAAATGTTTTTTGTCGACTTCGTCTTAGTTTAGGCATTTTAGAAATTTGATTTTATATTTTTGGATTTGATCTTAAATGCCTATGTTAACTAATCTAGCTAATTCCCTATTGATTATCGAAAAGATAAATAGTGACTGAAAAAAAGTGATGGGTGTTGATATTAATCATACATTATGACTTGAGACAGTATATTTAGTAAATTTCTTTAAAAATTTAAACAAAATTTGTAATAACTTTGGTTGGTAAAAATTCCATGACCATCTCTATTCCTATCATATTTCTACGACAATCACTCATCAAAATCCAATATTGTTAACGGTAAAAAGTGAACACTAACACCCGGTGTGTGTAATAGAATCGTGAAAGCACCACCCGTTGGTACGGGAACAGAATATGAGCTGAGAATAGTAGAAAAGTAGTAAATGAACAACAGATTTATAGTGGTTCGGCCCGTAATTGAGCCTACATCCACTTTATAGTCTTTTATTGCTGATTTGATTACAATTCGATACAATATCTCTCTAAATACAATACAATTTGATCATGAAATCATTCTTGACTACTAGCTCGATCTTTAATGATGAAACTCGACGAATCCGCGTTGGATGTTAGGAGCTCTCCTCGAAGATCGTTGTAGTGTCTCGAATGCTTGAAGATCTTTGATTGCTGAATGAGAGGAGGCTTCGACAGCATAACGGTGCTTGGAGAAATGAATGGCCAAAAGTCCCCTTCAAGTTAGAAGTGGTGGGGTATTTATAGAGGCTGGTTTGGACTCTGAAAATTCTCCTAAGTCTTAGGTCGCGTACGACCTAAGTTAGGTCGTAGGTCGCGAGCGACCTAAGATAGGTCGCAATCCATATGCGACTTAGGGAACGCAGCCTGATTGAGTTGCTTCTGTTTCCATCTGAGCAAGTAGTAGGTCGTGAACGACCTATAGTAGGTCGCATCCCCTTCTCTGCATTTAGCTAGTTAGGCTGTTGAGTCGCTAGATCACTTCAGGCTTTAGGTCGCAAGCATCTTCAGTAGTTAGGTCGCAAGCATCTTCAGTAGTTAGGTCGCTGACTCCCTTAGGTCGCAGAGCCTCTTAGGTCGCGGACTTCTTTAGGTCTTAACTTCCTTAGGTCGCGACTTCCTTAGGTCGCAGCTTCCTTAGGTCGCGACTTCCTTAGGTCGCGACTTCCTTAGGTCGTAGCTCCCTTAGGTCGTAGAGCCTCTTAGGTCGCGGGCTTCTTTAGGTCGCAACACTGTTAGGTCGCGAAGTTCTTGAGATAGTTAGGTCGCGACTTCCTTAGGTCGCGACTTCCTTAGGTCGCGACTTCCTTAGGTCGCAGCTTCCTTAGGTCGTAGATCCTCCTTAAGTCGTAGCTTCCTTAGGTCGCAACTTCCTTAGGTCGCAGCTTCCTTAGGTCGCGACTTCCTTAGGTCGCCACTTCCTTAGGTCGCGACTTCCTTAGGTCGCCACTTCCTTAGGTCGCGACTTCCTTAGGTCGCAGCTTCCTTAGGTCGTGACGTTCCTGTAGCTTAGGTCGTAGCTTCACTAAGTCGCAAAATTCCCTAGGTCGTGACTTCGTTAGGTCGCGACTTCCTTAGGTCACGACTTCCTTAGGTCGCAGCTTCCTTAGGTCGTAGAGCCTCCTTAAGTCGTAGCTTCCTTAGGTCGCAACTTCCTTAGGTCGCAGCTTCCTTAGGTCGCGACTTCCTTAGGTCGCCACTTCCTTAGGTCGCGACTTCCTTAGGTCGCCACTTCCTTAGGTCGCGACTTCCTTAGGTCGCAGCTTCCTTAGGTCGTGACGTTCCTGTAGCTTAGGTCGTAGCTTCACTAAGTCGCAAAATTCCCTAGGTCGTGACTTCGTTAGGTCGCAAACTCTCTTAGGTCGTGAAGTTTTAGGTCGCTGAAATAAAGGAATTAACATTTGCCCCTCGAGGTATATGACTATGCCATGGGTCGTATACTTCGATTCAACCTTGCTAAGTCGTGGACGACCTAAAACTTCGTGCCTATTCGCCTTCCATTCTCAGCCCATAAAACTGTTAAGTCGCCTTCTTCCTCCTAATCCTTCTGCTCTAATTTCCCGTTGCTATTGACAAATCTTTGAACCCCCAAGAGAGAATTCAACTTGTTTAAACGACGATTCATCCTTTCTATTAAACTACGTAAGTGAGTTTCGATCTCCATTCCACCCTAATCGCCGCCCAATTACGAGTTTATGTTGTCTAACTCAAGTTTAATTCCATGCATTTGTGTTTCGTTTTTTTGAATGATTGTCACGATCGACATGTTAACATGATTCGTGAATGCACGGTAACGTTTGTAATGAATCGAAGAACTTGAAATTGATTTAATGGGCGATTCGGTTGGTATGTAGAGATGAATGGGATCCAAGAAGAGGATGAATCGTTTTCTTTATACTAGCAGTATCGGGTTATTGGATCAGTAGGATTGTTTGGAGAAAGTAGGATTGTTTGGAGAAGACGCTAGCGACCTAGCAGATCTGGATGGCTTTAAAAGTTAGGTCGTAAGGTTCTTGGCGACCTAAGTCTTGCGATCTAAAAAAAACATCTGCAACAAAAATGAAGCCGACCAACCTCTTTTGCGACCTAAGGATTCTCAACCCATGCTAAGTCGTACGCGACCTAGGACATGGAGTAAATTGCATTGCCTTGATCCAGTTACAATGTGCGACCTAAATATGCCCCGACTTATGTTAGGTCGCTGAACGACCTAGTACTTGAAACAAATTTGTAAACCCTGAACACTTCACTGGACAGCACGACTTAATATTGCTCCGACTTATGCTAGGTCGTGAACGACCTAGAACTTAGAAATTTAAGCAGAATTTGGCTGATTTTTTGAATTTGAATCGTTGTAGACTTCGTTGTACTTCTTTTCAGATCGCCTTAACTTTAATGCTGATAACCTATTTAAAAGCAGTATTCACAGAAAAAATGGGACGAATATACTGCCATTGATTGCCCACATCGAATGACAGATTAGTCGACAAAGAATAACAAACCTAAATGAACTTTGCGAATAAAATGCTGCGAACTAACAAATCTAAGTGAAGTATTAAAGCAAAATTGAAACGATCAACTAAAGCTGATTTATTTGCATCAATACAACACTGTTCTCGGACTTAAGATATCAAGCCCCGAAACTTTATAATTGACAAGTATCAACTAATTTAGTTTCATTTATATTTGCCTGTTATTGCGTTAGTTTTGCACAACACTTCACTCTTTTTTAGGAAACGTGCACCTTAATATTTGATCGTCCAGTTCCTTGTGTAGAATGGCATCTCAACAGGAAGACTTGGAAATAGCTGGAGAAGCTTTATCTTAATATTTGATCGTCCAGTTCCTTGTGTAGAATGGCATCTCAACAGGAAGACTTGGAAATAGCTGGAGAAGCTTTTCCAATTGCTACTCCACTGAACGACCCTCCGGAACGGACTTCCACTACTCTGAGCCACAAGGTCTTCAGACAATTGTGCATCCAATTTGGCATTGCCGAAACAGATGCTTTACTTCCTGGATCAAGCGACACTGCTGACAGGCCGCCTCTTGGCTTTGTCGCTGTGAATCGTCATATGTGCTTGAGCGAAGCTATTCCGCCCTTTAATGATTGTCTTCGAGAACTTCTCCTTCGGCTATCTATCTCCCCTTTTCAACTGCACCCTAATGGATACTCCATTCTGCTAGGACTGTGTGTGCTTTTCAGGAGAACGTTGGGCCGTTTCCCCAGTTTTGCCGAAATTCGCTTCTTGTGCACATTTGCCAAGAACAAAGATCATCCTTCTATTACACTTGTGAGGAGTGCCAGGAACCGTAAATTAGTTCTGGACTTGCCCGAAAGTGCCCATAGGTTCTTGACTCAATTCTTTTATGTCCGCTGTCCTCCGGGATTTTATGCTATCTGGAGAGTCGGAAGTAAGATTGTCTCTTTCCGATTGGTTTTTAAGACTTTCCAGAACTCGAACTGTCAAATGCTTAACTCCATTCTTTCTTTTTGCAGCACTTCCTCCTCCACTTCGAGATACCAGTCACAAATTAATTTTAGATACTTTGAGTGCCGTGAATGCTGAAGAGAGGAGTGTTCAATTTCTATTGAGAGATGAGTTCCTCCACGAATTTGGACTCTTACATCCTTCACGTTCCACTCGGCCACATGAAGTCCCGGATTCTCCTACTGAGGAATCAGATGCCCCTGTTCCTGCTAAAGAACTTTTGCCGCAAGATCTTACCGCTGAGACTTCATTGGTAAAGTGTTCTACTTCTACCGTCATTGCTGGATCGCCCGGTAAGCTAGGACTTGCCCCGGTTTTTGAAGAGGAGGAAAATCTTCACACTCTTGAAAAGATGGCTGAGGTGGAAGTTGAAAAAGATAATTCTCCCATGCACCATGGCGATGATACTTTTGACAGTCTGAGCGACATTATGATAACCTCTCAGGAGCTCTTTAAAGATGATGTTTCTAAAGTGGTCCCTCCTGTTATCGAAGCAACTTCTTCCTTGCAACAAATCACAACGCCTTCTATACAAGCCGTCACCACTTCCAAACAAAAAAGTGGTTTGTAGCCCGACGCGCATAGCCCACACGCCACACACACTTAGGATTTGAGCACTTATAAGCATTTAATTTTTCTTTCTGGAAATTTCTAAACTTTACTTCTTTCCTGTTTTCAGATTCTCCGATGGGACGCCCCGGCTCATATTATGACTCATTTCAGCGCCATGGAGGCCGTGGATCCTATGACTTCAGGAAATATCTTGGTGACCAGAGAGAGACAGATGAGGAACGGGCCCAAAGGAAGGCTCAAGAAAAATGGGATTATGAGCAGCGGCAGAGAAGAAGAGATGCTGATCGATACGATTCTTCTTACAAAACTTACGATTCTCATAAGCGAAAATCTTATGATGACAAAGGGAAGACTCAAATTACTGATGAAACGAGCAAACGGTCTAAGCCAAGTGACGCGTCTGCTATTTCTGAAAAGACCAACGCTCCCATTTCTTCTGACATTCCGGCCGGTTCTCCTCCTCTAAAGGAAACTGACATTCAAACCATCATTAACAGGCCACAATATCAAGTTAAAGACGGCCCTCCAACGCTTCAGAGCCGATTTCCGAATTGGTGTCTAAGAGGAGTCCGCTTTGACTTAGATTTGGTTCCCATTGATAAGCAGGCAATGCTGAGAAATGTCGACGCTGTCAAGCTTGATATTGAAAGAATGTCTGGATGGCAGAAGTTGGTTGATGAACTTCAAAGGGTCAACCATCTTAACCTTGAGGCGATGATGACGATGGAGAATGATAAAGCAGAATGGGACAAATGGCGTAAGCAGCATGACGCGGAGATGACGAGTATTGCAGACGACAATGCAAAGCTTGCGTCTGAAGTTAAGCAGCTTAAGGAAAATCTCGCTTCTTCTTCTACATCATATATTCAAAAAGAAGAAGTCTTTCAGAAGCAAGTGCGGGACGCACATGCTGCACAAAGAGATGTAGAAATGAAGCTTGCCGCCGAACAGCACGTTAATGAGAAGTACCGCACAGAAAACACCGAGCTGCGGGAAAAGGTCACCTCCCAGAACACGGAGATTGAGTTACTAAAGTCTCGACTTGCTAAAGCTGAGACGGCTCGTGATGAGGCTATTACTGGTAGGGTCGCTGCCGTTGCCGACAAAGAAGCGGCTGAGCAATCACATGAGGCAACGAAAGCAAACATCAGTTCTACCTTATTCGACTTTTATTTACACTGCGTTCTGGGTCGTGGGAGCCTTGCTTTTCTGGGTCCAGATTATGAAATCACTCTGGCTGAAGTGTGGGAAGCCGCACTTGATATGTTTAAAGGTGCTGGCTATGATGAAGCAAAATTTGAGGAAGCAAAATTTGAGGCTCGCTATCTTGATGATGAGGCTCGCGCCGCTCTGGTTAGAGGGAAGGAGCAGCTTGCTAGGACACGGGCTGAATCATTGGGAGAAGAACTCTCAAAAGAGGAAGCTCTTTTAACTGCCCCTGTTCATGCTTCCACTTCGGCTGATGCAAACATTATGGATTCCAGCTCTCATCCTTCACCTCCAGTTGTGACCACTCCTACAGAAGAGGAGGCAATGAAGGACTTTCAAGCTCGGGAATTCGAGATTGATCTTGCCAAACCGGCTTCTCCAGGTAACTTTGACGATTCACGGTCTTCTTTTTTCTCGAGGAATACTAATTTTGATTTCTTTTATTATGCAGTAGCTGCGCCGGAAACTGCACCAATTCTTCCTTCTTCAGCTGCCATTCCTTCCTCTCAAGTTACTCCTCTTCCAGCTTCTCAACCAGGTCCACAGGAAGAACCGATAGCAGCCCTTCAAGGTTTGGACGAACCATCTGCTTCCGAGGAACAGAAAGCAGAAGATCTGGAAGATAGCGAGAAGACCCCGGAGCGGTCTTTCGATTACGACACAAAGCTTTCTACATTTCTTGCTCCGGGGAGTGAGTCTTCTTCCAAGAAGAAGGGGAAACGCGTGGTTTCAAAGAAAGGAAAGAGGAGTTCTTCTGCTGCTGGAGATGAGGCAGAGATTGATCCGGCTGAGTCTCTTTCTCCTTCTTCTCCGATGCGGCCTACGAAGCTAATTACCAGGCCGGGCAAAAGTTCCAAGGGTGGGAAGAAGGGGAAATGAGTTTGATTTTGCATTTTCTGCTTTTTGTATTGACCGGGGATTGTGCGGATACCGGTCTCCGCTTCTTTTTGTAACCTGTACAATGTAAAAATTTCTCATAGTGTTGAAATAAATAGATATTTTTCTTGTACAAATCCTTGTGTATGTAGAAATACATCTGTTTTTCATTTGAAGTGTAGAGTAAACGATTCTTTTCGCTTGTACAAATTTTTTTTGTCTGTGTTTCAAGAACGCACTTACTCCACATCTTTATTACGTGATATTGCAATGAACTTGTGGTATGTTGCTTGTATATTACTTTTATTAATGTAACTGAATTGTATAATGTTGCCCCCATACCACAAGTATATTGTAATATTTCTTGATTTCACAAGACCGATACTCTTATTTTAGAGAATAACTTTCCACTTTTTCAGGGAAGAATTATTCTGCTTTTAATAAAGTATATCTTGTCTTTGGAGAAATCTTTATTTTCTTTTTCTTCCTGAAGAACACTTTGACTTCTGGGAATGATCACTTTTATTTGTTTGAAAGTGAATTTTCCTGTACAGTGAAATGAGCTTCTGAAGAAGGTTTTGATTTTCGTGCCCCAGTAAAGGGTTTATTTTTGGTACTTCAAGCAAGGTGAAGTACGCCTCTGAAGAGGTCTTTTGGTCTCCGAAGAGAAGCAGTTTTGGTCTCCGAAGAGAAGCAGTTTTGGTCTCCGAAGAGAAGCAGTTTTGGTCTCCGAAGAGAAGCAGTTTTGGTCTCCGAAGAGAAGCAGTTTTGGCATTTCATCTCTGGTGAAGTGGGTCTCCGAAGAGAAGCATTTTGCACTTCTACACGGGTGAAATGTGCCTCCGAAAAGGGCTTTTTAGCATTTCATCACTGGTGAAGTGGGTCTCCGAAGAGAAGCATTTTGCACTTCTACACGGGTGAAATGTGCCTCCGAAAAGGGCTTGTGCCTCCGAAGAGGGCTTGTGCCTCCAAAGAGGGCTTGTGATTGCCTGGAAGTTACTTTCTCATGGTCGGAGGGGTCCACGGGACAAGCGTAAGTCGTTCGATTGGATGTTTGTTTGTACAAACAATCGCAATCGATTAACAAGGTGCCCCTTTTTGGTAGTCCCACCGATCTTTTTGATTGAGGAAAGCTCTCCATTTATTGGCGTGCCTCGTTAGAGGGCTTTGTTGATCCTTGGGAAGGAGCTTCAGTTGGTTGATGTACCAGGAAGGTTGCGTCTTAGGGGCAAGTAGATCCATGGGATGGACACAAGCTGCCTGATCGGATGCATCACAATCAGCCAGCGAGGGTCTTATTCCTTCTGCTTGGGAAGTTATCCCTTTAGTGGATCTACCTGCTTTCCTGTTGAGAGGCATACCTTCCTTTGGCTACTTCCATGTTTGTCCGCTCATGTTGTATCATCATCCGCCAATCTGCGATCCTTTATCATCGTTTCCAAGCGCGTGTTCCTTTCTTTTGCAAGTAAATTGCTTTATCCGAAGAAGTAGTCTTCACTGTTGAATGACTCCACAGAGTAAACGCAAGTTATTCGGTTGGATGCCTTTTTATATCAACGATCGCAACCAGTTAACGAGGGCTTGACACAGTGGAGCCGTCAACTTTTTATGTGAAGTTCCTCTTGTATGGGATTTGAGTTTGAAATTTTTTGTTGCTTGAAATTTGCTTTAATAAATGATTTGTAAGGCTCGCTTAGCTTTGCGATGGGTGAGCTTTGCTTTAATGACCTGCAGTATTAGATCGATATTTTAGCAATACATTTAGAGTATTTACACATCGAAATATAACAGGCATTTTATAACAGAAAACACAATGCATAGTTTTTCATTATTGAGTCACGCTGATTTCTCAGCGGTTTACAATGCAGAAGTTACACATCTATCATTGTCTTTACAAATTCAAGCAATGCTGTTAAGTAAAAATGAATGCTAGTTATTGTTGTTTCAGAATCTCCAAGCTGGATTTCCATTTGTGCTTGATTCATAGCTTTTGGATTTTCATGTCAGAGAAAGCGAGGGATGCCCCAGTCGCAGTTTTGTGAGTGATTAGTAGTCATCCCAACTTCTGCTTGCTGGGTATGGTCCCCCCATGATAGCATTAATGACAAGCTTTTCTGAATCTTGCACTGCAGTGTTGTTGTGAGAATCGGATTGATGGGTAGGGTGTTGTTGATCCCGAGTGGATGAGGTTGGATCGGCTCCGCTTCTCTTAACGTATTGTTGGAGTTTACCCTGCTCTAGCAATTCTTCAATCACCTTCTTTAATTGGCGACATTGGTCAGTGTCATGGCCAGGTTGATTGTGAAATTGGCAGAATTTTCCATTACGCTTTGCCCCTCTCGTCATCTCAGGTGGCTTAGGATACCTGACAACGTCCTTTGTTGCAAAAAAGATATTTCTTGGTGTATCAGTTAAAGGAGTAAAGTCCGAAGGATTAAAGCGGCGAGGTTTCTTTTCATCTCTCTGGCTTTTTCCTCCTTCATTCTCTTTTTTCTGACTTTCAGATTCTCTTTTCTTAGGTGGGACATTGTCATTATCAGTCTGGGCAGTAACCACTTTCGATGTTGAAGAAAGGCTATCAAGGCGAATGAACTCATCGGCCTTTTTATAAAATTTATCAAGTGAGTTCGGTTCTTTCATCTTTAACCATATCCCAAATTCACTCGATTTATCAATGGCTCTCATCAAATAAGTCAGGATCATGCGTGGTTCTGCATTTTCTACTTCGGCTAAAGCTATATTGAAACGGCTCAAGAAAGATTTGATTGATTCTCCGGGCGCTTGTTCAAGGTTAGACAATGACATTATATCCTTAGCTTTTGAAGCATACAATCTGAACTGTTCTTTAAACTTTTGCGTTAAGTCGGAGAATTTATCTACAGACCGAACTGGAAGCTTTGTGAACCAAAGTAAAGCCACACCTTCTAGGTATACCGGAAAGTATCGACCCAGTCATATGCCAATCGTACTTGTAGAGGAAATGATTAGGGTCACTGGTTCCCCTATAAGCTTGGATAGTAGGAGGTGCAAATTTCCTTGGAAACTCTGCTCTTAGGATCCTTTCAGTAAACGGAGTTCTGCTTGGCGCAAATCCCCAGTCAGCCTCATCCTCTTCCCTTTGCATGCTCTCTTTCATGATGCGGCCAACCATTTCAGACAGATACTCTTTATTGTTCAAAGACACCTCCGGGCAAGTATTAGTTCTTCCCTCGGAATTTTGCCCGGGCATATGCTCATAACAAGTTGGTTGCGGCATAGAACCATCAGCTTGGAAAGGTGGCATTTCAGGAAGAGTAGTTCGACGGTTTTCTGGTTGACGATTTGCCCCGAGCAGAGCAGTTAATCTATCCATCATCAAAGCGTTTTGAGTTTCAATTTGTTGGTATAATCCAGAAACTGCGTCATCCAATTCAGCCCTGGTGACTCCAACGGTTGGAGTTGCTTGGTCTGTTATTGGGGAAGCGGAAGTTCCTTCGTGAGCATTTCCGGATCTGATAGGTCTACCTCTTCTTCCAGGAGCCATTATTTCGGATCTGGTTTTTAAGAGAGGTTCTTTTTATGAATCTTTGCGAAGCAACGGTGGATGATCGCCTGAGTTGGGTTTTCAGTGAAAGCACCAAAATGTTAACGGTAAAAAGTGAACGCTAACACCCGGTGTGTGTAATAGAATCGTGAAAGCACCACCCGTTGGTACGGGAATAGAATATGAGCTGAGAATAGTAGAAAAGTAGTAAATGAACAACAGATTTATAGTGGTTCGGCCCGTAATTGAGCCTACATCCACTTTATAGTCTTTTATTGCTGATTTGATTACAATTCGATACAATATCTCTCTAAATACAATACAATTTGATCATGAAATCATTCTTGACTACTAGCTCGATCTTTAATGATGAAACTCGACGAATCCGCGTTGGATGTTAGGAGCTCTCCTCGAAGATCGTTGTAGTGTCTCGAATGCTTGAAGATCTTTGATTGCTGAATGAGAGGAGGCTTCGATAGCATAACGGTGCTTGGAGAAATGAATGGCCAAAAGTCCCCTTCAAGTTAGAAGTGGTGGGGTATTTATAGAGGCTGGTTTGGACTCTGAAAATTCTCCTAAGTCTTAGGTCGCGTACGACCTAAGTTAGGTCGTAGGTCGCGAGCGACCTAAGATAGGTCGCAATCCATATGCGACTTAGGGAAGGCAGCCTGATTGAGTTGCTTCTGTTTCCATCTGAGCAAGTAGTAGGTCGTGAACGACCTATAGTAGGTCGCATCCCCTTCTCTGCATTTAGCTAGTTAGGCTGTTGAGTCGCTAGATCACTTCAGGCTTTAGGTCGCAAGCATCTTCAGTAGTTAGGTCGCAAGCATCTTCAGTAGTTAGGTCGCTGACTCCCTTAGGTCGCAGAGCCTCTTAGGTCGCGGACTTCTTTAGGTCTTAACTTCCTTAGGTCGCGACTTCCTTAGGTCGCAGCTTCCTTAGGTCGCGACTTCCTTAGGTCGCAGCTCCCTTAGGTCGTAGAGCCTCTTAGGTCGCGGGCTTCTTTAGGTCGCAACACTGTTAGGTCGCGAAGTTCTTGAGATAGTTAGGTCGCGACTTCCTTAGGTCGCGACTTCCTTAGGTCGTGACTTCCTTAGGTCGCAGCTTCCTTAGGTCGTAGAGCCTCCTTAAGTCGTAGCTTCCTTAGGTCGCAACTTCCTTAGGTCGCAGCTTCCTTAGGTCGCGACTTCCTTAGGTCGCCACTTCCTTAGGTCGCGACTTCCTTAGGTCGCCACTTCCTTAGGTCGCGACTTCCTTAGGTCGCAGCTTCCTTAGGTCGTGACGTTCCTGTAGCTTAGGTCGTAGCTTCACTAAGTCGCAAAATTCCCTAGGTCGTGACTTCGTTAGGTCGCGACTTCCTTAGGTCGCGACTTCCTTAGGTCGCAGCTTCCTTAGGTCGTAGAGCCTCCTTAAGTCGTAGCTTCCTTAGGTCGCAACTTCCTTAGGTCGCAGCTTCCTTAGGTCGCGACTTCCTTAGGTCGCCACTTCCTTAGGTCGCGACTTCCTTAGGTCGCCACTTCCTTAGGTCGCGACTTCCTTAGGTCGCAGCTTCCTTAGGTCGTGACGTTCCTGTAGCTTAGGTCGTAGCTTCACTAAGTCGCAAAATTCCCTAGGTCGTGACTTCGTTAGGTCGCAAACTCTCTTAGGTCGTGAAGTTTTAAGTCGCTGAAATAAAGGAATTAACAAATATAGTATGTCAAAATGTGGTATTTAAATAGGAAATTATTCATTTTTATAATTAATTAGCAATAAAATCATCCAAAAGTATCCACCCTTATTTAAAAGTCCTCACGATTATGCATGGGTGAACTACTTGGAATCTTTGATTATGTGCTTTCATGCTCATTTAAAAGTCCTCACGGTTATGCATGTATGGAACACATATCAAAATTGATTAATAAATAGGCGAGTTGATTCTAATCCCATTTAAAAGTCCTCACGGTTATGCATGGTTAGTTGATACTTGGGATTCATCTTTTAATAAAAATTGGGAATACTACTAATCTCATTTAAAAGTCCTAACGGTTATGCATGGTTAGTAAGTATTCAAATTCCTGTCATAAATATACCACAAATGGACACGACTATATGGTTTTCTATGCCGACATCACCCTTATCACTCTAAAATGGAATATGCGCCTAATAGAGTATTTATGATTTTTTATTTTATTTTTTACTTAAATTTAATATTTATATTCGATAGGTATTAATGTCGTATTAATGTCTATCACTTTATTACTCTTTTCTAAGACTGTTACTCTTTTGCTGATAACAAAAGGGGGAGAGAAGTTAAGATTTTGGCAAACAAGGCATATTCTCATCTAGGTTCATTTTGCATTTGCCTCTTATTTGTATATTTTCTTTTTATTTTCATGCATATGTGAAGGGGGAGCTTTGTTGTAGGGTGAGTATTCAAATAGGGGGAGCTAATAGAATTCATCAAGACCAAATACATTTGATTGAGTCAAAATCTTAATATATGTTTGTTATCATCAAAAGGGGGAGATTGTAGAATACAATAGCCTATGATTTTTGTCTGATGATAATAAACATATATATATTCGTTTAAATGTATTTGTTGTTGTACTATTTTATTTTTCCACATAAGTAAATAAATATTTGCTGAATAAAATAAATAACTCGGAATTCATATTTAACAAAAAAATTATTCAAACAGATATTTTATTACAAATTCGAATAGTACAAATTTAAGCTCTCACTATATTTCGAATACAAGTTTCAATTACAACAAAATTTTCACTATACAATTTATTCATACATGTTTCACCTCACTACATAATTCACTCGACACTCGTATTTGATCTTCAACTCTGTGCCAGCCTGTATCCAACATCTGAACTATCTCCAAAATAAACACTAATGCGGTAAACTGGAAAAAGAAACAAAATTAAAGTTGCAAAAATAAAATTTAATTTAAAATTTATTCTTGCCTCAGTTATTTAGGTTGTTCGTCATCATTTTCTTTTAATTCATCTTACATGAACAACTCATGACATGCACAGTGTATCACTGTACATGCCACAAGGTCGTGCACACCGATATACACTTGCTTGTTAAAATTGCAGGGACAGGTGAGCAAAAGGTCAAACCCAAGCCTAGGTTGGATTCAACTCAAGTGCAACAAATACAAACCAAAATACAACATGCATTCAGGCACAAGAATGAAGTGAACACAAAATCAAACGGTGGTGAACTCAATGGAGCATAAACACACATGAAGACTTCAAGTGGAACCAGACACCAATTATACAAAGAAATGAATAAACCAGTCAAAGAAACTAGACTCCAACCAAGTAATATAACAGCAGTCAAAGGCACCAAGTTTATCAACCAAAATCAATTAGCAAATGCAGGTTCAGAGGCAACCCAAACCAGACTTCAAAAATGCAAATCAATCATACAACCGGTCCTGTCTAGTCAAACAACAAGTACGCCCATGCACAGGGGCTCAAAGCAAATGCAAGTCCAACAAGACATGGTCAGGGGTGCAACCAGATCACAACAATGCATTGGAGCATGTATCAGTTCAACCAGAAATCAACATGAAACCAAACATGTTTAGACAGTTCAAATGGGTCAACATGAATGCAAAACATGAAACAGAGGAATGGACATATGCAAGTTCAACTTCAACATGTACAAAGTGGTGCACCAAACAGTGACAAGTATATACATATGCAACATGGATACATCACATTAAAACTCAAGCAAACAGTGAATAGAGAAATGAAATGAAAGTGAAGCAGTTCAACATGGATGAACGTAAAGCAACTGGACAAAAGTGCACCAGCCTCAACCAAAAGTACTCAGGTCAGTTCGACCAACAAAAAGGCCAAACCGAATACCAAAAAGCACCAGAAGTGTACACAAAATATCAACTCGAAGAAATGCACCAGATCAATGTTCATGCAACTAGATATGTACAAAGGATATGTATACAAGAATGAACACAATAGTTCAAAACCAAACCAGACACAAATGCATCAAGCTACATTCAGGCATGAACACAATGCAACATGAAGACCAACAGGCTAGTGCATAAGCAGTTGTGAACACAAGGAATGCAAAACAGACCAGTCACAACAACAAGCCTCAACATGTACAAATTTATACGCGGTGACATATATACATAAATATGCATATACATGTATGTATATATGTATACATGTATATAAGCATATAAAAATGAAGAAAATCAAAGCCGTGGATCATGAACCAGTCAAGGAATAAAAAAAGGTGTAGTGAAGTCAATCAGAGGTCACGGTGAATGAAGAACAAGTCGTTGGCAGTAAAAAGAGGAACCGATTCAAATATATTTAAATATATCAGAAATAAAATCGATGGATAATCAAGTCAACACTTCTCAAATTAAAGTCGTAGGAGAAAAGGTCGGAACAGATTCAGTCAAATTTGAATTTATCAGAATTATCTTCGATCAATGGAACAAGTCATCAAATAACAAGACCATACAATCAAAAATCAACGCAGGTGATAAAATAACGATAGATTCATACCAAAATTATATGAACAAAATATAGGGTTTCGATCCCTATAAATGCCCAGTATCATCATCGACAAATGATCATCGAGTTCGAATTCAAGCAAATCAACAGAGAAAATAAAGTAAATAATCACATACTGATTTTATTCCATTTGAACTCCACCTTGTAGCAGCTGAAGCAAATCGAAGAACAAAGCAGCATTCAAATTGAGGAATTAAAGCATCAAACTAATCGATTCGAATTACTATTTCCAACGGTGGATCCAAGTTCATCAAAAGCCGAATTTGTGAAGAGCAACAAAAGGAACGGCCAGAGTATACGAACTGAAAAGAAAAGGGAGATAGTTCTCTTTTGTTATAATTGGGCCGGTCTACATTTTTATATTGGGATTTAGTTATAAAATAATAGGGTTTTGTTTTAGTTTATTTTTATTTGTAAACTTTCTTTTTTAAAATTATGTAAATTTCTAGTTGTGTAACTAGATACAAACTACGGGGCGTAGTTTGAGAATTCGCAACTTAGTGGCTGAGTTGTGGCAGGGTTTTGAGCTTAGAGTTAGGTTAATCGAGTTAGCGAGTATCACGAGTTTAGGTGTTTTGTAAACGACTGATTACTTAATTTCTAGTAGAAACCTTAGGGGCAGCACGTAGGCAGGCTTTTGGCGAAGTTGGGTAAATCTGTATGTGATCTCTACTGCATTACTTTCTGCTTTTATTTTTATTTCCACATTAATTTTTAGTACACCCTATTCACCCCTCGCCCCTTTAGGGTGAAAACGATCCTACAACCGGCGCTTGGTACAAACTGAGCACTTTTAAGAATGAAAGGTTCTATGTGCCCTGCTCACATGGTTTTGTAGGACGATGGTTGGAAGGATATAAGTGTCGCTTCAAATTTAACTTTAAGTGCTTTTATTCAAGTCGTATCCTGAATTAAGCAGTTTCTCATTGAACATTACAAGTAGCATCCATGTCCTATTGGCGACATATACTCGAAGGCGGCTTCAACGCTAAAAAACATACGTTAGCGGAAAGAGACATCAGATCTCTTCTCACCGATGAGCGCCTTTTTGTCATCGACTTGCTAGAAGAAGGTCAAAGCACGAGACTGCCTCGAAACACCAAGGAGGAAGTTGTAGAGAGAAGATGTGCCATAGGGAAAGGAGGTGATGAAGCTGATCCTGTCATGCCTCCAGTCAAAAGGGCTCAGGATGTCGTCAAGGAAGGCGAGTTGAGGGGAGATGCTAACGAGCCTGGTCGTGACGATGTTAGCTCAAGTCATCAGTCTGCATGCAGATCCTCCCAAGATCCACAGCTCCTCGCCTTAGAAAAGAGAAGAAGAAAAAGGATTGTTTACAAGCTTCGTAGAGGGCAGGTCTCTAGGAAATCCAAGTCGACCTCTGCTGTTACTGATCAATCTAGCTCTATGCCTCCAAAAATTTTATTTGAGGGGCTGTCGGACATTCCAATTACATATGATGTTGGGAATTATGATTTTTCCACTCTAAATCTCATGGGATCTAAATCTCCTATTCAATTTGGCGGTGACATTCCCCCTACTGACATAGGAGAGATTATAGTAGCAAGCAAAGCTCCAGCAACTAGTCCGTTGGGAGGACGCTAGGACACTCACGATCACGTGCACTGCACCGTACGGCACTTATCCACCTTTAACTCCAGTAATTTTATATACTTTCATTTTTTATTTGCAGGCTCGATGGGATGCCCCGTAACTACGATGGCTTGAAAAGATCGGCGTACTCTTAGCCATCTTACTTTGGGCCCAGTCGAGGTCCAGACCCCAGTCGAGACAGAGAACGATATGAAGGAAGAGAAGACCGAGAAAGAAGCCACCAATCTAAGGACTCCTTGTCTAAGCATAAATCAAAATCCCAATCTTCTCATGATAAGGATGCCGGTCAATGCCTCCTTATACATAGTAGCAACAAGTCGCTGCCTCATGCTCCCACTTCGGCCATTGCGTCCGAGCTACATTCGGGTTCTTCCGACGTCCATCGATCTTCGGACCGCCAGTCTGGCGCAGAAGGTTCTGACACTTCATCTCACAAGCATGACAAATAAACCCTCTTAGCTCCGACGACTCTTGATACCACTGCTGTTGAGAAGATGGCTGAGCTCAATGCCACATTTCCTAAGTGGTGTTTTGACGACTTCAAATATATTTTCGCTTTGCATTCAATTCCTCCAAAGGCCATGGATATAGTGCTCCTTCACATTAACAATGTCCATGTCCAGCATAGTACAACTCTCCATGTTGCTAAGAGAATTTCTGAGGTGTTGATGGAGAGGAAACACGAAATTAATCGCTTAACCCTTGAGGCAATCCATGACAAAGACATCATCAAGCACTTGGATGAGGAAGTTAAGAAGTTAGGTATGAAGCTGGCTGATGCTGAGAAAAAAAGCTAGAAAATCTTCTGAAGCCATCGAGCATTTAATGAAAGTGCACCAGGATGTACTGGACACTACTGTTTGTCACAGCGATACTCTAGCCCTCAAAAAAGACATTTTGCAGAAGGAGGAGGAGGCGTTGAAAAAGACAATGATAATTTAGCCCTTCATATTAAACAGCTCGAGGAAGAGCTCGAGAAGGAAAAATTGGAGAAACTTGAGACTCAGTTGGAGTCCCAGTGATACTATGAGAAGATTGTCGAGGCACATGAAGCTAAAATAGAGGCCGACAGACAACTCGCGCAGATTGAGACCCTTAAGGAAGAGGCTAGTGAGGCTAGTCTGATAGAAATAAAGGACAAGTTCGATTCATTGCTGATATATTACAATGCATGCATCTTGAAGAATCGCAACCTCCGCTTCCTTGGAGAGGGGTATCTCGGGTCGCTCGTTGAAGCCTGGGATCATATCATTGATCTGAAGAAGAAATCCCTCGCTAGTGCTGAAGTGGATGAAGAGCTGTTCGACGACGAGAATTCTATCGACTAGAAATCCATCGATCGAATTTATAATAAAAATAATCGCAAACGCACGACGTATAAATGTTATTACGTGGCGAGTACGGGTCGATCCGCAAGGAATTTTTAGATTTTTAATTTTTAATTAATCAAATTAAACCAAATTTTGAGAGTGTTAAGCTAAAAATGTAGAAAAACTAGCAAAAGAAAATTGATAAAAATATGAGAGTTTGAAGGTAATTTAGAGGTAATTTCCACTCTCTAGATCACATAGTTAAACAAAACATGAAATTATGATCTCTCTTTATTGGTCATTAGTGAGTTTAATTGATGTGTTTATCATAAGTATGGAATATTTGTGCTATTAATTAGCCGATATAATCCATCAAACTATAACACACCCCTTAACTCACTTGCTAACTCTCATGAAAAATGACAATAAAGTTGAAAATAAAATTTATTTTAAGCATGGCCTATTAACTATTGATTAGAAATATAGACCATCAAATTTTGATTTCAAGATTCACTTCATTACCATATGTAGATGAAGAGGTAATTTGTGTTTGTGATTGTTTAAGCATAGCCGATTTGGTGTCAACAACACAGGCTATCAAATTCAAATCTAAAACAACAAAATTTAACCACTTCAAACAATTTATTTAAGCACAAAAGGGAGCAATAATTATCAAACTATGTTGAATCTGCATAATTAGAGAGCTTCGTTACCCCAAAATTGAAGGGGTTTAGCCTCTCATATTTGTTATCATATCAACAAATGTAGAAAGCAACATGAAACAAAAAGAAAAGGAAAATGTAAGCTAATAAAAAAGAGAGCAAAGTAAATAAAACCTAATCTACTTGCTTAAAGTAAAGATCTACACTACTAACATGAATGGAAGAAGCATGTAAATAAAAAGAGAATGAAATAAAGTTGCATATAAAAAAATTACATGAAAGGAAATGGCTAAGTAGCCATGAAAAGAAAGAAAAGAGCATTGTTTATTTTTGGTCCTAAACTAAACTAAAGAGGCTAAGAGGAAGAGAGGGTTACATGAAACATAAGAGGTATTTATATATGTTTTAAAACCCTAATCCATTTTTTGGGAACTACCCAAACTACCCCTCTAGGAAGTGTTGCCACCAGGTTATCGTTAGCTTTAAATAATCATCCATTAAGTGTGCATGTAACTTTAATGGCCTTTTAGCATGTGCATTAGCTCCTAATGGTAGATCAAGGTAAGTGGGTAGGTGGGGTCCTCCATGTTCATGAGTGTTGAATTATTTCCATCTTCATTTGCTTATGTTCTTTTGTGCATGCTTATTTCTTCATGAAACCTCTTCCATTTGAAGTCAAATTCCTATAAAATAATATAGAAATTTCCATGTAAATTTTCACAAATTAATATATGCACAAAAATGACCATTTTGCCCCTATATGAAGATGAATATGTGACGATTTGAAAATAATTTAAATTTTGGTTTAAACATGTTAAAACACCCAATATGATCATTTATTTAATTAAATTCGATAAAATATAGTGGTAAAATTATGCACGTTTACGTGCACATCAAGAGCAGCTTATTCGCAAAATCTCGCGTGATGAAAACCCGACGGACTCAATGTTGCTCGGCTCAGCTTACTCAACGATCCAACGATCATCCCAAAGAGGAAAGATGGTAGCGAAGCCTCAGGATATGGTTCCCAACTCCCCCTACTACTCAAGCAGTTAGTGCTTCCATCTCTCACGCCCCAGAGAAGGATGTGGACTACGATCCAGATCATCCAGGGATACATAAATCTTTTGGGCTATCTTAGATTTTGGAAGGTGGCACTCCAGCTATGACCGAAAACCAATCTGGTAAAGGTATATCTCTTACTTCTTCGACATTCAAGGAGGTTTACATCTCGCGACTTATAGCCATGGGATTACCCATTGGTCTTCAAGAAATTGCAGGTCCGTCTGCATCTGTCCATGCTCCCGATGATGATGTTTCCCTAGGACAGCAATCGTAGACCCTGGGGCCTTCTACGGTCGTTATTGTACAGGTGGCTCCTACCGATCAACTTGTTGAGACTCCAAGCCCGGATGTCGAAGTCATAGGAGCTCTGCATGAAGAAAACACTGATGACCAGTAGGGCCAGGATGAAGCAGAGGATGCTATAGTGACTTATGCCTCCGAACACACCGGTAAACTTAGCCTGAAAGAGCGCACTAAAAAGGAGGAACTGGAGTTACAATCCAAGAAGGAGAGCACCGAAGTGGATATTACTCTGATTCAAGTTATAATATTGGGCGGCATCACTCCTGAGGAGGTTGTTCCTTTTGTATCCCAAAGCGAGACCACCTCTATCTTTGAAAGCATCTACCTTAAGGGTAGTAAGGGTAAAAAAGGGTCGAAGCGGAAAGGACGAGGTGGTAGGTTCGGAGAGCCCACCCCGAAGAAGCCCAGAAAAGGGTACTGAGTAACTAGATAGCTAGATTCTTTTTGTTGACCGCAATTGTGCGAGTATGGCCCTCGTTTATTTAGTTTTCGAAATAAACTTGTACTTAGTTTCCAAGTTCCAGTATATGAATAAAGATTCTTTTGTTTTTGCTCATCTTTTGTACAAAATTTGGCTAAGTGTTTGAGCTATTACGTTTCCTATTCAATGTACTCGTAATTCATCGCTCGTCGTTGTTCAATTTGCAATGTCTTTCAATCGCCCGTTGCTTTGGGCATCGATCAGACAAATCCATCTCGAGGCCTCCTTTTGATCATGGCGTTAAGTCATATCAAACACTAAGTCCAAGCCATAATGTTAGGCTATCATGTTTAGCAGTTATGTGATTATACTTCTGCACTCGGTCTTGGGCTGACGGAGCAAGTTCGTGGACAGTCGGGTCCCATCCATGATGAGTTTATACTCCTCCTGTCGGGTTCAGGGCACAGTTGGAGAGTGAATAGTCGAATCACACTCATTTTTTTTGTTTATACTCTCATCCACACTCCGAGGATCAGAGGTAGTTGATGGGCGGTCAATCGCATCCGTTCGATGTTCATAACCTAGCCCATACTTTAGGGACCAAAGTTGTTCTAGGCTACGGTCAAATCATATTTCCTTTGTCTAATTCCCTTGCCCCCAAGCCTGGGGCAAGAGTCAAAGAGTGGTCGATCGTACATCGACCATTTTTACTTCACATTCATCCCATTGAATCAGCAGACGAAGTTAGTTAATGGGTGGTCGAGTCACACCCATTCTCTTACTTTATACTCAGCCCGTCAGATTGCAAGTGAGAGTTAATGGATGAATGATCATGTCACGTTCATTTTTTTAATTCAAGTGTGGATCCAAGTACTTGGTTGGCACAAAACTCCAGGTACTTGTTGGTTTATAATATGCATATACGGATGTAAGTTGGTCGTATACTACAACTATTATATTATGCACAAACAACTCATAGATATGGAGCGAACTTCAGATTTTATTGCAAACTAAAAAAGAAGCGACGGAATCTGTTTTATTACATGGCTTTGAATTCAACTGCAAGAGAAAATTCCAAATGAAACGCAACTAAATGAAACATAACTAAGTGAAATAGCATCGTAAATGCTCATTATTCTATGCTCTAGAAGTGTGATGAAATCAATAGTCGCTAGCTTGAAAGTTTCAACTCCAAGCTTTTGATTGATGACATGCGGTCCTTCCTATTTTGACCCATGTTTATAAGGCTAGGAAAGATCCGTTTTAGGATAAGATTGCCAATTTATAAGGTCTTGGTTCAGACTTTAACATTATAGTATCGGGCGACTCGATGTCAGTGTGCAGCTGCCCTTAAATCAGCTTCTTCATGCTTCTCATCGACCATATTCAGAGATTTCAAAAGGAGATCTCTGTTAGTTCTAGGGTCATGATAAGTCACTCGATGAGAAGGGACTTTAAGTTCTACAGGAATCCTGGCTTCGAAGCCATAAGCAAGGGCGAATGGATTATGTCCAGTCATGGACTTATGGGTGGTTCTGTATGCCCATAATGCTGACGGGGGTTCGTCAACCCACTTACCTCTAGCCTTTTCCAAACACTTCTTTAGAATGGACTTTTTGATTTTGTTGACAGCTTCAACCTGTCCATTAACTTGAGGGTGAGAAACTACCGCGAATCTTCTCTCGATATGATGTCGACGACGGAAGTCTTTGAACTTATCACTATCGAATTGGGTCTGATTGCCAGTTATGATTTTTCAAGGGAGACTAAAATGAAAGATGATGTTTCGAACAACAAAATTAATTACTTTCTTCATAGTGATTGTGACCAAAGTTTTGGCTTTAGCCCATTTAGTGAAGTAATCAACTGTTATGATGGCGTACTTCGCACCACCTTTGGAAATTAGCAAAGAGCTGATGATGTCAATACCCAAGTAGCAAATGGCCATGGACTGACCATCTGAGTGATTTCCATCGGTGGGGCTCTTAGAATTTTTTCAAACATCTAGCACTTGTTGCATC
Organism: Allium fistulosum; assembly: GCA_030737815.1. NCBI lineage: Eukaryota > Viridiplantae > Streptophyta > Magnoliopsida > Asparagales > Amaryllidaceae > Allium > Allium fistulosum. The sequence continues at coordinate 1,327,080,216 of CM060904.1, forward strand.
GTCTAGCATAATCAGCTGCGTCTCGATTTATAGTTAGCCAGAAATAACCATAGCAGAGTATCTTCTTCGCTAGGGTTTGCCCCCGGTGTGGTTGCCACATTCTCCTTCATGGACTTCTCTTAACACTCGTTTGATTTCAAGGTTGGTGATACATCGAAGGAGGGGAGGTAGAAACCCTTCTTGTATATAACTCCTTCTCGGAGGATGTTTCGTGACGCTTTTTGAAGGATCTATCATTTTTCATTCCTTCGTTCGGGAAGGATCCCCCTTTGCAAATAATCTTTAATTGGAGTCATCCATGATTCCTTACATGCTCCATTTCTAAGACCCAATCGATCTCCATCCGGTCAACACACGGAGTGTTGAGTATTTCAACTGGAACCGGGCCCATTTACTATGCATCCCCGGAACTGGCTATCTTGGCCAATGAGTCGGTTTTCTCATTCTGTTCCCTAGGGATATGCGTAATGGTTTAATGCTCAAAATCGGTTAGCAGTTCTTGGACCCGGTGGAGGTAAGTAGCAAGTTGTGCTCCTTTAGCCTTATAGTCTCCCCTGACTTGATACATTACTAACTGGAAAACATAGAAAATTTGTAACGCTTTTACTCCCAGCTCTCTAGCGAGTTTAAGCCCAATGATTATGGCTTCATATTTAGCCTCATTATTTGTTGCAGGGAAGTCAAGTTTTAGGGCATAGCAGATCGAGCATTCCTCAAGAGTTACCAGTATGACTCCGGTGCCAGAACATCGATCATTGGATGCTCCATCCGTGTACATCTTCCATTGGATGGTAGATTCTTCACTGGTCTTCGAAGAGTCATGTTGTGCAGTGAATTTAGATATGAAGTCTGCCAGTGCCTGTACCTAGATGGATCTTCAAGGGAGAAAAGTGATATAGAACTGGCTCAAATCAATGTTCCATTTAAGTAACCTTCCAGATGTCTCAGGTCGTTGTAGGACTTGTGATAACGGCTGGTCAGTGAAGAAGTTGATGGGATGAGCCTGGAAATAAGGGAGTAGCTTCCTTGATGCAATCAACATGCAATACACGAGCTTCTCTAGTTTTGGATAATTCCTTTCAGCATCTGTCAACCGCTTGCTAACATAATACACTGGCATCTGGATTCGATTCCCTTCAGACAACAATTCGACAGTTACGGTATGTATCGACACTGCTAAATAGATGTAAAAGTCTTTATGATCCAGTGGCTTAGACAAGATGGGAGGTCTCTCTAAGTGATTTACCAGAGCTTGAAACACATCAAAACAATCCTACGTCCATTCAAAGTTTCTCTTCCCTCTTCTAATTAAGTCGAACAGAAGAATGCATTTGTCGGTGGCTCTGGAGACAAACCGGCTCAGGGCGACGACCTTCCTATTAAGGCTCTACACCTGCTTAATTGTCTTAGGTACTTTAGTATCCCTGATCACTTGAATCTTCTTGGGATTGGATTCAACTCCATGAGAGTTGACGATGAAACCCAAGGTTTTCCTTGACGCAATGTCGAACGAACACTTCAAGGGGTAAGTTTTATCCCATATTTCTAGAGAACACTAAACATCTCCACTAAGTCATCGATTGGTCATTTGATTGCTGTGACTTCACGAGTATATCATCCATATATACTTCCATCGATCGCCTGATCTAGTCATTGAACATCTGGTTGACCAGTCTCTAGTAAGTAGCACTGACATTCTTCAGTCCAAAAGGCATCACAACGTAGCAGTATAACCCCAAGTCAGTAATGAAGCTAGTGTGTTCCTAGTCGGGGACATGCATTGGGATCTAAGTGTAGCCAGAGTACGCATCCATAAATGAAACCAGTTCATGTCCAGCGGTCGAGTCTACTAGCTGGTCGATCCTTGAAAGTGGAAAACAGCCTTTCAGGCATAACTTGTTCAAGTTTGAGTAGTCGACACATGTCCGCCACTTTCCAGTAGCTTGTCTCACAAGAACTGGATTAGATACCCATTTCAAGTATAGGGCATCGCGAATAAACCCATTGTTCTTGAGATTATCCACCTCCTCTTTAAGCATAGAAGAACTCTCCGGATCCATGTCACATCGCTTTTGTTTCATGAGACATGCCTCAGGCCGATATTCAATGCATGGCTCGCGATGGCTGGCAAGATCCATATATGTTAAAATGGGTCCAAGCGATCACATCAAGATTCACTCAGAGATAACTAGTTAATTCTTTCATCAGCATTGCACTGGGCTATGATCCGATCTTCAGGACCCGTAATGGGTCGTCATGAAAGACCGTGATGTCAATCGTCAGCTCAGCGGGTGTAGCCTTGGTTTCTTTGGGCTCCTCTTTTTCATCTCTTGGATCTATATCTTTGTAGAACTGACTATGGTGCCCGAGCCAAGGCTTGGACGCTGATTGCTAAGCTTTATTGGTTTTGATGCAGAGAGGCTTCTTCCCATATTATCCTCTCTCCCTTCGCTGAGCATCTCTAAACTCAGCCACATAACAGGGACGTCCAGTCGCCTGATCTCCATGGATAATTTCGATGCCATTCTCTTTTGGGAATTTTAGCATTAAGCAGCAATAGGCGATAGCTGCCCTGAATTCAGCAAGGCTAGTCAGCCCAAAAAGGCATTGTACGGAGAGTTCACATCCATTACAACAAACGGCAGCACCTGCACTCTCCTTCGTCTACTGTCTCCTAACTCCATCGGTAGCTCGACATAGCCCACTGCTTTAGTTGCAACATTGTTAAAGCCATGGATATGGGCTTTGCATGATTTCAGATCTTTGGCTTCCAGTAACTTCCAGTCGTATGCCTTTTTGATAAAAATATTCATGGAACTTCCATAATCAATCAGAATCTTTCTCATCAAGGCGGGGCCGATCATGGCTGAGATCACCATTGGGTCGATCATATAGGCCTCCACCTTGTCTGCATCTCTACTTCAAAACATGATATCATCTGCATAGTTCGCTGCGACTTTTCTAGAGCATCGTCCTCCGTGTTCGAGCAACATTCAATATCGACATGTCTGATAGTGTTCACGTAACGCTTCATCTCATTCCAGCTTTTATCAACTGAATGTGGTCCTCAAAAATGGTATTAATAACTAATCTCCCTATCATCCGACGAGGTTCCTCAGCGTTGAGCGAAGCTTGTCCTCGATTGGGGTCGGATGCCCCCTGCCTGCCATCCTACAGGGCTTTAACAAACTGCTGCAACTTTCTTTCTCGAATCAACTTCTCAATAGCATAACGGAGGTGGCGACACTCATCCATGGTATGTCCATAACTCTCATGAAATCTACAGTACTTTTCGGATTGTCTCTGCTTCTCCGTCGGTTCCTTCGGAGGTGGTTTCCCGTACTACATGGTGTTACAGGTCGATAGATAAACATTCTCTAGTGATGTGTTCAAGGGCGTGTATATATTAAACGATAGGATCCTCGACTTCCCTCTTCTGGAATCCCATCTTCGGTCACGACTTCTATCATCGCCTTTCTTATGTTCATTCGGTTTGTTCTGAACATTGATCTGAACTTTTTCGGAACTATCACTAGACTAATTTACTACCACATTACCCTATACTTCCTCTGCACTTGGGCCTGCAACATCTCTCTTCCTAGTTCACTTTGCCTCCTCCTTCCTTAAAACTAAACTGCTTTTGCAAAGAAACGGTCCAGTGTAGAAGGAGACTTTCCTGCTACCAATCACCAAACTTGGAATCGGGGTCGACTGCAACGACCAACAAATTTATCACTGATAAATTTTATTTATATTTGAAATATTCAAGTACAAGATTTTATAACACAAATTATAATGTTTTGAGCCATAAATAATGATGGTAAACTAGTTTTTGAAGTATATTAACAAATACAGATATTTGTGATTTTCATTAGAAAAACGACGAAAGCCGGTTTTCGAAAAAATTGATATTTTCTCAATATAAAATTTAATGGAATTGGATACATACATTTATTTATCCATTTAACAAAGAATATGAAATAAAAATTATTATTTTATTTTTGGAAATAAAATATATTTATGACATCATCAGGGATTTCATCACTTTTATATTTTTTTGGAATTTTAAATTAAGTTTAAATAATCAAATAATTGTTTGAAAATGATAATAATTCATTTTAATTAGTTACATACTGATAATAAATCATTTACAATAATTTTATAAAAATATATACCTGATTTGAAGATATAAGAAAATTGGTAACGTTTTGTCGATACAGCATCACTTTTTGTAAACACTAGTTTAATATCGGTTTATATGGTTTAATAAGAGCATGTTTTAATTATTCTAAAATTATAAGAAATATATTTTCAAGATTTTTTACAAATATATATAATTTAACAGAGAAGTAAAAATATGACTAGAAATTGGATCCTAGATTCGCAACGGTCTAACGAACAAAAGTTGTAATCAAACGTTGCACCATGGGTTGTTACATATGACACACACACACACACACACACACACACATATATATATATGCATACCTACATGTCATAATCCACATGTACACATAAATATACATATAAGAAGTTACCGTGTACATTAATTATTTACACAAGGTGAAAGTTATAAATATCATGATATTTACGTAACCAAATCAAAACAAAACTCACCATCACTTACAAGCACATGGGGTGGCACATGGGAGGGGGAAGTCATGACTAAGGGATGATGGAGGAGGATGATGCTATGGTGATGAGTGGCAAAAGAAATATCATGATATTTTCCTCAAATTTTTGCCTATAAATACAAGCCATCGATCCTCACTTTCATTAACACTCTCTTCTCTTCATTTATTAAGCTTCTTCATCTTCTTCCTCCTCTACATTAATGGCTTCCAAAGCCTCTTAGGAAAATTCGAAAATAGCATCGAAGTTCTGTCAAAATAAGTCGAAAATATAGAGAGATATACCAGTTCGAGTTAGTGATCTTCTCCTTCTTCTCCTACCAAGGTGGTACTCATCTAAGCATCCCACCACCCTTGCAAGCCTATTGCCGAACCCCTAGGAGTCTTAGTGTAAGATTCATAAGCTACGTTTCCGGAATAGCGGAGCTATAGTCGATTGAAAGTTAGATCAAAAGAATATCAAGTGAGAAACTCTACTAATTTGTACTATAAATTATATGATGATATGATATGTTTGCTATGATTGTTCTCTATGGTTGATCATCATGTTTGGATGTGATAATATGTTTGTTTGGTTGTGGAAATAATTTACTTTAAATAAACGTCGACTTTACACAAAAGAAATCACTTTCCTATATGAATTATAAAAGTTTTACGGAATGGTTAAACCTCTTTAAAATGATTTAAAATAGTTATAAATGTTTTATAAACATTAAAATTCAATTCGGAGAAGTTTTGACAAGATATGAAATTGGAGTCAAAATAGGGGCGACGCGTAACGGCAGTTCGCGATTTCGTGCCGTATAAGTTAAATCAATGTGTAGAATGGAATATAGCTCGGTGAGTTCGAAAGAAGAATTTTCCAACCTTCTATAATTATAGTTTTCAAATGAAGAAGAAAAATCAAGATTTCATTGAATAGAATTTTTGTTATGTCCAAATCAAATTTTTAAAAACATCGTGGTTTGGCGGTTTTGGGAACCAAAGTGGCAAATGCTTTAAATTTGATATTTTTAAAACTTTAAAAATATAAAATAAATTTATTAATACGTTAAACGTTTTAAAAGGGATTTGTGTTATAAAAATGGACATATATGAAATGGAATTAGTGTTTTGAACAAAGAAGCTTTAAAAACACTATTCGCAGCAGTTTTTGCAGCGGTTTCGATAACTTTTGAAAATTATGGTTTTAACTTAATTATTCTTTCCCAATCTTTTTTAGTAATCTTTTCAAATGAACAATTAAGTATTTTGAAGATGATTTGGAGGTTTTATAATTATTTTAAAGGAGTTTTAAAGAAATGGTTAAAGGAAAGTTGTTTTAAACAATATTTGGAATTGTGCTAAGTAAATGCAAATCATCTCTAAAAGATCATATTAAAGAGTTTAGAGTTGATCAAATAACTTGACCGCATTATGGGTGATAGAGAGATAGTCTCTAGAAGCTTGGACAAGTAGTGTCTGGGTTCGCACCACCTTTGGAAATTAGCAATTTGATTTACTCGAACTGTTACGATGGCGTACTTCGCACCACCTTTGGAAATTAGCAAAGAGCCGATGGTGTCAATACCCAAGTAGCAAATGGCCATAGACTGACCATCTGAGTGATTTCCGTCGGTGGGGCTTTCATAATTTTTTCAAACATCTGGCACTTGTCGCATCGTCTAGCATAATCAGCTGCGTCTCAATTTATAGTTGGCCAGAAATAACCATAGCACAGTATCTTCTTCGCCAGGGTTTGCCCCCCAATGTGGTCGTCACATTCTCCTTCATGGACATCTCTTAATACTCGTTTGATTTCAACGTTGGTGATACACCGAAGCAAGGGAGGGAGAAACCCTTCCTGTATATAACTTCTTCTTGGAGCATGTTTCGTGATGCTTTTCGAAGGATCTATCATTTTCATTCCTTCGTTCGGGAAGGATCGCCCTTTGCAAATAATCTTTAATTTGAGTCATCCATGACTCCTTACATGCTCCGTTTCTAAGACTCAATCAATCTTAATCTGGTCAACACATGGAGCGTTAAGTATTTCAACTGGAACCAGGCCCATTTACTATGCATCCCCGGAACTGGCCAGCTTGGCCAATGAGTCGGCTTTCTCATTCTGTTCCTTGGGGATGTGTGTAATGGTTTAATGCTCAAAATTGGTTAAAAGTTCTTGGACCCGGTGGAGGTAAGGAGCAAGATGTGCTCCTTTAGCCTTATATTCTCCCCTGACTTGATACATTACGAATTGGGAATCACATAAAATTGTAACGCTTTTACTCCCAGCTCTCTAGCGAGTTTAAGCCCAACGATCAGGGCTTCATATTCAGTCTTATTATTTGTTGCAGGGAAGTCAAGTTTTAGGGCATAGCAGATCGAGCATTCCTCAGGAGTTACCAGTATGACTCCGGTGCTAGAACATTGCTCAATGGATGCTCCATCCGTGTACATCTTCCATTGGATGGTAGATTCTTCACTGGTCTCCGAAGAGTCATCTTGTGTAGTGAATTCGGGTATGAAGTCCGCCAGTGCCTGTCCCTGGATGGCTCTTCAAAGGAGAAAAGTGATATAGAATAGGCTCAATTCAATGTTCCATTTAAGTAACCTTCCAGATGTCTCAGGTCGTTGTAGGACTTGTCATAACGGCTAGTCAGTAAAGACATTGATGGGATGAGCCTGGAAATAAGGGTGTAGCTTTCTTGATGCAATCAATAGGCAATACGCAAGCTTCTCTAGTTTTGGATAATTTCTTTCAGCATCTGTCAACCGCTTGCTAACATAATACACTAGCATCTGGATTCGATTCCCTCCGGACAACAGTTCGACACTTAAGGTATGTATCGACACTGCTAAATAGATGTACAAGTCTTTATGATCCAGTGGCTTGGACAAGATGGGAGGTCTCTCTAAGTGATTTACCAGAGCTTGAAACACATCAAAACAATCCTACGTCCATTCAAAGTATCTCTTCCCTCTTCTAATTAAGTCAAAGAGAAGAATGCATTTGTCGGTGGCTTTGGAGATGAATCGGCTAAGGGCGGCGACCTTCCCATTAAGGCTCTACACCTTCTTAATTGTCTTAGATACTTTAATATCCCTGATTGCTTGAATCTTCTTGGCATTGGATTCAACTCCACGAGATTTGACGATGAAACCTAAGATTTTCCTTGATGCAATGTCGAACGAACACTTCAAGGGGTAAGTTTTATCCCATATTTCTAGAGAACACTAAACATCTCTACTAAGTCATCGATTAGTCATTTGATTGTCGCGACTTCACGAGTATATCATCCATATATACTTCCATTGATTGCCTGATCTAGTCTTTGAACATCCGGTTGACCAGTCTGTAGTAAGTAGCACTGACATTCTTCAGTCCAAAAGGAATCACAACGTAGCAGTATAACCCCAAGTCAGTAATGAAGCTAGTGTGTTCCTAGTCGAGGACATGCATTGGGATCTAAGTGTAACCATAGTATGCATCCATAAATGATAGCAGTTCATGTCTAGCGGTCGAGTGTACTAGCTGGTCGATCCTCGAAAGTGGAAAATAGCCTTTCAGGCATACCTTGTTCAAGTTTGAGTAGTCGACACATGTCCGCCACTTTCCATTAACTTGTCTCACAAGAACTGGATTAGATACCCATTTCAAGTAGAGGGCATAACGAATAAACCCATTGTTCCTGAGTTTATCGACCTCCTCTTTAAGCATAGCAGAACTCTCCAGATCCATGTCACATTGCTTTTGTTTCATGGGACATGCCTCGGGCCGATATTCAATGCATGGTTCACGATAGTTGGCGAGATCCACATATGTCAAAATGGGTCCAAGCGATCACATCAAGATTCACTCAGAGAGAACCAGCTAATTCTTTCATCATCGTTGCACTGGGCTATGATCCGATCTTCAGGACCCGTAATGGGTCGTCATGAAAGACCGTGATGTCAATCGTCAGCTCAGCGGGTGTAGCCTTGATTTCTTTGGGCTCCTCTTTTTCATCTCTCGGATCTATATCTTTATAGAACTGACTATGGTGCTCGAGCCAAGGCTCGGACGTTGATTGCTAAGCTTCATTGGTTTTGATGTAGAGAGGCTTCTTCCCATACTATCCTTTCTCCCTTCGCTGAGCGTCTCTCAACTCAACCAAATAACAGGCACGTCCAGTCGCCTAATCTCCATGGATAATTCCGATGCCATTCTCTATCGGGAATTTTAGCATTAAGCACCAATAGGCGATAGCTGCCCTGATTTCAGCAAGGCTAGTCGGCCCAAAAAGGAATTGTATGGGGAGTTCACATCCATTACAACAAACGGCAGCACCGCACTCTCCTTCGGCTACTGTCTCCTAACTCCATCGGTAGCTCGACATAGCCCACTGCTTTAGTTGCAACACTTTTAAAGCCATGGATATGGGTTTTGCATGATTTTAGATCTTTGGCTTCTAGTAACTTCTGGTCGTATGTCTTTTTGATAAAAATATTCACGGAACATCCACAATCAATCAGAATCTTTCTCATTAAGGAGGGGCCGATCATTGTTTAGATCACCATTGGGTCGATAATAGGGCCTCCACCTTGTCTGCGTCTATACTTCGAAACACGATATTATCTGTCATAGTTCGCTGCTGCTTTGCCAGAGCATCATCCTCCGTGTTCGAGCAACATTCAATATCGACATGTCTGATAGCATTCACGTAACGCTTCATCTCATTCCAGCTTTTATCAACTGAATGTGGTCCTCAAAAATGGTATTAATAACTAATCTCCCTATCAACTGCCGAGGTTCCTCGGTGTTGAGCGGAGTTTGTCCTCGACTGGGGTCGGATATCCCCTGCCCGCCATCCTACAGGGCTTTAATAAACTGCTACAACTTTCTTTCTCGAATCAACTTCTCAATAACATAACGGAGGTGGCGACACTCATCCATGGTATGTCCATAACTCTCATGAAATCTACAGTACTTTTCGGACTGTCTCTGCTTCTCCGTCGGTTCCTTCGGAGGTGGTTTCCTGTACTACATGGTGTTACAGGTCGATAGATAAACATTCACTAGTGACGTGTTCAAGGGCGTGTATGTATTAGACGATGGGATCCTCGACTTCCCTCTTCTTGAATCCCATCTTCAATCACGACTTCTATCATCGCCTTTCTTCTGTTCATTCGGTTTGTTCTTAACATTGGTCTGAACTTTTTCGGAACTATCACTGGACTAATTTACTACCACATTACCCTGTACTCCCTCTGTGCTTGGGCCTGCAACATCTCTCTTCCTGATTCACTTTCCCTCCTCCTTCCTTGAAACTAAGCCGCTTTTGCAAAGAAACGGTCCAATGTAGAAGGAGACTTTCCTGCTACCAATCACCAAACTCGGAATCGGGGTCGACTATAACGACCAACAAATTTATCACTGATAAATTTTATTTATATTTGAAATATTCAAATACAAGATTTTATAACACAAATTATAATGTTTTCAACCATAAATATTGTAACGACCCAGAATTTATATTAATTAAAATTTGAATATTTAATTGATTTTGAATATTAACAAGTAGAATTAATAAGTCGAATAATTTAAAATTCGAATAACTGGATTTAATTGGGTAATTAAATCGATAATTTAATAGTGAAATTCCAGAAATAATTGAAATCTGGATTAAATGTGAATGAAAATGATTTATAAAGTTATATTAAATCATATTGAAGTTATAGTGATGTTATAGAACTTTAAAATCAAATTTAGAGTTAATCTGTGAAAATTGAATATTTTAATATTTAATCGACTAGTGAAATTAGCCATTTTTCGAATAGTCTCAGAATTGGATGAAACTAGTTCCATTGGATCCGTAATAGTTTGTTATTATCGGATTTCAATTTTCGTAGCAATCGGAGTTGTCGTTTGACCGTGGAAGCTCCAAACGCATCAAAATTGTTTTAATATTAATTTGGCGAGTTAAAATAGTCATTTTTCAAACGGTCTCGGATTTCGACGAAACCAGTTTCATCGGATCCGTAATGTGATATTATTGTATGGTTTCAAATTTCGTGTCAATTGGATTTACCGTTTGTCCGGGGCAAGCCAAAACGCATCGAAATCGATTTAAATCGGTTTAATTTAAATTTGATCGTTTAATTCGGTAACTCACACAGATGATCGAATTAGCTCCTGAAACATGTTCCATTGTGTTCGAAATGCGGGGTAAACCTTAGAAACGTCAGCCGGCACGCTCGATTTGGAGTTCGAAATTTTTTCGATGAATAGTGATTTGGAGAATTTTCTATAAAAGACCCTCTACATTCTCATTTGCACTCAAACCCCAGAACCCTAGCCGCCACTATCAGTTTTAATGGCCAGAAATTCGTGTTCTTTCTCCCTCCAAATCTCTCAATCCGTTGACAATTACAACAAATGTCCAACTACAAAGTTATAGATCATCACGAGACCTTCGCATCCAACGGTCATGATGGGATTTAACGCTATAAATCAACGGGAATTTGCAATTAAAGTCGCACGAACGCACACGTTTCTCGAGGCCAAAGGCAGGGCCGAGTTCCATGTGGTTGTAGCTGAAGGTGGTGCTCGAGTAGTGCTTCGAGGTGGCGCTAGTTGATCGATGCAAAAGTGATCGGAGTGGCTGCGATTTGGAACCCTAGGCCGCGTTTGATGGGTTCTATATTGCGTCTCTACCTGGGAAGGAACGAACGTGAGTGGGAAGATGAAGGGGGCGGCCTGATTTGGTTGGGCTTGAAATCAACGGTCTTGATTACGTAGGGTTTGAAAATTAAAAAGAAAATTGTAAATTGTTTACTTTATAAATTGTACGATGTTTAAAAATTGATATCTTTGTCATACGAGGTCGAAAAATTACGAAACGAATTGCGTTGGCTTCATTTTGACGAGCACTATGGAATGGAGCTGGTTTGGAGTTGTTTGGAGCTAGTGTGAATTTCGAGCAAAATTAAACGCACGTTTAATTTTATTCGAAATAAAATGCTGCAACGTTAATTGGAAACAAGGTGAGAACTTCTCACTCAATCGAAATTGTTTCGATTTATATTTTAAATAGTTAGATTTAAAATTGCTTGATTGTGTGATTGGATGATAAATTGTTATCTGTATTGTTAAAATAGACATTATACGCCGTTATTAAGCGGAGGTTATTTATTAAAAACATATACCGCGAATATTTCACTGCAAAGTGGAATTGGTATTATATATGTACTTGGAGTTGATTTCCCGCATTATATAGCGGATGAGACCCTATTGCGCCATATAATAGTGGATAATATTTTATGAACCCATATACCGGGATATTCCGTACTGGAGAGGAATTGGTATTGTGCTAACATTTGTGGATGTAGGGAAACAGGTTGGAGGGATCCAACTGGATTCCTCAACTGTATTGATTTATTTACAGATATTGCTGTATATTCTGTTATCATATTGATATATGATGTTTGGATGTCGTGATTGATTGTTTGGTGCTGTTGCATCATCGGATCCATTTTTGAAGTTTAAAAATAACGATTTTGATTTTAAAGGGATTTTTAAAGTGATTTCTGAAAGTATACGTTTTATTAAAATTTTGAATTGATTCATTTTAAATAAATAAATGTTATAATTTTTATGTTATGAAAATTATGAGATTTGTGAAATATAAGTGAAAAGTGATTTTTGAAATAAATAGTTAATTAATTTGTAAAATGGTTTAAATTGGGATTTTTGAATTATTATAAATGATTTATATAAAAGATTAATAAAAAATTGAATTTTTATAAATCGAAAAATGGAATTATAAAAGGAGTTTTTGTTAATGTTGAAAATGAGTTTATAAATGGAATTTTTTTAAGAAGTAAGATTTATAAATTTTGTAAAGTTATTACAAGAATGACTTAGGTATAAAATTGAGTTATAAATTGATTTGGTTAATAAAATTGATTTGTAAGTTGAAGTTGTTATAAAATATAAATGGAATTTATAAACGTTGTTTTGTAAATCCGAGGAACGACTTATTTTGATAAGTTAATTTTTTTAGCTTATTAAAGGAAGTATATTCACGATTTTTGAACGGTGAATAATCCTTTAAATAAAATGTGTAGAAATGTTGAAATTGGATAATGAATTATATTCATGATTTTGGACAGTGAATAATATATTAGAAAGAAATATTTGGAAGTGATATTGGAATAGAATGAAAACGATTTAAAGATGTTTTAAAATGTATTAACTATCGAAACCATAGATTTCAACATTCATTGTTGAAATAGACGTTTCGAGGAATAAGGAAATGTTGGACAATAACACTGTTGTTATAGTTAATGATTTTCGAAAGGAAATGTTTTATATAATATTGGGATTTTTATATATCTATCTTAATTTCGAATTCCTATACTAGTGATTTTGGGTCGTCGTAACGATGTTTTACGCAACATTCGTTTTGACCCAAATAAATGTGTTTAAGAGAACGTTTTCCTTAAAGAATGAAATATATACTTAATTTTGATTTAAGTATATTGAATATTTTCAAATGTTGAAAATAAATAAGATTTGTGAATTACTTATTATTAAATAAGTATGGAAATGCTTTTCCAATATGAAATGAAATGTTTTTGAGAATTTATCTTTGTAAAGATAAATTGAAAGTGAATATTTGAAATCGATTGAAAATCGTATATCAGTAGATATTTTGAAATATAAATCCACTATGGAATTTATAACCAAAAAGGGAAATTGTTTAAAAAAATAAACGTTGATTTATTTTGAAGTGTGGAAATTATATATCTTGTAAAGATATTTTTGGAAAATAAATAATTTGGAAAATTATTTTGAATCTGATGGTGCTGTGCAGACCTATTGATAGTTAAATAACCGACTATCAATAATTACCTTCAATGGGTATTTGTTGTGATTTGCTTGAATTTGAATGCCACACTTATTTTCAAGATATTGCACTCACTATTCGGGTTAGCCGGGAAAGGACCTTTGGGTCGTATAACCCATTCTGAATATGTGATACGTCGTAATGGATCGCATTTGATGATCGGTGTTGAAGACCGGATATTTTTGAAAAAGGAAGGATTACCGTCGAGTTACTCTACATCGGCTGATCTCCCATATATAGATTTTATCACCCTTAGTGACGGGAAGTCCGGACGTGATTAGAAATTATATGGATTGCAAGGACTTCTTTTGAAGTGCCTTCGGTTCTGTTCAATCCCGGAACAGACTTGTATGGTTGTATGTTTGACGTTACATTGAGATATAAAGCTGGTTTCTTTCAAATACATTTCTGTTGGTGGCGGAGAATTTATTCTCTTAGCTTAACACCCTTCTCTGAGACGTACGAGCTTAGAGGTTATGTAGTTGAAATTTACTAGTGATATATTACCAATTTGGTAACGTGGCATGCTGAGTGTTGCTGTGTAATGATCATTGTTTGATCATTTGTGATATGATCATTTGTTTGATCATTTATCTTTATGATCATTACTTTGATCATTTGTTGACCCAAAGCATGGCTTTGTACCAAAGCGTAGCTTTGTGGACGAGACTTCGTCGGACCTGACACCGCGGAAATGGTCAAAACAGGAAGGATGCGGCAAGGTTATTAGGGTATAGCGCCCCCTTAGTGTATGTCATTTCCTTCTGGATAGAGGTTGTATCATGGTATGGAGCCCAGATATTTAACCTATGTTGTTGCTGCAAATTTATTTCTTTGTGGTTGTTGGAATCGAGGATCCTCGGATATAGATCGGTTACGATCGGGGGATGACATATTCGTGTCAGTAGTTACCCAGTTAGGGGTAACCCGGCCTTGTGTTGGCAAAGATCTAACCGTAATGTTAGGTTATTTCTCGGGGTCGTCTTTCCCGAGGCGTACCTATGTGGCAATGGGAAGTTCCTTCGCCTGACCATTTGTTGGAAATCCAAAGAAACAATACGTGACTTGTACGGTTTTAGTTGTATTACCTGCCATGGAATGTGGCGGTAACCTACTATTGAACATGGTAGCTATAGTAGGCATAAGTGCGAAATGCCTATGCTGGCTAAGATTTATATTATACTTTCGAAATGATTTTTTCTACACTATGCACTAGTAATAATATCAAATGTTTCTTTTTAATGCGTATCAAGCATCTTTGACTATCATAAGGAGAAATCTCCTCCGATTCTGCGTTTGCATTGTGTGTGCGTGCGGGAGGCCTTATGGTAGTTTCATTTCCCAAAAAGCATTGAGAATCTATTTTAAAATATTCCTATGTTGTCCTTTAAAGATAAATTGTTTTAAGTTCTCACACTAGTCCCATGACTGATCTGGAGTTTATTGTTTTCCTTCCTAAACTCTGGGTGCCCACCAATTTCCACACGGGCAGTCTAGAGTTAGGTTATCAGGTCATTCTGGATTCGAGATGCTGTGACGCTCAGTGGTGAGCTGGATGATGAGGCGTAGTATTTGTATCTGATATTATTTATTCCGCTGTGTATTCTGTATATGGACAAGTTTATATAACTGTCCATTGTTGTATATTGTTGTGTAAACTCTGATGATGATGTAATGTATAAAATGATATAGTTCTTTGATTTAAAGATTATTCATTTATCTATTATATGTTGTTCCGCTGCGAATGTGAGATTCTGATATTGGTTATGTTTCTGTGTTTTCTGTTGTTTCTTCTTTCTTTTTCTTCTATTTTCTTCTACCTCTTCTTTTTCTCCATAACAATTCGGTTTTCCGGCATTCGATTGCTCGGCAGTTGATACAGTGGACGTATTAATGTCGATTTTCGAGCGACAAAAAATCGCAATCGTTACAAATATTGATGGTAAACTTGTTTTTCAAGTATATTAACAAATACAGATATTTGTGATTTTCATTAGAAAAACAACGAAAGCCAGTTTTCGAAAAAAATGATATTTTCTCAATATTAAAGTTAATGGAACTGGATACATACATTTATTTATCCATTTAAGCAAGAATATGAAATAAAAATTATTATTTTATTTTTGGAAATAAAATATGTTTATGACATCATCAGGGATTTCATCACTTTTATATTTTTTTGGAATTTTAAATTAAGTTTAAATAATCAAATAATTATTTTAAAATGATAATAATTCATTTTAATTAGTTATATACTGATAGTAAATCATTTACAATAATTTTATAAAAATATATACTTGATTTAAAGATATAAGAAAATTGGTAACGTTTTGTCGATACAGCATCACCTTTTGTAAACACTTGTTTAATATTGGTTTATATGGTTTAATAATCCAAATGAGCATGTTTTAATTATTCTAAAATGATAAGAAATATATTTTCAAGATTTCTTTACAAATATATATAGTTTAACAGAGAAGTAAAAATATGATTGGAAATTGGATCCCGGATTCGCAATGGTCTAACGAACGGAAGTTGTAATCAAACGTTGCACCATGGGTTGTTACATATGACATTTATATGCATACCTACATGTCATAACCAGCATGTACACATAAATATACATATACAAAGTTACCATGTACATTAGTTATTTACAGAAGGTAAAAGTTATAAATATCATGATATTTACCTAACCAAATCAAAACAAAACTCACGATCACTTACAGGCACATGGGAGGGGGAAGTCACGACTAAGGGATGATGGAGGAGGATGATGCAGTGGTAATGTGTGGCAAAAGAAATATCATTTTATTTTTCTCACATTTTTGCCTATAAATACAAGTCATACATCCTCACTTTCATTCACACTCTCTTCTCTTCATTTATTAAGCTTCTTCATCTTCTTCCTCCTCTACATTAATGGCTTCCAAAAGCCTCTTAGGAAAATTCAAAAATAACATCGAAGTTCTATCAAAATAAGTCGTAAAATATAGAGAGATATACCAGTTCGAGTTTGAGATCGAATTAGTGATCTTCTCCTTCTTCTCCTACCAAGGTCGTACTCATCTAAGCATCCCACCACCCTTGCAAGCCCAAGGCCAAACCCCTAGGAGTCTTAGTGCAAGATTCATAAGCTACGGTTCTGGAATAGCGGAGCTATAGTCGATTGAAAGTTAGATCAAACGAATATCAAGTGAGAAACTCTACTTATTTGTACTATAAATTATATGATGATATGATATGTTTGCTATGATTGTTTTCTATGGTTGATCATCATGGATGTGATAATATGTTTGTTTGGTTGTGGAAAGAATTTACTTTAAATAAACGTCGAGTTTACACAAAGGAAATCACTTTCCTATATGGATTATGAAAGTTTTACGGAATGGTTAAACCTCTTTAAAATGATTTAAAATAGTTTATAAATGTTTTATAAACATTAAAATTCAATTCGGAGAAGTTTTGACAAGATATGAAATTGGAGTCAAAATAGGGGCGACGCGTAACGGCAGTTCGCGATTTCGTGCTGTATAAGTTAAATCAATGTGTAGAATGGAATATAGCTCAGTGAGTTCGAAAGAAGAATTTTCTGACCTTCTATAATTATAGTTTTCAAATGAAGAAGAAAAATCAAGATTTCATTGAATAGAATTTTTGTTATGTCCAAATCAAATTTTTAAAAACATCGTGGTTTGGCAGTTTTGGGAACCAAAGTGGTAAATGCTTTAAAATTGATATTTTTAAATCTTTAAAAATATAAAATAAATTTATTAATATGTTAAACGTTTTAAAAGGGATTTGTGTTATAAAAATGGACATATATGAAATGGAATTAGTGTTTTGAACAAAGAAGCTTTAAAAACACTATTCGCAGCAGTTTTTGCAGCGGTTTCGATAACTTTTGAAAATTATGGTTTTAACTTAATTATTCTTTCCCAATATTTTTTAGTAATCTTTTCAAATGAACAATTAAGTATTTTGAAGATGATTTGGAGGTTTTATAATTATTTTAAAGGAGTTTTAAAGAAATGGTTAAAGGAAAGTTGTTTTAAACAATATTTGGAATTGTGCTAAGTAAATGAAAATCATCTCTAAAAGATCATATTAAAGAGTTTAGAGTTGATCAAATAACTTGACCGCCTTATAGGTGATAGAGAGACAGTCTGTAGACCTAAGCTTGGACAAGTAGTGTTTGGGTTCCGCTCTAGCTATCCGGACTGGCCCAATGGAGGGGATAGTCAATTTGATTTACTCGAACTGCATTTTCTTAAGATAAAAGAAAATAGATTTGGAAGTTTCCAAAAGTCAAACAAGATTTGAAATAGGATTTTGATTGTTAAAGAAACATTCTAGTTAAACTTCATATTAAATTCCGAGGAGGGAAATTGTACTATCCATGTGAATTTAAAAGGTGATTTCACAGTTATTCGACGAATATACTGGTTGGATATGGAGATTAGTATTGAAGTATAATTAGTATAATTTCTATGGATCCTTTTTACTCAATACAAATTGGTTTGGGTTTATAGTAAATGATGTATTAAATAACATTATTTTTGGCCTATTTAAAAGTTATGATTTGAAAATAAGAAATCTTTGTTAAGATTTAAATAAATGATTTGGAAATATTTTCCTAAGTAAAAGGTGAAATGATTCGGAATTATTCCAAGGTTTAAAAAGGATTTAATTAACCAGAGAATTTTATAAATGAGGTTTAATGATTTTGTATATATTGAAAAAGGAATGGTTTAAAGATGTATATATCTAGAAGGTATTTTATTTGGATAAAAGATATTGATAAATTGAATAATAATCATCCACATACATTACATCTTTTATCGATAAATTGGTTCAGAGGAACCAAGGTAGGATTTGTGTGATTCTTATCCGAAAACCACTTCGAACCAATATACCTTCGAAAGTGAAAATATGTTAAAGACGATGATTTTGAAGATAGGGATCTTCATGATGTAGGGTTGTTTGTCACGAACCTTTGGGGTAATTCCCTTATCATATATATGGTGGTAGTGGTTCCTTTAATTTGAAATCTTCGATGTAAGGACTACTCACTACTAATCCTAAGGGTGATTCCCAAATAGTATGCAGTAGGAGAAGTGCCTTCGATTTGTCCTGTTCCTGGATAACTTGTATGGACAAATGTATAACATTGCATTTCTAAGACCATGTACATTGATCTCTACAAATGTACATTTGTTTGGTGATGTAAGAGGTAATTCCTCCTATAACTAATACTCTTCTTTGAGACGTACGAGCTCAAAGGTTGTATTTTTGTGGAAATCAATAATGTGTTATTAGAAACGGCAATGTCTAATTCAAAACGGGATTTGTCATGTAAAAGATAATACGTTACCTTAACCCTCACACATCGATAATGGAAAAAACATAGTAGATGCAGTAGGGCTTAGTGAGTCGCACCCATTAGGATTTAATCATTTCCTTTCTATATTACCCTCTATATATAGGTTTTGTTGTGTATGCTATAAGACGTCTTGGATAGGTCGGGAACGACTAGGGTGATGTCGTATTCGGTACTATCTATGGTAGAGGTAGGCCGGTTCTATGTTGGTAAAGGTTGGAGCTTCAGGTGCATCCCTCTAGAGATGTACTGTCGGAAGGTAGTCCCTTACCTTGTCATTATATG
Organism: Allium fistulosum; assembly: GCA_030737815.1. Taxonomy (NCBI): domain Eukaryota; kingdom Viridiplantae; phylum Streptophyta; class Magnoliopsida; order Asparagales; family Amaryllidaceae; genus Allium; species Allium fistulosum. The sequence goes on from CM060904.1 coordinate 1,327,099,382, forward strand.
GAATCCATTCTCCAATATATGCCTTTACGATTTTGATTGTAGAACCTAGTATGCTGGAATTTAATTAATGTAACTATTTCATCTAAGAATATATACATTTATTTGAAAAGTGTTTTCAAACCAATGTCATTAGAAATAATATCAAAAGATTTGATAAAATTGTTTTAGCTATAATAAGGTAAAAAACCATCTGTGTTTATATGCGGTGTGATCTTATGAAATACTCTTCTTTTCAAAGGTTTTGTTTGGCATTAGAGTCAACCTATGACAAAGTCATATATATTTATGATTTTCATTTCTCACGCTAGTTTGCCTGACTGATCCAGGTATTTTTTAATACTCGGGTCAGATCCGAGTAGTTTCAGAATTAGCTGAAGACGATTGGAGTTTCCAAAAGAGAGCTGGAGATCATCATCAACGTATGGACGTAGTTTATGTTTCCGCTATGTTTTTCATTTTTCAATATTTGTAAGGACATATATTTATAACTGTCCAGGCTGAGCTTAGGATAGACTCTAATGTATGTATTTAAAAATTTTAGCTGTAAAGATTATATATTGAAATAATATATGCTATTCCATTCGTGTAAGATTATGTTCTATCGTTATTTTCTTTTACCCATGACCAATCTATCTTTCCGGCACTTGGATATTTGGTACGTAAATACTATAGATGTATTAGTGTTGATTTCCGAGGGTCAAAAAGGTGGGTCTCACATCGACTTCCCTAGTCAGTGCCATGAGTATAACATCATCACTCAGATTACTAACTTCTGTAACAGTTATGTTAAACCTTTTCAGAAAATATTTCAATGACTCCCTTGGTGCCTGGACCAAACTGGAGAGTGACATTACACCCTTAGGGCAAGTCGTGTGCATGCAGAACTGCTCTGGGAACCTCTTTGCTAAATCGTCAAATGAAGAGATTGACCACAGCGGTAGCTTGGTGAACCATGTAGTCGCAACATCCTCCAAAAAATGGGGAAACACCTACACTCGACTGCTTTGGTGGCTTGAGCAGAGTCCATGTGCCACTCTTCAAGAATGCTGCCTAGGGTCGGTTTTTCCCATATAGGAAGGCATCGTAAGCATAAAGAACCTCCGCGGATATTCTGCTTGTAGAATGTTGTCGGTGAATAGAGTATGACTTCTGGAGAGTCCCCAATTACCGTTGGTCAAGCCTTGACTTTCTTTCACTAGCTGCCTTACCATAGCTGTTAAGTCTGGTGTTTGGAAAGTTGGTGCCAGGTGGTAGTTGTGCTCTACCTCATGTGAACGATCGATCCATGCCTTTGGACAGTACCATGTTGCCTTGGCTCCTCTTGATCTCGATCCATTTCCTGAGCTGTAGTTCTATCATCGACTTTCAGCTACGGTTCAACTACATTCGCCAGAGGTCCAGCACTTTGATTGATCGTGGCAACTCCAAAGTAAGCGCCTCCACTTGCATACCGATCCCCTCTTGATTAGAGGGTCCATTGCTGATTCCCCTGGATGGTTCGGCACTGATCGGTGCTGATCGGCCATGGCCGATCGTTTGATCTTGTCCTGATGCTCCAGTAGCGTATGCGAACGTTTTGCGGCGTCTGCTTTGGTGATAGTCGTTAGATGAGGAGGAATTTTATGTTCCTGAATATGGAGTAAGCTCCCTCCTTGTCTTTCCACGGTTATCTTTCAACTGGTTCATTTGGTCGATGTTAACCTAGATTTGCTGGTTAAACTATTGTCAGCTATCCATCTGTTCCTTCATTAGGACTTCAAAATCAGCTCTAGTGATATATTCAGCTGGATTCTAAGCATCGGCATTAATCGATTGTACATTTTGATCAACTTGTTAAACACTAGCATCGTCATTTCCTTTAACAATATGGGAAGTAGTAGACTTTCCTCTAGCCATGGCTAATAGCTCCCTTCTAGATCTCCACAAAATCTGAGTGTAACGGAACTTATCGGTAGAAAACTGGATCTATCTCACGAATATGGGAATCACAAGTGGATGATTAGATCCAATCAAGTTGAGAATTCGTCTCTCAATGAAAGCATCAAAATGTTTGCACCAAAAGTTGGCACAAACACCCAATAAATTATGTATAGAGAAATACATGAAGAAATCAAAATTAAAATAAGCAGAAAACAAGTAAAAAAACAATGACAAACAAATTTATAATGGTTCGACGTTGAATGCCTACGTCCACTTTGATGAAATTGCTTTATTAATCACTCGAATCTCTAAGTACAAGAGGGATCGAATCGGAATCCATAATTACAATGGAGTACAAACAAAACAAAAACGTAAAGTTCCTTCAAATGAACTATGAACCATGTATTTATAAGCATAGACGATCGGATATCTTCCTGAAAATTCACCGGCAGAATCTCCAGATGCAGACGAGGTCACTCAAAAAATCTTGTAGCCTAATTCCCCATGTTGAGCATTTGGGGAAGATCGGTCTTCCTGGCCACATACCGTCATGTTTCCAAAGTTGTTTGCATAGTTGCTTTTATGTTTTAAGAGATATCGATCGATTTCCATTGAGTTGAACTGCTGATCCAAGTTGTTTATAGCCATAGTGATCCGATTCGATACCCTGCCTAGGGGAAGCACTATTCCATACTTAGAATGTTTTGTAGATTCTATCTCTTGGCTTTGCATGATCGCTATTTCATATTGTCATTTGTGCTTGATCTCTGGATTCTGCGACCACCTTTCTAAACTGCTTTTCTTATCTATCATCGAGTTTATTTTGTCCGATCAACCCGAATATAGCCGGGCCAAAAGGCCAGATAACAAATGTAGTTTGTAAGTCGACAATTTTTGTGTAAAATAAAGAGAGTTTCTACTTTAGATAGTTTTGAAAAGTCTTTTAAAATATAATATAAGTATTAAAAAGGAAGTTTAAGATTATTTAATTATTTAAATAAAAGGTTTTATTTCTTAAAGATTGTATAATTATTTAAATAAAAGTTTTATTTTTTTAAAGATTATTTAACTATTTAAATAAAAGGTTTTATTTTTTTTAAGATTTAATTATTTAAATAAAAGTTTTTAATTTTTAAATCGCTTTATTTCCAAGAGTCAATTTTCTTTTAGTGCAATTTTTTTACGAATGTTTAAATACAGGGGATTTCTTCATCTGTGCCATTAAGTAATCAAACAAATATGATAAGTTGTGCTAAAACGTTGACATGTTTTATGGAAAGTAAGTCATTATGTATTTAGCACTAAAAGCTGATGAGAGACTTTCCTCTATCTGTGAGATCTAGAACCAGATTTTATGGGCGAGGGATAGAAAACCTGAAATGTCGGAAACATGACAAATATAAGAGGGTTAGTTTCGATAAATGGATTATGATAAATTAAGTATATGGAAGGTACTTCATTGTATACTTAACACTAAATTCCTAGGTATGGAAACTTGTCTCTATCTCGAGAAGTAAGAATGTACATCGAGACAACTTGTCCGACTTCATTGTTAATCAAAGGATAATACTATATGAAATCGAAAAGTGAGGATAAGTATAGGATGTCTTACTTTCCATATGAAAATATATACTTACACCCAGATAGTGGGTTTGTCCACTACCAATAACTTGACCAGTTTTAAAATTATCGATTGTTGGTTCAAAGAGATCGACATCAGATAAACATGAGTTATCCGAAAACCACTTCGAACCAACACAAGTGTTCAAATTGGAAACATGTTGAAGGTGATATAATTAAAGACGAAGATCTTGAAGTGCAAGGGCTACTTGCTACTAATCCTGAGGGTGATTCCAAAAAGGATGTAGTAGAAGTAGTACCTTCGGCTTGTTCATATTCTGAATAACTTGTATGGATGAATGCTAGCATTGCATTGTTGCTTGGAGGGCAGTGTTAGCATTCCAAGTGGGATTGCTATATAAAAAGGTAAACATAGCCATTACGGACTTAGTTGTATGAAATCCATTCTCCAATAATTGCCTTTATGGAATTAGTTGTATACCTATTACGCTGAAATATAATTAATGTAACCATTTCGGCTATGATTAAATATATTTTTTAAAACCTAGATATTATTGTAATATCACTAGATTTTCTATTGAAATGTTTTGGTTATCGTAAGGTAAAATCCCATCTGTGTTTATGTGTTGCATGGTCTTACGAGATACCTTTATTTTTAAAGGGTTTTTATAAATATAATAATTCAGTTGTTTGGAGTTTACTCACACCAGACCCATGTCTGACCCAGAGTTTTTCTTTCTTTCCCTGAATTCTTAGGTACTCAAATTTGTATGAGTAGCCAAGTAGTCCAGGTTCTTACGGATGCATTTTGGAGGAGCATGGAGCAAGTGGCTTCGACATTATTTAGTTATTTTATTTTCGCTATTTGTGTATGGTTATGTATCAGCATTGTGAGGGGGCACGCAATTATAACTATCCCTGGCTGAAGTTAGTATCTGTTGTACTTTGATGTTTCATTTTGGAAGTGATCGTATGTATTATCGTATGTTCTATTATATATGATATCCTTCCATTGTGAGATTCTGTGTTTCTTTCTTCTCATTTTTTTTACCCCAATGGCTTGTCTTCCGAACACCTAGATAATCGGCACATGAATACTATGGATGTATCAAGTGTCACCTTTAGGAGTAAGAAAGGCTGATCATTACAGCACCCCTAAACCCTATATAGATTTGAAGCTTGCACCCATACGAACTCAACAGATCGGGTTTCATAATTTATCGTTAACTGAATCACTTGATTTTGATTTTTAAAATAGGGGCTAGATTTAAATGTTTTAATATAACTGAAAATGAGAAGGGAAAGAGGGAAAGAAGTGATGAAAATATGTTAAGTGTTGGGTTATTAAATTTTATAATTTCTGGTACTTCGCTACACAATATCACGTTCGTGTACGAACCGCAAACGACAGAAATAAAAATACAATCGCGCACAGCAATGCGACACGATCACTAAATAATAATAAAATAAACTGGTTATCTTATTATGTGAAATTTCAAAATACATCAAACGATAAATTAAATATTTTTCAAATTACAAATTATGGAAAAATCCTATAAATTTATTTAAAATACGTCATTAAAAATCAAGTTGTTTTATTAACAACTGATTTTCTTATTGTTTCTCAAATTTGAATGTTTAAATAAATCAAATATTCCTATTTGAAATGGTAAAAATTGTGAGTCATTACATCTCTGTATTCCTCATAAGGTAGACTTTACAAACTCTACGATATCTATAATTTTAAATATGTTCAAATTTCGAAGTCCATAGACCTAATCTGAACTTTTATTGGGAGTTCATCTTTAATCATAGACTGGAAGGAACTACATTCTATCAGTTTGCTCTTCTATGTGCCAAATTAAAATTTATGATATAGACAATAATAACGATATCAAATTTTTGTGTTGGGTTAGGACCAATAACTTTGCATCTATCTCATTTTACAAATTTCTAAATTTCTCAAGAATTAAATTTAATCCTTTTAAATTTATGTGGAAAGTGAATGCCCCTTTAATCCAAGCTACATATGTTGCTAATATTGATGGGAAACTTAATACCCTTGAACTCTTAAAAAAGAAGAATGTGCATATTGATAAAAATTGTATTTTCTATAGAAACAATTACACACTTATACTACGATTTTTAGTTTACTAGTTCTATACTTAGGCGCATTCATAGATTTTTTTAAATATTACTTTTAATGTTTTTAATTGTGAGTCTTATTGGTCCAGATTGAGATTTTTCTTCACTCCTGGTCGACAATTCTTATTAGACACTATTACCATTATAGTAGCATGGTATATTTGGTTTAACAAAAATCAAAGATTTTTCAATAATAAGAATAATAACATAATATTCTAAAATAGATAATATGACTTATATAACCACTTTATTTTTTTTATAATTGGATTTCGAACAACACCTATAAGTTAGCTAATAGCAATGGCTTTAAGGATTTCCTTAAAAGGTTAAAATCCTGTATTGATATCTTACGCAAGGGAATTGTTATTAACGTTAGAAATGATAATTCTATTAGTGTCATCCAACTAAATGAGAATGAACATGATCGTTTTGACTCACTAATTTTATTGGGCAGCTAACTCATGCCTAGAGTTATTGTCCTCTAGCCTATTTGTCTTACCTAAGTTATATATCTAGTACATGTTCCTTCTTCTTCTCTTATATATATGTATGTATGTATGTATGTCTATAATTTATTTATATACATATATATTTTTAAGCCTTACATTGTTTATTGAGTTTTTTCAGTTTTAGTTATGGAAGTGGGCAGTACAAATCAGACATCCTCATTCATAGGATGAGCTGAGTTTCGATATGCTACAGGCCCTTTACAGCTTCATTGCACTTTCTTAATAGTTGACGAGGTCTTTCTCTCATCGATGCCACATCTTCGATGTTGCAGATGGATTATGATGCTATAGATTTATTCTATTTTTTTTATCCTTTACATTCTTTTTAGTTTATTCTTAGGTTTTTTTTGGGAGGGTTATTTTTTATTTGTATGGGTTCATGAGGAAGAGCCACCTACTAAGCTTGTTGGTAGCTCTTTTTTAAAGTGTAGAATAAAATTACATGAGTGATCTCCTCCTCAAGAAAGATCACTAATTTTTCTCAAAAAAAATATGAAAACAGAAACCAAACCCAATCGATTAAATAACAAAACTGATCAAACTTATTTTGTTTAGTTGATTTATTCGGTTTGGACCAATAAATGCTTACCCCTAGCTTTGAGAGGATTTTAGAGAAGGCTTTGGGACATGGGCTTGTACCTAAAGCCAAAAAAAACTATTGTTGCAAAAGAGGAAGCTAAATCACAAGTGGATAGAGGTGGCATACAAAGTAAAACAACTAAGGGAAGAAGAAATTTCAAGGTAAGGATAGTCATAAGAATGGAAAATGGGAGCCTACCATTTTCAAATGTAGAGGGAAAGGCCATCTTAAAAACAAGAGGAAATGCTATGACTATAGTAAGCATGGGAAAATTAGGAAGGATTATCCAGTGCCACTAAAGGATAAGCAAGTGGTAAAGGCTTATGCACTGAATTTTGTTACTACTTCATCAAGTGCTCCATCGGTAAAGGAAAAGGGTAAGGACATCACGCTTCAAGGTACGCTTTCCATTTAGGATATGAATGTTCATGTTTTATTTAATATTAGGGCATCAAATTCATTTATATCGAGTGACCTGTTAGATAGATAGGATTGAGACCTGACCTAGTAGACAGACCTTTGGTAGTGTTGAATCCTTTGGGAGGTTCTTTATTGTGATGTTAACTTATCAAACCACGGATGCTTGTTTCCTTTTTATTTGTTTGTGCTCAGTTTTGTTGGGTTTAGTATTATTCTAAGGATGAACTGGCTTCAAAGTTACATAGTAGCCAATTTTGAGAGGTTATTGGTGATAGTAGGGATAGATGATGGGCATAGGCTAGAGTTGAGATGCACTCCCCAGGATACAATGATGGTTAGCCTTTTATATTCACTCAAGATCCCACACAATGAGTTTTCATCAGTACCTATAGCAAGAAAATATCCTGATACATTTGAGGAGGTTACATGATTACAACCATATGGAGATTGAGTTTCGTATTGATTTTGTGAAGGATTCCAAATCTATTGTGTCTTTGAGATGAATAGCACCAAAAGTGCAATGAGAACTAGAGGTGCAAGTGAGTGATCTAATAAGGAAGGGATATATTGAGTGGAGTATTTCTGAGGGTGGAGCACCTATAGTATTAACCACTAAGGCAGATGGATCTTTGAGGCTTTGTGTAGATTATCGTGAGGTAAACAAGGCGACGAGAAAGAACAAGTTTCTTCTTCTATGTTTAGATGACTTATTCGATCAGCTTCAATGTGCAAAGGTGATTCCTTAGTTGGACTTAGCGAAAGGGTTATCATCAACTGAGAATAGTAAGGGATAGTGTGCTAGTAACCACATTATGTACACCATCGAGATTTTATAAGTAGTTGGTTATGCCATTCAAGCTAACAAATACACTAGTATACTTTGTTGATCTTATAAATCATGTTTACAATGATCAATAAAAAAGTTCGTGCTTGCGTCCATCAATCATATTCTTGTCTATTTAGGGACAGAAGAATAACACAAGATGCAACTAAGAGTAATGCTTGAGACATCATGAAAGAATCAACTGTAGGCTAAGTTTTCAAAGTGTCACTTCTGGAGGAGAGAAGTGAGGTTCTTAGGTCATGTTGTTTCGAAGCAGGGCATTGTTGTTGATCCTTCCAAAGTAGCACTAGTCCATGATCGGGAAGGACTTAAGAATGCTACAAATGCGAGGCTTTTTCTTGGATTAGTGGGATATGATAGAAGATTCATCCAGGACTTCTCAAAGATAACAACATCTTTGACTCATTTGATGAAGAAGAATCAAACTTTTTTTGGGATGTGAGGTGTGAGCATACATTTGTTGGTTTGAAAGAGAGGTTGATGAGTGCACCAGTGTTTGTCACTCTAGATGGGAATGAGGAGTTGATAGTATATACAGATGTATGTGGTACTGAACTTGGGCCAGTATTGATGCAAATAGGTAAAGTTGTCGCTTATGCGAGTAGGCAACAGACACCACATTCAAGGAAATACCCTACCCATAATTCGGAGCTAGCAACTATAGTATTTTCTTTGAAGGTGTGAAGGCATTACTTGTTAGGAGAAAGGTTCGAGTTTTTTATTGAACATAAATTTTGAAGTACCATTTCTCATAGAAGGATCTTAACCTTCAATAACAAAGTTAGTTAGAGTTCTTAGCCTCCTACGAGTTTGGCATTTATTATACGTCCACTAGGGGAAATGCAATTGCAGATACATTGAGTAGGAGACATGTCACCTTGGGATCTATGCTCTTAGATTTAACATAGTAAGATTATATATGGGTATGATTTCTGACTGAAGTGTAAGCTGAGCCAGAGATGTATCAAGCTTGATGATTAGACCTACTTTGATAGAGTAGATTAGTACTAGTTAGAAGCATGATGCTAAACTAGAAGAGGTTATTGCTAAGATCGAGTGGGAGTAGGGTCTTGTAACATCCCCCATTTCGAGGCCTAAAACTAACCGCTACAGATTCTGCAGTCATCCATAGTTATTAATTCTCGGTGACCAAATGTGGTAATGTTAGATACATTGATATACCAAAAACACATGAATATGAAAAGAAAAAAATTAAACTCAATTTAAAACAAATTTCTCATTTCATTACAGATGGCATTTCAAATTCATTACATAATCCCATACGTGAGCCATGTTCAGTGAAATTACAATTTATTACAAAATACGCCAAGAGCGACATATGAAGATGCCCTTGGTTGATCAGAGTATAAATATAAGCACTAAACAACTTTGCCATTACATCCAATAACATAGCGGGATCAAACAAAAAAAACTCCTAATAGCTAGCTTGCCTCCTGCACGTCTATGGAAGCTTATTCGTCTAAAGGAGAACCTAAAAACCTTAACTCTCAAACTACTCAAAATTAATTGAGCACCCGAAAGTTTAAGGGGAAAACATAAACTTTGAGTCAGAAAAAAAGTCTAGTGTGAATAATATCCTACCATCTTGAACCATATAGATATCTAGTAAGACTACGCCACTTAGCGGAATGGGTTTTCCCCTCACTAATATCCTAATCCAATTTATAATAACCATATATTGTGCACCTGCATCCACAATGGTTAAGGAATAACATAATAAATGTAACATGATGATATGCAAACATGCAATATGCTCTGGATTTCCCATCCCCATTTACCTGACTATCTGTCTTAAGTTATAGCTTCTACGGTCACTATTAACCTATTAGTTTTCATGGGCTGACTAATAACATGTTCCAAGCTTATGGACTATCTGTCCGGTTTCATAGTTTTCATGGGATCACTAAGAGCCTATTGTTATCTACCAAAAACTTTCTCCGATCATAGTTTTCATGGGCTTACTATGAAACTATTAGATTCTCCAATAACATCTCTCATGTCATAGTTTTCATGGGCTGAGTATGAACTTATTGATCTCTATCAATAACCTGTTCCAGACATAGTTTTCATGGGATCACTAAGAACCTATTGGCCCTGCCAATGACAAATTCCATACATAGTTTTCATAGGCTTACGAAGAACCTGTCTAAACCGATGATCTTTGATCAGCTTTGGGCATCCTATATTTTGTTCTATCTGACCTCCTGGATGCAATTCTACTCATACAAGAGTTAATTCAATATATATTAACTACTGGGTAACCTAGCTAGTTATCCGGTCCTCAACACCCTAAAATGCAGTTATGGTTTAATAATGATGTGAACATGATTACAGAAGTACATATGATAACTGATCAAAACAAAACAATATAAGCATCTGTTATCTAATTCCTTGTGATCATTTTCTAAAAATATGGTTAATACCCTTAACCACTATCTTTATTAAGGAAAGCTTCCTATAAAATTCCATTGTTAAATGTCATTTTGAAACTCTTTTGTATTGCCATGTGTTTACTTAAAAATGAGATTGGGTTCTCAAATTTGAAAACTAAGGCTTTCGACTATATCCTTTGTATCATTACTTAAAACTTTGGATGTTCTCTTTCGAAACCATCTAACATATCTTTCAAATGCTTAGAACCATACCTTTCAAAACACTGAAATATATACCTTTCGAAAGCATTAGAAACCTTCCTTTCGAAACATTGAAAAACATACATTTCGAAGGCATTTAGTTCAAGAAAGAATTTTGGAAGCATATCTTCGAAACCATTTGAAAATATCGCTTTCGAAATCACTGGGTTTAACATTAAATGTAACTACTGGGTCAAAGAGAACAAAAGCGAATGTAACCCTTTTGAAAGCATCGATCTTCAAATAAAAGAATTGGAGAAGATGACGGCTTCAAAATCAAGCTTTCGAAACCATTGCCTTCGAAACTCTTATCAAAAGTGACTAAAACAACCCTTTCAAAAGCATCGAGGAAGTGGCTTTAAAATTTAAAAGGGCGAAATCTTCCCTTTCGAATATTATATAAATAAAAATGGCCTCTCACTAATTCGAAAGGTATGAGTTCGGCAGTTAGGTATCGAATGAGTTCAAAATGCGGCAACTCTTCGAAAACTTCTTTGAAAACAAAGGCAATTTGAATTGATTCAAAAGCTAATAAAAGTAGCTTCAACCCCTTTGAAAGCATCTTTTAAAAACAAAGGAAAGAAATGTATTCAAACACTTATAAGAATGTCTTCAACCCCTTCGAAAGCATCTTTTAAAAACAAAGGCAAGTAATGGATTCGAAAGCTTATAACAATGTATTCAATCCCTTTGAATGCATGCCTACGACACAATCTCTTTCGCCTTTCTCCAATACACTATGTATCAATAGCTTGATACCATATGCATTGGTTTCGAATGGGTGTGAAAGGCCATTAGCGGAAGTATAGTAACGAAAGCAAGCAAATGGAAGTGGCGAAGTTGTAATTCGAAACAAAACTGAATTTTATGCCTTTCAAAGTAATTCCTTTTTACCTAACTTGCCTAATTTGTCAAAAGACGATTGTTTTCCAATTCTTTATAAAAAAAATTCTAAAAGGTTGTCGAAATCAACAGTTAACAAATGAAATAATTTTAACAAATAAGCCCTTCCCCTTAACAAAACATTTAAGTCCTCTAACTTAAATAATTTAATAACCATAGTAAAACACTTAGGAAAAATCCCCAAAAATCATAACTATTCACTTTAATATGTTTTCTAACATATATAAATTTCAGACCCGAAAACAATACTTGCTTACCTTAAATAATTTAAACCCAAAATTATCTATTTCTTCCATTCAAAATTCATAATAAATTATCCATAGCTTAGAATATTATGAGAATTTAAACCTGTCTCCAAAATAATGTTCTACATAACATATTCAAACATCATGGCATTCGGAAATCAATTTACATGATTTTAACCTTAAAATCGAATTATATTATCCCACAAAATCCTTGTTTAAATTATGACATGGCATATAAATCAAGGCATATCATAATTATTCATCCAAACGGTTTTAAACATTAAACTCGAATTAAAACGTTCAAGAAGACTTATATAAGATGGTTTAGATCATTATTCACATTGTTTGGATAAGGAACATGAGATTCGTTCTTCACTTTAATCTTCCTAGCTTGAATCTTTGCCTCTAATTGAATTTTGAGCTCCTCTTCTCTTAGGTTTATTGCCCGCCTTGGTTCTCCTTTTTATGTTTTTGGCTTATGAAAGTGTGAATAAGAATGAAGTAAGGGGTTATGGGGTTCGACTATTCTCATATTACCCATGCCTTATTCTCTTAGGTATTTAACTTAAATCATTTTTATAAATCCATTTAGTTATGGCACGACCCTAATTATTTTTCAAATCTCAATTTTTTTATCACTCTAATATCTACATTATTCTATTTAATTTATCTAACTAAATCTTCCGAATATTGTTATTTAAAATTAGGGGTGTTACAGGTCTGAAGATATGAATAAGTACGACCAGACCGACATGATTGGCTCTATAAAATGGGAGATTGAATGTATAGGATGTTGATGGACTTAGAGATGAGGTATTATGAGTCATTCGAAGTTGACTATCCTTCTAAAGGAAATATAATGTATAGAGAAATGAAGCATACATAGTATTGAGAAGGAATAAAGAAGGACGTTAGGATATTTAACTCAAAGTGTTTGAATTGTCAACTAGTGAAAGCTAATCAGAAGATATCAAGTGGTTTGCTGTAGACTTTTAAGGTTTCATAGTGGAAGTAGGACCAGATATTGATGGATCTCAACAATGGATTTCCAAGAACTAGAGGAGGGCATGATAATATTTGAGTTATAGTCAATAGATTAATGAAGAGCGCTTGATTCATACCTTTAAAGTCCAACAGAACGACATCAAAATTAGGAGAGTTTTGATGACCGCCCTACACCTCAAATACCCAATATACCTGTATAATGTGCTATAACAGTACTCGGTCAATGTAAAGCAATAGTTAACGATAAAGCTGCCAATATAATTCAGAACCTATCATATATCTCACAGCGTAGAGGATAAAATATAATAACCCATATAGATATAAAACAAGCGAGACAGATATGCATAACTAGGTTCACAGCTGTCATTCAATATAAATAGAGTTTACACATCATTAAATAAACTCCAATACTATCTCTAATAATAGTCAAGCACTAATAAAAGCTCCACAGTAGTGCATAATAGAATAACGATAAACAACAAAGTAAAAGTATAGATAAGCGCCAGCCTCCTGCTCATCCTCTATATAACGCCATATGCGAATTCAGACCTTTTACCTTGTCACTCATTTAGGAAACGAAGCATACAAGTCAAACAATAGTCTGGTGTGAGCGATCTATCATCTAAAATTACTATGAAAGTTGATATAGTAAGTAGGAACACTAGGTATGAGAAGTCTAACATGCCCTGTCCCTACATCCGATGAGTTAGCACATAACACAATGTATGCTATAATATCATCATATGGGTGTACCATACAAAATAAAGCATGAGTGCTAGAGTATCTAGTAAAGTATTACCTACATCACATACCATCCATCCAAACCACATAGCAATCACAGCAACCAAGGCACATATAATAATCAACACAATCACAACAACCGTCGCTAAGGTCTTGCATTACCATTAAGATTCCTTCGAATACATGATAACTTGTATGCCCATCACAAAGGCTGGTGACACACTACGTCGCAATCGAATTTGGTGCTCGATCACATACCATCACATAAGTACTGCCCTCAATAAGGCAGGCTACACCATCATTAAGGTCTAGGGTACACAAGTGACCATCCTCACATACCTTGCCCTACAAAACACACATCACATCCAGAGTTATCAATGATCCCTTTAGTATATGACTCGATAGTAGAACACACTACTTCCACCCTATCACCTTACATCATCATACATGCCTCCTTCGACCATCACTATGTCCTACAAACACTTCCCACTTGAAGCACATCACTTGAACGACTCACGTTATCGATTCTTCGATGCTTGGAACATCTCACATAGCTCTATGGATTTCCCTATGCTTGACCTAGAGTGACCTTTCCACTTTAACATGCATACCCCAAGGTCAACACCTAGAAATCCACGTGCCCATCAAAGAAACATATGGACTCTCCTATGGCTATAACTCGACATCCATTAACCCAATAGCCTTGCAAGCGCTTCCCTGAGTTCCTTTCCCCATCACACAGCTCCAGATTGGTCGCACCATCATTAGAGCTATATGGCGATTGATCGATGGTGATTCAACCCCACTTGCATGACCTAAAGTTGCACTCTATCGAACTTGAAGCAATTGTAACAACCTGCCTCGAAATAGGCCTAATTTTCGACCCAGAAAAGCCACATCAAAAATTATATCCATTCCAAAGCTAGTTGTAGGTTGGTAAAATTGATACAATGAACAATACACAGTGCTTTCAATTTATGCTATTAGAATCTCACAGTGGAAAGGATAAAATATAATATCAAAAATAGTATCCATCTTAAAAAAATTCAAATTTCACAACAAAACATAACATCCAAATATCCGCAGTGCAATATCTCAAAATACAATAACATCATGTACAAAATGGGTACATCAAAATATATAAAAACATAAGTAGGTTCCACAAGACTATGGACTCCGCCTTCACCTCCTAAATCAGCATCGTCTTCTCTAACCTATATTGAAAAGGGCCTAATTTTCAACCCAAAAAAGGCCCATCGAACATTAGACCCATTCTAAAGCTAGCCGTTGGTTGGTAAAATTTATAAAATAAACAATACGCAGAGCTATCTATATATGCTATTAATATCTCACAACGGAAAGGATAAAATATAATATCAAAAGTACCCATCTTATAAAAATTCAAATCTCATAACAAAACATAACACCCAAATATCCATAGCACAATATTTCAAAATGCAATAACATCATGTATGAAATGGGTATATCAAAATATATAAAAACACAAGTAGATAGATAACTGCCACAAAACACCGTTTCCGCCTTCATCTCCTAAACCTTCATCGTCTTCTCTAACTTGTGTTGTAGCGAGGAGGGAGTCGAAACAACAATGTCTGGTGAATAAAAATCTCGAGCCTTTTCATAATAGTATTTAGGTACTATAATTAGATAAGAATATGTTTTATGCATTCTAACTATATTTTATATAAAATTTCTCCAACTATAAGCCCTAAGGCTCTCCTTGGCCAATTCTATAACATACACTCTCCCAATTCAACTCCAAAACTTACCTTCAACTGTAGGCCAAAGGCCCTTCTTAGTTCCATGCATCTACCATCGGTCATGTCCTAACAATATGAGAGAAAGTACCCAAGCTACTTGATACCATTTCAATGGGAATTAGGCAGACATTGACCATTTAATAACTATATCTTAAGTAGGTCCCCGTCATTTAATATCTAGCCCAAGGCGGGCCCTTTTCTAGTACCCTCTAGATGACATCGCATGGAATATCACCAGCCTACTTAATACTTATTTATGGAAGAGGCGGGCCCTATAATAGCCACATAGTACATCGAACCCGAAGTGAACCCTTCCCCAGATTTCCTACTACCGTGCCTAAATGCTAACCCCGGCCATTTAATACTTCCTAAGTATGGAGGAGGTAGACCCTACAACAACTACTTAATACCCTTGATCTCGAAGTAGGTACTATGTATTATGACCCGTAATCCAAACTATGACGTCTCATATTTGTTCATCTATTCATAGGCACTAGTATCCAGATTAACTGGACAGACTTACCTTACATAATTGGGACTAAGCTCGCATCCTCTGTGGGTACTTATTATAGACGATGTCTTATATTAGCCTCAAAGTCACACTACTGGTAGCTAGATTAGCTGGGCAGACTTCTATATGCTTTCGATTGACCTTGCATCCCTATAACTTAGCATAATTTCCACTCTCCTAACATACTACCATATATACCTTACCACATTCTGCATTAAGGTCTTATAAGGAAATCTCCTTATTCCTCCTTTAATTCTAAATTATTTCCCATAATTATTCTAACTTCTTTCCTAAGGGATTTTAACGTTAATTGCTAACCTATTTACTACACAATCAAGACGTTATTAATTATATGTTATTTATATGCTAATATATATATATATATATATTATGCAATTAAATATTCCTAATCATACGAAGATTGCATTCTATACTAATCGTTTAAATGTCAAAACTTCCAATTTATAAAGATCTAACTTCATGCCATAATATACAAATTAGCTAATATTCTTAGCCCAACAATAGACTTGTATATGAAAATAGAATCAATTACCAAACTTATTTTATATCAAAATAGTAGAATCAACATAAATAGAATTTACAATTTTAGATCCTTTTACACTCTATTCAATTTCTACATAAAAATGGAGAAGGGATTCATATTTAAATTACGAAAATAGGTTGTGCAAACTACAAATAGGGGACCCTATACTTTACACACCATTTTTTAACTTATTTTCTTTTTAAAGCCCTTGATCATGTCAAAAGAGAAAAGTGAAATAGAATGTAAAATATTAAAATCGCAATAACTACACAAATTCCACTATTTCAATATAGAATAATTGAGATTCCCATATAATAAGAATTAACATTTCGCTTTGTAGGAAGTTTGGGGTTTTAGTTTGTTGTTTTCGTAAACAAAATTCCCCAAGGCATACATCAAATCCAACTTATACTATACAATTACTAAGATAAGCAAAAGGTAAGATTTCCACTCACAAATGATTCCCAACTTTCCCTCTTGGATTTGATTATGCCTACTTTTTGATTTCTGTTCTGACCTCTTCCTTTTGAAATTACAATAATTGAAATGTATATAAATTAAATTCAGAGTTTTATGGATTGGAGAATAATAAAATTAGAAATTGAATAATGAATACCTAAAATCCCTTACTTGAAAATTTTGTGAAAATTCTGAATCGAAGAGAAGAAACTGACAAAGCTCCGTTGTCATTCCAAAAGATTTGTGAATAAAACTGAGGGGGCTGGCCTCTTATTTATAGTAGGTAGAAAGCATCAGAACTATCAGATTTAAAATAATAAATTCCAGGACCCTCCTGGCCTAAATAACCCTAGTTGCCACAACATCCATTGGTCAACCGCCCTTCCTTAGGGCGTTGACCACTAGTGATCGACCAACCGAAGGAAGGCGGTAAACTGTTAGCCTATATTCGGAACATTTTTATTCGTTTTCGATATTATTTATTTAATTCCTTATTTATTTCTATTACCGTTAACGTTTATTTTAACATTTACTTAACAACAAGTTTCTAATCAATGTTAACATATTTATTAATATTTTAAATTTCAAATGTTAACATTAATTTAAAATATGAATTTGAGTTCCATTTGAATTATTTCAAAATTTGAAAACTTCAAACGTCAACGGCTTTTCCATTTGAGCGCCGATTACAAAAGTTTATATATGAAAACTGATCAGAAAATCGCCATGAACGCAATGGTGTAACTTCCGTAGCCAAATTCTGACATTTACAAAATTTCCATTTTTCACCTTATTATTAATTAATTAATTAATTTCTTATTAATTTTTACAGGGTGCTACAACAATCCCCTCTTGAACCCAAAGAGAAACCCCCATGGAACTTTAGACTTACGTTGAAATACCATTACCTACTTTGAAGTACAACAATTCGTCTTTGTCCCTTAACTCCACCATCCCTTACTCAACTGCTTGGGGATCGATTTTATAGCTTCATCGCCTCATCTAGGACCTCTTCTATCAACACTTAAATCCAAGAAAAGCGGCAACCACTCAGTCATAGATGGATCAGTGGTAGGTGACTCCGAAGTTCCCTCCATGTTCTTGCTTATGTAGCTCGAAGCAACATTCGTACATCCCAAATCCACCCCAACTTTAACATTCATCACTTTGCAACTCATTGATGTGTCGGTCTGTGCCTATATCTTTATGTCCACTCATCAAAAACCTATGTGATCGATCATGTAGAGTCTATACACCATCACTATGCCCCTCTAACGATCACATGTCATTTCGATCAATTTTCATCGATCGATGATGACTGATCGATGGTGATCGATCACCCTATAAACATGTATTCTTTTCTACACTTTCTGAGTTAATTCCTCCTCCGCTCCAAATTCTTGAACATTGTATGTAATTCGTTTGCATCTGTTCGGCTCCAAAAACTTAGAATCAATCGATACTCCAAAATGCATATTGATACACCATATCATATACTAAGTAAAAACACACAAAAACTATCAAAAAGCATTAAACATGATAATACACACATCTCATAATATCACCAAAAGTCTAGCCAAACAAAAAATAGTACAACCATAAGAATGCATATGTAATCTTCAAATCAGAATGCACTTTTAATTATTCAAATTCATTTTGAAAACAATAAGTAAGTTTAGATTTGATAGAAATAACATTTTTTAACTTTAATATCATTTCGAAAATATTGTATAACACTATACGAGAAAGCATAGTATAGCGAGAGCTACAAATCACCTACCTAGATAAATAAATTCACTAAGTTCAAGGTTTGTTACCACCAAATATCCTTTCGACCATGTCGAAACCCTATTGAATAGAAGGAAAAAAAGAACAAGAGAGTGAAGCATCAGCAAGACCTTTTGAAGGAGTCTAAGGGATGCAACAGCCAAAAACTAGAAGTATCAGAACCTTTCGAAGGGGTCAAAAGCATGCTTCCGCTTCGATGAACATCTTTCGAAGCAGGTGCTTCCGTAGGCATGAAGATCTTTCAAATAAGTTAAAGAAGTAGCTTTTGAAGACAACGCATAACAACCTTTCAAATGCACGCCAAAATCTTTCGAGACCAAAGGTTTCGCCTTCACTCAAATCACTCAGAAGCACATTATGGCCAGAACAACCCCTTTGGAAGCAAATTCAAGCCTTTCGAACTTGTCGAAGCCTTTAATATCCAGGAAAGGTTCCGCATTAAATCACAAGCAAAATATTGGAAGCTATTAACAATGTCGAAATCATTAGCATTTTAACACCTCCGAAACCCTTGGAGACAGCCTATCGGCAGAGTCGAAAGTTCCTACAAAGCAACATAAAGAAGAAAGGCGCAACCATCCCTTTTGACAAAGATGGAAGCATTCAAGCCCATTCGAAAGCATTACAGAGGGATGCCCAAGTGTTAAAGGAATCAAAAGCATTCTAAATACAATTCTAAAGCCACCTTTCGACCAGGTCGAAGGCATTAGGTCGAAAGATGCTGACCCGCATCTATAAATAAGACCCAAGGGGTCTAGTTTGGGGGATCCGAACTCAGTCATTATACACTTGTACTTTCTTAATTCTATAAAATTGTAAACCCTAATTTGTAAATTGAATTAGGGAAAATTGATCAATAAAGGCTTAGTTGAGTTAAGAAAGGGAAGACTTCAATATTCTTGATTACTTAGTTATTTTCGAAAGCTTTTATTAGTTCTAACTCTGTTTTCCAGGTATCGACCCCATCGAAAGACATCTTCCGACTTGGTCGAAACCCCAACGACTTCAAGTAATCCTAATCCTTAATTCCAAGACATCATCCATCAAGCTTCTGCCTTCTTGTGGATCGAAACCTAAAACTTGACCAGATTCACTTCAGATCCCAGACCTAAACTCAAGTCATTAAGAACCCAGCTTTCGATAAGGTCGAAACCTACCTAACTGAACTTTGTCCTTGAATCCTTAGAACTATCCTTTAGGGTTCTGCAACTGCTTCGAAAGGATTGTTTCGAAGGGATCATCAATCCATTACATTCTGTTCGAAAGACCTAAAAGAGGAGAATTTAAGCCTTCCAACCAAGTTGAAAGGTCAAAAAAATTACACAACAAGAACTGATTTGAAAGGAGATCTAAAGAAGACAATCACATCCTAGCTCCCTTCAACAAATCAAAAGAGACCTAAAGGACTAACCTTTCAACTTTTGGGTGTTGATAAGTTTTCTTGTTAACATTTTGGCGCTAGAAGAAGGGCTCGAACCTCTGCCTCTGTTGAACACCCAACACCTCATACATCTAACCCAACTTTATTCCAAGCTTGCCCACTCTAGGCCTTACTTCATCATGGCTAGCAGAATCAAAAAATCTGAGCAAGGATCCTCAGAACCACACTTAATTGGATTCTTCCTAGAGGCAGCTAATGATAAGAATCTCCAGGAAGAACAACTGTTAAGGATGAAGGCTTTAAGAAACATAAGGGAAAAGAAAGTTGAAGCCTATGATCCACTTAACTGGAGTTTAAACCCTTTTCATGTTGGTCCTACCCTAATCTTTGCCTAAGGGAAAAAGAAAAGAGGAAGTGACAATTTATTTTTGAAAAAATGAGAAAAAAAATTCGGTGCTATACCCAAGGCACAATCTTTGAGAAGGAAAAATGGCAAATTACAACGTCTTTGCACACAAATGGAGTCAAGCCACAAGTGGGACAATACCTACACCGAAACCTCAAAGAGTTTTAAAGAGAAAACCAAAAGATTTAGTAGCCATCCTCAAGGAACAAAAGGATATCTCTAATTCTTGTGCAGAAGGACCGTTCCTCGAAGTATTGAGGGCACCTCCATGGAAATCCTACGCAATTAGCGAACGTGCCTTATGATTTTCGATATATACCTAGTGTTGTTGTGATGTACACTCACGAGCATCACAGCTACTTGATTATCATTATTTTCTCCCTTAGAAATTATTATAATATCACTGGATTTTTGATATAAATGTTTTGGTTACCGTAAGGTAAAAGCCCGCCCGTGTTTATGTGTGACGTGGTCTTACGAGATACCTTTGTATTCAAAAGGTTCTTTAAACTTTAAGAATCCATTCGATTGTGTTTCTCACCCTAGATTTACCAAACTGACCCAGGCATTGCTTTCTATAATGCTCGGGTCAGACCGAACATATTTCCAAGTTTAGTTGGATATTTTGGAGCTTCAGTGTAACGATTACGATCTTTCGACTTCCGAAAATCGACATTAATACGTCCACTGTATCAACTGCCGAGCAATCGAATGTCGGAAAACCGAATTGTTATGCTTAAAAAGAAGAGGTAAAAGAAGACAGAAGAAAGAAAGAAGAAACAACAGAAACAATATCAGAATCTCACATATCGCAGCGGAACAACATATAATAGATAAATGAATAATCTTTAAATCAAAGAACTATATCAGTTTATACATTACATCATCAGAGTCAATATACACACAATACATCAATGGACAGTTATATAAACTTGTCCTCACAACTGAATACACAACGGAAAAGATAATATCATATACAAATGCTACGTCTCGCCATCCAGCTCGCCACTTGAGCTGCAAAGCCTCCTGAAATCCAGAATGACCTTATAACCTGACTCTAGACTGCCCGTGTGGAAATTGGTGGGCACCCAGAGTTTAGGAAGGGAACAATAAACTCCAGGTCAGTCATGGGACTGGTGTGAGAACTAAAACAGTTATTTATCTTTAAAACAACAACAACAATGGAAGTAAAAGACATCCGCAATGCTTTTGGAAAATGAAACTACCATAAGGCCTCCCGCCACACACACAATGCAAACGCAGAATTGGAGGAGATTTCCCCTTATGATAGTCAAACATGCTTACTATGCAAAACAAATTATTTTTGATATTATTATTAGTGCATAGTGGAAAACATTTTGAAAGTATAATATTAATCTTAGCCAGCATAGGTACCATTATATTATGCCTGCTATAGCTGCCATTTTAAATGGCAGGTTCTACAACTAAAACCTTACAAGGTTCGTATTGTTTCTTTGGATTTTCCAATAAATGGTCAGGCTAAGGAACTTCCTACTGCCAATGGGATCGCCTCTGGATGGACGTCCCGAGAACTAACTAGCTCTCTACCAACACAAGGCCGGGTTACCTCTTACACTAGGTAACTACTACACGACTATGCCATTCCCCGGTCCTTTGGGACCTTTATCCAAGGCGCCTCGATCACAAAGCAACAATCACACAGAGTAAATGAGATTGGAGCAACCACATAGGTTAAATACCAGGGCTCCATACCTGATACTACCCTTTTCCAGAAGGAAATGACATACCCTAAAGGGAGCGACGCTCATAACCTTGCCGCATCATTCCTGTTTCGACCATTTCCGGGTTGTGAGGTTCGAAGAGGTCTCGTCCACAAAGCTACGCTTTTTCACATAGCCACGCTTTGATCAACAAATGAACAATAAATAATCATCACACAGCAACACTCAGCATGCCACACTACCAAATTGGGAGTATATCACTGATAACTTTCAACCACATAACCTCTGAGCTCGTACGTCTCAGAGAAGGGTGTTAAGCTAAGAGAATAAATTCTTCGCCACCAAACAGAAATGTATTTGAAAGAAATCAGCTTTATATCTCAAAATGTAATGTCAGACATGTAACCATACAAGTTTGTTCCGGGTTCGAACAGAACCGAAGGCACTTCCAAAGAAGCCCTTGCAATCTGGGTATTCACAATCCCGATCGAACTTCCCATCACAAAGGAAATCTCTATACCGTAGCTAACGGTGCAGAGACAATCGATAGGTCATCCTATCGTTTTCAAAAATACCCGGTCTTCACCACCGGTCTTCAATACTATCCATATCGTCATATCACTTATTCGGAATGGGTTATATGACACAAAGGTCCTTTCCCAGCTAAACCGAATAGTGAGCACAATATTTAAAACATATGGATATAGGGATTTCAATTAAGTCACAACTTATTACCCAAATCCTTTCCTTTAAATGGTTTAAACAAATTACCATTTTAAATCTTTAAACAAAAAGATTTACTTCACAAAGTTCACCCAATTTAACAAAGATTCATTCACAGATTCCCAAATCAATTTCCATTTCAATTGGATTAACCCATTAAATCTTTAAATTAAGATTTAATTTATAGCTTTCAAAACTATTCACAATTCAAGTCTTTTATAATATAAAAGATACACCATTTGAAATAATATTTTATTTCAAAACAAGATTTAATCATCGTCACAAAGGTTAATTCATAGTTTTTCCAAACTATTTACAATTACATTTCAACTTGAAATGTTTCAATACAAATTGGAAATCTTTTCACTTTATGAAAGCTATTATTATTTGAAAACAGATAGTTTTCGTTTTGGGAAAAACTGGTTACAATTACACAGTTTAAAGCCATCCAAGTACAAAACTTGAATTTAAATTTAAATTTCCAAAACCATATTTTAAATGGTTAAAAACCCATACAAACACCTTTTACACTTGAAAAATCTTTTAAACCAAAATTCCCAAATTATTGAATTCAATTTCAAGTATTGAATTCAAAATCTAAATCAAATGATTTAAATTCCAATTTTATTAAGTTATTTAAAATAACTCTTATTTTTTAATCCCATTTTCAAAAACTTCCAATTCCAATTTCCAAAACTAATTTGGATTCAAAAATTCAATTTTTCAAAATTGATAAAAATCTGTGACTTAACTGATTTCCACGTGAAATCCACATTGGTGTGTGTATTGTGTAGTCCAAGGGTTTAACACAATAGTGCAACAACATCCAATCATCACAGATCAGAACACATAAATATAGTTGATAAGCGGTATAAACTATAACGCTTATCTTTAATTCACAGATCACAGATATTCATAGCATAGATAAATAGATCACAAATCACAACACATAATAGGATATATCACAAACATCACATATTAGGGATATCAAACAATTCAACGTCCAATAAAAAATCCAAACATCCATAAGTAGGATTTATTTAATTATCCGATTAATGTAAATCAAATAAATTTCTATAAATCAATTTTTCTAGTTATGGTAAATTAAAAATCAATTAATTACAAAACATTTAATAAATTTTCCTTTAATTAATCCTTAATTAATAATTAATACTAAATTAATTATTCTTAATTAATTACCATAACCAATTAATTTACTTATAAATTTCCACTGTGAATTTACATTTCCAAAAATTCACTCTTTATACGATTTTCAAATCAATTTCACAAATATTCACTTTCAATTCCAAATCAATTTTCAAATTGATTTTCAAATCCCAAATAAATTTCCAATGAATTTCCAAAATTATTTCTTTTTAAAAATAAATTCCTTTATCTCTTCAAATCTATTTAAAAATCCAAATTTAAATAAATTCTTCAACTTATAAATAATATTTCCTGAAGTCCATTTATTAAGCCCTTTTTCCCAAAATTTGAAATTAAATTCAATATAGTTCAAAAATAAGACTTTTATCTTTTTTTAAAACTCCAAATTTATCCAATTCTCAAAAATAATTTTTTCGATAAATTTTCGACATGAATTTTAAAAATCCAATTTTAATTTATTTCTGGTATCCAACGATACCAAAAATATATTCGGCTAAATTATAGCCTTCAACAATTTCAATTCACAAATATAATCACACAGAGATTATAAATAAATCAACACACAATATTGAAACAAATTTAATTATTTGAGGAATCCGGTTGGATCCGTCCAACCTGTTTCCCTGCATCCACAGATGTTAGCACAATACCAATTCCACTTCGAGGTGGAATATCGCGGTATATGGGATTTATAAAATATTATCCGCTATTATGTGGCGCAATAGGGTCTCACCCGCTAATGCGGGAAAGCAACTCCAAATACATATATAATACCAATTCCACTTCACGGTGGAATTGTCGCGGTATATGTTTTTAATAAATAACCTCCGCTTAATATGCGGCGTATAGGGTCTATTTCAACACAATAGAAAACAATCATCATTCAATTCACACAATCAAGCAGTTTTAAATTTAAATATTTAAAATTTAAATCGAAACAAATATTCGATTGAGTGAGGAGTTCTCACCTTTGCTTTCAATAACGGTTGCAGTATTTTATTTCGAATAAAATTAAACACGCGTTTAATTTTACTCAAAATTATCACTAGCTCCAATTGACTCCAATGCAGTTCCATTACCTAGTGCTCGACAAAACGAACCCGATGCAATTCGTTTCGTCAAAAACGGACCTCGTACGACAAAGTTACAGCATTTAGAAGTTTATACAATTAATATATAAATTAATTATACAATTTTCTTTTAAGTTTTAACCTAAAACAAATCCCAGCCCTTGATTTTGCCAACTCCAGATCTGGCCACATCTTCTATTTCTTCCTCCCAGGCTAATACGCGTGCAATGAAACCCACTCGTCGCCGACGTTCTTTGAATTAACGCGCCCACCACGATCGTTGAGAACATGATCAACCACCATCACCGAGTAGCGCTACACGAGCCTCACCTCCACCTTGAACGGCGTGGAGCTCGGCCCTCCTTTGCTCGAGAAATACGCACGCAGCCGGTTGACGAACATGAGCAAACTTCCTCCTCCACGTTGCGTCGATCACGATCATACCCGTATGGATCGAAAGATCTCGTCGTGCTCTTCAACATTGTAGTTGAGCGTTTTGGCTAATTGTTTGTGGATTGAGAGATAATGGAGGAGAATTGAGGATGATTTCTGGCCATTGTTTCAAAGCGGCGGCTAACCCTAGTTGCTTAGGGTTTTAGTGAAAAATGAAATAATGGGGGGCGGCCTTTTATAGAAAATTGCAAAACACTATTCATCCCGAAAATTTTCGAAATCCATACGAAGCGTGCCGGCTGGCGTTTCTAGGGTTTTACCCGCGTTCCAAACACATTGGAACGTGTTTCGGGAGCTAATTTGATAATATGTGCGAGTTACGGAAGTAAATGATCAAATTTAAATTAAATTGATTAAAACGATTTCTGTGCGTTTTGGCTTGCCCCGGACAAACCGTAAATCCGATTGACACGAATTTTGAAACCTTACAATAATTTAACATTACGGATCCGATAAAAATGGTTTCGTCGAAATCCGAGACTGTTTGAAAAATGACTATTTTCACTCGTTAATTAAATATTAAAATATTCAATTTTCACAATTTAACTTTTAATTCAAATTTAAAAGTTCTATAACATCATTCTAACTCCAATATGATTAAATATAACTTTATAAATCATTTTTATACACATTTGATCCAATTATCAATTATTTTTGGAATTTCAAATATAAAATTGTCGATTTAATTACCCAATTAAATTACTATATTCGAAATTTAAATTTATTTGACTTATAAAACTTACTTGTTAATATTTAAAATTAATTAAATATCTGAATTTCAAATGACAGAAATTCTGGGTCGTTACAATCTTCCCTCCTTAAAAGAATTTCGTCCTCGAAATTGCAAAGTAAGAAAAACGCTCCAAATTCATTAACTTTTCAAAAATCCACTTAGTGAAAATTTTATATTCACCTTTTCCAAAACCTTTAACTTCAACCAAAACAATGGTTTTCCTTTTCTAGTTCAATTCCTACATTTTATTACAATTTAGAAATCAACTTTTCATCAACAAAAGTTTTCCAATTTTTTTTCAAAAATTTTCTAACGCCTTAAATTTTCAGAAAAATTCGCCATAGCCTCCTTTGCGCGGTTCAATCGTAGTAGGATCACAATAGACATAAATATATATACATCGACCCACACGGTCGGAAAATAGAAAAAAGTTCATATTTCCTAATTTTATTGCATAGGCGTACCTTTTTAGCATTTTTACGCAAAGCAGTTATTTATTAAGCATTTTAGCGCGACCCACCAGCCGAACAGCAGCCACGGCATCTGTACTTGCTCAATTTAAACACGTAAGTGACATATATATAAAGTTATTAACAATTTACTCTTTTAAACAACTACAACATATGCATATTAAAAGAAATGCATACTAAACAAGGTTTATAAGCAACTTATATAATTTCGACATTACTTGTAATTGTTTACAACCAATTCATATACAACGTCATTCAATTATTCATTTTCAATTAGTTTACATTCACTAATTTAAATTCAAGTTGGTTCACTTCCAATTCAAATTCCATCACATAGCTTTCAATTTTTATCAATTCAATTTCATTAATACTTAATGAATTATATACTATATACAATCAACCAACAATCATATAACAACCAATGTATATTCAACACAACCAAATTATTAAATTTACTTTAAATTTGGTTTAACACTTTTTATTTCAATTGGTTTAATATTAAATTGACTTCCATTCGATTCATTTAAATTCCAATTTATTAGCTTTTAATGAATTAACACTTATATCCATTATTCCATATTAATTCATTTACATGGATTGATTAACATTCAATCCATTTATTAATTCAATTGCTAATTCATTTTACAAATAAAGTTGAATCTCCTTTATAACTCAAGTTCACATCCACTTAATTCACTTTATTAATTTACTTCGATACCAAAATCAACTTCATTTAACATCACTTAAGTTATATTCCATTTCAAATATCATTTGTTTGACTTAACTTAAATTTCCACTTATAAATCCAATTCAGATTCCAATTCTAAAGTAAATTCTATTTAACTTTTACCAAAGTTAAATTTCATCAATTATTCAAATTTCATATCTCATTTTGCTTAACAAAAAGATTTAACCATTTTATCATTTGGTTTCACTTACATTTTCTCACTTTATAAGTTACATAACTTATTTATTTCACTTCCAAATCATATTATAAGTATAAAACTCATTTCACTTATAATTATCAATTACAATTTGGATTTTAATTTAAATTTTGTTTATCACAACAAAACTTCAATTTTAAATTTACTATGGTAGCAAATCCATCACATAGAAACTCGAAAATGATACTGATGATGCTGCAGTCATCACCCTTATTATTTCCCAGCAACAGTAGTGAATTCAGTGCTTAAATTCTTTTAAAAATTTCCTTTTTATTTATAAATCACATTTATAAATCTTTACTTATATAATTTCACTATTTAACTTTACTTATACAAGATTATTTCACAATTGTAAATCATTTTAATTATAATTCCATACTTAACAATTCATTTGCTTATATACTTTATTCTTTTACATTTGTTTTTTAATTTAACTTATTCAAACAACTTTAATTAACTTATATATATTCTTACATTTCCAACAACCAAACAATTAATTTTATATACACTTTAATAATTTCTTGGAAAATTACTTCTTTTATATACAAAATATAATCGAGGTAAAATTATTTCATTTACCTAATTTAAAATGATACTGTGTCGGTTCATCTTGTTTAAGAGCTTAGAAACCCCTATCGATTACAGTTAGCTAGACTGCACCGACCAGAATCTATAAACAATCAACCAATAAGTCAACACAATACAAAACAATTTCATATTCACTAACAAATACGCGCTCATATCTATTATTACACTCAACTCATTCTAGAGTACTACTGACTCTATCTCTAATGAGTAACACCCAGCAGAGCCAAAGTTATCGCTTAACCATATGCTCTGACACCACATGTAAAGATTACGATCTTTCGACTTCCGAAAATCGACATTAATACGTCCACTATATCAACTGCCGAGCAATCAAATGCCGGAAAACCGAATTGTTATGCTTAAAAAGAAGAGGTAGAAGAAGACAAAAGAAAGAAAGAAGAAACAGCAGAAACAATATCAGAATCTCACATATCGCAGCGGAACAACATATAATAGATAAATGAATAATCTTTAAATCAAAGAACTATATCAGTTTATACATTACATCATCAGAGTCAATATACACACAATACATCAATGGACAATTATATAAACTTGTCCTCACAACTGAATACACAACGGAAAAGATAATATCATATACAAATGCTACGTCTCGCCATCCAGCTTGCCACTTGAGCTGCAAAGCCTTCTGAAATCCAGAATGACCTGATAACCTGACTCTAGACTGCCCGTGTGGAAATTGGTGGGCACCCAGAGTTTAGGAAGGGAACAATAAACTCCAGGTCAGTCATGGGACTGGTGTGAGAACTAAAACAGTTATTTATTTTTAAAACAACAACAACAAAGGAAGTAAAAGACATCCGCAATGCTTTTGGAAAATGAAACTACCATAAGGCCTCCCGCCACACACACAATGCAAACGTAGAATTGGAGGAGATTTCCCCTTATGATAGTCAAACATGCTTACTACGCAAAACAAATCATTTTTGATATTATTATTAGTGCATAGTGGAAAACATTTCGAATGTATAATATTAATCTTAGCTAGCATAGGTACCATTATATTATGCCTGCTATAGCTGCCATTTTAAATGGAAGGTTCTACAGCTAAAACCGTACAAGGTTCGTATTGTTTCTTTGGATTTTCCAACAAATGGTCAGGCTAAGGAACTTCCTACTGCCAATGGGATCACTCTGGATGGACGTCCCGAGAACTAACTAGCTATCTACCAACACAAGGCCGGGTTACCTCTTACACTAGGTAACTACTACACGACTATGCCATTCCCCGGTCCTTTGGGACCTTTATCCGAGGCGCCTCGATCACAAAGCAACAATCACACTAAGTAAATGAGATTGGAGCAACCACATAGGTTAAATACCAGGGCTCCATACCCGATACCACCCTTTTCCAGAAGGAAATGACATACCCTAAAGGGAGCGACCCTCATAACCTTGCCGCATCATTCCTGTTTCGACCATTTCCGGGTTGTGAGGTCCGAAGAGGTCTCGTCCACAAAGCTACGCTTTTTCACAAAGCCACGCTTTTTCACAAAGTCACGCTTTGATCAACAAATGATCAATAAATAATCATCACACAGCAACACTCAGCATGCCACACTACCAAATTGGGAGTATATCACTGATAACTTTCAACCACATAACCTCTGAGCTTGTACGTCTCAGAGAAGGGTGTTAAGCTAAGAGAATAAATTCTTCGCCACCAAACAGAAATGTATTTGAAAGAAATCAGCTTTATATCTCAAAATGTAATGTCAGACATGTAACCATACAAGTCTGTTCCGGGTTCGAACAGAACCGAAGGCACTTCCAAAGAAGCCCTTGCAATCTGGGTATTCACAATCCCGATCGAACTTCCCATCACAAAGGAAATCTCTATACCGTAGCTAACGGTGCAGAGACAATCGATAGGTCATCCTATCATTTTCAAAAATACCCGGTCTTCACCACCGGTCTTCAATGCTATCCATATCGTCATATCACTTATTCGGAATGGGTTATATGACACAAAGGTCCTTTCCCGGCTAAACCGAATAGTGAGCACAATATTTAAAACATATGGATATAGGGATTTCAATTAAGTCACAACTTAGTACCCAAATTCTTTCCTTTAAATGGTTTAAACAAATTACCATTTTAAATCTTTAAACAAAAAGATTTACTTCACAAAGTTCACTCAATTTAACAAAGATTCATTCACAGATTCCCAAATCAATTTCCATTTCAATTGGATTAACCCATTAAATCTTTAAATTAAGATTTAATTTATAGCTTTCAAAACTATTCACAATTCAAGTCTTTTATAATATAAAAGATACACCATTTGAAATAATATTTTATTTCAAAACAAGATTTAATCATCGTCACAAAGATTAATTCATAGTTTTTCCAAACTATTTACAATTACATTTCAACTTGAAATGTTTCAATACAAATTGGAAATCTTTTCACTTTATGAAAGCTATTATTATTTGAAAACAGATAGTTTTCGTTTTGGGAAAAACTGGTTACAATTACACAGTTTAAAGCCATCCAAGTACAAAACTTGAATTTAAATTTAAATTTCCAAAACCATATTTTAAATGGTTAAAAACCCATACAAACACCTTTTACACTTGAAAAATCTTTTAAACCAAAATTCCCAAATTATTGAATTCAATTTCAAGTATTGAATTCAAAATCTAAATCAAATGATTTAAATTCCAATTTTATTAAGTTATTTAAAATAACTCTTATTTTTTTAATCCCATTTTCAAAAACTTCCAATTCCAATTTCCAAAACTAATTTGGATTCAAAAATTCAATTTTTCAAAATTGATAAAAATCTGTGACTTAACTGATTTCCACGTGAAATCCACATTGGTGTGTGTATTGTGTAGTCCAAGGGTTTAACACAATAGTGCAACAACATCCAATCATCACAGATCAGAACACATAAATATAGTTGATAAGCGCTATAAACTATAACGCTTATCTTTAATTCACAGATCACAGATATTCATAGCATAGATAAATAGATCACAAATCACAACACATAACAGGATATATCACAAACATCACATATTAGGGATATCAAACAATTCAACGTCCAATAAAAAATCCAAACATCCATAAGTAGGATTTATTTAATTATCCGATTAATGTAAATCAAATAAATTTCTATAAATCAAATTTTCTAGTTATGGTAAATTAAAAATAAATTAATTACAAAACATTTAATAAATTTTCCTTTAATTAATCCTTAATTAATAATTAATACTAAATTAATTATTCTTAATTAATTACCATAACCAATTAATTTCTACTTATAAAGTTCCACTGTGAATTTACATTTCCAAAAATTCACTCTTTATACGATTTTCAAATCAATTTCACAAATATTCACTTTCAATTCCAAATCAATTTTCAAATTGATTTTCAAATCCCAAATAAATTTGCAATGAATTTCCAAAATTATTTCTTTTTAAAAATAAATTCCTTTATCTCTTCAAATCTATTTAAAAATCCAAATTTAAATAAATTCTTCAACTTATAAATAATATTTCCCGAAGTCCATTTATTAAGCCTTTTTTCCCAAAATTTGAAATTAAATTCAATATAGTTTAAAAATAAGACTTTTATCTTTTTTTAAAACTCCAAATTTATCCAATTATCAAAAATAAATTTTTCGATAAATTTTCAACTTGAATTTTAAAAATCCAATTTTAATTTATTTCTGGTATCCAACGATACCAAAAATATATTCGGCTAAATTATAGCCTTCAACAATTTCAATTCACAAATATAATCACATAGATATTATAAATAAATCAACACACAATATTGAAAAAAATTCAATTATTTGAGGAATCCGGTTGGATCCCTCCAACCTGTTTCCCTGCATCCACAGATGTTAGCACAATACCAATTCCACTTTGAGGTGGAATATCACGGTATATGGGATTTATAAAATATTATCCGCTATCATGCGGCCCAATAGGGTCTCATCCGTTATATAATGCGGGAAATCAACTCCAAATACATATATAATACCAATTCCACTTCACGGTGGAATTGTCGCGGTATATGTTTTTAATAAATAACCTCCGCTTAATATGCGGCGTATCGGGTCTATTTTAGCACAATAGATAACAATCATCATTCAATTCACACAATCAAGCAATTTTAAATTTAACTATTTAAAATTTAAATCGAAACAAATATTCGATTGAGTGAGGAGTTCTCACCTTTGCTTTTAATAACGGTTGCAGTATTTTATTTCGAATAAAATTAAACACGCGTTTAATTTTACTCAAAATTATCACTAGCTCCAATCGACTCCAATCCAGTTCATTGGGTAGTGCTCGACAAAACGAACCCGATGCAATTCGTTTCGTCAAAAACGGACCGGACCTCGTACGACAAAGTTACATCATTTAGAAGTTTATACAATTTAATATATAAATTAATTATACAATTTTCTTTTTAATTTTATCCTAAAACAAATCGCAGCCCTTGATTTTGCCAACTCCAGATCTGGCCGCATCTTCTATTTCTTCCTCCCAGGCTAATACGCGTGCAATGAAACCCACTCGCCGCCGACGTTCTTTGAATTAACGCGCCCACCACGATCGTTGAGAACACGATCAACCACCATCACCGAGTAGCGCTACACGAGCCTCACCTCCACCTTGAACGGCGTGGAGCTCGACCCTCCTTTGCTCGAGAAAAACGCACGCAACCGGTTGATGAACACGAGCAAACTTCCTCCTCCACGTTGCGTCGATCACGATCATACCCGTATGGATCGAAATATCTCGTCGTGCTCTTCAACATTGTAGTTGAGCGTTTTGGCTAATTGTTTGTGGATTGAGAGATAATGGAGGAGAATTGAGGATGATTTCTGGCCATTGTTTCAAATCGGCGGCTAACCCTAGTTGCTTAGGGTTTTAGTGAAAAATGAAATAATGGGGGGGCCTTTTATAGAAAATTGCAAAACACTATTCATCCCGAAAATTTTCGAACTCCAAACGAAGTGCGCCGGCTGGCGTTTCTAGGGTTTTACCCGCATTCCGAACACAATGGAACATGTTTCGGGAGCTAATTTGATCATATGTGCGAGTTACGGAATTAAACGATCAAATTTAAATTAAATTGATTAAAACGATTTCTATGCGTTTTGGCTTGCCCTGGACAAACCGTAAATCCGATTGACACGAAATTTGAAACCTTACAATAATTTAACATTACAGATCCGATGAATCTGGTTTCATTGAAATCCAAAACTGTTTGAAAAATGACTATTTTCACTCGTCAATTAAATATTAAAATATTCAATTTTCACAATTTAACTTTTAGTTCAAATTTAAAAGTTCTATAACATCATTCTAACTCCAATATGATTAAATATAACTTTATAAATCATTTTTATACACGTTTGATCCAATTATCAATTATTTATGGAATTTCAAATATAAAATTGTCGATTTAATTACCCAATTAAATTACTATATTCGAAATTTAAATTTATTCGACTTATAAAAATTGCTTGTTAATATTTAAAATTAATTAAATATTTGACTTTCAAATGACAGAAATTCTGGGTCGTTACATTCAGGAGAGGAGCTAGAGGTCCAAAGACATATTCACGTACATGGTTATTTTTCCGTTGCATTCATGGTTGTATTTATCAGCAATTGTAAGGACAGGTTGTTATAACTATCCGGGCATAAATAGGTTAGTATACTCTGATTAACATCTGTATATACATATATTACAGTTTTGTTTTTGTGTAAAGATTTGTCATATATTATAGATTATTCGTTCTGCTGTGAGATTCTGTGTTGTTTAGTTTCTTCTTGTCTTCTTCCTTTTCCTTAACTATCTAACTTTCCATTCAATTTGAGTTGGACATGTGTGGTTTATTGTCAGCTCAAACTGTATGGAAAAGTGGGTCGTTACAATTAAATAAATCGATTAATTAAATTTAAACATCATTAAATAAAACGATTAATTAATTTAAACAATAATAAACCAGGTAATTAGTTAAATTTAAAACACATCATTAACTAAGTAATTAGTTAACCTTAATCCTTATTAATTAAGTAATTAACTAATTAAATAATTGCAATTAAAATAATTAATTATTTTTTGAAAACATCACTAATCTAAAACTTGCTTACAAGTCAAGACTTCTTAAAGAGTGCAACCTAACAAAATCCATAGAGAATGTCTACTTGCTAACAAAGGATGAGCTCAACTACTGGCCATCGTAGAAAAAGAAACCAAAATATGAAAGAAATTTGGAGGAATCCTACTGCCATTTCCATATGATGAATGGACATAAGACTAACCGCTGTAGAGCCTTAGAAGAGATGATAATTAGCTTTTTCCATCAAGGAATAATCAATGAATTTGTAAAGAGAACAAGAAAAAGTCAATAAAGAATTGCTTTTCTAAGAAAGATCTACATGGTTAGGAGTGAAATGCTCCTTTCATTTGAACATTACCTTAAACGGTCAAAGTCTCTATCCGCGCCGATTTGGCCAGCGCAGAGCACCTCTTGGAGGGAGGAGTGTAAGCCTTTATCCGCGCCATGTTATGGCCCGGATAAAGCATCGACAAACCCTTGGCTGCGCCTCTGGTCAGGTCAAGGCACCACTTGGAGGGAGGAGTGTAAGCCTTTATCCATGCCACGCTATGGCCAGGTTAAAGCATCGACAAGCCCCTGTCTGTGCCACGCTATGGCCAGGGCAGGGCACCTCATGTAGGGAGGAGTGTAAGCCTTTATCCGTCCCATGCTATGGTTAGGTTAAAGCATCGACAAGCCCTTGGCCATTCCTCTGGTCAGGTTAAGGCACCTCCTGGAGGGAGGTTGGGTAAGTCCTTGGTTCCAGCCTCTAAGAATGAGCTAACCAAGAGCACCAGACAATAATGGACTAAGACGTCCAAGCCCAAGACGAGGCTTACCAAACAAAGGACTAAGATGTCCAAGCCCAAGAAGAGGCTCATCAAACAAAGGACAAAGACGTCCAAGCCTAAGAAGCAACATATCTACAAGGGACTAAGATGACTAAGCCCAAGAAGTGGCAAATCAAATGATGGAATAAGACGTCCTAGCTCGAGAAGCGGCCAATCAAACCGCAACTATGCACAAGGCCTAAAGGGTTTATACATGTTAAAGAAGACATAATTTAAGGAGTAGAACAGAACTCTGCTTATTAATACTTGAATCTAGGTTTCAACACTATTACTTAGTGTCACTTACTAATCCCCTAATCTGGGCTTGAGATATCTATTATGGATTTCTGATTATCAACTACAAATGCCCAAATCTAGGTCAAAGACTTCTATCAAGAAGATTGTTAATATGAATTTCTGGTCATCATCCCCAAATACTTGAATCTGAATTTTAAGTTTCTTAACTTCTAAACATCATCCACTAATACCCGAATCTAGGTTTCGGGCTTCTAAACTTTCAGATTTCATTCATTAATGCCCGAATATGGGTCATTGGATTTCAACTACAAATTTTCAGATAATGGTTTATGGACTTCTATTACTTAATCATTATTAACCCTCTATTGGTAATCTTCAGAGGATGATTTTCTAATACATTATACCCCTGGCCGAGGATAAAATTTTCTGCCAGCAGATTTCAAATATTCTAGCAAAATGGTTAAAGTTGAATTCTTAATTATTTCTCATCATGATCAAATATGGGTTTCAAGACATTTAATCAAATACAATTACTATTCATTTATTACCATGTGATTGACATAATGATTTGTTAATCTATGCGAATAATATAGATAAACTTTCATATCAATTCCAAGCTAACAAAAGGAAATATTGTTTGCTTCGTATTTTTCAGTTAAAGTAGAATAGTAAAAGAATTGAGAGATCCAGCAAATACAGTCATTGTGGTATAAGCTATCAAACAAATGTTGCAGGGATAACATTACAGGAAAGGATTACAAACCAGGTGATATTTACAGAATTTACATGATTTACATAACTTATTAAATTATTTACAAGTATATAGAACAAATGCATACATTTCATAAATACAAATCTTTCATAAATCTTAAGCAGCCTTGTTCAAGTTCTCAACGATTAAAGGATCTACGATGTGACGGATAGCGATACAAAGAACCTCTTTAGTTTCTTCTCTTTCTTTCTTATCCTGTCCGCATCATCAATTGCATCAATATTAGTTTTCAAAGTGAGATTGAAAGCTCTATTTGCACCACTAAGGTTTTTATTTTCCCTTTCTAAATTAGTAATGCACTTTAAGAGAAAGTATTTGTCGCGTTCAAGTTTCTGAATTATAGTAGCATATTCGTTAATGCGCTGTGAATACCTAACCTTTTGCTGTTCGTCAAAATACTTCATCATTTCAAGTTTAACTTTTCTGCACCACTCGCCTACTACCTTCTCATCTAAGCCGGGAGGAGGATTAGTTAGTGGGAAATTTCTGGATAGCGAGGGAAGTAGACCTTGTAGATTTAGCAACAGATGGGGTAGCATGAGGAATCGAAAAATAAATACTTGAGATATTATTCCCCATAATAAATTCCAACGATTCGCACTGAGCTTGACTATCCTTCAATTTCATCTCCAAATCACTTATCTGTTGGAAAAGTTTTGACATTTCATGATCGAAGTCAATTGAAGGATTTGACTTAACTTGATGCTTCAGCACGAAAATCGCTTCATTTTTACTATTATTATCTGCTTCTAAATTGGCAATTTGATCCTTGAGATTTCTAATGATTTTTTTCTGAAGTAAGAATCTCTTATGCCATTTAATGCTTCGGTATTGCCATGAAAATGAGCAAGTAAAGTATCTTGAAGAAGTTTGCTCTTTTCAAGATTTTCTAACAACTTATCCTTAAGATTGATAAAATGAGATGCTGAATCTAAGGAGAGATGTGCTGCAGATAACTGTAATTCCTATTTAAATAAATAAAAAGAAGAAAGGAAAAAGAACGAAGTCAAAACCAGAATGAACAATATCTTTATTACTATAAAAGATTACAACTCAAGTAACAATGAAACTAAAAGATACAATAGACATTGTTTTATATCTAAAGACAAGAAACGACATCTCTAACTCTATTTAATGAATTGGCAAAAAGAATAATTGCAGAGTTGAAAGGAATGTTTAGTCCTTCTGGGGTAATCACCGAGGGATATTTGCTATAGTCTCATTCCCCAGCTGGAGGACTATCACGACCACAAATTAGTTTAGTATGATGTGTCCGGATCTCCTTAAGTAGCTTTTCTTTCTCATCACCAAGGAAATCGAAACGGAGACGAGTATGTTCCATGTAAAGTTTTGGTAAATCTTTAAGAAAACAATATCTTGCTAATTTTGAAGATTTTAAAACTGATGCCTTTTCGAGATAAAATCTTCTTTATTTAAAATATTGGCTTAAGTAATCTCTAGAGGCAAGATTGCTTGATGAACATTCTCTCTGTGATAACATAATAAAATACAGCTAAGTAAACTAAAACAAAAATTTACAAATCAATATCATTACATATTCACGGTTATTTATCCGGTTCGTACAAAATTGACTTAGTAAATAATTATAGAATAAATTTGTCCTTATAATACTTGGGTTTTTCATAAGGTAGATCTTGGGGAATTGATCTAACTCGATGCAAGTTCCAACATGCTCTGATATGCGGGTCAGGCCCAAATTCATCCAAGTATCATTTGTGTAAATGCCTAAGTAAACCCCCACTAAAATCACCTAAATATGAGAAATCAACGGTCGGGTGTCTACAATAGACCTTGTATAAGAAATTAACCTAAATGTCTCTCTCTTCGATCAACATCCAAAAAAGTGTAATCAATTCCTGGTTTTCCTTCAAAAGAGCGTCATATCGAAGGCGCGCTCTCCTCAACCATGGGGCAGCTTCTTGATACTAAAAGGATGCTAACACTGCCGCACTTCTATTGAGTCTATGATATTTATCAGAAAGAATGTTGTGCTCCTTCAATTGTTTGTCTAACTTCCTATATAAACTATTTATCTATGCTTGTTTTCTTTCAAGCCTTGTTTATAGTGGTGGATAGATTTCTTCCTTATCTAAATAAATGACTTACACTATTATTAACTTCAAAGCGAAAGATGTTTAAATAGATAATCCCATACCTGAGATACCGGGAATGATGCTTGGGAAACCTGCTCCTTTTCTTTTGGCACTTCAACATTAATAAAAGCAGGCTCTACTTGAGGGCCGAAAGGTGCAGGAGATTTAGGCGGAATCGCTTCATGAGGAGACGAATCCTTTTCGGAGGTCTTCGTATTATCATCTTCGTCTTTTTCAAAAGCTTCAGTTTGGCTACCTTTATTGCCACCCAATCCTTATCCGGTGTTGATATTATCATCCCTGTTATCGTCGTTATCATCGTTATTATCACTCCCCTCCTCTTCGACAGCCTCACCTTTGTCATCTTCGTCTTTGGAGTCAGATTCGACTTCGAAGGAAGGAACTTCAAAGGAGGGAATTTTGGAGGCATCAATCTCCTCCCTTTCGGCAGCCTCAGTTCCCTGCTCCATCTGTTTGATCTTCCCATAACCCTATCGACAAGAGCAGGGTCAAGCGAGGGAAATCTTAATTCAGGGCACTTATTGATGTTATCGGCGTAGGCGAGCATTAAAGCATCTTCAAAAGAATTCATCATAATATCTCCATGTGAGGTGTAAAGAAATTGTGACACTCGTTGTTTTGCATTAGAGATGGCATTGACTGCCAATTTTAAGGAAGCCTTGTTCCTTTTCAACTTCTCCTTTAGAGAGACTTGTTTTGCCGCCATTTGGATCTTCTGCTCCTTGGCTTCTTTTAAAGTCATTTTCATTGCTAAATTCTCATCGGTAAAGAGTTGGCGAGCTTTCTTTTCCTTAGAAATAACAGACTATGACTGGGAAAGAGAAGATCTTAATCACTCCAGTTCAGTCATAGCATCATTCTTCTCTATGGATAAAGTGGAGACTTGATTTTTTAAGTCAGAAATCTCCTCGTGAAGTTTAGAAGATTCGACAGAAGATTTAGACGCATGTTCCTGCAGGGAGAGCTAACTCTTGGAAATCTAAAAGATGAAGTACGACATAAGTTAAAAATTTAAAGAAGAACAGTAATAATAAAGTCAAATGAAGAGAAACTTACCAAGAGTGGTTGTTCTATTAAAGAACGATAATGACCCGCCAAGTCAGGAACAGAGGAAGGTGGGTGCATGGAGGCAAAATATGAGGAACTCAGAATAGATCGGACTATCTCTTCAAAATTATTTGAGGATGTAGGAGATGACGACTTAGAAGAAATGAGCTATTGAGAAGGGGTCGTAGTCTCCAAAGCCTTTTGCATCTGCTCAATCGTACTTGGAGAGGTTGAGAAGATGATGCGAGAAAGTGGATCAACCACCGTGGGAGTCTTTTTGGGTTGATCAAGAAGAGCTTCAACAGTCGGACTCTCCAAAGCTTTATCAATATTTAAAGACTCCTCTTCTTCTAGTATTGGAAAATCAGGAACTTCAACTGCTTTTGCTATCTTTAGAGGTGGTTCCACCGCAGACGATTTGACCAATTTTCTCTTGACGGCCATTTTTGTCTTAGCGAAGGCCTAGGAAAAGGATGGCGCACGAGAAGTCAAAGAGGGAAGAGCCGGACCACTGATAGGTTTTTCAACCTGAAGAAATGCTGCAGAGAATTCAAACAGACTATAAGTCAGCAGAATAACTTGAAAAAACAACACAGCAACATATAACAAGTGCAGCGTTTATAACTTACCGAAGTGGTAAGGCAGATAGGTGACATTAGGGAGAAATTTGTAGGATCTCCCAAAGAAAGGAAGCATTTGCTTCGGGACTGTGTTGGATCAAAGGGGGTTGGCCAAGAATCCTCTGACCGGTTGACAAGAGAGAGTACTTCTACAAATTTGTGGGATTCAGCAGAGTCAATCGGTTCCTAATCCTGCTTGAAGTTGCAATTAGGGATTGTTGCCTTATCCTCCTCATTTAGTCCTTTAGCAGAAGCACCTGGAAAAAAGCATAGATCAGCAAAGAAAAGTGACTATATGGAAGGAAAATAATGAAATCTGAGCTTACGTGGACTAGAGAAGGTCCTGCTAGTGTGGGGAAAGCATTTAATAAAAAAGAACTGGTTCTCCCAGTCTCTGAACTTGTTCACTCCTTCGCATATCAGTTTCTTAGGAGGATTTGCCCAAAAGATTTGGTTGTTTAAGTTGCTGATCTTAACCAACCGGACAAGGTGATTCAGAACTTCAGCATTTAAGGAGGGAATGCCGGACTCCAGAGCCATCAACTCCAAAGATAAGAGATAAGTGTACACGTTGGGAGATAGCTGAATCAGAGCAATTCCAAGATAAGCTAAGAACTTAGACAAGAATTCTGAAAAAGGAAGGAATCCACCATGCCAAATGTGGATTGAAGTGTAGGCGAAGAACCCTTCAGGATGGCTGTTGATGGTATAATTTTCAGTAGGTGGAATGGCTTCCACCCCGGTGATCCCAAAGTCATTAAGGATTGCATCGACTTCATCCTAAGTAGATATCAAGGAACGCTTGGATGTAGCTTCAACCTTCTTTGGGGAACTCATGATTCTGCCAGATGAAAACATTTCAGTTAGAAATTACAGTTTGCTATGAAATTAACATTCTTTCAAGGATTATTGGAAACCAATCACAATAATTTGGACATCAAACAAGATATGAAACTTCATATTCTTGAAAGAATGTTAAAGTTAAAAATGAGATTTACTGAGTTTTCGACAGAGTCGAAAGGGAAATAGAAGTTAACACTTAACAAACCCCTTCAACAATGTCGAAAGCCAAAGTATAAACATTCACCAAGCTTTCGACAAGGTTGAAAGGAAGGAAGGAAATGTATGTCCAATCAACCCTTGTCAACAATGTTGGAAGCTTAATAGAAGCTTTATTATTAGAGGGGAAGGGTTAAAACAACCTACACAACAAATTGGAACAAAGTATACACAACCAATATTCAATAAACAAGAGAAAAGACCTTTTGACACTGTCAAAACCTATCATCTTAGTTTTACTAGAGGAACATGAATGCTTTCGAAAACTTATATGTTAACTAAGTCGAAAGGTGTCGAGTTTGAATGACGTTGACAAGAAAATAAAAAACTTTGGACATTTTGATGACGTTGGAAAAAAGAAAATGATTAAATCCCAATTAGTTATAAAGGGTTTTGAAAGAAAAGAAAAGTGGTATATGGTTTTGAAGGCATAATAACAATAAAATTTAAAACAACGTAGTAGGTTTCGACTGAGTTGAATACAGTAGGTTTCGTCTAGGTCGAAACGTTTGCTATGCAACTTATACAAAGTATCTTTTCTTTAATCCCCTTTACAAAAAATATGTATTTTAACAAGTGTGTTATAAAGATGTCAAACTTATGCAACAAATTTTATGCTTTCGAAAGAGTGAATTATAATAACCAAATTCTTCGAAAGGTGTTTGAATACGCTAACACACAAAATTGCTTTCGAAAAGTTGGTTGCATTCTACTTTACTATATAACCTTTCATCGGGGTCAGTCAAATGAAGTGCTACACTACCTTTCGACCCCATCAAAAGGTGCTAAGAAAGAAAAATAGAAGTTTCCACCTAATCCCTTTCGAAGGGGTAGAAAGTAAATTAGTGGCGCCAGTTTTTCAATTCGTACAATGCAAAGCTTCAAGGCAAAGTAAACCAAAATCTTCTTCTTCTCCAAATCCGATTTCAACCCAGAATTAAAAAAAATGGCAAGCGAATAGATTTAAATGCAAATCAACTATTTAAAGATTATTAAGATGAAAATTCAAATACACTAAAAATAATAGCAACAATAAAACCTGAAACAAGAAAATAAAAATAAAAATTAATAGGAACTCAAATCGAATCGAGGTAGGAGACAAAATTATAGATTGTTCCAAAGCAAATAAAAACTTAAACAATATCCATTGAATCTAAAGCAATAGTTCGGATTTGAGCCAAAAATGTTTTAAGGATTGAATCCACTGTGAAGTAAATGTTTTGGAAAGGAAAAAACGAAGTAAAAAGACTTATTGTAAATTTGAATTCTTGTTGTAGAATAAGATTATTTATCATTTGAGAGCTGTGGTTTTTACTCGAAGATGATTTTGATTGCAGGTAAATGAGAATGATGAAGAAGAAATCATGATTTATATAAAAAGTCACTAAAGAAATCAGGCTGCCTAATTAAATTTAAATGAACGCCCAAATTCACGCGGGAATACGAAAAGGTCGGAAATATTGAAGCTTTCGAGATGATTGACTTGAAAAGTCAAAGGCATCTCTTCGCAAGGGGGAAAATGTTACCACCAAATATCCTTTCGACTATGTCGAAACCCTATTGGATAGAAGGAAAAAAAGAACAAGAGAGTGAAGCACCAGCAAGACCTTGCGAATGAGTCGAAGGGATGCAACAGCCAAACACTAGAAGCATTAAAACCTTTAGAAGGGGTTGAAAGAATGCTTCCACTTCGATGAACACCTTTCGAACCAGGTGCTTTCGCAGGCATGAAGAACTTTCAAATGAGTTAAAGAAGAAGCTTTCGAAGAAAATGCATAACAACCTTTCATATGCGCGCCAAAACTTTCGAGACCAAAGGTTTCGCCTTCACTCAAATCACTCAGAAGCACACCATAGCTGGAACAACCCCTTCGGAAGCAGATTCAAGCCTTTGGTCGAAGCCTTTAATATCCAAGGAAGGTTCCACATCACGTCGCAAGTAAAAGATTTGAAGCTATCAACAGTGTCGAAACCATTAGCATTTTAACGCCTTCGAAACCCTTGGAGATAGCCTACCAATAGAGTTGAAAGTTCCTACAAAGCAACATAAAGAAGAAAGGCGCAAGTTCCGAATTAAATTAAGATATTGTATGAAACTAAAATTCTAAAATTTCCGTTTATTTGCTGAATAGAAAGATTAACAGAAAATACCAACCATCCCTTTTGACAAAGACGGGAGCATTCAAGCCCATATGAAAGCATCATAGAGGGATGCCCAAGTGTATTAAAGGAATCGAAAGCATTCTAAAGACAATTCTGAAGCCACCTTTCGACCAGGTCGAAGGCATTAGGTCGAAAGGTGCTGACCCGCATCTATAAATAAGACCCAAGGGGTCTAGTTTGGGGGATCTGAACTCAGTCATTCTAAACTTGTACTTTCTTAATTCTACAAAATTGTAAACCCTAATTTGTAAATTGAATTAGGGAAAATTGATTAATAAAGTCTTCTTGAGTTAAGAAAGGGAAGACTTCAATATTCTCGATTACTTAGTTGTTTTCAAAAGCTTTTATTAGTTCTAACTTTTTTTCCGGGTATCGACCCCATCGAAAGACATCTTCCGACTTGGTCAAAACCCCAGCGACTTCAAGTAATCTTAATCCTTAATTTTAATACATCATCCATCAAGCTCTGTCTTCTTATGGATCGAAACCTAAAACCTGACCAGATTCACC
Source organism: Allium fistulosum (assembly GCA_030737815.1). NCBI lineage: Eukaryota > Viridiplantae > Streptophyta > Magnoliopsida > Asparagales > Amaryllidaceae > Allium > Allium fistulosum. Next base: position 1,327,143,135 of record CM060904.1, read on the forward strand.
TCAGATCCTAGACCTAAACTCAAGTCATTAAGAACCCAGCTTTCGATAAGGTCGAAACCCATTTAACTGAACTTTGTCCTTGAATCCTTAGAACTATCCTTTAGGGTTCTTTAACTGCTTCGAAAGGATTGTTTTGAATGGACCATCAATCCATTCCATTCAGTTCGAAAGACCTAAAAGAGGAGAATTTAAGCCTTTCAACCAAGTCGAATGGTCAAAAAAGAAAAGAAAATTACAAAATAAGGACTGATTCGAAAGGAGACCTAAAGAAGGCAATCACATCCTAGCTCCCTCCAACAAATCAAAGGAGACCTAAGGGACAAGCCTTTCAACTTTGGGGTGTTGACAAGTTTTCTTGTTAACAAGGTTGATCTAAGATGAACACTATATGGCTCAAACTTCAGGGCACCCAAACAGTAATTAGTGAACCACTTCCTAATCTCTCTTTAATTGATTGATTTGGCTAAATAAAGTAAGGATTTAAGAAACATTTGGCTAAGAAGATGATTAATGGAGGCTTTGAATGGTTTTTAGGAACTACGAAAATAATTAGGCTCAAATTTCAGAATTCATTAATAGGCTAAATTTTGGACTTAGTCTATTGACCCGCTAATTTGTCCAAAAACTATTTAATTTCTAATAGCCATATCTCATAAACCGTAAGTTCAAAAATCTACTATGACCACTTTATGAAAAAAGAAACCATTGTATCATTGATCCTAAATTGGTTTCAGACCCTAATTCGGCTTCTATCAAAAGTTATAGACCTTGCAATATTTCATGGTCAAACTGTCCAATAAAATGCCTAAGGGTTAAAAATGTCAATACTCAAATTACCTACAGATATAGCCTCATAATATCCAATTTGGATTTTAAATTAATATTTTATTATCCACTGATATGTAAGGCTCGTTACAAGTATTGTATGTGCAATGGGTCATATGATTCCATGGATTACCAATGAGAATTGTGAGTGATAGTGATCCATTATTCACGAGTGTATTTTGGAGCAGCTTACAAGAGGCATTAGAGACAGAGCGACATTTTAGTACAACTTATTACCTATAGATTGATAACCAGACTGAGAGAGTGAATTGTATAATTGAGGATCTTTTATGAGCTTGCATATTTATCTCATAGGAGGACTATTTTCATTTCGTAGAGTTGGCATACAAAAATAGCTATTAATTGAACATTGGTATTGCATCACTCAAAGTATTATACGGTCACATGGTTCATTTTAGTGGGAAACGAGTGAGAAACTGTAGTTGGGCTAGATACGATCAAAGAGACTTTAGTAAAGATAGAGATCAATCAACAACAAATGAAAGTTGCATATGATAGACAAAAGAGTTTGGCTGATAAGAGATGTCGTGATCTTGAGTTCCCTGTTGGTGATTTAGTGTGTGTTAACATTTCTCCATTGAAGAATACAATTTAATTCTATAATAAAGGGAAGCTGACACTGAGATTTGTAGGACTTTTTTCGATACTCGAGAGGATTGGGAGCCTAGCATATAGAGTCGACTTACCTCAAAGGATGGCAATTGTGCACAGCATATTCCATGTTTTGCACCTTAAAAAGTTTGTGCATGACTCAAGGGTGATAGTGGCATCGGATCAAACGGATGATATTGAACTTAAACCTTAAGCATCGAGACCTCATAGGCATATTTCTATATAAAGTAGCTTAGGAGGAAGATGCTGAATCTTGTAAAGGTTCGATGGAGTGAAAGCAAAGGCGATAGCACTTGAAAGACCAGGGAGATCATGAGAACCTCTTATTCAAAGCTCTTTACTTGGTAAGATTTCCATTTATCGCATTTTCTTTCAAATTTGGTATCTAGGTTGCTCAGATATAGTATAAGTATGATAGGGTTAGAATTGTTTGGTTGTTTGCTATGCTTGTTGAGGTTGTGCATGTTTGATTGATTACTTGTGCATGCTTTAGTTATGCTTTGATTGACATTGGTTGAATTACGAGGGTGAAATTCTTAAAAAAGGGGAGAATGTAACGACCAACATTTTCATGAATAGGTGGATCATAATACTATTATTTTCATAACCAAAGGACCTTGGATAGGACTAAAACTTTTGTTTGCACTGTGTTTTGACATTTTTGACCCTTGGAATTAATTGTGGATAGTTTTTACCTAAAAACTTTTAATGGCTATAACCTTTGGTAGAAGCTGAAAAGTAATCATAATAGATTTTTGGTCAAGCAGTTTATGAGATATCATGGTTTAAGTCAAATAGTTTTTAGGCAGATTTAGCGGTAATTAGAATAACCCATAATCAGGCCTACTAACCCATTATGAAATGTGTGCTAATAGCAACAACAAAGGCAGTCCCAAATCACTTTCCTTCTTCCTACAAATAGATCTAAATATCCATTATATCTTCAACCGAAACCATTATTAATCTACACCAAATATAGTTAAATCAAGAGATTAAGGGTATATTAACAAGGAGATCAGCTAGAGATTAACAAGTTAGCATTTTTGGAAAGGAAAATTTGGATCTTTGCTGTAGCAAATCAGATCTACCTTGGTTTGTGTGATTTTCATTGGTTGTGCATTGATTGGCATGTGGTTTGTCATCTTATAACTTATTATATACATTTCTATATGTTTAACCTTTTTTGGATCCACTTTTAATGTTACGGCTTGATTTTGGAACTGTTTTGGTTTGAAAACAAATCAAAAATGTATTTATGGTTTTAAAGTGATTTAAATACGTGCTTATGCTATATGTTTGTTCATATGGATGTTTGGGTAGGATATAGATGTGTTTTTGATTGGATTACCATGATATGATGTTTTTTCTTGATTGATTGTAGTGTTTCCATGTTTGAATGGTTGAAATACTCGCTGGAGCGAATTAGGTTGATAATCATTTCTTTGGATGTGGATCTTTGTTTAGAAGGAGTAGCTAATCGATGTGCTCTCTATTTTGATTGCATAGAGGATGAGAGATTTGCAGTAATAGAATAAACTTTGATGTTTCGTCTCTAGAGAAGAGTTGGATCATTGCAAAGGAACTGTACGCAATTTGTAAAGATCCTGAAGTCGGCCTTCGAAAATCGGCATCTGTACTTCACTTGTACTCAAAATGACGTAGATTCAAACGCCGAATCTGGTTCTCCGGAGCTTATAACACCATTAAGTATAACAACGCAGTGGAAAAAGAATATATCAATTACATAACATTGATACAATGACAGATACAAAATCTGATACAATATGATACAACAGAATGATACAACAGATACCAATATACATCAGAGATATGATACAAGAAATAGCAGCGGAAAATAACAACAATGGAAGAGATCACTCCAAATGATCTACAAAAGAGAATGACTCCAGCAACTCCAATAGAATGCTCCAAGATAAGCAACGTCGGTCCATGAACTCCAAGAACTGAACTAGCTCCCGATAATCTACTAAACCTGAATATCTGAGAAACCCAACTCTAGACTGCTCGTGTGGAAAATTATGAGCACCCAGAGTTTAGGAAAGGAAAAATAAACTCTGAGTCAGTCGTGGAACTGGTGTGAGCAACAAAAACAGTTTATCTTTAAAAACAAATAGCAAAAGAATTTTAAAGTCAATTCGCAATGCTTTTGGAAAATGAAACTACCATAAGGCCTCCCGCACACACACACAATGCAAACGCAGAATCGGAGGAGATTTCTCCTTATGATAGTCAAAGATGCTTACTACGCAAAATCAAATCATTTTTGATATTATTATTAGTGCATAGTGTAGAAAACATTTCGAAAATAGAATATCAATCTTAGCCAATATACGACCATTATCGTATGCCTACTATAGCTACCATCTAAACAGTGGTGACCACCGTACGTAAATGGCAGGTTCTACAATTAATACCGTACAAAGTTCGTATTGGAAGATGGATTTCCAACAAATAGTCGGGCAAAGGAACTTCCCATATAAAATAGAACGCCTCTGGAGCGACGTTCCCGGATCCTAACCGGATCTCTGCTACACAAGGCCGGGTTACACCTAGCTGGGTAACTACTGACACGAATATGTCACCTCCCGGTCGTTAGCGACCTTTATCCGAGGTACCTCTAATCCAACAACCACAAAGCAATCACAAAGCAATAGATTCGCAGCAACCACAAAGTAAGTATCTGGGCTCCATACCATGATACCACTCATAATCCAGAAGGAAATGACATACACTAAGGGGGCACTATCCCCTAATAACCTTGCTACCACGATTCTTGTTTCGACCATATCAGGTCGTGAGGTTCGACGAAGTCTCGTCCACAAAGCTACGGTTTGGCACAAAGCCATGCTTTGGGTCAACAGATGATCAAAGTAATGATCACAAAGATAAATGATCACACAAATGATCATATCACAAATGATCAAACAATGATCATCACACAGCAACACTCAGCATGCCACATTACCAAATTGGGAATATATCATGGATAAATTTCAACTACATAACCTCTGAGCTCGTACGTCTCAGAGAAAGGTGTTAAGCTAAGAGAATAAATTCTCCGCCACCAAACAGAAATGTATTTGAAAGAAATCGGCTTTAGATCTCAAAGTGTAATGTCAGACATGTAACCATACAAGTCTGTTCCGGGTTCGAACAGAACCGAAGGCACTTCCGAAGAAGCCCTTGCAAATCCGGATAATTTCTAATCACGTCCGGACTTCCCATCACAAATGGAGATCTCTATACCGGGGATCAGCCGATGCAGAGACAATCAATGGTAATCCTTTCGTTTTCAAAAGTATCCGGTCTTCACCACTGGTCTTCAAATGTTATCCATATACGTCGTATCATTATTCGGAATGGGTTATATGATGCAAATGTCCTTTCCCGGCTAACCAGAATAACGAGCGCAATTAAAAATCATATGGATACTGGGGTCTCAGTTAAATCACAGCTTAAAACCCAAAACTTTTAATTCGAATGGTTAAAACAAATTACCATTTCCAATCTTTTAAACAAAAAGATTCAATTCACAAAGTTAACCCCATTCACAAAGATCCATTCATGGATTTTGTTAGCACCAAAATTGGTCACTAACCTCGTTCAGAAAGATTGTGTAGAGATATAAGTGATGAAAGTAAATTAAACAGAGAAGACAATGCTAATTTAAATGCAGAAAGTAAGAACACCAAATTTATAGTGGTTCAGCGTAATTGCCTACGTCCACTTTGAGGTTAAACTTTATTGATCTTCTTTATAGTTGATTACAAATACAATTCGTGAATCAAATGCCTGAATGAAGTTGTTTAAGTAGAGAAGATGAGTCTTGAAAATGGCAGAGTCTCCCCAGTATTCTCTCTCCAAAAAAGGATCCATTTCACTGTGACCCTGCCCCTCTATTTATAGGAAAATATCTTCTGAACGACACCGTTATCTTGAGTAGTTGGGCATACGGAATGTCTTCTGGATGTCGAGTACTACGCCGAACACCATGGGATGCCGAGTACTCCTGTTGCCGAGTACTACGCCGAGTACCTTGGGATGCCGAGTACTCCTGTTGCCTAGTACTACGCCGAGTACCTTGGGATGCCGAGTACTCCTGTTGCCGAGTACTACGCCGAGTACCTTGGGATGCCGAGTACTCCTGTTGCCGAGTACTACGCCGAGTACCTTGGGATGCCGAGTACTCCTGTTGCCTAGTACTACGCCGAGTACCTTGGGATGCCGAGTACTCCTGTTGCCGAGTACTATGCCGAGTACCTTGGGATGCCCAGTACTCCTGTTGCCGAGTACTACGCCGTGTACCTTGGGATGCCGAGCGCTCTTGATGCCGAGTTCTAATGATGCCGAACGCTAGCGCTGAGCATTGGTTGTCGCCGAGTGCCAGTTGACGCCGAACATTGCTGGATGCCGGACACTATGGATGCTGTGTACTTCACTGAATACTCCTAGATGCCAAGTGCGTCGCCGAACACTGCTGGATGCCGGACAGTCTGAGATGCCGAGCACTAGTTGCCTGGTCAAATCTCCAGGAAACACTTGCCCCCCAAAGTGTATCGCGTGGCCGAACGTGATGCGCTTTGAACCGTGCAACCTTTTCGTCATGTCTTAAACCCTTGGTTAACCTCGAACGGAGACGCCCCTTTTGTGGGACCGATGTGTGCCGGACGTGTTCCAAATGCCGAACGAGACATTCGCGTTCGAACGGTGCTTCCTTGCCGAACGATGCGCCGAGGCCGAACGCTATGACCTTGACCGGTTCTACCGGTCATGGCCTTTTCGACTTCTTCCTCCCTCTATATAACCAGGCGCCGTTCCACCATTTTCCCTTTACGCTTTCTTTTCTGTCATTTCCTTAAGGACTCGCAATTCTCGCCATCCTACCAGATTTGAGACCTAATTGATCCTTCCTCAACTTCGACTTTCGAACTAGGTATCATTCCTTCAGTGATTAGATTACTTCAACAAAAGACTTAGGTTGTTTTCGTGGGAAATGGGACATTTCTATGGTCGTATGATATGTGTCGAGCAGAAACGGCTCGCACATTTGGAGTTGTCTAGTTGGGGCTAGCTCCTTCGTGCCGAACGACAAAAAGAAAGATGAGGTGTTGAACGGCGTAGTCTTCGCCGGGCGATCTGTCTCTGTCGTTCGGCGCAGATGGAGAAGGAGTAGGGCGAAGTTGAAACCGAGGGTGGAGCGCTACTTTAGCCGAACTAAGACCGAACGAAAGCTTAGCCGAACGATAACCCAAGCCGAACAATCTTGAATGCCGAACGGCATCAATGCCGAACAATTACTAAAATGTAGAACAATAACTTAGCCGAACGATAACCCAAGCCGAACCATTGACATGCCGAACATTGACTTTAACCGAACAATACAATTGACATGCCGAACATTGACTTTAACCGAACAATACAATTGACATGCCGAACATTGACTTTAGCCGAACAATACAATTGACATGCCGAACATTGACTTTAGCCGAACAACCCTTAGGTCGAACCATGACCTTAGCCGAACAAAGCAATTGCCGAACAACATTAAAAATGCCGAACAGTATAAATGTCAAACTACACTTAAGCCGGTTACTTTTTAAACCACATGTTTCCTGGATCTGGAACTGTAATCACCACCAGGCGGGCTCTTCGAGACGGTCAGCGATGACAGTCTTCGAAGGCAACGATTCAAAGCTCATTTTTATATCTTTGAAATCTTATTGCTTGTACACAACTGCATGCACTAGTTCACACACCACGCGGGGGGGAAAACTCGTGTTGCTAATTCTAACGTTCAACGTTTTTTAAGTATAGTTATCTCAAGCACTTAGCCAGGTTCGTTATTTATTGGGGATGTCGAGAAAATCTAGCTCCGCTACCATATCCGACAGGCCTGGGCCGTCATCGAGGCAAGGAGCCGCTGATTCTTCTAACCCGTCGACTTCTCCTGCTCATAACTTGGCACCTGATGCTCTGGAGGCAACAATCTTACTAGACAATCCGATCGATTCACAAGCCTCGAAGATCAACGAAGCTGCTCTACGACGGATATGCTCCATTCATGGGATTCCTTTTGCCGACGTGTTAGTTCCTTCAAGACACGATCGCCCTCATCTGCCCCCGGTCGGGTACACTACCTGCAACAAGTTCATGTGTTGGATGGGCAGCATGCCTCCATTCAACTTATTTCTCCGGGATGTACTGCAGTACATAGACATAGCTCCGTCGCAGCTGCACCCGAACGGCCATGCATTTCTATATGGGACTTATCTGCTTTTCATGGCTGTCTTCTCCAGACCTCCAACCGCTGGTGATATCAGATATATTTACATGTTCAAGAGACGGAAAGACAGTCCTTCTTTTATGTTCCTCGAGCCATACCACAAATGCCAGATCTTGACAGGGGCATGTAGCAAATTCGCCCTGTACAAACAGGAATGGTTCTATGTGCGCTGCCCTTCTGGTTTCGCTAGAAGATGGGTTGAAGGCAGTAAGTCTTTCTGCTAAGTCACTATTCGTATTTAATCGGAGTCATGCTTTTCCTAACTCTTCATCTCATCTTTTCAGGTATTAACCCGCGTCCGGAAGGCCGAGGATATTCTGAGGCTGTTGAAGCCATTAGAGCTCTTCCTGCTGAGGATTGAGACATCCGGACTATCATTTCAAATGAATCACTGTCGGGGTTTGGCTTGCTAGCCCCTGGTCGTCGGATTAGCCTTCCAGAAGGTGTCACCATTCCCAAACCTTCGTCCAGTAAAGGGAAAAAACAGGCCGGATCGTCGTCGCGTCGCACTCTCGATACGCATGGAGAAGGTGAGCGCAGAGAAGATGATGTTCCTAAGACTCAAGGCGAGAACGTGGGTCCCGCTTGGAATCCGACAATCGAGGTTCAAGATATTGAGACGTCATCCTCCCCTTCGAAGGGGAAGAAGAAGTTGAAATATACAGTTCAAAAGGAGAAAATTGGTGGCACTTCAAAAGCTACGCCTATCCCGCCTGAGAAAGAGGCTTCTTCGCAGCATCTGGAAAGCTCCTTGAGGGGTCTATCGAACCTTTCTATTCCCGAAGACATACTTAATTACGGGTTCGATGATCCTGAAGCCCTCAAATTTTCTTCGCCCGCTAGAGGCAATGCGGGAGTTCAACTCCCGGTTCAAGGAGACAACACCCCGATTAGTAAAGATAAACGAACTGGTCCGTCGGGGGGAACACTAGGACACACACGCACATATGCATTCCATCATACACTTCAAGTTTTTCCTCATCTCACGGACTTTTCTTAACTCGTTGTTATCTCCATTCTTTGCAGGTGATATGGGGCGTTCTCACGGACTTGATCGCCTTCAGGGGTCTTCTATATTCCATCACTCTGGACGGGATTCCGGTTCAGGCAGACGCAGGGACCGAGGCGAGTATGAAGATAGGGATAATCGTCCCCGAGAGTCATCTCACCGCAAGAAGGCACATTCTCAATCTTCCCAGTCCCACGATCTTCCTCCCCCAACTGAGCCGGATAGAGAGAAATCCTTACAGAAGGGTTATCAGTCTGATGCTCCTCGAGAACAACATTCCAGTTCATCGAGTACAAGGTAAGTTCGAGAGCAACGTAAAAGAACGGAGTTTTCAAAGCCTCCTCCTCCTACTCCTGCGGTGGACCCAACTGTTGCGGAAAAGATGGTCGATCTTAAGGCCAAGTTTCCAAAAATTTGCTTCGATGGTCTGAAGTTCCTCCCGGCCATTCATCATATTCCCGGGCATGTGAAGCAGAGTGTCATTGCCTGCAATAACGACGTCTATGTTCAACATGACGCGTTTGTGCACTTGGTGGAGAAGGTCTCGGAAGTATCTGTTGAGCGTCAACACGAGATTGACCGTCTGAATCTGGAGGCTGACAGCGATAAGAAAATCATCAAACTCCAAGACGAAGAGCTTGCTTCGTATAAGTCAAAGCTAGAAGCCGCTGAACAAAGCGCAAAAAATACTGCCGAGGCAATTACTCGTTTAGAGGCGGCTCACAAAAAAGAGCTTGACGAAGCAGTCCAGCGCAGCGGTGCCCTCGCCCTAGAAAAAGACTCTATCCAAAAGGAAAGGGACGCACTTGCTACTCAAGTCAAGGAGCTGAAGGAATTACTTTCCAAGGAGAAGGAAGACAAAGTAGCTGCTCAAGAAGAATCGCAGCGATACTGTGATGAGATTGTTGCTACCCGACTCCTGAAGACAAAGCTCGATGACGAACTCGCCGGGGTCGAGAAAATGAAGGACGAGGCACGTGAGGAGGGCAAAAGAATGGCTGTGGAAGAGCTTGATTCTCGCCTCGAGGCGGCCGCAGAAGCCGGCAGGGAAGAGGTCAAAAGTATGTTTGACCCGTTGATCGCCGAGTATGGAGCCCGCGTCCTTATGCACCGCGACTTAACATTTCTGGGCGACGGCTACCTCGAATCCCTGGCTGAGGCGTGGGAAACTCTGATAAGGATCAAGAAGGTCGAGTCGGGCTCCAACGAGGTCGATGAGGATGTCTTGGTGAAGGAGTTCCTAAGGGGGGATGAGCCATCGGACTTATCCGCAGCATTGGCACTTTATAGCAAAGGCTCTTCCCCTCCGAAAGAGAAGAATGACGAAGCTGGCCCGTTTGGGGCTGATGCTACTACTCCTCACATTGCCGCTCCTTACGCTGCTCAATCGACCAGTCGGCCAACACTTGATCCATTCGAGCAGCATGCTAGTTATGATCCCGAAGATCCCGGGCTTGGTGTTCATGTGCTGTCACCTATCCTGGAGGGTGAAACCCCTCGTGCCACTGATAGCCAACCGGACCCTGGTAGGAAATTCTTCTTTCTCTAGAAGTTGAAGAGTTCCCGTCATTTTTCAGCAGTGGCTATTCGTTCTAATGCTCATTCCTTATGTTTTCGTGCAGGTTGCTCTGACGCCGAGCCAACTCCGAGGAGCGATGACGCCAAGGAGGGAGCAAAGAAAACAAGCGACGTTGCTCACGTAGGAGTAACTCCCGGTCCAAACGCTCAAGTGATCGGGGCGCTAGATGATGACAAACTTGATACTTCGTCTCCTGCCGAAGGAAGCGATGAAATTGAAATCACTGGCGCCTCTGAGCATACTTCAGAGATGAGCATGAAGGACCGTCTCGCCGACGAGGAGAAGAAAAAGGTCAAAGTCAAAGTTGAATCTGAAATACTGGAACTCACTGATCCACGTAACAGACCTTTGAAAATTATTCTCCCGGGCAGGTCCAAACCACTAGATGTTCCGTCTCCTACTCCTGACTCTGTTTCTCTAGCAAGCAAAAAGTCCAAGAAAAAGCGTGAGGGAGAGGAGTCGTCGGAAACACCAAAGGAAGACAAGAAGAAGAAGTCGAAGAAATAATCGATGCACTTGTTCAACAAGTTTCCTGCTTAAGTTTTGTAATTGTTTTTATCTTCCACAACTTGTAGTTTGTATAGAGAGGTCTGAATTTTGTAGGAGTGATCATGTATCCCCATTTTGGACTTATTGAATAAAGTTTTAGTTTCTTTTTGTTTGAATGATTCTCTTGTCTTTATTTGGTTTGCTGACTAATTGTAGCCATAACTCAAGTTCTTATGAGTTGCATTATCTCCCGGTCCATTCTTGTGCTGTTCAAACATTTTTGGACATGGCGTACCTCTCGTCCCACATCTTTTGAGTACTTGGACTTCTTGCTGACTCTGTGCCCCGGGGACTTGGAGGCTTGAAATAGTTTATACTCTAGTCCACGCTCCAGGGAATTAGAGTACTTCGCTCCGCACTTCGGGGATTCAGAGTTTTAAAATCGTTTATACTCGAGTCCGCGCTCCGGGGACTTAGAGTATTCTGATCCGCGCTCTGGGGATTCGGAGATTTGGAATCGTTTATACTCTAGTCCGCGCTCTGGGGACTTAGAGTACTCCGATCCGCGCTCTGGGGATTCGGAGATTTGGAATCGTTTATACTCTAGTCCGCGCTCTGGGGACTTAGAGTACTCCAATCCGCGCTCTGGGGATTCGGAGATTTGGAATCGTTTATACTCTAGTCCGCGCTCTGGGGACTTAGAGTACTCCGATCCGCGCTCTGGGGATTCGGATATTTGGAATCGTTTATACTCTAGTCCGCGCTCTGGGGACTTAGAGTACTCCGATCCGCGCTCTGGGGATTCGGAGATTTGGAATCGTTTATACTCTAGTCCGCGCTCTGGGGACTTAGAGTACTCCGATCCGCGCTCTGGGGATTCGGAGTTTTGGAATCGTTTATACTCTAGTCCGCGCTCTGGGGACTTAGAGTATTCCGATCCGCGCTTTGGGGATTCGGAGATTTGGAATCGTTTATACTCTAGTCCGCGCTCTGGGGACTTAGAGTACTCCGATCCATGCTCTGGGGATTCGGAGATTTGGAATCGTTTATACTCTAGTCCGCGCTCTAGGGACTTAGAGTACTCCGATCCACGCTCTGGGGATTCGGAGATTTGGAATCGTTCGTACGAGTCTGTATGTCGTGCAGGATAATGTAATTTATCATCCAATTAAGAGATATAGAAACTTCATAGAAAATATGGCTTCAAGCCTTTATTAATGAAAATCAACTAAATTGCTTGATTACAACTTTAAAAGGAAACTAAGTCATTATTGAATGGAAACATGCAGGAAACAACAGTGCCTACAACAAGAAAAGAAAACATGCTAAATGTAATAGTGCCGCAAATGTTCACTGTTCCATGCTCGGGGGAGTGTCGCGCCATCAACAGTCGCTAGCTTGAATGTTCCTTCTCCAAGCTTCCGTTCAATGGCGTATGGACCTTCCCAGCTGGGATTCATGTGTGATGGTACTGGGAAGACTCGTTTCAGAACGAGATCACCCACATCAAAGATTCTTGGGCAGACTCTGCCATCGTAGTAACACTTGACTCGATGTCTGTGCGCCGCCGCCCTTAATTCAGCTTCTTCTCGCTTTTCTTCGATGCAGTCCAGTGATTCCAGCAAGAGGTTTTGGTTCGTCTTGGGATCATAGTATGTCACTCGGTGCGATGGAACTTCAAGTTCCACGGGTATAACGGCTTCAGAGCCGTATGCCAAGGCGAACGGAGTGTGGCCGGTCGTGGACTTGTGGGTAGTTCTATACGTCCATAATGCTGTCGGGAGTTCATCTACCCACTTCCCTCCAACCTTCTCCAGACGCTTCTTCAATATGGACTTGATTATTTTGTTAACGGCCTCGACTTGTCCGTTAGCTTTTGGGTGTGCAACGGCGGCGAACTTTTTCTCGATGCCGTACTTTAAACAAAACTCTTTGAACTCTCTACTTTCAAATTGCGTTCCGTTGTCTGTAATGATGGTGCGTGGAAGGCCAAAGCGGCATATAATGTTTTGTACAACGAAGTTAATGACCTTCTTAGAGGTGATAGTGGCCAAAGGTTCTGCCTCAGCCCATTTCGTGAAATAGTCGACTGCAACTATTGCGTATTTCGCACCACCTTTGGATAGAGGCAAAGAGCCGATTATGTCGATTCCCCAGATCGCAAATGGCCAGGGACTGATCATTTGTGTGAGTTCCGTTGATGGAGCCCTCGGGATTTTCGCATATCTTTGACACTTGTCGCATTTTCTTGCGTAGTCCGCGGCATCCCGGTTTACGGTGGGCCAGTAATATCCATAGCGGAGGATCTTCTTTGCTAGCGTTTGCCCCCCAGTATGGTCGTCGCATTCCCCTTCGTGAACCTCTCTCAAGACTCGCTTTGTTTCATCATGAGCGATGCATCGTAATAACGGGACTGAGAATCCTTTTCGATACATTGATCCATCCTGCATTATGTATCGCGCGGCCTTTCGAAGGACCTGCCGTCTTTCGCTTCTTTTTCCTGGTAAAGCCCCGGTCGTCAGGTACAGTTTGAATGGGGTTATCCACGATTCCTTCTCGATTTCTGTTCCCAACACGCGATCGACTTTCATTTCGTCTATGCTCGGGGCATGCAAGACTTCGACGGGATACAATCCCATTTGTTGCGCATCGTCGGTACTCGCGAACTTAGCCAATAAGTCGTCTTCTTTGTTCTGTTCGCGCAGGATATGTGAGATGTCATAACGCTCAAGATTTGATAGTAGTTCTTGGACCTGAATGAGGTACAGAGCAAGCTTTCGTCCCTTTGCTTGGTAGTCTCCCCGTACTTGGTAAACCACCAATTGCGAGTCACAAAAGATTTCGACTGATTCGATCCCGAGTTCCCTGATGAGCTTCAAGCCAGCGATCAGTGCTTCATATTCAGCTTCGTTATTTGTAGCCGGGAAATCGAGCTTCAAGGCATAACAGATCGATCGGTTTTCCGGAGTTACAAGAACTACGCCCGCGCCGGAGCAACGGTCGTTTGATGCACCGTCAGTGTATAATTTCCATCGAACTGGGGGAATGATGTCGTGATCGTCCGGTTTGATGGGTATGGTAAACTCAGCGATGAAGTCTGCTAATGCTTGCCCTCGGATGGCTCTCCGTGGTAAGTACGCGATATCGAATTGGCTCAACTCGATGTTCCATCTTAGCAATCTTCCAGAAGTTTCCGGCCGTTGGAGTACCTGCCTCAGGGGTTGATCAGAATAAACACCGATTGAATGTGCTTGAAAGTACGGGCGAAGCTTTCATGATGCAATCACCAAGCAATAAGCCAATTTCTCTATTTTAGGGTAATTCCTCTCGGTCCCTGTTAAACGTTTGCTAACATAATACACCGGCTTTTGGACTCGATCCTCCTCTCGTACCAAAGCCGCACTTATCGCATGTGGGGATACAGCCAAGTATAAGTACAACATCTCATGGTCAACTGGTTTTGATAGCATTGGTGGGCTCTCCAGATGCCTCACCAGATTCCGGAATGCTTCCTCACAGCTAGACGTCCATTCAAAATTTCTCTTTCCTTTCTTTATTATGTCAAAGAACGGGATGCACTTGTCAGTTGCCTTGGATATAAATCGACTCAGCGCAGCTACTTTTCCGTTCAAGCTCTGTACCTGCTTTATAGTCCTGGGCGCTTGTACATCTCGAATAGCTTGGATCTTTTCTGGGTTGGCTTCGATTCCCCTAGCGTTGACGATGAATCCCAAAAACTTCCCTGATGCAATGCCGAAAGAACACTTCAACGGGTTGATCTTCATGCCATAAAACCTGAGTATGTCGAACATTTCAGCCAAGTCTTGAATGTGGTCGTTTGACCATCGTGACTTCACGAGCATGTCATCCACATAGACTTCCATGGTTTTACCCAGCTGGTCCTTGAACATTCGATTCACCAGACGTTGGTAAGTTGCTCCAGCATTCTTCAATCCAAAGGGCATCACTACATAGCAATACAGCCCGACATTTGTAACGAAGCTGGTGTGTTCTTGGTCCGGAATATGCATTGGGATTTGGTTGTATCCTGAGTACGCATCCATGAATGACAGTAACTCGTGTCCTGCGGTGGAATCGACCAACTGATCGATCCTAGGCAACGGGAAACTGTCCTTAGGGCATGCTTTGTTCAAGTCGGAATAATCTACGCAAGTCCTCCATTTCCCATTCGCCTTCTTTACTAGCACGGGGTTGGAGACCCATTCCGGGTAGAGGGCGTCGCGGACGAACCCATTTGCTTTGAGTTTGTCCACCTCCTCTCCAAGAGCGACGGATCTCTCCGGATCCATTCCTCTCCTTTTTTGCTTGACTGGGACGTATTTCGGGTCTATGTTCAACATATGACTCGTGATGGCGGGAGAAATCCCACACATATCAGAATGCGTCCAGGCGAAAACATCAAGGTTCGCCCGGAGGAAGTCGCTAAGGTCTTCGGTCATTGCGGGGCCTAGCTGTGATCCGATCTTCAGTATTCGCGAAGGGTCGTCACAGCTAACTGAAATGTCAATTGTTAATTCAGCCGGTGCCGCCTTCTCTTCCCTGGGTTTCTCATCGTCGTCTCTCGGATCTATATCTCCGTAGATTCGAGAACTATGCCCGAGCCAGGGCTCGGGCACTACTTGTCAATTATCCACATTGAGGATGCGGACGGGATTGTCCGCAACCTTTCCCTTCTCCCTTCGGTGGGCCTCTCGGAGCTCGGCCACATAACAGGAACGACCAGCTGCTTGGTCGCCGTGAACAATGCCTACTCCTTTGTCAGTTGGGAACTTCAAAGTTAAACACCACGGGGCTAACGCTGCCCTAAACTCCGCCAGGGCCGGCCGGCCCAAGAAAACGTTATACGGAGAGTCCACATCCAAAACTACAAAAGGTAGAATTCGCACTCTCCGACGCTCGCCTTGTCCCAGTTCAACTGGTAACTCGACATATCCCACTGCATCAGTTGCAGCGCCGTTAAAGCCGTGGATACGAGCTTTGGATGGTTTCAAGTCTTTTGTTTCTAGCTTCATTTGATCGTAGGCCTTCTTGAAGATGATGTTGACTGAACTTCCAGAATCAATCAGAATTCTTTTTACGTATGCTGGTCCGATCGTTGCAGATATGACCATGGGGTCGATGGTCAGAGCCTCTACCTGATCAGCGTCTCTGCTTTTGAACACAATATCATCTGTCATTACGCGCTGCTGCTTAGCAGGGGCTCCGTCCTCCATGTTCGAACAACACTCAAAATCTGCATGCTTCAAGGAACTTGCATATCGCTCCATCTCCTGCCAATTCTTATCCGCGGGGTGAGGCCCGCCGATAATTGTATTTATGACCAGTCTACCAACGGTCCAGGCAGGCTCCTCGGGATGACGTGGAGCTGGTGCACGACCTGGGTTGGACGTTCCCTGTCCTCCTTCTTGTGGATCCTTCACAAATTCTTGCAATTTCTTCTGCCTGATCAACTTCTCGATAGCGTCGTGCAAGTGTCTACATTCTTCCGTATTGTGTCCATAAGTCTCATGGAAGCGACAATATTTCCCGGTCCGCTTCTGTTCTTTAGTTGATTCTTTTGGACGTGGTTTTCTGTACTGAAAAGTATTGCAGGTGGATAGGTAAATGTTTTCAAGTGGGGCGTTTAGCGGAGTGTACTCGCTGTAGCTTGGAATTCTCGACTTCCACTTTCCTGCTTCTTTTCTTTTCCCTTGACTCCTTCCTCCGGACTCCTTGGGTTGCCCAGGTTTGTTCTGGACATTGACTTGGACCTTTCCCGAGCTGTCTCCCGATTGATTCACAGCGATGTTGCTCTTTATTGACTCTTGGACAGGCCCTGGCGCCTTATCCCGTCGTACCCACCTAGCTTCCTCTCTTCTTATGAACTGGTGTGCCTTAGAGTAGAAACGCTCTAGCGTAGCTGGAGGTTTTCCTGCCAGCCAGTCTCCAAACTCAGAGTCTGGATCCACACCTCTCATTACAGCCATCAGAATTGCATGGTCATTGGGATTACTGACTTCAGTTGCTGCCACGTGGAATCTTTGCAAATATTCCTTCAACGATTCCCCAGGATTTTGGATTACACTTGACAGAGACATCACGTCCTTTGGGCGCGTAGTGTGTATCCTGAACTGCTCAATAAACTTCTTTGCCAACTCCTCGAAATTTGATACGGATCGCGGAGGAAGTCGGGTGAACCACATAGTAGCGATCCCAGATAGAGTAATCGGAAAGCACCTACACTTGGTGGCATCATTCGCTCTGGCTGAATTCCTCATCCATTCGTACCTCATGACATGTTGTCTAGGGTCATTCTTTCCTTCATATGCAGGAATAGTAGGCATACTAAACTTCCTGGGGTACGCCGCTTGCAACACAACATCCGTGAACGGAGTATGACTTCTTGACACTCCCCAGTCATCATTTGATAAGCCCTGATTCTCTTTCATCAGTTGCCTGATCATGGCTGTCAGATCGGGTGTCTGTATGGAAGGCGGAAGGTTGGAGTCTGTTCTACGCGCATGTCCATGCTGATGCCTCCTCTCTTGGCGATCTTCCAATCGTGCATCTTGAGGTTCGACATCGTTAGCATTTTGATGATCTGGGCCTCTATCTTCCATCTGTATCCCGGTCCTGAAGCTTCCAACTCTTGCTTGGTCGCGGTCTCCAGCTGTTCGAACAGCAGCATCTGCTCGCGCAGCATCAGTCTTACGGCGTCTGCGCCTGGGAGGTTCATCAGAGGAAGTAGAGCTGTCAGATGAGGAGTAAGCAGCGGGATTGCCCCCAGCATTCTGTTGTTGCTGTTGAGTAAGTTGTGCCATCAGGTTGGCATTGGCTTGCATTTGCTCTCCTAGTTGTCTCCTACTTTCCCTGAGCTCTCTCATCAAGTCGTTGAACTCTATTCTGGTGACAACTGGAGTTTGGTCCTGAGTGGCAACTCCTGTATTTGGAATTGATGGTTGATTGCTAGGCCCTGCTTGTTGCACGCTAGCAGTCTCGTGGGCATCCGCATTGTGAGAAGCTGACCTGGTACGTGGTCTTGCCATTGTAGAGTTATTGGTATGAACTCTGAGTAGAATCAACGGATGTCCTATCAGTGAGTTGGATCTTCTTTGGGGGATTTGTTCAATCCAGTAGCTTCAAAGCAGATCCTTGAGGTCTGAGAATTCAATTCTCAGTGAAAGCACCAAAGGAAGGCAAGATTGTGTAGAGATATAAGTAATGAAAGTAAATTAAACAGAGAAGACAATGCTAATTTAAATGCAGAAAGTAAGAACACCAAATTTATAGTGGTTTAGCGTAATTGCCTACGTCCACTTTGAGGTTAAACTTTATTGATCTTCTTTATAGTTGATTACAAATACAATTCGTGAATCAAATGCCTGAATGAAGTTGTTTAAGTAGAGAAGATGAGTCTTGAAAATGGCAGAGTCTCCCCAGTATTCTCTCTCCAAAAAAGGATCCATTTCACTGTGACCCTGCCCCTCTATTTATAGGAAAATATGGGCTGGACTTCCCAAGTGGGCTGGATAGCCGAACGCTCAAGCCCCAGTGCAGTGGTCGCTGTATGCCGAACCAGGTGTGCCGAACGCCGCTACGCCGAACCATTCCTTCTATGCCGAACGGTGTGTTGGTGTCGTGGGAAGTGTAGGATGGTTGTCTATTGAGGCCGAACGTGCCTCCATCTCAAGCTCTTGAACGAACGGTGCATACAGGCCGAACGACACCGTTATCTTGAGTAGTTGGGCATACGGAATGTCTTCTGGATGTCGAGTACTACGCCGAACACCATGGGATGCCGAGTACTCCTGTTGCCGAGTACTACGCCGAGTACCTTGGGATGCCGAGTACTCCTGTTGCCTAGTACTACGCCGAGTACCTTGGGATGCCGAGTACTCCTGTTGCCGAGTACTACGCCGAGTACCTTGGGATGCCGAGTACTCCTGTTGCCGAGTACTACGCCGTGTACCTTGGGATGCCGAGTACTCCTGTTGCCGAGTACTACGCCGAGTACCTTGGGATGCCGAGTACTCCTGTTGCCTAGTACTACGCCGAGTACCTTGGGATGCCGAGTACTCCTGTTGCCGAGTACTACGCCGAGTACCTTGGGATGCCGAGTACTCCTGTTGCCGAGTACTACGCCGTGTACCTTGGGATGCCGAGCGCTCTTGATGCCGAGTTCTAATGATGCCGAACGCTAGCGCTGAGCATTGGTTGTCGCCGAGTGCCAGTTGACGCCGAACATTGCTGGATGCCGGACACTATGGATGCTGTGTACTTCGCCGAATACTCCTAGATGCCAAGTGCGTCGCCGAACACTGCTGGATGCCGGTCAGTCTGAGATGCCGAGCACTAGTTGCCTGGTCAAATCTCCAGGAAACAGATTTCAAAACAATTTCCATTTTAATTGAATTAACTCGTTAAATCTTTAAGTCAAGATTTAACTTATAGCTTTCAAAACTCATTTCCAAAGATTCATTCATAGCCTTTCAAAACAATTTTATTTCAAGTTGGATTAACTCGTTCGGTCTTTGAATCAAAGACTCATTTCATAGTTTTCAAAACATTTCAATTCTATTTCTAACTTGAAACCTTTCAACACAATTTAGAAATCCTTTCTTAAAATGAAAGATATTATTATTTGAAAGCAAGTAGTTTTCGTTTCGGAAAAATCCAATTATATTTACACGAGTTAAAACCCTTGAATTAAATTCAAATTCCCAAATCAAAACCTTTAAAATGGTTTAACCCATATATAACTTGTACAGCATCTTTAATCCCTAGTTTCAAATCATAGGATTCAATTTCAAACTTGAATTCAAATTTAAATCAAATTATTTAAATTTCAAAACTTAATCAAGTTATTCGAAAATAAGTTTTATCTTTGAAATTCCATTTCAAAAGCTTTTCACGTTAAACCCAAATTTCCAATTTCAAAATCAGTTGAAATTAAAACTTCAATTTCAAAAACATCAAATTTAAATTATCTGTGACTTAACCGATTTCCACGTGAAATCCATATTTGTGTGTGTAAAGGTGTAGTCCAGGGGTTTCACACAGTAGTGCAATATCATTCAATCATCACAAATCAGAATACAGATATAGTTGATAAGCGGTATTAACTATCACGCTTATCGTTCATTCACAGATCACAGATATATATCACAGATAAGTAAATTACAGATCACAACATAAATCAGGATGTATCACTAAGCATCACAAATCAGGGATATCAAACAATTCAATCGTACAATAGAATCCAAACATCCATAAGTGAGATCAGTTAATTGTCTAATTAATTCAAATCAGATAAATTACTTAGGAATTACTAATCCTGGTTAATTAACATTAATAAATTACAAATTATTTTGATTAATTATTCTTTAATCGTTTATTAATTAACCATAAATAATAAATTAATTGACCTTATAATTCATCAACCTTTAATTTTTAAATAATTAACCTTTAATTTTTAAATAATTAACCTTTAATTATTTAATTCATCATTTAATTTATTATCTTTAATTAATTAATTGATCCTTAATAAATTTATTATCATTAAATTAATCATTCTTAATTAGTTATGATAAATGACTACGCTTCATCTTAAATCAATGTTAATTACTTGCTTAATCCACTTTTAATCATAAATTAATTACTTTTAATTAAGTAATTATCTTTAAATAATTCATTAACTTTTAAATCAATATTTAATTAACCTTTTATTTTGTAATTAATTTACCTTAATTGATTCCTTAATAAATCCCATTTATTACTAACTAATTAATTATCCTTAATTAATTATATTAACTAAATTAACCTTAATTAATTACCTTAAGTAGTTAGAAATTAATCCACTTTTAATTATTAATTAACTATTCCATAATTAATTATAAAAAAAATTGATTAACCTTAAGTTGATTAAAAAATTAATTAACTCTTAATCATCCTTATTTATGCCATCAACTAATAAATCTTTATGTAACATTACTTTTGAAAGCTAAAACATTTTAAATTTTAAAGCTTAGTTAATTCAATTTGAGAACATGAATTAGTTTAAATTACATTGCTTTTATAACCTGTTTATTCAATTTGAACTTTTAAAACTTTGTCTTCAATAAATTATTTGAAGCCTGCTATATTATTAAGCCCAGAAACTCGAGCAAACCTGAACAATCCCCTAGAACACGCCCGAGACAAACTCGAATTTCCCTGAGTAAACATTTTCTTCCCAAAGCTTGACATCGACAGGCACGGAAATGAAATCATGCACGTGCACGAGAGCTTTGGCGAACTCCAGTCGTCGCCGAGACCAGGTACACATCGACGATGACCTTGCCGACCAACCTGACCACCCAGAAGCGTGAACCCACGTCGCATCCGAGATCGAGCTATACGACCCAGACTTCATCTAAACAACCACCAGAAAATTGTCTCGTCCTCCAACCTCTGGCCATCAGAGGCCACCAAAATTCGACCGAAGCTTCGTCTTGATCACGTGCCGATATTCCCACCACACCGATCACCTCAAACACCACGATGACGCCGCGATTTTCTCGAGAACGCGAGCACCTCAAACGTGACCACAAACCCTAAATCACCTATCCCCGATCACCACATTGCTTTAGAATTTCTACGAATAATTTTCCCACCACCGGCAACCTATCAGCCACCTTCGACCACGACTTCGCCGCCACCTACCATGCCGATCGCCAGGAAATGGTTGAATTCCAATTTCCGTTCAACTAACATTCTCTCCCAATTTAAAAATCTAAAAATCATGAAATGATATTCGAAATTCATGATTTCAAAACGCGAATCAATACATATATTTGAAACTTGAAATTTAATCGCTTGAATTTTACTTTATATTGATCATTACTATGAATTCCTTAATCCCCAATGAACTGTCTGTTAATTTTGCTTATTTACATTTTTATAAATAAGGTTATACTTATATAAACATCATTTATTTAGCAACCCAAACTCAGTATGTTTTATGTTGAGATGATTTTAAATTTTCAGGCAGGGTTTTGAAATGGTTTACTCTGTTAAACAGAGAGTTTGAAAGAACAGAAGAAAATAACATTCCAGGCAAAGAAAAACACAAGCACAACAATTCATTCACATGCAAAGCTTTTAACATCATTCAGGCATTCACCAAATCAACAAATAATTGAAAGAATCAAAGGTTTACTCACTAGTGAAAACAAAGAAGTCTGAAAAAAAAACAAAGTTGCTCACCTTGTTTCCAGAGAAATGAACAGAGCCTTCCACTTTGAACAGGCTTGAGAAAATTTTGCAAACTGGAATCTCTGGTTGGTAGTTGTTTGAATTATTGTTGTTTGCAGTTGAATTTTTGTTTAAGATTTAAATGATAATTCCCTCAAGTTTTCTCAGCTTTTAAGGAACGAACTAGAAATAAGAAGATGATACATATATGAAACTAAAAGTGAGTTTACAGGTTGATATAATTTGTTATGTACTAGAAATATTTTTGTAAAGATTTGGCCAGAGATTTTTCTTCGTGTGTGCAGGCTGGTATGTTGTATATTGTGGCTGAAGTGATATTGTGGTGTACAAGCATTTATTATCTTGTACAATATAAAAAAATTTATTTATAAAACTTCCTTTCGGTTGTACAATATGAAGACATTGTTTTGTTTAAGTGTACATAGATATTTATAGTTGAATATATTTATTGCTATCTTCCTTTGCAAGCTTCATGCTTATATTTTTTTCCTTTTGCAGGCTATATTTTATTTCTTCATTTGGCAAGGGTACATGACTATATGTTTTGTTTGCTTTGACTATGCTTTGATTTCGGCTTTAGATACTAGTGGCTTGCATTTATTAACTTGTCTTTATTTCTTTCTTACTTGTTTACTTGTTTGCATACTTGTATTCTTTGTACTTATATTTTCATTTTCAAGTTCATATATATTCCTTTTGTCTTGTATTATTTCTTTATAATATAAATAAACTTCTATTTTTACTTTATTTTTCTTTTATTATTTTTGTTTGTTTTATTACTTGGTATTATTTTGTATTGATTTACTAAGATATATATTTACTTTATATTGAATAAAACTATATAATTTATTTATTTCGTAATACAGAGGAATTTCTAGAGTTCTAATTTGTTGTTTAAATTTTAACTAATTTATTTCTAGCTTAAATATTTATTTTATTTTGTTGTTGGATTTTATTTAAGTGTTACTTTTATTTTTATAGTTCATCTCTTATTTATTTATTTATTTCTATTTATAACTCAATTATTTATTTTACTTTAATATTTATTGTCTTATATTTAATTTATAAATTCAAATTATTATTAACCATCCATTCTAATATTTTAAATCTTTTGTTTATCTGGTATCCAAAGTGTATATATATATATTTATTTATTTTTAAAACCATTTATTTTAAGATTTTATTTCAAATCCAATATATACATATATAATTAAATTCAAATTTACTCATATATATCCATATACATATATATTCACATATACACAAATTTTCAAATCCATATGACTTAATATATTTTCTATTTGAATCGGGGAAACTCGCTTCCATTTAAAATTAATTTTACAAATTTTTATTCAAAAATTCATTTAATTATCAATTTAAATAAATTAAAATCTAGGGTCGTTACACAATTCAAAGCAATTACAATAGAAGTAAGATCGAGGCGGAGCTGGTTAGGCTGAAAACTTAGCCAAAACTTGGCTAAGTGGTTCGGTACCAACCACATTTTGTTCCGTACGATTAAGGGTTTTAGCTACATTACTCGATGATTGGGTGCATTGAGGCGAAGGCATGGAACTTTAAAGGAAAGAGGATGCCAAAGGTAAGAAGTAGGTTTGATTCGGCACCGAACAAAATTAATTATTCCATACCGACACAACATGTTCAGGCTTGTTTCCGCACCAAACCAAGTTAAGGGTTCGACACTGAACTGATTTATTGGCTCGGCATCGAACCGAGCTAGTGCTCTGGTACTATACCAATACGTGTTGGAATTCTATGCAAGGAGGCTTTGGGAACACCATGAGGAGGACTCAGGGTGGACTTTGGGCAATGCTTATGGAACATCGGGAGCAATCTAAGAGGGAAAATGTCTAAGTACAATGGGGTCTACCGGCCCAAGGTGGTTCAATACCGACTCAAACAAGCATAATGGGGTCTACCGAACAAAGGTCATCTTGCCTAAGCATATAAGTTAGGACCAAATCTTGACCTAATAAGTATGATCCCATATGGTTGCGTTCTTCTTAAACTCTCTAAACATCTGTTATACTGCCTTTTGACCAAGCAGTATATCATAAAAGTTGGCTAAATGGCTTCTGTGATCATCAAGGCAGGAAGCCTGGAGAGACGATTATCAGACTTGGAAATCAATTATATTAGGAACTATGGGCAATAGTTGGGCGGATTCGGAATGGGTCCTCATCATGGTGCAATCAATATGAAGTGACAAGGAAGGCCCCATGAGGCCACATTCCAAATTTCAAGTCAATCGAAGTTCATATGCTCAAGTTACGGATGAAGGAAGAATTTATATGGATCGATCTAGAACGATCCATAAAACAGTTCAAGTCAACAGAGAACGCTCAATATCTCGTGATCCACAAGGCCAATTCATTTGAAACTTCCAGGACATCAACAAAATAAAGATTGAGGCTTACAAAAATGATCGTGAGTCCTAAAGTTTCATTTAGGATTTAGCTGATCATTATTGGCCGATCGTTTTGGCCAAGTCCTAAAAACGATGTGTATCTTCCAGTGCATAATCCAATTTCAACCAAGATCGATCCATATCTCTTAAGCTACAAGTCAAAATGATTCCATATTTTAGAAACAGTATCAAGAGACGTGTGGGAACCCCCAAAATCGATCGCGAGTCCTAAAGTTGAATTAAGGATTTAGTCGATCGTTATTGGCCGATCATTTTGGCCAAGTCCTAAAAATGGTCGGTATCTTCCAACGCATAATCAAATTTCAATCAAGATCGATCCAAATCTCCTAATTTAAAAGTCATAATGATTCCATATTTCACAAGCAGTATTAAGAAACATACGGGACCCTCCAAAAACGATCGCACTAAAATTGAAGACAAGAAAAAGGATCGGTGAAATTTAGGCCAATTGTTCTTTATGGTCGAGTTAGGTACGCTGATCGTTATAGTGGGCCCCTATGGACCTAGAGAGCCTTCTGATGAAATCTTAGTGAAATATCTCATCGTCTCTTTTTATAAATACGGGCCCTATGGTTCACTTTAGGGGATTTTGGACGCTTCTGGTTACCTATTCCTTATTGTAATCAAGTTTATCCTATTCCTTGCTGTTGTAATTAGCTTATTAGTTAATTAATAAAGGTAAACTTCAAAGTGGACGTAGACATATAATGTCGAACCATTATAAATCTCTATGTTCTTGATTATTTTTATTTGCTATTAGTTTATTCTGCTCCTCGGTTTAAATTTTACTTCTTCATTTACTTCTTTACATAAATCTATTCTTAGGTGTTTGTAACCAATTTGGTTGCAAACATTTTGGTGCTTTCACTGAGAGTGACTTGGATCCACGGATTTGGAAGCTAGGATCTTGGATTTGGAAGCTTGGATACGTGGATCTAGGAAGCAATGGCTAGGCAATCAACAAGGAGACCGTTAGTGGATAGGAGCCATCATGGAGGGAGTCAGAAGTCTTCTGGAGCTGGACCAAATCAGACATCTATCTACATCATCGAAAATGAAATGGGAACAATGATGGATGTTATGCAGGAGAGGATGCTAAAGAGACTGGAGGAGATGATATAGAATCTACTTTGACAGATTGGAAAAGCTGGAGTTCAAAACCAAGGAAATGGAGTAGCAGGAAACACTATAAATGCGGATCACGGAGCTAGAGCAGCAAGAGCTGAGGAAAACCAGAATCGAGACCAAGGAAATGAAGCTAACAGCATGCAGGATGGAGTGGAACAGCCGAGAGCGTCCCTTGACCAACTAGAACGATCGGAGCTGATCGTTCCAAAACAATCGGTGCCGGTCTATCCATATTTGGGGGCTTGCCACTTGGTCACATTGGATCGATCCCCCGTAGGATACCGAGCGGTGCTGTGCAATTTGGCACAGATCAGAATGCGTATGCTCGTCCAGAAGATCAAATTTCAATATTCCCCCATGGACTCTAAGGGCGGGTTGGAGATAATGATCAAAGACTACCACTGGATGACAACGACAGGTTGGCGGAAATGATCAGACCAGCTATGAGAGGAGGATTGGTAAATAGGGATCTGAAGATGTAAATAGGAGTCCCTTCGCACCTAATATCAGGAAAGCTAGGAATCTACCAGTTTAAACTACCAACTCTTGAGACATATGATGGAAAAATGGATCCCGCTATTCATCTGACGAGATACATGAGACACATGGAAGTACTGGGGGCATCAAAGGAAGTCATGGCATGGTGCTTCCCCTTGTACTTAACGAATATGACTGCACTATAGTTCAGATAGTTAGAAAAGCGGCTGTATTAGCACATGGACAGAATTGATCGAAAGGTTTATGAGGCAATTTGGGGTCCACATCACGAGCCCCAAGAGTGTGATGATTTTAACATCGATGAAGCAGTGGAAAGGAGAATCACTCAGATTTTCTTAACCAGGTTTAATGCAGCTGTAGCTTTGGTGGATCGACCGGATCCGTCGATCGTTTTTATGGTAGTAGTGTCAGGGATTGTGGGTAACTTGGATTTTAACATATCGTTGGAATGAGATCCACCACTGGACCTCGGGGAATTTTACCATGAAGCAGAAAGGTTTTTGAGACAGGAAGATGCGAAAGCTGATAGAGAGGGAAGAGAGGAAGTGAAATTTTATGCGGTTAAAGGTGGACGTCCGCCCGGGGAAGGTTCAAACAAGGAAAAAGGAAAATGGAAAGCAGAGGATGGCTCTGATGGATCGAACCAACCAATCGAGATTCACCTCTTACGTGAAATTGACTGAGACATTGGAACAAATATATCTGGATACTAGGGGCAGATCTCCTATCGAAGGATAATGAGGAGGGAGCTTACAAACAATAAAAAGAAATCAGAAAAGTGTTGTATGTTCTATGAGCTGGACGGGTATAGTACCAACGACTGCAGGCACTTAACGAATGAGATTGAGGAACATGTTCGGAATGGCAGGCTGTTACAATATGTAAGAACTCGGGCAGCGGCAGTGGAACAGGGGCAATCACCATCCGCATCAAATGGGAACTGCCTTGGATCAAGGTGTCAACTTGTCATCAATTTATCGAAATGGCAAAGAATAAGTAATAAACTCCACAATAAAATGGTTAAGTCATTTACACATGCACGGGATCGAGAACGGTCCCTAGGCATGCTCCGAGACGACAATGAATCGTCACACCCGAAGAGGAATGCACTATAGTGTTTAGTTTTTGTTTTTGTTTCTCTTTTAGTACTTGGAATTAATTTTATTAGTTGAATATTTTGAATATAAAACTCACTCGAACGTGAAATATGACATTAATAATTTTGAGTTCCATTCGAACGATCACATTTCCCCTTAAACAGCACTCGATCTCGAATGATTACATTTCGCCTCGAACAGGCACTCGATCTCGAACGATCACATTATACTCGAACAGGCACTCGATCTCGAACGATCACATTTCGCCTCGAACGGCACTCGATCTCGAACAGTCACATTACGCCTCGAATGGGAACTCGATTTCGAACGATTACATTACGCCACAAATAGGCACTGGATCTCAAACGATCGCATTTTGCCTCGAACAGGCACTCAATCCCATGTGATCATCATCAGCCTGGGACGGCTATGAATTTGATTAATGGTCTCCAATGGCCGTTACTAACAATCAAGCAAGATCACAAATTTGTTCACAGGTCATCATCGGGTTTCGAATATTGGACTTAAGGCAATTCAAAACACGTCTTCCTACCATAACGCATGTTTTGTGGGGAAAATGTTATATTTCCTTTTGACCAGGAAGTATATCATAAAAATTGGCTAAATGGCTTCTGTTATCATCAAGGCGGGAAGCCTGGAGAGACGGTTATTAGGCTTGGAAATCGATTATATTAGGAACTATGGGCAATAGTTAGGCGAATTCGGACTGGGTCCCAATCAAGGTGCAATCAATATGAAGTGACAAGGAAGGCCCCGTGAGGCCACATTTCGGAGTTCATATGCTCGAGTTATGGACGAAGGAAGAATTTATATGGATCGGTCGGGAACGATCCATAAAACAGTTCAAGTCATGGAACGCTTAATATCTTAAGATCCACAAGGCCAATTCATTTTAAACTTCCAGGACTTCAACAAAATGAAGATTGAGGCTTACAAAAATGATCATGAGTCCTAAAGTTGCATTAAGGATTTAGCTGATCGTTTTGGCCAAATCCTAGAAACAATCGGTATCATCTAGTGCATACTCCATTTTTAACAACATCGATCCATATCTCCTAAGTTACAAGTTAGAATGATTCCATATTTCAGAAGCAGTATCAAGAGACATGTGGAACCCCTAAAAAAACGACGTGATTCCTAAAGTTGCATTTAGGATTTAACTAATTGTTATTGGCCGATCGTTTTGGCCAAGTCCTAAAAACGATCGGTATCTTCCAGTTCATAATCTAATTTCAACTAAGAAAGATCCATACCTCCTAAGTTACAAATCAGAATGATTCCATATTTCAAAAGCAAAATCAAGCGACATATATGACACCCCAAAAACGATCGCACTAAAATTGGAGAAAAGAAAAAGGATCGGTGAAACTTAGGCCGATCGTTCCTGATGGTCGAGTTAGGTACATCGATCGTTATGGTGGACCTATATGGACCTAGAGAGCCTACTGCTGAAATCTTAGCGAGATATCTCATCATCTCTCCTTATAAATACAGGCCTTATGGTTCACTTTGAAGGATTTTGAACGCTGTTGGATACCTATTCCTTATTGTAATCAGGTTTATCCTATTCGTTGCTGTTGTAACTGATAATTAGTTGATTAATAAAGATAAACATCAAAGTGGACGTAGGCATACAATGTCGAACCACTATAAATATCTATGTTCTTGATTATCATTTTTTATTTGCTATTAGTTTATTCTGCTGCTCAGTTTCGATTTTACTTTCTTCATTTACTTCTCTACATAAATCTATCCTTGGGTGTTTGTGACCAATTTGGTTGCAAACAGCATCTCGATCCTTGTTGCATTAGTAATCCTAAAAGACTCATCTAATAAATCATTATTAGATTCTACCAGTTAATTAATCCTTTCTTTATATGCTTGAGAGATTAAGGGAAAAGTCCATTCTTTAGCAAAAAAATTGATGAGAACTAAGGGAGTTACAGAGGGACCACATGGTAATAAATTTTCAATACAAACACTTAGCAAGAAGCATGCAGATAAAAGGAAATAAGCCAAACAACAATAATGGATGAAATTAAATCAAAATCCCCAAAAAATAGTAAAGGTGAAAGAGTAAAAGAAGTAATAGAATTTACTTACAAACAATAATAGAATAGCAGTGGAATAAAAAAGCAAGAGCGATAGTGAAGAAGATGATCAACTATCAAGAAGGTTTTTTAAGATGAGTTAAATGAAGATAAGAACAAAATGGATATATGTTGCAAGGAAGATCCCATCCAAAAGATCTAAATGGCATAAAAAATATGAATATTAGGAACACATCCCTAAAACCAAACTTAATTCAAAGCCGGTCCTTGTCAAAAAAACATACTTTCTACGTCCCTGTTTTTGTTTTACGCCTATTTTTCCCCTAAATTACCCCTGCACTTCAAAGTCAAGCCGTGGTTCTTCTTCTTCTTCTTCAGTTTCTTCTGATCAAATTGAAAGCCGAGCTGAGTTTTCTTCAAACAAGTATTTAATTCTCGATTTCAATGAAAAATGCAACTATTTGAAGACGAATCAATCTTGTTTACAAAAATATGAATTGTTTTTTATTTTTTATGGATTGTTGGTGTTGTTTTGATGTTTAAATTCATTAATTATAATGAGAAATGGTTGTGGTTTGATATTTGAAGTTATGTGCATAAATACTGCAAATGTTACCTAGAATAACATTCATACAGTTCTTTCCTGCAAATATTTTTATTAGTTGCTAGAAAATCAGCAATTTTTAAGATTATTTGCAGACATTGGTGCAAATTTTCATAATAATTGCAAAAAAGTCAGCAAATATTGGGAATATTTGCATATAAATATGCGTTTTTAGGAATTTTCCTATGCAATTATTCACTTAAAATTTAGCATATATTCATAATATATACTTGTTGAAAAATCAGCAATAATTCCCTTAAAATCATTTGTATTCATCTTTGTATGCAATTATTCAAAATAATTGCAGAGATGTATGCAATTATTATGTATAATTGCATGTACGTCTCCAATTTTTCTGAATAATTTGCATGTATATCTTAAAAATTTGCAATTATTCTCAATAATTACAGAAGTTGGTGCAAATATTGTGAATAACAATAGAAAATAACTGCTAAAAAATATGCAATTTTTAAAAATATTTGCAGACATTGGTGCAAATATTCAGAATAATTGCAGAAAAGTCAGCAAATATTGGAAATTTTTGCATTAAATATGCATTTCTGTAAGAATTTTTCTCAATTTCAATATATTACATTAGAAAGACGAATTTTATCTTCAAAGAATACATGCATAAAAACTGCATTTACCGAGAATACTTGCAAATATGTGCATTAGAAACTGGAATTAGTGAAAATACATGCATAAAATATGTAAATATTCAAATATTTGCAATATATCTGCATGTATTCTCTGTATTTGTAGAAAAATATGCAAAACTTGCATAAAAAACTTAAAATAGTGTCAATTTTTGCATTAAAAAATCTAATGCAAATATTATGAATATTTTTACTTTTTTCTGCAAATATTATAGATAATTGCAGTTATGGCTGCAATTATTCTTAATAATTGCAGAAAAATCTGTAAAATTTGAGAATATTTGTTTATAATACTGCAAATATATTTAGTATTTTTGCAAAAAAATATAATAATATATGTTGAAGCTGCAAGAGTTTTTTAGCAAGTATTCATTATTTTTACTTTCATATGCCATTATTATGAATACTTGCGGATATAGCTGCAATTATTCTGAATAAATGCAGAAAAATCAGCAAATATTGTTAATTTTTGCTTACAATATTGCAAATATGTATAATTTTTGTAGTAAAACATGTAATAATATATGTTAGAGATGTAAGAGAGTTTTATCAAGTAATCAAATTTTTTACTGCAAATTTTCTATGTATTTGCAACTAAAATTGCAAATATTAAGAATATTTGCAGAAAAAATTGCAAATATTAATAACTGCAAATATTCTTAAATTGTTGTTGATATATTATAATTTTTTAATTTTGTGAAGCATGAATTCGTTTTCATACAAATTATTGTTTTCTTTTGCTATTTAAATTTTAATGTTTGATTTTGATGTTCTAATTGATTATACTTTCCATTATTTGATTTCGGATTCTTCTTGATTAATTAAAATGAGTATTTGGTTTCGTTTACCTTCTAAATCAATTTTCTAGTCACCTCGATTTCAGTTTATTCACTAGATTATGATTCGATTTTGTTTACTGATTCCATTTTCACAGGAACGATGAAGTGTAGAGAAAAATTACAACGAAAGGGTACTTTTGTCTTTTAGGTAGTCCAATTTTAAAAACAGGGACCAGAAACTTATCTAAAAAATGGAGGGATGTTTTGTGTATTTGCAAACTATATAAGGGATGTATCCAAACGCTCCCTAAGAAAATATGAGCCATTGGATGCAAATAATGACAAAAGGACTTAATGAAAAATGAAGCGGATTTCTCAGAATATAAAACGATTCGACTGACAACGGTCATAAAAAGTGACGAATTATGTTATAACAAGTGTAAGGAGCGTTAAATGCAAAAACAGATGATTAGACTAGTAAAGAAACTTAGTGTGTGATAAGTCTACCCTAATACAGATTAGCGCAAACTTGAAGTCAAATGTTAGACCCATTTTTCCCAACAAAAAATATCTAGTGCATGTTCGGGTATACAAAGTCAAAAGGTTGTGCAGCATAGTAGGGGGATAGGACAAGCTGCTACATTAAATAGGAATTGCATAAGTCCTAGAATGTATCATAATAGAATGTATCATACAAAGCCCAGTAGAATTTCCACTAGAAACTGAAGGACCAAAAGCTTCACATAGGAACTAGCATATTCCTAACCTCAAAAGTCAATGCAATTCATTTTCTAGGGTGTACCATCCTGACTAAAACATTGCTATGCCAAGTACTTCTTAGCCATATATTATCATGAACTATACAAAAAATACATCAAGATACTGCGCGTCTGAAGATATGGAGCTCAAGTTGCTCATGCTGCATTAGTCTTAGCTAGGCAACCATATCTTACAACACCATTCCTAAACCCATTATTTCAAAATTGAAATATTCCCGCCTTAATCCCACCTAAAATCAAATTTTCCCACTCAAAGCAATTCTCTTTCCTAAACCATGTCAGCAATCCATGATAACAACTAAATCAAATGGTTGAAGGACATGTGGTAAGATCTGATGGATGGGGAATGGTGTAAGGAAAACCACATCAATAATCCACGTTATGTCCTTTCTACTATAAAAGGAAAGCACTGTAGCATGAAAAATGAGACATTATCTTTTAGATTTAGAAAACTTTATGCCATCATTGTGATGACCCGAGGCAGTGGCGATCGGTAGGCTTTGCAACCATCCCAGACCCACCGTGGCACACAATGATACCTCAAATTTTCTTTTACGACCAGCCTCTCGACTCGCAACCAACCCAAGGCCTTATACTGCCTCAAAGGGACATGTAGGGGTAAGAGTCTCCTGATTGCCACCAAACACGAAGCGAGAACCCCCTATCATGCTGTAATATAGCAGATCCGATCCCCATCCTTCACACCTCCTTCGGCAACAACCACGGCCTTCAACTTGCCGCCGTTCGTCGGAATTCGCCGAAAAACCCAAATCTGATCATCTCGAGATAACTCGACAATTCCAAACCTAAAAATCTTGAAACCACTATAAAAAATCATTGTTTTCTAACACGAATCAATTCATGAAATCCAAACATGAAATCATGAACATTAAAGATTAATTATTAATAATTAATTAAGAAGTGATTAAAGGATCATTAATTAATGTAATTAATGGTATAATTAAAGGTTGATTAATTAAGATTAATTAATCAATGATAAGTGATTATAAAGTAATTAATTAATTATAATTAATTAAGGATTTATGTAATTAATTATAGTTAATTAATTATTGAAGTAATTTAAGGTTAATTACTGTAATGGTTAAGGATAATTAATTTGTACAATTAATTAAGGATTAATTACTTAAAGTAATTAAAGGATAATTAATCAAGGATGATTAATTAAGATGGATACTTAGAGTATGATTAATTAATTGGTTTAATTAATGATTAAGTAAGCAAGATTTATGTGATGAAAGAAATCAATTTAATTTAAATTAATTAGAGATGAAGTAATTATTTTAATTCATTTTAAATTAATTAAAGATGGTGTGATTAATATATCTTTGCTTATGTATGGTTGGATGACATTGATTGCCTTAAATGGTTTGATATCTTTGATATGAGATATGTATTGATCTGTGATATGGAGATGCTTTGGTTGAATTGTAATGATATGAGTTATCTATTGAGATATTATGAATTATCTATCTATGCGAATATAGATAATAGAATTGAATTGTTTTAACTTTAAAACAACTTGGCCTTTAAGCTACGTTTGGATTTCAATGAGACCGGGATCAGGTATCAAATTTGATTATCCGAAAACCACATCGATCCAAGTTAAACATAGGTCATGGAATCTCAAAGTGAAGATCGAGATGGAGTTTCAGAGTGCAAGGGTTATTGTCGTTAACTCTTAAAGTGATTCCAAAATGAGTGTAACGGGATAATGCCTTCGGTTTCGTTCGAACCCGGAACGAACTTGTATGGATTGAATGCTTTCAGAACATTGTCAGGTGGACGATGAGCATTCTAAGTGATGTGTTCTGATAAGGTAATCATAACCTTAAGCCTCATCAACCGGGAATGGCTAAAACAGGGGAGGTGCAGCAAGGCTAAGTGAGTCGCGCTCAAGTAGGACAAGATTTCCCCTGTCTAGAAGTCCCTTTTTATTCAGCTGTGTGGGCAGTTGATTGCAACAACTACTGAGGTTGTCTTGTTCGAGATTATCCAGTAAGGGATGGTTCCGGCTTTGTGTTGCAGAGGATTGGGAGTGATTCTCGGTACGTTGATCTAGGCCACATACTGTGACGGGCGGTACCCCGGTAGCCCTGCCATTGTATGGAATCCAATCTCCAGTAAGTGCCGTATGTATTGATTGTGCCCAACTATGTTGGAACGTGAGATGTAAGCATTCCAGCTATTTCTGTATTTTACTTGAAAACCCTAGACCCTATTATAATATAACTAGATTTCCTATAAATGTTTTGGTTATCGTAAGGTAAAAACTTTTTCGTGTTTATGTGCGTGAAGTCTTACGAGATACCTTTTGTTTCCAAAGGTTTTCAAAGTTAAGCAACTTTAACCTGTTACTCACACCAGACCCATGTCTGACCCGAAGTTTATTTCTATTTTCTTAAACTCTTGGGTACTCAAATTTTTACGAGTAGCCAAGGGATTCAGGTTTGCTTTGACGAATTCTGAAGGAGGTATGCAGCAGGAGGCTTCAACATTTGTAGATATATAGTTTCCGTTGTGTTAGTATCTCCGTGTTGTATTTGAGTTGTATTGTCTAGACAGATGTTTATTACTATCTAGTATGTGATGTATAAGCTGTATAACTCTGATGGATGTTGTATATTATGTAATAGCTTGTGTGATTAATATAATTTATGCGTTCCGCTGTGAGATTCTGATGTTGTTTAGTTCTTTCTTCTCTATCTTTTCTCTTTTCTATCCCTTTCTTTCTTAATGATGATACGTCTTTCTGTGGAGAGAATGGCGGGTTGTCACAATCATACTTGTGCGAGGTTTCAATTAAATTCTGTATTTATACTAAGAAAGGAAAAATAATCAAAAATGAAAAGATTCGGACTCGTGGACGTAGGATTTCTTAATATATGAACGATGTAAATTTCTCTATCTTTACTTTTCAATATTTATTTCGTATTCTACGTTTGATTTGTTTTGGTTTGAATTAGTTAACTTAAGCATTATAAAAAACAATTAATTTGTAAACCACTTAATTGTGTAAGAATTCAAGGGACATATTTACTACTTGATGGTAGTTTAATATCCTTTAAATTAGCTACTTCATAGTCACGTAAGCATGCATCGATGTTATTACTACAAAATAAAGTTGGTGTTGTAAGATCGAAATTTTTTACTAATAAACCCAATGCAAAAGTGAGGTGAGGAGTTCATACGCTTTTGTGAAAAGAATGGTATAATAAAGAGTCTTTTTTGGTAGCTCATCTAAAGGCTAAGGGGACAGTAGAAGCTGTACATAAACCATCAAAAAAATCCTTAAAAAAAGGGTTAAATTAAGCTAAAGGAAATTGTTAAAATAACTTCCCCATGTCTTACGGTCATGTAAAACGTAGAATGTCAGCCAAAATAACAACTGGGCATACACCATATTCCTAAATATGCAGATTTGAGGCTTTATTGCTCGATGAAGTTGAAATTCCATCACATAGAAGAATTTAATACGCGTAAGGGTCCAGTCAAGAATTAAAAAAGGAATCCGTAGACTTAATCAATTAGTTAAGAGATGAGGCTGCCTTATGGACGATGGAATATCAACAAAAAATTTCAAAATTTATAACTCGAGAGGAAGGGGAATGGCATTCCAGATGGAAGATCTAGTACTCCGAAGTGTAACGGAAACTACTAAAAATCCAACGGATGGACTTTTGGGACTGGGCTATTAACTATCCATGAAGTTATACCTCCAAAATATTAAAGATTATGCAGACCAGATGGAAACATCATAGCTAGAATGTGGAATGTCAAACATTTAAGACTATACTTCACACTATTGGATGGATAAGGAAAAGGAAACAATGTATAGTAGATTAACTTTGGGTTTGGCTACTAAGAAAGAATGTTGTAATAAGGTAAATGCTTAGATCTAAGGAGAAATCTTTTACAAATTCGATTTTCAAAAAAAGAGTTCTCCAAAAACCAATTTTGGCAAATTTCAAAGAAAACGAGAAAAATGTTCCTCGGTATACTAATTGGAGGCTGAGTTGAAAGGAGATCTACAAAATGAATTTTCATTAGGAGATTTTTTAGAAAACTAATTTTAAAAAAAAAAAGAGATTTCCTTAGTTCAATAGAGAAAAAGCCTACTAGTGGGACATGCATACCAAAACTTACTCATGCCCTCGGTGAGTGTAAATAATGAGGCGACCCTTGGTTTCAGATGACCACTTTGGTTAGTAGGATTCTCTAAGCAAACGACCACTTCACACCCGGTAGTGTTAATAGCCCTTGATAAAGTTCCAAGGCACTTAGCAAAGTAGTTACGAAGCCTTGAGCATCAGTCTAAGAAAACCATTTGAATTTCCAAAAAGGGCACTAAGAATGGTCCAAATAAGCCTTTGACCTCGCCACTCGTGCATGGTCAGAGCAACTATCTAAAATAAAGAGTATGGATGGAAAATAATCCTAGAGACTTGAAAGAACGTTAAGACTATCGAGCTAAAGGATGATCGAAATTGCATTCGATAAAATGGATTCTCTAATAAGAAAATCATCGTATCAACCAAGCAAAAACTCAAGAATTGAATCAATATAGGAAAATATTATGGATTACCTATAGATAAGTGGCTACTTCAGGGAAAAAATGCATTAAGAAGTTTACAACAAGACCAAATCAACCAAGATCAGAGGGAAACAGTTGTTATGTATGCAAAAAAGGATTTTGTTCAAAAATACGTGGTCATTGGTTATTTTTTTGTGAATTTGTAGGATCAATAAGGATTCAAGCTAAGAAGAGTAGATTGGAGGAAGGAAATTTTATGTGACTAAAGAGAAAGGAATCATAAATTCTGAAAAAGAGAACAAAGTGAAGAGTTCCCTTAAGCTAAAGCATAAGCAAACTTTTCGATAAGGAAAATTTTATACCATATTTTTACGTGAAAAAAGGAAAAATAATGGCAAGGACAAAGTAAGGGAGCATAGTAAGAGAAAAACGAATTGTTAAATGCCAAAAGATAGAGGATCTATCACATGTCTAAGATTGGAAAGCTATCACATGTCTATGATAGAATAGCTGTCGCATGTCGAAGATAGAAGAGCTATCACATGTCTAAGATATAAGACCTATCACATGTCTAGGATATAAGAGCTATCCTATGCCTAAGATGGAAGACCTATCACACATCTAAGATTGAAGAGTTATTGCACGTATAAGATTGAAGAGCTATCTCACGCTTAAGATAAAAGAGCTATCTCATGATAAGATAAACAAATTATCACATGTCTAAGATAGAAGGGCTATCTCATGTCTAAGATAAATGAGTTATCGCATGTCTAGGATTATGAAGCTATCGCATGTCTAGGATAGAAGATCTATAATGTGTCTAAGATACAAGATGTATTGCATGTCTAAGATAGAAGAGCTAACACATGTCTAAGATAGAAGACCTATTACATAACTAAGATAGAGCTATCACATATCTAAGATTAAAGGGCTACATGTGTCTATGGTAGAGAAACTATTAGTTGTCTAAGATTAGGAAGTTATTGCATGTCTAAATGAAGATGCGCATGCATAAGATTAAGGGGCTATCGCATGTCTAATATTTAAGAACTATCGCAAATCTAAGATCAAAGAGTTATCAGATGTCTAAAATTGAAGAGCAATCACATGTCTAAGATTAGGAAGTTATAGCTTGTATAAGTTTGAGAAGTTATCGCATGTCTAAGATTGAAGATTTTTGCACGTCTAAGGTTAAAAGCTATTGCATGTCAAAGATTGGAGTGTCATCGCATGTCGAAATTGAAGTGATATCGCATGTCTAAAAAGTATTTTTTTACACATAAATGTTTGTTATGACTTCTTCTCCCCTCCTACCCAAATACCTAACCCTAATCTTATACCGTTACCTAACCTACTACCTTCCTCATCTGATAGAGTTAAGGGTATGCCCTAGAGGAAAAT
Source organism: Allium fistulosum (assembly GCA_030737815.1). Lineage (NCBI taxonomy): Eukaryota > Viridiplantae > Streptophyta > Magnoliopsida > Asparagales > Amaryllidaceae > Allium > Allium fistulosum. The sequence goes on from CM060904.1 coordinate 1,327,181,242, forward strand.
TCTATAGTTTATTGTTAATATTAACTTCTATAATAAAATCTCATTCGAAATAAAATGTGTTTTTCTTTCTATTATATACTTGTTATAATGTGCTATGTTAATTAATTGTTTAATTTACGCATATTTAATAGAAAATTCATAAGCGATATGTTTTGTGATAGTAATTACAAGGTGTTGTAATCATAAGCAATTTATCACTATGTAATAAACATATCATTTTAAATATTCTTTGTCAAGATGTATCAAGACTGGATATCGATACATCCGTTGAGACTAGAGTACTTAACACTCTCCAAATGTTGGGAATTGTATTACTCATGGATGTAAAGAGCACCGAGGGGTTACGTACTGATAGTTATTAGATAACTATGGAATGACTCATTTGATGGTATTCTATTGGTTAATATAACTAAGGTCAAACAGAAAATTTCAAAGTGGCAATACTACATAGTTCTCTCAAGGATACCATTCAACTTCAATGTGAACACTCCACTTTAATTATAGTTAAATCATTGTACGATGTCCATCGAACAACTATAGTTGGGTCTAAGTTAAAGCATTGGAAGCGAAACATGATTCAATGGAGAATTCGCCTCCTTAGTTTAATGAGGTTGGTATCAAAGTGAACTGAAGTCAACTCAAAGTCAAATTCTTTGGCCAGAGGAGTTCGGTTAATAATAATTGTTATTACTAAACCATGGACTTTGTGTTTGGATAGTGCAAGTTGATTATGGACGATATTGGAATTTGGACCATTATCAAATTCCATTCTAATGTGATATAGTTTTGACAAAGAGAATTGGTGTAAATAATTTAGTTAAATAGTTAATTAATTGAATTATATAACATATATATATATAATGATGTAAGTATATATGAAAATTTTGAAATTAAAATAATTAATTAAAATTGTTTAATTAAATTAATTAATTAAATTAATTAATTAAATGTTAATTAATAAATAATATAATATATTTATATAAAGATATATGTGTATAACTATAAATGTTATAGTATACATATTCAATACAAAATGTTTAATTGGATAATAAAAAATTAGTTAAATTTTAATAAATTAATTAAGTTAATTAATAATATTTAATTAATAATATTAATATACGTAAGACTATTATATAAGTTAATTAAATTATAAAAGTTATATAATAATTAAAATTATATAATATGAAAGTATAATAAAAGTTGGAACAATAAGAAACCTTAATTATATTTAAGGAATAAATGCATACATATAGTACATATACTATGATTTTTGATGTGTTTGACAATTGCATCTCAAGGGTATTTCATAACAAATACATTATTCCATAAGTCGATATCACTCAATTAAATATATTAAAGATTATGGATCCTTAATATAATAAGTTGTCCTCTACCATTTATATATTAATAAATTACTTGTATACTCTCTTGTTGTTGAGCAAACTCAAGCTAGAGATGTTATGTGTAGTATTATATTAATATATGGAATAGACGAAATATGATAGCTATATGTATTAGTTAAGCAAACTCAAAGTACATATACTATACTTAGGCCATCGCAAAATGGTAGGTATGAGTGAATAATCTCTTTCGATTTTTGAGCAAACTTAAGATCGAAATCAGATTAGGGCAAAGACCACATGTTAAGGGTTGTATCTTATATAACCGATAAAGTGTTACCAATCATTTATGGGCCTATGTTTTGTTGAGTAAACTCAAGGTTAGAATCCCAAGGAAAACAGTCCTGACACCCACTAGTGAAGTCGAAGACTTCTATGTTTCATCTTAGGGTTTTAAGAAACACAAAAGACTAGTGGAAGCTTATTAGTAAAATGAAATGTAATGTTTAACCTTACTAATATTCTAAAAATACCTACTATATGTAATGTCCTGATCTACTAAGTTAATATTTGCATAAATTGTCTACATCCAAGTTGTTTTTTAAAAACAACAAACTCACCAAACCTAACTACATAGACTGGTTAAGGGCGATAAAGATAGGACTAACATAGAAACATCTATGGACATCAATAACCGAACCTTCGAGGGTAAAACCTGTTGACAATATGAACCCCAAATTATTATAACCTATAACAAGTGGGTCGTAGACCTTGAAATCACCCATATACCAAAAACATGAATGTCTATCGAATTTTCGATAGCCTCAAAGCTTTGTTTGGGGAACAGTCTAATTCCACGAGGTATGAACTTACAAAGAAATTGTTCAATATGAAAACGACGAAGGTCATGAAAGTAGACGATTATGTTCTTATGATGAAAAACTATATTAATAAACTTTCTCAGTTGGATGCGACGATAGGCAACTATAATTCTATATAGGATACAGTATAATATGGATTATATTTTAATAATGGATAAGTCAACAAGTGAGCAGGTAAAGTAAATATAGTAAAGAAACAATCACACCAGGTTTTTATACAAGTTTGGAAATCCTATCCTACATTCAGTCCCCACTTAGGAATTTCACTATTAACAATCATCAATTCACCTGGAGGAACAGGTTTACAACTGCCTAAACAACCGAATATGACTTCAACCAACTTCAAAGCAAAAACTTTGACTTTTGACTTCAAGGCATTCTTTGCAACACGAATAAGTCACTCTTCGGTTTACCCTTTCTATAATATCCTTTGATGGTATGTGAGTCGAACATGTAATGCTATATGAACTAGAAAGTAGATTTATTGTTTTTTTATTTCAAATGATAGTAAATAGAAAGAGAGTTGAAAGCAAGAGAATTAGACTAAAAAAATGAAATAGGGCTATATTTATATTGTTGAAGAGGTTTGTTGAAGAGGTTTGTCAAAGGGTAGTGATTATTCAAGAAATTGTAACTCTTCAAAAATAGATGCTTCCTTTTAAAAAGATTATGTATGTTCAAAAATATAGTCGTTAATCTTTCTCAGGCGTCTGAGTTGAAGCACTATTTGTCTGGATCGTTATTTAAAAACCTGTTTTAAACAAGGTCATATGTCTGAACTATTTTGGTCAGACATCTGACTCTAAGCAGAAAGGAATACATCTGTTTTAGAGCACTTTCATATGTCTGGTATATACAATAAGACTTCTAAGTTATTTTATTAAAACAACTTGATTTTGCAATGTCAGATGTCTGAATGGATCGATTCATTTAGACGTCAAACGTTAGACATCGGATACCCTCATAAGATGTTTGGTTGATTTATTTAGACATCTAACTTATTATAGGAAAATAGAATATAAAGTGCTTCAGACGTCTGAATAAATAGGTCAGACGTATGATTTTTCACAAGGTTTGTTCTCGAGATATTCAAGGCTAAATTTGATTTTTTTTTCCAAACGTCTGGATTATTAATTCAGACGTTTGGACCCCCTAAAAATTTATGTGTAACGATCCGATATTTTCAACCATTCGCATCCGCACATATCGGACTTGAGTTGCCCAAAATACCGCGTTGTAAATAAAATTTGGCAAACTCATCATATACAGTAAATAAATAATCACAGATCACATATCACAGACACAGAGTAATATAATGTAGCGGAAGTAAAAGAGATAGTAGTTCATGAAGCTATTATATAAATACATCAGAGTTAATTAAGATACAATAGGAATACCAAGATACAATAGGAGTAACAGTATGAAAATCAGGTACAACTCAGAATACAACTGGAATCAACTGGATAACCAGATGAATAGATATTTGGATCTTCAAAGCGAAACTCCAGCTCCAAAGGTGAGTCTAATGTTGTATCACTCAGTCTGACCCGAGCGTAAAGCAAACACAAAACACTCGAGTCAGGACATACATACTTATACAAATGTAAACCAACTCAAGTGAACTGTAATAAAGGTACAAGTAACTTAAAGAATGCTTGGGATTGCCCATTCTTTAAGGATCCGTTAAACTATCTACTATGTAGTAATATTCGCTATTATAATAATGTCTAACCATAAAATAAACATACTTTAAAATAGCATTAGGGCTTTACATTTAATCTGAACTCACCCCAACACGTAATAGTCCCAGTAGTCTATCCAGTATTAGCATACTCCCAAAATGGGGGCTACCCTCGATACTCCACAGGCTACGGGAGAAATCACAACTCGTAGTAAAGCTCGATATGGTAGGTGACACGGCACACAAGGCAATGCCAGGGTAGATATACCAATTACGCATCCGGATTGGTGGTGATGCATAGCAGCCACTACCGTCCACCTCGAACAACACTCCCAAATCAAGGGGTGCACCCAATCAATCACAAAGTAATAGAATGGTATCGAAGAAGTGTGTCCGATCAGAGGTGCTACCTCATTGGCTCGTCGATCGGTCATGTTTTAGCCACGTTATGCCAACTCACGGGAGTTGGGTCCACGTATATACCTTAGGATTGTCGCCACCATCCTACTTCATTCTGGAAACTCCACCGCGTACACAGTTGTCAAAGTGGTTTTCGGTATCGACAGAGAGTATGTCCATATCCGATCCCGGTCTCTTTAACAACCAATCGTTATTAAAATAGAATATCCTTTCAAATCCAAATCTTTATCAAAATAAAGATTAAATCAATTCCAAACCATTTCAATATATTTAAAATATCATATCATTATAAGACTTTATTTCAAATCATTTCAAAACTTCATTTCAAATCATTTTTATATATCAAAATATCATATCCTTTCAAAAACTTCATTTCAAATCATTTACTACATCAAAATATCATATCTTTTCAAAACTTCATTATCAAATCATCATTTGAGTTCAAATCCAAATATTCAATTTTAAATACCTTTTAAATTCAAGATATTATTCATTTATTATCATTTCAAGTCACCTTTTAAATAGTTTATATTTCAATCAAAATAATTCATCTAAACCATTTAAAAGTGTAATTATTATACTTTCAAATCAAGTATTCAATTTCCAAAGTTTTAAACTGTTATGAGTTCATTTACTAAGTTAAAAACCATAAACATTGAAAATTCAGCCTTTCACAGCATTCAGAAAAAGCTGTTAAAAGTTATTCATGAAAACATTTAATTCAGCAAAGACAGCATTTTAAAACTGCTGTTAAATCTCAGTTTAGTTGAAATTTAGTTTAAAAACAGCAAACACAGCATTTTCAGAAATGCTGTAATAGCTCAGGTTTCAAATTAAAGATTTTAATTAAATTCAGCAAAGACAGCAGGCAACTACAGCATTTACAGAAATGCTGTAATAGGCCTTTATTAAGTTTTAGCCTTTTAATTTACTACAGCAACTACAGCATTTCAGAACTGCTGTAATAGCCCTTTTTATTCAGTTTTAGTTCAATTTAGAAACCATAGCATTTCTGAATGCTATTAAAAGTATTTTCCAAATTTTAGTGTATTTCCAACAAATAATAAACTTCAATATTAAACCTTTTAAACATTATAAAAATCATATTTTGACATTCAAAAATGTTCATTAAAATACTCTTTTAATTTATGATTTTTATAAGAAACATTTACAGAAAAATCCAAATTTCCAATAATTTTACTTAACAAATCCAAATGTACAATTTTCTTTTCTTCACATTTCTAACAAATAACTTAACACTTATATTTTGTTTCCATTTCACAAATTAAACTAAATTTTCAATTTTATTTAATGAACTTAAACCTTAAATAAAAACCAAATTCACATTCCCAAGTCAGGTTATATTTTAAAATTACACTTTTAAGCATTCATTTATTTAACCATTTTAAGACATAGAAAACTCAATAACACTTTATTAAATCATTTAAATTCAAATTCAAATTCAAATTATCATATTTACCATTTTCCAAATATAATTAAATTTCCATTTTATTTATATAACTTAAATATCCTTTTAAAAAAACAAAATTCCAAATTTCCAAACTTAAGTTATATTTCAAAAATTCACTTTTACCATTCATTTAAATTACATTTTTAACTTCTAGAAAAATCCAAATTTCTTTATTTAAACATTAAAAATCCAATTTAAATCAAATTTTCATAATTTTACACTTTTAAAAATATTCAAAATACTTTATAAAAATAACCACGAATGTAACGACCCAAAATTTTCGATCCCGAAAATTTCAGATAATTAGGAAAGAAGAAAGAGATAGAAGAAGAAGGTACAGGAAACACAACCCAGATTCTCACATTCGCAGCGGATTAAAATATAATATCAAATAATAACAGTTTACAAAAGAATACTATATCTGTCAATTTTATTTTAATACATCAGAGTTATACATATACACAATCACTGGACATATACAATCAACATATCCCAGATAAATGGAAACATATCACAGCGGAAACACTCCATACGTTCCTGCCATCCAGCTCGCCACCTGAGCTCCAGAACGTCCTCACTTGAAAATCTGTAATACTCGGTCTGACCCGAGCATTACAATAAAGTAACACCCGGGTCAGGCTGGAAACCAGCGTGAGTAAACCCATATAATTTGAAATACTAAGTCCAAACCAAAAAAGAAAACCCAGGTAACTCAAACTTCACTACGAGTTCATTACTTGTTATGCTCAACACTTATTTTACAATCAAATTCTAAGTATTCTACTCAGTTCAAAGGTCCATATTATTCCATTCAGTCTATTGTTTCCACATATCAAAATTTAAGGAAAATAGAATTACAATTCGAAGTGGTTTCGGGTATTTACTGATACCCGACCCCGGTCTCTTCGAAAACACATGTTATTCTTTAAGCCAAAAGTTTAAGTTTAAACAATTCAATTTATTCAGGATTTCATATTCACACAACTCATCATCTCAGCTAGATAACCCATACTATCACAGTTCAACCAAAGTATCTCATATCACAAGGCATCAAAAATCATATATCAGATATATCAAATAATCTAAGTCATTCAATATATCTTAATCATCTATAAGCAAGATAAATTAATTGTACCATTTCTAATTAATTTTAATTTCTTTTAAATCCTGCTTATCCAATATTAATTAATTTCAATCATTAATTAATCATTCTTTAATCATCAATCTAAATTAATTATCCATAATTACTTTCATAAATAAATCTTTAATTATTTCTTAATTAATTAACCTTTAATTTCTTATTAACTTAATCATTATCTTAATTTAATCTTCTTAATTAACATTAAAGTTTTATTTAATAATCCTTGGAAAATAATTTATCATTAACCTGTGTCTTAACTTAAACTCTTAAGTTTAATCAATGATTAAACACATTTAATCTTCTTATTTTTAAAACTTAGTTAAAATTGTTATAAGTTTATAACCACTCACGATCACGCTCGAGATTGAACCCGAGCCAGGACAACATCTTCCCGAGGCCTTCCCCGAGACCCATTCTCCTTTCCAAACTACTGACACACTGCCCCATCGTGCACGTGCACAGGAGATCGCCGGAGATCTGACCATCTAAACCACCATCGACAAGTCATCAACGACCTACCCTTCCGATCCCGACCACTCAAATGTTAATTATAGGGTTGATTAATTCTTCACTAAGTAATTACCCCTTAATTACTTCCATTAATTAACCACTAATTACTTTCAATTAAGTAATTATTTAATCACCTTCATTCATTACCTTTAATTACTTAGATTAATTTACCCTTAATTAAACAAGTAATTGACTATTCTTTGTTAATTAAACCAATTATCTTAATTAATTTATTTAAAAAGACTTAGTAAGATTTCCTTTGAAACTAAAACATTTTAAAAACTTTAAAACTTTTTAATACAGTTCCTGTTTTACTCCCCTTACCCCTGGTAGTAAAAAAACAGACTAAACCCGAGCTCAAGAGAACAAAACCCGAGCCAACTGAACTAAACTCAACCACACTCTCGAGCGAAACACGAGACATCCACGTAATCAACCCTGCTTCGAGTCAATCACGAAATTGACTCGAGAAAAACTTGTTCTTCCCGAAGCCTTCACAAACCCAGATATGATCGTGCACGCGTCCATGTGCACGACGATCTGTTGGGTTCCGATCAACGCTGCGACGACTCGCAGATCACCAACGATCACGCTGATGACTCCGACCTCCTAGATCGATGCATTCATCCATGAATCAAAATCGAACACCTTAAAGCAAAAGGAACACAAAACCCGATAGACTAATCTCCTTGCCACCGACGATCTTGACAGCTGGAACCCACGGCACTACTTCCAGAGCAACATCAAGTGACCACGACATGACCTCACCCCTCGCGATCGAGTACGAATCACCAGTCTCGTCGAGATCACCTCGACATCCAACTGAACAACCCTCAAAACCCTAGATCATCGATTCCCGTCCACCCTAGCCATCGTTAAACAACTTCGACATTTTTCCCATGATCGACAACCCTAAAGCCACCCTCGATCAAAATCTCGAACCTCAAATTATGCATGATCGCCGACGATATACAAAATACCCAAATCTGATCAACTAAGCATATCTCTCCAAATACTATTCTAAAAATCATGATTTTACTGTCTAAATTCATCATTCACGATAACAAATCAGACTATATACCTGAAACAACCAACTATTATGATTGAGATTTTGATATGTTTAGAAATCTACTGTTCTTCTTCCTTCTTGTTAAAACTAGCTTTAGATTTAACTTGAAGATATTTCTTAAAATTGATAATTTTTGTTATAACAAATAGATTTTGTTTATATAATGAAAACTACAGAGAATCAGGGAAATAGATATTTGATTTTGATCAATTTTATAACATGTACAATAAGAACAGAACAAACATCATGTTCTCAGACATGCCCACCTACTTATACACATATATATACGAAAATATTTACCTTCATGCAAGAACTTATCACCACTATACTTCAAATAAAATCACAACATCCAGGTATCAACAGATCCTAGTTTAAATAGGTTAGTTTTACTCACCTTTCTTTTAAACATAGCTCTGCTTTGAGTTTGATCTGCTGTAGCTTTAATTTTTATCTTGTTTTGAGATGGCAGTATTTGTTTTTCTTTGTTATGTTAGCTTCGAATGAATGAATGAAAAAATGAAGACAAGTGTGGAGATATAATTATCAGACAGCATACTGCTGCCTTCCACAGCAAGCATCCTTTTATTTTCTTTTCTCAGTTTTGCTTCATAGGTTTACTATGTTTTGAAATGAACTAAAATAATATGATGTGTGTATATATATATATAAGAAATAGGTTTGAACAGTATAGGTTATATCTGGTTTAACTTTACTCTGTTTTGATCATATTAGATTTTGTGTTTTTAATTACTGTAAATTGAAATGATCTTGCTTATTTCGGTTGAAAGACTTTCTTGCAATCGAATTGACAAAATGTTGTGCTAATTGAATGCATATGTCTTTATATTAGTTTACACATAATTATGGATTCTGATTTTTGTACTTGTGTACAAAGATATTTTGTATATTATGAATAGCTTGTCTTCTTTTGCATACATGATTTACACAGCAAACTTGTTATTATTTTCTTTTTCCTTCTTTGTTTCTTTGCATTGTACATATGTATATTACACAGCAACATCTTCCTTAAACTTATCTTATATGTTTGGGTAAAATTATTGTAGTTATTGTTAGCATAGTTTCTTAGTTTTATTCTATTTGTAATTTTAACTTTCAAGCCTTTAATTTATAACATATGTTTGTATTTATATATTTTATATTCCTATTTATCTTATATTTTTAAAATTATGTTTTATACTTATGTTTTTATATTTATGTTTAATATTGATAAGATTGTTTATTTTAAACATTATTATTTAGATTACATTTTATATGTATTATATTAAATATTAATAATATAGAACCTTTGATTTATTGAATAAGATAGATTTCAAATCAAAATTTCCTTTACAATACACATATAACCGGTAAATGCCCAAAAAATCTTATTTATTTATAAAATGAAAGCTTGTATTTTATTTAAATGGATTAAATACTTATTAAAATAATATTGTTAAAATTCCGGATCATCACATTTCTCCCCCCTTTGAATCTTTTCGTCCTCGAAAAGGAACGAAGCCAGATTTATTGAAAATGCTTAAAATCAAATAAATTTTCTTTCATCATTTTTAAACTACTTTAAAAATCTATATAATATTTCTAAAATACTTTTTATAAAAATACCTTATAACTCGATGTTTCGACAAGTCCATCCTTGTCCTCACAGAAATTTGGTCATACGTTGATCAGGCGTACGATTGAAAATCTATAAGTGCTTGGCAGACCCGTTTCCAACATCCAGTAAAAATATTTTGAAAAATAATTTTATTGAAAATATAGAAAACCGTTTTTGAAAATAGAGGAAATATCTTGGTGAGAATGCTCTGGAAATCATCACCCCCATCCATGGTCACTGTTGCATCCTAGGTTACGTTGCCATCGCAGCAAAAGTCCATGTAACTGATTACACCATGGAACCCACAACAGATCGCAGTTACATTCCAGGGTTACGTTGCCATCACAGCAAAAGTCCATGTAACTGTAGGCATCAGCGCCCTCGATTTTCGCTGTCAAAATGAAACTTCTCCACTCCCACATAGGTCGTAGTCTACCGATGTAAAATCAAACGCAGACTGTTGGCTCTCAGCGGCACACACGACTTTCGCTATGTTACCATAGTGTCGCAGTCTACCGATATAAAATCAAACGTAGACTGTTGGCTCTCAGCGGCACACATGACTTTCGCTATGGTCTGCAGTAGATCGCAGTGACATCGAGTTACACTATCGTCACAGCATAACCCAAATGCCCCTGTAAGCATCAACGCCTCACGACTTCCGCTACACAAAATCCTCAAGAACTAGTTTTATCCGGACTCCTCACAGGATCAACTTTAGAACCTCCCCCTTATAGGCTCAAGGCAGTGCCACCCTGTGGCACTCCTGAGAAGTTCATTCAAGGGAGCGCCTTTTTCCCCAGAGCCAATCTCAAAACACTTTATACTATACACAAATAGTATTTTCCAAATCATACTCCAAGTATGAATTTCATATAAGTGCCTTTACACAAAATTGATTCCCAAAATCGATAATTCTCAAATTAGGCTTTCCAAACTTTCAAATTTGATTTTCCTCGAAAATCAAAAGCCTTTTCCAAATCCAAAGGTTCCCAAAACCTTTTCTCGAAACCATTTCTATAAAATCTTTTATATATATATATACATATATATAATTTTCTTGGGAAATCTTTAAAACACTTTATACTTATATAACTTCCCTTTGTATACTTCAAAAACTTCCAAAAACCTTTTTCTTCTAGCAATGAATTCAACCAGGGCAGTTTTATCTTATGTAACAAAGATATATAACTTTTATTATTCCAAATCAAATATTCATATTTGATTACTCTTTACTTTTCTTCATAATCATAGAAATATTCAACTTTCACTTTTATTCATTGTATATTTCACCGAATATACTTTCATCTCAAAAACCATTTCACAATTATTATCCACAAATTCCATGTAACAATTTCATTCAAACCCGTACGATGTACACGTATTATCCGTACGCTATATCAATCTGATCGCTTACTCGATCACACAATTTTACTTCCGAACTAGTATTGTCCACCCGACTTCCTAGTGCGGACTCAGATCTGGTTCCTTGATCAGAAACCGTCATTCTCCTTGCATAGTCACAACTATGATAGAGAATATCCAGAACCAATCAAAAATCCATATCCAGGTTTGCCGTCGGAAATGGAGCGAAAAATCCCAGCTCGGATCGATAATACTATCTCAAAATTCTGTGCTCGAATCTGGATCAAATCACAATGCGAATAGAATAATATACGTACATCCTACGTATTTATCTTCATTGATTATTGACTAAATCAATTTCCTTTCTATTCACATTCACTTAAATTTTCATTCACTTATTCACATTTGCCTCAACTCCATTGGATTATCCCTTCAATTCTTATCTCAGTTGGGTATTTAATCAATAACAGTTTGAACTCAGACCAGTTTAAATTTTAGAAAATAGCTTGGAAATTTTAAAAATAGATAAGTAGTTGAAAACAATTAATAGTTTGTAAAATAGCTATAAAATAGTTAAATAATTGTAAAATAGTTGGAGAATAGTTAAATAGTTTCAGAAATTTTAGATAATTGCAAAGTAGTTGTAAAATAGTAATTAATTTATAACATAGTTGAAAAATAGTAATTAGTTTAGAAAACTGTTGAAAAATGGTTAAATAGCTCCAAAAATAATTGTAAAACAAGTATAAAATAATTTGACTTTAAGAAAGAAAGGTTGTATATATTTAATAGCTTGGAAAAATAAGTTTATATTAAAACAATTTATACTGAAAATAGTCCAGAGTCAAAACTGTTCACTTTCCCATCAATTCAATTTAAATTTCCACTTCCATTTAAATTGACCCAATCCCAATTTAAATAACTCCAATTTCCATTGGACTTGATTTATTCCCAATTCAAGATGAATTAATTCTCAATTTCTTTCCAACTTCAAATCAAATTCCATTTGATTCTAAACATATTCACTTTAATTACAATTTCAAATTATTCAAATTAATTTCAAATTGAATCCACTCCAATTTCAAATCATTTCAATATCTGTTTGAATTAATCCCAATTCCCATTTGAATTTGAACTTATTCACTTCAATTTTATTTCAAATTAGTCCAATTCAAATTTCCCATTTGAATTTTTAAACTTATCAATCTTAAATCACAATTCCCATTAATTCAAATCAAATTCAGTTTGAACTAATTCAATTTAAATCTCAATAAACCATCTCGAATTATATAAATTCGAGTTAAATCTTCAAATGTTGATTTAACCCCTTAAATCAAATCAACTTATATCTTTAAACCATTTAATTTTGAATCCAAATTCCATTTTTAAATTATCTTTACTTAACCTATTTCAAAGTTCAAATAAGAGTTCAAAACAATTTTATCTTTAAAATTAAATTTATTACCCAATTTTATCTTCCAGTTTAGAAACCAGTTCTTAAACAATTTTAAAATTTTAAATTCAATTATTAATATTTCAATTCAAAGTGATTTCATATCATTAATTCAAATTAAATTAAATTTCCCTTTTATTTCAATACTGGATATATTACCACCCTTCATTTCTCATTCATTTAAACAAATCCAATTCACAATTTAAGGATTATTAATAACAATAGGATGATATCATTAAATTTATTTTTAAAATATCCACCCTGTATAGCTCTGCCTTTCTTACTCCTAAAGACAACACTTAATACATCCACGGTATTTGTATGCCTATCATCTAGGCATTCAAAAGATAGTCGTTGGGGTAAAAGAAAAGAAAAGACGAGAAGAAAGAAACATAGAATTTCACAACGCCTAGACTACTCCATGCTCCTCCAAAATGCATCCGTAAGAACCTGAACTACTTGGTTGCTCATAAAATAAAGTACGTAAGATTTTGAGCGAAAGAAAGAAAAACTTTGGATCGGACATGGGTTTGGTGTGAGTAAACTCAAAACATATGCTTTGTTATATTTATAAAACCCTTCAAAATTAAAGGTATCTCGTAAGACTACGCTGCACATAAACATCGATGGGTTTTTACCTTACGATAACCAAACCCTTTTAAATAGGAAATCCAGTGGTAATATAATAATATCTAGAGTTAAAAAAATTTATAACATAGCTGAAATGCTTGCACCTCACATTCCATCATATTTGGTATACAACTAAGTCTACAAAGCATGTATTGGAAATTGGATTCCATACAATGATAAGGCTACTGGGGTACCCCCTATCACGGTACATCTCTAGAGAAAATGTACCAAGAGCCTCATATAGACCCCCTGCATAGTAAGACCGGCCTACCCCTTCGTGGATAGTACCAAATATAATCAACCCTCGGTTGTAATCAATAACCGTACAAAGCCCAAAGCATGCATCCAAATAAATATTGATCTAGATCAAGGACGATCATACCCTAATGGTAGAAAACCACGTAGCCTTGCGGCATATCCCCTATTTTAGTCATTATCGGTTGTGAGGCTAGAGGCTACTATTACCTTTTATATAGCAAACCAACTTGGAATTCTAACATTTCCCTAACGGTAACAATGCAATGCCAGCATTCATCCATACAAGTTGTGCAGGATATGAATAAATCGAAAGCACTACTTCTACTACATCCATTTTGGAATTGTTAACCCAAAAAATGGATCAACGCACTGGATTGAGTGTGAAAGCACCAGCACTGCTCTTACAAAGCAATAATATAGAGAATAAATGTAAAAATAGCATAAATAGTAAAAAGACAAGAAGATTTTTATAGTGGTTCGAATATTAATGAAGCCTACATCCACTTTATAACTTTTTATTAACTGAATGATATTACAAGTTGAATCGAATTACAATATGATTGAATCTTCTAAGCAGATATTGAGGATCTAACTTCTGAACCAATTTGATCTAAAGTAGATCAAGTCACAAGTACAAGAGTTCATTGGAGAATCACAGCGAACCCCTATATGACTATTATGTGTAAGGAGAAGAGTGAAGAATAATCTCTGTAGAGTTCCAGCAGCTAGTACAGAAGATTCTGTTTATGTTGTGGGTAGGATTGTATTTATAGGGGTTGGGGAGCACTTGGGCCATAAGTTTAAGTGCAGAAGAGTCCAGTTATTATGCCCGGCCCTGCAGAAATACACTGGATTTTAGTGGATAGTGGGAGTTTGATTAACATCCTATTCAAGGATACGTTTGATAGGATGGGATTGTCCATGAAGAATGTAACACCATGCAACCAACAACTGCATGGCTTCATAGGATTAGGCAAAACGCCCTTAGGAAAGCTGGATTTGTTTTTTGAGCTAGGAAGCCATCTTGAATCAGCCATATGAAAGCAAACTTTCGTTGGGGTGGATGGATTCTCTGTGTACAACATCTTCCTAGGGCAGACCGCCTTATTAGATTTCTGCACAGGGGTAACCTAGTGATGTTTGACTATGAAGTTCCCTACAGTCCATGGAGTGGGGGCAGTAGAGGGTAAACTGGACACTGCCAGAGAATGTTATATGGCAGAGCTTAGAGAGAATAAACATTTGGAAATAAGAGCACGTAGGTCACACTCTATGCCAAAATGGCGACCATATATCAATTAAAAAAGGGCATGTTGCTTGGGTTTACAAGTGACCCACATAATGAACTTGACCCAAGAGATGGAGGTGATGAGGTCGCAGTAGAGCCCGTAGATACGGTAGAATATGTGGAAGTGGTAGCAGTGACCCGGAAAAGTTGATGAAGAATGGATCCAGGCTGGAGCGGGATCTAAAAATACAATCAGTAGGATTCTTACAGGACAATCAAGATGTGTTTGCCTAGTCCCATGCGAAAATTTATGGAATTTGCCCCTCAGTTGCATGTATGCCTTGAATATCGACTCAAGGAAGCCCCCGGTGAAATAAAAGAAAAGGAGTTTGGGTCCTAAACAGTTGATAAACCTTAATGAAGAGGTAGCAGCTTTATTGGAAAATGGGTTCATTAGGGAATCTCGTTACCTAGAATGGATAGCTAACCCTATCTTGGTGAAAAAAACTAAACGAATAATAAGGAACATGTATTGACATTTCCAACTTAAAAGATGTGTGTCCTAAAGATTGTTTCCCGTTTTCGAGGATTGATTAGCCGGTAGATGGAATAGCGGAACATGAGCTTTTATCCTTTATGGACGCTTATTCTGGGTATAATCAAATCGATATGTATGTCTAGACCAGGAACACAATAGCTTCATTACCAACTTGGGACTCTATTGTTACAAAGTCATGCAGTTTGGACTCAAGAACACGGGATCAACATTCCAATGCTTGGTCAATAATATCTTTGCTAGTCAGATTGGAAGGATTATGGATGTATATATCGTTGATATGTTGGAAAAAGCAAAGAAGGCCGAGAACTACATTACTCACCTAGATGTGACGTTTCAAGTTTTGTAGGAGTTTGGGATGAAGTTGAATCCACTAAAATGTTATTTTGGGGTTTTGTTTGGAAAATTCCTAGAATTCATCATACATACCAAAGGAATCAAAGCTATCCTGAAACAAGTCCAGGAATTAAAGGACATCAAAATCCCTAAAACACGAAATGAGATTCAGAGTTTGAATGGCAAAATAGTGGCATTGAGCAGGCTTATATCTAATCTACTTAAAGTGTGTTCCATTCTCTTAAGCATTAAAGAAGGAGAAAGGCAATTTTACTTGGACAGATGTGTGCTTGGCTGCATTACTTAATCTGTTGGATCACTCGTAGAATCACCAGTTCTTTCCATGCCGATGGAAGGGGAGGATATATATCTATGATTAATAGTGTCATCCCACACCTTGAGTGCAATATTAGTTCGGGAAGAAGATGGGTGCATCAAATAATGTATTATGTGAGTAAACGCTTCACAGGACCGGAGTCTAGATATCCTAAGCTGGAAAAGTTAGCGAACTGTCTCCTAATAGCGTCTCGAAAACAAAGGCACTATTTCTAGTCCCATCCTATTCGGGTGCTGACAGGTTAACCAAGCACACCTCGTTGATTTATACGGGCTGCAATCACACCCACCAATATACGAGTATGATTTGATAGAGTTTTATAGACACAGATCGTTGATCTTGAATATAAATGATCCTATAACCTGTTGAATCACACTTTGATCTTGTTTGAGTGAGAGAGATGAGAGAGATCAGAGAGTAGTCAATAGAAATCAAATCAGTAAAGTTGAATTTGATTCAGATTGAAATTGAGAAGAATTTGAGTAGAATTTCTTTTAGAAAACAAGAGAGTGAAAGAGGAGAGAAAATATAATAAAGTAGTTAAAGAAAATTCGTGGGTTTAATCCCTATTATAAAGAAACAACGGTCATGTCCATTCATGAAGAGATATGCCGAAAAGAAACTTCAATTCAAATTTGAATTTTGAAAAAATCAGTACATTTGTCGACATATAGGGTGAGGGTATGTTGACATATCCCTTTACTTTTTGAGAACTTACTTTAAAAAATGTTATACATTGTAAAATATTTTTATACTTTGTAAACTTATTTAAACATAGTTTATACATATTTTAATCACATCAAAACTTAATAAAACTTTATTAAATTATTTTTAAATGTTTTTAAATATATAAAGGATTTAATATTAATTTCTTTTGAAATAAAATAAGAAATATGAAGTATGAGTGAATATATGTAAAATCAAAGTTATAAATGTTATAATATACTTATAAATATTTAGAAATCATAAAACTATAAAAAAGTATAATAGACTTAAAAAATATAAACTAATTAAAAACTTAAATTTTCAACATATAATAATCTTGTAAAATCAAAAGTTAAAAATAATTTGAAGGTTATTTTGAGAGATCATTTTGAAATCAAGAATTCTTTTAACATTTTTGAAATATAGAATATTAAAATCATTTGAAAAGAAGAATAGAGAAAGATCAAAGAAGTTCTATCAGAGTTTAAACAATAATCTATGACTTTATAACTTATCTAGATATCTTGAGTTCTTCAATACTCATGAGTCTTCAATCTCTAACTCTTGAATCTCTATATCAGTCTCTTGAATCTTCTCTTGATACTATACAGAATTCTTAATCAACACCTGTATAATATCATGCACTATATATTATATATAACTTGATAAAAACATTAGTATCTATATTTTATATAATGTTATCTATATTTTATATAATGTCATATGGTTGATGTCATCAAAACCAATGCCTAAGGTATTAACAAACGCTGCATCTCCACCATCGACCTTTGCTCATCGATTTTCGCAATAATACCCTACATGTTTACAAAGAAATCAGGGCTCCATTGGTTTTTCTTTTGTGTCCTCGTTCTCCTTTTCATGCATTCCATCTTGGAGACCTAACACTCATGGCGGTCTTGTCTCACAGCCTATATAACCAAATTCTAATTGAAGCTAGAAACTCACATCTCATATTCGGGCAAATTCGTTAAAGGTGTTAAATTGAAAATTTACGGTAAGTTTAGGTCTTAAATTTAAATTTTATTATTTTGAGTGCAGAAATGGAAAGGAGAATGGATGTTGAAATGTCTAATATTGTGACTATTGCGACAGGGGAGAATATGAGAGAAATGGCAACTGGAAATAGCAGGAATAAGGAAAATTTCACTACAAGAAAAACTGTCTTTTATAGCGGCATATAGCCACTATTAAACACAACTATAGCGGTTTGATAAACGCTATATATCGACATGTTATAAAAAAGAATTGCACATTTATAACGCAAAAAAACCGCTATAAAAGAGCATGATTTCATAGCATAGCATAGCCGCTATAAAATAGTTATTCTATAGCGTATATTTCGCGCTATATATCAACATGTTTATAGTATATTTTACATCCATTTACAACATATATATACCGCTATAAAATGTGTAGATACAATAACGCCTATTTGCTGCTATCCTTTGATAGTAACCATATATATTGCATTATATTTTTATAGCACTTATGTCATATAGTTATAGCACTTTTTAGGTGTTATGCTTTATTTTACTATATATTTGATGCACCCCACTATTACATTTTAATAATAACAATCAAAATGAATCTTCTTTAAATAGATAACAATTTGAACAATGTATGAAAGAAAAAAATATAATAATCAGCAAATGTAACGCATATTCATGATAACAAAATAAAGTATCAACTAACAAAAAAATAAGTTCAATACATGAGTTACCAAATTCAATACATATTCATGATAACAAAAGACAACATAGTTCAAAGTTAACGTCTACAAGTATCAAATGCATCACTAAGAACTTGAACTGCTCAAAGCCTTTCTTCATGCATGTCTTTGGTCATTGGTAGTACTTCCTGAAAATTCAGAACAATTTGAAAATAATTATATAAAACTGTGATGAAAATTACCGGTAATTGGTAGTACTCTACAATTCAGTATAATAGAGATCCAAATAGACAACATGCTTGACTGGTTGAAGTTGTACTCTTTATTTGGCAATATAGAGCTCCAAATAAAAAGAATGCTTCAATATTCTGTTACAATATTCAAATAAAAGTTGAGAAGCACACAGATCATCACTTGTGAAACCTAAAACAAACTCAAATACACACATTTTATTTTACCCCTAGTTATTGAATCATAATCAATATCCCACCTAGAGTACATATGCTAAACTACACAAATTAAATTGCAGGATCATAGTGTAGCCAATATTCAATAAGAATAGATTCAGATTTATTTTCTAATGGCTAAATATAAACTCTTTAGAGTCTAAAATGTGAAACACTGATCCTAAACAATTTGGCAATCTCAATTCGCAGTTATCCAATTCATTCAAGCCTACCCTTTTCTTTTGAATACGGAATTGAAGTATCACATAATATAATCGATCATACCATCAAATTCGGTAATTTATTTTTTAAGGATGCACCTGTAGCACAACTGAAGAAATCACATCAGCATATTTGACCGCGATTCAAACTCATACACCTGGCAGGTGCAAGCGCATAGCACTTAATCTTCTCTCTAGCAATCCCAGTAAACTGTTGTTTGTGGTTAACTACTATAATCGTCATTAGAGCTGCCACACTAGATCCAAGTGAATGCCCTGTAAAAACCAACTCATAATCATTTCCTTTCTCTTTTTCCTTGTTCAAAAGTTCCCTGATTGTCTTTGCTTCCCTGTTCAGTACCCATGATGCACGTATCCTCCATCAAACATTTGTATTCCTAGCATATTATCAAGAAGCACCTAACAGAAAACAAATATAGTCAGTATTTTACTTGCATAAACTTGTTTGTTAATCTCATTAACATCCAAATATTGGTCAAGGACTTCTTGATATAAAGAAAAATATCAAAATAATGATGGACTATCAGTATGTTAGCAAGTTATTGGTTCCCATAATCAAAATTGTACAAACACCATAAAATGTCCACATTTCAAAAGTATGATCCATAGGCCATAAAGTTATCACTAAATACTGGGATCCAATATATGAAATCTGATAATTTTCCACTGTGTCCCATTGACTAATCTAAGTAATTGATCTTTGTATTGCCACATCTTCAATGTTATCTCAATATTCCTCCTCAGCAATAACAACATAATCATAAACAAGTAAATAGATAAAAAGGACAGAACATAACATAACAGGTTCATTATTACATAAATTTAGTTATTATTGTTGTATTATTACATAAATTTAGTTAATTCTTATAAACTTAGTTAGTTGTTGTTATTATATAAATTTAGTTTATTCTTATAAACTTAGTTAATTAATTATATAAATTAAGTTAATTTTTATAAAACTTAGTTGGCTTAGTTAATATTTTCTAATTTATTATTATTGTTGTTAGTATCATTATTACTATAAACTTAGTTAGTTTTTTTTAGAACTTATAGTTAATTTATTGTTATTTATGGTTGTTGTTAGTATTATTATTACAAAATTAGTTAATTTTCGTAAACATTAGTGATTATTATTGTGTTATTATATAATTTAGTTAATTTTTATAAAACTTAATTAACTTAGTTAATATTTTATAATTTATTATTATTCTTATTAGTATCATTAATATTATAAACTAAGTTAGTTTCTAAAAAACTTATAGTTAATTTATTATTAGTATTTATGATTGTTGTTGTTGTTGTTAGTATTATTATTATATAAAATTAGTTAATTTTCATAAACATTAGTAATTATTATTGTATTATTATATAAATAAATTTAGTTATTTTTATAAACTTAATTAATTATTTTATTATTATTATTATTATTATTATTAGTATTATAAACTTAGTTAATTTTTATAAACATTAGTTAAATTATTATTGTTACTATCAACTTAGTTATTTTTATAAGCTTATTTATATTTTATATAACTTAACACACAAAGTTAATTTTTATAATCTTAGTTAATTTATTATTATTATTATTATTATTATATAAATTTAGTTAATTTTTTAATAAACGGTTGAAACAGTTCAATCTGAGAAAAAACAAATCATTGATACAAAAAGCCTTGTAAAATACAAAAGATATATGTGAAATAATCTATTTATTTTCCCACTTCAAGTAAATATTAAAATTTACAAGAAAGCATCCTTCTCGAGCAATATAAGAACATCCTCTTGGTTGTTCAGCTTGGCAACATCAATAGGCGTTTTCCCATCCATATTTTGCAAAGTGCTAAATTAATATGCATAACCATGAACATATGTTTATAATGCAATAACATGTTAATTAAGGATTATGAATGAGCTTCCTTAATATTATACATCAAAAATTGTTTAATGTCATTAATGAATTTTTTTTTATAATAAGTAGTTTCTAATCACTTATAACTATTAAATTGTAATCTTACTGAAACTCCTGATGTTTATTGCATTATATAAAAACACTGGATGAGTTTCAAATTTTCTTATTCAAAACAGAGTTTTAAGTTTATTGTTAGAAAGAAAATAAAAACTTACACAGCTGCACCATGTTCTAAAAGAAGAGCCACACATTCTTTTCGCCCATATCCTCTGGCATATTGTTTTATACTTTTTTATATATGAGAAATTGCACATTTCTTAAGAAAGACAAACTTCCTTTTTTATGACATAAAAGAATTCATGATGGAAGTACATATTTTTATAGTCCTTATAAAAAAAGATTTCTAATGTAAATTATTTTGATTCATACCTGGCTTCCAAGATTCTGAAATCCCAAGTTCAAGCTCCTTTAAAATTCCCTCCTCGCCTATAACATATACCTGAAATTATGGCACCGGGTTACTGTTTCTTTCATTGATGTTTATGAGTAGTATATCACATGAATAAGAATGAAAGTAAGCTAGATTAAATATTAGAATAGAAAACATAATAGAACCATACATAATAGTCTTTAATTTGGTAATTGAATCTATGAGATTGATAGGGTTTATCTAATAGTGCTCTAATTTGTTATTATTTTTCTTTTAAAACATTACTAATAGCAAGTAAACTATCAATGCTATAAGGCATTGCAAGCAAAAAAAAGTGTAAAAGAAAAAAAACATTCAGATTCATCACATAATATCCGTTGTTCTTTTCTACACATTTTGATACATCATAAATAAATTATACAAACGTCTCATTTTGATTTCTTAACGCTCTTTGTTAGAAAATCTATTGCCTTTACTTAGTGCATCAATGGTGGAGGCAAACAAAATACAGACGAAAAAAGAATTATATATGTGAAATCAAATATTTATTCAAAAGAAAAGTCCCTAATAGTCGATTCATCAGTACACCTAGCACACAACAAACAATTTGGCATTATTATATGTCTACAAAAATAATGAGCTAGTTGTACAAGGTTTGGTGCATTTTTTACAAAATGACCAATAGTCTGATATTACGGGTTAAACAAATGACAAGTACCCCAAAACTTCAAAGTTATAGAAATAAAAGGTAGAGGAAAACTACCTAAAAGCAAATAGAGAAAAATGGGAGTTAAGGGAAATGGAATAAAGTCTTTAAAGAGTTTGAGCAGGCCAGAAAATAGAAAACTTGGTAGTTGTATCATAATAGCATGCACAATTCTTTCATTGTGCATCCTCTCCCTTATCAAGGCTCATTACTGCCCCGCTCCTCGTGGTACCATCTAGATGTATTCTTTTAGTTATTCATGTCCATTTTCAGCTTTTATTCATGTAACTATTCATCAAATATTTCGGAGTAAACTTAATTTTGACTTTTGAATGTTCCTCTTATAGTGAAATCCCAAGAAAACAAAAAACTACAGATATTTGAGAAAACTAGTTTAAAGATGGTGGCAGAGGAAAGCGTCAAAGGTGACTTGTTTTTTCAAGGTATCTTTTATTAAATCATTACTTCATAACTGAATCAGCAAACATGATAACTTATAATAGTTAAGGCATTCCTTGCATAAATGATTGAAATAACTAATAACATAAAGCATCCCACATAGCATTCTAGACAGTCACTTTGTTCAAGGTTTTATTAACAAATTAAGATGTCCCAATTATCATAGCAGATTAATTCATTAGTATAGTTGAGACATTTATTAAGTACTTAGCAGTTCAATACATTGTGTGGTAAAAATAAATGATCTTGCTAGGTTAGATCCTAGTTGTTTAAAGAGGAATGTGCTACGTTTCAATAGAATATGCATTTCATGCATACAAAGGATTATATCCCTTATTCATGTATTTTTTTTTTGCACTCCAAAAATAATTCTTTTAGTAATGAGTTATCAAGCTACTCCAAAATGTTTCAATGAACAGTATTTCATTTTCACGTTGATAGGAATTTCAGCCGTATTTTTAGATTATTCCACACATGTTCCATAATGATCATTAACATTTCAATTTTTATTTACACTTTCATATAAACTGAACCCAACAATTTAAGAAATGGAATTAATAAGATGGAATCAATAATCATATTTGGCCCTTGACATGCATGAAATGAAGGTATTTGGGTATAGTATGAGATGGAATCAATAATCATATTTTCTCCTTACTTGAAGTCATATTCAATATCATTAACTCGTACATTTATTGTATGTGGCCAAAAAAGAAAAGCCTAATACACTAGGCTAAAGACATAAATTTGAATTGTAACTTCAAAGTTCACATGGCCTCAAGACATTTTAAGGCGAAAAATCATGCATTGACTCGAAATGTTGGATACAGTATATCAAAATGGACATAATGAAAAGGAACCAAGAAATATCATGATTATGCACTTATTTTATAGGTAGAATTATTCCAGATTGATCTTTCATGAAAACAGAAGGCTTTCAAATCACTGGAGCCTCATTCTAGCAAACAAAAATTAGATGCATGCAAATTCAGAAAAAGAATAACCAAAGCTTTTATATAACAAAATATAATTCAGAAATCCAGTAATGGTATATAAGATCCGACGATAACAACTTATGTGAATGGGTGTGAATCCTTAAGCCATACGTGTTACCAGCTAGTAATAAGAAAGGTATGAAGAATGAATAAAATTTAAACATCTACACACAGTGACCTAGGTGATCCATTAGGTATGAAGATATATATGAGGTAATAGCTTGAAATAAAAACATTCAAACTGTGATCAGAAGAAAGCTGTAACCGGATATGAATTATCAAAACATATCCTCCTATTTTGAAAAGATGCAAACTATTAACTAAAACCAAGAATTGACATTGAATGACTCTGGATTAGAAGAACCATTATTAAAGAAAGAACTAATATGAGCAAGGAGAGTGATTTAAAAAAAATAGAAAATATCAGAAAAATACCAAGGGAAAAGAAAAAACGTTTCTCCTAATAAAAATGCAATAAAATGATTTCCCTAACCTTCTTTTAGAAGCATTATATATTGATAAAAATATATAATTTATTTTTGAAAAATGGAAACTATGCTCTTACATCGGCACATTTTTTTTGTAAGACTAATCATCCGATCGACCAGCATCACTAGCACTCAACATCTTTTCAAACAAGGGTGTGATAATAGAGTTACTGCTGAATTATAGTTCAGGAAAGACCAATTCAAATTAGCGGAAGAAGGTAAAAGAATGATCCAAACTCCTACACATGAACATTTTATATCAAGTAAATGTTTGCTGATATTATAAGGACACTCATTTATGAGTATTGTATATGAGCAGAACAGCTTACTCATCATCGTGAAAATTGCAATACAACTATTTAAGACCACAAAAGGCAACAACGAGCAAACTTCGAACTTAGCATAAACTAAAATCTATCATTCGTGCATAAAAATCAAAATTTGACAAACATACAAGAAAATTACAAAACACAAAATTAGTACCCATCTTTTCTCCCAAAGAACAGTTGTAATACATGATTCAGTAACAAGCTACAAAATTCATCTCCAAATGGGTTATGCAGAACCCAAAAAAATACATACTCATTACAGAAACTTGCACAATAGAATATACGCAGAAAAAGGATTTTACCTCAAAAGGATTTCGAATAAGGAAATATTGATGAACGGCGAAATCGAAGATCGGATATTAGGGTTCCAGACGTTGTCGAGTTGACTACTGAGGAGCGAACTATTGAAGTGGAGGAGAACGGCTGCGAAGATCCGAGATGGTGCGAACAATTTTGATTAGGGTTTTTTGGTTGGAGACGAAAATTGACAGTGTTATTTTGGGAGGGATATGAAAATAGTTAAGTATTTTTAGGAGGGAGATGAAACTGGTTAATTGTTTTTCTGGAGGGCAGACGAAAATTTTGGAGCAAGAGCGTTACACAACACGATACAAAACAAAATGAGTTAAAAAAAATGATTAAGTGTAAACAATAACGCTTTAGAATAACTCGTTATTAAATGATGTTATTAATAACTTATTTTCTTATAGTGAAAGCTGATTGTGCAACCGTTAAGCAGATTTATTCTTT
Organism: Allium fistulosum; assembly: GCA_030737815.1. Lineage (NCBI taxonomy): Eukaryota > Viridiplantae > Streptophyta > Magnoliopsida > Asparagales > Amaryllidaceae > Allium > Allium fistulosum. The sequence goes on from CM060904.1 coordinate 1,327,206,682, forward strand.
TTCAAGTCGTTTCTATTCTATATTTAAAACTGGTAGACGTACCTTGGATATCATCTACTTTGTAGTTAAGTGATTAACTTCGTAGGGTACCCATTTATAGTTTATGTTACATTGGTATGTAACCCCATCAATGCACACTTACACTTAGTCAGCATATGTTCACATGGTAGACGTAGCCATAGATTTTTATTTGGAACAATTTTTGATCAGAGCTTCTGAAAGATGAGGTAGCATGCAAGGGGATTTTAACATCCTCCTGAGAAGAAGTTCACTTGACAAGCAAGCTTATTACATATATAAAGCCATTGAATATTGCATCATGGAAGAGAAAATTAGATCAAGAATACTTTAAAAAGTAAAAATAAAATGCTTATTCAATATTTTCATCATAGAGATCATGGTGATTGTGAATCTGTGATTGAATTAACCTATATGGATAATTTTGATGAAATGTAATAGTTCGATTAATTATATGTACATAATAGAGATAATATTCCTATTATGAAATTCGGTAAAGTGTTTTGTGTTAAGCATAGATATACTAACTGCTTCTTCTCCACTTATTAATCTAGCTGCATAAGTTTAATGCATTTGAGCTTCACATTCAAACTCCTCTGCAGTATATGTTGTTTCATCTACAAGTTTTGCCATTACACTATCATTGATATAAGATGCATTGTTAGTCTGCACATCAAGTCTGTCTAATGTACTCTTAGCCATTGAAATTACAGAATCTATAAGCTCCACAAATTTTAACTCTCCATAAATTCCACTTAACAGAAGTGCATGGAAGTAAATTTTGTTTCTACTTTTCTACATAACGCGCAATTAGTCTATGATTTTTTTAAACAAAATCTATATTTGATTGTTTTCTACAAGTGTAGTAGGCAATAATCATCTAACATGTGATTTATGCATTTGTAATTAACTATGATCATGTTGACCAGACTGTGCTGATTGAAAAAGGATACATTTTTTCATGTGGAAATTAGCCACAAGGGCCTCTTTAGCTAGTGAAATTAGTTTCTAGGACGCACAACTGAAATAATTACTTTTAAGGACAAAATGCAAAATAATTAGCTTCTAAGGCCTAAAAACCTATGAAATTATGTCCTTAAAAGAAATTGGACTGCTGACTTTGTCCTTAAAAGTAATTATTCTGTTGACTTTGGCCTTGAAATTAATTTCAATGGATGTATGTCCTAGAAACTAATTGGACTGCAAAGTTTGTCCTTCTAGTGAAATGCCCCTTTTTTCATTTCGTCAAATCTTTAAGATGCTTTATGCACTGTTCATCGACACATGTTTTAAAACTTGGTACACTATACGCCTTAACTGTTTTTAAGAGTGATAGATTTTGGTGTGAACATTTCCTTTTACTACTTTAAATGATAGCCCTTTGTACCTCTTCACTATTTCGACCAATCGATATCGTACCTCAACTAACATAGTTAGTCAAAGTTTTACTTAATTGGTAATTGATGCAGGTTGAAACTATATGTTCCATTTGCAGTATTTATTTGACATGATCGTGAAAAATCTCAAATGTATTCACTATTTACTTAACTTTAGGCTATTGTACAACAACCAAAGGTTCATTCTGTCTGTACGATGACCAATAGAGTATAATCCATTAACTCTTAGTGCAAATAAACATGGGTTGTTAACTCTAATTGGTTTTACTTTGCAACTATACAACATCCTATATAGGCAGGCTTGGTACGTCAATAACTTACCCTTTATTATTACATATACTACAACTTACCACCTTTAACTTTTAAAAAATGGATTGGATTAGTTCTGATTACTTGGTTTACTAGGGTAATGCGTTTCATAGTCATCTAATATATGTAGAAATGATATGAACAAAGGAATTATTAATGTAGTTTTATTAAATATAAATTTTCAAAGGCCCATATTAAGTTAGATTTTTAATGTATTATTGGCTCATATTAATGTAGATTTTTGAAATATGAACAAGCGAATTCTTAATGTGGTATATGTATAAAATAGTAAAAAACCACCATTAAAGCATCAATTTACATAAGGTACTACTTTAGCTTTTTTTCTTCATATTTTATGTTAAATAATTATATGGTTAAAGTTTCAAAACAATCTCTTAATTGTACGACTTTGTACAAGATGGTTCATATAACCAACAAGAGATGGACGAAATTCGGGATAATTTAGCTATTTATATCATGCATAACTAAAACATAGTTATCCATTCATTTGGTAGTGGAGCTTTCTAAGGTTAATGATCGTGCTATTTTTGGACAGGTAACTGACATGGCAATGCCTTTCATGGTTAGTAGTAATATATATAATTACTGAAGATTTTATTTTATTTGAATTATTTCTACCGATAAGTAGCTAATAATTAAAGAGGTAATTTAGGAGTAACACTTATTTCTGCAAGTTTAATAAGTAGCTAATAAATTAATAATGGATTTTTTTATTATTTCTTGTAACCATTTGGACTATTAGGTAAATTATATAGAAATTCCTTTCTTAATCTATGTGTGTGATTATATTTTTTCAACTTTATCATGTATCCAATTGTATTTTGATATTAAGAAAGTGATGAAAGCAAGGAATAAACATTTTTGACATGGCAAGTAGATTTGAGTGTATGTGCTTTAATATATATTATGACAATTGCAAAAGGGACAACTCCATATACAACAACAATGTTCAATTCAGTTAGAAAATTATATATAGCTATGATATTGTTGTACAATGTTTCGATATTACTTAAATATCAAACATTCATGATATGCAATAGTTGTAGTTGTTTTCACCTTTCATTATATTCTTGCTAATAATCCTAGAATATTAGAAAGAAACTTATCTATAACTAGTTTTATAAATCGAAGGCAAGTGTATATAGCTTTAGGAAACTAAAGTGTTATGCAGTGGAAATCAAGCTAAGTGGCTTCTTATTTAAGGAAATATAACGGTAAATTGTGATTTTTTGCTTCATTGTTCTATGTTTTTTTATAAGAAGTACAAGTTTAAAAGGAAATAATGCTTGCTTGAAATAGGTTGGTGGATGGACATAGATGTAACAACCATGTTGTTAATTACCTAATTAATTAAGTTTAACTATGGATAATTAATTCTAATTTGTGATTTGGGAAATATAATTGTGAAATTGAATCATTTTTTGAGAATAGTTGATTTAATTTATTTAAGAAATGATTTTAATTTCTTAAAGAGGATTTCAATTTAAATTGAAAACATTATTAAATCAATTATTTAATTTTGGTATTTAGAGTAAAATGTTAACATCGAGATTTATTATTAAAATGATATTTTATAATTAATAGTTTATTTTATTAAAAATAATGGGAATACCTTTTATTTTCAAAAGTTGTACTTAATTTTATAAAACATCTCAATATTAAATGAAATGGGAATTTTAACTAGTTGATTGGTTTTGGTAAATTTGAGAAATCAGATATGGTTTTATAAAACATTAGTTAAGAGTAAAATAGTGTTTTATAATAAGCAAACTAATATTAGTAACACTTTTCTCATAGAAGAATTTGCAACGTCCTACTTATTGCATCCTAACCAAACCTTATTTGGCCCAAATAAAAGCAAATGTAAGAAGAAAATATAACTTACGTTCATTTTCTTCTCATTCTATTCTCGGCTCAAAAACTAGTAAACTAAAATCTTCTAATTGTTAAACCCTAGCTCCTAATCATCCCAAATCTAATGCAAATCATAGGGTTTTTGTTCAATAAATATAGAAATCAATCTCGGGTAATCTTCTCTATCCTCTAATGGGTTTAATTCATTGATTAATTCTAGTTTTGGTCTAGGGTTGTGTTCTTTTCTCTTTCAATTTCTGAGTTTAACCTAGATCTAATTGATGAGAGATTATAGAATAGGAGAACTTGGGTTTCTAGCATTAATTCAAGCTTTTAAGGTGAGTTTATCTCACACTATTATCTCTAAATTCAAGTTTATTCGCTGTTTAGTAAATTGGTTGAATCTATGATTGAATTTCTCTTAAATTCTTGTGTTGGTTGCATCTTTTGATATATGAAACCGTTGTCAAATGATCTTATAAATCATTAATTTGAAGTTGTTTGGTTGCTTGCATGATAGCTAATTTAGTGTAGTTGAAGTCTAGGTTCAATTCAGTGAAAAACATCCCCACCAACGGACGACCCGGGAGCCACATGCACTGCTTGGGACTTAGCCCAGGTGGTGTCATCGGCCCATGGTCCCACCAGACCATTGCATCGGTCAATGGCTTGGTTAAGCCCTAGGTCGTGCTTGTTTCACTCCCCAATCGCTCCGTTCGCCCGTCTGCTTGCCCGCTTGTTTCCTTGTTGATATTTGCTTGTTTTGATATCCTATTTCATGCCGTTTTGTGATGATTTCAATGCTATTTTGGGATTTTAGATTATGAATATATGGACTATGTTTTCATGATAATTTGCTTTGAGACGATGTAGAGTATATCTCTATGGATCAAATTTGCTAATATGGTCTTGTGATGAATTTGGGACTTTTGGAATAACTAATTTCCTTGTGTTTTATGGACTTTGGTTTATTATAGTATATGTAGATTGAAAACCAAAATTTTATAGCAATTTAATTTCCTTTGTATAAGTGATTTTATAAGAAATTATATATATAGTAATATTTTGAACTGGTTTTGGAAATAAAAATCTAAATCGCTTTTAAGAAATTTTTTAATACCTATATGTGTTTGAAAAAGAGTAGTTATGGTTTTATAAAATAATGGAAACTTATATATATATATAGATGAATCTTTATATAAGGATTTGGAATAATTATATATATATAAGTATTTTGATATTAAAAGTGGAATTTTGGGTCTAGTCTACAAAAGGGTAATAATATATATAGTGCGAAATAAATGAATTTATGGGTTTTTAAATAAGGAGTATGAAAATATATTCATATATATAGTATTTTTAGAAATCATTTTCTATATGTTAAATTATATTATTATTTTCAAACCATAAATTCTCGTTGGATTTTCATTTGATTTAACACTTGGCTATTTAAATACTATTTTGGCAATTTTGTGTGACTTTTTGATTTGGAGAAGAGTTTAAAACATAAAATGTTTGAGAACCTCAATTCTATAAATTGGGAAATACTAATATTTGACTTAGTGTTACCGATTGGTTTAATGCTCTCGAGTAATGCTTCATTAAATATTGCACAACTCATTGAATAGAATGTTTGAGTGGTACTTACTAGCCCATTAGCAAATACTTGAATTTCACCAGGTAGTATGGGATGCCTTGGTTAAGTTCTTGCAATTGCTATAGGGAAGTATTTAACACTTTAGGGTTGTATTCTCTTTTAGTGTGCGGCATAGGGGTGCTAAATCCTTAAGAGAATATAGTTCAGGTTTTCTAGTGGTATCCGGAATGAATGAGATTTGTTTGCGCCAAAATTGGTAACAAACACCCAATTTGTCCATGAAAGTACCTGTTTACAATCAGATCATAGGTAGCAAGTATGTAGAGAATATAAATATGAAGAACACTCAAAAATTAAAATAAAAGCAGTAGAAAGGCAAGATTTATAGTGGTTCGGTGTTGTAGCCTACGTCCACTTTGAAGAGTTGCTATTTTATTGATGATTTCCTATTGGTTTACAAGAGTACAATTGGTAATATCCGAATTACAATGGAGTTCAGCAGAATAACGGCGTAGAAGATCCAAAAGACCCCTTTTCTGAAGACCCTAGGCAGCTATTTATATGTGTAGGCTGGAAATATCTGTCTCAAACTTCAGAAGACTCCTTCTCTCACATGGGTGGGCCGACGTGATCGATCCCTGGTGATTTCGACTCGATCCATGATCGATACGAATGAGATTCGCATCGATTCAAATTGAGCCCAATCGAGTCGAGATCAATTATGAACATTCTTGAGGTTGTACGCAAGCTCCTGTGGAAATTCGGTAGCATTTGGACTTGTAGATTGTGAGATATGATTGATGAAAGTTTGGATTTTCAATGTGCTGTCGAATTAACATCGCTTTTATTCGCATTGCTTTTAGGCACGTGATGACCAATGACGGGCGTTATCTTTTAGGATCGATCCACATTTTATGCCGAGTAACTGAGTCATCCATCTTTATGTGTCTCCTTCGTATCGCTCTCATTCAGATGCTTCGTACCCATGCCGTTTGTGTCCATTGATATGGCTTCGTTCGTATCCATCAATTGCTATGTTGTTCGTATCGATATTTGAGATTATTTCGTATCGATAGCCTCTACCCCAATTCATATCGATATAGACATCGACTTCGTATTGACACCTTTTAGGTGTTGCCTCGTATCGCTTGTGGGTGGTGATCGATATGAGCCGTGCATTAGTGGAAGTGATAGGAAATGTCATTAGGTGATGGATACGAACCGGAGTAGATGTGATCAATACGAAGTGGTGCCTCTTCCATGGATACGAAATAGCACTCTCTTGATGGATACAAACCAGATGTGTTTCACTTGAGACTTTATGGATACGAATTTGCATGGATACGAACGAAGTTTCCTGGATGGATTAGAATGGAATCGATACAAAGGAGGTGGTCTGATGGATACGAATGAGAGCATTGCTTGATTTGCATCGATCATATCTTGAGCATACAAACTCCGATTGACTTGAAATTTGAAACGTAGCCTTTCCTAGCCTTGTTCATCACTCCTAATTGATCTTGTCTTGATGGGAGCTCGGTCAAGTTTTGACGGTATCGATCATAGTCTTGTTTCAAATCGATCTCTAATACTGATTTCCATCCTTTATAGCCTATTTGTTGATATCCCGGCCTTGACCAAAAGGCGGGATAACATTTGCCCCCCCCCCAAAACATGCCTTGTGGTAAGAAGGCGTGTTTTGAATAGCTCCAAATCCAACATCCAATGTCCATATTCCATCCATAGACATACCATTGGATTCATAATCCAATCTATTACAAAGCCATCCTATCCAAGTGCCATAGCCATATCCAAGTCCGTGACTGCTCCGAGTCGATGTTCGATTCAAAGTCCAGTAACCAAATTCTTAGCCAATTCCATAGCTATCCAAACTCATCAACCGAGTCATAATCCGTCAGTATCCAATGGCCAATAACCAAATCCATAACCTTTCTGGGTTGATATCCAAATCTGGGACCACTTCGGGCCCTTTGCCAAATCCAAGACCACTTTGGGTTCATTTATCCCAAGCCGAAATCTGAATCCATGACCTCTCCGGGTTGCGCTAACCTGTTCCGACCCCGACTCCCCAACCAAGGGCTCTTTTGTTCTTCGGCCTCAGCTCTCCGACCAAGGACTTTTATGTGCTCCGGCCTCGGCTCTTCGGCCAAGGACTTTTATGTTCTTCGGTCTCGGCTCTCCGGCCAAGGACTTTTATGTTCTCCAGCCTCGGCTCTCCGGCCAAGGACTTTTATGTTCTCTGGCCTCGGCACTCTGGCCAAGGACTTTTATATTCTTCGGCCTCGGCTCTCCGGCCAAGGACTTTTATATTCTCCGGCCTCGGCTCTTCGGCCAAGGACTTTTTATATTGTGTTCGAGTCCATTCCATCGTTCTCCGGCGAAGGGACTCGTAACTTGCGATCACTGCTCCATCTCTCCAGTCAGGACCATAATCGCGAGACCTACATTATTTATTACATTAATGCAAATCCAATCATTCAAAATAAAAGTCTTTACAGCTAGGGAAAACCAAATATATGTCTGTACATCCAAGGGAGAAACCAAAGTTTTCAAGAAAACAAAAAGAAAAACATGATTTCATAAACTCGAGCAACACGGTTTATCATCGTCTCAGAGCATGCCTAGGGACCGTCCTCGATCCCGTACATGTGTAAGTGACTTAGCTGTATTACTTCGAGTTCTATTACTTATTCAAAGTGATAAATCTATTTAGTTGATAACAAGCTGGCGATGCCTAGATCCAGTGCCATCCTCGTTCGAGGTGGGCGGTGGTCGCTCCTATTCCACTGCCATAGCTCGATTCCTTACATATTGTTGTAGATGACCATTCCTTACATGCTCCTCAATGATATCCTTCAAATGCCTGCAGTCGTTCGTGTTGTGCCCATCCAACTCATGGAATAGGCAATGCTTTTTGATGCCCGCTCGTATTCAGAAGGTTCCCTTCTTGTCGGCCTTTGATACTGGAGGCGCCCTCGAGTATCTAAGTAAATCCTTTCCAGAGTCTCAGTCAAATCCGTGTAGGAAGTAAACTTTGAATTCCTCCGTGGCCTTTTTGAAGTGTTACCGTTATCATTCATTTTCCTTTTTCCTTTATCATCTTTGTTTGGATCCTCCCTGGGTGGACCTCCACCCCTTACTACATAAGCGTCAGCCTCTCTCCCTTCTCTCTTAGCATGTGCATCTTCCTACCTTAGAAACCTTTCTGCTTCATGGTAGAACTCCCCGAGATCCATCGGTGGGTCCCGTTCCAACGATATCTTGAAATCCAAGTTATCTGCAATTCCTGAAACTACTGCCATCAAAACCATCGATGGATCAAGTCGATCCACCGAAGCCACTGCCACATTGAATCTGGTTAAGAAATCCCTGAGCGACTCTCCTTTCCATTATTTCATCGATGTCAAAGTCATCACATTCTTGGGTCGGACTATGTGGACCCGAAACTGCCTCATAAACCTTTCAATCAGCTCCGTTCATGCACCAATAGAGCCACTCTCCAGCTGTCTGAACCATAATGCTACTATATCCGTCAAATACAAAGGGAAGCATCATGCCATGACCTCTTTCTATGTCCCCAGTACTTCCATATACCTCATGTACCTCGTCAAGTGAACAGCAGGATCCGTTCTCCTGTCATACATCTCCAGTGTTGGTAGTTTGAAATCTGGCGGGTTCCTTGCCTGCCTGATCATTGGAGCAAATGGACTCCTATTCACATCCTCCAAGTCCCTATTCACTAATCCGCCTCTCATGGCTCGCCTAACCATCTCTGCCAATCTATCGTTGTCTCCAAGTTGCAGTCCTTGTCCGTTGCCTCCAATCTGCCCCCCAAGTTCAAGAGGGATTCTTGGATTCTGCTCTCCTGGTCGAGCATCCATTCCTCTATCAACGCCGTGTTGCACAGCTCCACCTAGTACTATGCCCGAGATTGCATCAACATGCCTCGGGTGAGTGCCCCCTAGTTCTTGTGCTGCTCTTGATGGTCCTGCTCTATTTGGAATGCTGGCTCCTCCGTACTCCCGATCCCTATCTCTAGCATCTCCTGCAGTTGCATTCCCTTGATTCTGCATTCCAACTTGTCCAACTTGTCGAAGTAGGTTCTGCATCATCTCCTCTTGTCTCTTCGGCATCATTTCCATATCATCTCTGATGATGAAGATCGAGGATCGATTCACTCCCAAGGAAGCCTCCTGACTCCCTTCATGCTGACTCCTTTCAGTCCTTTGTCTTCTTGTCGATTGCCTTGCTATAGCTTTCCAAATCCAAGTCCTTAAGCTGTCAAATCCGAAATCCAAGCTTTAGAATCCCTGAGTGCTAGGTTCTCAGTGAAAGCACCAAAATGTTTGCGCCAAAATTGGTCACAAATACCCAATTATCGATGAAAGTATCCATTTACAATCATAGATCATAGATAGCAAGTATGTAGAGAATATAAATATGAAGAACACTCAAAAATTAAAAGGAAAGCAGTAGAAAGGTAAGATTTATAGTGGTTCGGCATTGTAGCCTACGTCCACTTGAAGAGTTACTATTTTATTGATGATTCTCCACTAGTTTATAAGAGTACAATTGGTAATATCCGAATTACAATGGAGTTCAGCAGAGTAACGGTGTAGAAGAGCCAAAAGATCCCTTTTCTGAAGACCCTGGGCTGCTATTTATAGGTGTAGGCTGGAAATATCTGTCTCAAACTTCAGAAGACTCCTTCTCTCACGTGGGTGGGCCGACGTGATCGATCCCTGGTGATTTGACTCGATCCATGATCGATACAAATGAGATTCACATCGATCCAAATTAAGCCAATCGAGTCGAGATTGATCATGAACATTCTTGAGATTATACGTAAGCTCTTGTGGAAATTTGGTAGCATTTGGACTTGTAGATTGTGAGATATGATCGATGCAAGTTTGGATTTTCAATGTGTTGTCGAATTCGCATCGCTTTCATTCACATCTCTTTTAGGCACGTGATGACCAATGATGTGGCGCAATCTTTTAGGATCGATCCACATTTCATGCCGAGTGACTGAGTCATCCATATTTACGTGTTTCCTTCGTATCGCTCTCATTCAGGTGCTTCGTACCCATGTCGTTCGTGTCCATTGATATGGCTTCGTTCGTATCCATCAATTGCTACGTTGTTCGTATCGATATTTGAGATTATTTCGTATTGATAGCCTCTACCCCAATTCGTATCGATATAGACATGACTTCGTATCGATACCTTTTAGGTGTTGCCTCGTATCGCTTGTAGGTGGCGATCGATACGAGCCGTGCATTAGTGGAAGCGATACAAAATGTCACTTGGTGATGGATACGAACCGGATGTGTTTCACTTGAGACTTTATGGATACAAATTTTCATGGATACAAACGAGGTTTCTTGGATGGATTCGAATGGAATCGATACGAAGGAGGTGGTCTGATGGATAGGAATGAGAGCATTGCTTGATTTGCATCAACCATATCTTGAGCATACGAACTCCGATTGACTTGAAATTTGAAACGTAGCCTTTCCTAGCCTTGTTCATCATTCCCAATCGATCCCGTCTTGATTGGAGCTTGGTCAAGGTTTAACGGTATCGATCATAGCCTTGTTTCCAATCGATCTCTAATACTAATTTCCATCCTTTTTATCCAATTTGTCGATATCCCGACCTTGACCAAAAGGTGGGATAACAAGATTTACTAGCTTCTAGTAAATACTTGGATTTCACTAAATGGTATGGGACATTTTGGTTAAGTTCTCGTGATTGCCAAAGGTGATAGTATTTGGCACTTTAGAGTTTACTTTCTTTTGGTATGCGGCATGGGGCTGCTAAATCCTTAAAAAGTAAGCTCGTGGATTTTTTATATGATCCTTGTTATCGGAATGAGATATACCTTCTCCGATCTGGTTTTCATGGGTTTCGAGATTCTGCTTTCTTGGTATGGACGATCATTGGTATTTAATCAATATGAGTGATACTACCTTTTGTTTTCCTACAGTATGAGTACGATCATTGAAATCATTCTATATTTGGTTTTCATGGATTTGAGATATTCTTCTTTGCTTTGGAATTTTTGAGTTTTGGATTTATTCTTTGTTTTTGTAATTGAAATATTTCTATGTTTTATGATGGATTTAATGATTGTGATTTATTTTGCGTTTTGTGAATTTGGTATTCTTGTGTCTTAAAATGTAACTAGAGTTGGAATATTTCATCGACATGTTATATATATACGACACATGTATTTATCTATATGTCATATATCCTTATGTTATATCTTATTCTTACTCTTTTGGGATATTTAGAGATAGTCTGACCCGGGGGGTTATTTTAATGCTCGGGTCAGGACGAGACTTTTTAGATTATAAGACAAGTTGACCTTTGGATGATTGTGCTAGCAAGGAGATAAACATTTTTGACTTTTAGTTTATCCCATTTAGGACTTTGAGTTTTGTATATGGGATGTATAATTGAGATAGAGATTTGTACCAGATGTATATTATGTGAGTCTAGCATTATATTTTGTAGACTCGCAGTATGTATTGTATTTGATGTATATTATTCTGTTATGATCTGTGACTATTGTATATACGATATACTACACATATTCTGAGAAACCGATGTGTTAATTACTTTGAACTAAGACTGTACACATCAAATTTAATTCCAAATATTTAGTAAGAAAGTGAGTATGATGTGTCAGTGTTAGTTTAAAGTTATATTCACATTTGGTCGCCCTTAACAAGTCGTATTCCCCATACTATTATACGACATTAATTATAATGTTCTTTAATAATATAATGGTGGGGTCGTTACAACAGGTGTATGTGCTACCAAATCTAACATATCTTGCAAGCTCAGCCCATTCCAATGCATTGTAACTGTCTTATCAGTTGTTCAATTTAACAGTGAAAATTCGACGCTCGCTTAGTACTCCATTTCTACATTGCTAGTTGCTTCCTTTTTTAGCTTTAATGTTCACCTATGTCTGCCAGTTTAGTCAGTGCATTTCTTAGTGCATGTTGGTAGTTAATTGTTTCATTTAATGCTTTTCCCAATTGCACTATTTCCTCACTGTATGCTTTAGTTTGGATCAGTGTATATTTCAGCTCAGGCCGGTGTTTTCTTCAGTTAAGATAGTGGTAACATGTTTTAGTTTAGTCAATGCCTTCTTCAGCTTACTTCGGTGTCTCAACTCAGTGTTGTTGCTACTAACTGCATCATAGCTTCAGTCCATTCAGCTTGCTTTAGTGTTACCTATCAAAAAGGGCTGGGCATGAGGTTCCTCTACATCGACCCAAACAAGCATCGGTGCCTACCCTTTTTGAATATAAAGACATTCAACAAGTGACTGAAAGCAATGTTCAAGAGTCTTGATTTATTCATAGATGTTATATTACATTTAAACTGATTTATCCCACCTGCCTACGAATGGAGGTGGTAGTATTAGCTTTGTAGTCATGAAATAAGAATATAGTTGGTTAAATATTCTTTTGTTGTAAACATGGCACATTTTCAACTATAATTTATTTTTATTACTAAAGCATTATTGTCATGAAACTGTGTTTATATGTCTACTTTTGTGTGTTGATGTACGTAACATCTATGCACATAATGATTTGTATCTCACTTCAGTTGATAATTATTATTTTTTGCTTCAATTGACATTTTCTTCAGTTGTCATGTGACAACTAAAGAAATTGATCTACTTTTCGCATGACAATCGAAGTAAATAAAAAATGAGTATTTGATGATGAACATAGATTTGCTTTGGTTGTTATGTAAGAACCGAAGCAGAAGTATGTCATTTGCTTCATTTATCATAAAACAATTGAAGCAAAAGCCTCGATCAATTGCTTCGATTGTTTAAAGAACAAAAGAAAATGATATCTTATTCCTTCGGTTCGATAGCCGAAGCAACAGTCCTTGGCCAGTTATCATGACTTGTTTTGTATTAATGTACTAGAGGAATTCGAGGATAAAGGGAAACGTCTAGCATCTTATATGAGGAAGGTGAAGACATTGCTTAATGAGATAGAGCAATATACGATTAGACACATTCCATGGGAAGAGAAGGAAGATGCGGATGAGTTGGCAAAATTAGCGAGTTCAAGAGAAAGGCCATTTTTTGGATCGATACCGGTGATGACCCTACCAAGCCCTTGAAGAGATGAATGTGGTTGCGACTATTGATGGGAATTAAACTTGGATTACGCCGATCATAAGGTATTTAAGCTAGGAGGGGGGTCTTACCAGATAATAGAAACGAAGCCAAGAAGGTTTTGCAAAAGGCACCTCATTTTGTCATTCAAGATGGTATGTTGTACCAAAGGGGATATTCTAATCCACTACTAAGGTGTGTAGCCGAAAGGGAAGCCCAAGAGGTGCTGAATAATATACATCAAGGCATTACGGAGACAATACTGGAGGGCAAATTTTGGAAAGAAGGTTTTGCGATATGGTACTTTTGGCTGACATTAAATCATGACGCGATAGAATATGCGAAGAGATGTGACAAATGCCAGTAATTTGTGAATATCCTAAGGTTGCCTCCAACCGAGCTGACACACATGGTTAGTTCTAAACCTTTTGTAGTCTTTGGAATAGATTTGATCGGTGAACTTCCCATGGAGAAGAGTGGATCTCAGTATGCCATAATGGCAATCAACTACTTTACTAAGTGGGTCGAAACTTAACCACTATTAAGGTGTCGTCAGCCAAAGTTATAAAATTTTTGGTCTGGAATGTAATATGCATGTATGGAGTTCCACTTCAAATCATCTCAGACAATGGATTACAGTTTGACAGTAAGGAATTTACCGACTTCTACCGGTAGCATAGGATAAAGAAGAGTTTTTCTTAAGTAGCATACCCACGGGCCAATAGACAGGTAGAAGCGATCAACAAGGTTCTTAACACCCTCATAAAGAAATGACATGAAAGGAAAAAGGAGCATGGATGGACGAACTCCCCCTAGCACTATGGGCCTATCACACTTCTTTCAAGACTATAATGAGACATACCTTATTATCCTTGGCCTATGGGTAAGAGGCCATGTTACCCATGGAAATTACAGTACCCTCCCACAAGAAGATTCATCATGACCCCAGGCATGCTCCACGGAAATTACCCATGGAAATTACAGGCATGTTACCCATGGAAATTACAGTACCCTCCCACAAGACGACAGGCATGCTCCATGGAATATTCATCATGTTACCCATGGAAATTATAGTACCCTTCCACAAGACGACAGGCATGCTCCATTGTCTGATTGCATACCTATCTGTCGTTAAATCTAGTGTCGTCTCATTGCATATTAGACCATAAATATGCCCCGTCATCAGATATGCACGATATGCACTAACACAACAAAAAAACCATATGTTGTCTTATGTTATAGTATCATTTCTAGAGTTTCCTATTAGATAACATATAAATATGACTAATATGAATAATTGTTCATAGAATGAAATTAATGAATCACAATTTTATTTAAACAAACATTGTATTACAAATCAAGTTCAAATACAATACAACTTTCAATACCACTCTACTTACATTTTCAAATACAATACAACTTAAACTTACTCACACTCACTCGAGTTTGTTTTTGATGTTGATCTTGATTTGCTTGCTCTAGCTTATGTCCAACCATCTCCTATACCTGTTAAATAAACAACAACGTAGCAAAATTGAAAAAGAAACAAACCTAAATTGCAAAACTAAAATTGAATTTAAATATTAAATATTGCCTTAGTTTATGGTTTTGCGTTTTCTTTTCATTTTTAGATAGGGATAAATATATGTGTGCACAGACAACTTATGATATGCATAGTATATTATTGTGAATATCACAAAGCCGATCCTTGATTCAATCACATGGACAGTTGCAAAGATCAAGCCTGAAGGCTCAACTCAGTGCAAATACACAAGTTCAAACCAAAGCACATGAAAGGGATTCAAGCAATGTCAAGGTAGTGCACTGCCTGAACAAGGCGGTGTGTAAGTATATGGACAAGGCCACAATGCAACATGTGAACAGGGACAATAACATGGACCAAGGCAAAGCAAAAACAAGATTGCAACACATAGTGACACACATATGGAAGTTCAAAGCAAAAACATGGTAATATTTCACACATATATGCATATGTATGTATGTGTATACATGGAAGACATTTCACAAACTAGACTCAAAGGCAACAACATGTCAGTAATGGTACATACATATGTATATGTATATACATGTACATATATACATATATACAAAATAGCAAGCTTCAGAGCTCAAGTAATATTCAAATATACACATATGTATATACATGTATATATGTACATACTCAAAATGGTTTAAGCTCAAGTACGTACTAGTATATATGATAACTGAACATAAACATATTTTAATTGAAAGCGTTATAAGAAATCACATTGCACATAAACAAGCTAAAGCAAAACAACAGGTGTTGTAGCAATACACATATGTGACATGTATACATGTACATGTATATATGCAACACATGTTCGAGATCTAACCAACAACAAGCATCAGGGAGTCAATCAAAACAAACCGGGCACATATACAAGTACAAGTACAAGCAAACCAAACAGAAAGCTTCAAATCTTAAGTAATATACATATGTACACATATGTATATACATGTATATATGTACATACTCAAAATGCTTCAAGCTTAAGTAATTCAAAATTGGTTCAACTCAAAAGTATGTCAACACTGCCTTGAATCAGGCAACAAAACCAAGCAAACACATTGACTCAAATGCAATTCAAAATAGTTTAGAACTGAAAACAAGTTCAATTAAACCTCAAAATGGTTCAAGCATGGAAGTTCGCACATTAAAACAACAAATTGAAAGTGTAACAAGAAATCGCAGTGCAAAGGCAAGTGCCATAAACTAAAACATATATATGCAGATATAAGAACATTCACACATATATACATACATATGTATGTATATAAATGAAAGTTCACACATATATAGTGATATGCAAATACAAACATACATATACATATATATAGATATGTATATACAAGTGCCAGTGCAAATGCAGTAAACAAGGAACAGTTTCGATATATCCAAGCACTCATAGTTTGACATAACCAGGCACACTAATATAATATATACACATATGTATATACATGTATATATGTACACAGTGAGTAGAAAGGCAAGTAAACAACATGTATGGATGAATCAAGACAAAAAAAGCAACATGGACCATCAAAGTGCACAAACAAGGCATTATAGCGTGCACTGCCTTATCAAGGCAGTGCACTGCCTTCTCACAAATTGAAATAGCAAGGGACACAAGTTAAAATAGAAAGTGACACAAATTAAAATAGCAAATGCCACAAATTGAATAAGGCAGTGCCACAAATTAAAACATGGTAGTGCCACAAATCATACCAAGATGAACAAGAAAATTAAAATAGCGGAGAAATCCACAGCCGAGAAAGATCCTATAAATATACCCAAATAATAGTCAATGTAAGCATAAACATAATTAAATGTACTCACACACAAGCAAGCTCCAGGAAAATCGAATTCAACACAGCAAACAACTCAAACAACAGCCAATATAAGCATCAATGCAAGAACCAACCAAACTGCCTTCATCATCGATTAATAAAGAAATACAACATTGTACAGCATGTATAAGCAACACACACGAGTGTGGACATGGAACAATAGAAATCAAAGTAGAAAATTTTCAAAACCGAAACTATAGGGAATAAAACCCTATAAATATACCTAAATCATCATTGGCTATAGACATAGAAGTCGGGAATAATATAAATCGAAAAGGGTAGAAATTGTACCAATATAAATCGAAGAACTCTTGATAAGAAGCAGCCGCAACCATAAATTTCCTACTAATCGATGAACGTGAGCATCGATTGAAGAAGAAAGGCGATTCATTTCAACAATTTCAAAGCAACAGTTTCAAATCAGAAACCCTAAATCAAAGCACGCAATCAACTTAGTAGCGAGCCCACAAAGAAAGGCGATTGAAGAAGAAAGGCGATTGAAGGAGCAAGACGATTCGAGCGAATTTCAAAGCGGCTGAAACCCTAATTCCAAAAACTTTCGAAATTTTGATATGGAGTGAAAAATGAAACGAGTAAAAAATAGAATAGAAAGAAAAGGGGAATAAAAATGTACACGGGGGAAACAAAAATAAAAAGCATCTATGAAATAATTGAGAGGGAAAAGATGGAGCCCAAAATAAAAAAATTGATAATTTAAATCAGACGACATATAAAATGTTGTCTGAATAACAAGCTTGTTCATGTAGATTTCACAGGCTATTCAGACAACAGATGAAAGATTCTGTGGCTCTTCAGGCAATAAATGGTTTTGTCATGCGTTGTGCAAAAAAGTGGGATAACAGAAAATCTACCTTATGCTGTGTGATCACTACTATTTGATTCACTTTGTGGCATAGTGAAAGTCACTGGATCTGATCAATGAGAGGCATGATGAAGCTGCTTCGAAAGCTGTGGCACATAAGAAAAGGATAGCCAAGCGGTATAACTCCAAGGTCAAACACCGCCCTCTTAAGGAAGGGGACTTAGTGCCAAACTAGATATTCCCTGGACTAGGGTTACCAGACTCGATCTGCAAGGGACATATGTCAATCAAAAAGATCTAAACAATGGAGGTTACATCCTCAGCATAGTAGAAAGGGCTGTGATTAGGAAAGCTTGGTGCATAGAACCTTCGTCGTTATTTTACTTAATCTCCATTGTCTTTCTTATTGTCTATTCAAGTATTGATATTGTGTAATTAAGAAAGCTATGAAATGGTTATTAATAAAATACGCATTCCTTGAAATCTTATTATGTCAAGTGTCTCTTTATTATACGCGGATTATTATGAGCGCCTGAGCCAAGGAATGGGATGTAGTCGTTAGCTTTGACTAACTTAATATTCTTCTACAAATAGTGGGGATAAAGTTATACGACCCTAACTCATCGAATTAGGATTCCTACTAACCGAATGTCATAATAGATTTACGAGTTGAATTCTTTGCTCAAGGATAAGTTGCATCACAATGACATGGAACTTATTTGTAGAAAAGCTTTGGCCGATAATGGCAAACTAGACTTACCCACGGTCAGGACAAGACCACTGATTGGGTAGTTCGCCATTGATGATTGACCATATAACTCTGGCCCGCAATGGTGAACCGAACTTACCCCCGGTCAAGACATGACCATCAACTGGGTAGTTCACCATTGATGATTGGCCCTTGAAAACACTGGCTGGCAATGGTAAACAAGACTTACCCATGGTCAGGACATGATCACCGACTGGGTAGTTCGCCATTGACGATCAACCTTAAACAACTCCGGTCAGCAATGGTGAACTAAACTTACCCTTAGTCAGGACATGACCAGCGACTGTGTAGTTCACTATTAACGATCGACCATAAACTTTGGTCAGTAGTGATTGACCAGACTTGTCTGTGGTCAGGACATGACCACCAATTAAGTGGTTCCAGACTGGCGATCAACCCTGAGACATCAGGGAATGACCGCAAGCTCATCATTATTTGGAACAATTTTGTGTATAATATGCACAGAATGCATATATAGGAATAAACAAATGAAAATAAGGAAAAATAGTGGGAAAGCATGTCATAAAAAGGTACTACATCCAAACATGATCAAACAACCAAATATCTACAACACAAAGTCATAACCTATAGAAATAATATGCGCACAACCTCAAAAAGTTGTAAAAATTAGGTGTACACAATCAAAATGTTTAATACACCAAGAATGAGAAACAAACTATTTCGAACAAAAAATATTCAACCATACAAATGTCACCTAGATGAATGACCATTCTTGAGTTGCTTAGGTCTGACGGGCTCTTTCTCCTTCTTATCTTCCTTAGACTTGGACACAGATGTCGCATCAAGCTCAATCTTCCTCTTCTTTATAACCTTAAGCTCCTCCACTACCTTTAATTTAACTCTGGCTATCTCCTCGATGAACTTACCTATTATATTCACCCTAAGATTTTCATCCTATTGAAGTCCTCGGTTGATTCATTGTGGCCGCTGATCTTTGTATCAGTATCATCCTTAAAAGTGGTAATCATATCGTCACGGTTTTCCTCTACTGTGAGGAATGATGGGCCCAAGGGCATGAACCCTGATAGTAGGGCCTAAGAAGTCACCATGACTCCAGAAGGGTCTGTCATGACCATATCACCTGCATGAAAATGAGGAGGACTGTCAAGTACGACCATACCCCCAACAGGCTCGAATATACTGAGTAGTGACCGGTGGGCTATATAGAAGAATCCTACATCCTTTGGAGGAAATGGAGTGTCATCCAAGGGATGGGTGTCAGCGTGGGGTTGGCTTTGGATAGGCATGTCTTCGGAGATGTGATAAACAACTGGCGGAATGAGATGCATAAGGGTATAAATAACCGGTTTTTAAGTCTGAACCTGGGTAGAAGCCATGAAGCTGAACCAACTATTTTCCTTACCACCCTATCCTCTTACTCCTTTTGAACTCTTTCATCAGCTGCCAACTTTATGTAACCCAAGTGAATAGCTTCTTTCTCCTCCATAGAAAAGCGAGTCTCAACATCCTCGGGACTAAAAGGTGCCCTCCCTACTTGTTGGCTTCCTTAGCTTCCTTGATTAATTGTCTATTAATAGAGGCCATAACCTCTCCATAATCATCCATCCATATTAGTCTTCCCTCGGTATACATTCAATAACGAATCTCATCCACGCACGCTTCAATATTATATAACTGGTTGTTCATCCCACTGCTCTCAGCCTGGAGCTCTCAACCATTTTTATCTCAAACGCTTTTTGGTAGTCACAGCGTAAGTTTGGCCTTAAGAGAGGCTCTCTCACTCTTCCAGTCCTCATCCATTTTCTTCAATTCCAAAAAGCCCAGCTCTAATCTGCTAGTTATAACTTGGATTTCATCCAGTCTCTTTGAATATTTGGCTTTAACATTCTTATAATCATCGTACAATCTTTTGGCCTTAGAGTTATAGTCATCCTTCAACGCCTATAAGTCAAGAGCATGGTCCTTCTTCAGCTTTGTTATTTCATTATAGTGAAGGCTCTTGATTTTCTCAATCCCCTCGGCTTAGGACCTCTTCAGTGCTTCCAAGACTGCTCGATGGGCTATGTCGTTTTCATGCAGTTGCGTCGTGAGCTAAATAATCTTTAAGTTCTGATCAACATTTTTCATGTCGATCTCCTTAACAGCCTTAATCACTTTAGTATGAAATTCCAACAATGCCTTCACACCTCTTAGCCCATCCTGAGAAGGTCCATCATGCCATAAAAAGAATTAATGGGGCATAAGCAAGTAAGCAGGCAATGAGAACCCTCGGCTGATATGGTTGCCGAAATTCATCGTAGTTAGGGCCGCTAGCATTAGTAATAATGGTTGTCCCTTCCTTATCCTTCCCCTTATCCTTATCCTTGGAGGAAATTACGATCCTCCTCGTCTATCTGTCCTCTCTTGCTGCTTAGATGTTTCTGAATCCGAGAGGGTAAAAGGAGATGCCATGGAGATTTTAATGGACGAGAGAGTGTCTTAAATCTTGACTTGCCATCAGGAGAGCGAGACCTCTTTCGGGAACCATAATGTTAATCCTGATCGTCTTTGTCCTTGGTTGGGCTATAGGATATTATCTCCCCCATCTTAAGTTATGTGGCTGGTTGCCCAATATTTTTACTTGGGATGAAAGACAAGGCGACTTTTTAACATCCATTATAGGGACATCTGGCTTTAGCTATTTGTATTTGGATTGAAGCTTACTTCTCCTCGAGCACATACTCCCTACAAAGAATATAAGGACGAAGAGTTAAAATCATGCTACAGTTAAGAAATCCATCAGTGCAACATAGGAAAAGAGGGTTTGTGTGTGAAGAGTGCATAACGTTTATACGAACCCTTAGGGTCCTCGTGTGTCTCCAACTGTTGCTGAATCTCCGCTATCATGACAGAGTCTCTATAAGAGATTCCCTGTTTAGGGTCCTATAAATAGTCCAAGATCATGAAGTCCCCTAGGACAAACTCCTCTTGATCATTATATGTGAAAGTTTTGTTTGGAGCCTCCTCAACATCAAGGCTGGATAAGGAATCGATGCCAATATGCCTAGAAGAATAGGCTCCACTCTGATTTGAGGTGGTGGAATCTTTATTATAAGAAAGTGGGATTGTCCCCTCAATGGCCTTAATACCAACACCACTATCCTCCTACCCCCTTATGGATTTTAACCAGTCACTTACATAGGGCTCAATCCTGAAAGAATCTAGCTCTGAACCTGTGGCATCTGTGTGTGCAGCAGGGTCGGTACCGGGCAGGGCCGACATCAAATCAACCCTATAAGCAGAGGGTTGAGAAGATTGTGCCTCACTTGTCTCACATTCTTTAAAACTTTTCCCTCTCTTTGTAGGTTTGCACATAGAGGGAACTCTACCTTTCCCAGTGCAGTGCTCATTGGCTAGCAGCCTGAGCTATCTAAGATTATCATCTATCACCAAACGGGGAGCCTCCCTCAGTTCTACCAGAATTTTGTTCAAGTTCTCCAACATATCTTCTAAGTTATCACCCATTGCGGCTCTCACCAAACCTAAGGAAATAGCTAAGGGGGTTCAATAGTTGAAACAAAGACTTTTTAGGTAAGAATGAACATGAATGAGTAGTTTGGGTGGCTTACATCCTAAGTGCCATTGATGGAAGCACGGAGAAGTATCTCTAATGAAAAAGTACTCATTTTTAAACATATTATACTTTAAATACAAATCCTCTACTAGCATAAACTTGCTTCCCACCTCAAGATAAATAAATGAGGAACCTTTTACCTTACTCTTGCTTACATATAAGAACCTAATCTACTGATGTGTAGGGGGAACCTGGAACTCCAGCATGAAAATGGCGTATAGGCTAGTCAATAGCTTACCCATTCGGATGTAGTTGAAAGGGAATGGTCTTCATGTATACTAGAAATCTTGTAAACCACTAGAGAAAAGGAGGCAGGGCCCCTACCATGCAATGATATCTGGAGTAAGCCATACACCCTTTGGAAGGGACATGAGCCCGTTGGTCAGGGGTTGGTAAGACATGTCACCCCTCGGTTTTCCATGAGCAGCGGCTATGGTATCCAACTGTTTAGATGATAAAATGGAAGCTATTGACTTGATGGGGTTCACAAACAATTGTAAAGGACATACCCATGAACTAAGGAATGAGCCGGGCTAGACAGTCCTGCATCCTGGTGGTGCATGATCAGAAGGGCAGAAGAGGAAGGAGACTGATCTCCAATAGCGCTCGATGAACGAGTATTACGATGACTCAACATGTCTGCCTAATATGTGAACATATCTCATGTATTGTCGCTGAATACATATGCGTGTGTGTGACCGTGAGTAATAACATATGCAATAAAATATTGGAAAACATATGAGCCTACATTAAAAAGAAGATCAACCAAATTTCTCTAGGTGTTCTGTCCAATAATCAAATTTCTCTAAATGTTTTTTCCAGTGGACAGATTACGAGCAACTCACAACCCTGTAAATTAGTTTAAATTTTTTAACTGGTGAACACAACTACCAAACCAAAAGTATACGACCTCCTAAGGGCCTAAGTTGCAAGAATCAAATTACGCCGCTAGGGGTTTAAAGCTATTAACCACTGCAATTTCACCCCGTAGTTCAGTGATCCAAAGCCTTAATCCCAACAACTGAACCAATTACAACGTGAGACCAAAAAACATACCTCAATCTCAAAAAACACTAAGATAATCAATTAAAACCTTGGTAATACAGCCTAATGCAGTCCTCTATCATCAATCATCCCTGTTCGATAGCTATATCTCTAATCGAACAAGGCCTAGCATCTAAAAACACAACAAATCTTTTGCACCTGTTGTGGATCAAATCAAAGTGGGCCAAAGTAAGATACTAGACAAGTTACCTTTGTTCATAGTAGCAAAAACACCCTACCTACATATCATTGAACAAGAAAGTGGGAAGCAAAGGAATTCAACAATGAAACTGAAGCATTAAACATTAAAATTAACAGGAGAAAATCATACCTTAGTAAATTGCAGAAGAGATTAGAGATAATTGAAGTTGGGGGGATTCGAAAGCAGATCTAAAGCTTCGGCGCGATGGAAGACAAACATGAGCGGTTTCTCCAAGAGGCTGAGCAAATGAAGTTAGGCATAGATAGTAGGGGTTTTAGCACTATATATAGGAGGAGTATTTGGCCCAGTGTCGGACCAATAAGGACTGGACAAGAATATACCAAATAGTGGAAAATGCTGAACTAAGGCGAATGATGGGTTAGGGCTTGTGTGTTTTGATAGTTATGGCCAAACAAAGATTCTACATATGGAATAGAGAAGTGAGAGGAAACATAAAAGAAAACATACAAGATAAAGGCAAACCCGACGGAAATGATGAACAAAGCAAGCTCCGTATTCTACGAAGCGTACTTTAGGGAGCAAGTGGTGTGGGTGTTTCCACCCAGGAGGTAATGGATGGAAGTTAGTCAAACCAAAATAATAATTGCAAAGGTGTGTGTGTTATAAGAGGTACAACTCATATGGACAACCCTAATTGAAGAGGCAAGTAACCCCGGTGGAAAAGTAACTAGAGACATTAGAGAAGACAAGGCAAACTAACATTTACACTTTGGTCCAGTAGGGAAGCTATCAGACAGTAATTCATGTCCAGTAGTCATACTACTGAATAGGAAATCCTAATCAACAGAATAAACACCAGATATGATATCTTGTCCAGTACGTAAACCATCGGATAAGATTTCATGTCCGATATACAAGGAGTTGTCGAGCCAATGAGGTGTAGAAACTGAAAATGGACAGGAAATTGTCTAGGTCCATCCATAGAGAAAACTATCATCAAACCAACCATCTACCACGAAACCAAACATCATATTTAAGGAAAGGAAATCTAGAATATAAGAAAGTGCTAGATCATATCTTCTGCATATGGAAATAACAGAACTGAGCGTGTAATACAAGGAAATTACCTGATTTATCGGACCGACCTCCCTATCTCTTCACTCTTATAAATATACAAGCTTTCAACATCAATGGAGACAACTTTTCGAAGCTACTATATAACGTTGAACAAAAAACACCATACTATTAGGGAGCCGTATTCCATTGCAACTTGTTGTATTTTTCATTCCAATCATTGTAAAGCTAATATATAAAATGAAAATAAAAATGAATAGGGGATGTAGGCACGTTTGGGTTGAAACACTATGAATCTGCGTATATTTTGCTTTATGTTCTTTTTTATCTTTCTACTACTACAAATAGATCGGAGGTGTTTATCCACTTTTTGAACAAACTGATAGAGTTAGGGGTATGCCCCACGGGCAATTATGTAATTTGTTACATATATCTAACTCGTTGACCAATCTTGTTCAAAATAAAGGCGTTTTCTTTCTATTATATACTTGATATAATGTGCTATATTAATTAATTAATTTAATTAAAAGTATATTAAATAGAAAATCCATGAATGGTATATTTTATGATAGTTGTTACAAGGTGTTGTAACCGAGAGTAATTTATCGCAATGAAAACAAATATACCATTTTAAATATTTATATTCAAGATGCATCGAGACTGGATATTAGTGTATCTGTTAAAACTAAAGTACATAACACTCTTCAAATGTTGGACAATGTATTACTCATGACTATTGGAGGCACCAAGAAGTTACGTACCGATAGTTATTAAATAACCATGGAACGACTCACTCGATAGTTTTTTGTTGGTTAATATAACAAAGGTCAAACAAAAAATATCAATGTGACTGATTTACATAGTTCTCTCGACTTGAGAATACTATGGATCTTCAATATGAAGGCTCTGCTTTGATTATAGTCAAATCATAGCATGGCGTTTCATCGAGTGACTATAGTTCGGTCGAGTGGAAGTATTGGAAGTGAAGCACTATTCAAGAGAGGATCCGTCTCCTCGGTTATATGGGGTTAGTATCACGGTCAACTCTAGTTAACTCAAAGTTAAAGTCTCTAGCTAGAGCGTTTCGGTTAATAATAATTATTATTATTGAACCAAGGACTTTGTGTTTAGACTATAGAATTGAATATGTATGATATTGGAATTTTGACCATTACCAAATTCCATAAGTCCAAAGTGATATAGATTTGATGTAAAGAATTGGTGTAAATAATGTCACAACCGGGTAACACTTATTAAACTAAAATTGGATTTTACCAAAACTGAGTAAGCGATAAATTTGACCATAATGCCACACCACCTGCTAAGTGACGTGTGAACGTTAACATTCGAAGAGTTCGATGTTAATTGCTGACCGAATTTTGACCCAAGAGTTACACACCTGAAATGATGAATTCGCTAAAGACCAAATGATTTAATTATTTTATAATTGTTATAAATTGATTAAATTAATTAATATTTGTAAAATATTAATTATAAGATCTGAATATGATTTGAGAAATAAATATTGTTATATATATTTATAATGGATATAAATATATCGACTGATATGAGATATCAATATCAAATTAAATTGGATTTAATTAAACATATTTAATTTGGGTTAAATGAGCTATTAGCCCATGTTGTTAGAGGCTTGGTTCAACTACAACAATAGGGCATAGGGGCAGCTAAAAATAGGAAAGGGTTTTTTGAAATGAATGGTTGAGATTAAGTGAGAAAGAGTATGAGATACTATCATAGTTTCTCTCTTATTCAACCAATATATAGTCATCTCTAAACCTAACTTGTACTGGACTTTTTGGCTGCCTCTATCATCATCTTTATAGCCGATCTCCCACTCTAAAAGCCTTAAAAAATTCACAAATCAAATTCTTTTTAAATCCAAGGCTATTTGATAGCAAGAAGGTCTGTGATTCAAGACTACCAATCTGACGAATCAAGGAATTTCAGTGGAAGAGGATTCATCTTTTCAATGTGGACTTGAAGGCATCTGTTGTAGGAAAACATTTATTTATATAATATACATATAATTATGGTAAAATAATTTATTGCTCATGCATCCTTATGCATATACAAATATGTTGTTGTTGTTTATTTAGTTATGTGAGATTTTTACAGCTAATGTTGTTGTCACAATAATGATTGGCTATGTGCATAAATTTAATGTACTCATACATACTCATATTTCATAAATAATCTAATGATCTTTGCTAAATAAAATTATTTTATTTTAATATCATGATAATCAATGCATATATACATTAATATATAAATCAATACATCTACACAATTTATATCAAAAAAAGTGTGTGTATGTGTGTGTGTTTAAATATATATACACACTATATAAGTTTGATCTAATAATTTTCTAACATATGTTTATATATATATATATATATATTATGAATTTTAACGTCGAAAATAATTTTTTTTGCTATTATTACATAGTTTTTATTATTTGATAATTACTATAAGATTTATTAAATTCATATAAAATAAATAAATTTTTGAAAATTCAATTTTAAATTTTTTAAAATTAATTCATCATATTAGATGCTCTCGGCAAAAAATTTAGATATTTTCATATGTTTTTATATTTTTAAAATTAAACTAAAAATATGTTGTTTAGCAATTAATTAGTTAAAAATATAATTTTTATTCAAAAAATCTAAAAAAAAATTGAAATCTTTAAAATATGGTTCTAGATTTTCTGGAAATTTGAAATTTTATTAAATAATTATTTTGTATAGTTTAATAAATGACAAATTTACTAATTAACACATAATATATAAATATATATTAAATATATTATAGCAAAACTCAGATCTGTAAATAATTCAAAATGAAAATAAAAAATAACAATTAATTTTTAGACATGTATATATTTACATATATTTTATTATAATACAAATTTACATTTATTATTATATTTATATACACACACACACGTATTGATATATAATTATTTTATTTTAATTCGAATGTGTGTGTGTGTATAATAAGTGAAATAATTTAATTCCATAAATATATATAATTTCATATGTACACATATATGTTCAATTGTTATTTATAATATAATACATACATACATACATACATATAATATAATATAATATATCAAGAATATTTTATATAAGAAATATATTTATATACATATAAACACATATATGTATAAATACTTATATATTTAAAACTATAAGTATATGCACATATTTGGACAACATACAATACATATAGAATGAGCTAATGTGTCCGTTGCGATATAAATTACAACATCTATATATAGGCATGTATACCTTGCACGGAATATCATGTTACACATGCACACATATATACATATGTATATGATACATATATATATACACACACACACTTATATATTAAGTAAAATTGAATCAAATAAATTTCAAACAACAATTTATGAATCGAAATAAAATATATGATTTTATTTAGATTAAATTTAGAAATGTTTTAAATAAATTAAACTTCATAGGCCCAACAAAGATCCAATAGGGTAAAGAATATTTGAAATTCACCCATAACTTCCGCTGCGGGCTGGTCCAGTTCCAACACAAACAGTTCTAATACAACAGTTAAGTTGTAAAATAAATTACATAATTTCCCCATGAGGCACACCTTTAACTGTATGATACATATAGTCTTAATTATTAGAAACGATTTAAAGCTTTAAGTATAAAAGAAACGATTGAATGCAATGCATATTATTATCAAAAAATTATTTTTACACTTATTTTCACATATCCTTTTTTTACAAATTAAGCTAGCTAAAATTGTACAAATTAAGCTAGCTAAAATTGTACAAATAGCAAAACACTGAGTTCCTTAGACATAAATCAAAAAAAAATAAAGGACAAATGTTAGTTACTGATGATTAGAATTGAAAAGCATTACAAAAATTGAAGAACAAGATATATGAAAAAATTCATTATTAGGATTTGAACCTTTGACCTTAATAGTATTTTTTTGGGACTTTGGTTCAATTCCCACAAGGACATACAGTTGTCAATGGGAGAAATGTGAATTAAGGATCTTAAGGCTAGAATTAACACTAGAGGGGGTGAATAGTGTTTTAAGAAATTTGTTAATCTTTTTGAGTTTATCTTACTTTGTTAACAATGTATACACTAATCAGACACAGATATGAACACAGAATCAAACATAGATGCAAATATAAAGTAAAAGCAGTAAAAGAAAGAACACACCGGATTTTATACTGGTTCGGAGTTACCCCACATCCAGTCCCGCACAAGTAAGTACGGATTTCCTTTCAAAATCAATTCAACAATTACAACCCTCGGTTTCAAGGCTACGAGGTACACCCTCCAGAATCACAATCCTCTTGGTAGAGATACTTGATTTCCGGGGCAACAAGTTCATCCAATTGATTTCCAGGGCTACAATCACACCATCTCTCGCTCAATTGATTACAAAAAGTCTATAACTCAGATTAGCACTTGGATCTTGTAGAGATAGTGGAGAGAATCAAAACCAGAAATTATCTAGTTAGATTCGATATTGATTTCAGCAGAATAATGGTGTAATTTGTAAATAAGAAAGTGGAGAAGAAGAAGAGAAGTTAAATCAGAGAAAAGTAGTATAAAATTCGTTGAAATTGACCCCTATTTATAGAAGAACAACAGCCATGACCATTCATGAAAAGTTATGGCGAATAGACACTTCTTTTGAAATTTGAATTTTGAATTAAACTGTCACCATGTCGACATGGTGCCTATGGGCATGTCGACATCCCTCAGCCAAATTTGATGTTTTGAATTTCTATAAAAATAATATTTATCTTATATTAAAACTTTATAAATATACTTGAATATAGTTGAAATTCATAAGTAAATATAAAGAACAATATATATATATATATATATTATTTAACTATAATTTAAATCAAAGTATAAATAATTTAAAAGTTAAATATATTATTTGAAAAGATAGTTTAAAATCAGGAGAAATTTTGACTCTGAAAATAAAGATGTTTTGAGGCTAAAATTATTTTAAAAACGGAATCAAGAGTTTTGAATCTTTTTAAAAGGAAAGTTTTGAAATCATTTCGAAAACAAGATAATTTTGAAAAATCATTTGAATTAAGCTTAGTGGATACAAAACAATGTCCCACTAGATTTTCGTAGGTTCCATCCTACTTAGGGTTCCATCCCTTTAACGGGCTCGAAGTGGATTCCATTCCACGAAAAAATTGGATATTAAGATGCCAGTGCTTTTCTACGAGTTTTAACAAATATTCCTAATAAAACAAACTTAACCTTGAAATCTTTAACTTTTGATAATCTTGATACTCATGAGTCTTCTATCTCTATATCTTGAATCTCAATACTGTACAGTATTCATTCTTAATACCTGCATGGTTAGATCTTGCATATACATATATATCTAAACTTGTAATGTTAGTATTTATATTTTATAATCTATTCTAAGGTTGTTGTCATCAAAACCATCATCTCATGGACTAACAATCTCCCCTTTTTTGATGATGACAACCTTTGTTTATAAAATATTCCTTCTATCCTAATAACTCCCCCTAAAACTAACAACTCCCCCTTAATCTATGCCTAACTACCCTATTTTATATTTCTCCCCCTTTGTCATCAACAAAAAAAATTACTCCCCCTTATTCTTGGACTTCAGTACCTGCATTGATAAACTATACAACAGAATATATAATATATAGATTAAGAAATAATGATACTTATGAGCATAATAACTTAATTAAAGACTATATTCATTTCAGTGTATATATATATATGTTTCACACACCAAACTTCAAACCAAATAAAATCAATCCACACAAAGTATCAATTCAAACCAAATTAAATCAAACAAATTAATTCAAACAAATCAAACAAAGAAAGAAAATTAAACGTTACGAGGAACATCTACCCATCCATCTTCTCCAAATATAGGGTCTGCTTTAATTGCATCCCAATTCTCATTGTCATTGATGAGAGATACAGGAGGATGTGCTTCATTATCATCCTTGTGTAGAGAGGAGATCATCCATCGTATTGCATCGAAGTGTCTCTCTTGTTCCTTGATCATCTGTATTTGACTCAATTCTAAGTGACGCTGGTTTCGTAGAATAAAAGAGAGAATATTCTTGAATGAATTGAGTGTTTCTTCAAGATTTTCAAATAGATTGTGAATAGGATTGGCCATAATTGAATTAGAGAAAGAAATGAAGGATATAGATAATGAGAAATAAATTTCAGTGAAGATTTCTGGAAGAAAAAGGTATATATAGGTGAAGAAATTCGTTTGAAATGAATAGACATTTGGTAGTTATTCATATTTCAAATTCAAAATCAATAATCACTTCTGACCAGTACATGTCGACATGGTCTTCTAGGGGATGTCGACATGGGTTAGTGAAAATTTATGACAACTTTGATTTTGTGAATAATTGTGTATATGTATATATTTATATAATATACTAACATTTATTCTAGAGATAAGATAAGATAGATAACAGAAAGGAAATTTCATTTCATTACGATAATACAAAGATTAAGCATAATGAACAACATGAACATTCGAAAAAACAAACTAAGACAAATACAATAAGATACTAAAAGATAAAACTAGTTAGAAGATGAAGATGATGAAGATAGTCCAAGTTTCTTACTGACTTTTGAAAAGAACTTGTTCATCTTCGAAGAAATGTTATCCAACTTCTTACTAACGGATTGTATTAAAATCCGTTGATTCTCCACAATTATCTTTTGGTTTTTGAGAAGGGTTTTGTTGGATGGATTGGAAGGATATTCGATGCTTTCCAAAGAGGTTTCACCTTCTTCTTCTTCTTCTTCAATTTCCATTTCATCCCTTTCTTCTTCTTCTTCCTCTTCCAATTCTTCATGAGCCAAACGCTCTTCCTTTTCGGCAAGAGTCTCATAAGGTTGAAAAACATATGGGATTTTCATGAGAGAAATGTTTGAGATATTAAAAACTTTTCTTGAAATAAATTCTTCTCCTTTGAAATTTACTCCAAAATAGTTGAAAATCCGACTAAGGTAAATTCCATGATATAAAGTGTTTTCTCCCATTTCAAAATTTTTAGGACGAAGTTCATCCAAAGTAACTTGCGCCCAATTGATATCATAATTTCCGAAAATAGCAAAAAGTGCTTTGCACACTTTTGAAGTAGGATTGTTAAAATTTCCCGATCTTGGGGTCAAAGTATGTTGTAAGAGAAGATTGACAATTCTTGCTTTAGAACGAAAGTTTCGGTTTTTAAATTCAAAGTTTTCATCTCCTTCAAAAATATGATGAAATGTCTCACGATCATGTTCATTGATTTGAAAACTAGAAAGATCCATTCTCGTGCTTTTGCAATTGAGAATGGTACCCAAAAGATCACAATTCAAAACAATTTGAGTGCCTTTGACACTTCTCCAAATTTCATTCTCATTTCCAATATAAAAACCATGGTTTAAATTAGCATAGAAGATTTTGACAAGATTAGGATAGCAAACAAAATCATTTTGAGAAGAGTCAATAAGACTTAAAACACCATTGTTTGCAAAAAGAGAATAAATTTCATAAGAAAAATCTTGAAAAATAGCAAATTTTCCGGAATGGACTTTGGCATAATTAGCATAATTTATGTATGCTTTAATTGCCTCTGGATCACTGAATAATTGCTCTTTGATTTTTCCGGAAATTCTCATGGTTGAGAGGTTGCTTGAAGAAGCCATTAGAGTAGAGAGTAGAGAGCTTGAAGATATGAAGAGAGAGTTTGAATTTGAAAATGAAAGTGAAAAGATATGATAAAAGATAGTGAATAAATAGACTTTCAAAGGACATATTCTCTGGTCAAAGGGTATCTTTTCAGAGAAATAAATGAAGTGAAAAGGTGGAGGGAAATTCAAAAATTTGAATTCAAAATTTGAAATTCAAATTCAGGTAGGCATGTCGACATCATGGTAGGGGCCATGTCGACATGTGGCTTTGAATTTTCATGACATGATTTTTCCTAAGTTATCTAATATACATATATATAAATATTATTATTAATGTCTATATTTCTGAAATATTATTGTACTTATAATATATTTCAGAATGTGTCAAAAATAATAAAAATAATAATAAAATAATAGTAAAAAATAAAAAATAAATTTTAAAATTCAAACAACACATCAATTCAAAATCAATCAATCAATTAATCAATTCAAGCATGCAATTTCAGCCAATGTATTGTAAATGTGTACCTTTTTCAAATTCCGTGTCTTTGGTATTGACAAAATTGAGAATTGCTGTGAAACACAGATTTGAATTATCTTTCTTCTGTTCATCGTCGCTGGAGGATGAGTCAGAGTCATCTAGAGTAGCAGTGAATGCACGTTTTCGTTTCTTTGCAGAATCATTGTTTGTAGGAGGGTTTTGCTTATCTGGATGCGGACAGTCTCTTTTGATATGACCTGGTTCATCACAATTGAAGCATTTGATAAAGTTTGGTACTATAGTCTGATTACCGAAATTCTTAAAGTTGTTTCTCTTGGAACTATTCAATTTTCTGTACTTCAAGAATTTCCGAAAATTCCTGGTCATAAATGCTATCTCTTCATCATTATCACTGTTTGAGTCTGATTCGTCGATTAATGCATTGAATGCCATTGATTTCTTTTCAGATGCTTTGCTTTCTCTTCTCCCGATCATTTGAACTTCAAATGACATTAGATTTCCAATCAATTCTCTATCTTTAAAGTACTGATGTCATTTGCCTCTTCAATTACAAGTGTCTTTTGATCCCATTATGGAGTGAGAGAATTTAAAAATTTCTGACTTGATCTTCTTCCGAAAATTCCTTTCCCAAAGATATTAAAGAATGCACAATATCTTGAAATCGACTATACATATCTGAAATAGACTCATTAGTATTCATTTTAAATAATTGAAACTGATTTGTGAGCATGGAAATTTTGGTTTATTTAACTTTGCTTGTTCCTTCGTGAGTTACTTGCAAAGTTTTCCAGATTTCATATGCAGACTTACAAACTGACACTCTATTAAATTCATTTCTTTCAAGTGAACAAAATAGAATATTCATTGCTTTAGAATTATTTTGTGCAACAATCTTTTGCTCAGTGGTCCACTGTGCAAAATTAGTTGTGGGTTCAGAATATTAAGTTTGTGTGATATTCCAAGTATCTAATCCTACAGATTCTAAATATATTTTCATCATACATGCCCAATATGCATAGTTACTGCCATTAAAAAGTGGTGATCTGGCAGTAGACTGACCTTCTACAAATGAACTAGTGTTGGTGGTAATAGTAGTACTAGTGTTAGTAGCCATTTTGAAATTTTTCAAAATTCAGATAATGAAACTTTTGAAAACAAGGCTCCGATACCAAATGTGAGAAATGCAGATTAAGGATTTTAAGGCTAGAATTAACACTAGAGGGGCGGTGAATAGTGTTTTAACAAATTTGTTAATCTTTTTGAGTTTATCTTACTTTGTTAACAATGTATACACTAATCAGACACAGATATGAACACAGAATCAAACACAGATGCAAATATAAAGTAAAAGCAGTAAAGGAAAGAACACACCGGATTTTATACTGGTTCGGAGTTACCCTACATCCAGTCCACGCACAACTAAGTACGGATTTCCTTTCAAAATCAATTCAACAATTACAACCCTCGGTTTCAAGGCTACGAGGTACACCCTCCAGAATCACAATCCTCTGGGTAGAGATACTTGATTTCCGGGGCAACAAGTTCACCCAATTGATTTCCAGGGCTACAATCACACCATCTCTCGCTCAATTGATTACAAAAAGTCTATAACTCAGATTAGCACTTGGATCTTGTAGAGATAGTGGAGAGAATCAAAACCAGAAATTATCTAGTTAGATTCGATATTGATTTCGGCAGAATAATGGTGTAATTTGTAAATAAGAAAGTGGAGAAGAAGAAGAGAAGTTAAATCAGAGAAAAGTAGTATAATATTCGTTGAAACTGACCCCTATTTATAGAAGAACAACAGCCATGACCATTCATGAAAAGTTATGGTGAATAGACACTTCTTTTGAAATTTGAATTTTGAATTAAACTGTCACCATGTCGACATGGTGCCTATGGGCATGTCGACATCCCTCAGCCAAATTTGATGTTTTGAATTTCTATAAAAATAATATTTATCTTATATTAAAACTTTATAAATATACTTGAATATAGTTGAAATTCATAAGTAAATATAAAGAACAATATATATATATATATATTATTTAACTATAATTTAAATCAAAGTATAAATAATTTAAAAGTTAAATATATTATTTGAAAAGATAGTTTAAAATCAGGAGAAATTTTGACTCTGAAAATAAAGATGTTTTGAGGCTAAAATTATTTTAAAAACGGAATCGAGAGTTTTGAATCTTTTTAAAAGGAAAGTTTTGAAATCATTTTGAAAACAAGATAATTTTGAAAAATCATTTGAATTAAGCTTAGTGGATACAAAACAATGTCCCACTAGATTTTCGTAGGTTCCATCCCTTTAACAGGCTCGAAGTGGATTCCATTCCACGAATAAATTGGATATTAAGATGCCAGTGCTTTTCTACGAGTTTTAATAAATATTCCTAATAAAAAAAACTTAACCTTGAAATCTCGAACTTTTGATAATCTTGATACTCATGAGTCTTCTATCTCTATATCTTGAATCTCTATACTGTACAGTCTTCATTCTTGATACCTGCATGGTTAGATCCTTCATATACATATATATCTAAACTTGTAATGTTAGTATTTATATTTTATAATTTATTCTAAGGTTGTTGTCATCAAAACCATCATCTCATGGACTAACAGTCAAGGATTGAACCCTCAATCTTACATGTAAGCATCGCATGTCCTAACCAACTGCGCTACAATTGTGGGTACCTTAATAGTATTCTAATCTTTTAAAAATAGAAATAAAATTGTACTAATCAAGATTTAAACATATGACCACATCTATATACCATAAGAGTGTTCTGAGAAGTTATGGTCAAACCAAAAAACTGTATGACCTATTCCAACTCTTAATATCATATTTAACGGCAAGCGCTTTACGCGTGCAAGACAAAATAATTAGTGATAGGGTATGCATTCTATACATGTGAAGTAAAATGATTAACACAAGTATGTGCTTTGCGCATGAAAGAAAATTAATATATAATTTATGCTTGCTTTGCGTGTGAAAGACATAGCAATTAGGATGAACCGCACACACTATACATGTGAATGACAAAAACTAACAATTTGAAATTTAAAATTTTATATGAATTAACATCAGTTCAAAATATGCAACACTTATGGAAGTTTAATTTAAATATATTACGCTGGTTCAAAATACATTAGATATTGTTGTAGCAATTATTTTCTCTTCTTATTTGTCCAATCTTAATAATGATGACATCCATATTATGGAGTACATTGGTTGTATAAAAGAGTATTTGAACAAAATACATATTTATTTGAAATAATCAAATTTTACCTGATATCGTGTTTATTTTCAAATTAATAAAAATACCGATAAAATCTATTCCGAGGATGACTGGCTAATAGTTGGAACATTAGTTAATTCATGTTAACCGATTAAATATTCTTATTTACATGATGTGGTGGTTATTTTTAGAATGAAATTCATGCTAATGAAATTTGACCTCACGATCTCTAGATACACAATCTAGAAATCTAGAGACATACCATCATACCACTAGAAAATCATTTTGACATAATAAAAATTGAATTTTGGTACACTGTAATTCAATTTTGATTGCAATGCTATGCAATTTTGACATCATACACTAATCAATTTGACTACAGATCAATTTGGGTGAAATTAACTTGATTCCAACGTTGATGCAAGTCAAATTTGTTGTAGTAAAAATCAATTTAAGTGAAATTTCACTTTTCACATTTTCAGCAAAGATATTTTTTCGTAAAAGTTTCAAAATTTTCAAGTTTCATAGTTCGGATTTATTTTTAAAAATTCTAAACAATTCATGTGCAAACGTTTACGGTCAATTCTATTGGTACACCACTTTTTGTCTTTTCCACCCTGATGTTTTATTAAAAAGAAGCAATCTATTTTCTTTTCTCGCCCTGTTTTGTTTATAAAATTTGCTTATTTCTTTTGTCGTACCCTTTCCTTCCTTTCTCTCTTTATATAACAGTAAAATTAAAAAGAATCTACTTTTGCGTCTTAATAGTGATAGAGTTATGGGTATGCCCTAGGGGTAATTATGTAATTTGTTAAATATATTTAACTCGATAACCAATCTTGTTCGAAATAAAAGGTGTTTTCTTTCTATTATATACTTGATATAATGTGTTATGTTAATTAATTAATTAAATTAAAAGTATGTTTAATAGAAAATTCATGAATGGTACATTTTGTGTTAGTAGTTGCAAAGTGTTGTAACCGTGAGTAATTTATCATAATGAAAATAAATATAACATTTTAAACATTCCTAGTCAAAATGCATCAAGATTGGATATCAATGTATTCATTGAGACTAGAGTACATAACGTTCTCCAAATGATGGGCAATGTAGTACTCATGATTGCTGGGGACACCAAGAGATTACGTATAGATAGTTATTGGATAACTATAGAATAACTACTCGATAGTTTTCCTTAAGTTAATATAACTAAGGTCAA
Organism: Allium fistulosum; assembly: GCA_030737815.1. Taxonomy (NCBI): domain Eukaryota; kingdom Viridiplantae; phylum Streptophyta; class Magnoliopsida; order Asparagales; family Amaryllidaceae; genus Allium; species Allium fistulosum. The sequence continues at coordinate 1,327,243,629 of CM060904.1, forward strand.
ACAGAGAATATCGATGTGACTGATTTATACAGTTCTCTTGACCTAAGAATACTGTGGATCGTTAATATGAAAGCTTTACTTTGATTATAGTCAAATCATGTCACAATAACCATCGAGTGACTATAGTTGGGTCGAGTAGAAGTATTGGAAGTGAAGTACTATTCAAGAGAGGATTCATCTCCTCGGTTATATGAGGTTAGTATCACGGTCAATTCAAAGTCAAAATCTTTGGCTAGAGTAGTTCAGTTAATAATAATTGTTATTTTTGAACCAATGACTTTGTGTTTGAACTATAGAGTTGAATATTGACGATATTGGAATTTTGACCATTATCAAATTATATAAGTCCAAAGTATAATTTTGACGAAGAGATTAGTGTAAATAAAAGTCACAACTGGGTAACGCTTAGTAAAGTGAAATTGGGTTTTATCGAAACCAAATAAGCGATAAATTTGATCAAAATGTCACACCACCTGCTAAGTGACGTGTGAACGTTAACATCTGAATAGTTCAATGTTAATCGCTGACCAAATTTACACCTGATGAGTCCCACAACCGAAATGATGAATTATCTTTAGACCAAATGATTTAATTAGTTTATAATTGTTATAAATAATTAAATTAATTAATATTTATGAAATATTAGTTATAAAATTTTGATTATGATTTGAGGAATAAATATTATTAAATATATTTATATTTATAATAGTTATAAACATATTAATCGATATATGATATCGATAAGCGATTAAATTAGATTTGATTAAATAATATTTCTACGTGCTTAAATAGGATCTTGGCTCATGATGATGGGTGAGTATTTTCGACTGAAATAGGACTAAAGGGGTTGGCTCAAATAGGTTAGGGTTGTGAGGTTTTGGATGCCTCTTATTGAGATAGAATTGGTATGAGATGAGGTTCACTATTCTCTCTCTTCCATCCACTATTTAAACACCTCTAACCCTAATTACAAATAAATTTTTCCTACTATTCCTAACTTCTATTGTTGGCCGACTTCAACCCTTAGGAGGCCCATCATATCAAGCTCAAATCAATTTAAAATCAATTACTATTTGATAGTCAAAGGTTAAGAGTTCAAGAATTAGCAATCTGCCAAATCAGAAAGCTTATAAAAGGAGATAGCTCATCATTACAAGGTGTGCTACAAGGCATTGGTTCTCGGGTATATTAGCATTGTATTATAGCATATAATTTATGATAATATTTCATTATATATATATATATTGTTATTTAGGTGAGATTCTTATATGTATCATTGTTGTCACAATCAAGATTGGTTATATGTATGTATTCAACTTAATATAAAAACTATATATATATATATATATATATGTGTGTGTACAGTCGAACCTTTAAATATAATAATATTATTATTTTATATGTACATACATATATCTTTTAATATTATATATATTCATATTTAATTATAATATCATTCTATGATAATAATTAATCCAATAATTTTATACATGTATATTTACAGTAATAATAATTTTCGACGGCTACAAAATATTTTTTATAATTTTTAATATTATATAAATTAATACACTATCTAAATAAAACATATAAAATAAAATATGTTTCAAAAATTATTTTTTAAATTTTATAAAATTATTTTTCTTTAAGAAGAGCTCTCGGCTAGAAAATGAAAACTAAAAATCAATTTTGCTATTTTTAAAAATTATTACAATTGATGGTCGGAAAACTAATTAACTAATAAAAAATAGATTTTGACCGAAAAAATTATGAATTTCTTTTTCAAACTTCAAAATATCATATAAGATTTTCTGAAAATTTAAAATTTGCATAAAAAATTTCGTAAATATTTTTTATCAATATCTTATTTATTCTTGAGTGAAAAAATCAATTGATATATATTTTAAACAATAAAAACTACTAAAAACATTTTATAGTGCTATACTTACGATTTGGAATTATAAAAAATTATTTTGTTAATTAATAATTTAACAAAGTGCCTTTATACCATCTAAAATCTGTTAACGTTTTACATCTCAAATTATGTAATAGTGTTCGAATATTTTCAATATTATTAGACTCTCTACTAGTGAAATGTTCTAAGACGGTAACTATTAAAGTATACACGTTATTTTGGACCATTTATCCGTCTTCTTGTTTTACTGTGTTGTAAATTTCACTTTTATTTACCGGAGAAAGATAATTACCTCACCAGCCTTTAAGTTGGCCAATAAAACCAATAACTATCATTTTTGCGACAGTAACATCGTTATTACCATTGTTTTTTGCAGATAGTCTTATACATTAGCATACGATGAGCCAAATTATAATTTTGTTTCTGAAAAAATGCGTCAATACTCCATTCATAAGTACTTTTCCCATTGTAACCACTATTACTAATAAATTCCAGTTCTTCGGGTAAAGTATCCATGAGAGAAGGTCTTTTGTAATAGAATAATTTATGAGATGGCTTATACGCATAATTTTCAAGTTTATAAATTTCATCTTGAACTATTTGGTTATTATCATCTTCTTGAGAAAAAATTTCTTTAGGAATGTCTAAGCATAAATTATCCATTCTTTCTTTTAAGAATTTTTCTAAGTCGGATTATATTTTTAATTTGAAAACCTTTTCATATTCTGATTCTGTTTTTAACTTAAATCCTATAATTTCAGGAGGCAGTTAAAGATTAGAAGTTGCAATAACTACAATTATTTCTTCAGTAATTGAAACAACCGGTTTTATATTATTAATAGCAGAAAATATTTTTCTATTTTGTTATGTAAAGAAGTAATTTGTTCACCAATAATAGTTGGATACAGATTTGTATACTTTTGTTGTTCAAATATTTGATTTATCTGTCTTATAATAATTTGTAATGTATCATTTTCTAATATTTTAGAAAATGCATTAAAATTTAAGTATTTTCCATTCTTTTATATTTGAAAAGATGTTTGAGGAGGGTAAGTTGACTTTGAAATATTTCCATTTGAAAGTTTATAATCTCTTTATAATACCTAAATATACTGTTCAATATAATTCTTAAGGAGTTTATATAATATTATCCATTTGCTAGAGCTAGGTCTAGAGGGATTATTATCCATTTGTATTTGTATAGTTCCTTAAGAAGTTTATATAATATTAGTAATATTATTGTTTATTACTAATTGGGAAGGAACGGCTTTTTCTATTTTCCAATTTTCTGGAAGAGGAATTTCTTTCCATTTTATTGATCTTCTTGTTGTTATATTAGACTAACTAAAATTTGTTTCAATTAAAATTGTCTCATTTAAGGGTTTATCAAACAATTTACATTAGGGATTATATGATTTACTAGAGCTAGGTCTAGAGGGATTATTATCCATTTGTATTTGTATTGTTCCTTCAGAAGTTTGTGTAATATTAGTAATATTATTGTTTATTACTGGTTAGGAAGGAACGACTCTTTCTATTTCCAACTTTCTAGAAGAGGAATTTCTTCCCATTTTATTGATCTTCTTGTTGGTATATTAGACCGACTAAAATTTATTTCAATTAAAACTGTTTCATTTAAGGGTTTATAAACCAATTTACATTGGGGATTTAATGTATATAAAGGCTTATAATAAATTCTATAGCAAATACACATTACTTCAGATCCTGGAATATAATTATATCTATGGGCCTTAACATTTAAAGTGATATCTTATAAAATATTAATATCAGATAAAGAAGCTATAAATTGGGGTGAACATTAAAATAAACTGGGCAATGAGCTAAATGTTTGACGGCTAATTTTCCATTGAATTAGAAAATAGCCGATCAAATTTAAATTTAAATTAACCGCAAGCGAATGGCGTATAATATTAGTACGTGGCGAGTATGGGTCGATCCGCAGGGAATTGTTTAGATTTTAAAATTTCTATTCAATAAAATTAACCAAAAATTTGAGATGTGTGAAGCTAAAAATGTAAATAAACTAGCAAAAGAAAATGGATAAACATATGAGAGTTTGAAGGCAATTTAAAGGTAATTTCCTTCTCATGATCACATAAATCAACAAAATGAAATTATGATCTCTCTTTTGGTCATTAGTGAGTTTAATTGATGTGTTATTATAAGTATGGAATATTTGTGTTGTTAATTAGCCCAATATAAACCATCAAATTATAACACACCCATTAAACCACTTTTTAACTCTCATGAAAATGACAATGAACTTGAAAGTAAAATATATTCTAAACATGATCTATTAACTATTGATTGGAAATATAAACCATCAAATTTTGATTTTAACATTCACTTCATTACCATAATCATATGTAGATGAAGAGGTAATTTGTGTTTGTTTAAGTACAGCCTATTTGGTGTCAACAACATAGGCTATCAAATTCAAAGATAAAACAACAAAATTAAACTCATTCAAACATTTCCATTGAGCACAAAAAGAGATAAAAAATTATCAAAATGTTGAAGCTACATGATTAAGAGAGCTTCATTACCCCTAAATTGAAAGGGTTTAGCCTCTCATATTTGTTATCATTTCAACAAATGTAGCATTCAACATGAAATAAAAACAAGAAGAAAATGAGAACTAAATAAAATAAAAACTAGGTTACTTCCATAAAAAATAAACTAAGCTACTAACATGAAAGGAAATAAACAAGAAGAGAACATAAAAGAAAATTGCATAAAAGATAATGGCTAAGTAACCATGAAAAAGAAAAGAGAGCTTTTGTTTATTTGTGAGCCAAAAACTAAACTCACTAAAGAGAAGGCTCAAAAGCTAGAGAGACTAAGAGCTTAATTACATGAACATATGGGGTATTTATACATGTTTTGAAACCCTAATCCTATTTTAAGGAACTATCCAAACTACGTTTGAGGAAGTGTGACCACCAATTTATCATTAGCATGAATTAATCCTCCACTTAAATATGCATGTAACTTTAAGTTCCATTTAGCATGTGCATTAGCTCCTAATTGTACATCATAATAAGTGGGTAGGTGAGGTCCTCAATGATTCATGAAATGAATTATTTCCATCTTCATTTGCTTGTTTTCTCTTGTGCATGCAGTTTTTCCATGAAGCCGCCTGTAATTTGAATTCAAATTCCTACAAAATAACATAACAATTTCCAAGTAAAATTTCTCAAATTAATATATGCACAAAAATAAATATTTTTCCCCTATATAAAGATGAATAAATGATGATTTGAAAATAATTGAAATATTGGTTTAAACATGTCAAAATATCTTATATGATCATTTATTTAATTAAACCAGATTAGATATGGAAGTAAAAATATGCACATTTGCATGCACATCACTAAACTAAACTGTATTAGTCCCATTAATGATTTTTCCCATTCTAAATTTCTACCATCCCATAAGGCAGTTATAAAACTTTCTGATAGGCTTTCAAGGGTTAAAGGTTTAAATGTTATTTATATTAAACCTATATGAATAAATTTATGCATATGCCTATAAGGTTGTAATTTTTTTTAAGTTAGTAATTTAACAATCATTTCTTCATTATCAAGTGAAATTGATTCTTCCGTGGTTTTTACCACTTGTTTTAATATGTTTTTCAAAAGTACCCAATTGGTATATTACCTTAGGTTCAATTATAGGAATTGTCCATTTATTTAGTAAATCTACATTTTGAGGAATATCATATTCCTACTTAATATTGTTTTTAACAACATCTCTTTTCCTAATCATATTCATTGCTAATAAATATATATTGAATTACTCCAATCTATTTGTATGTACCATGACTCCAATACCAAATATTAAAAGTGCTTTACCATGGCTAGATATGGGCACAAGTACATGACTTGAATGTTAGCCAGGAATTACTGTCGCCGGATGCTATTCTCAACCCTTGATTAGTGTTTTTCAACTTAACATATATTCCTTAAAAATATGAATGCATGAATTCATACATACAGAACAAGAATAATTCAACACATAATTAATTTAGCCTGCCATTCAGGCTATAATTCACACAATATATTACAAAAATTAAACAAAAACTAATAAAAAGGATATCAGAAGTAGCCTTCGGATATCAGAAGTGGTAGTGGAAGTAGTAGTTTTCTTCCTTTATTTTATAATACAATATAATTTATTACACGTTTATTTAACGGCGGAAGCTTTGAGATGGAGAAGAGAATGGATAGATTGAAGTCCGCCTTCTTCAAATGAAATTTCCCTCTATTTATGGTTAAGGTTGGACTTGAATCTTGAATTCAAACTGGTTGACTTTAGACTCTAAAGACTTCAAATCTAAAAAGCATCTTTCTACTTTATTAAAGTAGTAGGTTGAATAGGCCACATGTCCTTTGTTAGTAAAACACTTGGCCACCTATGTTACTTTTTATTGAAGAATATGTCTACTTTATTCAAGTAGTTTGTCCTTCTGCATTTTGGCAAGAGCATTGTCTAAAAGTGCCATTTTACCTTTATCCTGCCCCCACACTGTGGCCTTCTCTTCCAATTTTGTCGAATATTTCGGCAAAGTTCTCACCATTGAGGTCTGATTATTGATCATCTTCCTTTTCTTTTAAAGACGCCATTGATGTGTTGAATTTTATGTCTTCTTTTCCAAGATTTTTTTATTAAATCTTTCTTTATTTCTTCAATATATGCATAAAGAGTATCTTCTTTAGTGACCTCTCATTGTTGCATCTTTAATTTTCTGGATATATGCTGGAATGGACTTGGAGCTTTTTTATGTTGTTTTGTTTTTTCTACTCCTAATAAGCTTTTATCTTCTTACCTATTTCTGTTATCATTTCTTGGCCAAATATTTGACCTGTGTTATTATCAATTTTAGTCAATTTGTCCCAGAATTTAGTAAAGAAACATCTTTGTAAACAAGGAATTTTTTTTGGTATAACCTATATTTGGCTTCCACTTCCAAATTCAAGGAATGGAAAATTCAATGAAAAAATATATTGCACTAGATCCTGATATCATCATGTATTGGTCAAGATCGTTTATTCTAGGTGAAATAACAACCCTGTGACGACCGCCCATGACCCCTGCACCGAATCTAGAGATAGTGCGCTGTAAAGTGTGCCAGGCGACCATGGATGATTGTCAAGGTAAATTAAAACAGCAGAATCTATCGTATTACTCACAGCGCATGGATAAAATACAATAGAACATACGTATAGTGAAGCTTTACAGAACAAAATGACATCATATAAAACTTCATAATAGTTGAATACAAGCATCTGAATAGTCAATACAACAAGCCTCACTACAACACTCAGAGAATACAGACAGCGGAACATCCAGAACATATAAGAAGATAATATGCAACCCTCTAGCTCGTCTTCGATATCAGCATCGTGAGAAGAGAACAGCACCTGTCACCTGCTACCTAGTCTGCCCATCCCAAAAATGGACGAACAACCCAAGGCAATAAGAATTAAACATAAATCCTTGAGTCAGACAACAGTCTTAGTGAGCAGTAAATTAACTAACAACATACCAAAAGAGCATAAAGGAAAAGGAATAGGAATACAACCCTCCCACTCCACCTCTTTCTACAGTGATAGCCCCCAGACACACACTAAGCAGAAGCAACACAGCAGAGCACACAATTTAAAGTAAAGTAATAATCATTCGAGTCAAGGACGATGTTTTCCAAGTACCAAGGCCTAAATCAGATAAGCACCCAGAAAATACCGCTCTTCAGTCCGAATGACGATACAACCAAACATCCATGACTCTGGCTATCACTGTTATCATTGCTTCGATATCACCGTTAATTGAATGACCGGCACATTCTTTCAGCCGTCCGTCAAGGGCTAATGGAAACCCCGGTTCTAGACATAACTCCCGCACGTCGTCGCAGCCCGTGCCTAGGACTATCGAATCTGCCCAGAGTACTCGACCATCAACAGTTGGCCGTTGGGACTATCGAATCTGCCCAAACGTACTCTTTCTTAGAGCATGCTAGAACCTTCAACAACGATGCTATCCAAGCCTCCTAGTCATCCTCCTCGACGACTATTCTCATATCCATTCATTATCCTCAACTCGAATCATATCACCGAGTTATCAACATGCTTGGAATGATCCCGTCTGGATTAGACCAAGTCTTCATCACATGATTGCCTCGCTTCATCACATCCTCGCAAAGCCTCATCTCAACATCACATCATCAAATCTACGCATAAGAGCTTCATCATCCCGCTACATATGCCACGAGCAGCTTACCCAATTCAAGAGCCTTTCTCTTAGCTTTTGAATCATCTTAGGTCTAAATCAAACCATCAATCATCTAATTCATAACAATCAACCAAATCAAACATTAATCCAAGCAATCAAGCATTCAAATATGATCTAAGTAGACAATTATAACAATAATGGCATTTTCGTAATTAAAGAGTTGAAAGTCCAATAAGCATGAAAACATGAACAATATCTCTACAAACTTGATGAATGAACTTGCATAGGTTAACATGTGATAAAATGGATGTAACATCATCATGAACAATGGATCTACATGGATCTACACTTAGGATGAAGAAAATGCATGGAAATCTCTATTTTAACACCAAATCGAGCCAACAATCCGATATACTCCTTTGGATCCGTGTGAGAGATAATCACCACTCACCAAATCACCTAAACAACTCCAAATCAAAAAGCTTCAGATCTGGACAGCGAGGGATCAAGCTTGATCTATCACGAATCCGCTTCCAACGAAGAACTCTCTCTTGAAAAGATGAAGATCTTCAATCTAAGCTCTTGAATCTTCAATCTTGATCTTCGATATGGATGGAAGGAATCACTAGATTAGAGTAGAGAAAAGAAGTGAAGAAGTGTAGAAGTCGATCTCTCAAAATGGCATCACTTCGTCGCTTCAAAATCCGGATCTCAAAAAGTGAGAACAACCCCCTCTATTTATAGCAGAAATCTCTCTAAGTCGTAACTCGGCTATATCCATAGGTCGTCTCCGACCTAAGCCTCTCCGACCTAAGCCTCTCCGACTTAACATAGCACGCGACATAACAGTCTTCGACTTAACGACTTAGCCTATGCTCGACTTAGCGACTTACGACTTAGCGCGCCTTAATGACTCAACAACGCTGGCACGCGACCTAAAACTTACGCGACTTAACAATCTCGCGACCTAACACAAGTCGCAAACAACTGGACTGCGACCTAACTACTAAGCCAAAGCCCAACGACCTAACAACTCGTGCGACCTACGACCTAACAACTCATACTACAAAACTGCTCACGCGGCCTAACTGGGTTATGTTCTAACTCCTTAAGTCGCCTAACTCTTAGGTCGCTAACACGCTAACCTTCTTAGGTCGCTAACCTATAGGTCGCTCCAAGATACTAAGTCGCCACATTCTATAAGTCGCTGGATTTCTTAAGTCGTCTACATTTTAAGTCGCTACCCTACCTAAGTCGTAAACTCCGACCTAACTATCATAGGTCGCTAACTCGAACTGCCGACCTAACACTTAACTCACCCATACACTTAGGTCGCTCACAACAGTTTCCTTAGGTCGTTGCCGACCTAACTCTACCCCACGACCTAACCCCAGAATACTTAGGTCGCCTACTACTCTTCCTTAGGTCGCCTAAACCTCTTAAGTCGGTCAACCACACTTCCTTAACTCGGTTAATTCCTTAAGTCGGCAACTCGACCCAGACTTATCCCTTAACTCGTCCAAACCGACTTAGGACTTAGAAAAATTCTGAAAGACTTATCAACAATGCAACCAATTGTCAACTGTTTTACAATGTTTCGATCCGTAAAATACGGGTCGTTACAAACCCATTCAGAATATAATTCTATTAATTTTTCTAGAAGAATATTAAGGAGCGGTTTATAATTTGTCCACCATTCTATAAATGAATAGGGCGTTTATAAACTTCCCCATAAATTTTAATAAACCATGAATGTTTTCTCTTATTATTTACATAAAGAAGTACCTTATTTAGTGCTTCAACATAATCCCAATAATTATACCTAATTGTATTCTATTTATCGGGTAGAAATATTTCCTTTCTTTAAGGGTAGATAACCCCCATTCTTCTGGCAACATTAGCCTTTTAATAATTATCTTGCTGAAGTGTATGCTAGACAAATTATAAACAAATAAATTTAAAGTTGCTCAGTATGCGAAATAATACAAATATTATACATAACCAAATAAGCATGCAACAATAATTTGTATATCACTTTATTAATTATGTTTTTTCAAACAATTTATACACAAACAAAACTATATTTCTTTAGATTTCTATATCTAGGATATTTTATGTAGACCAAAATTTACATCCTTGCAACATAGTATCATATATTATATATAAATTAAAATTTGCATCGTGCCATCGGCACAGGCTTCATACTAGTACATACATATATTTGGACAATATACAATAACATATCGGATGAGCTAACATGTCCGTTGCAACGTAAATCCCAACATCTATGCACGGGTATGTTATACCTTGCACATGCTTACATATTACACATGCACACACATATATATATATGATAAATATGTGTATATTTATATGTATTAAAATTAAATTAAACGAAACTATATATTTATAAATTTAAATAAAATAAGAGACCTTTTTTAAATAAAATTTAGAAATGTACTAAAAAAATTAGACTTCACAGGCCCAATATACATCTAATAAGGGATTTTTTTTTGTAAATTCACCCATAACTTCCGCTGCGGGCTGACCCAATTCCAACAATGGTATTAGAGCCCGATAGCTTATGCGGTCTAAATTAGTCATATTATGGTAAATTATTAAGCTGCAGCCTAAAGGTTGTCCCTAATAGAAATGTTCCAAATTTGAGTTGGCCTTGGGCTAATTTTCAAAATTGTTTGAAAATTAAAATATAAGATTTTTTAATTTAAAAGTTAAATTTGAAATAAGATATACATATATTATAAATGTTATAATATAATAAAAAATTTCAACATGTTTGAAAATAATTCAAATTAATTTTAATTTTTTTAAATCTTATTAATAAGATTAATAAAATAAAATAAATTAAGTTAATCAATAAATGAATACATGTATTATGTATTATGATATATGTTATGTTACTTTAAATTGTTTAAAATAACATAAGTATACATGTATGTATATGAATTAAATTTTGAAATTAACATAATTTAATTAAATATTTTAATTTAATAAATTAATTAAAAGGCTAATTAATTAAATAATGTACACATGTATATGATATATGTGTCATACTATAAAAGTTATACTACATAATAATTAATGAATATAAATGTTATATTAATATGAAAATAATTAAATAAAATTTAATTAATATAATATTGTATATAAGACTATTATATAAGTAATATAAAATATAAAAGTTATATAATAATAAAACTTATATAATATGAATGTATGCAAAAGGTAGAACATTAAAGAAATTCAAATAGACTTAAGGAATAAATGCATACGTAAATATACATATACTATGATTTCTGATGTGTCCAACACTTGAATCACAATGGTAATTCATAAAAATTATATTATTCCATAAGTCGATATCATCCGGTATTAAATATTAAAGATTATGGATCTTCAATATAATGTTGTCTTCTACCATATTATATATTAAGTAAATTATTTGCATACTCCTTAGTTGTTGAACAGACTCAAGCTGAGGACGTTATGTGTAGTATTATTAATATATTAAATAGACGAGATAAGATAACCATATGTATTTGTTGAGTAGACTCAAGGTACATATATTATATGTTAACCAAGAAATTGGTATAACACCTATGATACCAAGTATGGTAAGCCAAAGTTTGATTTTGAAAAAGTTTGATGACACGACTATGCATGGCTTAGTTAGTGTTGACCAAATAGTGTTAAAAAAATCAAGAATAGGCTTAGCATTCAAGGCCAAGTACAAGATGATATCATCAGAGGATGGTTCCATGATGCCCATGGGCTTTTGGAACAAGATAACTCGAAAGCCCATGTCTTATGATCAGAGGAGAAAACGAATGAATTGTGAATATGTGCAATAGTCCATTAAGTATGTTAATAAATGAGATAAGCAATATTCATGGTTCAAAGTCCAATGTCCATATGTTCGTAGGCAAGATAGTGATTATGTATATAAACACTAGTCTAGACCGAAGCTCATGTGATTTGTATGAAATGAAGTCATGACAAGCTTTGGATCTAAAGAGCTTTATTATATGCATATCCATATCCAATAACGTCCAAAATGCACAATCAAGTTAATTGGTAGGTCCAAATCTTTATTCATATGATTTGATAGTGATTACAATCAAAATTAAGTTCTGCCCTCGTTCGATTTAGGGTTATAGGTGTTTGATTTTGAGATGAGAGAAAAGAAATGATCGCCCCCCTTATGCCCCTAGGTCTGTATTTATATGCATTGAGAGGTGCGACATGGTTGCCAAGTGTCCATGCGGCATGCTTGACCTTCGGCATTAACCATTTCAATGGCGTAGGTGCTATGTTTCATTTAGATGATCTTCAGTATCAAGGTTCATCTCTATGGTGCCTGATGGTATGCTTTGTTTTGATAATCTATGGAATTCCTTTGCATATTGGTGAATTGTGACATTATTAAGGCACGACATTGGTAACACGGTATTGATAATAGACAGCATTGATAATAGGCGGTATTTGTAATGGGCAGCGTTTGTAATAGGCAGCATTGATAATAGGCGACATTGATAATAGGTGGCATTGAAGAGATACAGCATTGCCTGAGAGGCAACATTAATAAGAGGTTGTATTGGTGATGAGTGACATAGAATAAGAGGTGGCACCAATAAGAAGCGGTATTGGTGATGGGCGTCATAGAATCTATGCGGTGTTGAGTTAATATGGTATAAAGTTAGTTGCAGGCCTTCGATATTATTAATTCTTTATCAGTACGTGGCATTGAAGAGATTGGGCATTGTGCCTTGTGTTGATGGAGCATGATGTTGACAATATGCGGCATTCGCTTTTATTGATGTTCTACGGTATCCACCTTCTTTGTCAGTGAAGTGCGACATTGATAACTTTGACGCCTTATGTTATGATGCCTTCGAAATCAATCCCACCTTGACAAAGTGTAGATCTGATCACACATAACATCACTTATTGTTGACATGTTTAATTTCTACATTCTCTAATATCTTCATTTTTGTTCCCTTTGGAAAATATGTGGATAACACTATACTTAGGCCATCACGATATGGTAGGTGCGAGTGAATGATTTGATTTTGATTTTTTTAAGCAAACTCAAGGTCGAAGCAGAATTAGGACAAGATACGAAAGGGTTAGGAGTTGTATATGATACAACCGGTAAGGAGTTATCCATCGTTCATGGAGTTATGACTTGTTGAGCAGACACAAGGTCCGAATTTGAAGATGGATGAGTCCTAACAGCTACTAGTGAAGTCAAACGACTTTTATGTTTCACTTAGGGTTTGGTGAAACATAAAATACTAGTGAGAGCCGTATTAGAAAAATGAAATGATAATATTTAACCTTTCTAATATTGTAAGAACATATGCTATATAATGTAATAAATGTTAATCTGATCAGTTTACGTAAGGTTGAACATATTCGACGTCCTTCAATGTTAAGGATGATCAAATGCATTTTTGTAATGAGTTTGTTATGATATTGTAGTAAGGGTTTTCTTTTGAATGGCTCAACCATTAAGAAAGAAAAATGAAAGTATAGGAGTAGATGTGATTTAAGGTATAGTTGGGATGAAGAGAGTGAATGATCACTTTTACTTCATAAAGAAACATTGGAAATGAGAATTGTAAAATAATAATTGATACTTAATATTGGAATAATAATAAGATTTCAATTCCGATATGTATTTTCATATAGAAATTTTTTTTTTATGAGATTATTTCTTTGAGTTTGGGATATTTGATCAAAGGACTCTCCGCTGTAAACTAGTTGCAGTATATGAAATAAATAATCTATTAAGTGAATGATGAACCTCCAAATTTAGTATGCTATTTAATAATGGTGGAAATAGTGGGAGAATGTCATATAACACTTATTAATTGCATCAAGTTATGAAAAATGTTTTCGTAAAACATACCGAACATTATTTATGAAATAAGACTATTTGTCGATGTCGACTGAAAAATATACATTGCTATATTTCAATGTGAATATTATGAATATTCATAATGAAATACAACCACAGTATGGCTTTTTTTCCATAACAAAAGTGATACATCAGAAAATATAGAAGTATCTAAAATTATTTACAATTATTTTGGAATTATCGACTAAGTTGTAATTTTGGAAATTAATTTTATTATATGATTATGAATCATATGATACTCGTTAATTATATCTCAAACAATTAAGGGTTATGCATCCATTTAGTGGGAGCATCATAAGAGTTGATGAACTCTTCGAATTGATACATATAAATGTATGCAATCGTAAGCTTATTGATACCAAAATGGTTCCACGTACTTCATCATATTCACCAATGAGTTATCACAAACTTAGAAATGTGTATTTGATATGCATGTATAAGCTAGGTAAGCCTATAAAATATACAGCAGAAGTAAATAATATAACATGCGATATAAATTATTCGATTTGATCGAATGTGTGATTATATCGAAAAGAGTTCCGAATGTACCTAAAAATGAATAAAGATTCAATCTCAAAAGTCACTCCTTCCTATGATACATAATAATGTATCGATAAGGAGTAATCCAACTTTATTGGACAAAGTTTGATTAATTATAAGTGAAGTTGAGTTAATTTCTTTTTATAAGGTCATGTACTTAAGAGTAGTACATAAGGTTAATATTATTTCATTTAAATAATAGTTTACAAAATCATACAAGGTAATAGTTTATAAGAAACTCCAACATATCATAGGCCAAGGGGTTGGCAGGTTGTGCAAGTCGAAAGTATGCACGTAGTAATTGTTCGTGAGGGATCTTATGTGAATCTATCCAAAAAGAGTTTGAGAAGGATTGTCATTGGATGACATATTTATGTTTTGAACATTAGTTCTGTAAACTAAAACCAAATCAGTTTTATATATAAGGAAATTCATAAAATATTTATGAATACCTATTTCGTTGCACCGAGAAACAATTGTTGTTTCAAGAAATACCAACTTTATAGTGAAGGAATTTCTTTGAGAAATTATTAGTAGTAAAATAGAATTGGATACGATCAAAAGATAAAACTGATCACATGAGATGAATAACTATTTCATTGCACCGAGAAACAATTATTATTTCAAGAGATACCAACTTTATAGTGAAGGAATTTCTTTAAGAAATTATTAGTAGTAAAATAGAATTGGATAAGATCAAAAGATAAAACTGATTACAAGAGGTGAAATGAATTTAACTAACCTAAATGAACACATCCCATTAAAGAGTACTCTCACATATTTAATAGAAACCATGAGTTTCCTATCAATGTCGAAAATATATAATCCTCGGTTGTTTAATTAAACCATTAAGAGTATCGATTCTGTGATATGACATGATGTGTAAATCCGAAAGAATTCCAAGTATGTTATAAAAATATGATTTTGGTAGTCATAACTGAAGGGATGTGATCCATCGACTGTGATTGTGTCTTTATGAGCAAGACTAATGCGGTTGGAATTAAATGAGCAACGTTGATAAGAATAATCTCGTAAATTTCAATTGTTGAAATTAGCGTATAGATTCTTCATTCAACATGATCAAGTTATTTCGGATTTACTCATAAGATTATCACTTAATAAGACTTAGTGTTTTGGTACATATGTGCTGAAATAATTTTTTAAAAATAATGATCTAAAATGGACTATTTACACATACAACTAAATTGTCTCGAAGTCAGCAGGAGTAATATAGAGGTTGTGAGGTTTTGGATATGATCCA
Organism: Allium fistulosum; assembly: GCA_030737815.1. Lineage (NCBI taxonomy): Eukaryota > Viridiplantae > Streptophyta > Magnoliopsida > Asparagales > Amaryllidaceae > Allium > Allium fistulosum. The sequence goes on from CM060904.1 coordinate 1,327,259,535, forward strand.
AGAAATGATAAAAAAGTATCATTTTAGAAGCATCAAAATTGAATAAGTATTTTGATAGAAATATCAATTAGTTTGATTTTTAGTCAAAATGCAGAAGAAGTGTGTGTCCATAAGAAAGAATGTTAAAAGGTACGTTGATATTTCTAAACAATAAGTAAACAACACATTGCTGATTTTTAACAATGTACTTGTGTTAAAAACAGCCTTAGTTGTTTTAATTCTCAACGTTGGATTTGTAAATGATGTCTTTTATAATAAGTATAAAAGGTATTGGGAATGTCCCAAATCGATATGAAAGGACACCTTATTAAAATGTTTAATACAGAAATGTAAGATGGATTTCTGAAGCATTGGCAATAGAAATTGTCGTACATGTTATATTGTCTATGGTATCATGATTTGTTTATGTATTGATACATGAATCAAATACCAAATCCAAATTGATATCACTAAATGGTTGTTTGAAGTGTTCCCGTGTTTTATGAAATACTACAGAACTGTTTTCAGAAACAACAAACTCCTTATGAAAGAGTATTCAGACTCAAAATTTCATAAGTGATACTAAGTGTAGTATGTCAATAATAAATTCAAGTTAAGAATCTTTAAGTTGGAAATGTTCCAAATAAAATATTGTGGCTGATTTAATGAAAAAGACCATGTACATCGCCTTAAATAGTGTCGCAACAAAAAAGAGATGTATATAAATATAAATGCACAAACTTATAACTAAGCTGAGGGTAATTCCAAATGTTGAGAATCCCATAACATTGATAACAATGTTACGATATAGTTCATATCAGAACTTAGAGCTCACTGAAAGTCGAGAAACATACTATGAATTGTTCCACATGATAAAGGAAGTTTACCAACTTCGAGGAGAGTTGATTGATAGAGTAGATAGTTAAACATAATAGCATACCCGTTCACTAAGGGACTGACCTAATTGGTTTTGAGGAAACCATTTGGAGAAGTTGGAATAAGATTCCGTAATTGATCCCAAGTGCAAGTGGGAGATTGATAGAGTTAGGGGTATTCCCTAGAGGTAATTATGTAATCTGTTACATATATCTAACTCGATAATCAAGCTTGTTCGAAATAAAAATTGTTTTCTTTCTATTATATACTTTGTATAATGTGTTATATTAATTAATTAATTTAATTAAATTATATTTAATAGAAAATCCATAAATGGTACATTTTATGATAGTAGTTACGAAGTGTTGTAACCATGAGTAATTTATCACAATGAAAATAAATATAACATTTTAAATGTTCCTAGTCAAGATGCATCGAGACTAGATATCGATGTATCCGTTGAGACTAGAGTACGTAATGCTCTCTAAATGTAGGCAGTGTATTACTCATGACTGCTGAGGGCAGCAAAGGGTTATGTATTGATAGTTATTGGATAACTATGGAACGACTAACTCGATAGTATTCTGTTGGTTAATATAATTAGGGTCAAACAGAAAATATCGATGTGGCTAATTTACGCAGTTCTCTCGACTTAAGAATACTGTGGATCTTCAATATCAAAGCTCTGCTTTGATTATAGTCAAATCATGCAATAGCAACCATCGAGTGACTATAGTTGGATCGAATGGAAGTATCAGAAGTCAAACACTATTCAAGAGAGGATACGTCTCCTCTGTTATATGGGATTAATATCACGGTCAACTCAAGTTAACTCAAAGTCAAAGTCTCTAGCCGGAGTAGTTTGGTTAATAATAATTGTTATTATTAAACCAAGGGCTTTGTGTTTTGACTATAGAGTTGAATATGGACTATATTGGAATTTTGACCATTACAAAATTCCATAAGTCCAAAGTGATATAGTTTTGACGAAGAAAATTGGTGTAAATAAAAGTCACAACGGGATAACGCTTAGTAAAGTGAAATTGGATTTTAACGAAACCATGTAAGTGAAAATTTGGCTAAATGTCACACCACCTACAAAGTGACGTGTGAACGTTAACATTCGAATAGTTCGATGTTAATTGCTGACCAAATTTACACCTAACGAGTCACGCAACCAAAATGATGAATTCTCTTTTGATCAAACGATTTAATTAGTTTATAATTATTATAAATTAATTAAAGCAATTATATTTATGAAATACTAATTATAAATTTTGGTTATGATTTAAGAAACAAATATTATTAAATATATTTATAATAGTTATAAATATATTAATCGATATACGATCTCGATAAGCGATTAAATTAGATTTTTTATATAATATTTTCTATGGGCTTAAATGGGATCTTGGCCCATGATGATGGGTGAGTATTTGCAGTTGAAATAGGACTAAAGGGGCGGCTTAAATAGGTTAGGGTTGTGGGGTTTTGGATGGCTCAGATTGAGAGAGAACTGGTACGACATGAGATCCACTATTCTCTCTCTTCCATCCACTATTCAAACACCTCTAACCCTAATAACAAACAACTTTTCGCTACCATTCCTACCTTCTATTATTGGCTAACTTCAATCCCTAGGAGCCCCATCATGTCAAGCTTAAATCAATTCAAGATCATTTATTATATGGTAGTCAAAGGTCAATGGTTCAAGGATTAGCAATCTACAGAATCGAAAAGCTTATAAGAGGAAAGTGTTCGACATTACTAGGTGTGCTACAAGGAATTGGTTTTCAAGTATATTATCTATTGTATCATAGCATATAATTTCTGATTAATATTTTATCATATATATTATTATTATATTGTTAGTCAGGTGAGATTCTTATATGTATTGTTGTTGTCACAATCTAGAATGTTTATATGTACGAGCGTTACGGCACGCGCTTCACGCGTGATGAAGAAGGCTAAATTGTTTTCCTACAAATAGTATTTACTTAAAACATTCAAAAGAATCTACATATATTTAGTCATATTTTTGTGTTGAATCATACGCAGTTAATTTGAAATTTTATTTCTAAGTTGTAATATCTAATTTTTTGTGAGTTTAAATTTTTATTTATATTATTAACTAATAACAATCAAATTTGTAAAGTAGTTTATTTGCTAGATCCTATTATTAAGTGATATTAAGACTTGATAAATATTTGTAGAGGAAATTTTGAATTTGTAAAAGAAGGTTAATTGTCAGATCCTAATTTTAAGCGATACTAAATTTTAATAATATCTGTAGATAGTCATTTTTGGTATTTCATCCTGATAGCAAAAGAGCGTGACAATAATTATATTACAACTATTAATAAAGAATTACATATGAAAGGCAATTTTGGAAGTTCGCAATTGGACCAAAAGTTTACGCTTTCAAACCAACTATTAATAAAGATGTATTCAACTTAATTATATATATATATATGTAAGATATGTACAAACTAATTTTTAAATATTATTATATTATTATTTTATTATATATATCTATTAATTATATATATGGTTCATATTTAATTATAATATCATTCGATGGTAATAATTGATCCTGTAATTTTATACATGAATGGTAATAATAATTTTACACGGCTATAATTTTTTTTATAATTATTTATTATTTTTAATATCATATAAATCAATATAATATCTAAATGAATCATACAAGGTAAAATATGTTTTCAAAATTATTTTTAAATTTTATAAAATTATTTTATCATAAGAAGAACACTCGGCCAGATAAATGAAAACTAAAAAAATCAATTTTGCTATTTTTAAAAATTATTACAATTAACGGCCGAAAAACAATTAATAAATAAAAAATAGATTTTGACTAAACTTCAAAATATCAAATAAGATTTTCTGGAAATTTTGAATTTGAATAAAATGTTTCGTAAATATTTGTTATTAATATCTTATCTATTTTCGAGTGAAAAAATAAATTAATATATATTTTAAATAATAAAAATTAATAATAAAACTTTATAGTGTTGTACTTACAATCTATAATTATAAAAAAAATATTTTGTTAATTAATATATATATACATATATTATAAGTATGTTTGTGTATAACTATATATATACATGTTTTATAAAATAAAATAAAATATTATTTTATCATTATAGATATGCATAAATATTTGGTTCATAATTTAAAAAATAAAATAAAATATATTATGTATATATATGTATATTTATTTTAATACATATTATAATAATTTGTACATACATATATATATATATATATATATATATATGTATATTATTAATGTTATATATATATATAATTTATATATTCATATATATAAGTATAAATATATATTTTAAATATTTTCATATACGTTAAATTATTTAAACAGAATTAACATATACTCATGTATGTATGTATATATATATTGAATATATATGTGATAGAGTTAAGGGTATGCCCTAAGGGCAATTATCTAATTTGTTACATATATCTAACTCGTTGACCATTCTTGTTCGAAATAAAACGTATTTTATTCCTATTATATACTTGATATAATGTGATTATACTAATTAATTAACTTAATTAAAAGTATATTTAATAGAAAAATCCATAAATGGTATATTTTGTGATAGTAGTTACAAAGTGTTGTAACCATGAGTAATTTATCACAACGAAACAAATATACCATTTTAAATATTCCTAGTCAAGATGCATCGAGACAGGATATCGATGTATGCATTAAGACTGGAGTACATAACGCTCTCCAAATGTTGGGCAGTGTATTACTGATGACCGCTGGAGGCACCTAGGGATTACGTACTAGTAGTTATTTGATAACTATGGAACGACTCACTCGATAGTTATCAGTTGGTTAATATAACTAAGGTCAAACAGAAAATATCGATGTGATTGATTTACACGGTTCTCTCGACTTGAGAATACTATGGATCTTCAATATGAAAACTCCGCTTTGATTATAGCCAAATCATGGCATGACTTCCATCGAGTGACTATAGTTGGGTTGAGTGGAAGTATTGGAAGTGAAGCACTATTCAAGAGAGGATTCGTCTCCTTAGTTATATGCGGTTAGTATCAAAGTCAACTCAAAGACAAAGTCTCTGGCCAGAGCATTTCGGTTAATAATAATTATTATTATTGAACCAAGGACTTTGTATTTAGAATATAAAGTTAAATGTGGATGAGGTTGGAATTTTGACCATTACCAAATTCCATAAGTCAAAAGTGATATAGTTTTGACGAAGAGAATTGGTATAAACAAATGTCACAACCAGGTAACTCTTATTAAACTAAAATTGGATTTTATCGTCAATGAGTAAGCGATAAATTTGGCCATAATATCACACCACCTGCTAAGTGACGTGTGAATGTTAACATTAGAATAGTTCGATGTTAATCGCTGACCAAATTTACACCCAAAAGTTACACAACCGAAATGATGAATTCCTGTGACATTCCAGGATTTTTAGTAGTATTTTTTTTTAAATTAATTAAAATATAACTTATTATTAAAATATATATATATGTGTTTTGGAAGAAACTATGATTTGGAATTTAAGATAAAGAGTTTCAAAAATATTTCAGAAATAAAATATGTTCTATTTACATATAAATAAAGTAAACTCTACCTTATTAATATTTGATTTAAATATATGTTTATGATATAATATAGATAATAGTGGTTAAAATCAAATAAGTCATATCAATATTAAATCTAAATATAAAACAAATATATTGGTTAAAAATAAATATAAATATATAGGCTTAAGAAATTATGATGTTGACAAGTTTAACAATAAATAACTTTTAAATTAAGTATTGATGGGTTATGTAATAAATATATAAAATAAATAAAATACAAAATATAAATATATATGAAGACATACAAGACGAGTATTAAAGCTGAAAATAAAATTTAAGTTAGGAATACATATGAAATTTGGAAATAGAAATATATATATATATATATATATAAGAAAACAAAATGTATGTGAAGCTTGCAAAAGAAGGCAACATTTTAAATATTCAAGTATGGACACTTGAAAAGAAAATGACAACAACAATTAATGAAAATATCTTAGCACACAATTTACATTACATTTCATTTCAGCCACCAAAATAATAAATATCAGTCTAGTCAACAAAAAAAATCTCTGGTATATAGCACAAAATACATCACCCCATATTGTACAATAAAAATGTATATCCTGTAAGCTTCTTCCCTATGTATAAACTCCTCATCTTTTCGTTCATTCAAGGCTAAGGCAATCTGAAAAAAATCATATTAGACTTCAACAACAAATTAAACTTAAACAACAATCTGCTTCAAAATTCAAACTAGAGATCAAGAGAGGTTTCCAACTTACAATTTCAAGCCTGTTCGAACATAAGAGGAACTCTGTTCATTTTTCTGGAATCAGGTGAGCAATACTCTTCTTTAAAAAAAACTTAAGTCTTTGAATAAATCTGGTTGTAGGCTATGGTTCAAAATCAGATTATGATTGTTGTGAATTTCTTGGCATTTTTATTTGTGAATATGAATGAACGAATATCTATCTTTGTATGCTGCTGTGTATTGTTGCATTTGAGAGGCTCCAGTTTAAATTAAAAACCTTTTCCTCACAAGCTAATCTATATTAGAGATTCAGTTTCGAACAAAATATGTTTTGTTGTAGTTAGGCTAAGGAATAAAAGTTTATTTAAGTCAAGTAACTTTGTAATATCTCTGGAAAGCAAAACAACAGGGCAAGTTGAATTACAAGTGAGAATTTCGAATATCTTAATTTAGCAATTCAGGCATGTAAACTGGTTCCTTATCGAAAAACATGATTTTTAAATGAAAAATCAAAATTTTTAGTGATAGATTTTAGGTGCAGTTCTTGTTTGAACTAAAAATAAAAATTTGGGATTTCCTATTGTTCTCATGGATCTGGGAGATTGGATCTTTCTGTGGTGATGGAGGAATGATCGAAGTTTGGGAAGAAATTGTCTGGAAGTCGATCAGAGCACGGGGGAGGTGGTGATTGCTCTATGAAATCTGCAACCCTAGTTTCTACTGGGTCGAGTGTTTTGATTAGTTGAGTTCCTCTGTTTGTTCGAGTGTAACCAAACTCAGGGAAATGGTGGTAGATGAGTCAATGATGGAGTAGCCGGAGTTGTAGACTCGCTGATGGCCGGAGAATCGTGAACGAGGTAGTTTTTAGATTTGGAGGTGGTTGTTCCAGGTTTGGATAATGCGTTCGATTTTGATTTCGAGTCGTATGTGAGGATTTGATGGTCGTTGTTCGATCTGAGGGTGATCGGCGACTTGCTCAAGGCGGCGACGGTAATCGGAGAGGGTCGGAGCCACTATGCATATGCACGGTGCATTGGTTGAGTCTGGAGGTATTTTTTTCGGTTGTTGTAGAAATTTAAACTCGAGTTTATCTCGAGTGGTTCGAGTGTTTGCTCGAAGTCTGGGTGTTTTTGGCTCGAAGTATTTTGCTCTGGCTTGGGCTAAAGGAAGGATAGGTTTAAAAACCTGTCAGTACTTTAAATTCTTTAAAATGAGGGTTAAAATTTAAAACAAGGATTTAAACTAAGATTGTTAATCAGTTATAAGTATGAGTTCAACTGAGCTGTATCCTAGTTTTAAAATTTAATTCAGTTTATAAATTAAATTGCTTAACTTTTTTAAATTAATTTTGTATTCATTGGGAATCTTAAATTTAAAATGAGATTTAAATGGAATTTGAAAGTAGATTTGAAAGTAAAATGTTTTAAATGTGTGTGAATGATAATTATCATTAATAAGGAAATATTTTATTCTTAAAATAAATAAAGACTTAATGATTGTGATATATTAAATTATTAAGTTAATTAAACTGGATAATTTATGGATTTAATTAATTAACGATTTGGATTAATTAAATTAGTAATTAGAATTATAGATAATTAATTAAAGTTTAAGATTAATTATTTTACGAATAATAAATTTGTAGTTAAGAATCATTTATTAGATAAGATTAGCTTTTAAGTTAACGATTAAGAATTAATTAATGGAGTAATTAAGGATAAATTAAGATTGTCATTAAAACTTAATTAATTAATTAATTAATTAATTAGAGATTAATTAATTGGCAATTAAGATTAACTAATTTGAAATTAATAACCTCAGCTTAATTTCTTATGAAAGAAATTAAGAGTTGATAATAGATAATGTAGGTCGCTAACTTAAGATTATTTAACAATTAATCAATGTGATTTATTTTAATAATAAATTTGATTAATTAATTAAGGATGATCCTTTATGGAAATTGGTTAAGTATAATTACTTAATGAAAGTAATTAAAGAATTAATTACTCAATGTAATTAATTACGGATGATTGTTTAATGGAAGTAATTTGGGTTTAAACTACCTTGTTTAATAAATCAAGGGATTGAATAAGAAAAAAAAGCAAATAGGTTAACTAAGTCAGTAATTAAGGGAGGATCATAAATTAATATGATTAATGATAGTAATTAAAGGTTTAATTGTTTAATAAATGTGATTAGTTGTGGATTTTGTAAGTGGTGAGCGAGTTACCCCGGGTTTCAAAGTAAATTTTATGCTTTAGTATCTCTTATTAGATGGGTTTACTCATGCTGGTTTCCAGCCTCACCCATGTGTTACTTTGATGTAATGCACGGGTCAGACCGAGTATTATAGATTTTCAGGTAAGGACGTTCTGGAGCTCAGGAGACGAGCTGGATGGCATGAACGTATGGAGTGTTTCCGCTGTGATATTATTAATGTTTATCTGAGACATTTGATTTGTATATGTCCAGTGTCTGGGTATGAGAGTAACTCTGATGTACTTTATATGTATTTGACTGTTACAGTATTCTTTGTAAACTGATATTATTTGATATTATATTTGATCCGCTGCGATTTGTGAAAATCAGTGCTGTGTTTCTGTTTCTTCTTCTTCTATCTCTTTCTTCTTCCTCTAACTATTTGGAATTTTCGGGATCGAAAATTTCGGGCTGTTACAGTTGGTATCAGAGCTGAAAGGTTAGCGAGAACTTTGGCTCTGGTGGGTTTGCTCATTAAAAATAGGGTTAGTAGTACCTAGAATGAGTTGAGTGTGTATATATATATGAGAGCGTAATTGTTATTTTCTTATATAAAGATTTTAAATGGTTTTAAAAGTAAATGATTTTATATAAAATTATATTTGATATATAAAGCAATAATTCTTTCTAATAAAAATTAAGATAATTGGTTGATAACTTATTGGAATTAAATTTAGTGGTAATGGAAATATAACTAAATTGAAACTAAAAATAAGTTTGAAAAGGATTCAAATTGAAACTAAGTCTTGAATTTGGGAAAAGTGTCAAAATAAGGATTGGTTTGGAATGCATTCAAACTGAAATTTTAAATCTTGAATTTAAGGAGAATTTCAGAATAAGATAATGATGAATTGGTTTTTAGATACAATAATCTTGGTTATTATCAGAAATGATTAATAAGATGAGTATAAATGAGTAAACAAAAATAAAATGTTTTGGAAGTAAAACATTTGGGTGAATAAGACTTATAAATTTGAACTGAAAATGATCTAAATTGTGAAATTTTAAATCTGGGTTCAGAATTGGAAAATTGTTTCAAAGTGATAAAGAAATAATAAATAATATTGTTTAATGTATATGAATGAAAAGGATCCTATTTCAAATAAGAGTTGTTGAAAGCTTTAAAGGAAACTGTTTTGATTTAAAACCAAAGGTGGTTTAAAATTTTAAGGTGCAACTTGGTGTATAGGTAGGTATATTTGGAAATAAACTCTAAATGCTGAGTTTAAATTTGGAATGAGATGTGATACCCAAAGTGATAAGTTTTTGAACTCATAAGATTTTAATATGAAGTTTAAATTTTCGAAGCAGGAATTCAAATTGGGTAACGTTGGCTGGATTAAGTAAATTGAATTAAACTTTGGGAAAGTTAAATAAGTTAACAAGAAACCTGAATTAGAAATTTCAAGATGAAATTGAGATTTAACTTGGGAAGTTAAATGGTTAATTTGAATTGGGAGTTTGTGTGATCTCAAAATGGGTTTGAGATCTGGAAATTGAAAATGGAAGTTTTAAAATAATTTGGATAATATTATCCTATTGTTATTAATAATCTTTAGACTGTGAATTGGATTTGTTTAATTGAATGAAGAAATGGATTGTGGTGATATATCCATTATTTAGATAAAAAGAGAAATTAAAATTTGAAATTAAGGAGATGAAACCACTTTGAATTTAAGATTTAAATGTTTCAAAAGAACTTGGAAATTTAAATTGTTAAGCATTGGTTTCAAAATTGAAATTGGGGAATAAATTGGATATATCTATTATTATGAAAAAATTTAAATGGAGTTTTGAAATTTGGACTCAAAATTTAATTATTTAAAGATTTGGATTATTGATTTAAAAATAAAGGTTAATTTGATTTAAGAGGTTAAACCAACATTTGAAAATTTAACTCGAATTTATATATTTCAAGATGGTTTAAAGTCGAGATTTAGATTTCATTAGTTCAAACCGAATTTAGTTTGGATTAATTAGAAGTGAAGATGGATAAGTATACAATTAAATGGAAAATTTGAATTGGATTAACTTGAATTGAAATTGAAGTTGAATAAGTTCAAATTCAAATGCGAATTGGGATTAATTCAAACATATATTGAAATGATTTGAAATTGAAGAGGATTCAATGTGATATTAGTCTAAATTAATTTGAATAATTTGGAATTGTAATTTAAGTGAATATGTTTAAAATCAAGTGGAATTTGAGTTGAATTTGGAAAGAAGTTGAGGTTAATTCAACTGGACATGGGATTAAATCAATTTCAATGGAAATTGAAGTTACTCAAATTAGAATTGGATCAATTTAAATGGAAATGAAATTTAAATTGAATTGGTGGGAATGAAGATTGGAAATTGAACGGTTTGGCTCTGGACTATTTTTAAATAAATTATTTTGAGATAAACTATTTTAAATCCATTTTCCTAACTATTTACTATACAACTTTTCTTTTTAAATTTCAAAACTATCTTACATTTATTTAACAACTGCTTTTGGAACTATTCCATTATTTTACAACTATTTTATAAACTAATTACTATCTTTCCAACTACTTTATACCTAATTACTATTTTGTAATTATTTTGCAATTATTTTACTATTTTTCAACTATTCTATAATTACTTAACTATTTTACAGCAATTTTACAAATTAATAATTATTTTTCAACTACTTATCCATTTTAAATTTATTCAAGCTATTTTCTTAATTTAAGCTAGTCAGAGTTCAAACTGTTATTGATTAAATACCCAACTGAGATAAGAATTGAAGTGATAATCCAAATGGGGATTAAGGTAAATGTGAATAAGTGAATAAAATCAAAGTGAAGATGAATAGAAAGGAATTGATTTAGCTAATAATCAATGAAGATAAATACGTAGGATGTACGTATATTATTCTATTCGCATAGTGGTTTGATCCAGATTCGAGCACAGAATTTCGAGATAGTATTATCGATCTGAGTTGGGATTTTTCGCTCGATTTTCGACGGCGAACCTGGATATGGATTTTTGATTGGTTCTGGATATTCTCTATCATAGTTGTGTCTATGCAAGGAGAATGACGGTTTCTGATTAAGAAACCAAATCTGAGTCCGCACTAGGAAGTCGGGTGAACAATACTAGTTCGGAAGTGGAATTGTGTGATCGAGTGAGCGATCAGATTGATATAGCGTACGGATGATATGTGTACATCGTACGGGTTTGAATAAAATGGTTACTGGGAATTTGTGGATAATAATTGTGAAATGGTTTTTGAAATGAAAGGTATTGTGAAATGGTATTTGAAATGAAGGGTATGTTTTATGAAATATATGATAAAGTAAAATGGAAATTGGATATTTCTATAATAAAAAAATTACTTTATGGAAGTAAGTAATATGGTAAATAACTTTATAAAAGAGTAACCAAATTTGGATATTTGATTTGGAATAAACAAAGTTATATATCTTTGGTACATAAGATAAAACTCCCCTGGTTGAATCCATTGCCAGAAGAAAAAGGTTTTTGAAAGTTTTTGAAGCATACAAAGGGAACTTATATAAGTATAAAGTGATTTAAAGATTTCCCAAGAAAATTATATATATGTATATATATATATAAAGGATTTTATGGAAATGGTTTTGAGAAAAGGTTTTGGGAACCTTTGGATTTGAAAAAGGCTTTTTATTTTCGAGGAAAATCAAATTTGAAAGTTTGGAAAGCCTAATTTGAGAATTATCGATCTTGGGAATCGATTTTGTGTAAAGGCACTTATATGAAATTCATACTAGGTGTATGATTTGGAAAATACTATATGTGTATAGTATAAAGCGTTTTGAGTTTTGGCTCTGGGGAAAAAGGCGCTCCCTTGAAATGAACTTCTCAGGAGTGCCACAGGGTGGTACTGCCTTGAGCCTCTAAGGGGGAGGTTCTAAAGTTGATCCTGTGAGGAGTCCGGACAAAACTAGTTCCTGAGGATTTTTTGTAGCGAAAGTCGTGAGGTGCTGATGCCTACAAAGGCATTTGGGTTATGTTGTGATGGCAGTGTAACTCGATGTCACTGCGATCTAGAGCAGACCATAGCAAAAGTCGTGTGTGCCGCTGGGAGCCAACAGTCTACGTTTGATTCTATATCGGTAGACTGCGACACTATGGTAACATAGCGAAAGTCGTGTGTGCCGCTGAGAGCCAACAGTCTATGTTTGATTTTACATCGGTTGACTGCGACCTATGTGGGAGTAGAGAAGTTTCATTTTAACAGCGAAAATCAAGGGCGCTGATGCCTACAGTTGCATGGACTTTTGCTGCGACGGCAACGTAACCCTGGAATGTAACTGCGATCTGTTGTGGGTTCCATGGTGTAATCAGTTACATGGACTTTTGTTGCAATAGAAACGTAACCTAGGATGTAACTGTGACCATGGATAGGGGTGATGATTTCCAGAGCATTTTCACCAAAGATATTTCCTCTATTTTCGAAACTGTTTTCTATATTTTCAATAAAATTATTTTCCAAAGCATTTTCACTAGGTGTTGGAAATGAGTTTACCGTGTACTTATAGATTTTCAGGCCTACGCCTGATCAACGTATGACCGAATTTCTTTAAGAACAAGGATGGACTTGTTATAACATCGAGTTATAAAAAGTATTTTATAAAAACTACTTTGGAATAACATTATATAGATATTTATAAATATTTTAAAAATGATCAAAGAATATTTATCTGATTTTAAACATTTTCATAAATTCTGGCTTCTTTCCTTTTCGAGGACGAAAAGTTTTAAGGGGGAGGGATGTGACATTCCGGGATTTTTAGCAGTATTTTTTTTATTTAAATTAATTAAAATATAACTTATTATTAAAATATATATATATGTGTGTGTTTTGAAAGAAACTATGATTTGGAATTTAAGATAAAGAGTTTCAAAAATATTTCAGAAATAAAATATGTTCTATTTACATATAAATAAAGTAAACTCTACCTTATTAATATTTGATTTAAATATATGTTTATGATATAATATAGATAATAGTGGTTAAAATCAAATAAGTCATATCAATATTAAATCTAAATATAAAACAAATATATTGGTTAAAAATAAATATAAATATATAGGCTTAAGAAATTATGATGTTGACAAGTTTAACAATAAATAACTTTTAAATTAAGTATTGATGGGTTATGTAATAAATATATAAAATAAATAAAATACAAAATATAAATATATATGAAGACATACAAGACGAGTATTAAAGCTGAAAATAAAATTTAAGTTAGGAATACATATGAAATTGGAAATAGAAATATATATATATAGAAGAAAACAAAATGTATGTGAAGCTTGCAAAAGAAGGCAACATTTTAAATATTCAAGTATGAACACTTGAAAAGAAAATGACAACAACAATTAATGAAAATATCTTAGCACACAATTTACATTACATTTCATTTCAGCCACCAAAATAATAAATATCAGTCTAGTCAACAACAACAAAATCCCTGGAATATAGCACAAAATACATCACCCCATATTGTACAATAAAAATGTATATCCTGTAAGCTTCTTCCCTATGTATAAACTCCTCATCTTCTCGTTCATTTAAGGCTAAGGCAATCTGAAAAAAATCATATTAGACTTCAACAACAAATTAAACTTAAACAACAATCTGCTTCAAAATTCAAACCAGAGATCAAGAGAGGTTTCCAACTTACAATTTCAAGCCTGTTCGAACATAAGAGGAACTCTGTTCATTTTTCTGGAATCAGGTGAGCAATACTCTTCTTTAAAAAAAACTTAAGTCTTTGAATAAATCTGGTTGTAGGCTATGGTTCAAAATCAGATTATGATTGTTGTGAATTTCTTGGCATTTTTATTTGTGAATATGAATGAACGAATATCTATCTTTGTATGCTGCTGTGTATTGTTGCATTTGAGAGGCTCCAGTTTAAATTAAAAACCTTTTCCTCACAAGCTAATCTATATTAGAGATTCAGTTTCGAACAAAATATGTTTTGTTGTAGTTAGGCTAAGGAATAAAAGTTTATTTAAGTCAAGTAACTTTGTAATATCTCTGGAAAGCAAAACAACAGGGCAAGTTGAATTACAAGTGAGAATTTCGAATATCTTAATTTAGCAATTCAGGAATGTAAACTGGTTCCTTATCGAAAAACATGATTTTTAAATGAAAAATCAAAATTTTTAGTGATAGATTTTAGGTGCAGTTCTTGTTTGAACTAAAAATAAAAATTTGGGATTTCCTATTGTTCTCATGGATCTGGGAGATTGGATCTTTCTGTGGTGATGGAGGAATGATCGGAGTTTGGGAAGAAATTGTCTGGAAGTTGATCAGAGCACGGGGGAGGTGGTGATTGCTCTATGAAATCTGCAACCCTAGTTTCTACTGGGTCGAGTGTTTTGATTAGTTGAGTTCCTCTGTTTGTTCGAGTGTAACCAAACTCAGGGAAATGGTGGTAGATGAGTCAATGATGGAGTAGACGGAGTTGTAGACTCGCTGATGGCCGGAGAATCGTGAACGAGGTAGTTTTCAGGTTTGGAGGTGGTTGTTCCAGGTTTGGATAATGCGTTCGATTTTGATTTCGAGTCGTATGTGAGGATTTGATGGTCGTTGTTCGATCTGAGGGTGATCGGCGACTTGCTCAAGGCGGCGACGGTAATCGGAGAGGGTCGGAGCCACCATGCATATGCACGGTGCATTGGTTGAGTCTGGAGGTATTTTTTTTCGGTTGTTGTAGAAATTTAAACTCGAGTTTATCTCGAGTGGTTCGAGTGTTTGCTCGAAGTCTGGGTGTTTTTGGCTCGAAGTATTTTGCTCTGGCTCGGGCTAAAGGAAGGACAGGTGTAACAACCCGCATATTTATCGATTTTATATTTAAATATTTTATTTAAATATAACATCGTTCATCGGATTATAGTCCGAAAAGCTACTTTTTGCATACGGGTGAATTGGGACTCGAGACCACTTCCATTGAGTTCGAAATACCGTTTGCGACCTTTTTGAGTATAAGCTTCGATATGTTTGGAGTAAGTCAGATTTTGCTACTTTTTCACTTTGGGTTTGGTTTGGGTTCAGCCCCTTTGCCAACTTAACCCCAAATCTGAACCTCTCCTCTCCACTCACTCTCACTTTCTCCTCTTTTCAGTTTTAGAGCAACAATGGTGGGAGAGATGGGAAATTAAAACTCCCAAACCCTAGTTTCATCTTCAAATCAAGTTCTAGCTCCAAACTAATAGAAGAAACCTTGGTAAGCTTCTCCTTCTTCTTCTCCAACCCTTTCTCCTTTCAATTTCAGAAATTCCTAAACCTAACTTTAGGAATGTTCTTCTTTTTTAGCATAGATTCAAGCTCATTTGGGTTGTGTTGAAGAGTGGTTGATTCTCCCTTTGCTTTCAAACTTCTTCATACTTGTTCTTGTGCATAAAGGTGAGATTTTTATCTCACATCTTAAACTATATTTATCTTCGATTGTTAGGTATGAATTCCTAACATTTATTCTTATGCAATTGCTTTTGGTTTGGATTGATTTGGTGATATTCCAATTTTTAGTGTTTTGAGTTCAATTCTTTGAAAATCCTAACTTTGATCTTTGATCATGATTTTTGTGATGCATTGAAGAGCTTATAAGGTCGGGTTGTCGTTTGGCTTAAATCCTTAGTGTCGTTGCTCGCGAAAATGCAATTTGGTCGAGATTTGGCCAATGAACTTGATAAGTTGGGCAATGCTGGAAACAGGTCCGGTCGACCGAGCTCTGTAGTCAGTCGACCGACCTGCTTCCAAAAGTGCTAAGCACTTCTCTGTTTGGGTTTGGTCGACCGGCTGCAGAGCTCAGTCGACCGACCTGCTTCCCGAACTATTTTCCAGAACAGGGTCCAGTCGACCGAGCCCTGATGCCGGCCGGCCGACCTGATGCTGTTTTGCCTATTCGCCTATTTTGTGTGATTTCCAACTTTAATCGATTCGTGTTGTCTCCTATTTGTTGTTATCATTTCTTAAGACTTTGATGACTCCTCTTTTGGGATGGTACCACATTAGGTCGCTCGACCCTATCCCCCTTAGGTCGTTAGACCTCATTTTGTCTTCACTAGGTCGAACCCCGTACACCTCTGCGTAGGCGATCTTATCCGAAAAACATTCAACAGAATTTCTACTATGATGGTTTTTGGGATTGATTTCTTTGGATTTTTCTCACGTCTTCGAACGTGAATTTATGTGATTCGATTCGTTTCAACAATCGTTTTGTGACTTGTCACTTTAAAAATATAAAGGTTTCAATACTAGTAGTAAATATCAAAACTCTTTCATCAAAACGATTTCAACTCTATTTTCAATATCAAACTCGTTTATAAAACTGTTTTCCAATCTACTAGTATATACAAACCTTTACCTCATTCGTATGAGAAAATATAATTAAACGGCTTAGCAAAACAAGTGGTATGAAACGCTTGCGTTTACTTCGTCGGTTAATTTATGGACTTGTTCGATTGAAACTCTTGTGACAATTTTCTAGTGGAGATCTACAGTTTGTCCGTAAATATTTGAGTTAAGCAAGTGGTTATGGGACATGAAGCTAAACTCTTATATTTACTGGCTTAGTGTAATTGACACTTCCTAATGATCGATGACGATCATTTTATGGTTTAGACTAGCAATGTGCGATGTCTCTTTGTCCATGTGAAGGACTGTACTTCATTTGATTGAGCTTCGGCTCATCAGGAGGAGCTTTGGCTCAAAGTCCGCAATGGGGGACTATACCCAGTCAGGAGGAGCTTCGGCTCATCAGGAGGAGCTTCGGCTCAAAGTCCGTAATGGGGGACTATACCCAGTCAGGAGGAGCTTCGGCTCATCAGGAGGAGCTTCGGCTCAAAGTCCGTAATGGGGGACTATACCCAGTCAGGAGGAGCTTCGACTCATTTTTAGGGGATTGGCCATCCTCTTTCTTGTGTTTTCTGGATTTCTTGTTGATGATTTCTAGAATTCGTGTGTCGTTAACTTTTGTGATTTCTGGATATTGACCCCTGGAATTTAATGTTTCACCAACTTTTACAATTGGCATTAATATGTATGTCATTATTGTGGCTTGGTGAATTAAATAAAGAATATGACATTCTTTTTAATCTTTGAGAAGATTCTTGTGGTATTGATTAATCTCTTGTTGATTTTCAATTACGTACTTATCACAGTATGGTATTATGGTTATGATACGTTTTTGTCATATCTCTTATTCTATATCACTTTATCTGATAATTATAGCTAGACTGATCCGTTTATTATTTTCTTCTTAAATAATACTCGGGTCAGACTGAGATTTTACAGGTATTTCCTCTTGACTTCCTATCTGGAACCATCATCTGACTTTTGGCTAACTACTTTAGTTTAGTAGTTTTTGGTTGTATACATTTGAGATGTAGACTCCATGTTGTATAACTAATCTTTTGTCTAGCACTTGTATCTATTCTTTTGTATTATTGTGGATCTTATTTGACCACTACTCTGATGTACACTTTCATGTGTTATATTCATATCTATTTCCGCCATTGTGATATGAATTGTCTGTGACTGATTTGTGTTACGTTTATTTCTATATTTGTTTCCGAAGATTATATATAGCCACTGTGTGATAGCTTTGTGTTTGTATCGGTATGTTGGATTTCCTCTTTAAAAGATATGCATTCTATTCTATCTGACATATTGGTGCTCGCACAAAGAAATTATACAGATGGTCGCTCCTCAACAGCCTTATTCTTCGTGCTAGTTGACGGCATTACCTCGTAGTGTCCTTGGCTGGCGTGGGTATAGAGGTGGGGCGTCACAACAGGTTTAAAAACCTGTCAGTACTTTAAATTCTTTAAAATGAGGGTTAAAATTTAAAACAAGGATTTAAACTAAGATTGTTAATCAGTTATAAGTATGAGTTCAACTGAGCTGTATCCTAGTTTTAAAATTTAATTCAGTTTATAAATTAAATTGCTTAACTTTGTTAAATTAATTTTGTATTCATTGGGAATCTTAAATTTAAAATGAGATTTAAATGGAATTTGAAAGTAGATTTGAAAGTAAAATGTTTTAAATGTGTGTGAATGATAATTATCATTAATAAGGAAATATTTTATTCTTAAAATAAATAAAGACTTAATGATTGTGATATATTAAATTATTAAGTTAATTAAACTGGATAATTTATGGATTTAATTAATTAACGATTTGGATTAATTAAATTAGTAATTAGAAGTATAGATAATTAATTAAAGTTTAAGATTAATTATTTTACGAATAATAAATTTGTAGTTAAGAATCATTTATTAGATAAGATTAGCTTTTAAGTTAACGATTAAGAATTAATTAATGGAGTAATTAAGGATAAATTAAGATTGTCATTAAAACTTAATTAATTAATTAATTAATTAGAGATTAATTAATTGGCAATTAAGATTAACTAATTTGAAATTAATAACCTCAGCTTAATTTCTTATGAAAGAAATTAAGAGTTGATAATAGATAATGTAGGTCGCTAACTTAAGATTATTTAACAATTAATCAATGTGATTTATTTTAATAATAAATTTGATTAATTAATTAAGGATGATCCTTTATGGAAATTGGTTAAGTATAATTACTTAATGAAAGTAATTAAAGAATTAATTACTCAATGTAATTAATTACGGATGATTGTTTAATGGAAGTAATTTGGGTTTAAACTACCTTGTTTAATAAATCAAGGGGTTGAATAAGAAAAAAAAGCAAATA
This sequence comes from Allium fistulosum, assembly GCA_030737815.1. NCBI lineage: Eukaryota > Viridiplantae > Streptophyta > Magnoliopsida > Asparagales > Amaryllidaceae > Allium > Allium fistulosum. The sequence goes on from CM060904.1 coordinate 1,327,278,761, forward strand.
GGTTAACTAAGTCAGTAATTAAGGGAGGATCATTAATTAATATGATTAATGATAGTAATTAAAGGTTTAATTGTTTAATAAATGTGATTAGTTGTGGATTTTGTAAGTGGTGAGCGAGTTACCCCGGGTTTCAAAGTAAATTTTATGCTTTAGTATCTCTTATTAGATGGGTTTACTCATGCTGGTTTCCAGCCTCACCCATGTGTTACTTTGATGTAATGCACGGGTCAGACCGAGTATTATAGATTTTCAGGTAAGGACGTTCTGGAGCTCAGGAGACGAGCTGGATGGCATGAACGTATGGAGTGTTTCCGTTGTGATATTATTTCTGTTTATCTGAGACATTTGATTTGTATATGTCCAGTGTCTGGGTATGAGAGTAACTCTGATGTACTTTATATGTATTTGACTGTTACAGTATTCTTTGTAAACTGATATTATTTGATATTATATTTGATCCGCTACGATTTGTGAAAATCAGTGTTGTGTTTCTGTTTCTTCTTCTTCTATCTCTTTCTTCTTCCTCTAACTATCTGGAATTTTCGGGATCGAAAATTTCGGGCTGTTACAATTCCCTTAAGATCGAACGATTTAATTAGTTTATAATTGTTATAAATTAATTAAATTAATTAATATTTATGAAATATTAATTATAAAATTTGAATATGATTTGAGAAATAAATAATGTTATATATATTTATAGCAGTTATAAATATATCGATCGATATACAATATCGACAAGTGATTAAATTAGATTTAATTGCATAGTATTTTGGCTTGGGCTTAGATGGGTTTAAGGCCCATCATTAGGGCTGCAAAATTTCGGTTTTGGGAAGGTCTAGGAGTGGCTAAAGCATAGGGAATTGGCTTGAAGATAATGAGTTGAGATAAAGTGAGAATGGGTAAAAAGGTTTTCCTCGTTTCTCTCTAATACAATCCTATATATATATATCAGTGTATGTGTGTATGTGTTTCTCTAACAACAATAACTAACCTTTTTGGCCGCCATTACCTTCTACATTGCTGGTTAAAACATAGCTCTCAATCCACTCCAAAATTCTCAAATATATTTCAAATTAAAATAATATTACTCGATAATTAGAGGTTGGTGATTCCGAACTTGCAATCTGATGAATCAAGAACAGTAAAAGGAAGGAAAGTCATTGCTTCAATGTGGATTCAAAGGCATCATTAAATTGGTAATTTTAATTCATATTACAGTAATTAAATTATATTCTATGATCATATAATGAGAAATTTCATATCTGTTTAAATATATTGCTACTATGTATAGTTTGGTGAGATTTTTGTAAGTAGATGTGGTTGTCACAAATCAGTTTGGTTATGTCCATAATTCGTTTATTATACTATTTGATTTATGTATAGACAAATGTTGTTTACTGTAAAAAACCAATTTTTCTCATTAATAATTGTTTTGTATATATTTATTAATAAATTCATATATATATATATATATATTAGTGTATATTTCTCTCTCATAATAGCATATATGCATATATAAGATATATATATATATATATGATTTAAAAAATTTATTACAGTTATTTATATATACTATGAATTTAAAAATTTGAAAATTAATTATCATACATATATTCATATTTTTAAATTAACATTTATTGAATTTTTGAATTATTTATTATATATAAAATAATATTACATTAAAAATTCAATTGAATATTTTTAAAAATATTATATAATTTTAGAAACATGTAGAAAAAATTTAGGAGTTTTTCAATAAATTTTATTATTTTTAGTAATTAATATTATTTCGTAAAAACTATTTATGATTTATTAAAAATAATAATTTAACTAAAAATTCTTCAAAATTTTTTGTAACCTTTCATTCATGATCCCAGATTTTCTAAAATTTTAAAATTTGAATTTTTTATAATATATTATTTTATATTAAATAATTATTACCGAAATCAATGTATTTGTTTTTAAAAATAATATTTTAACTTTGAAAAATCTCCAGATTTTTCCTAAGCTCTATTTTATAATCCTATATTTTTGAAAATTTTAAATTTTGAATTTTGAATTTTCATCAATAGATTATTTTATGTTAATTATTTATGGATGAAACATTATTTTATTCATAATATATACAAATTAAAATACTAAAATTATTATGTTTGCAAAACTAAGTTAATTTTGAATTATAAATAATTTTTAATAATTGTTCTCTCTCTTTCTATATTTATATTTATCTATATATAAATGTTTTATGTTCTATATTATATATAATATATTTATACATACATGTGTGTGTGTATTGTAAGACATACACATGCACATATTTGGACAATATACATGACATACAAAATGAGTTAATATGTCTGTTGCGATGTAAATTCCAACATCTACATATGGGCATATTATACCTTTCATGGATTATTATGTTACATATACACTCACACATATATGTATATAATACATTTATGTATAAACTAAATCAAATAAAATTAATTTCATATCTTAATATATTTGAATTTAAATAAAATAAATGATTTTATTTAAATGAAATTTAGAAATGTTCTAATTCAGTTAAACTTCATAGGCCCAATAAAAGATCCAATAGGGTAAAAAATTTGAAATTCACCCATAACATCCGCTGCGGGCTAGTCCAGTTCCAACAATGATATCGGAGCCCAATAGCCTATGCGGTCTAAATTAGTCATATGAGGGCTAACTAATTAAGCTTGCCCACTTAGTATGGTGTCTAGAAAGGTAATGTCTAGGATTGGAATTCGGTAATCAAGTACCCTGTCCTACCTGGTTACCAGCCTGGCCCGAAAGGTGAAGTGAGCCCAAAGGTTGCTCCTAATAGAAAAGGCCCAACTTAATTTAGGTCTTGGGCTAATTTTCAAAATCGTTTTGAAAATTAATGTTAAAGATTTTAAATTTAATAGTTAAATTTAAAATAAAACATATTTATTATAAAAATTATAATACTACATAAGTTTTCAAAATGTTTGAAAGAACAATAATATTTTCAAAATGTTTAAAAATATTTATATAATAATTTCAAATTTCAAATTTATTAATAAGATCAATAAAATAAATTAATTAAATATGTTAATTAATTAATGCATATATGCATGTATTACATATGTTGATATATGTTATGTTATTTTAAAATATTTAAGATAACATAAGTATACATGTATGTATATAAGATAATTTTTGAAATTAATAAATTTTAATAAAAATTGTTTAATTGAATAAATTAATTAAAGGTTAGTTAATTAAATAAAATATACATATATATGATATATGTGTGTTACACTATAAAGGTTATAGTATACACTATAAATGTTATGGTAGATATGTCCAATATAAAAGTTATATTGGAATACTAATTTAAAATTAATTAAAGAGTTAATTGATTAAAATTAATTAGATAAGATTTAATTAATGATATATTATACGTAAGACTATCATATAAGTAATATGAAATATAAAAGTTATATAACAATAAAACTTATATGATATGTGTATAAACTAAATGTGGAACATTAAAGAAACCTAAATAGATTTGAGAAATAAATATATATATGTAAATGTACATATACCGTGATTTCTGATGTGTTTGACACTTGAATCGCTGGGGTATTTTATAAGAAATATATTATTCTATAAGTCGATATCACTCAATATATATACATTGAAGATTATGAATCTTCAATATAATGTTGTCCTCTACCATATATATATTAATAAATTACTTACATACTCCTTAGTTGTTGAGCAAACTCAAGCTAGGGATGTTATGCGTAGTATTATTAATATATTGAACAGATGAGGTAAGATAACTATATGTATTTGTTGAGAAAACTCAAGGTACATGTACTATACTTAGGCCATCACGATATGGTAGGTATGAGTGAATAATCTCTTTCGATTTATTGAAAAAACTCAAGATCGAAATGAGATTAGAACAAAGAAAAATGGGTTAGGAGTTGTATATGATACAACCGATAAGGAGTTATCCATCATTTGTGGGGCTATGATTTGTTGAGCAAACTTAAGGTCAAAATACCAAAACAAACGAGTCCTAACACCCCATAGTGAAGTAGTAAGACTTCTATGTTTCATCTTAGGGTTTGGAGAAATATAAAAGACTAGTGGGAGCCTTATTAGAAAAATGAAATGGTAATATTTAACCTTTCTAATATTGTAAGAACATATGCTATATAATGTTATAATTATCTACAATGATAAATTTGTGCATTTAATACGTTTGATAATTATCAATTAACATATATAAACAAACTGAATTGAAAGTTGACAAATAGAAATATAATATATACTTACTAATAATTCTAATTGCATGTTATATAGTGTTTCTATACCCATGCAAGTGCCTAATTTCAACTACTTAATACATTCGTAAGTTGGTCACTTATATGTTTATTTGGTTTATATCGTGTATTGCATTTTATGAGTTTTTGAACTCTAAATGCAATTCAAGACTATGGATATTTGATCTATGTACTTTCACATATAAATGTTATATAGTGAACAGTCATAGTTTGTGGGGTACAATATTTCGATGAAGTTAGTTCATTCGAAGTAAGCTAATAAACAGTATTTTAAGATCATGTATTCAACTTGAATGATTTCAAAAGGATCATATTGTGTTAATGTAACACAAGACCATAAACTACGAGATACATCTAAGAACTCGATCGTTGAAATATCATCTTGATCGGTTTACATAAAGTGCAACATATTTGATGTCTTAAATGTTAAGAATAATCGAATGCACTTTTGTAAATGGTTTGTTATGATATTGTAGTAAAGTTTTCTTTTGAATAGTTTGACCATTTGAAAGAAAAATGAATGTATAAGAGTATATGTAATTTAAGGTAAAGTTGGAATAAAGAGAATGAATAGTCACTTTTGTTTCGTAGAGAAACATTGGAAACAAGAATTGTTATAATAACTGATACTTAATATTAGAATATGAAATATGATTTTTATTTTGAAATGTATTTTCATATAGAAAATTGTTTTCTATAACATTTATTTCTTTGAGTTCAAAATATTTGATCAAATAACTCTCCTTTGTAAACTAGTTGCAGCATATGAAATAAGTAAACAATATTAACAATATTAAGTGAATGGTGGATCTCTAAATTTATTACGCTATTATAGTAATGGCGGAAATAGTGGGAGCATGCCATATAGCACCTAATGATTGCGAAATTTTTTTTCGTAAAATGTACCGAACATTATTTGTGAAATAATATTTATTTTTTTGGTATTGACTGAAAAATAGATATAACTATATTTCAATATGAGTATTATAAATATTCATTATGAAATAGAACTATATTATGGAATTTGTTTTCATAATAAAAGTGATGCAACAAAAATATATATGTATCTAATATTATTTACAATTGTTTTGGAATTATAGACTAAGCCGTAGTTTTGATAAATAATTTTACTATATGATTATGAATCATATGATACAAGTTAATTATATCTCAAATAATTAATGGCTATGCACCCATTCAGTGGGAGCATCATAAGAGTTGATGAACTCTTTGAATTAATACATATTGATGTATGCAATCACAAGTTTATTAATACCAAAAGGGTTCCACATACTTTGTTATATTCATCGATGATTTATTACCTAGATGAACATGTGTATTAGATATGCATGTAGTAAGTTTATGATAAAATCATATAATATAAAAGAAAAGCAAATAAATAACATGCAATAGAATAAAATGATTTGAATTGGTCGAATAAGTGAGTATATTGGAAAGAGTTCCAAATGTACCTAAAAATGAATATAGATTCAATCTCAAAATCACTCTTCCATGTGATACATAATGATGCATCGATAAAGAGTAATCAGACATTGTTGGACAATTTACGATTAATTGTGAGTGAAAGTTGAGTTCGTTTCTTTCTATAAGGTCATGTACTTAAGGTTGATATTATTTCATCTAAACAATAGTTTACAAAATCATACAAGATAAGGGTTTGTAAGGAATCCCAACATATCCTAGGCCAAGGAGTTGGCAGATTGTGCGAGTCGAAAGATTACATGTAATAATTATTCATGAGAGATCTTGTATGAATCTCCAAAAAGTTTTTTGGAAAGGTCTGTCATCAAATGACATATTTATGTTTTGAACATAATTTTTGTAAACTAAAATCAGTTTTATAAATAAAAAGGTTCATAAAGCATTTATGAATCCCTATTCTATTTGCACTAAGTAACAATTGTTGTTTCAAGATATATCAATTTCATTGTGAAGGAATTTCTTTGAGAAATTTTTGGAAGTTAAATAGAATTGGATCCAATCCATAGATAGAACTGATTATATGAGGTGAAGTGAAATTAACTAACCTAAATGAACACATAGCATTAGAATGTCTAATAAGTATTCTCGTACATCGAAGAGAAACTATGAGTTTCTTATTAATGTTGAAAATATACATTACACTCGGTTGTTCAATTAAACCATTAAGATTGTTGACTCTATATGGTATGATGCGCAAATCTGAAAGAATTCCAAGCACGCTATCAAAATATGATTTTGGTGGTCGTAATCAAAGAGATGTGATCCATCGGCCGAGATTGTGTCTTTATTGGAAAGACAAATATGGTTGGAATTAAATAAGCAATGTTGATAAGAATAATATCGCAAATTTCAATTGTTGAAATTAGCATAACAGATTCGATATTCAACATGCTCAAGTTAATTCAGATTTACTCACAGAATTATCGCTCGATAAGACTTAGTGTTTGGTACTTATTATTGAAACAAAAAATTCTAAATAATGTTTTAGAGTAAGCCGTTTACACATATTAACCAAAAATGCCTCGAAGTCAGTGGGAGCGATATTGGCTTTGTGGGTCTTTGGATATGATCCAAGAAATGATACGAATGTATCATTTTATAAGCATCAAGATTGAATAAGTATTTTGATAGAAATATCCAATAGTTTGATTTTCAATCAAAGTGCAGAGGAAGCGTGTGTTCATCAGAAAGAACGTTAAAAGGTACATTGATATTTCTAAACTATAAGTAAACAACACGTTTTTGATTTTAACAATATGCTTGTATTAAAATCAACTTTAGTTGTTTTAATACTCAATTTTGGATTGTAAATGATGTCTTTTATGGTTAGTATAAAAGATATAAGGATTGTCCCAAAACGATATACAAGAGCACCATATTAAAAGGAGAACATGTAAGTTGGATTCCTTATGCATTAGCAATAGGAATTATCATACAGGTTATGTTGTGGATGATATCGTGTTTTGTTTATGTATTTGATACATGAAGAAAATATAAAATCCAAATTGACATCACTAAATGGTTATTTGAGGTGTTCTCGCGTATTTATGAAATACTAGAGAATTGTTTATAGAAACAATGAACTCGTTATGATGGAACGTTTGGACACAAACTTTTATAAGTGATATTGAGTATAACATGTCAATGGTAAAATTCAAGTTAAAATCTTTAATTTGAAAATGTTTCAAAATAAAAGTGATTGTGGTTGATTCAACGAAATGTTGAGAACATTAACTTGAATAGTGCTACAATAAACCAATGTATGTAGATATAAATGCACAAATTTATAATTGAGACAAAGGTGATTCCAAATGTTGAGAATCCCATAATAATGTTATAAGATAACAATGCCATGAAATTGGTCATGATAGAACTTAAAGCTCACTAGAAGTCGAAAGACATACTTCGAATCGTTCCACATGATGAAGGCAGTTTATCAATTTTAGAGAGAGTTAATCGACAAAGTAGATAATTAAAACATAATAGCATACCCATTCACTAAGGGACTGACCTAATTGGTTTTGAGAAAACTGATTGGAGAAGTTGGAATTAGATTCCATAATTGACCCCAAGTGCAAGTGGGAGATTGATAGAGTTAGGTGTATGCCCTAGTGGCAATTATGTAATTTGTTACATATATCTAACTCATTGACCAATCTTGTTCGAAATTAAAGGTATTTTCTTCATTATATACTTGATATAATGTGATTACATTAATTAATTAAATTAATTAAAAGTATATTTAATAGAAAAATCCATAAATGGTATATTTTGTGATAGTAGTTACAAAGTGTTGTAACCGTGAGTAATTTATCACAACGAAACAAATATACCATTTTAAATGTTCATAGTCAAGATGCATCGAGACTGGATATCGATGTATCTGTTGAGACTAGAGTACGTAACGCTCTCCAAATGTTGGGCAGTGTATTGCTCATGACTACTGGGGACACCTAGGGATTACGTACTAATAGTTATTGGATAACTATGGAACGACTCACTCGATAGTTTTCTGCTGGTTAATATAACTAAGGTCAAACATAAAATATCGATGTGACTGATTTACACAGTTCTCTCGACTTGAGAATACTATGGATCTTCAATATGAAAGCTCTGCTTTGATTATAGCCAAATCATGGCATGGCGTTTATCGAGTGACTGTAGTTGGGTTGAGTGGAAGTACTGGAAGTGAAGCACTATTCAAGAGAGGATTCGTCTCCTCAGTTATATGCAGTTAGTATCACAGTCAACTCAAGTCAACTCAAAGTTAAAGTCTCTGGCCAGAGCATTTCGGTTAATAATAATTGTTATTATTGAACCAAGGACTTTGTATTTAGACTATAAAGTTAAATGTGGATGAGGTTGGAATTTTGACCATTACTAAATTCCATAAGTCCAAAGTGATATAGTTTTGACGATGAGAATTGGTGTAAACAAATGTCACAACTGGGTAACGCTTATTAAACTAAAATTGGATTTTACCGAAAATGAGTAAGCGATAAATTTGGCCATAATGTCACAACACCTGCTAAGTGACGTGTGAACGTTAACATTAGAATAGTTCGATGTTAATCGCTAACCAAATTTACACCCAAGAGTTACACAGCCGAAATGATGAATTCCCTTAAGACCGAACGATTTAATTAGTTTATAATTGTTATAAATTAATCAAATTAATTAATATTTATGAATATTAATTATAAAATTTGAATATGATTTGAGAAATAAATAATGTTATATATATTTATAGCATTTATAAATATGTCGATCGATATACAATATCGACAAGCGATTAAATTAGGTTTAATTGCATAGTATTTTGGCTTGGGCTTAGATGGGTTTAAGGGCGCCCATCATTAGGGCTGTAAAATTTTGGTTTTGGGAAGGTCTATGGGTGGCTAAAACATAGGGAATTGGCTTGAAGATAATGGGTTGAGATAAAATGAGAATGGGTAAAAAGGTTTTCCTCGTTTCTCTCTAATACAACCATATATATATATATATACGTATGTATATATGTATGTATGCATATGTATCTCTAAAAACAACAACTAACCTTTTTGGCCGCCATTACCTTCTACATTGCTGGTTAAAACATAGCTCTTAATCCACTCCAAATTCTCAAATATATTTCAAATTAAAATAATATTATTCGATAGTTAGAGGTTGGTGATTCCGGACTTGCAATCTGACGAATCAAGAAGAGTAAAAGGAAGGGAAGTCATTGCTTCAACGTGGATTCAAAGGCATCATTAAATTGGTAATTTTAATTCATATTACAGTAACTAAATTATAATCTATGATCCTATAATGAGCAATTTCATATCTGTTTAAATATATTGCTACTATATGTTTAGTTTGGTGAGATTTTTGTAAGTAAATGTGGTTGTCACAAATCAGTTTGGTTATGTGCATAATCTGTTTATTATACTATTTGATTTATGTATAGACAAATGTTGTTTATTGTACAAAATCAATTTTTGTCATTAATAATTGTTTTATATATATTTATTAATAAATTCATATATATATTAGTGTATATTTCTCTCTCATAAGAGCATATATGCATATATAAGATATATATATGATTTAAAAAATTTAGTGCACTTATTTATATATAATATGAATTAACAAATTCGAAAATTAATTATCATACATATATTCATATTTTTAAATTAACATTTATTGAATTTTTGAATTATTTATTATATATAAGATAATTACATTTAAAAATTCAATTTTATATTTTTAAAAATATTATATCATTTCAAAAACATATGGAAAGAATTTAGGAATTTTTCAATAAATTTTATTATTTTTAATAATTAATATTATTTTGGAAAAACTGTTTATGATTTATTAAAAATAATAATTTAATTGAAAAATTCTTTAAAATTTTTCAAAACCTTTCATTCATGATCCTAGAATTTTTGAAAATTTAAAATTTGAATTTTTAATAATAAATTATTTTATATTAAATAATTATTGCCGAAATCAATGTATTTGTTTTTAAAAATGATATTTCAACTTTGAAAATCTCCAGATTTTTCCTAAGCTCTATTTTACGATCCTAGATTTTTAAAAATTGTAAAATTTTAATTTTCATTAATATATTATTTTATGTTAATTATTTACGGATGAAAACATTATTTTATTCATAATATATACAAATTAAAATACTAAAATTATTATGTTTGCAAAACTAAGTTAATTTTGAATTATAAATAATTTTTAATAATTGTTCTCTCTCTTTCTATATATATATATTTATCTATATATAAATGTTTTATGTTCATATATTATATATAATATATTTATACATACATGTGTGTGTGTTTTGTAACACATACACATGCACATATTTGGACAACATACATGACATACAAAATGAGCTAATATGTCTGTTGCGATGTAAATCCCAACATCTACATATGGGCATATTATACCTTTCACGGATTATTATGTTACACATGCACTTACACATTTATATATAAACTAAACCAAATAAAATTAATTTCATATCTTAATATATTTGAATTTAAATAAAATAAATGATTTTATTTAAATGAAATTTAGAAATGTTCTAATTCAGTTAGACTTCATAGGCTCAATAAAAGATCCAATAGGGTAAAAAATTTGAAATTCACCGATAACTTCCGCTGCAGGCAAGTCCAATTCCAACAATATGTGTGTGTGTGATATTTATATAGTAACAAGTTTAAATACACACATATATTTGGACAACATACAATATATTCGGATGATCTAACATTGTTAGTCGCTATGCATAAAATCAAAGATGCCCAATCAGTAGTAAACAATGTAAATGCAATAGAATAGTATAATAGATCACAAAGTCGATTTTATACTGGTTTGGAGTACCTCTCCTACATCCAATCCTGAAGCTCCCCTTGGGTATTTCACCAACCAAACACCCTATCTTGTTCTGGAGGAATAGGCTTATAGACTCTGTTTGAACAACCGAATAAGACTTCTATACTGCTTGAAGATGCTAAGGCAGGACTTCAATAACTTTTACAAGTAGAGTAATAGATGTTACTTTTTGACACAACGTATCTTAATATTTAGAATGTTACTTTGATGTACAATGACTCTTATAACCAAACCAAATGATATTGAGTGGAGACGTAAAGGCTAAGGAGTTTATTCGACTAAAAAATGGTATGTGGAGATGAAGCAAACTAGTCGAAATCTTTGAATAACATGAATCTCTTGAAGTTCGGTATTTTGCATTTTGGGATTAGGAGAAAATCAAAGCATTGAGTGGAATTTTGTTGTATGGTAATGTGTAGTGATGCAGAGATGGTTAGAGGGTTTTATAGGTGTTGTCGGGATGCTAAAGTAGGAGTGCAACCTTTTAGATTCGCCATTGACGAAGAGAAGCATGTGCATGAGCGAAGAGATGTGAAGACACCACTTCAGGAATATAGCTGTTTCAGTCAACTAAGAAATAGCTTTAATCGACTGAATTAGTGTAGAATTCAAGCCTGAGATGACTATCAAAAACATAAGATAGGGCATTGTTTTCTATTGACTGGGTTTAGTTGACTGGATTTATTTTCAGTCGACTGACCTAGTGTAAAATTCATGCTCGAAACCAAAACCAAATTCAAAAGACTGAGATGCCATTTTATGAACCGGTTCAGTCGACTGGATTAGATTCAGTCGACTGGTCCTTCATATTTTTGTTGATTTATCCTTCATAGTTTTGTTTGAGTTCTTCGGTGTATATCTTTTGGCTTTGATGCATTTGCAGTAACTTGTTAACACGATTGTTAGTCTTCTGAAGCTCATGTAATTTTCTGAAGCAAGGTATTTTCTGATATGTGCTTTTATTCTCGTCTCTTCCAATGATTGCTTACTAAATCTGTAATATACTTGATAAAATCGTTAGGAGCATTGTTGTTTGGTTGTTATCAACAAAACACTTAACACCATAGATATGGTTCTTTCAAACATATCTATTGCGATGTGAATCCTAACATCTATACATGGGTGTGATATACCTTGCACGGACCTACATGTTAAACATGCACATAGATACATATATGTATATGATACATATATGTATTAAAATATAAATTAAATAAAACTATATATTTATAAAGTTAAATAAAATAAGAGATTTTATTTAAATAAAATTTAAAAATGTTCTAAATAAATTAGACTTCGTAGGTCCAATAAGAGAATTTTTTAAAAAATTCACTCGTAACTTCCGCTGCGGGCTGACCAAGTTCCAACAAATATGGAGGTCAGATCCAAACAAAATGAAGGTATTTCCTTCTTTATTTGAATTTTTTTATGTTTTTATTTCATCCAACTATGCAACCTAAGAGAGAAAATTAAACTGCAGCTTAGCATAGTATGAAAATGGTAGAAACCTTATGCAATTTATTTTACACTAGGTTTAGGGTCATTCCTAGTGCACTTCATACAATATTCCAAGTTACACGTAAACTTGGTTGCCACCATATTCTAGCTACCATGAATTAACCCTACAAAACAAACACATAGTATAACAAAAACACGTACTGTGACTAACAAAACGCCCATGCATGAGATTATTAGACTACGATGAATTAATTATGTATTTCCCTATTCTTTAACTTTTAATCTCTTTTTCTTTCGTGAGTAGAAACTTTGAGAAAGAAAATTTATTAGAAAAATAAAACAATGTTGTCAAAAAGAAATGATATTGAATCTCATGCATGGGCGTTTTGTTAGTCGCAGTACGTGTTTTTGTTATGGGGTTTTTAGACTCAAGAAAAAAGTTGAAGAAATATTTTAGTTTTAGGGACAAGAGGTTTGCTTTTAAGACTGAAAGATACATTTTAGTGTAAATCACAAAATAATAGTTGTAACTATCATTTTCTTCTTACACTAAAAAATGTCCTTCAGACTAAAAATCAAACTTGTTGTTCCTGAGATTAAATTTTTTTGCAACTTCTTCCATGTGTCTATTTTTCTGTAATTTTATAAATGTAAAATAGTCATTTATTTTTAAAATATTTTAACGGTGGACAAAAAAAAAGTGAAGTGCTAATAGAATTAACCAAAGCATACTTTTATTATTATTAAAATTTAGAAGAGTTGCATTTTTTTAACGTTTCAAAAAAATTCAAAATTTCCAATTTTTCAGATTTATACTTTAAAAAAAATCTCAATATTTCGGAATTATTTCAAATTTTGCTGCCTACGTGTAAAACCCCAACCCCTGAAACTAACAATCAATTGAGCAAGGCAAAAATCCAAATTCGCAATCCGCTTCCTGGATATATTCAATGCCGATTTTAGCGAACACTAAACCAATGGGCTCTGGAAAAGGGGGAAAAAAAAATCATCCAAGAAATTCGACGCATACAATCTGTTTGCCGAATTGCCTGTTTCAGTGAATGAGCGAAGAACCTTCCTTGGCTAAAATAGTTAACAATTTTGAAGTGCTGGTACGAATATGTGATCCAGTTAACCTCCTTTAGTCAACAGCAGTATTCATTTGTTATACATACACTCCAAATATGTTACCATTCATCGCTTATGTAGTAAAATTGCGTTTTAAACACTTCATAAGTTAAATTGCTTATAGTTAATATGACATTGTATTTCCAGGAAAATTCACATCAAGTGGATGATTTTAATCAGCTGAAACAAAACAGGATGCTATGCTTCTGTATTCTGGTATCCACCTTGTCTCTTTTGTTAAGATTATCTGGTTGTCTACTATATTCCATAATGTGATCAATAATCATTGAAAGAACATCGAAATATTATATGAATTACTGAGAGTTTATATTATTTTTTACCTGGGCATATGTTTATACCTAGTGGCATTCATCCATCCCATGTCTCATCAATCCGCTCTTTCAGATTCTTGTTCTCTCTACTCCTCTATTCCAAGTGTAGCACATTCCTAGATTATGATTGTCCTATGAACCTATACCACTTAATGATACTTGTCCTTGTTTGGTTTCCACCATAAATTGTGAATGTCCATGTATATATTTCTTTCAAAGTTTATTATTACCATGAAGCAAAATCAAACTAGGCTATGTGCTATGTTTGCAATCTTAATAAAGAGGGAAAAAAACATAACTAGCATTATTGTTCAATATTCAAATCATCATACATTGAAAACTAAATTTTAATGCACTAAGGTACAAAAAGTACAGCGCAAAACCATATTGCCTCTTATGGTATGATAATATGCCTGGGCCCATTATGCTTTATGCGTTAACCGTGTCGGTTAGCGAGTAAATCTTCTCATATATTCTAATCTAAGAGTAGATGTCAGGCGTGATGCCAATTAGCTTCGTCAAGTGAGCTTGATTTCGATTACTTTATGTGTGTGTGTATAAGATTTTGTATTCTGATCCTACAATGTGAACAGCAATCAAAACAATAAATAATGCTTTGCTTTTACAATATTTAGGATTTAGCATTAATATCCATTACACAATGCATAAATATGCATCGCACTTTTTACATGAGTGATTTTATATGTTTCAAATACTTATTAATCGCTAGACAACCTCTAGATTTGTGATGAAAGAAACCGTTATGTTCCATAACTGTGATTTAATGTATGAGAAAGATAAGTTGAAATCATATTGATTCTCTTATATGAAATATAGTATCTGATGGTCACTGATGCTTACGCTTAGAGGTCAAATTTTTTACATTAGCATGTAGTTTTTTAATTTGCATATCATATTTCCCTTCCACTCTTTGTAAGAGTATATAAAGCATAAACACATATATGAGTTATTAACTTATTATACTTGCGATCTAATAACAGAAGTGAACAAACCCTTTGATCTCCCATGTAAGACTTTAGTTGAATAAACCTGTATCGTAGATTTTTAATTCCAGAGACAATATATGCAGGTTTCATGTTTAGTAATCAGAGTATTTTCTAAATTATCTCAACGTCTATATAACATGAATTTATTACCATCTAAATCCATATCAATATATGTGAATGTCAAGATGTAATCCATACTATATATACCCATCAATCTCTTGCCTCTTTAGATATTCACTACTTATATTGATATAAAGAAGACGAGTGCTTGTAAAATTTTCTGGATACTGGATAGTCACCAGAGTTCAGAACTGAGCGAGATAACAAGAAATATGATGAATTGTAAAGTAATTGTGCACAAAAAACAATATAAATGTCATCAATCAATGTATTATTCTCAGTCAGCATCTAATTCATAACAGTACAAAGTGGCTTCTTCTGCATTTTGTAGTTTGAAACCCTGAACAAAAGCAGAACTGTTTGCTAGTCAGCCAACAAGTCCTGCAAAAAAAGATGATTGTTTTGGACTAGATGTCTTAAACCTGACAATTTGTAGTTTTTACTTTATTTTATGTACTATAAGCAATGTTAGTTTCAGTCATCTGATTTCTAGTTAATTTCTTGGTAAAATCTATTCTTATACTATTCATATTCAGTTTGCAACATGTTCCTTTATACATTAGGCATGCAATCTTTGAGAACAAAATTGCACCAACATTAACTTGACTGATATAGAAAATCTTAAAGGAGATAAAAGAAATGTATAAATTTTATATTTTTGTAATTGAGAACATGTTTTAATGTACTTGGAGGGCATTCTCCTTCACACATATTTCCACAAGACAAGCTTTCATCTCTCAGCAATCATTATCTTTGAACAAAGAAATATTATACTATTAATATTAGTATATATCATACCAATCCTACTGTTATTATCCCTCGATATAATTAAAAAAACATGTGTTAGTATCAGAATATTGTGTCACACACTACAAAACATTCCCACTATATTCTAGTCTACATTACTATAGAATGCAGAATAATCACAAAAAGTAAGTATTGCTCCCAATAACTTTTTTTGTGCTAAGGAGATCCAACCCATGAGAGGCACAATCTTCTTCATGTTACCTAATATTATTATTATCGTACTTTAGGAACAATGGTGTATCAATATTTGATAAAATTTGCCATAATTATTAAGTACTTATACTTGATTTAGATCCTGACCATATCCATTTATGTCTTCCTACCGATAGAACTCCATGTTTTTTTTAGCACAGTTATAATTTACACAGTTTTTGCTTCACATTTGATATGTGAAATTTTGGTGGTAATTGTGCTTATGTTTATTACCTTGTTGCTGGGTTTTTTTTCCCTCAAGGCAGCGGATTATCGAGTTGATCATGATGAGTCGTTTCATAAGTAATAGCATATATGAGTTAGCATAGTTTGGTTTAAACCGAATTATCCAATATAACCAAACCAAAACATATAAAATGGTTCAGTTTTTAAAACTTTGGTTTAGATTTGTTTGGGGACATAAATAAATTTGGTTATATTTTTTTTGTGGGTTTCTGGTTTGCTAAACTTCAAACCAAACTATGACAAACCAATTCATTATTGAATAGTAAATGATACATAACATTTTTGTACTTTAGCCAAACTAGTAAAAGTTAGAATTTGGTTTTATAAGATTCATGTATGGTATATGTTGTATTTATTTGACACTATTTCACAATTCATCCTCCAAAGATCAAGGATGAGGAATGATTAATGTTTATAATAGTCTGCTGTTATTTTCGAAATTATTAATGTGGTTATAAGAGTGAAATTATAGATCCTTATATATGAGGAGGGATGCACAACCCTTATCATGTGGAGCTCTTAACCATATTTTCGTCTTTTGTGCCGAAATGGTTTGAAGCAGAATAAAACTTTGCAGATATAATTTATTTGTTTGTGAGATCATGCAAAAATTTGGATTGTTTTGAAACTTCTATATACTTTAGTATCATAACTAAGATTGCTAAAGAGAAACATTTTGAATAAGAAGCACCATTGGAAATGTGTTTTAAAGCAAAAATTAAACTAATAAGGGGAATAGACAAAAGAGGGAACTAGGGAATATGACAAACTTAGAAAAAAATTTAGACTGAAGGACACAAGTTTCATTTCTAGGCTGAAGGACAAATATTAGTTATAATTAACATTATATCAACTTTTACACTATACAAAAGGTTAGTTCTATCTAGCATTATATTCAATTTTACACTATACAATTATACAAAATGCTAGTTATAACTAGCATTGTCCTTCAACTTAATTTTTTTTTCTAAGTTTGTCCTTGTACCAATTTTCCTGTAGAGAAAATATGTTTTTTCCATTAATAAAAATAATTAATACTGCATATTTTTTCATTTAAGGGACTAAATCAGAAAATGGACATTCGAAAAAAATATGTATAAATTTCGTTTCTTGTTTTGATAAGTTTTAAACGGTTCTAAACATTTAAGACGAACACATCCAAATTTTAAACTACTTAAAATTTGTTTTTTTTCTTCAAATGTTCTATTTTTGAAATCTAAAACATATTAAAAAAAAATTGATTTTCTAAACTTTTAGATTAGAAAAAAGAACTTTAAATTTGATTCTTTTCTAAAATTTCAAGTTTTCATTAAATCAAATAAGGAAAAATATTATAAGGGTATTTTGGTCCATAATTATTATACGAACAACGTAGCCACTCTATCATTCTCATCTTATCAAAAATTATATCTTCCAAATTCCCCCCTTTACCAATCATATCCGTCATTCGATTTGCTTCTCTCTTTAACAATCACCTGAATCAATATGAACCATAACCATCAAATATATATACATTAAGCATTAACCGTCAATTAAAAATACAACTTTAGTAGGAGATATAAGTTTTGAAATTATCCAAAATTTTCTGCAAACGATCTCGATAAATAGATTATATGTAAAAAAATAATTTTGAAATTTTTTATCACTAGATATATGTGTATACACACACATATGTATGTATACAAAAATTTGAAAATACCAGCAGACCAGAATCTGTTGCCTGAAAATTGACACTGAATATCTGCATGATATTAAGTTATGCTTAAAGTGTATATTCATTATAAGATACAAACAAAATGTAGACTAAGCTATCATCTCTACATGATAGCTTGGTGTGACTAGACCCTGAAATTATCAACAAGATCTATATTCTCCTCCTACACAAATAGGTAATGTAACTAGACTACACTACCAAAATATACAATCTTTAATTATCTTTTTAACCAATCTTGACACAACACTTATTAATGTCATCAAATAAGACAAACTAATATTCCCTCACTAAAATTTTAGGCTCGGGTTCACCGTTTTTAGTTTTGTATTTTCGTACATACAAAAATGTGCACGACGCACGTATATTGTGAAACGATAAATTTAGAAAATGAAGTTAACATACAAAATAGAAAACAATTTTTTTAATTTTTCGTGTTTTGAGAAATAACAGAAGCACGAAAAATAATTTATCCTTCCATTGTCTCCTCCATCTTCCTTCCACCCTCTCCGTCTTTTCTCCACTCTTATCATATTTTGTAATTTATGCTGAAAATCCCAAACACAAAATACAAAATAAGCTAAACTGTTCCTTAGTTTTCGCCGAATCATATCCTTTTGTTTAATGTATTTATAGTGTTCATATTGTCATTCTTTAGTGTGTGTTTGTACTTTGTATGTATCTACATATATACATATACATACGTACATACATACATATATAAATATATATAAATAAACAGTGATCATAGTTTAAAAAAAGTTCCACTAATTGTAGTCAGAAAAGAAGTTGAAGATTGTGCTCATGAAAACTGCTTTTGATAAAGAAACAAAGTATCAAACATTCTCTTTTCTACACTTGAGCTCTCACTATATAAAAGCTCACCAAGTTCCTGTCACTTACCACTCAAACAAAAACATTTTCCCATATCATCTTCTATTTCGTACCAACTTCATAATCAAAGCCAAAAACATGATTCAAGAACTTCTAAATAGCGTAGTAGATGAGAAAAAACTACCCTCAAACACCACCTCCCAAACACAGCAAAATTTAAGATGTCCTAGGTGCGACTCACCGAACACCAAATTCTGCTACTACAACAACTACAACCTGACCCAACCCCGCCACTTCTGCAAGACATGCAGAAGGTACTGGACGAAGGGCGGTGCCCTACGCAACGTCCCTATAGGGGGCGGTTGCCGTAAGGCCAAGCCCTTCTCATCCACCCTCAACACTCCCACCAGCTTAAACTCAAACAACAATAACCCTGGATGTAGCACTATTGTCGATGGCATGGGCAGGTTTGGTCATCTAGCGGAAGGCATGGACCCTTCCATGTGGGGCAGTGCGCCCCACGGGTCACATTTGCTGACCTTACTTAGGGCCACCACCTCCCAGTTGAATCACAACCTTACAAACCCTGTAACCCAGTTGCAGTACCAGCCTCAGCAACAGCTGCAGTATAACCTACTGAATGATGGTCCGACAAGTTATGGGCTTCATGAACTGTACCAAAGGCTTAGGTCCTCCAATAATGACTATCTGCCTATGGTAACTGCTACCGCTATGCCTAATACTGCTTCTGTTATGGAGCCTGTTCCTTTGTCTGCAGTTGATTTTGGGTACTGGAATTCTACCATGCCTTGGTCTGATCTTTCGACTACTGCTAATGGAGCTTATAACTGATTACAAATTTACATTACTGTATTGTTCTTGTATTTCTCTCTTTTTTCGTTTTTTTTTGTTTGTGTTTAGTGAATGTTTTATGTTGTTTCAGTGTGTTCAGGTTTGAGATATATGTAATGGGATATGTAGGATATCAAGCATTGATATGAAATGAGATATTTAATGAAATGCTGAAGCTCTAAGCATATACAATATATTCTTTTGTTGTTTGTATATTGGATAAAGAGTGTATTGAGAAGTAGCCTTTGCCTGATTGATGTGATTCTGTTCTCTCTATTCAATGATAATTGCTAGTGAAGAAGATTGTTGTGTCATGCTTTAACCAGACATACATGACTCTTCTTGGGAACTGTAGATTATATTCCTTGTATATACTTAATATATGTGCATGTTAAATTTTCATGCCCGTACTCGTATATTTTATCATTGAGTTGGATACTTCAGTTTCAGTATGATTTGAAGTGAGTTTTGTATAGCTGAGATTCTGTTCTGAGTCAATCTGTTTCTTTTTGAGTTGGAAGTTTCTGTATTAATGCACTGATTCTGCAATTTACTGAATTGGTTTTTATTAAGTTGTGCGTCTGACATGTTACTGAATTGGCATTTTGAACGGGTATTTACTGAATTTGAATCAGGTTTTGCTCAGGTTATCAGAAAGCTTTGACCCTATATGAATTTATGTATTTAGGTTTATATTGTACAAATTTGAGGAACCTATGGCAGTTTTATTAAATACAAAAATGACACTATTAACGGGGGGGGGGGGGGGAGGGGTGGAGTGGGGGTGTTTGTTGTGGGAGTGGGGTTGTGGTTGTGTGCGGTTTGGTGGTTGGTGTGGAGGACACTATTAAAATGACACTTTATTGTTTTATACCTCCTCTTCTATTTGTCTTGAGCAATAGCGTAGGTGGCGGTGGAAGCACGGGTTAGGAGGAAAATAATGTGATTGTGCCTTTGAGGTACGACTATGAATTGGAAGCGCTATTAAACGCTAGGTCGGTCGAAAGGAACGATGATGGTGAATGGAACAAAGGAAAGGAGGATGAAAGGAGCATAGGTTATTCGGGAGGACGAAAGGGCCGTAGAGGCTATTGAGGTGGTAGGGCTGGCATGAGTCGTTGGGGGTTGGTTTAGGCTAGCGGTAGAGTTATTGAATTGAATGAGTTTGAGGATCCCGATTTAATCGTGGAGTGAGTCCCTTCTAATCTTCGATTGCAGTGAAGTGCATGTTAGCATGCAAACCAACGTATCCGTATGTATTTTTGTAGTTGTCTTTGCTTGTATTTGGCATGTGTCAATTACAAGTAGCCTACATTTACATATCATTACATATTTACTATGCCATAAATTTCAAACAACCCTAGAATATTCGACTTCACAATTCACATTCTATTAGTTTGAAATATTATCACAAGCATGTGGCAAACATTCATATTCTTAACTTTTTGCATGAGGTTGGATTCAGTCACTTTTAGGTACTATATTCACTAGAAAGCTTTCTTGATAAATATTTGAACCACGCACTATAGTAGGGATTAACTTATTACGCATTCAACGTTTAGGTATCCATAGAGATAATGCAGATGTTCAATTAGTTGTCGATATCGCTCTTTGATGGTATAAAACCACTCATACATTTCATTTTCCATATGAAGAGTTTGAGTTTACACCATTTGACTTCGCTAGGTTGACCGGTATTAGTGTAGGAGCATATCGTTTTATGTCGCTTCCCTACGAAATTGTGTTATAAGTTATAACTTATCAATAACTTGTTGTTCGGTAATAATAGTAGTACTGTGCAAGCTGGTTATCTTGAGATCGTCACTAGTTTGGATTATGGGAGCACTATTACGTACGATTGAGGTACTCCTATACCGACCTATTTGTATCGATGTTTGGATATTTAATGTGTAATAACTTTTAAATTAACCGTTAATGATTTAAATGATTGATTGTGATTATAGGTTTTTTGAAAAGATCAATGTTGAATCGGCTAATTTTTTATTGATTAGAAAATCGCCGAAAAATTATAATAAAAATAACCGCAAGCGCACGGCGTACAATTTTAGTACGTGACGAGTACGGGCCAATCCGCAGGGAATTGAATGATTTAAAAAATTCTACTCAATCAAATTAAACCAAACTTGAGATTGTTTTTAAGCTAAAAAATGTAAAACTAGCTAGAACAAGTGAGTGAAAATATGAGATTAGAAAATAATTTAAAGGAAATCAACTCTCATATTTTTACATAAATCAACACAAAAATAATCTACGATCTCTCTATTTTGATCTTAAGTGGAATTAGTGATGCATTTTTCATAAGTATGGTTTATTTATGTTATTAATTAACATAACTTAAACCATCAAATTATAATACAACGCATAATACCACTTATCAATTGTAATGAAAATGAAGTCAAAGCAAAAGCTATTTTAAGTATGATCTATTTACTATTTTATTTAGTAACATGGATCATCAAATTTTGATTCTACTTTAATTTCACAATCAAAAATCACTAAGTTAGTATATGATGTAAATTGTATTTATGTTTGAATAAGAATAGCTCATTTGCGATTACAACATAGGCTATCAAATTCCTTTTATAAACTTAGATCATAAACTAACTTTTCATGAAGCATAAAAATAGATCATAAATCACACAATATGTTGAATTTACATAATTTTAGAAAACTTCATTACTCCTAAATTGAAAGGGTTTAGCTACTCATTTGTGTTATCATTTCAATACATGTGAATTGCAACATTAAAAAGCAATGAAAGTAAGAGCTAATAATAAGAAAAGAAAACTAAGCTATTTGCACAAAAATAAAATTAAGCTAAGTGCATAAAAAGAAAGCTAATCTACTAACATGGAAGAAAAAAGAGAACATACAAATGAAAATAAGCATAAAAGAATATGTAAGCATGAAATAAAAGCAAGTAGAAAAAGAAGAGGGTTAGGAAACCATTTTTATTTATCTTTTAATTTGAGGCTACAACTTGCATAATATGATAAGTAAAAACTAAAAATTTCATTACATGAACATAAGAGGGGTATTTATATAATCTAAAACTCTAATGCATATTTTAGAGGACTACCCAAAATACTCCTTAGGAAGTATGGCCACCAAGTTATCATTAGCCTCTAATTAATCCTCCATTAAGTATGCATGTAACTTTAATCTCCACTAACATGTGCATTAGCTTCTAATTGTAGATCAAGGTAAGTGGGTAGGTGGGGTCCTCCATGATGCATAAGTTGATTTATTTCCATCTTAATTTGTCTTCTTCTCTTGTGAATGCATGAATACATGAAAGCCTCTTCATATTTCCATCCAAATTTATGCAAATAAAAATAAAATGTGCAAGTGAATATTCTAAAAATTAATATATGCACAAAATTATCATTTTACCCCCAAATTGATGTATGAATGATGACTTGAAAGCATTTTTGAAATTTGATTTTAAACATGTAAAAACACCCAATTATGATATTTATTTAAAATAAAAGTAGATTAAATATGGTAGTAAAAATATGCACATTTAGGTGCAAATCAAATACCCCCACACTTATCTGTTTATTCGTCCTCGAATAAACTAAAACTAAGATAAATCCATTTTCGTAGGAAACACGATTGCATTGAGCGTATGCAACAAGCCATTAAACCTCTAGGTGTCTCTAATAGGACGAGTGTTGTCTCGTGAGGGTTTTCAGCGGATACTACCCTCAAAATCCAAATGCGAAGTGTAAAATTCCTAAATGCCAGATTTTTTTACAAAGAGATGAATGCAAGTTTTTGAAAATATTTACAAATGAAGAATTTACTTTTAAATTGTCATGAATAAGTTAAATATAAGTTCTAGTCATTATCAAGAAATTTAAGTCCTTTTACTCGTCAAAATTTCCAACAAAAATTAAGTTCACGTCACAATTAGACTCTAGTTTGGCTAGTTGTTTCGGTTGATAACATAGTGCAACTATGAAATGGATCCTTAGTTGATTATCAAAGTTTTTCAAAGTGGTATTTCTATTTCTTTTGAAATAACAAGTCGAATCAAATAAGTGAAAATAGTGCTTGGATTTTAATTGCTTACTCTCTCTTTATTTGAAAATTTTATTAATATTAGCAATATTTACGTATGCCTAACACAAAAAACTTAGGCCAGATATACCACCCATGCACTGCCTTTCGGGCTTACGTGAGGGAAATAAAGGGCATGGCGAGTGTACACACAAATATGTACACTTATCAACTGTAGGCATTATTAATAAAAGAATTTTTATATACATACACCTAACTCAGATATATCGATCATGCACTCCCTTTCAGACTTACGTGAGAAGGGTACAGAACATGGCGAGTGTACACACTTGCATGTGAACACATGACTCTAGGTGTTAATAAAATATATACATATATACAACAAGATTATATATATATATCAAGAGAGAGTTTTACAATATCATCTTAGCACCACTTAACTTAGAAGATCAAAAATGTTATCGTCTTTACTTTAAATCAACCACTCTTTTAAACAAAGATTACAATTGGGATATACTTCATAATTAACACCCATGAACCTTCCTATATATTAGTTAAACCATCGTTACTTGTAATCAAACTTTATTTTTATTTTGTTGAGACAAATAAATTTTCAAAGATTTCAATTTAATAACCAAACCTTGTACTTATCCTATAGTGTTTCTTTAAAAATAAATCAAAATGCTAAAAAGAAAATTTGTTTTGAGTTTTTTTTGGAAATTTTAGGTTTTGGAAAGAAAATAAAAAAAATCAAAAATCAAAAATAAAATGAGATTCCCCCCACAATTAGTTTTGACCGTGTCCCGACAGTCAACCCAAGTGAAAGGAGAAAAATAAAATAAAATATGACCTATATTTACATGAAAATGAACGGTTATTCTTTACCATTAAGGAGTAATGAAACGGTCTTTCAAAGACCAATTCATTTACCTCGTCAAGTATGAGAGACATAGCTTAAGCATGGAAAACCAAATCATAAAATATTTCAAAGGCGAATGAGATTTGGAAAAAATGTATGTCGTTTTATTAAAAATAGTACGAGTTGTTTTATTTTCATTGATTTTTGAGGTAGATAAAACAATTGGTTGAAGTTCAAGTTGATTTTCAGCAAATTTAAAGTCAAGCTTATCATTGAAAACTTCTTCAGAATTATTGATTTAAAACTCAAAATGGTGATTTAAATTTACCCCTTCGGAATTCAACAACTCATCTTCGAAAAGTTCAAAGTATTTGTGTTCATAAAATTCGTCTTCCTTTGTTGGATTATCAACAACTTCATTATATGTATCAATTTCAAAATCTAAAGTTGTTGTATTCAATTTTTCAAAATGGAAAAAAGGAAAATCGAACTTTAAATTTGGTTCCACACTCTCAAAAGAATTGAAATCCAACTCAATTACCGCATTTTCAACAACTTCATTAAGATTGTCGTTTTCAATTTCAAAAATTGTTATTTGAAAATCGTCAATTTTGGTAAAAGATGGATTATCATTTGACTCATCACACGTTGGGATTTGATTTTGTTTCCCATGTTGTTTCATATATGTTTCAAATAACAAATATGTATGATCTCTATGAATTTCTTCCATTTGCTCAACAAAATCCAATTTATAATTATTAATTTGAGAATTTTTAATTTGAAATCGTTGAGAGTAAAAATTTTCACCATGATTGAAACTATTCTCATTGCCAAAATCATTTAAAAAGTGGTTCGCATTCCATTTTGACTTTGAAATTCATTTTGGAATTCAAAGTTGTATTGGCATGAGTTATAATCGAAATCATTTGAATTTTGAAGTGAATTCAAACTTTGATTGTTTTGAAATCCTTTACTTGAGTTATTGCACAGATTACTCAAATTATTTATCATTTGATTTTGTTATTCAAGTAAAGACTAAACTGTTTCAATGCTAATTTCAAAGGGTTGGTCATTATTTTAAAAACTTTATGGTTCAAAATTCGATTTTTTTGTACAATAGTTGTCATTAAAATATCCATAAGAATTTGGTGTGAAACTATATGGATTATATTGATTTTCACAACTATGGTAAAATTCTTGTGAGTAAGAAAATTCAGACATTTTCAAAAATGTTTCTTTCTTTTCTCTTTTTAGAGGAAAAGTATTTACCAAAGAGAATTTACTTTTCAAAAAGGAGAATTGATTTTTGTTTTGTTTTATGGATTTTCAAAAAAAATTGAAAAGATTATTAATTTTTTTTTGGAATTTTGCTTTTCTAAAAAACTAATTTAAAATTTTTATTTTTTTATTTTTGGTTTTGATTGAAAAATTTCAAATGAAAAGATTTAAAAACTAAGTTAAGGAGAATTTACAATTTTTTTAGTTTTGGATTTTGAAATTTTTTTAAATATGCATGAACTAATGCAACTTAATGAATGTAAGGACTTAATTACAAATTTTCTGTCCTTAATAGCTCCTAACCCAAAATTGTATAATCACACTTTGTCTTAATTCAATAAAATAGTTCTCAGCCATGTAATAGGCATGAGTTATTAGTGCACCACGAATCACCGTAGCAATGCAACCGAAGATTTAAGTACCTTTAGAGAAACAATCAGTATAATATTTACAAATCACCATAATATTTATAACTGATTATTACTATCCCGTAGCCTAGACACAAAGAAATTAAATTGTCGAAAGAAGACAACTTGTCAAGATACAATTAAGCCCTAGGTAAGCTCATGACTCTCTTAAATCTGAAGTCTAACCATTATTATCAACAAATTCTAAGATGAAATGCAATTTGTGGGCCAAGGAAGGGGTGATGAAATCCCCCACCTTATGTGGATTTGGATGTTGCCCTTAGAAAAAGAAAATAAAGTGAGATGAATGCAAAATAGAAATTAAACGTGACGTAACAATGCAACTACGAATGAAATTTGTTTTTCTTTTTGAAATTTTTTAAAATGCAAGCAACCAACAATGCAAAGAAAATAAAAATAAGGGATAAAGGCATGATACCAGAGCATGCAGAATTATTAGCAAATTATTTATTCTTCAAAGAAGCAATTTTTTTAATTTTTTTTGTAAAAAAAGCAATTTGGGAAGCAGAGCTAACTAGCAAGCGATTTTTCCTTTTAGATTTCTGCTTTTGCAACCAAAAACTAAAAACAAGATATATACAGTTTTTTTTTAGTTTTTATATATATATATATATATATATATATACACCAAAGAAGAAACTAAAACAAATGAAAAACAAGACAAATAATACTAAAATAATTGAAAACAACTTGTTGTTTGTTTTTTTATATAACTAATACCAAATGAAAATGAAAACAATTTCTCTTTTTTTTATAAATGAAAGTAAGAAGAAATATATTTGTTTAAAACAAAACTTAAACAACAAAAAACTCAAACTATACCCACCAAAGATCAAGCCCACAAGCCCAAATCAAATTTAATTTATCTAATCCCCAAATCTAAAGAAAACTTTCTGTAAAACAAAAAACGCTTTCTTCTTTTCTAAAAAAAATTCAGATGAACGTGAAATTTGGTTCGACTTCGTTAATTGGAAATTGTGGTTTGGAAATTCGAGAGGTTCGCATTGGATTCGGTGTTAGTTCAGATCGCGATTGAGTGGTTGGTTTTTCGGTCGAGAGGTTTGGGATGATGCGAAGGTGGTTCTCGATTGGATTTGGGATTAAGTTGAGGGGAGCGATTTCGGTTGCAAAGGGTTGGTAGGCAGTGAACTGATGAGGTTCTGAAGCAGTTAGTTGCCAGTGATGTGGCTGTAGAAGAATAAATGTGAGTGTAGTGGTATGTGGTGGTAATGATGGAAGTTGAGACTAATGGCAGTGGTTTGTATGAAGTTTCTGTGGTTTGTGAGCGGGTGATTCAGTTGTATGTAGGCTTGTGGTAGTACAATGGCAAAGGGGTATGCGCTGTGCAATGTATGGCAGTAGATGTTGTAGTGGTGGTGATGACGTGCACAGTTGGCTGTGGATATGCAGGCAGGGATGATCAGGATGATGTAGTTGTATAACAATTTGTATGTGGAGTAGTTTGGGTGAACCAAATTGTAGAAGGCAGTGGAGTTTGTATGTACTTTGAAGTGTGATGGTCAGGTGTAGTTATGGGGTTGAATGATGATGTTGAGTAATAAGGCACTGTTAGATGATGAGGCAATGTAGTAATATGGTTTGTATGCTGTGGTAGACAGTGAGAACAGTTGTATTGTTGATGAGGAATGAAGGAATGCATCAGTGTTGAGTTGAGGTAATGACAGTTTGTTGTGGGGTTTTTGTATAATGTATGTAGGAGTGGATGTGCCAGGGAGGAAGTATGGTAGCAAGAAGTGGAATGAATGCTGCTGTTTGGTGGTTTGAATGACAGATTGTTAAATGGTTGTAGGAGTAAGCAAGCAATTGAAAAGTCCACTGTGATGCAATGTGAGTATGAGTATTTCTATCAACTGTTTTATGAAGTTTTCTATCGAATGTGGGTATTTGATTATGGGTATTTGATGTGATGAAGGTATTTGATGTGGTGTGGGTATTGATGTGATGAGGTATGAAGGCAATAGGAAGTGGGGAAGTTTTCTGTCGACTATTTTGTGAAGCATGTGAACTGTTTTGAGAAGTGGTGGTTGTAGTGCACAGGTAGAAATAATGATGGACAGAGCAGCAGATTTGTGATGCAAGATGTCACATCCCGTATCTGGAGGCCGAAAGCTAAGCGCTATGGATGCTGCAGTCATCTACAGTATTAACTTCTGGTGATGAAATACGGCAGTGTTAATGGTATCCATAATATCAGAAGCACTTGAATATGAACAAAATCACAGATTTTCAAAAACAATAATTTCAGTGATTATATTTCAAATAAATCATATCCAAGTTACAAAAATCCCAAACATAATCTCAGTCATTGATCAAATATAATTTACAACAATATGCCAAGAGCGACATATCAAGATGCTCCCTTGGATGATCAAACCAATATAGACATAATTGTCTTAATACACAATGGAAACAATTTTAAAACAGAATTTCCTAAATTAGCTATTCTTCAGCCACCTGCTCGTCTTCGGATGCTTTATTCACCAAAATTTGCTAAAACCTGAAAACCTAAACCCTTAGCCTACTCAAATCAAATTTTGAGCACTCGAGAGTTTAAGGAGAAACAAAAACTTCGAGTCAAACATAAAGCCTGGTATGAAATATGAATAATATCTGTTACATCTCGGTTTACTGATAACTAGTGAGACCACGCCGCTTAGAGAAACGGGTTTCCTCTCACTAATTTCACTTTTCAAAACATATATTTTGCAAATCGCTTCCTGCAACCAAACTGCTTAATCAATTGATTATAATAATAATATATCCATTATGCTAAAACAGGAAATAAAATAGACCATCTATCTAAAATCTGAACTATCTGTTCTAAATTCTGAGCTATCTGCTCTTTTCAGGAATATTTATCCTAAAACCGGTTATACCAAAATAGTAATATCTTTTATGCTAGATAATGGGCTATCTGCCCAAAACAGGTAAAAAGGGTGGACTAACTGTCCTTAAAATTTTAACAAGATCCGTTATGCTAATAAATGAACTATACTTTCATATCAGAGCTGACTGCTCTTTTTGGACTAACTGTCCTGGGCTAAAAGTCATCTGGGCTGACTGCCCTCAAAATGAACTGACTGTCCGAATTTAAAATGAGTTAACTGCCCGAATTTTCTTTTGGGTTAACTACCCTTCAAAATATCTGAGCTAACTGCTCTACAATATCTGAGTTAACTGCTCTTTAAATTTTCCTTGAAACCTTTTCAAAATGATTTAATCCATCAAATCATATATATATATATACATGGAAAATATATTTTGGCTTTACCCTAAGCTATTTTTTCCATGATATATAGATATATATATATACACACACACACACACACTTTACTCAAAATAATGTTGATGATGTTCGATAAGGATTATCTATCCTTTTAAAATAAGTTAAAGTCCTTTATAACTTAAAACACTTAAGCTATCTGCCTAGTCCTTTCATTCGAAACCTTTGTTTAAATCCTTTAAACAACCTTTCAAAAACATTGAAGGTAACTCCTTTAAAACCATTTGTAAAACCCTTCAAAAGTATTGAAGGTAACCCATTCGTATCCTTTAATAAACCTTTCGAAAACATTAAAGGTAACTCCTTCAAAACCATTTATAAAGCCTTCCTTTCACAAGCTTTAAAACATATGACATCCGCCTTATAAATTCTTTAAACCTTAACCTTTTGAAAACATTACAAAACAATACCTTACGACCTTGCCGAAAGGTCCTACCTTTCGACCTTGTCGGAAGGTTTCTTTTCGACCTAGTCGAAAGGTTTCACCTTTCGACTTTGTCGAAAGCCTGGGGTATCTCCCCTATAAATCATTTATAAACCTTTCGAAAGCAATGTAACTCAAAACCTTTCGAAGATACTGGGTTCAATTTAAAACAAGTGAAAAACCTTTCAAAACCATTCAAAGTTAACTACTTTGAAACCTTTAAACGTTTCGACTTAAAACATTTGGATTATGTAGAAGGATCAAAAACATTGGAGTCGAAAGCAACTGCTTCGAAACCTAAAACCTTTCAGAGACATTCGAAAACAATGAAGTGTTGGTGTTGGAACCAACCCTTCGAAATCAATGGAGAGAGGCGACAAGTTTTAGAAAACAAAAGATAACCTGACTCCATCTATGTCGAAAGGTTAGGAAGCGGCAACTATGCTTTCGGCCTTATCAAAAGCTACACCTTTCGACCTTGTCGGAAGGTTTCATTTAAAACAAGAAAGCAAACCAATAGAAACCTTTTTCTTTTAAACCTTTTGACAATTTCAAAAGATCTTTGTCCAAAGCTAGCAGGCGTATTTTCTTTAAACCAAAACAAAACATCATCTCTTTCGAAAGCTATAACCTTTCATCCCTAATCCTTTCGACCTCTTTCAATTCACTATGTACCAGTTGCATGATACCTTGTACCTTGGTATTTGGCCTAGCCGAAAGGTTTGATACCTTTCGACCTTGTCGGAAGTTTTGAAATGAAGGCGGAAACTCTGCCGAAAGGATTGAAATAGAAGAAAAACTATTTATTTGTACTTTAAAATAGTTCTTTTGTACCCCACCTGCCTTGTTTGTCTAAATTTGATTGGTTGCCAGAATTTTATATTCAAAAATGTTGCCATCTTTCCTTATTTGGAAATTTGAATAATTTTAAAAAAACCCTTTCTTCTTTATAATTATATAAAACATTTAAGTCCCATACCTTAAATAATTCTATATAACCATCAAAACACCTTGAAAAATTCTGGAAAAATTCCAAAAAGTAAATTAATATATTCTCATCAACATATAAAAATTTTGGATCCAAACAATAATTATTTTACCCATAAATAATTTTTATAATCCAAATTAACCTTTTCTTCCTTAGAAAATTATAACAAATCTACGAAAATTCTGAAAATTGAAACCCATCTCTAAAATAACTTTTTAGATCATCATAAAAATTCGCAAGGTTAACGTATGTCATTTAATAGGGTTTTCATCTTAAAATAGGTCATAAAATCTATATAAACATACATAAATCATCAACATGTATATATAATCTTTTATCATTCGAAAACATGGCAAACATTTGCAAAATCATTCGGAATTAACCTTAAAACCAAAACCAAAAATATTTAGAGATGTAAACGTTATTCACCTTTTGCTTTAATGATTAAGGAGCTTGAGATTTGAATGAGTTTGATTTGAATTTACTTTCCTTAAGCTTCTCTTTTGTTTCATCTTCTTCTTCCTTCGTTAATGGTGGCCGGCCAAGCTTTTAATTTTTGAAAATGAGATTGAATGTGTGTTTTGAAATACACGGCCTAAGGAAGATAATATAGGAGTGGACTCTTTCACATAATACCCCTACTCTAATTCATTTTAAACCATTCATTTAATTTATTAGTTAAAAAGACACGGCTGTCTTAATTAAATCAAATCTCAATCCCTTATCAACACATTATTTTATTTAGTTTATCTAACTAAATCTCCTAAATAATGTTATCAAAAATCTAAGGTGTTACACAAGAGGATGACTGTAGGAGATGGTGTGTGGAGATGGTGAATTTGTATGTTTGGTGACAGCAACAGTTTTGTAGAGGCAAAGAGAGGTATGTCAGTAGTGAAGCAGGATGATAGGCCGGTTGTAGTAATAGTGAGGTAGAACAAAATTAGTGTAAACTCAACGCAACAGTAATAGTTAGGTACAATTCTTGTATATGCAAGGTAAAATCAATGCAATGTAAAGTATAATGCAAAGAAAATGAAATTAATAAAAAAATTCTTTTTCAAATGAAATTGTGTGTGTGTATATATATTTTTAAATAGTAATGCAAATGCAAATGAAACTAGAAAATAAGCACACAAACACAATGAACACAAAAATCACACACAAACACACAACGCAAAAAAAAATTCCTTTTTTTTAAATGCACTCAACACACAAAATGAACACACTATATAAATCAAACGAATATAACTCGAAGAATAAAATTAAAATCAAGTCTATTCTCCGGCAACGGCGCCAAAAACTTATTGAATCGGCTAATTTTCTACTTGTTAGAAAATCGCCGAAAAATTGTAATAAAAATAACCGCAAACGCATGACGTACAATTTTAGTGCTGACGAGTACAGATCGATCCGTGGGGAATTGAATGATTTAAAAAATTCTACTCAATCAAATTAAAACAAACTTGAGGTTATTTTTAAGCTAAAAAATGTAAAACTAGCTAGAACAAGTGAATGAAAATATGAGATTAGAAAATAATTTAGATGCAAATATACTCTCATATTTTTACATAATTCAACACAGAATAATCTACGATCTCTCTATTTTTGATCTTAAATGGAATTAGTGATGTATTTATCATAAGTATGGTTTATTTATGTTATTAATTAACATAACTTAAACCATCAAACAATTGTAATGAAAATGAAGTCAAAGCAAAAGCTATTTTTAGTATGATATATTTACTATTTTATTTAGTAACATAGATCATCAAATTTGATTCTACTTTAATTTCACAATCAAAAATCACTAAGTTATTCTATGATGTAAATTGTGTTTATGTTTGAATAAGAATAGACCATTTGTTATTACAACATAGGCTATCAAATTCCTTTTATAAACTTACATCATAAACTAACTTTTCATCAAGCATAAAAGAGATCATAAATCATGCAATATGTTGAATTTACATAATTTTAGAGAGCTTCATTACCCCTAAATTGAAGTGGTTTAGCTACTCATTTGTGTTATCATTTCAACACATGTAAATTGCAACATTAAAAAACAAGGAAAGTAATAGCGAATAAAAAGAAAAAATAACTAAGCTATTTGCATAAAAATAAAATTAAGCTAAGTGCATAAAAAGAAAGCAAATCTATTAACATGGAAGAAAGAGAGCATATAAATGAAAATAAGCATAAAAGAATATTTAAGCATGAAATAAAAGCAAGTAGAAAAAGAAGACGCTTAGGAAGCCATTTTTATTTCTCTTTTAATTTGAGGCTACAACTTGCATAATATGATAAGTAAAAACTAAAAACTTCATTACATGAACATAAGAGGGGTATTTATACAACCTAAAACTCTAATGCAAATTTTAGAGGACTATCCAAAATACCTGTTAGGAAGTGTGGCCACCAAGTTATCATTAGCCTTTAATTAATCCTCCATTAAGTATGCATGTAACTTTAATCTCCACTAACATGTGATTAGCTTCTAATTGTATATCAATGTAAGTGGGTAGGTAGGGTCCTCCATGATGCATGAGTTGATTTATTTCCATCTTCATTTGCCTTCTTCTCTTATGCATGCATGAATACATGAAAGCCTCTTCATATTTCCGTCCAAATTTCTACAAATAAAAATAAAATGTGCAAGTGAACATTCTCAAAATTAATATATGCACAAAATTACCATTTTTTCCCCAAATTGATGTATGAATGATGACTTGAAATAATTTTTGAAATTTGGTTTTAAACGTATAAAAAACCCAATCATGATATTTATTTAAAATAAAAGTAGATTAAATAAGTAAAAATATGCACATTTACATGCACATCAATCAAAAAGTGATCTCTTAGAGATGACCAATGTAGGACTCAAGACCTCTTCCACGTAGTCCAAGATATCATTTGAAAGTGTTTGGAGTATAAACATCGATATGTTTAGGACTTTAGATTTTGAGTTAGATGTTAGGAGTCGATTTATAAATAATTCAAAAGCCAACTTTTTCATATGGATGAATTGTATCTCGAGACTGATTCAATTGTGTCCAAAATGCCTTAAACATGAAGACAATCATACAGGAAATTGACATTTAGAGAGACATATTTTGGGCCCATTTGCACATGGGTCACGATCCATTGCATGTTTGGGCTGAAATAAAAGACAATGTGTCCATATTCTCTTCGTTTACTATTGATTCCTCTTTCTCTCTTCCTCTTCCCAGTTTAATGGAAGACCTAAACCATCTCAAATCATTAAATAAATTACCTAAAATCAGAAGAAAAAAATCAACACAATTCTTTTCAAGAGATTCTCTACAAACTAATTCATTTTAGAGCGTTTATTGAAGGTTTAGATTTCAGGATTGAGATGGAAAACACTTTGAGCATGGGCTCGTACCAATGTGATTTGCTAGAGAATGCTTTGTTAGATTAGATAGAATTAAGGGTGTTTTCTAAGGGCAATTATGTAATTTAATTATATAATTTAACTTTTATAATTAATCTTGTTAAAAATAAAGTTGAAATAATTTATAAAAGCTATAAATTATTATTATGGAGAAATTAATATAATGGTTGTATTAATTAAAATATTTTTTTTATAACTAGAGTGATATTTTATTCAAGTAAAACACTCATTATAATATCTCAATGGCTCGAAGCCATGACCTTTAGAACCTTTGTCTAAAGCGTCATATCTCTATTTACTTGAGCTAGAGGTCCTTGATATATTATTTTTAATATTATTATTTTTAATTATTATTTGAGGGCCTAAAAGTAATTAATAATTTGTTATGTATTTATTTAATTATTTTTTAAGGCAATATATGAAATAATTAATATACACACATACACACGCACACATTTTTTTTGGAAAGTGGGTAAATTTTATTAAGGCATTTTGCAGCCAACACACACACACACACATGTGTGTGTGTGTGTATGTATGTATATTGAAAGTGGGTAAATTTCATTGATGATTAGGCCTAAGCCAAAACATAACAAATCTGCTCACCCATCTCACATGAGCAATATAGTACGAAATATAAAAATAGTTCAGAGATAACATAAAATAACATGTTACTTTCTAACAGTCATTATTATTCTCGAAAACTAAATAGTTCGGAGAATAATAATTATACACATTACTTTCTAACTTTACTAAGGTTCTCCCCTCCAGCACCAGACTTTCCTCCCTAGCATCAGTGGTAAGTTTTTACTTTTTGATTCTCTCGCAGATGAGTCTTATATTTATTTCAATGCATCTAAAGATTTGATCGGTTTGTTTCATTTTGCCATGGAAAATTCGTCTATTACGCTCTTTCCAAATATGGTGCACCGCAATTGTAATTGCTATCTGTTTTACCCGTTTCAACAAATCCGAGCTTCTCTGGCAGCTACTCACGTATACTAACTCTTCTTTGAGCCTCTGAATCGGTTGCATGCCATTGTTTCTATGTTTTATCTTAAGCATGATTCTAGCAGAAATTCACACTCGAAAAATAGATGATTGCGTGATTCATTATTAATATTGCATAAAGTGCACTTAAGATCTACGTTAGACCCTATTTAGCTAGTCTATATGTAGTAGGTAGGCGATAATTGACTGCTTTGTATGTTGTGAAGGCCATTTTGAGATTGTTAGATCTGGACCAAATAGCGAAAGACAAAATTTTGACATCATGTTTCAATTTGATAGCTCTCATGTTGATTTCATAGAAAAGATTCCATCTTTATTTAATTTCCATGTCCAAATGTCGTTATGCTCAAAAGTATATGTCGGAAAAACCTCATATCAGACTTTTCTGTTTCGGTATCCACTCACCATCACTGATAGTATGGTCTACTCTGTTGTCATAGCCTCTCATGCTAGATACAATATCCCAGCCAAGCTTATTAATAACTGCTCTACCACTAAACCATGGATTTTTCCAAAGAGATGTCTACTTGCCATTATATATAAATATATAATTTTTTGATAGCCGAAATATCTAAAGTTGTTTTAAAATTAGACCAACCAAAATATATATTGGTATGACATAATTAAATGAGTTTAGTTAATTAAGTAAGATAAGTTTCACTTGTAATGGGTCATGCATTGAATAATGGATACGAGTAAGATATTTTACTGAAATGACCCTCCCATTTACACACTAATTTTATTAGTGATTTTTTTTTAAAGATGATATATAGACATATCATCCATTACAAATATATTTTCCAGGGTCATTTTCTTTCTCTAATAAACAAAAATATATCCAGGATCTTTCACAATATAAAAATATTGTTTTAATTCTAAATCATTTTTAACATACATATATGAAGATATCTATGTTATATTCCACTTGAATCAGAGCATGATAATAAGTAGAAATCCTTTTTAAATTTGCAAAAATGTGATAAATTCCCTTTTTAAAAGAAAACTTATTGTATCCTGATTTTTGACTATAGTGTCCACTGGAAATATGTACCTTAGGCTGTTATTATAATTAAGAAATGATCAAGCAATAATCAGTGGAAAACAAGCTTATAATATAGATGATTTTCTTAAAGTCTGGATAGTATCAAACTCAGGTTAAAAGAAAGTGGATCATAAGTGAACACAAGCAACATCTAGGCGTAATGGAAACGCGCCTAACTTATACATTCAAGGTCACGAGTTCGAGTGCTATGCTGGTCGGTTCAAACACAATTTTTGGTTTTTCTTTTTATTTTTCTCCTGTATGGTTAGAAATCTGATACCTACCTATATTTGTACATATATATTTAATTTTTGCTTGTAACCTAACATACAAAACAATTTTTCTTACAAAGCTATTTTTAAAACCCATTCTTACAACTGTTTTAAGAATTTACATTTATATTTTTGCCCAATATCAACATGTACACAGATATACATGTACATGTCAGTGTCTTTGTTCATTTTCCAGAAAACTGAGCTCAAATGTTCCCTTGCTTCATTGATTTGAAGTGAAACATTTGGCCTGACCTATGGCCTAACCATGTGGTTACTCTGGCCATTCTTTTGTTTGCATTTTTACAACCCAGATTATACACAAAACATTGATACCTCTCCTTTTCAAAAACATGTTTATATATATTTGTATGAATCAGACACCTTGTGATCAGATATATATCATTCTTCCTAACCATAATTTTCTTTTTAAAAATATATCTTCAGAGTATATACACATTTTCTTGCATTTGGACATATATCAATATCATGAATTGAAAACATAGCAGTTTAATCCTTTTTTGGGTTTTCCCAATATAATTTCTACATATCTATTTTTTTTTGAAAGGACTCAGGATTAACTGAAATCATCATAAATGATTATGCTTATAAAATCCAGGTTTTTCCTCTAAATCAAAACAACTTTAGCAAATAGGTTTTCAAATCAGTTTAATATCAAAATCCTTAGTACATACCAAAACAGAAATAACCAGAAACAACATAGCACATGTCTCTTACAAGTTCTTCCTACTTAATACATTTAGTTAGCCATATCAATCAGGGAATACATGCATGAATTAACACATTCTAGCTTTTATTTCTAATTATCTTAGCATCCTCTATTCCGTATCTTTTTAATCTTGCTTACTTAGCTCCATCACAACCTGCAAAAGCATTAGTGGCTGCCCCATTATAAATGAGACACCCCCATGTGCCATGAGCAATAAGGGTCAGATCTATGATCTGGTGTGAGCATTTCTAACATATCCATGATATTAAGCTAAGGATACAGCATAAATATACTTTGCATACTTGACTGGTATTATCATATACAATACATAAGAGCAAACATATGCATTAAAACAACTTTTATCTGGAACTACTAAGGTTGCCTTTTCTTTTTCTTATAAATTCCTGGCCTCATCTGCTATAAGGAATCAAAGGGACACATTGCCATGAACTAATTAACATCATGGCACAAAGATCTCAGGACTTAAACAAGCCATGTGCCAACTTGTCTACTTCAAATAGGACAAGCATTCCAGCAACCTTCTTGGCACAAAATCCTTAGTTATATCACTAAGTGTATTTATGTTCATTCTATCAATGATAGCTAGGTGTACAAACCACCTGTACACATGAAGCATACTAGTTACCTTGCAGACATAATATTGCAAGCAGTTAAAGGTTACTTTCTAGAGGTGTAACACCCCAGTCATTCCATCTCACATTATTTAGCATATAAACACCCTATTCAAGCATATACCAGAATGTTTGCAACTGAGAATAAATGCATGGCTCTATTGGGTTTATTTTGATTTTGCAAGCAACTATATTTAGCCAGACTTTTAATCTTGTTTAAACATAGTTTTTAGGCTTGTAAATTTCTGTTTGGTTTAGGGCTCAGCACTTACAGAGAAAGACTCCATTGCACCCTTAACCAATTATTTCAAGCCTCAGCACCATACCAATGTATTTGCAGCCCATAGTTTTCTTTTTTCATTCTTTGTCTTAAGCCATGATTCAGACTAGTTACAAATACTCTATTATATGTTCTTTAAGGTTTTGGGTATAACATACAGAGATGAAAATAGAACAACAAAGTTATACTTCCAGCATAGCAGATCATATCTCATCAAACATTCATGAAACCATCAGTAGCCAACATAGTTTGTAAATCAAAACATGCAAAATATAGCATATAAGAGCTTGGCTGCCTAATCCCAGGTCTTAATGCCATGTATATGAGTGAGGATACTCACCTAAATGCTTACACAAGCTTAAACCAGAAAACCCTTCAAATCTTTAGCCTTATCTTCCTCTTCTTCCCTAGGTTAATTAATTAGTGAGAGAGCAGTTTTCTGATTGGGCTCTTGGTTTAAATAAGGGTTCTATCTAGGGTTTTGGGTGATGCAAAATCCCTATTTTAGCCCAGACCAGAATCATGCATTTGGCATTGCATATTCCCTCCCTCCTAACCCTTAATGTCCCGGCCAATATTTTAAAACAAGACTAAATTGTGCCCATTTTCTTTTCTTTTCAGAAAGTGATTACTTTAAGTATTTTTTTATTATACTTACCTCAAACATGATAATGGTGTGACTTTCTATTTTCTGCCTATGTACATTTGCTTTCTTGCACTTTGGTTCTTACTGTTTTAGTGATTCCTTTATTAATTTTCTGCTCAAATAATATCTGGATATATATATATACATTTATACAACTATGGGTGTTAATTTAACTTTAACCTTTTATTTGCAGAAAACATGTGCATACTTATGTGCATTTCTACACCTATTATTCAAATAAAAATTTCACTTATTCATTATAAATCAATGTTCTCTTCTGCCTTAATTTTCAGACAAGTCATACATATGCATATATATAGATATATATATATATATACACACACATCCTCAGGAATTTTAATATTCATGTCTAGGCCTATATTTCCTTTATTTAAAACATTTTATCTAAATGTTTTCCTTCCTTGTTTTATCATTCAGGAATTCTGGATTTTCTCTTAGTGCTATAACTAGTGTGCACGTGCACACATGCACACAACCTTGCACCACTGAAAATCCCACCTATAATAATTCTGATTTTCCCCCAGAATTTTTAATCATTTATCTAAAAGAATTTTCCTCAAAATCTTGGGGTATTACAATCACCCCTTCTTTTAGGAATTGTGCCCTCACAATTTGCAACATATTCTTTGAGTACTCCTACTTTCTTAGGGAAAATTATTCAAATATGCATGAGCAATTCAAATAGTCACTGTCTATCATACATATCAAACTTTCTTAGTAATCTAAGAATTTACCTTTTAAATTTGCAAAGAGCCTAGGGTAATCCATCCTGATTTTATCCTCTAACTCCCAAGTGCAATCACTAGGATCTATACTCCATTGAATCTTTACAAGCTTCAATGTCTTGTTTCTTAATTTCTTTTCTTCCCTTGCCACAATTTCCACTGACTCTTTCTCATAGATTAGATCTGGATTAATCTGAACTTCAGTAGGCTTTTCTAAGATTTCCTCCTTGTCATGCACCCATCTCCTTAGTTGTGACACATGAAACACATTGTGCATTGCACTCATCTTCTCTGGAAGCTCCAGCTTATAGGCTAGTGAGCCTATCCTTTCCAAAACCTTGTATGGTCCAACATATCTGGGTCTGAGTTTCCCCTGCTTGCCAAATCTCAAGACTTTCTTCATTGGTGAAACCTTAATGAAGACATAATCACCTACTTTGAATTCCACTGACTTCCTCTTTGCATCAGCATACTTCTTTTGCCTATCTTGAGCTACTGCCATCCTCTTTCTCACCAGTCCTATTTTCTCTGTGATGTCCTTGACATATTCTGGCCCTAGGATAGCTTTCTCTCCTGCCTCAGCCCAACACATAGGTGATAGACATGGCTTTCCATATAGGGCTTCAAAGGGTGCCATTCCAATTGTGCTTTGGTGGCTATTATTGTATGTGAACTCAGCCAAATGGAGGTGGTCCTCCCAATTTCCTCCAAAGTCTAACACACATGCTCTAAGCAGATCCTCTAAAATCTTGTTTACCACTTCTGCTTGCCCATCTGATTGGGGGTGATAAGCAGTGCTTAGGCACAATTCACTCCCCATAGCTTCTTGGAAGCTCTTCCAGAATCTTGAAGTGAAGATTGTATCCCTATCACTCACTATAGTTTTAGGAACACCATGCAATTTTACCACTTCTCTCATAAAAGTTTGGGCTAACCTAGGTGCATTTCTGTCTGCTTTCACTGGTATGAAGTGGGCTACTTTAGTCAGCCTATCTACAATCACCCAAATACTTGTATTTCCCCTCTTGGATCTAGGAAGACCATCTATGAAATCCATAGATATGTCTTCCCACTTCCACTGTGGTATGCTAAGTGGCTGCAACAACCCTGAAGGTCTTTGGGTCTCAGCTTTTATTTGTTGACAAACCATGCACTTAGCAACATATCTAGCTACATTAGACTTCATTCCCTTCCACCAATAGTCCCTTTTTAAGTTTTGGTACATTTTGGTGCTGCCTGGATGTATGGAATATTTGCTCCTATGGTACTCATTAAGGATTTCTTCTTTCAATTCTATGATGTTTGGGACACATATCCTTCCCTTGTACCTTAAGTATCCTTTTACATCTATGTGATAATCCTTCACTTCCTCCTTCTTTAATAGGAGAGACCTCTTTTCTGCTAAGTCTTGATCTTCTTCTTGCATCTTTGCCACCTTCAAGGCCAAATTTGATTGTAAAGTAATTAAACTTAACCTTCCTTTACTCCTTTCTTCCTCAATTATCTCCATACTTATCCCACTGCTCTCATCTATTTCCAAATCAGTGAGCATGGTCAAGTCTCTAAACTCCTCCATCATTAACATGGCCATTTTTGCATGCTGCCTACTCAATGCATCTGCCACTTTATTAGCCTTGCCTGGTGTATAAAGTATATCTAAGTCATAAGCAGCAAGAAATTCAACCCATCTGTGTTGTCTCATATTTAAATCTTTCTGTGAAAAGAGATACTTTAAGGCCTTGTGATCAGTGTATAAAATGAACTTTGCACCCAATAAATAATGCCTCCAGAGCTTTAAAGCATATACTACTGCTGCCAACTCAAGATCATGAGTTGCATATCTAGTTTCATGGGGTTTTAGTTGTCTAGATGCATAGGCTATGACCTGATCTTGCTGCATCAACACAGCCCCTAGCCCTGACCCACATGCATCTGTATATACAACTAATCCCTCATTGCCTTCTGGTACTCTCAACACTGGTGATTTTACCAAAGCCTCCTTGATCTGGGTGAAAGCTTGTTCACACTTATCAGTCCATATAAACTTTTGGTTCTTCCTAGTCAGGTTAGTGAGTGGCATTGCTATTTTAGAAAATCCTTGTATAAACCTTCTATAGTATCCTGCCATCCCCATGAATGACCTAACTTCACTAACATTGTTAGGCTTCTTCCATGCTTGGATTGCTACTATCTTATTGGGGTTTACAGAAATTCCTCTAGCAGAGACAACATGTCCAAGAAAGTGTACTTCCTCTTGCCAGAACACACACTTAGAGAACTTTGCTTTCAAATCTTTTTCTCTTAATCTAGATAAGACCAAATGTAAGTGGTTCTCATGTTCCTCTATTGTTTTAGAGTAGATTAGAATGTCATCTATAAAAATCAGAACAAACTTGTCTAAGTAATCTCTGAATATCCTATTCATTAGGTCTACAAAGTAAGAAGGGGCATTTGTTAGCCCAAATGGCATAACCAGAAACTCATACAATCCATATCTTGTGTTGAATGCTGTATATTTAACACTTGATTCCTCAACCTTCATCTGATGAAACCCAGATGCCAAGTCTAGCCTAGAAAACACTTTAGCTCCACTGAGTTGATCAAAGAGATCATCTATCCTGGGTAATGGGTATTTGTTTTTGATGGTTACTTTGTTTAATTCTCTATAGTCTATACACATTCTTAAAGTACCATCATTCTTTTTAACAAATACTACAGGAGCACCCCAGCATGAATTACTTGGCCTTATAAACCCCTTGGCTTCTAATTCTTCCAGCTGGTTCTTTAGCTCCTTTAATTCACTTGGCCCCATCCTTGTAGGCTTTTTGATAACTGGGCTAGCCCCAGGCATAAGGTTAATCTGGAATTCAACAGGTCTATGGTGTGAGACACCTTTTACTTCCCCAAATACATCCAAGTATTCTTTAACTATGGGGATTTCATTAATAGCTATTTCCTTGGGATTATTTTCTAATTCAATTAAATGATTTAGACTATTTTCTTTGATAGGTTCACATAGAATTATAACCCTTTGGCCTTTAGAATTTTGTAGTGAAATGGTGGATGCATCTAGGTCAATTATGGCTTTGAATTGTCTTAGCCAATCTGCCCCTAATATAACTCCTATATTTGGGAAATTTAGAACATATAAATTGGAAACAAATGTGCTTCCCCCTATGTTCAAATTCACATCCACACAAACCATATCTAATACACTAGAACTTCCTAAAGGGCTTTGTATTAACAGAGGTATTTCAGCCAAATTGCAGTTCATTTTCAACCTTTTAACTATTTCATGGGAAATGAGTGAGTGGGTTGCCCCGGTATCATATATTACAGCTAAAGGTATGGTACAAATAAATAGTGTACCTTCCACTTGACCATGGTTTTCAGCATTAGCCTCAATTATGGCCTTGCCCCTACCTTCCAGGTTTGCCACTTTCCCTTGTTGCTTGTATTCTGGGCAATTTCTTTTCATATGCCCTTCCTTCCCACATAGAAAGCATTTGAAAGCTCCCCCTTTAAGCTCTGGGCATCTTGGCTTAATATGGCCTTCTTTCCCACAATGGTTGCAAACTATTTTTCTTTTGGCTTCATTGGGTTTTGCATCTACTGCCTTCTTACCATCTGCCTCTCCTTTCTTCTTATCATAAGGATGGTACTTCCCTTTGTTCTTCTTGTTGCTATTGTTTTTGAAGCTCCTAAACTTATCTCTTTCCTTGTCATGCTGCTCAATCTTCAGAGCCAAATCTATCACTTGATCAAAAGTTCTGTCAGCATAAGGCAGTATAGCTCTGCTAAGCCCTGGGTTCAATCCCTTGATGTATCTATCATTTTTGGATGCTTCATCAGCCACTAACATTGCCCCATAGGTTGACAATCCCTCAAACTTCTGGGTGTATTCTGTGACATTCATAGTCCCCTGTCTAAGTTTGATGAACTCCTCAAGTAAAGTGGTTTTTGCTGAGGCTGGAACAAACCTTGCCTCTAACATCTCCTTAAATTGATTCCAATTAATATCATTTTCATTCCGGCCAGCTATGATCACCTCCCACCAACTCAAAGCTGCACCTTTTAATTGCCTTGAGACCACTTGCCTCTTCCTTTGGTCATCTAGTTGCATATCAGTGAAGATCCTCTCTAATGTCCTCAGCCATGCTTGAATCTCCATTACACTTTCAGTTCCTTCAAAGCTCTTGCCTCCCAAGTTGGTATAAGTCTTCACTAACTTGGAGAGCTCCTCATATGGGTTCTCAGGTCTGTGCCCAATTCCATCTCTCAGAACTCTCACAAATTCCTGCATGTCAAGCATTTGTGGTGTGCTAGATCCTCCTTGATGATGAGACCCTCTTCCTACCATATTTCTAAAAGTATATGTATTTCATCTTATTAGTTTATAACACTTAGCTTTAATTTTAAATTGGTTGCATCTTTCCTATTTAATCATTGTGTATGTCACATGCACACACATACATACATTTAGGGAATACTTATAAACAGTCAAATATACAAACAACCTAGTATAAACATAAGCATACAAACATTTTGCTATGTTAATTAAAACATAGCTCTGATACCAAATGAAATGACCCTCCCATTTACACACTAATTTTATTAGTGATTTTTTTTTTAAAGATGATATATAGATATATCATCCATTACAAATATATTTTCCAGGGTCATTTTCTTTCTCTAATAAACAAAAATATATCCAGGATCTTTCACAATATAAAAATATTGTTTTAATTCTAAATCATTTTTAACATAC
Source organism: Allium fistulosum (assembly GCA_030737815.1). NCBI lineage: Eukaryota > Viridiplantae > Streptophyta > Magnoliopsida > Asparagales > Amaryllidaceae > Allium > Allium fistulosum. Next base: position 1,327,323,558 of record CM060904.1, read on the forward strand.
ATATATGAAGATATCTATGTTATATTCCACTTGAATCAGAGCATGATAATAAGTAGAAATCCTTTTTAAATTTGCAAAAATGTGATAAATTCCCTTTTTAAAAGAAAACTTATTGTATCCTGATTTTTGACTATAGTGTCCACTGGAAATATGTACCTTAGGCTGTTATTATAATTAAGAAATGATCAAGCAATAATCAGTGGAAAGCAAGCTTATAATATAGATGATTTTCTTAAAGTCTGGATAGTATCAAACTCAGGTTAAAAGAAAGTGGATCATAAGTGAACACAAGCAACATCTAGGCGTAATGGAAACGTGCCTAACTTATACATTCAAGGTCACGAGTTCGAGTGCTATGCTGGTCGGTTCAAACACAATTTTTGGTTTTTCTTTTTATTTTTCTCCTGTATGGTTAGAAATCTGATACCTACCTATATTTGTACATATATATTTAATTTTTGCTTGTAACCTAACATACAAAACAATTTTTCTTACAAAGCTATTTTTAAAACCCATTCTTACAACTGTTTTAAGAATTTACATTTATATTTTTGCCCAATATCAACATGTACACAGATATACATGTACATGTCAGTGTCTTTGTTCATTTTCCAGAAAACTGAGCTCAAATGTTCCCTTGCTTCATTGATTTGAAGTGAAACATTTGGCCTGACCTATGGCCTAACCATGTGGTTACTCTGGCCATTCTTTTGTTTGCATTTTTACAACCCAGATTATACACAAAACATTGATACCTCTCCTTTTCAAAAACATGTTTATATATATTTGTATGAATCAGACACCTTGTGATCAGATATATATCATTCTTCCTAACCATAATTTTCTTTTTAAAAATATATCTTCAGAGTATATACACATTTTCTTGCATTTGGACATATATCAATATCATGAATTGAAAACATAGCAGTTTAATCCTTTTTTGGGTTTTCCCAATATAATTTCTACATATCTATTTTTTTTTTTGAAAGGACTCAGGATTAACTGAAATCATCATAAATGATTATGCTTATAAAATCCAGGTTTTTCCTCTAAATCAAAACAACTTTAGCAAATAGGTTTTCAAATCAGTTTAATATCAAAATCCTTAGTACATACCAAAACAGAAATAACCAGAAACAACATAGCACATGTCTCTTACAAGTTCTTCCTACTTAATACATTTAGTTAGCCATATCAATCAGGGAATACATGCATGAATTAACACATTCTAGCTTTTATTTCTAATTATCTTAGCATCCTCTATTCCATATCTTTTTAATCTTGCTTACTTAGCTCCATCACAACCTGCAAAAGCATTAGTGGATGCCCCATTATAAATGAGACACCCCCATGTGCCATGAGCAATAAGGGTCAGATCTATGATCTGGTGTGAGCATTTCTAACATATCCATGATATTAAGCTAAGGATACAGCATAAATATACTTTGCATACTTGACTGGTATTATCATATACAATACATAAGAGCAAACATATGCATTAAAACAACTTTTATCTGGAACTACTAAGGTTGCCTTTTCTTTTTCTTATAAATTCCTGGCCTCATCTGCTATAAGGAATCAAAGGGACACATTGCCATGAACTAATTAACATCATGGCACAAAGATCTCAGGACTTAAACAAGCCATGTGCCAACTTGTCTACTTCAAATAGGACAAGCATTCCAGCAGCCTTCTTGGCACAAAATCCTTAGTTATATCACTAAGTGTATTTATGTTCATTCTATCAATGATAGCTAGGTGTACAAACCACCTGTACACATGAAGCATACTAGTTACCTTGCAGACATAATATTGCAAGCAGTTAAAGGTTACTTTCTAGAGGTGTAACACCCCAGTCATTCCATCTCACATTATTTAGCATATAAACACCCTATTCAAGCATATACCAGAATGTTTGCAACTGAGAATAAATGCATGGCTCTATTGGGTTTATTTTGATTTTGCAAGCAACTATATTTAGCCAGACTTTTAATCTTGTTTAAACATAGTTTTTAGGCTTGTAAATTTCTGTTTGGTTTAGGGCTCAGCACTTACAGAGAAAGACTCCATTGCACCCTTAACCAATTATTTCAAGCCTCAGCACCATACCAATGTATTTGCAGCCCATAGTTTTCTTTTTTCATTCTTTGTCTTAAGCCATGATTCAGACTAGTTACAAATACTCTATTATATGTTCTTTAAGGTTTTGGGTATAACATACAGAGATGAAAATAGAACAACAAAGTTATACTTCCAGCATAGCAGATCATATCTCATCAAACATTCATGAAACCATCAGTAGCCAACATAGTTTGTAAATCAAAACATGCAAAATATAGCATATAAGAGCTTGGCTGCCTAATCCCAGGTCTTAATGCCATGTATATGAGTGAGGATACTCACCTAAATGCTTACACAAGCTTAAACCAGAAAACCCTTCAAATCTTTAGCCTTATCTTCCTCTTCTTCCCTAGGTTAATTAATTAGTGAGAGAGCAGTTTTCTGATTGGGCTCTTGGTTTAAATAAGGGTTCTATCTAGGGTTTTGGGTGATGCAAAATCCCTATTTTAGCCCAGACCAGAATCATGCATTTGGCATTGCATATTCCCTCCCTCCTAACCCTTAATGTCCCGGCCAATATTTTAAAACAAGACTAAATTGTGCCCATTTTCTTTTCTTTTCAGAAAGTGATTACTTTAAGTATTTTTTTATTATACTTACCTCAAACATGATAATGGTGTGACTTTCTATTTTCTGCCTATGTACATTTGCTTTCTTGCACTTTGGTTCTTACTGTTTTAGTGATTCCTTTATTAATTTTCTGCTCAAATAATATCTGGATATATATATATACATTTATACAACTATGGGTGTTAATTTAACTTTAACCTTTTATTTGCAGAAAACATGTGCATACTTATGTGCATTTCTACACCTATTATTCAAATAAAAATTTCACTTATTCATTATAAATCAATGTTCTCTTCTGCCTTAATTTTCAGACAAGTCATACATATGCATATATATATAGATATATATATATATACACACACACACATCCTCAGGAATTTTAATATTCATGTCTAGGCCTATATTTCCTTTATTTAAAACATTTTATCTAAATGTTTTCCTTCCTTGTTTTATCATTCAGGAATTCTGGATTTTCTCTTAGTGCTATAACTAGTGTGCACGTGCACACATGCACACAACCTTGCACCACTGAAAATCCCACCTATAATAATTCTGATTTTCCCCCAGAATTTTTAATCATTTATCTAAAAGAATTTTCCTCAAAATCTTGGGGTATTACATTTACATAGCCCATTAGTGCTGCTATAAATATTCCTAGATGTCTCTTTCTGTGCACATAGAAATTCATTCTCTCTCTCCATAAAGTAAACAACATCTTAATGGTGGGTAAACAACATCTTAATAATGGACTTTGCAACTCCACCATCGAGTTAGAGAATTGTTCTCTCCATGGTAAAGCTGATAGTTCAAAGTGTAATCAACCGACTGGATTATCAGGTAACCATAATTTAATCAATATGGCATATTATCAATTTCATCAAAAATAGTTAAACAAGATGCCAAATTGTTTGCCTTGTTGAGACGAAAAACATGCAATTAGTTGTACATCAATTCGACCCAAAGTTCACTAGAAAACTTCTGATCAAACTCGTGCATCTTTAGTTTGACCAATTTAAAACCATCACCGAAGAAGGTGGTGCTACCATAGTTCGACTCTGCCCTTAGAGATCTGAAGAATGGTAGTGACGACAAGGCTTAAAAGCGACAGTGGCTATGGTGATTCAACGATTAGGGTTTTGATCATCTACGATGACGAGCGACAGAGGAGATAACATCACCATGGATCGGTATGGCTTGACAAGATGAGAACGATGGTGGAAGCAACGTGTTGTTTGACGGTCGAAGCGAGGAAAATTTGGTAGTCAAAATTAGGCACTTGGTCAATGACAGCGTATATCGGGAGAAGAACATGTCAGGTGTGTAAAATTACATATAAGTCCTTGATTTTATATTATTCGCATAAATAACCCTATAACTTATATCTTTCACATACGAACTCTGATTTCCATGCAAGTTGGGTCGTTTGGTTTGTATTAAAATTCTAAATGCACTGATAGTATATATCTTTATATTATATAATTCACTTATATACAACATTGTATATTAGAAAAACATATATATGTATGTGAACATATTCATATCAATTTGTTAATAGGATAAATTAAACTATTAATCTAAAATAAGTAAGCCGATACAATATTATTGTTTAAATATTTTATATTAGAAAACACTTATAATAAATATATATGTAAACATTATACATAATTTATTTCGTAATAAATATTATTTAGTTAGTAATAGTATTTTTTATTAGATGCTATATTGGTGTAAATATTATTCTAATAAATTATAAATTATTTCAATTTCATTTCACTAAGTAAATCATATCTATGTATAACTATCAATGAAATGTTTTATAAACCTATATGAATAAATGTTATTTGTACCAATAATAATAATAATAATAATATGATGTCCTACTTTAATTAGCATGTATATAAATCAATATAAAATAATATTTAAATAACAAATATCAAGTTCATCCAACAAAACATTAAATAATTTAATGTTAACAATATTATTCATGATAACACTATACATCTAGTAAATTAAAAAGGAATTTTTTATTATAAATTTTCCCTTTTTACCATGCTTCTCAATGAACCTGATCAAACAATGATATAAAAGCAAGTAGATAATAGGGTGTTCTCGTAGTGTGATCTATGATGAAGCGTCGACTCTTACTCCTACATGTCTTAGGTCTTAATAGGTTGTGTATAAGTCAAGAGGCAACATATACAACTCGCATTTGATGGATCACCCCCAAGGAGTTTGGTCCGACCAACAATGATTAAAGGGTTGATACAACAATGGTGTGAGAGCTCGCATTATGTTATTATGAATAATATATAAAATTTAATTTAAAATTAGTTTAAATTTAAGTATATAAAGTGTAACGACCTGCCTTTTTGATCCACGAATGTCGACACTAATACATCCACGGTATTCACATGCCGATTATCCAAGTGTAGGAAAGATAGATTGTTAAGGTAAAAGAAAAAGAAAAGGAAAAAAACAAGAAAGGAGGAACACAATATGAGAATCTCAAAGTGGAATGATAACATATAATATCGAAGATAGTGCAAAACTATCACCATAAGATGCACTACATTTCAGAGTTACAATTCTAAATACTATCATTAGCCTAGATAGTTATAACAGCCTGTCATATATACAAAATAGTAATGCAGTGGAAATAAGAATACTATGATAGTTGAAACATTCACTCATCTCCTTGGGCTCCAAAGAATATCAATGAAAACCTGCCATTCTCAAACTGCTCGAAAAAGAAATCAAGGGATTAAGGGAAAAATAAAACCACGAGTCAGAAAAAAATAATGTGAGAAACTCAAGAAATATGCGATGTAACGATCCTAACTCGGCCTTCGAAAATTGGCACCCGTACTTCACTTGTACTCGAATGCCGCAGATTCAAACGCCGAATCTGGCTCGCCGGAGCTTATAACACAGTAAGTATAACAACACAGCGGAAGAAAGAAATGAATGATATCATATACATCACAAATGATACAATATTCAGAATATGATATACAATAATGATATCTATATGATACAAGAATATCAGAGACAAATAATAATGTTTCAGCGGAAACAACAGAAGTGATAACTCCAAACGATCTTTAAAAGAGAATGCGTCCAACAACTCCAACATCAAGCTCAAACCACCATCACGTTTCACAAAGATAAGCAAGTGTAGTCCGTGAACTCCAAAAACAGAACTAGCTCCCGATAATCTACTAAACCTGACTATCTGAAAAACCCAACTCTAGACCGCCCGTGTGGAAAATTATGGGCACCTAGAGTTTAGGAAGGGAACAATAAACTTCAGGTCAGTCATGGGACTAGTATGAGTAACAAAAACAGTTGTTTGAAAAAAAAACAGTTCATAAGAGAGATCCGATATGCTTTTTGGAAAATGAAACTACCATAAGACCCCCCACCACACACACAATGCAATCGCAGACTTGGAGGAGATTTCTTCTTTTGATAATCAAATATGCTTAATACGAGAAAACTATTTTGATATTATTACTAGTGCATAGTGTGAAAATCCTTTCGAAAATATAATATTAATCTTAGCCAGCATAGGTACCATTATACTATGCCTACTATAGCTGCCACTTAAGGTGACAGGTTATACAAATTGCAATCGTAAAGGGCTCGTATTGTTTCTTTGGATTTCCAACGAATGGTCAGGCTAAGGAACTTCCTACTGCCACATGGGTATGCCTCTGGAGGGACGTCCCGAGAACTAACTAGCTCTCTGCCAACACAAGGCCGGATTACCTCTTACTAGGTAACTACTACAAGAGTATGCCACCCCCGGTCGTTTGTGACCTTTATCTGAGGGCCCTCGATCACAAAGCAACAACCACACAGTAAATGAGATTGATGCAACCACACAGGTAAAGCATCTGGGCTCCATACCATGATACCACCTTTTTCCAAAAGGAAATGTCATACCCTAAAGGGTGCGACCCTCATAACCTTGCCACATCTTTCCTGTTTCGACCATTTCCGGGGTGTGAGGTTCGATGAGGTCTCATCCACAAAGCTACGTTTCTTCACAAAGCCATGCATTGATCAACAAATGATCAGCAACACTTAGCATGCCACACTACCAAATTGGGAGTATATCACTAATAACCTTCAACAACATAACCTCTGAGCTCGTGCGTCTTAGAGAAGGGTGTTAAGCTAAGAGAATAAATTCTCCGCCACCAAAAAGAAATGTATTTGAAAGAAATCAGCTTTATATCTCAAAGTGTAATGTCAGACATACGGCCATACAAGTCTATTCCGGGTTCGAACAGAACCGAAGGCACTTCCAAAGAAGCCCTTGCAATCCGGATATTCACAATCTCGATCGGACTTCCCATCACTTAGGAAATCTCTATACCGGAGCCACTCAGTGTAGAGACAATCGATAGGTTATCCTATCGTTCTCGCAAATACCCGGTCTTCAACACCGGTCTTCAAATGCTATCCATTTATGTCGTATCACTATTAGAAATGGGTTATATGACACAAAGTCCTCTCCCGGCTAAACCGAATAGTGAGCGTAATATTTAAAAACATATGGATATTGGGATTTCAATTAAGTCACAACTTATTACACAAAACTTCTCTTTAAAATGGTTTAAACAAATTACCATTTTAATCTTTTACACAAAAAGATTCATCTCACAAAGTTCACCCAGTTTCACAAAGATCTATTCATAGATTTTCAAATCGATTCCCATTTCAATTTGGATTAACTCATTAAATCTTTAAATCAAAGATTTAATTGATAGCTTTCAAAACAATTCCATTTCGATCTTTTATACAAAAGGTACACATTTCCAATTTCAAAACAAAGTTCAACAATCTTTCACAAAGATTTATTCATAACTCGGAAAACCATTTTCATTTCAAACTTGAAATTCCTTTGACACAAATTGGAAATTCATTCCTTATATGAAAGCTTTTATTATTTGAAAACAAATAGTTTTCATTTCGGAAAATCTGATTCATTTATACGAGTTAAAGTCCTTGGGTTAAATTCAAATTCTCAAAACCATACTTTTAAAATGGTTTAAATTCATATAAACACATTTATAACATCTTTAACCAAAATTTCCAAACATGGAATTCAATTTCAAATTTTGAATTCAAATTAAATTATTTAAATTGGAAGCTTTACCAAGTTATTCAAAATAACTTTTATCTTAAAAACTCCTTTTCAAAAGCTTTAACATTTAACCCAAATCCATTTCCAAAATCAATTGAAACTAAAATTTCAATTTCAAAAATATTAAATTTAAATCATCTGTGACTTAACTGATTTCCTCGTGAAATCCATATTTGTGTGTGTAAAAGTGTGGTCCAGGGGTTTTACACAGTAGTGCAACATTACAAATCATCACATCATCACAGATTTAAGCATATCAATATCGATAAGCGGTATATTCCTATAACGCTTATCTTCCATTTACCAATTCACAGATAAATAATATACATTCATCACAGATAAAATAAATCACATTCATCACAGCTTGAATTAAAACAAATTTACATCACAAAGCATCACACAGTAGAGAATATAAAACAATTCACTACATTCAGTAGAATACAATCATCAAGAAATAAGGTTAATTGATCATCTGATTAATTGAAACCAGATTAATCACTAATTTTGGTTGATTATATGTTAATTAATTCCCCTTGAATTAATTATCAATTAATTAGTCCTAATTAATTTCAAATAAGTAATTATTCTTAATTAATTAATTAAGCTTTATCATTGATTAATTACTTTTAATTAATTTATTAGTTATTAATCAATCACCTCAATTAAATTAACCTTTAAGTTAATTACATAATTAATTGACCTCTAATTATTAAATGAATAACATTTAATTATTCTTTAATTAATTAACCTTTATTAATAAATCAATAAATTAATTAAATTAATTATCTTAATTTATTAAAATAAGTGATTATCCCTAATCACTTTCATTAATTAATCCTTAAAGGTAATTACCAAAAATATTAATTTACTCTAATTACACAAAGTAATTATTCTTATTTAATCACTTAATTACACCCTTTAATCCTTAATTAATTAATTTAAACCTCTAATTACTTATTTAATTAATCCAAATCATTAATTAATTAAATAAATAAGTTATCCATTTTAATTAACTTAATAATTTAATGAATCTCAAATCCTAATTAATTTTAAGATAAAACTTTATTCTTACTTATGATTGAATTATCATTAACAAAGTATTAAAAAACAATTTACCTTTAAATTTACTTTTTAAATTTCATTTTAAATTTAAGATTTAAAATGAATACCACTTTAACTTAACAAAGTTTAAAACACAATTTGAAAACCTTTAAAATCTCATGTTAAAGAATACTTATATCTTATAAAAGAAAATTTCAAAGAGTTTAAACCAAATTCCTTTAAATTCAAATCATTAAAAATTTACTTTAACATTCAAAGTTGTTAAAACATTTAAATTTTATAAAACTTTATTTTATTTCAAACTAGGATTCAAATTTGATTTGAATCTATTCTTAAACTTGATTTAAAACCTTGTTTAAAAATCTGCTTTCCAATTTCTTGAATTCATCTTAAATTTTAAAACCACTGACAGGTTTTAAAACCTGTACAGAAATAATGACTCGAGCCACTCCTAAAATGCTTCAAGTCAAACATCCCTAAACTTCGAGCAACTCACGACATCGACTCGAGAAAATCCCGAGAACCCATTCCTGCTCAAATCATACTTCACCAAAAATGAAGAAAGTGCACCGTGCACGTGCACAGTTCCGATGACCACCTCTGGTCGTCGCCAACACATTGAGCAAGTCGAAGCCCCTCCTTGAATCAAACTCTGATCGCCAGAACTCCACCATCACATCGAAATCGAATTCTAGTTCAAAATTGAAGCCTGGAACAACAAGACCCACCACAACCCAAAACCTGTCATCGCCTCGTTCTCGTAGCTCCGACCACCAGAAAATTCGAAACTTCGGCCAACTACTCGTCGACACTTCCTCTTTCACCTCCCAAAGCCTCGCAACACTCGATCAACTCCAAACGACGAATGAAATCAAATACCATACCTAGATAAAACTAGGTTTACAAACTTAAAACACTCGCCGCTGCCACCACGTTCACCTGACCTCCACCGCACTATTTTTCCTAGCCCCTCTGATCACTCCTCCACCTCCAGGAAGAAACTCGACCCCTCCGATCAATGAGATCACCCACGGCGTCCCAAAATGCAAAATACAGTCGAACCCAAACTGCTCTTCATTCTTTGATCTAAAAATTGTGACTCTTGCTTAAAAAATCATGTTTAAGTATATAGATTCGACTCACACACCTGAATTCGTGAATTAAGCAACTTGAATTTTTGATTTATTTGAAGTTTGTTCAGATATCTCGATTTCCAGAGTCTTTAACATGTTATTTTAACTTAAATTGATTTTTAAAACTTAGTTTATAATCAAACAAACATCTTTTGTTTTAACCTCAAGTTTAAATAGCAAGTAGAATAGAAGGAATTGATTTTTGAATCGTAATCCTATGCTTCTAATTTAAGAACAGAGAATGTTTATAAACCACAATCTACACACAATACCATCCATCATTCACAAAGAATTCACATATATAGATTTGAACATACTTATTCACAGATATATAAGCAACAGGTTGTAACAACCCGAGTTTTTCTAACATGAAAAACCGGACCATTTGGTTAAGAAGAAGAGGTAGAAGAAGAAGAAAAATAGAAAACAACAACAGAATCTCACATACGCAGCGGAATAAACTATAATAGGTAATAACAGATCTTTACACAAAAAGAAATCTATATCTGTTTATATATACATTATCCAAATACATCATCAGAGTACATCACATCAATATCATACAACTAGACAGTAGACATAAACTTGTCCTCACAATCTGAATACACAGCGGAATATATAACTCAAATACGGAAGTACGTATCGCCATCCAGCTCCATAGCATCATTTCCTGTAATCTATAATACTCGGTCTGACCCGAGCATCATATAAAACAATACCCGAGTCAGTCTGGAATACCAGCGTGAGAAAATCACACTCAATTGATTATTAAAGTTTCAAAAATCTTTTGAAATCAAAAGCATCTCGTAAGACCACGCCACAAATAAACATGTCGGGTTTTTACCTTACGATAGCTAAAACACTTTTTATAAAATCCTCTGATATTATAATAGTGTCTATTCACAAATACTTATTAAAATAGCTGAAATTGTTACATTATTAAATTCCAGCATACTAGCCACAACGTGGGTAATACAAACAAACTCGTACAAGGCACGTAGGGAGAATGGATTTCCAACGAATGACTAGGCACTGGGGTACCACCTGTCACAGTACGTGGCCTAGATCACAGTACCGAGGAGTACGCCCGCTCCCCTGCAACACAAAGCCGGAATCATCCCTTACTGGATAATTCCAAGTAAAATCACCCCACGGTTGGGATCAGCAACCGCACCACTAAGCCGAAATAAAAGGGACATCTAGACAGGGATGACCTTACTCTCAAGTGGGTGCTACCCACGAAGCCTTGCTGCATAACCCCCGATTTTCAGTCATTCCCGGTTGATGAGGCTCGAGGCTAAACGATACCTTTTTCAGAACACATCCCTTAGAATGCCCATCGTCCACCTGACGATGTCACGAAAGCATTCGTCCATACAAGTCCGTCCCGGGTTCGAACGGAACCGAAGGCACTATTCCTACTACATCCATTTTGGAAATATCCTCAGGATTAGTAGCGACTAGCCCTTGCACTTCATAGCTCCATCTTCGACTCCGAACACGTTACACGAAACGTACAACCGGATCGAAGTGGTATTCGAGTCTCCAGACCTAGAATCCCGGTATACGGAAACTCGATCCCGGTCTCTTCGAAACGATCAGCGCATTGGCCAATATTGATAGTCGGTTATTTAACTATCAATTAACATCCACAAGCAACCATCACACAATAAATAATTTCCCACATTATTTATTAACCTCAATTATCTTCGCAAGATATATTTCTATTTTCAAACCTCTTTTGAAAATAGTTCAAAACAGTTTCCTCTTACGGAATACATTTCCCAAATAATTATTTCCACTGAACCACCAAGTACAAAATACTTTTAATTTTAAAATAATTTAAAAACACTTTATTTTAAATATATCTTATAACATTGAAATTAAACTACTTTAATACTTTATTAAAAATATATACTTTAAATAAACCACTTTATAAATATAAACTAAATTTCTCCTTTTAAAACATAATAGCAAATCACTTTTATATAATTACTACAATAATAGATTTTTGAAAATACTTACTTTAAAAATAATAAATTTTCTAAAACATGCTTTTTAAAACATATTAAAACTTTTAACTTATATTTAAAACTACCTTGAAAAACGTACTTGGCTATCCAGAGAAATACACTTCTCATTTCCATCCTTTAAAAATAAATCAACATTTATTTTAAACCAATTCATATCCCTTTATAAATTCCCACCTTGAATTTATATTTCCAAATATCCCCTGATATTTTATTTTACTTTATAAACCCAGTTTATAAATTCCAAAATCTCTCTTCTCTTTTAAATTCCAATTTTAAACAACCAAATCAATTTCCCATTGATTTTCCCATTTACTTTACTTTGAAATAAATTTCTTATTTACTTCATTTATTTCAAATTACATTTACTCTCAGATCTTATTTCTTAATTTTGAGTTAAAACCCTTTTAACTGAAAATACCAATTAAAACTTCCAAAATTCCTTCTTTATCCCTTTATTAAATTTAATCCTTACGTTCAAAAATAATTTCTTTATTCTTTCCAATAATATCACTTTAGTTTAAAATTCATTATCCTCATGTTAATTCAAAATCCCCTTTAACCATATTTGTTCGAATTTAGAAATTGCTTTATTTCTTTTACAATTCATTATTTAAGTTATTTAAATTCACTAGAATTATTTAACTTGAATTTTACTCTTTTATTTCTTTCCAAAAATCCAATTCAATTACTTTTGATAACTCATTATACTGGGAAATTCAATCCAACTAGATTATCCAATATAAATCATCACAGGATATCAAAAATCATATCACAGAATATTTAACAAAATTAAATATTTTGAGGAATCCAGTTGGATCCCTCCAACCTGTTTCCCTGCATCCACAAACGTTAGCACAATACCAATTCCACTTCAAGGTGGAATATCGCGGTATATGGGTTTTATAAAATCATCCGCTATTATGCGGCGCATAGGGTCTCATCCACTATATAATGTGGGAATATCAACAACTCCAATATATACATATGCCAATATGTATATATTGCTATATACTACTATATATAGTATAACACATCAATCAATGCAATCATCCAATCAATTATTTAAATTTTAACCATTTAAATTCAAAATAAAAATTCAGCTGAGTGAGATTAACTCACCTTTGCTTATTAGCATCCATTTCCAATCCAGCTTGTTTCTCCACAAATTTCCACAGTTTAGACCTTGTACAACATTTGTACGGTTCATTAATATTTGAATTAGTAAATCAATTAATTTTAATTTTAACTAATAATTTAATTTAAGCAGATAATAAATTTTAAACCAATTTCCTTTTTCTTCTTTTTTTTTTTTTTACCTTTCAGTAACTAAATAAAAATCTAAATAAGTCTATTAAATTAACATATCTTCATGCTACCTTATTTGAAGATAAACTAGTAGATTTATATGTATCTCTCTATTTTCCTTTGAAACTATATAATCTGATTTTTTAATATAAACTGCTCAACTCTTTTTTTTTTAATCCTTGTATTTTCCCAATCCTTGTATATATATATTTCTGTCTTAACTATATATATATCTTAAAATCAAAATAGACAGTGATACATTATATTTGTATTACACCTTCCTTTACTACAAATTTAAAATTCATCTATATATATATATATATATATATATTTCCTATTCATTCTGTCAAAATATAGATATTGAATAAATTTTAAAGAATAATACCTAGCTGCTAAAAAAAAACTTGTCGCAGCCCCCATCTCGACCCAGTCACGCCTTGTCTAGCCATATTCTCGCGACCTCCATCGTATCTCCTTCCTCGCTAAGACGTGCTCGACGACGAACCAGTCTTTGAGCTCGATTCCATCACACTCGCCCTATCGCTCGAGCTATCAGCGACTCGATCACAAACCCTAGTTGTCGCATCGCCATCGCCCCGCGGCCTCGCAAGCACCATCGCACCCATGAACTCATCGAACCCAATCGACTCCCTGCTTTGAATGAAGATCGATTCGATGATGATGACGCGATTTCCTCCTAGAAAACGTGCGCCCGACTTCTCCCCATGATTCGAACGAGTTGATTAAGTTCGTTTGAGAAAAGAAAGGAACTCAATTGTTTCGACTGGATTTTGATTCGTCTGGGATGTTCGGTCATTTTTTTTTCTTTCGAATTGACGATTTAATTTTGAAAAGGGAAGCACGAGACCTCGAAGTATAAAATTTCACAGATATTTTGGTTTGATAGCTTCCTAGAGAAGAGAAAGGGTATGAGATTTCCCTTGGAAAAGATTTGGGCGGCTGGATGTTGGCGTGTAGAAATTTCCTAGTTACAGTGATTTGTAAAAGTTTTGATATGATTTGTTTGACTAGACACAATATACAATTATAATTTAAATTTGAATTCGGTAAAAATTCAATGCGTTTATCTATCGTTCGCTCAAACCATAACTCCAAATGTTACAAAAATTGAAATCCGATAATAATACAATATTACGGACCCAATGGAACTGGTTTCGTCAGATTCCGAGACTGTGCCTCGAAAGGCTATTTTCAAATTCAATTTAAACGATATATTTTTAAAACTGAACAAAACATCTTTAAATTAGATTCTATCACTTTTATTATCTTTCATATTATCAATATAAATTTTACAAGCCTATAAATTATTTTTAACTGGCTCAAAACTCTCGATTCAACATTTTATCCAATTTTTAATTGTCTAATTCAATAATCTATCATCCAATAAATACTGTATATTTGAAAATTAATTTAAAATTTAACCTTCGAATATTTAAAATAAATTAAATATTCCCATTTCAAATATACAAAAATTCCGGGTCGTCACATTCCTCCCCGCTTAAAAGAATTTCGTCCCCGAAATTACCAGTTAAGAGGAATGATTCAATCCCCGTTAACTATTTTCCAAATTCAAACAGTTTTAACAATACCCAAAAATCTTTTACTACTGATACACTAATCATCTTTTAACTTTCCAAACTTATTCATAAGTTCAACCCATACCACCTACTTATCCTTTCAAATTTAAATTTGAATTCAATTTTTGAATTATCAAAATTTTCCAAATTTTTTCTAACTCCCTAAATTTCCGAAAAATTTCGCCAGCGTCTCCTTTGCGCGGCTAGCTCGGTACTACTACAAAATGGCTCTACGGCCTCCCAATCTCAAAAAGAAAACAAAAAGCCAAGTGGCTGGATCAAAAACCCAATCAAATTTCATATAGAAATTCAAATACATACCTATTTGTCGGGCCATTAAATTTTATCTTCTAAATCAAAAATCCCAATTATCCATTGCTTTTATATACCTGTATATCCTACTAAGCAATAATATTCAATCACAAATCCAAAGTCATTTTATACCTTCCTTTACAAATTTCCAATATTTGTTTTACTTAAGCCCGTACGATGCACATATATCATTCGTACGCAATATCACATTCGATCGCTCAATCGATCACACAATTTCACTTCCGAACTAGTATTGTCCACCCGACTTCCTAGTGCGGACTCAGATTTGGTTTCTTGATCAGAAACCGTCATTCTCCTTGCATAGCCACAAACTATGATAGAGAATATCCAGAATCAATCAACAACCCATATCCAGGCTCGCCGTCGAAAATCGAGTGAAAAATTCCAACTCGGATCGATATATCTATCTCGAAATTCTGTGTTCGACATCTGGATAAAATAGCTATGCGAATAAAATAATATACGTACATCTTACGTATAAATTCCAATTGATTATCAGTTATATCAATTCTCCTTTATTCACATTCCTTTTTGATTGTTATCCCTTTATTCACAACTATCCCATTTCACAACTTCAGTTTGATTACATTCACTTATCCACAATTTTCTCATTTCACAATTTCAAATTTTAATCGTCATTCACTTATTCATCTAGAATAATTTTCCTCAATACCAAATTACTTAAGAATCTCACCCTACTTCTTAAGTTCAATATAAATATTTTACATATTGCTTACACTTATTTTCACTTCACTATTGAAGTTTATTTTCATTACTATTTACTTAGCCTTACAATTTCATTTAATCTCAAATTGGCTTCCGTTTTGAATATTGGATTAGTTTCACTTACTATTTAATTTAAATCTCAAATAACAGTTTATTTACAAACTTTACTTTCTTTAGTTCCTTTGATTTCTCTTGCTTTACATTCATATTTCAAATAGGTTTCAATCATTCAATTTCAATTCCATTTGGTTAGCAAATTTAAATTGCTTGTCGTTAGCGAAAATTTTCAAAGATTTCAAAAAAATTCTAACTCCCAAAATTTACGGAAAATTTTGGCAGAGTCTCCCTTGTACGGAGGGACTTCTGCGATATCGCAGGATGCACAAAAATATATATATACATCGGCCTCAGGCCGGAAATCACAATATATATCAATATATGCAGTTCATATCTCCTATTTTGAATTTTTGCGTAAGCGTACCTTATTTTAGCATTTTTAAAGCAAAGCGGTTATTTATTTTAGCAAATGCATAACCCGACCCAGCCAAACGGCCTCTCTGAACCTGTACTTACTCAATTCAAATATGTAAGTGACAAATATACAAGGTTGGTTATCATTTCAATTAATTTCAATAGCTAAACACATGCATTTCATAAGCAACATACACCGAACAGTTCCCAAATGCCATTTTCAAGTTTCGATACTAACTTCAATTACTTACAACCAATACTTAAACTATCCATTTCAGTTTTAAGTGATTTACTATTCACTTTTAGTTTACCATTCAATATTAAATTCATTAACCCACTAGTTTCATTCAAACCCTTTTTATTTGTTCACCGTCCATTCATTCTCCTTTGATTATCCAACAGGTTCTATTCAAAGCTATTTCATAATCCACTTAAGTTAACACTTAAGCTCATTTTCATTTAATTTGTTTATTCAAATCTTATACCCAATATTTGATTATTATTTTTATCTCTAAACCACTTTACTTGGTTTACTTGAATTCAAATTTATTTTATATCTCAAGTTTGGATTTTCCAACATACTAACAAATCATTTTTATTTTAATTCAATTCCCTACAATTTCAATTCATATTTTTCACTTATAGTCTCAAGTTGAATTTCTATTAACAACTCAAGCTTCACCTTCAAATTCTATTATTAATTTCATTTCTGAATTTTATAAGTCACAAACTCATTTACATCCATACTTCCATCTATTTAAAATAAATTTTATTCACATTTTATTTTTTTAACTCAGAATTATACATTTTATTTAGCCAATAAATATTTTTATTATTCCATACACAACTTTAAATAAGATTCCAGAGTTTTAAACAATTTTCCAAAATTTCAAAATCATTTTTGAAATCAACTATATCCAAACCCTTTTCAATTTCAAAACCAAACTCAGTTTTGCAAACAAACACCAGCCCAAAACATCCAGGTAGCAATTCCTCTTTTGGAAACTCGAAAATGAACACCGATGATGTCGCGATCATCATCGGAATTATTTTCCAGCGACCACTGAGAGTTTAGTGCTTTTATCACCTTTAAAAACATTTCAAATATTTTTAATTTCCAAATCTCTCCATATTCGATTTCAATCCAAAAAAAAATATTTCCGAAATAATGTCACCATTATATTTTCCAAAGCCCTTTGAAAACCATTTTCAAATTCAAAGGAATTTAAACTTCACAAAATCCCAAACTCGAAATCCATCTCGATTTATTTCCAAATATTTCTCTGGAATCCTATTTCAAATTTTGAATCACATTTGTATATGAAGTTTTATTTCAACTTATAAATTACATATATAATTTGTTTTCTCAAATTCCATTTGTTATATAAATTTATTCTTTAACTTTGGTTATAATTAAATTTCTTATTCAATTTCCTCCTACTGATAATAATTTATTATCATTATCTAACAACCAAACATCCAAATATAACTATAATAATTTATAAAAATTATTTCTTTCATATACAAAAATAATTTGGGTAAAATTATTTCATCTACCCATTTTAAAACAATATTGTGTCGAATTGTTCTATTCGAGTGTTTAGAAACCCCTTCGATACAGTTGTCCAGACTGTGCCGACGAAGGTTCATATGCCACTCAATAAATCAACCAACACAATATAAAACCATTTTATATTCACTAACAAATACGCGCTCATATCTATTAATACTCTCAAAATTCCCACCAGAGCCAAGGTTATCGCCAACCTAAGCTCTGATACCACTGTAACAACCCGAGTTTTTCTAACATGAAAAACCGGACCATTTGGTTAAGAAGAAGAGGTAGAAGAAGAAGAAAAATAGAAAACAACAACAGAATCTCACATACGCAGCGGAATAAACTATAATAGGTAATAACAGATCTTTACACAAAAAGAAATCTATATCTGTTTATATATACATTATCCAAATACATCATCAGAGTACATCACATCAATATCATACAACTAGACAGTAGTCATAAACTTGTCCTCACAATCTGAATACACAGCGGAATATATAACTCAAATACGGAAGTACGTATCGCCATCCAGCTCCATAGCATCATTTCCTGTAATCTATAATACTCGGTCTGACCCGAGCATCATATAAAACAATACCCGAGTCAGTCTGGAATACCAGCGTGAGAAAATCACACTCAATTGATTATTAAAGTTTCAAAAATCTTTTGAAATCAAAAGCATCTCGTAAGACCACGCCACAAATAAACATGTCGGGTTTTTACCTTACGATAGCTAAAACACTTTTTATAAAATCCTCTGATATTATAATAGTGTCTATTCACAAATACTTATTAAAATAGCTGAAATTGTTACATTATTAAATTCCAGCATACTAGCCACAACGTGGGTAATACAAACAAACTCGTACAAGGCACGTAGGGAGAATGGATTTCCAACGAATGACTAGGCACTGGGGTACCACCTGTCACAGTACGTGGCCTAGATCACAGTACCGAGGAGTACGCCCGCTCCCCTGCAACACAAAGCCGGAATCATCCCTTACTGGATAATTCCAAGTAAAATCACCCCACGGTTGGGATCAGCAACCGCACCACTAAGCCGAAATAAAAGGGACATCTAGACAGGGATGACCTTACTCTCAAGTGGGTGCTACCCACGAAGCCTTGCTGCATAACCCCTGATTTTCAGTCATTCCCGGTTGATGAGGCTCGAGGCTAAACGATACCTTTTTCAGAACACATCCCTTAGAATGCCCATCGTCCACCTGACGATGTCACGAAAGCATTCGTCCATACAAGTCCGTCCCGGGTTCGAACGGAACCGAAGGCACTATTCCTACTACATCCATTTTGGAAATATCCTCAGGATTAGTAGCGACTAGCCCTTGCACTTCATAGCTCCATCTTCGACTCCGAACACGTTACACGAAACGTACAACCGGATCGAAGTGGTATTCGAGTCTCCAGACCTAGAATCCCGGTATACGGAAACTCGATCCCGGTCTCTTCGAAACGATCAGCGCATTGGCCAATATTGATAGTCGGTTATTTAACTATCAATTAACATCCACAAGCAACCATCACACAATAAATAATTTCCCACATTATTTATTAACCTCAATTATCTTCGCAAGATATATTTCTATTTTCAAACCTCTTTTGAAAATAGTTCAAAACAGTTTCCTCTTACGGAATACATTTCCCAAATAATTATTTCCACTGAACCACCAAGTACAAAATACTTTTAATTTTAAAATAATTTAAAAACACTTTATTTTAAATATATCTTATAACATTGAAATTTAACTACTTTAATACTTTATTAAAAATATATACTTTAAATAAACCACTTTATAAATATAAACTAAATTTCTCCTTTTAAAACATAATAGCAAATCACTTTTATATAATTACTACAATAATAGATTTTTGAAAATACTTACTTTAAAAATAATAAATTTTCTAAAACATGCTTTTTAAAACATATTAAAACTTTTAACTTATATTTAAAACTACCTTGAAAAACGTACTTGGCTATCCAGAGAAATACACTTCTCATTTCCATCCTTTAAAAATAAATCAACATTTATTTTAAACCAATTCATATCCCTTTATAAATTCCCACCTTGAATTTATATTTCCAAATATCCCCTGATATTTTATTTTACTTTATAAACCCAGTTTATAAATTCCAAAATCTCTCTTCTCTTTTAAATTCCAATTTTAAACAACCAAATCAATTTCCCATTGATTTTCCCATTTACTTTACTTTGAAATAAATTTCTTATTTACTTCATTTATTTCAAATTACATTTACTCTCAGATCTTATTTCTTAATTTTGAGTTAAAACCCTTTTAACTGAAAATACCAATTAAAACTTCCAAAATTCCTTCTTTATCCCTTTATTAAATTTAATCCTTACGTTCAAAAATAATTTCTTTATTCTTTCCAATAATATCACTTTAGTTTAAAATTCATTATCCTCATGTTAATTCAAAATCCCCTTTAACCATATTTGTTCGAATTTAGAAATTGCTTTATTTCTTTTACAATTCATTATTTAAGTTATTTAAATTCACTAGAATTATTTAACTTGAATTTTACTCTTTTATTTCTTTCCAAAAATCCAATTCAATTACTTTTGATAACTCATTATACTGGGAAATTCAATCCAACTAGATTATCCAATATAAATCATCACAGGATATCAAAAATCATATCACAGAATATTTAACAAAATTAAATATTTTGAGGAATCCAGTTGGATCCCTCCAACCTGTTTCCCTGCATCCACAAACGTTAGCACAATACCAATTCCACTTCAAGGTGGAATATCGCGGTATATGGGTTTTATAAAATCATCCGCTATTATGCGGCGCATAGGGTCTCATCCACTATATAATGTGGGAATATCAACAACTCCAATATATACATATGCCAATATGTATATATTGCTATATACTACTATATATAGTATAACACATCAATCAATGCAATCATCCAATCAATTATTTAAATTTTAACCATTTAAATTCAAAATAAAAATTCAGCTGAGTGAGATTAACTCACCTTTGCTTATTAGCATCCATTTCCAATCCAGCTTGTTTCTCCACAAATTTCCACAGTTTAGACCTTGTACAACATTTGTACGGTTCATTAATATTTGAATTAGTAAATCAATTAATTTTAATTTTAACTAATAATTTAATTTAAGCAGATAATAAATTTTAAACCAATTTCCTTTTTCTTCTTTTTTTTTTTTACCTTTCAGTAACTAAATAAAAATCTAAATAAGTCTATTAAATTAACATATCTTCATGCTACCTTATTTGAAGATAAACTAGTAGATTTATATGTATCTCTCTATTTTCCTTTGAAACTATATAATCTGATTTTTTAATATAAACTGCTCAACTCTTTTTTTTTTTAATCCTTGTATTTTCCCAATCCTTGTATATATATATTTCTGTCTTAACTATATATATATCTTAAAATCAAAATAGACAGTGATACATTATATTTGTATTACACCTTCCTTTACTACAAATTTAAAATTCATCTATATATATATATATATATATATTTCCTATTCATTCTGTCAAAATATAGATATTGAATAAATTTTAAAGAATAATACCTAGCTGCTCAAAAAAAACTTGTCGCAGCCCCCATCTCGACCCAATCACGCCTTGTCTAGACCATATTCTCGCGACCTCCATCGTATCTCCTTCCTCGCTAAGACGTGCTCGACGACGAACCAGTCTTTGAGCTCGATTCCATCACACTCGCCCTATCGCTCGAGCTATCAGCGACTCGATCACAAACCCTAGTTGTCGCATCGCCATCGCCCCGCGGCCTCGCGAGCACCATCGCACCCATGAACTCATCGAACCCAATCGACTCCCTGCTTTGAATGAAGATCGATTCGATGATGATGACGCGATTTCCTCCTAGAAAACGTGCGCCCGACTTCTCCCCATGATTCGAACGAGTTGATTAAGTTCGTTTGAGAAAAGAAAGGAACTCAATTGTTTCGACTGGATTTTGATTCGTCTGGGATGTTCGGTCATTTTTTTTTCTTTCGAATTGACGATTTAATTTTGAAAAGGGAAGCACGAGACCTCGAAGTATAAAATTTCACAGATATTTTGGTTTGATAGCTTCCTAGAGAAGAGAAAGGGTATGAGATTTCCCTTGGAAAAGATTTGGGCGGCTGGATGTTGGCGTGTAGAAATTTCCTAGTTACAGTGATTTGTAAAAGTTTTGATATGATTTGTTTGACTAGACACAATATACAATTATAATTTAAATTTGAATTCGGTAAAAATTCAATGCGTTTATCTATCGTTCGCTCAAACCATAACTCCAAATGTTACAAAAATTGAAATCCGATAATAATACAATATTACGGACCCAATGGAACTGGTTTCGTCAGATTCCGAGACTGTGCCTCGAAAGGCTATTTTCAAATTCAATTTAAACGATATATTTTTAAAACTGAACAAAACATCTTTAAATTAGATTCTATCACTTTTATTATCTTTCATATTATCAATATAAATTTTACAAGCCTATAAATTATTTTTAACTGGCTCAAAACTCTCGATTCAACATTTTATCCAATTTTTAATTGTCTAATTCAATAATCTATCATCCAATAAATACTGTATATTTGAAAATTAATTTAAAATTTAACCTTCGAATATTTAAAATAAATTAAATATTCCCATTTCAAATATACAAAAATTCCGGGTCGTCACACAGGTTATACTTTTAAATTGTTTTAAAGTGATGTTACTCACTGTATTTCCAGAAGAAGAACAGAGCACTTCTTTGACACTGGCTTTGAAATTCAAGCTGGGATCTTTCTTCTTGATTCTCTGATTGATCTGGGTTGTATGTTGTTTAAACTGAGATGTTTAAATTGAATTTTGTTTAAGTTTTGAAATGGTGTTCATTTTAGATGTTGCTCAGTTATCTTGATGGACGAACTGAAATGAAGATGATGGATATAGAAAAGAAGAGTTAACTGGGTGATAAATTATTTTTTACAGGGTGATATATATTTTTTTAGTACAAATATAGGCAGAGATTTTTCTTGCTTTGGTGGCTGATAGATAGTGTTGTGATGGCTTGCATTAATTGCCATGTACAGTTATACTTATCCAATTTGATTTTGTACATAGATATTTATACTAGTATCTTCTTTTGCAAGCCAAAGAGATTTATATTTTTTTCTTCCATTGTTCATACTTATCCATATTTATTCATATTTGAATGTATTTTATTTTGCTTTAATCTTATTATTTTGTAATATAGGTGAATTTATATATTTAATATGGTGTTAAAATTTAGCTAATGTGTTACTTTATATTTTACATAGTTTATTAACATGTTGTTTGAATTATTTATGTATTTATTTATTTTTATTTTTTTAAAACTTAATTATACTTTAATAAAATAAACACACATATGATATATTATAAAATATAGAATTTAACTTTAAACATCCTTTGAAAATTATTTTATATTAATTACAAAATATAACTTTCAAAATATTCATTAATATTCATTTGTATAAATAAAGGCACGTCTAATTTAATCATATCCAAAATCCAAATACAAATTTATTTTGTAAGATATTTAAATTCAAATCCCAATTTTCAAATTCTATTCTCGATCTATTTTATATACATATTTATCCCAAATATCCAAATTAATTCTCAATTAATTCATAGTTTAACTAAAATTTGATATTAATTACCAATTATTTCACAATTTTTTATTCAAAAATTAAATTATTATTAATTCAAACTTATTTAAAATTCGGGATCGTTACAGGTTCCCCCCTTAAGAAATTTCGTCCTCGAAATTTGCCAGGGAGACACAAGGATAGATGAAGAATATTTCATCAAATCAAACTAAACATCTATTCTGCATTTGGCTTACCAAATCAGAATATCAATAATAGAGACAAGAACGAATCTTTTTAATTTTTTTCCATAAGATACTCGGGTTATCCAGATCTACGAAATGTGCAGTAGCATTGGTTAGTTCAAAGGGATAACCTGTCACCTCAGGTGGCAGCTATAGTAGGCATAGTATAATGGTATCTATGCTGGCTAAGATTAATATTATATTTTCAAAAGGATTTTCACCTTTAGCTAATGTTAAACTTTAGCTCAGGAGTATAACACATTAAGTAACTCATTAGAGATAAGGTGAAGTATACCCTAGAATGAGTAATCCCTAAGATATCTGTCCGTACGTCTCAGTAAATTCTCTTACTATCCACTGATAGTAAGTATGAGTGCAAGAAGAGGATGAGATAGGGGACAGGGGAATACCACCTCGAATTAGTCAATACCCTGTAACAAGGAAACAATCTTTTCTCTATCAATCTCTTTTGTTCGTCATCTTTTCTCAATTCTTTGATAGTTCCTGGTAGATCCAGGAAGAAGATTTGATATATTTGCATAGGACATAAACTCCAACTAGGTCAGAATTGTTTGTTTGAATGAATTGGTTGCTTTGTTTGCTATGGTTGATAGGTATACGTTAGTTCTAAACTGAAAGTTTTGAAATTGTATCCATATATCTATCTATTCTTTGGGTCCCAATATATTCTACGAATGGTTAGTTATCCCTTTGAACTAACAAATGCTACTGCACATTTCGTAGATCTGGATAACCCGAGTATCTTGTGGAAAAAATTAAAAAGATTCGTTCTCGTATCTATTATTGATATTCTCATTTGGTAACCCAAATGCCGAATAGATGCTCAGTTTGATTTGATGAAATATTCTTCATCTATCCCTGTGTCTCCCTGGCAAATTTCGAGGACGAAATTTCTTAAGGGGGGAACCTGTAACGATCCCGGATTTTAACTAAATTTAAATTGATAATTAATTTTTAACTAAATTTAAATTGATAATTAATTTAATTTTTGAATAAAAATTGTGAAATTAATTAGTAAAATTGATTTGAGTTTCTCCAAATTCAAATAAAATATGTGTTAAATAATTTGAATTTCTAAAATACATCTTACCAATATGTAAACATAAGTGTAAATAAACATATGTTATAAGTATACGAAGTAAAATAAAATACATACAAAGGTACTTACAAAATAAATATAAAAATACATATGTAGACATACAAGACAATTAGTATTAAAGTTAGAAATAAATATTTGAGTTAAAAATAGGAATACAAATATATAAGATAAATTATAAAAAATATAAAATAAACACATTAGATAAATTTTACCAACATATTAAATTCATTTAGTTTATAAATTAATAAGACAAAGCAAAGGAAGAAAGAAATATATATATACTTAAATATGAACAAATATGGATAAGTATGAAACCAAAGAAAAAAAATGTATTAGCTTGTATAAGAAGACAAAGGAACGAATAGATATATAGAAGTATGTAGACTTGGGAAATAAGACCATGATAATTAATGCAGCCACCAAACAAGATTTTATCAGCCTCCATTTGAAACAAATATCTCTGGTCAACAAATTAACAAAATATTTTCATATCAGCCACCAAAGAGAAAAAAATCTCTGATGTGTTGTACAAAAATATCACCTGTACAAATTCTATCACTAGTAAACTCAATTCATTTATATTAGCCTTCTCATTTCATTTTCGTCCATTCCAAGCTGTGTAAACCTGAAGTAAATATCATTCAAACTTAAACAAAATTCAATTAAAACAACAATACAAATTCAACTCAAACCAAAGATCAAAGAAGAAAGTTTCAGCTTGCAAATTTTCACAAGCCTGGTTCAAAAGAAGAAACTCTGTTCTTTCTTCTGGAAATCACTGTGAGTAACATCACTTTTAAAAGTTTAAGTATGTAAATTTGGTTGCATGCTAGTTAATTTGAAATGAATATGTATTGTGTGAAATCTGCTGTGTATATATTCATGTATGGTATGCATGTTGTTTTCATCAGAGTACTCTCTGTTTATAGCTTTTAGTTTCAAGTTTTGATTTAAAATTCAATATCTCTTGATTTTGACTCAGTAACATCACTTTTAAAAGTTTAAGTATATAAATTTGGTTGCATGCTAGTTAATTTGAAATGAATATGTATTGTGTGAAATCTACTGTGTATATATTCATGTATGATATGCATGTTGTTTTCATCAGAGTACTCTCTGTTTATAGCTTTTAGTTTCAAGTTTTGATTTAAAATTCAATATCTCTTGATTTTGACTCTGTTTAAACTTAAGATGCAAATGAAACTTGTTTGTTCCATCACAAACTTTGGATAAAAATTATAGTTAAGTTAAAATAATAGAGAAATGTCTCTGGAGATTATCTGGAAATCAAAATGACTGAGCAAAATTAATGTAAGTCAAAACCCAAACTTTGTAATTCATAAATTCAAGATTATAAATTGAATACATAAACTAAAACATGATTTTTAACACTAAAATCATAATTTTTAGTTTGAGAATGAGTGTGCAGTTCTGGGTGGAACTGAAAATGGGAAATTGGGATTTTATGGTGATCTAAGTGATCTGGGGTGTCGTGATTCTTTCTGGTTGTAGAAGTATGATCGGGGAATCAAGGAAAAATGCTCGAAATTTTTTAACTTGATCGTGGTGGCCGAACGTCGTTCATCTAGGGTTTTAGCCTAGATTTTAGTTAGCGTCAAATTTTGAATCGCTGATGCCTCGTCATCACATCGGAGTCGATCGCTCCGGTGGCACTCGAAGGTGGAAAGCCTTACGTAGCTATGGCTAGAATTGTGTGGCCTCTGGTGGCCTCTGGAGTCGAAGCGAGGCGATTAAGTGGATCGAAGTTGTGTTCCAGCGAACGTCGAGTAGCTCGATTGAAGATTCGTCAGTGTTTTGGATAACCGGGTGTTCTTGGAGTTAGTGGAGATCATCGTAGATATGTCGATGATGGTAGCTTTGATCGGTGATGGTTGGGATCGTTGTGCACATGCACAAGTATCGATCGTATCTGGGTGATAATGTTGTTTAGGGAAGAAGAGGTTTGCTCGGGTGTGTGCTCGAAGTCGATCTCGGGGAAGATGTTGATTTACTTGAAGTAGAACGTGAGTAGCTCGGGTTTGCGTAAGTAGCAGGTTTTTAAATTTTGAATCAAAACAAAGTTTTAAAAAATAAGAAGGAGTGGAGACTCGGGTATTAGCTCGGGTTTTTGTTGGTTGAGCTCGGGAAAATATTGTTTGGGTCCCGGGTGTTGGTAATGATAGTTTAGAAATTTAAATGAATCAAGTTTTTTAAAGTTTGTTTAAAATAAATAAGTTTTCAAAAGATTGTAAACTAGATTTTCTAAAGTGAGATTATTAAACAAGATTTCAATCGAGTTTCAAAGTTAAATTTTAAAAGTTCAATGTTTTAAAGATAAATTGTTTTGAATATTGAATAATTATATGTATTAGTTAATTAATGGAAGTAATTAAAAGAATAATTATTCAATGTAATTTATTGAAAGGTTAATTACTTAATGAAATTGATTACTTAATGTAATTAATAAAAGATTATTACTTAATGTAATTAAAGGATAATTACTTTGTGTAATTATATTAAAGAATGATTAATTAATTAAGATTAATTAACATAAGTAATTAAAGGTAATTAATTACTTAAAGATAATTACTTAATTAAAAGTAATTAAATAAATGATTAAAATTGATTAATTAAATGATTAAAGGATTAATCAATGTAATTAATTTGTAAATTAAGGATTATTAATTAAATATTAATTAATGATTAAAGTTGATTAATCAAGTGATTAAGCAATAATTGATTTAAGGGTAATGTGATAAATTAATTAAGGTAATTAATTTGAGAATAGTTAATTTATTAAAGGTAAATTAATTAATGAAAGTGATTAAGAAATAATTATTAATTAAGGAGTAATTAATTAGTTATTGTAATTAATTAAGAATAATTAATTAAGGATTAATTATTAATTAAGGGTTAATTAATGATTAATCAAAAGGGAATTTATTAAATGTTTTATAATTAATTGATTATTAATTTACCATGGCTAGCAAATTTATTCATAGGAATTAATCTGATTTAAATCAATCAGATAATTAAATTGATCCTACTTATGGATGTTTGGATTTTATTGGTTGTTGAATTGTTTGATATCCCTGATGAGTGATGCTGTGTGATATGAATTGTTTTAATTCAAGCTGTGATGAATGTAATTTATTTATTTATAATGCATTTATATTATCTATCTGTGATATATGAATGAACGATAAGTGTTATAGTTTATACCGCTTATCAACTATATTTATGTATTTGAATCTGTGATGATTGAATGATGTTGCACTATTGTGTTAAAACCCCACACTTTTACACACACAAATATGATTTCACGAGGAAATCGGTTAAGTCACAGATGATTTAAATTTAATATTTTTGAAATCGAAATTTTAATTTCAATTGATTTTGGAAATGGATTTGGGTTAAATGTTAAAGCTTTTGAAAAGGAGTTTTTAAGATAAAAGTTATTTTGAATAACTTGGTAAAGCTTCAAATTTAAATAATTTAATTTGAATTTGAATTCAAAATTTGAAATTGAATTCCATGTTCGGAAATTTTGGTTAAAGATGTTATAAATGTGTTTATATGAATTTAAACCATTTTAAAAGTATGGTTTTGAGAATTTGAATTTAACCCAAGGACTTTAACTCGTATAAATGAAACATATTTTCCGAAATGAAAACTATTTGTTTTCAAATAATAAAAGCTTTCATATAAGGAATGAATTTCCAATTTGTGTCAAAGGAATTTCAAGTTTGAAATGAAAATGGTTTTCCGAGTTATGAATAAATCTTTGTGAAAGATTGTTGAACTTTGTTTTGACATTGGAAAGGTGTACCTTTTGTATAAAAGATCGAAATGGAATAGTTTTGAAAGCTATCAATTAAATCTTTGATTTAAAGATTTAATGAGTTAATCCAAATTGAAATGGGAATCGATTTGAAAATCTACGAATAGATCTTTGTGAAACTGGGTGAACTTTGTGAGATGAATCTTTTTGTGTAAAAGATTAAAATGGTAATTTGTTTAAACCATTTGAAAGAGAAGTTTTGTGTAATAAGTTGTGACTTAATTGAAATCCCAATATCCATATGTTTTTAAATATTACGCTCACTATTCGGTTTAGCCGGGAGAGGACTTTGTGTCATATAACCCATTCCGAATAGTGATACGACGTAAATGGATAGCATTTGAAGACCGGTGGTGAAGACCGGGTGTTTGCGAGAATGATAGGATAACCTATCGATTGTCTCTACACTGAGTAGCTACGGTATAGAGATTTCCTAAGTGATGGGAAGTCCGATCGGGATTGTGAATACCCGGATTGCAATGGCTTCTTTGGAAGTGCCTTCGATTCTGTTCGAACCCGGAAAAGACTTGTATGGCCGTATGTCTGACATTATACTTTGAGATATAAAGCTGATTTCTTTCAAATACATTTCTGTTTGGTGGCGGAGAATTTATTCTCTTAGCTTAACACCCTTCTCTGAGACGTACGAGCTCAGAGGTTATGTAGTTGAAGGTTATCAGTGGTATACTCCCAATTTGGTAGTGTGGCATGCTAAGTGCTGCTGTGTGTTGCTGATCATTTGTTGATCAAAGCATGGCTTTGTGAAAAAGCGTAGCTTTGTGGACGAAACCTCATCGGACCTCACGACCCGGAAATGGTCGAAACAAGAAGATGCGGCAAGGTTATGAGGGTCGCACCCTTTAGGGTATGTCATTTCCTTCTGGAAAAAGGTGGTATCATGGTATGGAGCCCAGATGCTTTACCTGTGTGGTTGCATCAATCTCATTTACTATGTGGTTGTTGCTTTGTGATCGAGGGCCCTCGGATAAAGGGCACAAACGACCGGGGGTGGCATACTCGTGTACTAGTTACCTAGTAAGAGGTAATCCGGCCTTGTGTTGGCAGAGAGCTAGTTAGTTCTCGGGACGTCCCTCCAAAGGCGTACCCATGTGGTAGTAGGAAGTTCCTTAGCCTGACCATTCGTTGGAAATCCAAAGAAACAATACGAGCCCTTTACGATTGCAATTTGTATAACCTGTCACCTCAGGTGGCAGCTATAGTAGGCATAGTATAATGGTACCTATGCTAGCTAAGATTAATATTATATTTTCGAAAGGATTTTCACACTATGCACTAGTAATAATATCAAAAGAGTTTTCTCATATTAAGCATATTTGATTATCATAAGAAGAAATCTCCTCCAAGTCTGCGATTGCATTGTGTGTGTGGTGGGAGGTCTTATGGTAGTTTCATTTTCCAAAAAGCATATCGGATCTCTCTTATGAACTGTTTTTATTTCAAACAACTGTTTTTGTTACTCATACCAGTCCCATGACTGACCTGGAGTTTATTGTTCCTTTCCTAAACTCTGGGTGCCCATAATTTTTCACACGGGCAGTCTAGAGTTGGGTTTTTCAGATAGTCAGGTTTAGTAGAGTATCTGGAACTAGTTCAGTGTTTGGAGTTCAATCATCAACGCTTGCTTATCTTGGAGTTCGTGATGGTGATCCGAGTTTGACGTTGGGGTTATTGGATTCATTCTGTTTTTCAGATCATTTGGAGTTATCAGTTCTGTTGTTTCCACTGTAACATTATTATTTGTCTATGATATTCTTGTATCATATAGATATCATTGTTGTATATCATATTCTGGATATTGTATCATTTGTGATGTATATGATATCATCCATTTCTTTCTTCCGCTGTGTTGTTATACTTACTGTGTTATAAGCTCCGGCGAGCCAGATTCGGCGTTTGAATCTGCGGCATTCAAGTACAGGTGAAGTATGGGTGTCGATTTTTGAAGGCCGAGTCAGGACCGTTACATTTGGTGATGATGCCGATTTATTTGTGCAATTTACCACATTA
Organism: Allium fistulosum; assembly: GCA_030737815.1. Taxonomy (NCBI): domain Eukaryota; kingdom Viridiplantae; phylum Streptophyta; class Magnoliopsida; order Asparagales; family Amaryllidaceae; genus Allium; species Allium fistulosum. The sequence goes on from CM060904.1 coordinate 1,327,354,511, forward strand.
AGTAACTCAGGAGTATAACACATTAAGTAACCCTGGGTGCCCACAATTTACCACACGGGCAGTCTAGAGTTGGGTTTTTCAGATAGTCAGGTTTAGTAGATTATCGGGAGCTAGTTTAGTTTTTGGAGTTTACGACTGTCCTTGCTTATCTTTGTGCAACGTGATAGGGGGTTCTCGCTTTTTGTTTGGTGGCGAGCAGGAGACTCTTACCCCTACATGTCCTCTTTGTGGGGTTGGTTAACAGTTGAAAGGCTGGCCGTAAAAGCAAGGGCAGGGTACCAGTGTAAGCCACGGCGGGGCTGGGATGGTTGAAAAGCCTACCAGTCAAGATTGGCCGCTGTCGATGGTTAAAAAGCCTAGACCGCTACATTTGGTATCAGAGCTGAGGTTAAACTTTAGCTCAGGAGTATAACACATTAAGTAGCTCATTAGAGATAGGGTGAAGTATACCCTAGAATGAGTAATTCTTAAGATATCTGTTCGTACGCCTCAGTAAATTCTCTTACTATCCACTGATAGTAAGTGTGAGTGCCAGAAGAGGATGAGATAGGGGACAAGGGAATACGACTATAAATGGTCAATACCCTGTATCAACAAGGGAACAATCTTTTCTCTATCAATCTCTTTTGTTCAGCATCTCTTCTCAATTCTTTGATAGTTCCGGGTAGATCCAGGAAGAAGATTTGATATATTTGCATGGGACATAAACTCTAAATAGGTCAGAATTGTTTGTTTGGATGAATTGATTGCTTTGGTTGCTATGGTTGATAGGTAAACTAAAAAGTTTTGAAATTGTATCCATATATCTATCTATTATTTTTGGGTTCGGATATGTTCTACGAATGGTTAGTTATCCCTTCGAACTAACTGATCCCCCTGCATACTTCGTAGATTTAGATAACCCGAGTATCTTGTGGAAAAATTAAAAAGATTCATTCTCGTATCTATTATTGATATTCTGATTTGGTAAGCCTAATGCAGAATAGATGCTCAATTTGATTTGATGAAGCATTCTTCATTTATTCTTTTGGTTGTCTCCCTACTTTCAAATTTCGAGGACGAAATTTCTTTAGGGGGGAACCTGTAACGATCCCGGATTTTTATTAAGTTTAAAATTGATAATTAATTTAATTTTTGAATAAAAATTGTGAAATTAATTGGTAAATCGATTTGAGTTTCTCCAAATTCAAATAAAATGTGTGTTGAATCATTTGAATTTAAATCTTATATATATGTGAATATATATGTATATGTGCATATATGAGTAGATTTGAATATATATATATATATACATATATATATATATTGGATTTGAATTTAAATATCTTACAAAATATATTTGTATTTGGATTTTGGATATGATTAAATTAGACGTGCCTTTATTTATACAAATGAATATTAATGAATATTTTGTAAGTTATATTTTGTAATTCATATAAAATAATTTTCAAAGGATGTTTAAAGTTAAATTCTACATTTTATAATAAATCATATGTGTGTTTATTTTATTAAAGTAAAATAGATATATAAGTTAGAAATTAATATATATAAGATAAATTATAAAAAATAAAATAAATACATAAATAAATTCAAACAACATGTTAATAAACTATGTAAAATATAAAGTACACATTAGTTAAATTAAACAACATAAATATAGAAATTCACCTATATTACAAAATAAATATAAAAATACATATGTAGACATACAAGACAATTAGTATTAAAGTTAGAAATAAATATTTGAGATAAAAATAGGAATACAAATATATAAGATAAATTATAAAAGAAAAAAAATATAAATATCTTTGGCTTGCAAAGGAAGAAAAAGGTGATTAATGCCATATCTTTAGGACACAAAAGAGATATATATCAGCCACCAAGAGGAAAAAAATCTCTGACCCAATACAAAAAAATCTTGTACTAGTTTGTACATATCACCTGTAAACTTCTTTTTATATGTATCAATCTATTCATCAGTTTCGTCTATTCCAAGTTGAGAAAAATCTGAAGCAAATACTATTTCATACTTAAACAAAATTCAATCTAAACTCAATTCAAACCAGAGAATCAAGTGAAGAACTTCAGCTTGTATTTTCAAAAGCCTGTTTCATCAGAAGCTCTGTTCATTTCTTGAAAATCAAGGTGAGTAACATCATTTTTTCTAAAAACTTAGGTATATGAATCTAGTTGCATGCAAGTTTTTGAAACAAAGTATGTTTTGTAAATATGAATTTGCTGTGTATCTATGAATGTATGAATGTATGCATGTCTGTGGTATCAGTAATCTTACTGTTCTTAGTTTCAAAACTAAGATTTTAAAACAAAAATCATTATCTCTTGAACAAATCACTGTTATGATTTAAGTGATAAACAAAAGTTGGTTGTTTCATCTTAGTTTATAGTTTAAAATTTTAATTAAGTTAAAATGAAATTTGAAATGGCTCTGGAAATCAAAAGAATAGAGCAAACTTAATATAAGTGGAAACTCAAAAATGTTAATTTAGCAATCCAAGATTATAAACTAAATCCTTATCTAAAAACATGATTTTTACAACTAAAATTATAATTTTTAGTGATGGGATGAATGAGCAGTTCTGGGTTGAACTGAAAATGGGAAATTGGGTGTTTCTGGTGATCTTGACGATCTGGGAGGTCAGGGTTCTCTGGGGTGGTAGTGGAGTGATCGGAGACGAAGGAAAAAATATTGGATGGGTGATCAGATGATCGTGGTGGCGGCAGCGAGCATTTGAAGTCTGTAGCCCTAATTTTTAGGTTGATCGGGAACGTTGCCATCACGAACTCTTTGGTGGATCGAGCTCCACCAGACTTTGGGAGATGGAAGTGGAAGTGTTGGCGAGGTCATGGCCGGAGGCTCCGGTGTTCTAGTGTCGAGGTTGCGGGGACGAGGCGTTTCCAGGTTGAGGTGGTGGTTCCAGTTTTGGTGATGATGGTCGATTTCGAATTCGAGAAGATGGCGACGTTCTGGTGGTCAGGGAATGGTGTGTGGGTGATCGTCGATTTGCTTGATGATCTGGAGTTGACCGGAGAAGTGCGGCGGCGACGTGCACGTGCACGAGTTCTGGCGATCTAGGAAATTTGGGTAGTTGGGGATGAAGTAGAGTGAACTCGAGATTTTCTCGAGTAACTCGAGTGATTTACTCGAAAATTTCCAATGTTGACTCGAAGTAGAATTTTCGTGGCTCGGGTAAATTGTTGTTGCCAGGTTTTAAAACATTAAAATTTGAACAAACTTTTGAAAAGGGAAGAAAAGATGGGTTTTCTCGGGTAAGTACTCGAGTAGGCTTCGGGACGAACCCGAAGCAGCATTTGGAAACATATTTTAAAGTTTTTTTTTCAAAAACAAGATTTTGATTTTAAAATAAATTTGGTTTAAAACTTTCTTAAATTTCTTTTATAAGCTAAGTATTTCTTTAACATGAGATTTAAAAGGTTTTTAATTTGTTTAAACTTTGTTAAAGTTAAATTTGAATTCATTTTAAATCTTAAATTTAAAAATAGAATTTAAAAGTAAGTTTAAAGGTAAATTGTTTTTAAATGCTTTGTTAATGATAATTTAATCATTAATAAGAATAAGTTTTATCTTAAAGTTAATTAGGATTTAATAATTTGTAATTCATTAATTATTAAGTTAATTAAAATGGATAATTTATTTATTTATTTAATTAATGATTTGGATTAATTAAATAAGTAATTAGAGGTTTAAATAAATTAATTAAGGTTTAAAGATTAATTAAGTAAGGAATAATTAAATTTTAAATTAAGGATTATTAATTAAAGATAATTAATGATTAAAGTTGATTAATCAAGTGATTAAGAAATAATTATTAATTAAGGAGTAATTTATTTGCTATTGTAATTACTTAAGAATAATTTATTAATTAAGAATAATTAATTAAGGTGTTTGATAAATTAATTTATATCAAATGATTTGTGATTAATAATTCAGGATTGGATAATTAATTCATAAGTAATTAATTTAATTGGAAATTAATTGGATTAAACAATTAATTAATCCTGCTTATAAATGATTATTGAATGTTTGACCTTACTTATGAATGATTGTATTGTATGAGATGCCTTGAATTGATTATCCTATCTGATCTGTGATATTTTGTTAGTGGATTGAGCTGTGTATAATTTATTCATTTATTTGTGATACATTCGTATATATATCTGTGAATCTGTGAATGAACGATAAGCATTATAGTTTATACCGCTGATCAACTGTATTTCTGTGTTTGAATCTGTGATGATTGAATGATGTTGCACTATTGTGTGTGAAACCCTTGGACTACACCATACACATACAAATATGGATTGCACGTGGAAGTTGGTTAAGTCACAGATCTTTGAAATAGTTTCAAAATTGAATTTTTGAATTCCAAATGGTTTCGAAAATAGATCGGATTTAAAGTGAAAGCTTCTGAAAGGGGATTTTAGAGATTAAAGTTATGGTTGAATAACTTGATTTAGTTTTGAAATTTGATTTAAAGTTGCATTCAAAATTTGAAATTGAATTCTAGGTTGAGAAATTATGATGTAAAAAGGGTATACAAGTTTATATGGGTTGTAAACCATTTTCTTTAAAGTATTGTTTAGGAATTTGAATTAACTCAAAGATTTTAACTTGTATAAATGAGATCGGATTTTTCCGAAATAAAACTGTTTGTTTTCAAATGATAAAAGCTTTCATATAAGAAATAAATTTCTAATTTGAATTAAAGGAATTTCAAGTTTGAATTGGAAATGGTTTTCCAAATTATGAATAAATCTTTGGAAATGGTTTGAAAGCTATGAGTTAAATCTTTGATTTAAAGATTTAAAGGGTTAATCGAATTGAAATGGAAATCAATTTGAAAATCTATGAATAGATCTTTATGAAACTGGGTGAACGTTGTGAGATGAATCTTTTTGTGTAGAAGATTGAAAATGGTAATGTGTTTAAACCATTTGAAGAAAAGTTTTGGGTAATAAGTTGTGACTTAACTGAAATTCCAATATCCATATGTTAAAAATATTGCGCTCACTATTCGGTTTAGCCGAGAGAGAACTTTGTGTCACATAACCTATTCCGAATAGTGATACGACGTAAATGGATAGCATTTGAAGACCGGCATTGAAGACTGAGTATTGGTGAGAACGATAGGATAACCTATCGATTATCTCTGCACTGAGTAGCTATGGTATAGAGATTTCCTAAGTGATGGGAAGTCCGATCAGGATTGTGAATACCCGGATTGCAAGGGCTTCTTTGGAAGTGCCTTCGGTTCTGTTCGAACCCAGAACAGACTTATATGGCTGTATGTCTGACATTACACTTTGAGATATAAAGCTGATTTCTTTCAAATACATTTCTGTTTGGTGGTGGAGATTTATTCTCTTAGCTTAACACCCTTCTCTGAGACGTACGAGCTCAGAGGTTATGTAGTTGAAGGTTATCAATGATATATTCCCAATTTGATAGTGTGGCATGCTAAGTGTTTCCGATCATTTGTTGATCAAAGCATGGCTTTGTGAAAAAGCGTAGCTTTGTGGACGAGACCTCATCGAACCTCACACCCCGGAAATGGTCAAAACAGGAAAGATGCGGCAAGGTTATGAGGGTTGCACCCTTTAGGGTATGTCATTTCCTTCTGGAAAAAGGTGGTATCATGGTATGGAGCTCAGATGCTTTACCTGTGTGGTTGCATCAATTTCATTTACTGTGTGGTTGTTGCTTTGTGATCGAGGGCCCTCGGATAAAGGTCACAAACGACCGGGAGGTGGCATACTCGTGTAGTAGTTACCTAGTAAGAGGTAACCCGACCTTGTGTTGGTAGAGAGCTAGTTAGTTCTCGGGACGTCCCTCCAGAGGCGTACCCATGTGGCAGTAGGAAGTTCCTTAGCCTAACCATTCGTTGGAAATCCAAAGAAACAATTCGAGCCCTTTATGATTGCAATTTGTATAACCTGGCACCTCAGGTGGCAGCTATAGTAGGCATAGTATAATGGTACCTATGCTGGCTAAGATTAATATTATACTTTCGAAATGTTTTCTGCACTATGCACTAGTAATAATATCAAAAGAGTTTTTTTGCGTAGTAAGCATGTTTGACTATCATAAGGAGAAATCTCCTCCAATTCTGCGTTTACATTGTGTGTGTGGCGGGAGGCCTTATGGTAGTTTTATTTTCCAAAAAGCATATCGGATTTCTCTTATGAACTGTTTTTATTTTAAACAACTGTTTTGTTACTCATACCAGTCCCATGACTGACTCGGAGTTTATTGTTCCCTTCCTAAACTCTGGGTGCCCACAATTTACCACACGGGCAGTCTAGAGTTGGGTTTTTCAGATAGTCAGGTTTAGTTGATTATCGGGAGCTAGTTCAGTTTTTGGAGTTCACGACTGACCTTGCTTATCTTTGTGAAACGTGATGGTGGTTTGAACTTGACATTGTAATTATTGGACTCATCTTCTTTTTAAGATCTTTTGGAGTATCTCTTCTGTTGTTCCGCTGTAACATCATTATTTGTCTCTGATATTCTTGTATCATATAGATATCATTGTTGTATATCATATTCTGGATATTGTATTCATTGGAGTTGTATATGATATCAACCATTTCTTTCTTCCGCTATGTTGTTATACTTACTGTGTTATACTTACTGTATTTTTAAAAAAAAACTTAATTATACTTTAATAAAATAAACACACATATGATATATTATAAAATATAGAATTTAACTTTAAACATCCTTTGAAAATTATTTTATATCAATTACAAAATATAACTTTCAAAATATTCATTAATATTCATTTGTATAAATAAAGGCACGTCTAATTTAATCATATCCAAAATCCAAATACAAATTTATTTTGTAAGATATTTAAATTCAAATCCCAATTTTCAAATTTTATTCTCGATCTATTTTATATACATATTTATCCCAAATATCCAAATTAATTCTCAATTAATTCATAGTTTAACTAAAATTTGATATTAATTACCAATTATTTCACAATTTTTTATTCAAAAATTAAATTAATTATTAATTCAAACTTATTTATAATCCGGGATCGTTACATGTTCCCCCCTTAAGAAATTTCGTCCTCGAAATTTGCCAGGGAGACACAAGGATAGATGAAGAATATTTCATCAAATCAAACTGAACATCTATTCTGCATTTGGCTTACCAAATCAGAATATCAATAATAGATACAAGAACGAATCTTTTTAATTTTTTTCCACAAGATACTCGGGTTATCCAGATCTACGAAATGTACAGTAGCATTGGTTAGTTCAAAGGGATAACTAACCATTCGTAGAATATATTGGGACCCAAAGAATAGATAGATATATGGATACAATTTCAAAACTTTCAGTTTAGAACTAAAGTATACCTATCAACCATAGCAAACAACAACCAATTCATTCAAACAAACAGTTCTGACCTATTTGGAGTTTTTGTCCCATGCAAACATATCAAATCTTCTTCCTGGATCTACCAGGAACTATCAAAGAATTGAGAAAAGATGACGAACAAAAGAGATTGATAGAGAAAAGATTGTTCCCTCGTTGTTACAGGGTATTGACCATTTATAGTCGTATTCCCATGTCCCCTATCTCATCCTCTTCTTGCACTCATACTTACTATCAGTGGATAGTAAGAGAATTTACTGAGGCGTATGAACAGATATCTTAGGGATTACTCATTCTAGGGTATACTTCACCCTATCTCTAATGATCTACTTAATGTGTTATACTCCTGAGCTAAAGTTTAACCTTAGCTTTGATACCAAATGTAACGATCCTGACTCGGCCTTCGAAAATCGGCACCCGTACTTCACTTGTACTCGAATGTCGCAGATTCAAACACCGAATCTGGCTCACCGGAGCTTATAACACAGTAAGTATAACAACACATCGGAAGAAAGAAATGAATGATATCATATACATCACAAATGATACAATATCCAGAATATGATATACAACAATGATATCTATATGATACAAGAATATCAAAGACAAATAATAAAGTTTCAGTGGAAACAACAGAAGTGATAACTCCAAACGATCTTTAAAAGAGAATGCGTCCAACAACTCCAACATCAAGCTCAAACCACCATCACGTTTCACAAAGATAAGCAAGTGTAGTCCGTGAACTCCAAAAACTGAACTAGCTCCTGATAATCTACTAAACCCGACTATCTGAAAAACCCAACTCTAGACTGCCCGTGTGGAAAATTGCGGGCACCCAGAGTTTAGGAACGGAACAATAAAATCCAGGTCAGTCATGGGACTGGTATGAGTAACAAAAACAGTTGTTTGAAATAAAAACAGTTCATAAGAGAGATCCGATATGCTTTTTGGAAAATGAAACTACCATAAGACCCCCCACCACACACAATGCAATCGCAGACTTGGAGGAGATTTCTTCTTATGATAATCAAATATGCTTAATACGAGAAAACTCTTTTGATATTATTACTAGTGCATAGTGTGAAAATTCTTTCGAAAATATAATATTAATCTTAGCCAGCATAGGTACCATTATACTATGCCTACTATAGCTGCCACCTAAGGTGACAGGTTATACAAATTGCAATCGTAAAGGGTTCGTATTGTTTCTTTGGATTTCCAACGAATGTTCAGGCTAAGGAACTTCCTACTGCCACATGGGTACGCCTCTGGAGGGACGTCTCGAGAACTAACTAGCTCTCTGCCAACACAAGGCCGGATTACGTCTTACTAGGTAACTACTACACGAGTATGCCACCCCTCGGTCGTTTGCGAACTTTATCCAAGGGCCCTCGATCACAAAGCAACAACCACACAGTAAATGAGATTGATGCAACCACACAGGTAAAGCATCTGGGATCCATACCATGATACCACCTTTTTCCAGAAGGAAATGACATACCCTAAAGGGTGCGACCGTCATAACCTTGCTGCATCTTCCCTGTTTCGACCATTTTCGGGGTGTGAGGTTCGATGAGGTCTCGTCCATAAAGCTACGCTTCTTCACAAAGCCATGCTTTGATCAACAAATGATCAGCAACACTTAGCATGCCACACTACCAAATTGGTAGTATATCACTGATAACCTTCAACTACATAACCTCTGAGCTCGTACGTCTCAGAGAAGGGTGTTAAGCTAAGAGAATAAATTCTCCGCCACCAAACAGAAATGTATTTGAAAGAAATCGGCTTTATATCTCAAAGTGTAATGTCAGACATATGGCCATACAAGTCTGTTCCGGGTTCGAACAGAAACGAAGGCACTTCCAAAGAAGCCCTTGCAATCCGGGTATTCACAATCCCGATCGGACTTCCCATCACTTAGGAAATCTCTATACCGGAGCCACTCAGTGCAGAGACAATCGATAGGTTATCCTATCGTTCTCGCAAATACCCGGTCTTCGACACCGGTCTTCAAATGCTATCCATTTACGTCTTATCACTATTCGGAATGGGTTATATGACACAAATTCCTCTCCCGGCTAAACCGAATAGTGAGCATAATATTTAAAAACATATGGATATTGGGATTTCAATTAAGTCACAACTTATTACACAAAACTTCTCTTTCAAATGGTTTAAACAAATTACCATTTTAATCTTTTACACAAAAAGATTCATCTCACAAAGTTCACCCAGTTTCACAAAGATCTATTCGTAGATTTTCAAATCGATTCCCATTTCAATTTGGATTAACTCATTAAATCTTTAAATCAAAGATTTAATTGATAGCTTTCAAAACTATTCCATTTCGATCTTTTATACAAAAGGTACACCTTTCCAATGTCAAAACAAAGTTCAACAATCTTTCACAAAGATTTATTCATAACTCGGAAAACCATTTTCATTTCAAACTTGAAATTCCTTTGACACAAATTGGAAATTCATTCCTTATATGAAAGCTTTTATTATTTGAAAACAAATAGTTTTCATTTCGGAAAATATGATTCATTTATACGAGTTAAAGTCCTTGGGTTAAATTCAAATTCTCAAAACCATACTTTTAAAATGGTTTAAATTCATATAAACACATTTATAACATCTTTAACCAAAATTTCCAAACATGGAATTCAATTTCAAATTTTGAATTCAAATTCAAATTAAATTATTTAAATTTGAAGCTTTACCAAGTTATTCAAAATAACTTTTATCTTAAAAACTCCTTTTCAAAAGCTTTAACATTTAACCCAAATCCATTTCCAAAATCAATTGAAATTAAAATTTCGATTTCAAAAATATTAAATTTAAATCATCTGTGACTTAATCGATTTCCTCGTGAAATCATATTTGTGTGTGTAAAAGTGTGGTGCAGGGGTTTTACACAGTATTGCAACATTACAAATCATCACATCATCACAGATTTAAGCATATCAATATCGATAAGCGGTATATTCTTATAACGCTTATCTTCCATTTACCAATTCACAGATAAATAATATACATTCATCACAGATAAAATAAATTACATTCATCACAGCTTGAATTAAAACAAATTTACATCACAAAGCATCACACAATAGAGAATATCAAACAACTCACAGCATTCAATAGAATACAATCATCCAGAAATAAGGTTAATTGATCATCTGATTAATTGAAACCAGATTAATCACTAATTTTGGTTGATTATATGTCAATTAATTCCCCTTGAATTAATTATCAATTAATTAATCCTAATTAATTTCAAATAAGTAATTATTCTTAATTAATTAATTAAGCTTTATCATTGATTAATTACTTTTAATTAATTTATTAGTTATTAATCAATCACCTCAAATAAATTAACCTTTAAGTTAATTACATAATTAATTAACCCCTAATTATTAAATGAATAACCTTTAATTATTTTAATTATTCTTTAATTAATTAACCTTTATTAATAAATCAATAAATTAATTATCTTAATTTATTAAAATAAGTGATTATACCTAATCACTTTCATTAATCAATCCTTAAAGGTAATTACCCAAAATATTAACTGTACTCTAATTACACAAAGTAATTATTCTTATTTAATCACTTAATTACACCCTTTAATCCTTAATTAATTAATTTAAACCTTTAATTACTTATTTAATTTATCCAAATCATTAATTGATTAAATAAATAAGTTATCCATTTTAATTAACTTAATAATTTAATGAATCTGAAATCCTAATTAATTTTAAGATAAAACTTTATTCTTACTTATGATTGAATTATCATTAACAAAGTATTAAAAAACAATTTACCTTTAAATTTACTTTTTAAATTTCATTTTAAATTCAATATTTAAAATGAATACCACTTTAACTTAACAAAGTTTAAAACACAATTTGAAAACCTTTAAAATCTCATGTTAAAGAATACTTATATCTTATAAAAGAAATTTTAAAAGAGTTTAAACCAAATTCCTTTAAATTCAAATCATTAAAAATTTACTTTAACATTCAAAGTTGTTAAAACATTTAAATTTTATAAAACTTTATTTTATTTCAAACTAGGATTCAAATTTGATTTGAATCTATTCTTAAACTTGATTTAAAACTTTGTTTAAAAATCTGCTTTCCAATTTCTTGAATTCATCTTAAATTTTAAAACCACTGACAGGTTTTAAAACCTGTACAGAAACAATGACTCGAGCCACTCCTAAAATGCTTCGAGTCAAACATCCCTAAACTTCGAGCAACTCACGACATCGACTCGAGAAAAACCCGAGAACCCATTCCTGCTCAAATCATACTTCACCAAAAATGAAGAAAGTGCACCGTGCACATGCATAGTTCCGATGACCACCTTTGGTCGTCGCCAACACATCGAGCAAGTCGAAGCCCCTCCTCAGATCAAACTCTGATCGCCAGAACTCCATCATCACATCGAAATCGAATTCGAGTTCAAAATTGAAGCCTGGAACAATAAGACCCACCATAACCCAAAACCTGTCATCGCCTCGTTCTCACAGCTCCGACCACTAGAAAATTCGAAACTTCGGCCAACTACTCGTCGACACTTCCTCTTTCACCTCCCAAAGCCTCGCAACACTCGATCAACTCCAGACGACGAACGAAACGAAATACCATACCTAGATAAAACTAGGTTTACAAACTTAAAACACTCGCCGCTGCCACCACGTTCACCTGACCTCCACCGCACTATTTTTCCTAGCCCCTCTAATCACTCCTCCACCTCCAGGAAGAAACTCGACCCCTCCGATCAATGAGATCACCCGCGACGTCCCAAATTGCAAAATACAGTCGAACCCAAACTGCTCTTCATTCTTTGATCTAAAAATTGTGACTCTTGCTTAAAAAATCATGTTTAAGTATATAGATTCGACTCACACACCTGAATTCGTGAATTAAGCAACTTGAATTTTTTATTTATTTGAAGTTTGTTCAGATATCTCGATTTCCAGAGTCTTTAACAGGTTATTTTAACTTAAATTGATTTTTAAAACTTAGTTTATAATCAAGCAAACATCTTTTGTTTTAACCTCAAGTTCAAACAGCAAGTATAATAGGAGGAATTGATTTTTGAATCGTAATCCTGTGCTTATAATTTAAGAACAGAGAATGTTTATAAACCACGGTCTACACACAATACCATCCATCATTCACAAAGAATTCACATATATAGATTTGAACATACTTATTCACAGATATATAAGCAACATGTTATACTTTTAAATTGTTTTAAAGTGATGTTACTCACTGTATTTCTAGAAGAAGAACAGAGCACTTCTTTGACACTGGCTTTGAAATTCAAGCTGGGATCTTTCTTCTTGATTCTCTGATTGATCTGGGTTGTATGTTGTTTAAACTGAGTTGTTTAAATTGAATTTTGTTTAAGTTTTGAAATGGTGTTCATTTTAGAGGTTGCTCAGTTATCTTGATGGGCGAACTGAAATGAAGATGATGGATATAGAAAAGAAGAATTTACTGGGTGATAAATTATTTTGTACAGGGTGATATTTTTTTTTCAGTACAAATATAGGCAGAGATTTTTCTTGCTTTGGTGGCTGATAGATAGTGTTGTGATGGCTTGCATTAATTGCCATGTACAATTATACTTATCCAATTTGATTTTATACATAGATATTTATACTAGTATCTTCTTTTGCAAGCCAAAGAGATTTATATTTTTTCTTCCTTTGTTCATACTTATCCATATTTATTCATATTTGAATGTATTTTATTTTGCTTTAATCCTATTATTTTGTAATATAGGTGAATTTCTATATTTAATATGGTGTTAAAATTTAGCTAATGTGTTACTTTATATTTTACATAGTTTATTAACATGTTGTTTTAATTATTTATGTATTTTTTTTTAAACTTAATTATACTTTAATAAAATAAACACACATATGATATATTATAAAATATAGAATTTAACTTTAAACATCCTTTGAAAATTATTTTATATCAATTACAAAATATAACTTTCAAAATATTCATTAATATTCATTTGTATAAATAAAGGCACGTCTAATTTAATCATATCCAAAATCCAAATACAAATTTATTTTGTAAGATATTTAAATTCAAATCCCAATTTTCAAATTCTATTCTCTATCTACTTTATATACATATTTATCCCAAATATCCAAATTAATTCTCAATTAATTCATAGTTTAACTAAAATTTGATATTAATTACCGATTATTTCACAATTTTTTATTCAAAAATTAAATTAATTATTAATTCAAACTTATTTAAAATCCGGGATCGTTACAGGCGATCAACGTATAACAATACTTTTGAGACCGCACGGATCACCATAACGGTTATCCCCCCAAAAGAACCACCCATCTAATAAGTACATAAGGCGACATAATAGATAATGTCTAGGGTGAAGAATATAAATCTAAAAATTGTGTCGCTTTCATCTCACGACACAACAATATTAGAAGTACAATCAAAACCGCTCAGGTACATACATATACTGGATTTTCCATAGAGACGTCTCCAGTAAACTGAAGTATATCTCCATGCACAAGGATTAAAAGTTATCTTCCGAGCGTCATATATCTCTAAATAAAATATACCATAAGGCTAACACAACTGGCCCATTCCTGAACATAGTATGAACCATATGGAACCAAGAGTGACGACCCGCCTTTTCGACCCTCAAAAGTAGACACTAATATATCCACGGTATTCACGTGTCGAGCATTCAAGTGCCGAAAAGATAGATTGTTGGGGTGAAAGAAAAGAAAAGACAGAACAGAATCTCACATCGTGACAAGTAATATATAATATCCAAATGATCTTTACAAATAGAAGCTTTACAACAATCAAAGTATTCCAACCTATCATCAGCCTGGACAGTTATAGCAGCATGTCCTTACAATTGCTGATAGATATAAAATAAGAAATACAGCAGAAAATAGAATACGTCAGGACTTGGAGGTATCCGGCTCATCGCTTGAAGCTCCAAAACGTCCAAAGCTAATTCCGGAAAAGTACTCGGGTCTGTCCTGAGTATTTTAAGAAAATAACACCCGGATTAGTCTGGTAAACATCATGAAAAACTCAAATCATATGGATTGTTATATTTGTAAAACCCTTTCAAAAATAAAGGTATCTCGTAAGACCACGTCATACATAAATATGGATGGGTTTTTACTTTACGATAACCAAACCATTTTATAGGAAATCTTATGATATTATAATAATGTCTAGGGTTTAAAATAAATATTTAATCCTAGTCGGAATGGTTACATTAATTATATTCAACAACATATTTAGTATACAACTAAGTCGTAAAGGCATGTATTGAAAAATGGATTATATATAATGACATGGCACTGGGGTACCACCTACCACGGTACATCTCTGGATAAAGTGTATCGAGGTCACAAACCTTATGACCCTTGCTAACTTAAAACCAGCTTACCCATTCCTAGATAGCACTGAATATGATACCAACCCGGTTGCTTTACAACCTTTTCCTAATGAGCTCACATGCACATACTAAATCCATAAATAGTGATCTATTAAGGTGATGACCATACCCTAATGGGTGCGACCTACATAGCCCTGTTGCATATTCCATAATTTTAGTCATTACTTGGGGTAAGACTCGTGAGGCAACGAATACCTTTTTCTTTAGCAAATCCCACTTGGAATGTTAACACTACCATCCAGGCAACAATGTAATGTCAACATTCATTCACACAAGTTGTTCAGGATATGAACAAACTAAAAACACTTCTTTTGCTACATCTTTTTTGGAATCACCCTCAAGATTAGTAGTAAGTATCCTTTGCTCTTCAAAGAACTCCGTCTTCAATTCTATCATCTTCAAGATGTCTTCAATTCGAACGCTTACGTTGGTTCGAAGTGGTTTTCTGATAACTCATGCTTATCCGATTTCGGTCTCTCTGAACCAAAAATTAAAAAGTTTTTGATTGACTCAATCCCGGTTCTTTTAGAAGTAAGCAGATGATATAAGAGTCCCAAGGAGATCTCGAATATTCACCCTTATAGTGATAGATGTTTCACCGGAATGAGTTCACCCAAGGGATCTCAAACCATATGAAATCGGGAAGCTTTAGTATACTTCCTAAGTCAAAATAGGTCAACTTATTTAGTAGACAACCCACTAGCTCATGTAAGTATATAGTTTGCATATGGAAAACCGGACATCATATACTTATCACCACTTCTCGATTTCAACCCCGTACCATCCCTCGATTAACAATGAAGTCAGACAAGTTAGAGAACTACCATTGCCTCAATGTACATTCTTAAACTCTCATAGATAGAATGGGATTCCTTATCTCGAAATTTAGTCTTGAGCATAAGATGAAGTACCTTCCATATACTTAATTAATAAAGACCCATTTATCAAAATTAGCCCCCTCGTAATTATCATATTTCCGGCATTTCGATTTCTCAATTCCTTGCCCAGAATCGAAGTCAGGTAAGTCGGAGCACTAGTTGCTCCATCCTTACGTTAGTTAAATTACTACGATTCTAGATCTTACAGATAGAGGAAAATTTACTCATCGGGTTTTAGTGCAAAATATAAGATGACTTACTTTCCATAAACGTATCAACATTTTAGCACTACTTTATCATATTTGTTTTCTGTTACTTAATGGAATGGACAATGAAATTCCTTACATAAAATAGTCTTTTTGAAACAATTGGAAAAACTAACTTGGAAAACTTACTTTAGTCTTCAATTTCAAAATAGATAGAATTCAAGAATTCCACTTGCTTGTTATTAAAACATTTTCCAAAATCACTCATTTAAACCAAGTTCAGTTAAAAAGGCAACATCATTTTCTTTATAAAAGTAAACACTTTGTAATTGATAAATTCCAAACCACTTTAAAACATCTTCCCTTTACAGAATTAACAACTTATTAATAATAAGTGTTATAAATCAACTTCCTTTTCGATTTTTCGAAACTATTTACTATAACAAAAATATTGTAAACATTTATTACAATAATAGTATTGAAATTAATACTTCCTTCCTCTTTTTAAAATTACTTTTAAAACAAGCTTGAAACTTGTATATAAAACATCCCTTTAAAGATTGTCGCTTTTAACCAAAACTTGTCTTTGAAACAAAAGGTAAAATTTAAACCTCTTGTTTAACTAATTAAATGAAATCTTAAAAGTATATTTAAACTTCGAACTTCCTTTTAAATACTTGTTAACACATTTGAAAAGACTTTTCAAAATATTTAAAATAGACAACTCATTTTACTTCATAAAAATCATCAATTTTCAAACTTCATCCATAGCGACTCTCACTATATGAATCGTAACTTTTAAAACTTGTTTTGTAAATCTAGTAAATTTTAAACTCCATTTTCTTTTTTTATTTTAAACCATTTAAACATCTTTGCTCAAAGAGAAAAAAACAAAAGTCAAGTTCGTAAATTACTTTAAATATTTTTATATACAAAGTAATAAACACGGAATTTCAACATCGCATATGAATAAACCACCAAAACAAATCAACTATCAACAACATTCACTTCATCACATCACACTTAGCAAGTAATAATTTAAAATAGAAATCAATATTGGTGAGGGGTCCCGTTGGATCCCTCCATAAATTCATAACTTTCTGTAGTGTATTCGTCGCGGTCTTTCCGCTACGAACCACTTCGACACATTCATAGTCCCATGTTTAATCCTATGTGTTTTGCATAGTTCCTTACAAAATACAAGTTATATGCCTTCGCTATTTGAGCAGGAATAATATTACAACTCAAATCACCTATTTTTACCTACTTACATTACAACATCATAAACAAACAACTAACTAGTTATTACATCTTTTTATCAATAATAAATATATAGCAAATCAAGGGAATACTTTCAAGAGGGAAAAAATGTAAGCACAAGCTCACAATCAAGCAATCAACCACCAAATTACCAAAACGTGACACACTCTCCTAGCACACACATGCACAATGCTTGGAAGCCCTAGAGGATGCACGATAATGGCAACAAAATGCCTAGGGGAGGCTACGACCAAGACAAGGAAGTGGGGCTAGGCACTTGAAGTTGGTGTCTTTGAGGATGGTAAAAGTTTTAGTAAAGAATCATGGACTTATGGAAGAAGTATAAACAAATTTGAAGTGGATTTGCATTGTTTCTTAAAATGAAGAAGTTGGAGAAGAGAAGAGCAAATGAAAATGAAAGTGTAATATGAAAATGAGAAGGTGGTGGTTTCTTTTATAAACATGAAGGCATGACAATTTACCAAACTACCATTCCCTAAAAATAAGCTAATACTCACTTTAGAATTTTGACAATAGACCATCAATTCTTCATAACGTGTACTGAGCCATCACTTCCTCTTTTTCCAATGTTCGTTACACTTAAAATAATAAAAAACTGTCTTATCCTTACTTTATAATTCTAATTAATTACTTTGAATTTTCAAATTGTAATTAAAGTTAATAAATCTCTTTATTAGCGAATAGGAAATGTTATATATGTGTAAATATGTGCGTGCATAAGTGTGCAACAACTTTGCGACAAGTTCCGTTCGATAAAAAGACGAAAAAAATGAATTTTGTCATGTTTTCAATTTTTCATCAAATTACCTATTTTGTTAACGAACTTTCAACTATCATTATTTATTAATTAAAAGAGGGTTACTTGATTAATAAAAACCATTAACTGGATATTTAAATTTTATTAAATATTGACAAATCAAAGCGATATAATTCTGGGTAGTTACATTCTTCCCCCATTAAAAAAATTTTGACCCTGAAGTTTCATCACAAACTAGAAACCAAGAAACGAGCCATACTAATTCTTAACATTTCCTAAAATGTTAAATGACTAACAAAAAAACATATAGATTTCTTAGATTTACAATCTTCTTATCAACCAAGGTTGATAAACAATCCACCGAGCATACCTCATGCTCAACAACCATATATTATTACTCAATTGATTATTCACGCTACCTTATGACAAATTGAAGAGTCGCCTACCCAACTACTCATTAACCGTAAAACATTAAAGGCAAATATACCTAAACCAGTACGATGTATATAGATCATCCATATGCAATATCTGATTTGATCACTTACTCGAATACATAAGCCTTTCTTTCGGATAAGTATCACTCACCCAACTTTCTTAGTGCGGACTCTGATCAATCTCCTTAATTAAGAACCTTCGTTCTCCTTGCATACCTATATACTATGATAGAAAACCTTGGTACAATATCTAGAACCCTCACCAAGTGTTCGCCATCGCAAATCAAGTGATAAATCCTTATTCGGACCAGTGTGAATCACCTTAATGTCATGTACTCGAATTTTGGATCAAGAATCGTACGACGAAATGAACTACGTACAACTTACGTACTTATTCTTATAGGTTCCCAATTATACCATTTCTTTTACTTCTAAAATTCTTTATGAAAACATTTCATAAAATATAACTTAAGTTTTAAACTCGTATCATATTCTACTACATCCTGAGAGTATATACCACATCTGATAAAATCTTTTTAAATTTTATCATAAAGCATCCATAATCACTAGCTAATTAGAAATAAATAAAAAATTAAAATGAGAAATCTTTCAACCATATTATACCATGCAAGGTTTATTACCAGGCTTAGTCATACAAGGCCCATCTTAATACCTAAAATGTCATAACCTATATTTTAGGCTTACATATTGCGATACATAACATAGAAGCATATACGAAAAACAAGATATAATACTAATACCCCAAAAAGAACAATCCCTAACAGACCTAGCCCAACACCTCATAGAAGGCTCTCCCTGTTAAAGTCCTTCACAGGAGGCCTGTTGTAACGACCCGTAAATTTAACTGGTTTTAATAACGTTATAGATTGAAATTTTGCGAAATTTTAAACGATAAAATTTTGAAATATAAATTTGATATTTGAAATGCGTCTAGTTAAACATAGTAACTGGTAAATTTTCGTCCGAAAATACGAAAGTTTATTTCGCGCGTAAATTTACTTCAATTTAATCAGTTAAAAAGCGATGAAAATAAAATGTTTTCAGAACCTAAATATTTTTACATAGAAAAATTCTAAACCATCTTCTGAGCAAACATCATTTTTCGTTTTTCCAAATTCGGACTTCTTTGGCTCCATCGATCTTATTTTCTACGTTTTTCTTGCATTTTCCGCTAGTAGAAAATTCGAATTTTATAATTCAATCGTACTACTGATATTTGTATATCGTTTTGATCGTCTCGTCGTGCTGATCTTCACAGTGTATTCGATTGTGTATTTCGGACTCTGGTGTGCGGTACAATCTACGCAACGCGCAACGTATCGGTTCCGCAACCGAGTCTTTAGACTTCCCGTGACTATTCGTTATCCAACTTGAAACCAATAGCCATTTGATTTATTATTCATTGAATTCAGAGCTGACTTTCTACATTCTCTGGTTTCAAAATATGTTGATTTTTTTTCGTCATTACTATTTTGCTTTTGGAAGAAATTTTATTTTTCACTGTCTTTCGTCATTCCTTCTCTGTTTCATTTCGTTCATCACGCAGCCTCTTCCCCTCCGCCTTCCACCACGCGCAACCACCACCACTCCTCAGCCCACGTTCTCCACTCGCAACCCTTCCTATGACCTCCGCTCCTCTTACAACCCAACCGAGAATTCCTCTGCCCTCCACGCATCGACTATTGTGCCGATCTCCTACCTTGCTGTAACGACCCGTAAATTTCAACTGTTTTAATAACGTAATTAGTTGAAATTTTGTGAAATTTTAAACGATAAAATTTTGAAATAAAAATTTAATATTTGGAATACGTCTAGTTAAACATAGCAACTGGTAAATTTTCGTCCGAAAATATGAAAATTTATTTCGCGCGTAAATTCACTTCAATTTAATCAGTTAAAAAGAAATGAAAATAAAATGTTTTCGAAACCTAAATATTTTTATATAGGAAAATTCTAAACCATCTTCTGAGCAAGATGTCAGTTCGTCATTTTTCCAAATTCGGACGTCTATTGCTCCGTCGTTCTTATTTTCTACAAAATAGCAGTATTCTGGTACCGATATCGATTTTTATCGGATGATCGTACCACTGATATCTGTATACCGTTTTGATCCCCTCGTTATGCTAATCACTACGGTGTATTCATTTATCTATCTGGAGGTCCGGTTCGCGACGGAAACGATGATACCATGCGTCGTATCAGTACCGAAATTAGTGACTTTTGATATTTCTTGCTTTTCAAAATTTGAACCGCTGTTCTCAACAATAAATTACCTTAATTATCCCACCATTTCGAATTTCAACTCTGATAGGTGTCTCTACCTTCTCATTTCCTATTCTCGTGATATTAAAATTAATACAAGTTGGTGACTTTACCCTTCATTTATTATGTACATGTTCCAAAACGTGCCTTTTCACTTTGTTTATTCATTTCCTTATTTTCTGCATTTGTATTTCTGACCTCACTTCTTTCTCCCTCCTCCTCTCTTCTCACCTTTTCTTCTGTAAATATACAGTAAGCTTTGTTTCATTCTTCCACCTTTTCTTATTTCTTTACTCCTTCCCTTTCTTTTTATTTCAGTTCTAATTATAAAAGAGGATATAAAGTTGCAACCCAACCTTCTACCACCTGACGCCATTTGCTCCACTCTCCACCTCCCTTCGACAAGCAGCAACCGCACCCAGACCCGCCAAAGCCTCGGCTGCCCTGACCCGTTTCCTCACACCACCACTCGCCTTCGCCAAGCATCACCACCCACACAGCAACTCTCCCCGCCTCGTTTCCATCCGCCTCCACGTTTTCCCATCGCTTCACAAATCTCCCACCACCGCCACCAAAGCTTCCGGGCCTCCGCCTCCTCCATCACTTTCCACGCCACTGACGTCATCCACCCCGCCACCTTCCACGCCCAACCTCCTCAGCACATTCCCACCTCTGCCTCTTCACGTTTCCCACTAGCCTCTGCCACTTTGCCTATCTCCATGTGTGCATGCAACCACCCGCTGACCTCCACCTCCGACCCAGTTTTACCTCCCGAGTGGCCGCATCCCCCTCTCATCTCTCCTCCCTCAAGCTTCGCCGGTCCTCACCTCCTCTGCCTGCGCAGCCAACCCAAGCTTGAACCCTTCGCCTGCCTAGCTGAGTTCGCCCGCATCCCATGCTTGGCCACCCAACTCCTTGTCTCCGCCTCTGACCTAGTGCCGAGCAGCCAAGGCTTTGAATTTTTGTGAAATACCTGAACCATGCTTCTCTCTATAGAGGTATATATCTACCGTATATATTATTATTTATTTACAGTAAAGGTTTGTGTTTTGTTGTATATTACATGTTAGTGTTATTTATACATGTTATTATATATACCTGTATTTGATATGTTGTATAAATGCGGTTGATATATGTGTTTAAAAAAAAAAAATTTTACTTTAAAAGATATCTATATATAGATAGGCCAGATATGGTATTTTATTATAAGTGTACTATATATAGTTTATTGGTATTCTAGTCTAAACCTGGCCTACACTTTACCTTTGTATCTTTTCTTAGCTGGCTTGGCTATTACAAGTTATTTATATAGTATGATATTTTCGTGTGTTCTGTTTTCAAGTATTATAAGTACGTTTTGTATATAATGTGCTGAGGATTTATAAATTATGTACTTGTATTATATTGGTTTTAAAGATTTGTTTTAAATATAATATATATATATATATATATAGGTGTGTGTGTGTGTGTTGATTTAAATTTTTGGTGTCTTAAATTTACAAATGATTTTTCTTATGGAAGTACTTTCGGCCATATGTTTATGTAAAGTTGATTTTATAAAGAATGTTAAAAACGTAGATTTATATATATATTTTAATACGTGTTGAAATTAGAATATGATTTCGTATATATATACAATTTTATACGTTATATCTATATCAGTTCACTTATATCAATTACCTACACCGACCCCGTTCTAAGTTGTTACATCTAATTCTTTTATCAGCTTTGGTCGTTGAATTCGGGCCGAGGTTGCTTTGCTTCGATTCGTCATTTAAATTTCAGTGTCCATATCAGTGTGTATCCGTGTCATCTTCTGTATCTTCTAGCCTCGAAAGGTGAGCACTCAATCACGATTAACGTTCTTTTATTTATTAGATTTGATTTCAATTGAAACGACAATTGAAATATGCTGCTATTAGTTAATGACACTGTTATATATGCTATTACCTGTATCAGTTCACCTGTGACATCTAACACCATTATCTGTTAATTATTTATGCGATGATAATACAGTTTGGCTGATAATTGATTGATTGTTGATGTTTATATTGGACGTTAAATTGTTAATGTTAAAATGATAAATAGTATGAAGTTGAACTTGATATAGGATAATTAAATGTTAAATTTGATTAACTGACATTTGTATAGTATGACCCCTTTAAATGTTATATAAATTGACACGTAGAATAGTGTTAACTATACCTTGAACCATTGAATTGTATGTTGTTTAAATTGATAATGTAGGAAATTGTAAATAGACGACAAGTGAAAACCGTAATGTAATAATCTTTAATCTACATGAAATGATAGTGTAGATTCTAGAAATAATTATATTAATTCGTACAAATAACAATGTGAATTAATACGGTTATTTCGGGATTATTTGAATTGATTATTGGAATGATATTGGTTGTTGTTATTGCTTGTTTATTTACTTTGACACCATCCCAGTTATCACACTGCAAGTTCCCTTTGATATGTTTTGATTTTGAATTGAATTGGAATCGGGTTGAAATGATAAATACCCAAATTGAACTTTGACTTAGGATAGAAAATTAAATAAAAAAACCCGATTGGTCAATAATTTTATTTGAAAATAAACGAAGATTTTATTTGAATAAAGAATATGGTTTTGAAATGAAGTTGAAATTTGAATTTTTGATGAAAGGAAAATGGTAATATTTAATAATCTGAAACAAAAGATTAACAATGTAATCAATGAAAGAATGTTGTTTGATTTGAGAATTGATTGAATTAAGTTTGAAATGATTTAATAATTAAGTTTGAAATTATAATTAAGTTTGAAATTATTAAACTTTGAAATTATTTAATAATTAAGTTTGAATTATTTAATAATTAAATAAGATTGAATTATTTAATGATTAAATTGATTGGATTCTTTAATAAGAGAAATTGAATTTTTGAATAAGTGAATTTTACTTCGTAATAACTGAAATTGAGTTTCTTTATTAATTAAGTTTTGGAGAATTATTTAAGTAAGTAAATAAGTGAAATGGAATTTCTTTAACAAGAAATGAAAATGTGATATTTTGGAATTAACGTAAGACTTGAAATGTAAAGAATTTGATTTGATGAATTTAATTTAATTAAATTTGTAAGTTTTGATTTAATGAAGTTGAATTTAAGAAATTGATTTAATGATTTGGAAATTTAATAGAAATTGTTTTGAATGATAAATTAATTGAACGATATTGAGTGAAATTGATAAATGAATTTAAATTGATTTAAATGTTAAATTAAATTAATTTAAATGTTTTCGAAATGAAACTTATATTCGAACTTGAATCAATATTTGAATTGTTTTAAATAGAAATTGAAATTGAATTATAAGATTTTGAAACGGAAAATTAGAAGTTTTGAAATGAAAATTTGGAAATTGTTTTAGAAAGACAAATGAAATGTTGATTTACGAATTCTATTTGAAATTGAAATTGATGGGTTTTTGAAATATATAAACGACCAATCGGTGTAATAATTACGAAAGTTATTAAAGAGACCGGGATCGGTAATGGATATACTCTCTATCTGAACCGAAACCACTTTAATAACTGTACGCGGAGTGTTGATCCAGAACGAAGTGGATGGTTTTGATGAACGCGTTGACTGAAGAAAGAGAACGATTTTGGATGACCCTTGACATGACTAAAACAGGAGCCGCGCCGGGCCATTGAGGATCGCCATCTCTAGCGGACACACTTCTTCGATACCATATCTATTACTTTTGTGATTCGATTTGGGTGCACCCCTCGATTTGGGAGTGTTGTTTCGCGGTGTTGGGGTGGTAGCTGCTATGCCCAACATCAGTCCGGATCAGGCAACTACTAGTATCCTAGTTGGTATCGCCTCATGTACCTTGTCATACTGATTATCCTATTCGCGACCACTACGATTTTGATTTGTACCTTTAGTATATGGATTGCCCTCTGGTGACTTCCGGTTTTGGGGAAACTACGGTCTTGTATATGCTTTTGGGAATAAACAGGTTAAGAGGTGTATGGGCCCTGCTTAACCCTACTTTGATATCTTTATATTACTGATAGACATTATCTACTTAGCGTACATTACTACCTAGTAGATAGTTTAACGGATCCTTAAAGGATGGTTATTCCAAACATCCTTTGAGTTACTTGTATTTCAATTGCTATTTCACTTGAGTTGGATTTATTAATATAAGAATGTTAATCCTGACTCGAGTGTCTTGTGTTTTTGCTTTACGCTCGGGTCAGACTGAGTGTACCAGTATTCGAGACTCACCTTTGGAGTTGGAGCTTTGCTTGAAGATCCAGCCATCTATTCTGCTTTCAGTATTCGATGATTCCAGTGATGTATTCTGATTTGTATCTGATGTATCGTATTACTCTTCTGTTGTAAACTCTGATGTATTTTATATATTCATATAGTAGCTTCATGAACTACTATCTCCTTTATTTCCGCTGCATTTATTACTCTGTGTCTGTGATCTGTGATTATATCTATTTACTGTATATGTTCAGTTTTGCCAAATTTAAATTAACAACGCGGTATTTTGAGCAATTCAACTCCGGATAATGGACGCGAATGGTCCAAAATTCCGGGTCGTTACAGTTGGTATCAGAGCTTTGGTAGCTCTAGGCAAAACTTAACATATAGGGTAAATGTATTTACAGAATCACTCTCATTTGAGTTTCAATCTCTTCCTTTTGACTCAATTCCTTGAATTTTGGAACGTTCCCTCGGTTCCAAAATTCATTCTTGTCCCTCACTATTCATATTCGTCTGAATTCTGGAGTATCCAATAACTCCACTTTGAATGATCTCTATAATAACTTGGCGGTCTCGCCAAACTTCGAATGATTTGTAAAGTGGTGAAACTCCTTTACAATTGGCATTGATTTACCGGAGATTTCTGTATTCTCGGTTTACGATGCTATCTATCTCCTGCTATACCTGAATTCTATTTCTTGAGATCGAATGTCGATTTACCTCGGAATTCCACATCGATCTTATTCTTGAAGTTACGGACGACCCGGTTAAGGTTGCCCGTGAATTAAATAAACTCATCGATCTCCCGATTGTGGTAATTGAATTATCTTATCTTCTGTTTCAAACTTATTTTCGAATCAAAATTCTCTTTGATTTGAGTCCATCAAATTTGAATCTCTATCCTTGCTTTGAAATTCATTCTTGTATAGTCGAGCGAGGAAGTGTATTTGTAAATTAATATTGAAATGTTTTATATATTGTGTTGTTTGAGTTGTTGATTTGGGTTTCCGATCGATACGTCTGATCAACGCAATCGATAGGATTTCCAAAACACTTGAACAGAGCAAACTGACATAATATTATTTGCAAAATTTGGAAAATGAAATAAATTTGTTTGATTATATTGTGAAAATATAAGTAAAATTTTCTGGAATTTAATAGGTTAATTAAATTGTTTGTTTGAAATGATAATATTTGATTATCATTTATTGTTCTAAATAAATTTATAATCTTGGTTATAAATTGATTGGAATTTGAAAAGAATTTAATTCAGAAATTTGAGAATTTATTAGTTTCCGGTGATTTCGAACTTTGGTTTTTAAGATTTCAAAGTATATATTACTGATAGTATTTTCGAATAGAAATCGTTTTCAAAGAATTTTTAATGTTGAAATCAATGCTCTTCTCTTTGTCGCTGGAAAATAATTTCGGTGATGGCGGCCGCATCATCGACGTTCATTTTCGAGTTTCGAAGTGGAGATACCATTCTGTAGCTTTGCTACGGTTTTGTTTTGAAAAATATTCTGTTTTGAATTTCTTCAGTATATGTTGATTCACATATATATAGGTATCTTATTTAAAATTTAATTTGATTTGATATAAATATATTATATATCTCTCTAAATTTTTTTAAAGTTAATCGGAAATCTAATTCTTAAATTTTGTTAAAGGATGATTTTGATTATAAATATAACCAAATTTTGGAATAAATATTTAAACTTGAATAATTAAATTGAGAAAATTTTATTTGTATATTGTTCAACTGCATTCTAATACAACTTACCTAAATCATTCAGAAGTTGAATATGTAATTGGATAATATATAAATTGAATTTATAAACAAAATTTGAGTGTTTATAATAAATGTTATACACTAAATTTGATTATTAAAATGTTAATAGAGTTAGATAGAATAATATGTAAACTCAGTTAATAATGAAATAAATTTATTTTGAAAGAATTAATAAATTAAAATTTGATCAACATATGAAAATACCTTGAATTTAAAAGAAATTAGTAAATATAATTTAATTTAAATCAAAACTTTTATGGTTTAAATTAATTTATATGAGTTAAATATATGTGATTAGATATATTAAGTAGAATAAATTTAACAATAATTTGGAAAAAAAAAAGAATTTAAAATTGTTGAAGAAAATATGATTATAATAAAAGACTATTCAAATTTATGGTTTTAGAAATTGTAAATTGAAGTAAATGGGATAATAAGATAATGAATTTAGAAATAGTTGAGATTGATTTTAGTGAAATCATATGGATTAAATCAATTATTGAGTATCAATCAATTTAAATTTGAATTTATATGGTTTAAATTAATTGTTATTTTGTATTTCAAATCTGTTTTTCTTTCTGGTTGTTTCTATTCTCCTACCTCGTTCCTTTTCGGGGACGAAAAGTTTTGAGTGGGGGAGAGTGTAACGACCCGTAAATTTCAACTGTTTTAATAACGTAATTAGTTGAAATTTTGTGAAATTTTAAACGATAAAATTTTGAAATAAAAATTTAATATTTGGAATACGTCTAGTTAAACATAGCAACTGGTAAATTTTCGTCCGAAAATATGAAAATTTATTTCGCGCGTAAATTCACTTCAATTTAATCAGTTAAAAAGAAATGAAAATAAAATGTTTTCGAAACCTAAATATTTTTATATAGGAAAATTCTAAACCATCTTCTGAGCAAGATGTCAGTTCGTCATTTTTCCAAATTCGGACGTCTATTGCTCCGTCGTTCTTATTTTCTACAAAATAGCAGTATTCTGGTACCGATATCGATTTTTATCGGATGATCGTACCACTGATATCTGTATACCGTTTTGATCCCCTCGTTATGCTAATCACTACGGTGTATTCATTTATCTATCTGGAGGTCCGGTTCGCGACGGAAACGATGATACCATGCGTCGTATCAGTACCGAAATTAGTGACTTTTGATATTTCTTGCTTTTCAAAATTTGAACCGCTGTTCTCAACAATAAATTACCTTAATTATCCCACCATTTCGAATTTCAACTCTGATAGGTGTCTCTACCTTCTCATTTCCTATTCTCGTGATATTAAAATTAATACAAGTTGGTGACTTTACCCTTCATTTATTATGTACATGTTCCAAAACGTGCCTTTTCACTTTGTTTATTCATTTCCTTATTTTCTGCATTTGTATTTCTGACCTTACTTCTTTCTCCCTCCTCCTCTCTTCTCACCTTTTCTTCTGTAAATATACAGTAAGCTTTGTTTCATTCTTCCACCTTTTCTTATTTCTTTACTCCTTCCCTTTCTTTTTATTTCAGTTCTAATTATAAAAGAGGATATAAAGTTGCAACCCAACCTTCTACCACCTGACGCCATTTGCTCCACTCTCCACCTCCCTTCGACAAGCAGCAACCGCACCCAGACCCGCCAAAGCCTCGGCTGCCCTGACCCGTTTCCTCACACCACCACTCGCCTTCGCCAAGCATCACCACCCACACAGCAACTCTCCCCGCCTCGTTTCCATCCGCCTCCACGTTTTCCCATCGCTTCACAAATCTCCCACCACCGCCACCAAAGCTTCCGGGCCTCCGCCTCCTCCATCACTTTCCACGCCACTGACGTCATCCACCCCGCCACCTTCCACGCCCAACCTCCTCAGCACATTCCCACCTCTGCCTCTTCACGTTTCCCACTAGCCTCTGCCACTTTGCCTATCTCCATGTGTGCATGCAACCACCCGCTGACCTCCACCTCCGACCCAGTTTTACCTCCCGAGTGGCCGCATCCCCCTCTCATCTCTCCTCCCTCAAGCTTCGCCGGTCCTCACCTCCTCTGCCTGCGCAGCCAACCCAAGCTTGAACCCTTCGCCTGCCTAGCTGAGTTCGCCCGCATCCCATGCTTGGCCACCCAACTCCTTGTCTCCGCCTCTGACCTAGTGCCGAGCAGCCAAGGCTTTGAATTTTTGTGAAATACCTGAACCATGCTTCTCTCTATAGAGGTATATATCTACCGTATATATTATTATTTATTTACAGTAAAGGTTTGTGTTTTGTTGTATATTACATGTTAGTGTTATTTATACATGTTATTATATATACCTGTATTTGATATGTTGTATAAATGCGGTTGATATATGTGTTTAAAAAAAAAAAAATTTTACTTTAAAAGATATCTATATATAGATAGGCCAGATATGGTATTTTATTATAAGTGTACTATATATAGTTTATTGGTATTCTAGTCTAAACCTGGCCTACACTTTACCTTTGTATCTTTTCTTAGCTGGCTTGGCTATTACAAGTTATTTATATAGTATGATATTTTCGTGTGTTCTGTTTTCAAGTATTATAAGTACGTTTTGTATATAATGTGCTGAGGATTTATAAATTATGTACTTGTATTATATTGGTTTTAAAGATTTGTTTTAAATATAATATATATATATATATA
Source organism: Allium fistulosum (assembly GCA_030737815.1). Taxonomy (NCBI): domain Eukaryota; kingdom Viridiplantae; phylum Streptophyta; class Magnoliopsida; order Asparagales; family Amaryllidaceae; genus Allium; species Allium fistulosum. Next base: position 1,327,383,968 of record CM060904.1, read on the forward strand.
GGTGTGTGTGTGTGTGTTGATTTAAATTTTTGGTGTCTTAAATTTACAAATGATTTTTCTTATGGAAGTACTTTCGGCCATATGTTTATGTAAAGTTGATTTTATAAAGAATGTTAAAAACGTAGATTTATATATATATTTTAATACGTGTTGAAATTAGAATATGATTTCGTATATATATACAATTTTATACGTTATATCTATATCAGTTCACTTATATCAATTACCTACACCGACCCCGTTCTAAGTTGTTACATCTAATTCTTTTATCAGCTTTGGTCGTTGAATTCGGGCCGAGGTTGCTTTGCTTCGATTCGTCATTTAAATTTCAGTGTCCATATCAGTGTGTATCCGTGTCATCTTCTGTATCTTCTAGCCTCGAAAGGTGAGCACTCAATCACGATTAACGTTCTTTTATTTATTAGATTTGATTTCAATTGAAACGACAATTGAAATATGCTGCTATTAGTTAATGACACTGTTATATATGCTATTACCTGTATCAGTTCACCTGTGACATCTAACACCATTATCTGTTAATTATTTATGCGATGATAATACAGTTTGGCTGATAATTGATTGATTGTTGATGTTTATATTGGACGTTAAATTGTTAATGTTAAAATGATAAATAGTATGAAGTTGAACTTGATATAGGATAATTAAATGTTAAATTTGATTAACTGACATTTGTATAGTATGACCCCTTTAAATGTTATATAAATTGACACGTAGAATAGTGTTAACTATACCTTGAACCATTGAATTGTATGTTGTTTAAATTGATAATGTAGGAAATTGTAAATAGACGACAAGTGAAAACCGTAATGTAATAATCTTTAATCTACATGAAATGATAGTGTAGATTCTAGAAATAATTATATTAATTCGTACAAATAACAATGTGAATTAATACGGTTATTTCGGGATTATTTGAATTGATTATTGGAATGATATTGGTTGTTGTTATTGCTTGTTTATTTACTTTGACACCATCCCAGTTATCACACTGCAAGTTCCCTTTGATATGTTTTGATTTTGAATTGAATTGGAATCGGGTTGAAATGATAAATACCCAAATTGAACTTTGACTTAGGATAGAAAATTAAATAAAAAAACCCGATTGGTCAATAATTTTATTTGAAAATAAACGAAGATTTTATTTGAATAAAGAATATGGTTTTGAAATGAAGTTGAAATTTGAATTTTTGATGAAAGGAAAATGGTAATATTTAATAATCTGAAACAAAAGATTAACAATGTAATCAATGAAAGAATGTTGTTTGATTTGAGAATTGATTGAATTAAGTTTGAAATGATTTAATAATTAAGTTTGAAATTATAATTAAGTTTGAAATTATTAAACTTTGAAATTATTTAATAATTAAGTTTGAATTATTTAATAATTAAATAAGATTGAATTATTTAATGATTAAATTGATTGGATTCTTTAATAAGAGAAATTGAATTTTTGAATAAGTGAATTTTACTTCGTAATAACTGAAATTGAGTTTCTTTATTAATTAAGTTTTGGAGAATTATTTAAGTAAGTAAATAAGTGAAATGGAATTTCTTTAACAAGAAATGAAAATGTGATATTTTGGAATTAACGTAAGACTTGAAATGTAAAGAATTTGATTTGATGAATTTAATTTAATTAAATTTGTAAGTTTTGATTTAATGAAGTTGAATTTAAGAAATTGATTTAATGATTTGGAAATTTAATAGAAATTGTTTTGAATGATAAATTAATTGAACGATATTGAGTGAAATTGATAAATGAATTTAAATTGATTTAAATGTTAAATTAAATTAATTTAAATGTTTTCGAAATGAAACTTATATTCGAACTTGAATCAATATTTGAATTGTTTTAAATAGAAATTGAAATTGAATTATAAGATTTTGAAACGGAAAATTAGAAGTTTTGAAATGAAAATTTGGAAATTGTTTTAGAAAGACAAATGAAATGTTGATTTACGAATTCTATTTGAAATTGAAATTGATGGGTTTTTGAAATATATAAACGACCAATCGGTGTAATAATTACGAAAGTTATTAAAGAGACCGGGATCGGTAATGGATATACTCTCTATCTGAACCGAAACCACTTTAATAACTGTACGCGGAGTGTTGATCCAGAACGAAGTGGATGGTTTTGATGAACGCGTTGACTGAAGAAAGAGAACGATTTTGGATGACCCTTGACATGACTAAAACAGGAGCCGCGCCGGGCCATTGAGGATCGCCATCTCTAGCGGACACACTTCTTCGATACCATATCTATTACTTTTGTGATTCGATTTGGGTGCACCCCTCGATTTGGGAGTGTTGTTTCGCGGTGTTGGGGTGGTAGCTGCTATGCCCAACATCAGTCCGGATCAGGCAACTACTAGTATCCTAGTTGGTATCGCCTCATGTACCTTGTCATACTGATTATCCTATTCGCGACCACTACGATTTTGATTTGTACCTTTAGTATATGGATTGCCCTCTGGTGACTTCCGGTTTTGGGGAAACTACGGTCTTGTATATGCTTTTGGGAATAAACAGGTTAAGAGGTGTATGGGCCCTGCTTAACCCTACTTTGATATCTTTATATTACTGATAGACATTATCTACTTAGCGTACATTACTACCTAGTAGATAGTTTAACGGATCCTTAAAGGATGGTTATTCCAAACATCCTTTGAGTTACTTGTATTTCAATTGCTATTTCACTTGAGTTGGATTTATTAATATAAGAATGTTAATCCTGACTCGAGTGTCTTGTGTTTTTGCTTTACGCTCGGGTCAGACTGAGTGTACCAGTATTCGAGACTCACCTTTGGAGTTGGAGCTTTGCTTGAAGATCCAGCCATCTATTCTGCTTTCAGTATTCGATGATTCCAGTGATGTATTCTGATTTGTATCTGATGTATCGTATTACTCTTCTGTTGTAAACTCTGATGTATTTTATATATTCATATAGTAGCTTCATGAACTACTATCTCCTTTATTTCCGCTGCATTTATTACTCTGTGTCTGTGATCTGTGATTATATCTATTTACTGTATATGTTCAGTTTTGCCAAATTTAAATTAACAACGCGGTATTTTGAGCAATTCAACTCCGGATAATGGACGCGAATGGTCCAAAATATCGGGTCGTTACACTTGCCGAGCACGAAAAGAACACATGATGCAATCCCAGTTCCGCCTGGCCTCTTTCTTATTTTGATATGAATTCTTGCAGCAGAGGATACGTATATATTCATAAATCTTATCCACTTGAGAAGTAAGCTTTTCGTATCTGTTTATAGTATAAGTTTGTAAGTTTACATAGTTGTTGTTACCTTCTCACTTATCTCATTTTGTTTTGTTGTTGAAAGTATAAAATAAAACTTGCGTAATATAAATTGTATATATTATTATGTTAGTTGGTATACATATATATATGTATGTACGGTAGTTTATATTTATGTTATGAAAGCACTTATCAAATCTTGGGTTATATACACTGGTATATATAAGTTATGTAAATATATACATTAGTTTTAAATATAAATTGCATAAGTTATATGTTGTATGATCTATACCTATATCTATTATTTTATATATGGCTTACTCATAAAGTCTGGTTACGACATAATGAAATAAATTAGTATATATATATTTTTTATAGTATATACACATAGGGTGGCTGAAGTTATACGGTTTTATAACACGTATATATATGCGTAGATATTTTACATACTAGGTTATCTTTGAATGTACATGTGTTCCAAAGACTTTGTATTTATGTAATATGTTGTTATACATACTAGTATACAAGTTTTGATATAAAGGTTTACATTGCAGTTTATATACATTTTATCATAAGGTAATGTAACCTATGTAATTGTTTTATATAATATTGTTCCAAATCGTCATATATATGCGAGAGTCATAGTTTCATTTTGGATTGTATGTATATATATTGGTTAAGTGTAAAGTTTCTGTAAAGATTGGTATTTATAACAGTAGTTTATATATATTGCAAAGTCTTAATGTTTACCAAACAATGTGTTAGTTTGCATGTTTATTTATTTTTTTTATTTTTTTTGAACAGCAGTTAGACTTTATGTTCGTGATATCATATCTCACTTATGTTTTATCGGAATGGGTTGATTCTATTTTTAAAAAAGAGTCGAAGTTACCTAGTTTATGCCTGTCAAATTTCAGCAAAATCCGACATCGTTTGATTAGTGGTCGAGGATCTGGAAGTTTGACCCAGGCAGCTGTTCTTTTGTACTTAAATTATTTTACACTGCTGCAAACACGACCTGAGTTCATGTTTGATGCATCGTATCTCTTTTGTATTACGTCGGAATACAGTTATTCCCTTTTTGTTTAAAAGATAAAGTTTTCTACTTTCTGTATATAAAATTTTAGCTTCATACGAGGTGGTTCAGTCCTCTGTTTCTTACCTGAAAGTCAGACCCAGAGGGGTTTTCAGACCTGAACATTTGACAGTCGCAACATGGCCTGAGTCTATGTTCGTGACATCGTAACTTTTCTCGCCTCTTGTCCAAATCAAGTGATTCTTTTGCAGATTAAAATACAAGTTTTGATCTTTATTCATACCAAATTTCAGACCATTTCGATCTCGATAGCACATAGAATTATATTGTTAAACTTTGACGCGGGACATGTTTTGTAATTGTTGCTATGTTGAATGTTTTGATTTGATTTCGGCCATTCCTATTTAACAGCTTTGCTCGACGATTCGTGCCAATCTAGTTTATTCCGGAAGTCGTGCTTGTGATCTGTGACTCGACTTCGTTGTCTATTCATCTCTCTAGCCTCAAAAGGTGAGCAATCACTCACGATTAATGTTCTTTTATTTATTAAATTTGATTTCAATTGAAACGAGAATTGAAATATGCGACTGTTAGTTATTTACACTGTTATATATATGTTATTACCTGTATCAGTTCACCTGTGACATCTGACACCGTTATCTGTTATATATACAATGATAATCCAGTTTGGTTGATAAATGATTGATTGTTTGATATTGACATTGGATGTTAATTGTTATTGTTAAAGTGATAAATAATATGCAATTGAACTTGATATAGGATAGTTAAATGTTGAATTTAATTAGTTAAAGTTGTATAATATGACCCCCTTTAAATGTTAAATGAACTGACACGTAGAATAGTGATAACTACACCTTGAACCATTAATGTATGTTGTATAATTGTTGTAGTATAAAATTGAAATTGAATGACAAGTGAAGAACCGTATGAATAATTAGTGAAATAAATCTTTAATCTACATGAAATGATAGTGTAGATTCTAGAAATAATTATATTAATTTTCACAAACAACAATGTGAATTGATACGATTATTTCGGGATTATTTGAATTAATTATTGGATGGTTATTGATTGTTGTTATTGCTTGTTTATTTACTTTGACATCATCCCAGTTATCACACTGCAAGTTCCCTTTGTTATGCTTTGATTTTTGAATTGAATTAAAATCGGGTTGAAATGATAAATACCGAAATTAAACTTTGACCTAGGATAGAGAATTAAATAAAACCCGATTGGTCTATAATTTGATTTAAAAATAAAATAAAGATTTTATTTGAATAAATGATAAGGTTTTGAAATGAAGTTGAAATTTGAACTTTGATAAAAGGAAAATGTTAATATTTAATAATCTGAATCAAAATATTAACATAGTAGTTGATGAAAGATTGTAGTTTTAAAAATTGGAATTATTAATAATTAAGTTGAAATTATTTAATAATTAGGTTTTGAAATTATTTAATAATTTAATAAAATTGAATTATTAAATAGTTTAATAAAATTGAACCTCTTGAATTAGTGAAATTTAGTTCTTTATTAATTGAGCTTTGAAATTGTAACTAAGTAAACAAATAAGTGAAATTGAATTTCTTTAACAAGAAATGAAAGGTGATTTATTGAAATAAATGAAAGACTTGTAATTTTAAGAATTGATTTGACGAATCTAATTCAATTAAATTTGAAGTTTTGATATAATGGAGTTGAACTTAAGTAATGGATTTAATGAATTGGAAATTAAATAGAAATTGTTTTGAATGACAAATTTACTTAATGAATATTGAATGAAATCGATCAAGGAATTTAAATTGATTTGAATGTTAAATTAAATTAATTTAAATGATTCCGGAATGAAATTTATATACGAACTTGAATCAATATTTGAATTATTTTAAAAAGAAATTTAAATTGAATTATAAGATTTCGAAATTATGAATTTGGAAGTTTTGAAACGTAAATTTGGAAATTGATTTGAAAGACAAATGAAATATTGGTTTATAAAATTCTAATTGAAATTGAATTTAGTTTGGTTTTGAAATATACTAAATGACCAATCGGTGTAATAATTACGAAAGTTATTAAAGAGACCGGAATCAGTTAGGGACATACTCACTGTCTAAACCGAAAACCACTTTAATAACTATACGCGGAGTGTGATCCAGAATGAAGTGGTTGTAATGATGTACGTGATGACTGAAGAAAGAGAACGATAATGGATAGCCTTGACACTTGTGTCAAATTGGAAATGACTAAAACAGGAGCCGTGCCGGGCGAAATGGGGGTTAGCTACCTCGAGCGAACACACTTCTTCGAAAACTACTCATTACTTGTTGTCGATTGGTGCACCCTTGATTTGGGAGTGTTGTTTCGCGGTGTTGCGATCGATGCGGCAATGCGTTCTCACCGGTCCGGATCAGGCAAACGGTAGTTTCACTACCTTGGGTATTGCCTCATGTGCCTTGTCATACTTGGATCCCTATATACGCGACCACTACGATTTGTTTTGTGTTATACCTATGGAGTACTCCCTGATATCCCACTAGTTTACGGTGGAGTTTACAGTGCTGTATAGACTATAACGCTTATATAAAAATGTGTTAAGGGGGATAATGGTAACGCCTTAACACTATCTTGATACTTTATATTACTGATAGACATTATCTACTTATCATACAGTACTACATAGTAGATAGTTTAACGGATCCTTAAAGGATGGTTATTCCAAACATCCTTTGAGTTACTTGTATTTCAGTTGCTATTTCACTTGAGTTGGATTTATTGATATAAGAATATTAATCCTCACTCGAGTGTTTTGTGTTTTGCTTTACGCTCGGGTCAGACTGAGTGTACCAGTATTCGAGACTCACCTTTGGAGTTGGAGCTTCGCTTGGAGATCCAGCTATCTATCCAGCTTTCAGATATCCAGTTGATTCCAGTGATTGTATTCTGATTCTTCTATTTGACTATTGTATTCGAGACTTCTGCTGTAACTTATTTAACTCTGATATGTATATGGTAGCTTCTTGAACTACTATCTTTTGTTTCCGCTGCAATTATTACTCTGTGTCTGTGATCTGTGATTATTTATTTACTGTATATGTTCAGTTTTGCCAAATTTAAATTAACAACGCGGTATTTTGAATTATTCAAGTCCGACATGTGCGGATGCGAATGGTCCAAAATAGCGGGTCGTTACACCTGTCCAACACTCTTGATACCGCATCATCGTCATAAATCCAACCACCCAAATGCTCCAGCCCCTCAGGCTTTGGTACCTCCATGCACACCTCATCAAGGCCTTCTTCAGGGTACTTTTCTTCCACATCCATAAACTCCTCTTCTTCCACATCCACAAAGCCCTCTTCTTTCACATTCTAGTGCTCCACTATTGGCCCCTCCATCTCCCAAATGATGTCATCATTATCCTCAAACTCCGGCTCCTCCTCCTTCATAGGCTCCTTCTCTTCTTCCATAGGCTCCTTGTCCTATATCCGGAGGCCAAGAACCTTCATATCATGCCTAGCCATGGCCTGTCGAAAAAACTTCCTCACCCTTAGTCGCTCTCCACCAGCTCTTTCTCATCATCGGATATCGTAAGATCAAGGATCCGCAAATTCACGGCCTGCCTATACAATTCACTAGACTCCATCAAGGCTTCCCTCATAGCTCTAGACACCATATTCTAAAATTAAAACAATGAGAAATCTTAGAGCTACATACTAAGTTTAAACTTTCAACAAGTTATGTATTAGCACTTGTTTTAAGTTTGTTCGGGTTCAAACTTGTTCCGATAGTACAATGACAAAGGAATAATTTACTAAGTGCTCTACACTCTTGCTTAAGCAAACATCTGATTTTCACTTAGAAGATTATTCAAATAATCACAAAACAAATTAGGACTCATTTTCAAACTATCCTACAAATGCACCTTACTTATAATCCTAAAAATCCTTTTTCTTTTAAACACCTTTATAAATCAAGTTTTAGAAAAATCATCTTTATATAACATCACCTTTAACAATAACTTCCTTCTTTATAGTAACTATTTTAACAAAGTATACCTGTTAAACCTATATTACTAATGAATGCCTTATAGTCTAATTGTGAAACTAAATTCACAAGGTATTCGTATTTAATTCAATCAAACCATAAATGCTCATAAATTGGCCAAGCATAAATAAATAATCAACAAATGATGATAAATAAATATCATCATTCCTTAACAAACAATCAACAAAAATAACTATATCAATTTATATATATATATATATATATATAACATGAAATATAGGTAAAATTATTTATTTAACAATTTCAAAATAATATAAAACATTTTTATGACACTAGCAAATATGCATTCTCATATATAATATATTCAAACTTATTATAGCGTGTCACTTACCTTATCTCTAATGAGTTTACCCCATTAGGGCTAAGGTTCTCGCTTAACCTTCAGCTTTAATACCACATGCGATGACCTACCTTTTTGATCCTCAAAAGTCGACACTAATACATCCACGGTATTCACGTATCGAGCATCCGAGTGTCGAAAAAATAGATTGTTGGGTGAACAAAAAGAAAAGACAAAATAGAATCTCACATCGCGACAAGTAATATAATATCCAAATGATTTTTACAAAAAGAAACTTTACGACGATCAGAGAAATCTAACTTATCATTGGCCTGGATAGTTACAACAATCCTCCTTACAATTGCTGATAAATAAAAAACAAGAAGTACAACAAAAATAGGATACGTCGGGACCTGGAGGTATCCAACTCGTCTTCTGAAGCTCATAAGAGTCCAAATCTAACTTTAGAGAAATACTTGGGTTTGACACGAGTATTATAAGAAAATAACACCTGGATCAGTCTGGTAAACCGTCGTGAGAAACTCAAATCATATGGATTATTATATTTATAAAACCCTTTCAAAAATAAAGGTATCTCGTAAGACCATGTTGCACATAAACACGGATGGGCTTTTACCCGATGATTACCAAACCATTTATAGGAAACCTTATGATATTATAATAATGTCTAAGGTTTAACATAAATATTGAATAATAGCCGGAATGTTACATTAATTACATTATATAGCATATTTAGTATACAACTAAGTCCATAAAGTCATGTAATGGAAAATGGATTCCATACAATGACATGGCACCGGGTACCACCTACCACAATACATCTCTAGATAGAATGTACCAAGGTCACAAACTTTGCGACACCTACCAACACAGAACTGGCCTACCCCTTCATGGATAGTACCGAATATGACATCATCCCAGTTGCTTTACAATCTTTTCCTTGTGAGCTCACATTCACATACCAAATCCATAAATAGTGATCTAGATACGTGATGACCATACCCTAATGGGTGCGACCAATATTGCCCTGCTATATATCCCCTGTTTTTAGTCATTACCAGGGTGAGGCTTGTGAGGCAATGATTACCTTTTTCTTTAGAAAACACCACTTAAAATGCTAAAATCGCCCTTTAAAAAACAATGCAATGACAACATTCATCTATACAAGTTGTTCAAAATATGAACAAACTGAAGGCAATTCTTCTACTACATCCTTTTTTGGAATCACCCTCAAGATTAGTAGTAAGTAGCCATTGCACTTTAAAGAACTCCATCTTCGATTCTATCTTTTTCAAGATGTCTTCAATTCGAATGCTTATACCAATTCGAAGTGGTTTTCGGATAATTCATGCTTAGCCAGTTCCGGTCTCTCCAAACCAACAATCGATAGTTTTTGATTGACTCAATCCTGGTTCTTTCAGAAGTAAGTGGACAATCTAAGTGTCTTAAGGAGATGTTGAATATTCGCCCTTAAAGCAAGAGATGTTTCACCAGAATGAGTTCTCCTAAGGGATCTCAACCATATGAAATTGTGAAGCTTTTATATACTTTCTAAGTCAAATAAGTTCAAGTTATTGATAGTAGACAACCTACTATCTGGTCTAAGTATATAGTTTGCATATGGAAAACCGGATATCATATACTTATCATAATTTTTTGATTTCAACCTTATAATATCTCTCGATTAACAATGAAGTCGGAAGAGAACTACCCTTACCTCAAGGAACATTCTTAAACTCTCACAGATGGAAACGGCCTTCATACCTCCAAATTTAGTGTCGAGTATAAGTTCAAGTACCTTTCATATGCATAATTAATCATGACCCATACTTATTACGTTTTTGATATTTTAATTTCTCTATCTCTCACCCAAAATCAAAGTTAGGTATGTTGGAGTGCTAGTTGTTCTGGCCTTGCCATAGTTAAAATAATACAATTCTAGATCTTACAGATAGAGGAAAATTTACTCATCGACTTTTAGTGCTAAATATAAGATGACTTACTTTCCATAAACGTGTCAGCACTTTAGCACTATTTTATCATATTTGTTTTGTATTACTTATTGGCACTGACAAAGAAATCTTTTGCATAAAACAAAGTATTTTTGAAACAATCGGAAAAACCAACTTCGAAAACTTATTTCTAGTTTTCAATTTCAAACTATACTTTTCGTCCGTTAGAAATGGAATCATTCAAGTTGGGGTATCATTACCTTTCAAAACATGACTCGACATTCATTTCTAACTTCAAAATAGAAACAATTTTTCATACCTCGAAGTCTAGAAAATAGAATTCAAGAGTTCCATAGACTTGTTATTAAAACATTTTCCAAAATCACTTATTTAAACCAAAGTTTGATTAAAAAGGCAACATCTTTTCCTCTATAATAGTAAACACTTTTTGTTTGATAAATTTCAAACCATTTTAAAACATCTTACCTTTACATAAGTAAAAAACTTATTAATAATAACAAAGTGTTATAATTCAACTTCCTTTTCAGTTTTCTAAAACCGTTTACTATGGAAAAAATGTTATAGTCCATAGTCTCTTTCCTTTCTCGAAAATATTTATTACAACAATAGTGTTGAAATCCACGCTTCCATCCTCTTTTTAAAATTACTTTGAAAACTCTTTAAAATAAGTTTGAAACTTGTATTAAAACAACCCTTTAAAGATGATCACTTCTAACCAAAACTTGACTTTTAGACAAAGGAGTAAAATTTAAACTTCTTGTTTAAATAACTAAATAAATTCTTAAAAATATATTTAAAACTTCAAACTTCCTTTTAAATACTTATTAACACATTTGAAAAGACTTTTCAAATTTTCTAAAATAGACAACTCTTTTTATTTCACAAAAAACATCGCTTTTCAAACTGTATCCATAGCAACTATCGCTACATGGACCGTTACTTTTAAAACTTGTTTTGTAAGTAAAATAACTTTTAAACTTCATTTTCTTTTTATAGGTTAAACCATTTAAATATCTTTTCCTAAAGAGAAAGAATAAAAGTTAAGTTCGAAAATTACTTTAAATATTTTTATACACAAAGTAGTAATCTCTTTTAAAGGACACATGGAACTTCAACGTCGTATATAAACAAACCATCAAAACAAATCAACCATCAATAACCTCCACTTCATCACATCACTCTTAGCAAGAAATAATTCAAAGTAGAAATCAACAATAGTGAGAGGCCCCTTTGGATCCCTCCATAAATTCATAACTTTCTAAAGTGTATTTGTCACGACCTTTCCACTACGAACCACTTCGACATATTCATAGTCCCATGTCTAATCCTATGTGTTTCACATAATCCTATACAAAATACAAGCTATATGCCTCCGCTATTCGAGCGGGAATAATATTAGAACTCAAATTACCTATTTTTACCTACTTACATTACAACATCATAACTAAATAACTAACTAGTTGTTACATCTTTTTATCAATAACAAATATATAGCAAATCAAGGGAAATCTCAATTTTCAAGTGAAGAAATGTAAGCCTAAGCTCACAATCAAGCAATCAACCACCAAATTACCAAAACGCGACACACTCTCCAAGCACACACATGCACAAGGCTTGGAAAGCCCTAGAGGATGCACAACAATGGCAACAAAATACCTAGGGGTTGGTACGACAAAGACAAGAAAGTGGGGCTAGGCACTTGAAGTTGGTGTCTTTGAGGGTAGTAAAGTTTTTAGTAAGAAATTAATGGAGGAAGTATAAACAAATTTGAAGTGGATTTGCTTTGTTTTTGAAAATGACGAAGGTGGAGAAGGGAAAAACAAATGAAAATGAAAGTGTAAAATGAAAACGAGAAGGTGGTGGTTTCATTTATAAACATGAACACATGGCAATTTACCAAACTACCCTTCCCTAAAAATAAGCTAATACCCTCTTTAGAATTTTGACAACAAACCACCCATTCGTCATAACATGTACTTAGCCATCACTTCCCCTATTTCCAGTGTCCTTTACACTTAAAATAAGAAGAAAGCGTATTATCCTTATTTTATTATTCTAATTGATTACTTTGAATTTTCAAATGGTAATTAGTGCTAATATATCTTTTAATTAGCAAATAGGAAATGTTATACATGTGTAAATGTGTGGGTGCATAAGTTTGTAACAACGTTGCGACAATTTCTGTTCGATAAAAAGTCGAAAATCCAAAAAACTTTTTTCGGTCACATTTTCAATTTTTCATCGAACTATCTATTTTTCTAAACAAACTTTCAAAATGAGTTTACTGTCATTATTTATTAATTAAAAGAGGGTTATTTGACTAATAAAAACCATTAATTGAAGATTGAAAATTTATTAAATAATTACAAATCAAAGTGATAAAATTCTGGGTCATTATACCGAGTATCATCAACTCCCCGAGGAATATCGAAAGCATCTCTTGACATGGAGTTGATACACCTTGTCAATGGGTTATCTAAACCTCAGGTTGTGCATATTACTCTATCTTTAGCCATTTTCGATGTCGAGGTCACGTTCGGCATCTCTCACACAAATCTTCATCACTTTAATAGATCTTGAATCTCTCTCTGATTCCAACATCTCGAACAGTCCACGAATCCCTACAAGGATTCCAGTATCTCGAACTGATCATGAATATCTACATTTGTTCGAGGATATCAAACAGATCTTAAATCTCCACATAGATTCCAATATATAGATCACATATATAGTTTTGTAGTGATTACGGTTTCGAGTCATTTCATATAAGTACACTTCCTCACTCACTGGACGCTTCATAACCAATCGATAGATTTCCAGCCAAATTAACCCTGGTTCTTTCAGAAATAAATAGTTAATGCATAAGGGTGGAGATCATCTCATATCCAGATGGATTTTCTTATCCTTTATCCTAGAAGAATAAGATAAGTTTATATGTACATTATAGCATCACCAAAGATAACTGTACCATATAACCCTCGTGCTTCTTTTAGATATTTCTGAAGTTATTTTGGTCAAATTCACCAACAATGAAAATGATTACGTATGGAAACTAAGTCTCGTATGCTTATCACATTTCTGACCTTCTCAACTTATGTTATCCCTTGGTCAAGAGTGAATCCAGGTAGTTTATAGCGCTGGTTGCATCAAAGCACTACCTAGATACTTCATTCTTAACTCTTATAGAATAAGTCTACTTTATTGGCTTTTAGTGCTAAGTACACGACTAAATACTTTCCATAAACGAGTAAACACACAAAGCATGATTAAGTCCCAAAAAGCACGATTTAGTCATAAAAGCAACTTATAATCCCCTTTTTATTTAATTAATCCTTTTATTAATTAAAACATCTTTCATTAGTAAAGCTTCTTTTATCTAATAAAACTTTGTTTATCAGTTACTACATCCTTTAGAAGTAACATAATTCACTGTGGATTGTTACATCCACCATTTTCTATAGGAATGAAGATGCTCTTGAATCGACATAGTTTGCTCAAGTTTTTTTTTCCTGTGACTTTGAAAAATAATACAATACATATGTTCCGTTTGATCTATTTCTTTATTTCCCCATGAATCGTATGCTTGCGACAATAACGACAAAACTTTCTCAAGTCTAATCGACTGGGTGTGCGAACTATATATAGGAGTCCTCCAGGGGGGATCTCCTATACATACGTTCAAATAGTAAGAGACGATTTAGACGAATGAGTCCTCCCTTGGGGATCTCAAATCTTATGAATACGCGGTGCTCCTATTCACTTCCTTTTTCTACTTGTATATATGTTTAAAATACCTTTATAAAGGATATATAAATGTATTATACTATTTTGCTATTCATTTCTACTCTTTTCAATACTTTAAAATGTATTCATATATTTATGTCAAATGGTATAAGTATAATCACATATCTTTAACAAGATTTCTTATTTTAATCCTTTATTTTTTCCATTTTCTTCCAAAAGATTCCATACGTTTTATTACCTTCAAAATATCCATTTAAATGGGTCTAAGTTCATTCACAAATCTACTCAAAAGGGTTTAAGACAAATGTTACTAATGCATTGTCATAGCAATCCAAAACCATTGTACTTAAAATTGTCTTTAAAGCATTCCTTTAAAGTCTAATTATATCATTAAGTGAAATAAAAAAGAGTTAAAGACAAATGTTGTTAACACAGTGTCACAACAACCCTAAAACCATTCCATACTTGTTATTACCCTTAACAACATTCTTTTAATGATCTAAGTATGTCTACATTTATTAAACAAGGTAATATACTTTTAATAACTTTACAAAACCACTTATTATAACATAAGTGTTATAATCCAAAACTATCTCTTATTCTTTTGTAAAATACTTATTACTTTTCCTAAATACTTATAATTAGGTTTTATACATCTTTGTAAAATATTACTTAAAAATCACTAATTTATAAATTTGACAAAAATAAAAAAAGTACGTCTTATATTTTATATCATTTTACATAAAAATTCATTAATGATTATTAAAACTGTATTTAAACTTCTAATCTTTTTTTCATACTCAAATCCATTTTATTAGAACTTTCATGAAAGATTCCATATAGAAAATAATTTATAAACCATCTAAATCATAAAAAACTAGTCAAAACGTCGCATTTAAAGCAAAACAACGCAATAACTCAGAAATGCCGTAGTAGGTCGAGGACAACATTTATAAATGCTATCTAAAGTCCTGGGCAGAAAATCAACATGAAAATGCTCAATCTTTGTGACCAGTTTTAACCACTTAAAATAATTATTTTACGCTTGAAATTTGTTTAATAAGTACTACACTTAGGGACTTAAAAACCATGGAAAGAAACCCCAAAGGATATGTTCTAATTTAATTACAAAATTTCACGAAAACAAGCTATATTTCAAAGTGCATTTATAGCGACCTTTTTGCTACAAACTTTAGCTACTTTGTTTAACCAGTTATAAATCTTTTAAACTCTAATTTTTTTCCAGTATTAAGTACACATACAATACTCATTAAAAATGCAAAGTAGCACTTAAGGATGTCTCTCAAATTAATTATAAAAATTCTCAAAAACAAGGCGTTTCAAAGTGCTTATATAGTGACCATTCGCGCTATAACCTTTTGCCACTTTGTTCCATAAGTTAATGAATGATTTAAACTTCAGGATTTTTGTCATTAATAAGTAGACTTATAACTAGACAAATCATCGAACACAAGGCATTTTCAAAGTGCATCCATAACGACCTTTTTGCTTCTAACTTTCACAACTTTTTTCATAGTTTCTATAACTTCCCAAATCAATTTCTTGCTACCTCATTCACCAAAATATGTGTAGAACAACCAAAACATATTATATCACAATATATTCCAAAATAGTCGCATAAAACAAGTTTAAACATAAAGGGATTCAAAATGCACTTATAGCAACTATATCTATACAGACCATTCCATATCTATACCAAATTCCACACACAATCCAACAACCATTTGAACATCAACTCAAGGTCATGCCACATGTTATAAAAGGTAATAGGAGTGACGTTATACAATATAATGTTGTCATTTGCTTTCTAAAGTAAAAGGGTCCAAAGTTTATAACTTCAATTAGTTAATGTCACTTTAACTTTATATTTATACACACATACATACACACACACACAAAATATATACATACTAGATAGTGAGTAAACTCACCTAAATCCAAGCCAAACACAAGCTTAAGCACACAAACCCAAGAACACTTCCCACCATCTCCAAACACCTAAACATCCAAGCTTTAGCATCGAAACCACAAGGCAACGCCACCTCCTCCACTTCAATGCTTACACCCCAAAGTGGAATCCCCACTTATGCTCCTTTTTTCAACTTTCAATTTGCTTTCTATGATTTCAAAGGTGATCTAAGGCTATGGAGAAAGTTTGATGGAGTTTGAAGAAGATTTGAACTAATTAGAGAAAGATTAATAAAGATAGAAGTGGATTAGTGCTAATCACTTCTACCAGTTTTGTTCTTTTATTTTATTTCCAAGCTTATGAATTAATGGGTGAATAATAAAGCTCCTAAGCCTCCCCTTTACCCCACTTGGTCGACCACAAAGAGCCCCCATATCCTTTGCATGCTTTCCATTTCACATCTTATCACACATAAGAAAATATCTAAAACACCATTCATCTAAAATATCTTCTTCCTTAATTTTCTAGAAGCCCAATATTATTTTACACAATATGTTTAGTTGATAATTACCTAAATATTGGTTAACTATACAAGCACAAAAATTTCGAACAACTTCTGTTGAGAAAAAACTTTGTATTGATAAAACGATTTTTGGTCACTTTATCGATATTTCTTCGGACTATTTATTTTTGTAAACATTTTTCCAAAAAAGTTTACCATCATTAGTTATTATTTAAAAGGAGGTTAATAAGGTTATTAAATCACTTTAATCAGATTTAATTAAGATTCAAATATTTAAATAATTCAGATATTTAAATACGAAGTGTTC
This sequence comes from Allium fistulosum, assembly GCA_030737815.1. Taxonomy (NCBI): domain Eukaryota; kingdom Viridiplantae; phylum Streptophyta; class Magnoliopsida; order Asparagales; family Amaryllidaceae; genus Allium; species Allium fistulosum. The sequence goes on from CM060904.1 coordinate 1,327,401,153, forward strand.
GAAATTCCAGATCGTTACATAAAGGTTGTGAACAAATTTGAAAATTGTTTGTAAATTTGCATTCAAAAATGTTACAAATAAAATAATTTAATTTTTTTAATTAAAATGAAAAATATTTAAAGGGTAATGAATAAAATGTACAATTGTTATAAATTTTTATTCATAAAGGTTATAAATAAACAAATTTAAAATGGTTTAAATCTGAATTTACAAAGGTTATAAATAAAATTTTTGAAATTGTTTTGATTTTAGAATTATAAAATTTACAAATAAATAATTTTAAATTAAAATATGAATTATAATTAATATAATTCAATAACGGTTATAATAAAGTAGTAATATTAATTTATAATAATATATACATAAATATAGATTTAATATTAAATTATAAATCTTATAACTAAATAAGAGAATCGTATATAATGTGTATAAAATAAAATAAAAACGATTTTAAAATTTAAATTGAATTAAAACTCATTATAAGTAATAAATACATATGTATATAATTTTATGTGTATGTATTGACAAACGATGTTGATGAGTATTGTGAACACTTATTATTCCTTTTAGACGATAATACTCATTATTATTATTTTAAGATTATGAATTTGAAATAATGTTGCTCATTATCATTCAATATAAAAGAGTATATACATCTTATGGTTGTTGAGCACCCTCAAGCCATAAGATATTTATAGTGATATTTATATCCCTAAATTGGTAAGAAAATTTTGTAACTTTTTTAAGCACCCTCAAGGGTTGCAAAATTTTCCTTAAGAAATCATGAAATAAGGCTTATAGGAATCTAATGTACTTTAAGATTTGTTGAGCACTCTTAATGTCATAAAGATGATTAGGAATAAAGAATGTATGGTTATGACTTATATATGAGATATAACTAATAACGTATTATTTACCATTTATGGGGACTACAATTTGTTTACCGCACCTAAGGCTATAGTAACATGATAAATGAATCCTAACACTTACTAGAAGAATTTTCAAAATTCTTGCACTTAATTTAGGTTTTTTAAGAGATGTAAAATCTAATAGGGGCCTTACTAGAAAAATATAATAAGAAATTTAATAAGAGCATGTGTAATATTATAATAATCCACTTTAACAAATTTGCATGGATAATACAATTTATAAAATTATTTACCAATTAAAATATACTAAACGAATCGATTTATCGATTGACGAAGTAATGTAATAATTTACTTACCAATAAATTAATCTTTTACCATATTGTTGCTTAGTACCCATGTGAGGGCTGATTAATACAACCATTAATACTTTCGTATCTTAACTTAAGTATGAATTTGCCCTAGGTTATGTACTGTCTTCTATGAGTTTTGAATCTAAAACAATGCAGGAGTATGGTCCAAATTCAATCACATAAAAAAGTTGTATGGTGTACAGTTATGTTCATGCAGAATTAGATGAAATTGTTTCATTCGAAATGAGAAAGTAAGCCATAGTACGAGATCATGCATTTAATACAATGAATACAATGTGGATCTTGTGTAGGAAACAATACTAGGCCAAGGACTATAGACATTCCTAAGAATTTGTTCAATGAAATGTTAGTTTTGATACATTTACTCAAGTGCAACTTGTTCGTAGCGGGCTAAAGATGACCGAAAGCAATTTTTGTAAAGAAATTCAATGTAGACTTCTAGCAAAGAATTTCTCTTTTGAATGGTTCAACCATTCAAAAAAGAAAGTAAAAGTCTGAGAGTGAATGTAACATTGGTTCGATTAGGATGAAGATATTATGAATGGTCACCTTTGCTTCATAAAGAGACATTGGAAATGAATTTTGTAAAGTTGTTTCTATTTAAAATGTATTTTTCTTATAGAAAATTGTTCTTTATAGTATCTATTTCTGAGTTTGAGATATTTGATTTGAAACTCTTAGTTCTAAATTAGTTACAATAAAAGAAATAAATAGTCCATGGTAAGTGATTAAATAGAGCTTCATATTTCAAATGTTTTTATTGTAATGACAAAAATAATGGAAGCATATCATATGATACGTGCTAGTGAACACATCTGTTAGATCCAGGCCAGTCGAAAGCGAAAATATTAAGGTAGATTTTAGAAAAACAAAAAACAAATCATATTTTGGATCTATTAGGCCTATGAAGTCTAAAGATAAAATTAGATCCAATCTAATTAATTAAAATAAAATCATATTTTAATTTGTTTTACTTATTAATTTAATTGATAAATTTAATTAAATATGATATATAATTTATGATCATATTAACATATGTTCATGTATGTAAAAATTTATGTGCAACATAGTATAGGGTGTGCAAGGTTTAAATGTATACGTAGTTAGATGTTGAGATTTACATCAACAATAAATATTTGGCTTTTACATATATGTTAATTGCCTGAATAAAATATTTCATGATGAATACACACACCTATATTAATTTCGAAATTATAACTAAAAATTATCTATAAATAGTTATAAAATAATACTTGACCTAATCTTTTATTTTAAATTTCAAAATTATCTAGTTTGACGTAGTAAACAAGATTTAAAATTAAATTTTCTAAATATTATAATACATATATTAACCTAGATTATAATTACAAATTATTAATAAACGGTTATAAAATAATATTTGGCTTGATCTTTTATTTCAAATTCAAAATATCTAGTTTAACTTAGTAAACAAGATTTAAATTTAAAGCTAGATCAAAATTTAAAATTTCAAAATATCATAATATTTGTATTAATTACACAATTAAAATTAAAAATTATTTATAAATAGTTTAAAATTTCAAAATATTATAATTTTGACTTTGTAATCTTTTAAACGATAAACTTGTACAAAAAATAAATTTCAAAATTTTGAGCTTAAATATGATTAATGATTTTTATTTTATTTTTCATCATTACCGAAACAAATTTACACAAAAAGAAATGTTTTCCTAATATCATTTGCTAATAATAACAGTGTTGTGATGATGATACATTGAAATCAGATATTGTATATATTGAAGTGATATAAATTTATAGGCTATAACATATGTGAAGAAGGTAACACATAACTATTACTTTATACAAGGATCATAATATATCATTGAATATATCAAAAAATTATGTGTTAGTGATGAAGCCGTAGAAACACAGGTTTCTTAGATATGCACCCTTCTTTGCAAGGGATAGGCATACAACAACAGATTTTATATAATTTAATTGTTTGGATGTGACTGAAGTAAAAAATGGAGGTGGGGAGGGATGGTATTTTCGACCTAAATAGAGAAGAGGAGAGAGGCAAAAAGGTACCCGAAAAATGAAGTATTGGTTTCCTATTATAGGAAAGATTTGAAAAATTATCTTACCCAAAGTTCTCTCCTTCCAAGTCAAACTTGAACTCCCTCTTATGCATCCCTATGGCTGACCATCTAACTGGGTCTTTAATGGACCAATAAATACTTCAAATTGAATAGTAATTAATATTATTTAAATCATATTTAAATGCAATTCATATTGTATATCAATACGTACAAAGATAACTATTGTATAAGCACCTAACTAATTACTAACTGCACCCTGAACAATGCCAGAGCAACTCCATTTTAGTAAACTCATCCTATACAATAAATACATCAACAATTAGTATTTCATAAATATTAACTAATTTAATTAATTTATAACTGTTATAAACCAATTAAATCAAACGGTGTTTCAGAGACTGAATAGATTTAGTTGTGCGACTCACAGGTGTGAATTTAGTTGGCAATTAATACTTAAACAATTTAAACACTAACGTTAACATGTTGCCTTAGCTAGTAGTGTGATAGTTTGACTAGAATCATTACATGCAAATCTCATCAGTAGAATCAAATTTTACAAATTCAAGCGGTACTTTTTAGAAACGATTGTTTACACCAATTCTCTTCGTCAATACCATATCACATCAGGACTTATGGAATTTAGTTTTGGTGAAAATTCACGTATCATCCACATTCAACTTAGTTAGTCCATAAATAAAGTACTTGGTTCAAAAATAACATTTATTGTTAATCGTACTATTATAGCCAGAGATTTTAACTTCGAGTTAACTATAATTGACTGATAATAACCTTATACAACCGAGCAGTTGAGTTCTCTATTGAATAGTATTTAACTTTCAATGATTCAACTCTGACCCAACTATTGATGTTCAATGGACGTCATGCCATGATTTAATTATAATCAAAGTGGAGTTTCCACATTGAAGTACAACAGGTTTCTCAAGTCGAGAGAGCTATATAAGATCGTTGTAACCATCTGCCCTCGTAATATCCAAAAATCAATGCCTTAAAATATCGCTCGACTTTTGAATACCATAAAAGACGGGTTGTCGAGGTAAAATTACAAAACACTAAGCCAAGCCATCGACAAGATCTCACAACAGAATGATAACATATAATATACCAAAAATACATGAACATAGAAAACCGTCTAATGGCTGACTACTCTAATAAAAAATTAAAGACCAATTTTTCTATCAACCCCGAGCCTCCTCCACTCATCCCTTCCTCTTCTTCTAACCCAAAGGAGGTGCCACCTAAGATCGAAAATGAGGGGTTCCAACCATTAGGAACTGCCGGAACAGGGTAAAGACCCATCACCAATCAAATCTTGTCCAAAATTTCACCAAGAATCAAAAACAGATCAACTACAATGGATTCAGAGATGCAAATTATTCAAGAAACAACAATTACAATTACAATTTGAATCAAAGATCTCATAATTCATTCAGATCTGTAGTCACAACTCAGATTATTTCGGAATCTAATGGTACAACAGTAAAATAGAGTAATATTCAGAATAATAATGGATCTTTCCCACATAAGGCGTCTTCTTGGGCAGATATATCAGAACTGGAGGCTTCAACCATGATTGTAACAACCCGAATTCCAGTGGGTCCGGATTTTTCGCAAAAATGCAAAAATTCAAGCCTACTGAAGCCCGAGTTGGGTATCTGGTATCCTGCAAATAGGCAAAGACAAATATATCAGAGCTCAATAAATATCTCACGGCGGAACAAACTAAAATAGATGTAAATAAATACTCATCAATATAATAACACTTTCCAAACAAGTGTCTCAAAGTTGGAAAGTCTCTGCCATCTACTTAACCTGTAGGAAGTTATGAGGAGGGGGTCAGGACTAAAGTTCTGGTGAATGAACAAATTATACACTTCTAAGCTTAATTCTACGTATATTGTTTTATTTCCATTTACTGTAATATTAGGTTCATTGGGTTTATAATACTCTCGCCTCTGTGCATGAATCATGCCCATCTACTCCTTAGTAGATTAAAACCTAATAACTGATATATATGTAGCTATATGCCCGATGACCGCATCGGTCCTAGATACTAGCCATAGTACCTTCTGTATCCTCCATGCAAAAGACTCCATCGTCTTGCTTGGCGTTCTGTGACTACATTTACAAAGGACTACTTCATAAGGCCTACAATGCAGATGTTCCGTCGTCTACTGTGAAAACATAAAACTGTGTCTGCACTAGTCTATACTAATGCTCGGACATCCACAATGTACCACCCAGTGCGTACCTTGAGGACTATACATAATCGTTCTGTCTACTCCTTGAATCCCACTTAACAAGGTCTACCTTGTACAGAAATCGGTCGGGGATTTTCTATGTCTGTAAAGGACTGTCCTATCAGGCCTACAATACAGATATTTTATTTGGTCTGTCTCTTTTCTTATCATGGCTATGGCCGCACGCAGCCAACCCTCAACTAATCGAAAGACCTCTAAAGAGCTAAGTGGTTGTGCCCTACTACAAACAATCTAAACATCCAATTGGTTGCGCCGCTCATTTAATGTCTCGATAGTGAAAGGATCATTGGACTGATGGTTTAACTCTAGTCTTTCCCGAACTCGCTTCTTGGTTTTGATGCTGGCCCGATATCCGCATGCGACTATCCTTTTGGGTCCTGCCCACTAAAACTTACTTGCAAGTACTAGGACATACGAATATCCTACTCCAAACATCAATCCCTTTTGACTGCCTACAATGGTCCTGCCATGCAATAAGCAGTCATGGCATACTCTTTTGATGGAACATCTAAAGACCTGCCTCTAGAGAACTGCTTCATTATGCCTACCCCAGAGGGCCATCCTAGAGTACCCTCACGTCCCGTTGAAGTCTTGTACTTCCTTCTAGCACAAAAATAACTAAATTGTACGTGCTTCTTCTATGCTGAAATCTATGATGAACTGCTTCGTTAGGCTCTTCATCCTATGGGCTGCTCCAAACACATCTCACTCTTTTATTAGACCCTAAGTCTAATCGTTTATTTTGCGTTTAGTTTACTTTTCTTATTCTGTTGGCTACTTATTTACCCTAGTTAGCATAATCTCATCCTAGCCTCACCTAACTATTGTGAGACCATCAGTTCCTGACTGAAAGGGAATGTAGTTGGTATGGGCCACTTCTATTATCTTGCTTATTAACTTAATCCAAGATCTAAGTTTATTGAAATAAGCCTCTTCTATTATTTCTGCTCTATTTGCTTATTAACTTCATTTAAGCCTTAAAATAAGTCTTTTCTGCTCTTTCTACTTAATTATAACCTATGTTATAATTTTACTTGTAATTGTCTCTTTTATTCTCTTTTATTCTCTTTTATAATCTATATATTATAAATATAATTACAAGTGTCTCTTTTCTATTATAGTCTGACTTCTTTTATTATGACATTGAATTCTCTTTAATTCTCTTATGTTATATGACAATCTTACTTGGGATTACGTCCGATTGTCACAAATTTACTTATCATGATAACTGCTTTACTTTTATCTATTATCTGCGCAGTAAATCCAGAGCTTCTAGTCTTGTCTAATAATTAACTTGATTCCTTCTTTAATTCCTTTTATTCTTCACTTTAACTTCTTATATTCTAGGAAGTAGTTCTATTCTATTTAGTTGGTAACAAAAACTATGCTAAAAATCCATTTCCATATGTTAATACCAAATAGTGCTATAAACAATAATCCGTAACTGCAAGATATCTTTTTTATTGTTGCTTTACTTTTTGGATTGTGTAAAATACAGTAGTTTCTCTATTTTACACTAAATCCCTTTTTCTTTCTTTAATTCTTGCAATTATGTTTATTGTTATCTTTTAAATATTAAACTATAGAAATGTATTCTCTTTTCTAAACCAACCAATTAATCTATCACTTACTTCCAAATCAAGTTATTAAATTTTCCATTTTTATTTATTTTTCCCGTTTTAGCATAATTTACTGCAAATTTCTATTTTTCTCTTTTTATTTCATCTTTTCTTATTTACATCTAATTTCTGTAAATCTAGTGTTCTTTCTATTTTAGTCCGTATTTACGAATTTTTCTCTTTAACTAATTTATTCCCGTAAAAAGGAATAAAAAGAAGCTAACATTTACAGGCTAAATTTCAACTTTTAAAATAGATGTAAATAACTATAAATTTCTTACTTTTAGGCTTATGCCTTTCTCCAACTGTCAAGCCTAATATTGATTAAGTATAAGCTTTCTTGTATAATTTACAGTCTCAGCATAACTAATTAACAGAACTAATTACTGAAATAAATACTAAATAAAATTATTTAACGGGAATCTAACGATAATATATCATAAACGTAAAAGATATATAATTAAATCCACTCACCTGTCGTCCTTAGCTTTAAATCTCTATCTTCTAAAATTACTACGTCGTTCTACAACTTCTCTCCTTTAATTTGTTGCAATTACTCTATTTTATTCACATATATTTTATTTGGATTTATTTGGTGAAGATTTGTGATAAACATGAGAAAAAATGAAGAAAGAATCCATTGTCTACTATAAGAGAGGGATGAAGAAAATGATGGCTGATGGAACGAATTACATTACGTTCTCTCTTAAATAGATGCAGCCCACCAATTATCCAATGAATCCTCTACTTAATTGATCCTTCAATTAATTTTTATGTGCAGCAATATATTGCCTATATGTACACATTCAAATCTAGGTCAACTATTATTTCTTTTCCTTATTAATTGACATTTTCTACTGATTAAGTTACAATCATAATTAATAGTCCCATTAATAGATTAACATATTACCTGTATTAGTTAATTTCCTTAATTAATATTTTACACATTGTAATGTTTCATTAATTGGCATGTCAATTAATTCCACTATTCAATTAACATATATATTTAATATGCATATTTTTTTTTATCCAATTTTGAATTTGAACATTTATTTGTTACATTTATATGTAAACCTCTTTAAATTGAGGGATCTGATATACACACACACACACGTTATATATTAATTCACATATTAATTAATTGCACTTTTTAGCTGATTCTGTTCGCAATGTTAATTATTCCCCTTATTTTTTCCTCTTACATCTAATTCTCTTAATAATTTACATTCATTATAAACATAATAAATTTGTTACTACTTTTATAAATGGGTACTTTTGGCATAGGTCCTTATTAAAGTTCAAAATACACGAAAAGTCCTTCACTAAATTTCAGTGTAAATTAGGTCCCTGTTTTTATTCATGATTATTTTAGAGCATGATGCAACTTTTCATAAAAGTTGTTGACAATTCCGCAACGTTTCTGTACACTGTGAACATAGTGTATGAAAGTTGCTGAAATATCAGCACTTATTTATAAAAGTTGTTGACATTTCAGCAACATTTATGTACACTGTGAACACAGTGTATGAAAGGTGCTGAAATATCAGCACTTATTTATAAAAGTTGCTGACATTTCAGCAATAATTTTTCTTTTTTTCTAGAAAATAGGGACCGAATTTACAATGAAACTTTGACAGGGAAAGTTGCTGAAATATCAGCACTTATTTATAAAAGTTGCCGACATTTCAGCAATAATTTTTCTTTGTTTCTAGAAAATAGAGACCGGATTTACAATGAAACTTTGACAGGACCCGCTTTACAATATGAAAGTATGATAGGGATGCCTTCCTAATTTCCACTTTATAAATATCCTATGAATTAATTGCAAATGTTTACAATTAATAAAATTTCCATGTTTGCATATTTAATTGTTTCTGACGCTAAAACTTCAAACGGCTATAACTTCTCCGTTTGAAGTCCATTCAGAAAACATTGTATATGGAAGTTGATCAGAAAATTACCACGAACACAATGTTATATGTTTCGTGGTCAAATTCCAACATTAGAAAAAATTCATTTTTCACTGTTTTCATAGTTATCAATTAAATTTATTTTTAATTATATAAAAATGTGGGGTGTTACAATGATTTTGATCTGGAGTATCAAGCACCTAACAAGAAAATGGTTATAATGAAGGAGGGAGTTAGTAGGAGAACAGATTCCAAGTGGAGTTGCTTGATGATAGCTTATGTCATTGGAAATAGGCCTTTTTATCATCATTATAAAGCATTTATGCAAAGGACATGGAATCCTACCGGTAACTTTGAAATTTTCACAAGAAATAATGGTTTTTTTATAATCAGATTGCTGTGGAAATTGATCGTGAAAAAACAATCAAAGGAGGGCAATACTTTATCAATTGAAAGTTGATTATCTTAAAAAAATAGGTAATAAAATTGCATTTGATAGAGATTTGTTAACTGCTATTTCTATATCGATTCACCTCCCAGAATTAAGTCTAAAACTATGAAACAGAGAGGCATTTGGGGCTATTGCAAGTGTTGTGGGTGTTCCTCTAAAATTAGACGAACAAACAGCAAAAGAAACAAGATTAAGCTATGCAAGAATTCTTGTTGAAATAAAAGCAAATGTAGAACTTCCTGATGAAGCTTATATTACAATGCATGGTGGTGAAAATATTGTTCAGAAAATTGAATATGAGCGGATTCCACCAAAATGTTTTATACGTACATGCTTCGGATATTCTACTGAAATCTGCTCGACAAAGAAGGTTCGGAAAAAATAACCGAAGGATATCTTGGGCAATAAAGAAAAAGATTCGGTCTTGATGCAAAATCAAGAAGAAGAAAAATAGTGCAGTTTTCAATTTTAATCAAAATGCTGAGCAAAATGAGGCAATCACTACTGATTTAGAGATCAACTCCTTATCAGACAAAATTAAAATTTTGAAAATATGAGAAATAAGGAAAGTGCAAAAGACATGAATACAAGTGTGAAAAATCTTGAAGTCGTGAGCAACTGGAAATTTCCAAAAAGCAGGCTGTATCAATTTTGTCATGCTGGAGAATTCAGTTGAGAATATGAATCAAGTGCAACAGAATGAAAATGAAACAACATCAACAATACAACAACCTCTAAAGGATCTTGGTGCTCATCAAAGAACTCCCCTCTTGGAGAAAATAATAAGATAATTGATGAAAATATGGAAGTAAGCACAAATACAGATGAAGCAAATGCAAATGTTGTTGCTATGAAAGAATTCTGCAATCATATTACTGGATTAAATCTTTCTCAGCAAAGTTTATCAGAGGATCTTGTTCAAAATGCTATATAACTTGTACCAAAATCTTTTTCTCCAGCAAAGAATAAAAGAAAAGAAAGGAAAAAAAGCAGAACATAAAATATGCAGGAAATTTTATCTCAAAGCAATGAAGATAATCAGGAGCAGGATGAATTACAAGAAAAATACATTATGAAAAATCCAAAATGGTTTGACCATCTCAAAGTAAAAGATAGAAAATCTCTTAAAAGAAAAGGGAATAGAAGTTTTGAGTATTTGGAAGAGAAGAGGGACAAAAAGAATCTAGAGGAGCTTAATTCCAGTCTCTCTATATAGCAGCTGTGATATCCTTATCATATCCTTTATATCATTTATTTTTATTTTTATTAATCTTTGATATATAATGTCTATAATTGCTTGGAATGTTAGAGGGTTAAACTCTCCTTAAAGAAAATTAGATTTATCTAATCTAATTCTTACAATTAGGCCTAATATTATTGGTATTCTGGGACATAAACTTGAAGTTACAAAAATTGAAAATTTTCATGTTAGCAAATTTAAACATTGGGGTATAGTTAATAATAATATTATGGGGATAATGGTAGATTAATGGTTATGTGGGATCCAAAAGTTTGGAGTTCAAGTCATCATTTCTTAAATTTTCAATTTATTCACTGTAAATTCTTAAATAAAGGTGGTTTACAACTAGAAATTACTTTTGTTTATGCTTCAAATAGTGAAAAAGAAATAACTTTGCTCTGGAATAATCTTGAAATTTTAAATAATAACATGAGAAAGCCTTGGATTATAATGGGGATTTCAATATTGTTCTTCATTCATTTGAAAAGAGGGGAGGAATTCCAATTTCCTTTAGAAAATTGGAATTTCTTAACAATTTCTTTCTAGAAACAGGCTTAATTGAATCCGTTCTTATGGGTAATAAATATACTTGGAAATTCGGTGAATGTAGAGATATATTGTAAACTAGATAGGGTTTTAATTAACCAAGTTTTTGAAAACTACTTTGCTGATTTCCAGTGTATAACTCTCCCCCAAGCTACTAGTGACCATACCCCAATTCAAAATTTTCTTTCTAGGAAAAATAATTTTAGGAAAGACATCCCATTTAGATTTGTTAATGGGTGGACTTTTGAGAAAATTATATGGAAACTATCAAAAACAGTATTGTATCTTCTAATCAAGGCTCTGCTCAATACAATTTTAGAAGCATTTTAAAGAATGCAAAAGAAAATCTGAAAATATGGAATAAAAATAAAAACAAAGAAGATATTAAACATATTAGAAAGGAGTGTGAGTCTCTCTAAAACATCATTGATTTTGATAGGTCGGATAAATCTCTTGTTAATCAATATTTTCAAAATCAAGATAAATTAGGTAAATGTTTACATATGCAAGCAATCAAGATGAGACAGAAAGCCAAGTTAGACTGGCTTACTAATGGGGATGAATCTAGCAAGTTTTTCTATGCTAAGATGTCTAACAAGAAAAATATCAATGACATAGGAAAACTGCTAGATAATAATGGGGTTATTTTAAATAATGTCTCTCAAATTGAGCATAATGCTATAAAATACTTTCCTGATATTTACAATACTGATTCATATAAAAGAGATTTCCCAAGTATTGAAACAAAGTTTTTGCTTAATGAAAATAGTAAAGGTATTCTCTTTGCCCCTATTGTTATGGACGATATAAAAAAATTGTTTTTGGATCTAATTTAGATAAAAGCCCAGGCCCTAATGGTTTGGTGCAAAATTTTATAAAACACATTGAGAGGATATTAAAATTAAGATTTATGAAGCTCTTAATGAATTTTTTTTCAACTGGAAAGCTACTGAAAAGTTGAAATCATACTTTTATCACCTTAATCCCTAAAGTTAAAATTCCTAAGGGATTAAGGGATTACAGGCCAATTGCCTGTTGAAACTTTATTTATAAATTTATAGCTAATATTTTGAGTAATAGAATTAATTTTTGTTTAAATATCTGATTTTAGAAAATCAATGTGCATTCATACCAGGTAAGACATATTCTTGAAAATACTCTTCTGGTTCATGAAATGATCAGAAATTTTAACAAGGGATGTAAAAATAAAGTTTGCGTTAAAATTGATATTCATAAAGCATTTGATAAGATCAACAGATATTTTATTATTCATATGATGAGATAATTCGGATTTCATGAGAAATTTTGCAATTTAGTTAAAGAATGCATTGACACTGCCTCCTTTTCTATCTTAATTAGATCACCTTTGTGGGTTTATTAAAAGCAATAGGGGAATTATACAAGGTGATCCTCTTTTCCCTTATTTATTTATAATTGCTATGGAACTTTTATCTTTGCAAATGGAATTAAAACAAATTAAAGGTAATCTTAGACCAGTAAACAAAAATAAGCCTAGTACTACCCATTTATTATATGATGATGTTTTGCTATTATTTATGAACGCAGACTCTAACAGCGCTTTATCAATTGCAAAATCTTTTAAATACTTGAATGAATATGCTGGTCTGCAAATTAATGAGAGTAAGAGTAAAGCTTATTTTAGCAATATATGTGCAAAAAAGAGGGAAATTCTTCAGATTTTAAAAATTCAAGAAGGACATTTGCCTTTTAAATACTTGGGACTTCCTCTTAGTATAAATCAGATTGCTAACAAAGATTGCTCAAGGTTATTAGACATCATTCAAGGCAAATTAGATAGCTGGTTTAGCAAATTATTATCTATTACTGGAATAACTCACACACATGATCATCACGGCTATCATAATGTATTGGATTCAGACTCACAACATTCCAGAATCAGCCATTCACAAAATAGAAAAAATGTGTGCTAATTTCATTAGAGAGGAAAAATACATAGAGTTTCTTGGGACATAGTTTGCAAACCAAAAGGGCAGGTGGATTGGGATTAAGAAATATTAAGGATTTAAAAGAAGCTTGTAATCTCAAGTTGTTTTGGAGGTTTGTGGAAGGTAGTTCATTATGGTCAAAATGGATGAAAAACAAATATGTCAAAAATAAAAAATTCTGGACTATGTCAATTGAAAATAATCATTCTCACTCTTGGAAATGCATTTTAAAGAGCAGAAGCAATGGTATCAAATTACTAGAAAGGAATTTCAAAGATAGAAAAAAATACTAGCCTCTGGTTTGATCCATGGATCAAAGGCAAATCTTTAGTAAGCTTACTAGGATGGTTCAGCTTATTGCAATTTGGGGGAACTAATTTAAAAGTTGATAGTATCATCCAAAATCACGGATGGAATACAAATCTTCATCCAGCAACTTCTATATTCAAAAAAGCCATTGAAAGCATTGAAATTGATTCAAGTATTTCCAAAGATTGCTGGAAATGGAAATTTTCAACGAAAGACAAATTTTCTTTTAAAAATACCTAGGAATACATCAAAGGTTATGAAGTAGAAATGGATTGGCATGATACTATTTGGAACAGGGCAAACTGCCCAAAAATGGCACATTGTGCCTATTTTGGTTTGCTAAATAGACTGCTAACCAAGGATAAAAGCGGTAAATGGAGTAAAAATGGGGAAATTAAATGTCTCTTATGCAAAACAGAAAATGAAACAATAGAGCATTTATTCTTCAACTGCAATTACTCAAGACATATATGGTTCATTGCAAAAGGCAAGCTTAATATTAGCCAAAAAATTCCAATGCAGAACATCAAAACCAATATTCAACATCTCCAACAAAGATACAAAATCAGATCAAAAGAGTTCAACAAAGCAAGCATAATGCTAACAATGGTCATCTACCATATAAAGAAGGAAAGGAATACTAGGTTGCACTCCAAAAAGGAAACTGAAACCATTCAGACATGGAAACTCATTGAAGCGGATTTTAAAATTCTAAATTGAAAAGCAATTAAGGAAAAATCATCATCTCAAAACCTCAATTCTGCTATCCAAGATCTTGATAATTATGAGGAAAGAGTTGAATCATACTTACAAGGTGGGAAATTCAATTCTGACATTTCCCATAGAGGGTCTTTCCAATTTAACAATCACTGGTCAAATAGAACTACGGGGAGGGAAGCTAAAAACCCCACTAGCACCAATGCAGGAGGCAACCATTCCATTACCAAAACCAAGAGTTTCTCCTGCAAGAGAAGTAAACAGAAATTAGTTCTTTATAATATAGTGGATTATAATAGTCACGATAATAATACAAGTTTTGTTTTACTTGATTTTGGCAGGAGCTACCGCTCTTCCTACAAGGAACCGATGAAGCATTTGCACCCCCTAAATCAAAACAGAACAAATTAGTCAGATCTCAATATTTAGAGAATCGGAGACTATCACTACATTAGCAAGCTCAATGGTCAAACTTATCACTTATCTATGTGGGAGAAGGGAGAAAGCAGCAAGCTTTATAGCAATATGGATCATTTCATCGCAGACGAGGATCGATCTAGCAATTTCAGTAGCAAATTGGCCTTAGAGGGGCGCAATGCTAACAATAATGGAGATGTGAAGTACTAGAAACCTCCTTAGATAGCATTAGAGGGCATCAGAGATAATATCGAAAGTATGTGAGCATGATCTATCAATTTCTAGAAGTAAGACAATGAAGAAAAGTAGACGAAGAAGAAAAGGAGTCGCTAGTTTCTTCTTTCGTTTGTTTTAGGGTTGTGGCTAGGGTTTGTAAGTGATTATGTGTTAAAGTAGTAAGGCGGTATCATTCAGGTTCTTAACCCTAGCTGGTCTCTGGCCTGTCATGTTCTTATATTGGCTTTAGCCCAACTTTGTATCTATGTTTCAAAAAAATACATGAACATAACTGAATGAACTATATATATAAGAGACCGCACTAGCGAAAGCAACTGATAAATAAATAGCAATACAAAGAATCAGAATACATCAACTCCCAATAGAATGGAGTTCTGAGTAAATATCTGATACAACAGGTTCCATATATAAATACATATCTATCGTGCTACTACAATATCAAGTGTATATACAAAATATCCTCATCGCTTCCAAATAATGCTCTAGCTTCCCCGAAAGTGTATCCCAAAAGCACCAGACTCTCAAATTACTCAATCGAGTACCCAAAAGTTGTTATGACATAAACATACAAAAAACGCGGGTCAGACATAAAGCCTACTGTAAGGAGAACTATCTCAAAATACTATATATTAAAACTATATATAAATAAACATGAACCGCTAAATCACAGCCGGCCCTCAACACAAACATGGCTCAAAGGTAATCTGGACTGTCTATAAACAAGTATAGTAAACCCATCTCAAAATAGGAAATCATACCATAACCTTCTCTTCTCCTATAAATAAGTCGCCTAGCTCTCCTATCCTGCCTTCACCGCATCGGACCTCTTATGGAGTTCATTGGTTGATGTTTTGGAAGTTGTTCCTTATGTGTTCGAAAACCAATTTCACCACAAAATCCCCTCTTTGCACGCATAGAATTCAATGATGATCGTAGGGACCCGGATTCCTCTAACAACGCCAAAACGCACTCAACCAACTATCTAGCCTCATGTGATGTGTACATATGCTAGCACACTCATTTATGCACATTACTCACGCATACATAAACACACTACAACACAACATCATGCTTCGGGCTTTGCCAGAGCGATTACTTGACTCGGTATTCTCTCATGCAACTAAGCGCAAATGATTGTTGCTATGGCAACGTGAGTTTCACGCAACGCACTTATATACATTAGTATATCTATATAGTCAATTAATTTCATACATATGTAAATAAACAAACACACAACAATTCTAACCACAATTCACACATCATTTTGATTGTTATATTCTTTAAATACACATAAACACATATCTGCTCGTGTGCATATGCGTACAGTATATTTGAGTAAATAATTCAATCATTACTAAATCAAATACTACTTTTATTTACTAAATCTTTTCAATAAAAAAATAAAACACCTTTTTATAGTACTCTACATAACGTCATAACCATTTTACAGAAGATCTTCTTGATATTATTTTATAACATCTTATACTTATTATAAAACATCTCATTCATACTATTTTATAAAATCTCTATTTTGTAAAATATCACATTTATACTATTTTTTAATATCACTTCTTTTATAAAATATCACCTTTATACTGTTTCATAAAATATCTCATTTTATAAAATATCAATTTTATTTATGAAATTACTTCTTTACACAAATAATATCAATTTTATAAAATATCATTCCTTGACTAAGTAATATTCATAAGTACTAATTAAACTCCATTAATCACTTAATTATCTTACTAACTTTTCTAAAACCATTTAAATTAGTTTTCTTATAACTAATGCCATGCACTTGATTATATCATCTAATTAGTCTATAATCCATCACAGTATCACTTATAATCACTTAATTATCCAAAAATCAATTTTTAAGCTTACTAACTATTTCAAAAATAGTAATTAAGGTCTTAAACAAATAGTGAGATGGTATAATCATGATTAAAGCATGCATACAAGCCTAATTCACCCAAAACCGCATCCAAATCACTTCATATAACCTCATATTAATCAATAAATGAAAATGGTAAGTTAACACATAAATATACAAAGAGAATCATCACACTCACCTTCCTTTTACTCAAATTAAGCTCCAATCACCAAAACCCATGCTTTCCCTCTCTTGAAATCCGAGATCTCCACCCTTACTTCGATTCAAGCTAATCCCTTCGTGGGTTTTGTATAGAATTACGTGAGAGTAATTATGGTGATTTTTATTTGAATTTAGGAATTTCCTTGAGGGGTTTAGGGCTATAGGATTAAGAAGTGGTTAAGGAGTGATTAGGGAAAGATTGGGAGAGGGAGAGGAGAAGAAACATGAATGGAGAAGTGGAAAGGAAATAATGAAGGGGGTTAGCCACTTATAGGCTAGCTAATTTTTTAGCCTAAATTCCCTCCATCTGGCACCATTCATCCCCAAAAATCATCGACTTCAAACATAGTCAAATTTATACTCATTTTACTCGTTTTGAAAAAACAAACTCACTATGGGTGTATCAAATTCTAATTCGCTCGTCTATAAAAGTCGAGTACAAGAGGCGTTTCGTTACTTAACGATTGAATATTTAAATTAATCATTTGAATATTCAGTTGTCGAGACTACGGATGTTAAAATCATAGCTCGAGATTTCCTATTTGACCCAGTTGTTATTAAAAATAGGAAGTCTTGGATTAGTCATTCCATAGTTATCTAATAACTACCAATATGTAACCTCTTGGTGCCCCTAGTAGTAATGAGTAATAAACTGCTTATCATTTTAGAGCATTACGTTTTGAATGTTACTTTCATGTATACTCCTCGGTGCCTAACTCTATCAACATCAAGTTTTGAATGTTACTTTCATGTATACCAAATATTATTTTTAAAATAATATACTTTTCCAATTTTTTTACCAAAAATAGATGCAGCTTTGTTATAGTATAAAGATTATGAATATTCTTTATATAAATCTATTTTTTGCATTTAACGACGGTATTTGTTTTCATAACAATAGTGATGTGTTAGCTATATTGAAAATAAAGAAGCATCTAAAATGATTCATAATTATTTCTAGAATCATGGGCTAAGCCATATCTTTGAGAAATTAATCTTTAATCATATGATTGTAAATCATATGGTACGTGCAAATTGTATCCCGAATGATTAATGACAAATTACCCATTCAATTGGAGCGATAAAGGGTTAATGAACTCTACGAATTGATACATATAGATGTATACAGTCCAAGGTCTGATGATACCAAAAGCGAATTAACTTACTTGCTTAAATTCACCGATGAATATTCGTAGATATGAACATGTATATTTAATATACAAGTTAGACATTTGTGAGAAGTTCATATAATATAAAACGGAAGTATAAAATATAACATGAAAATTAAAACAATTTGATTGGGTTGAATAGGTGAGTAACTTGGATAAGAGCTCCAAGAGTGTCTAAAAGAGAATAAGATTCACTCTCCAAGTCACTCTTCCTTATGCTACATAATGTTGTATCGATAAGGACTAATCTGGCTTTATTAGACAAAGTACGATTGGTAATGAGTGAAATTGACTTACATCTCTCTTTAAGGATATGTAATTAAGAGTAAGCATATATGATGAATTTGGTTTCATTTAAAGCTGAGATTACAATTTCATATAAGATATTGATTGGAAAGAAACCCAATCTTAAATAGTTTAAGATATGTGGTTATCCCTCTACATTATGAACATAAGTTTCATGAACTCAAGACTAAATCTATTTTGTGTAAGTCTATAGGCAGCTCATAAAATATTCTTAATGTATATCTCATCGCACTGAAAAGTAAATTATTGTTTCTCGACACACCTTCTTCTTAGCAATAGAATTTGTTTATAGAGAAATTAGTGGTAGTGTAGAAAACTTGGATATAGTCCAAGATTGTAACACGAAAATAGGTTATATAGATGATATAAATTTAATTATGCCCATAAGCACATGACACATCAGAATGTCTAATAGAAAATCTTGCATGTTAAAAAGAAACTATGAGTTTCTTATCAATATCGAGAAAATTGATTGTTCCTCATGACAATCTCCTCAATTATCAATCATCCATGGAGAGTATAGACTCCGTCATATTGTGTGATGTATAAAATCCAAAACGGCTTCCAAATACATTGAAATTATTTGATTTTGGTAACTGTACCCGAATGGATTTGATCCATTGACTGCAAGTGAGTCTTCGTGAAGAAAATAAATGCAGTTGGAAACGTATAAAGCAAGGTTTATGGAAAATAATCTCATCAATTTTAAATGTTGACAGTGGAGCATTTTCGTCAGTCAACATGCTTAATTCTATTCAGATCTATTCACAAATTATCGCACAATATGATTTTGAGTTTTGGCACAATGACGTTAAAATAGAACTTCTAAATAATGATTTTAAAATTATGACTTCAAGTTTTGGCACATGGACCAAGCCAGTCGAAAGTCAGATAATAGGGTAGATTTTAATTTTTTTTCTCCCTAATTTAAATCTTATTAGGCGTATGAAGTCTAAATTGTTTTTAGATCTAATCTAAATTTGATTTAAATAAAATCTCATTTTATTTAATTCATTGATTGGAATAAATAATGAATTTAGTTTGAATTTAAATTTAGGTATATCCAAATATACTTATGTGTGTATTGTGCATATGCAACATGTAAATCCTGTGCATTATTAATGGGTACCTTTTTAGGTGTTGGGATTTACACCGCAATGGAACATTTACCCTTTATATATGCCTTTTGTACTCTATGGTTTTTATTTCAAATTGTGTGTATATATAACTATGAATAATTTTCAAAATTATAACAACAATAGTTATTGTATATTTAATTAATTAAATTAAATTTTGGCTGATTCCATGTATTTGAAAAATAAAATTAGTATCTTAAAATTTAGTTTTGACTTATTAAAAAATTCAAAATTAGATCTACAATTTTGAAAAAAAAATTATTTAATGAATTTTGAATAAAATAAATAATATATACATATATATTCATTAAATTTGTTTTATTTTCATATATACACATACACACACATATATGTATTTAATATGTTATAAAATTATTTTAGCTAAAATAATAGTTTGAAAATTCAAAAATTATTATCTATTTATTTAAAAAGCTATAGCCAAAAATATTTATTATAATTTTATTTTTCTAGAACTATTTATATCTCAGTCAATTTATATACGTGTATTAAATCGGACAACACAAACACATAAAAATTCGTTGTAAAATATAAGGAATTTAATCTACATAATCATGATTATGTATGTAATTCAATTGAGATAGAATGACTACCTAAAGAAGTTTCATATGTATCACACTTTGAGCAAATGAAAGACCCTTAGATTCGGTTGAACTACCTCCAGAGGTGCAAGATCTAAAGCACCACCTTTTTCTTTTCTTTTATTTTCTTTTCGCTTTGTTTTTTATTTTGAAAATTTAGACTATGACACTCAAAGATATGCAACCAAAAATGAAAAGGTTTGTGCAAAAAAAAATGAATGTGTTCATGTGCATTCAGGTTGCATTGAGAAGAGATAAAAGTGGAGATATTTTCTCCTTCTTTTAGTCATTCTTTCTTACCATTTCAAATCAAATTTGATCTCTTAAACCCTTACTCCCATTCACCTTATGACCGACCATGGTTTGGTTCTATATGGGCATTCAAAAGTCCCAAGCCCATTTAATGAATAATTGTTTTAAATTGAATTTAAATTCTCATCGATATCGTATATTTCCATAAACATATGTAATTTTTAAATATGCACCCCATTAATTATCAATGGCTTCCAAAAACCAAATAAAATTTAATAATTAATATCTTGTAAATATTAATTAATTTAGTTAATTTACAGCAATTATAATTAATTAACTCATGTAGTCTTTCGGAGTATTCATCATTATGGTTGTGCGACTCATAGGTATAAATTCAATCAACGATTAATATTGAACAATTTGAATATTAATATTCAAACGTCATCTTAGCCAGTGGTATGATAATTTGACCCAATTTATCACTTACACATCTTTTTGATAAAATCCAAGCTTACTGTTTTAAGTGGTATTTAGTATTAATGATTAATTACATAAATTCTCTTCATCAAAACTATATCATTTATGACTTATGAAATTTGGTTTTGCCAAAATTGTAACATTAAACTTGGTTAGTCAAATTACAAAGTCCTTGGTTCAACAATAACAATTATTATTTACCATACTTTTCTGGCTAGATATTTTGACTTTGAGTTAACTAAAGTCGACTATGATGCTAATCTTATATGACTAAGGAGATGAATTATCAATTGAATAGTTTTTCAATTATAATGCTTCAACTCTGACCTAACTAAAGTTGCTCGATTGTGGCCATGCCATAATTTAACCATAATCAAAATGGAGTTTCGTCAGTGAAGTTCAATGGTATTGTCTAATCGAGATAATTGTGTGATATCGTCACTTCGAAATTCTCTGTTTATCCTTAGTTATATTAACCAACAGAAAATTCTCAAGTTGGTCGTTCCATAGTTATCCAATAACTATCAGTATGTAACTCCTTGATGCCTCCAACAGCCGTGAGTAAGACACTGCCCGACATTTGGAGAGCGGTATGTACTCTAGTCTCAACAGATGTATTGATATCCTGTCTAAAAACACCTTGACTAGAAATATTTAAATTAATGTGTTATTATTAACGTCATAAATTTCTCATGATTCCAAATTATAATTACTATCACATAATGCATCATTAAGGATTTTCTATTAAATATACTTCAATTGAATAATTAGTTAAGATATCACATATGACAAGTACATAATAGAAAGAAAATGCCTTTATTATAAACAAGATTAGCTATCGAGTTAGATATATGCAACAAATTACAGAATTGCCCCTAGGGCATACCTTTAACTCTATCACTAAGACATTTCTAATACTACAAGTAAATAACATGTTATTGATTGGAAATGGTGTACCTACATTAAAATCAGTGAAAGTATGGTTACTTAATTCTTGATAAGGATTTAAAAGAGAGGTCCTTTATACTAGACGTAAGAGGATCTTAGGATTATCCTAATTGATATTCACAAACACAATATTAAAATATCTAATATGGAGTTTATGAGATAGATTCCTTATGCATCGATAGTAGGAATCATCATATGTGCTACGTTATGTACTATATTGGAATCTGCTTATGCACTTGGTGCGTTGAGCAAATATCAAATCCGAATTAGAATCACTAAATGGTAGTTAAGAGTATTCTGGTGTATTTATGAAATACTAGATAATTGTTTATAGAATAATGAACTCTTTATGAAGACCTGTCAAACTCAAAGTTCATATATGGCATCGAAAATAGTAAGTCAATTTCAAATTCATATATACCCTTAATAGAGGGGATGTAAGTCAAAAAAGTTCCAAAATGGAGGTTATGACAGACTCAACCATAAAGGCTAAGTATACCACCTTGAATAATGTCGTAATTAAAGCAGTATATGTGTAAAATTTATAAGAAATGTAGGGATGGTTCCCAGCATTGAGAACCCCATAAAGTATTTTGATAGCAACGATGCAATATATATTGCAATAGGAAATGATAGCGTGATAAGAGATCAAGATACGTTCTCCAAAATTAATATATGATATAACAGTTTATTGGTGACAGAAAAGTATAATCGAAAAGTAGATATGAAATAATAATAATTATAGATCCACCCTTCATGGCCCTTTCTCAATTTTGTCTAGGAAAACTTATCGAGAGTATAGTTATGAGTCACCATAATTGGCTCCAAATGCAAGTGAGAGATTGATAGAGTTAAGGGTTTAACATAGGGGCGGTTATTTAATTTAATTATATAACATAGCTCTTATAGCGAATCTTGTTCAAATAAAGTATGCTTTTGGTTTTTTTCCCTATTGTATATATTGTTATATTGGGGTATAAATAATGTATTAATATATATAGAAGTATAAAATCCCTATGAAAAGTATTTAATCGATTGCAGTTACTAATATTCCTATAATAAATTTATAATCAAACATTATATATAAACAATGATATTTTTTTGAAAAACAAGTTATTTATTAATGACGTATAAAGGATATCATTGGCTTACCTGCTTAAAAAACCTTACTAGAGTAGCAAGGAAAAAGAGTGAAATGACCAATGATAAATACAATGTAGCACACATCCACATCACTAATATACATATCAATAAAATCAAAAATCACTCCACCCTTCATTAAAAATGCCTACCCAATCTAACCCAAATCAATCCTGCACAAACACTAATTCAGAAGTCATGCTGCCTTCATCCGCAGTCATTAAGCTCTTCCCCCATCTCCTTATCTTCTCCTTTTTTGGTCACTATAATGTCTCTTTCAGGCAATCTTACCGCCAAACACATCACTTTTTTTTCTATCATATTCACTCTCTGCAGCCTTGAAATCTCTTTACTATTGAAGATACGCCTATTTCTCTCTAACCATATATGGTATACCATCATGACAAGAGAAACAAATGAAATTGCTTGGATAAAATTCATTTGCTTGGAGCATACTTTAAAGTCTTGAGCTTCGTTAACAAAATAAAGTCAACTATGTTGTCTGAGACCTATTTTCAATCGAATGTATGTAAGGAGGTACTTTCTATATTCACATTAAAAAATAGATGTTCATGAATTTCATACTCTTTTTACATAATACACATCTATTTTGCATTTGTAATCCCCAATTTATTAGTTAATCAATAATAGGAAGTCTTTTATTGATAACTTTGTGTGCACACATGGACATTTTCTTAGCATTAGCTTTATGCCAAATTACTTGATACTAGTCCACAAAATGATTATTTTGTTTGACTGCAAAAATGATATATGTTGTGGTTGTGAAATTTTCCACTCTCTCCCATCCAAGGATATCTACCAAAGACTTATGGTTGATCCACGGATCATGCCATAAGGAAGTTGTAGCTTTATTTACTATAACTCTGTGATATAATTTTGTAGTAATTTCTCTACTTCTTAATATATGTTTCATAGTAACTAAGAAATTACTGTTAATAGGAATGTGCCAAATTTATTTATCATTTAACTGCTTGTCTCTCATCCATGTTGTCCATATGCATTTATTGGTTAGTAAACTTCATGATAGTTAGAGAATCATTGCTTTCCTGAAATTAGCTAGCCATCTTAGACTTATTCTCCCTTCCCTTTTTGGTGCACATAGTGTTGACCAAGCAATCTTATGAAGTTTTATAGACCAAAAAATATTAACAAGTAATGATTCAATTTTATTAAGCACAGAAGTAGGCAAATGATAAATGAGTAACGATATAGAACTACTAGTATTAATGTACTTTGATAATGTGCCCTACCAACACTTCATAGTAAATTACTAAACCAACTTTCTAATTTTGTTGTCATTCTTTACATCAATGGAATACACCGGGAAGCATTAACATAATCTGATGACAAAGGCACTCCTAAGTACTCAACAGGTAAGTTCTCTTTAACCATCCCAAGTGCTTGCAGAATATCTTGCTTGTTTTAACTGATCTACTGAAGTACACTTTTGATTTCATTTGATTGATTTGTATATTAGTTGAGACAGCCGCCATACACCTCTGGTACCCAATATAACATTTAGTGCACTATAGCGGTTCACGGCTGATGTAAAGCGATAATCAAGGGTAAAGAAATCAAACTCCAAATGCAATTCAATCATATATCTCACAGTGTGAGGATAAAATATAATAATCAACATAAATGTAAAACAGGTGAGATAGTATATAACTGAAATAAAGGACAAAATCATAGTATATTAGGTTGACTATAGTTATACAACACGGAATAGAGTTTATATGTCAATAATAAACTCAAATGAACTATCTCTAAATAAAAGTATAGCACCGGTAAAAGTTCCGTGATAATGCATGATGGAATATCAGCACTAAGCTAGAAATATAAGTATAGGTAAGTGTCAGCTTTCTACTTGTCCTCCCAAATAGCTCCAAGCGCTAATCTCAAATCTGCTACCTAGTCTACTCATCAAAGAGCACCTGAAATAATAAGAAGAAAAGCATGATACCTAGACTTAGACAACAATGTTGTGAGCGATAAATAATCTCAAGATAGTATAAAAGCTGATATAGTATAAGGAACACTAGGTATGAGGAATCATACTTACCCCATCCTTAGATCCAACAAGTTAGCACAAAAACTCAAATGCATGCTAAACTATCATCATATGGTGTATAAATTCCTAGAGTACAGAATATGGTGTTGGGGTATTTGACATGATAATGTCTACATCACAAGTCATCCATCACAATTGCACAATAATCAAGACGAACACAACAATCATAGCACACAGGGCAATCAAAGGGATCAAAGGAACTATCACATTCATGGATGCCCATAGATAACTCATATGACCAACTCAGATAGTCAGCGACTACTCAATATCGCATGTAATAAATACACAAGCACATGCCCATTCAGATGGCTAGGTATATAGACCACTCAAATTTCCAACTCATGGATCCAACCTATGGGTACATTCAGACAAACCTGCCCTATATGAGCACCTATCATTGACATCCATACCAATAGTAGTACCACCTCTTATCTACTTTACAAGTGATCACTTGGCACTCACCCATTCGGTAAATCCTCTCATGTCATAGTCACTTCCCTCAAGGAATACTCGACCAAGCATCTAACATCATCAACTCACAAAAGTTAGGAACATCACATTTAGTTCCTAGGATTCCCTACACTTGGCTTAGAACAACTACCTACTTCTCCAAGGTGTGGTCCAAAGTAATTCATAGGGAATCCCCGCATCATCCTCACATTGAAACATCGATCATCCATAGGCCAAAACTCAACCGATGGCCTTTAAAACCCCATGTGATCAATACCCTAGCCTCCTCTTGCTACCATGACCTCCTATATCGGTCTTATGACTGTTAGACCACTGAAGCTATGGATCAACC
Organism: Allium fistulosum; assembly: GCA_030737815.1. Lineage (NCBI taxonomy): Eukaryota > Viridiplantae > Streptophyta > Magnoliopsida > Asparagales > Amaryllidaceae > Allium > Allium fistulosum. The sequence continues at coordinate 1,327,427,182 of CM060904.1, forward strand.
ATGATGGATCGATCACGGCTCCACCATTAGCTTGTTCCAAGTTACTCTTCACATGCCTTGAAGTTGCTTAGCATAAAGCCCAAAGCAAGCCTTCCTCCATCTTAGACAACTCAACCCAAAGCCTATCAATAAAAGTATCAAAGTTTCAATAGGACGGTACCGACCCGTATGGTCGGTACCGAACCATTTTGGTTCTCGGACTTTGCCTGTAGCGACCCGCAGTTCCGTACCCCTTGAGTTGATAATAAATCTCCTCCGTTCAACCCAAAGTGTACGAAAGAGCGGATAACTAGGGTAAAAGAAGAAGAGGTAGAAGAAGAAAATAAAACAACAACAGAATCTAACCATCGCGGTGGAATAAAATATAATAGATAATAACTGACTTTACACAAAATGAAACCATAACTGTTTTATATAATACATCATCAGAGTACAACATCAGAGTACAATAAACTCGACATCACAATTCAGGATAGTTATAATAACTAGTCCCACATACAGAATGCACAACATACACAACACAGAAGAATATATACCAAGTACGAGTGATACGTCTCGCCATCCAGCTCGTCTCCTAAGCTCCACAGCATCCTATCATGTATCTATAATACTCGGTCTGACCCGAGCATTATAATGAAATAACACCCGAATCAGTCTGGAATACCAGCGTCAGAAAAATACATTCAAAACCGATTCTTAAAGTTTCAAAAATCCTTTGAAATCAAAAGCATCTCGTAAGACCACGCCACAAATAAACATGTCGGGTTTTTACCTTACGATAGCCAAAACACTTTTTACCAAATCCATCTGATATTATAATAGTATCTATATACAAATACTTATTCAAATAGTTGAAATTGTTACATGATTAAATTCCAGCATACTAGCCACAAAGTGGGTAATACAAACAAAAACCGTAAAGGCACGTAGGGAGAATGGATTTCCAACTAATGCCTAGGCACTGGGGTACCACCTGTCACAGTACCTGGTCGAAATCAGCGTACCGAGGACCACGCCCGATCCCCTGCAACACAAGGCCGGAACTACCCCTTACTAGATAATTCCGAGTAAGATCACCCTACGGTTGGGATCAGCAACCGCACCACTAAGCCGAATAAAAAGGGACATCTAGACAGGGATGACCTCACCCTAATGGACGCGACCCACATAGCCTTCCTGCATAACCCTTGATTTTCAGTCATTCCTGGTTGATGAGGCTCGAGGCTAAGCATTACCTTTATAGAACATATCACTTAGAATGCCCACCATCCACCTGACGGTGTTCCGAAAGCATTCATCCATACAAGTCCATCCCGGGTTCGAACGGAACCGAAGGCACTACTCCTACTACATCCATTTTGGAATCACCCTCATGATTAGTAGCGACTAGCCCTTGCACTTCACTGCTCCATCTTCGACTCCGAACTCGTTTTCCCAGGAAAACGTACAAACCGGATCGAAGTGGTTTTCGGGAAATAAATCCGGATCCCGGTCTCTTCGAAACGATCAGCGCATTGGCCAAATATTGATAGTCGGTGATTTAACTATCAATTAACATTCACAAGCATCCATCAAAACAATAAATAATTACCCAAATTATTTATTAATCTCAAGATATCTTCACGAGATATATTCCCAATTTCACCCTTGAAACAGTTTTTCAAACCATCTTCCTTTACGGAATAAATTTTCCAAATATTGTTTTTCCACTGAAAATAACCAAGTCCAAACATTTTAGATTCTAAAACAATTAAATCACTTTATTCTAAAATATATCTTAAAATATTTAAATTAAACTACTTTTAAATATTCTATTCAAAAGTATATTGCAAAATATTTAAAGCAAAACTATATTGTAAGATATATCTAATTTTAAAATAAAGGTTAAGCTACACTAGAATTTTAAAAGAGGAATTACAAAATTCTATACTAGTTTCAATTAACTTTAATCAAACTATCTTTAAAATAAATCCATTTTATAAAATATAAATATTAATAATATTCTTTTAAAACATAATACCAATTAACCCTTAAAAATAATTACCACTATAACTAATTTATTAAATTTTTACTTCTAAGATTTTTACAACTTAAATAATATTTATTAAAATGTTTTTTTTAAAACAACTTCAAAACTTCTAACTTTTATTCAAAAATCTGCTTAAAAAATGTACTTGGCTTTTCAAGGAAATACACTTCCATTTCAGAATAAACCAAAGAATTCTTTTATAAATCTTGCTGGATTTATCTCAATTCAAATTTACGTTTAAATTCCGTAAATTCCTTTCCACACCTTTAGAAATAAACACCTTTTATTTTAAACACACTAGCCATCTCCTGGAAATCACTTCCAAAATAGATGCTTAAAATATTTAAAATAAGGCAACTAGAGATTATTTAAATAAAAATAATACTTAAGAAAATATAGAGGAGTTTCTGGGTAATTTAAACCAAAATATCTTTTTTAAATAAAGTTATTAAATCAAATATTCATATTAAAATTCTCTTTTGAAAATTAATACTAATTTACCTTTGAAATAATTAAAAATAGTATTTTCTTCTAAACATTCTAAAAACACATTTTAAACACCTAGTTTATACTTTGAAAGTTTTTCTTTGAATTATACCCAGTTTTCCAGGAAAAATACACTTTCCATCATTTAGTAATAATACCACTATTACTTTTAAAACCATTTGCATTTCTTATAGAAATGCCCACCGAAAATCTATACTTTCAATATTAATTCCCCCGATAAATGTTCCATTACATTTATAAACCCAGTTATAAATTTTGATTTCTCATTCCTTTTTTAAAACACATTTCAAAACACATCAAATTCTAGACCAATATCTTGAATTTAATTTCCTTTTAACCCTAATTTATTTTATTTATATTTTAAAATCCCAGGTTATTATTTACCCAATCATATCACAACATAACTAAAATTTCAAATTACTACCACGGGATATAAATAAAATACATCACAGATAATAAAGATAATTTCTACATTGTGAGGAATCCAGTTGGATCCCTCCAACCTGTTTCCCTGCATCCACAGATGTTAGCACAATCAATAAAATGTCATATCCAGACTGATAATAATATTTCCATTCAATCAATCATTTATTTAAATTTTAATTATTTAAATTAACTGGAAATTCTAGATGTGAGTGAGACTAACTCACCTTGAATTCATCGAGCGTTTCAATTTTTAAATTAAATCGACTGCCTTCGATTTAATCTAAAATATTCACGAACTCAATCGATTTTTGATCTGAACTACAACATAGAGCTCCTCGTTGTGGTTCCGGCGCCGCCAATTTCGTCGAAATCCGACTATGCAAGCAAAAGATATTCAGTTTTAAATAAAATTTAAACTAATTTTTTTTATTTGATTACCATCGGCCGTTCAATTTGAAATAGTAGATCAGAGCCGCTGATTTGCCCTCCTTCCCTCTCGTACGTCCCAGCATCAACGAAACCCATCGTCGATAAAAAAAATTCGATTGCCATACCCTATATGATCATCTAGAAGTTGATCAACCGGGCCCACGTCGTAGCCTATCTCCACGCGCATCCATGCCCAGAGACCGCACCCCAACGGTGCCTCCATTTCCTCAAATGACGTGAATGAACGGAAGGGAAACGCGGTGGTTTTTCACCTTCGATCGGCGACAATAACATGAATCCACCGTTGGATCTGTAGGTCTTCTCACGTTCTACAATGTTCACTTTGGAAGTTTTTGATATATGTGAGTGGATGGGAAGAAAATCAAGGGAGAAAACGAGCCATTATCGGCCATTGAAATGTTTTCACGGCGGCTGGAAGAAAATGGATTAGGGTTTTTCGGCTTATACGCATATATATACACGTAATCAAATTATTTTATTATTAAATTCACCTTTAAACAATTTCCTCAAACGATCTCCAAACAACGCGTGCCGACAGGCGATTATAATGTTTTACCCGCATTCTGAACATAATGGAATGTGTTTTGGAGGCTAATTCGGTCATATGTGCGAGTTACGGAAATAAACGATCAATTTTAAATTAAATCGATTAAAATAATTTCTATGCGTTTTGAGCTGCCACGGTCAAACGACAGCTCCGATTGCTACGAAAATTGAAATCTGATAATAACTAACTATTACGGATCTAATGGAACTGGTTTCGTCGAATTTCGAGACTGTGCCCCCGAAAGGCCATTTTAACTCGTCGATTTATTCGAACGATTTCCAAAATCGTCGAAATCATTTAAAATTCCACTTTTAAAACTTTACTAACTTTATTATAAATCAAATAGAATTTATAACCAGATTAGAAATCATTTTGATCAATATCGAATCAAAATTTGATTATTTACATTATTATAATATTAAATTCCATTATTAAATTAATATAAAATTCCAAATACAGCCTATCGACTTTGGATTCCATCCAAAGGTCCAATATTAAAATTCTATTTCAAACTGGACTCAAAATAAATCTTAGAAACCATTTTCATACTCATTTACATCCAGATTCACAAATTATCCCAATTTCAAATATTTAATTATTATTATTCAAACCCAGTTGAACTGCCATATTTGAAATTTTAACTAATCCTAATGATTTAACCAAAATTTTCTTATTTCAAAATCAGATTAAAATTCCCATTCAACATTTAAAATGAATTAAATATATAAAATCTAACGACCAAAATTTTCGGGTCGTTACATTCCTCACCCCTTATAAAAATTTCGTTCCCGAAATTTGCTAAGGTAGGAAAATGCTACTAACCCATTTACTTACCCAGACTTGCTTAGTTAAAACTCTTATCTCAATTCCAAAACCATTTGCTTTATTTTAACTCAAAAGCTTTGTTTCCAACATCATTTCAAAAAGAACTTTCCTTGTTAACCAAAATTTTCAAAATTCCCAAAAAATTTCTAACTCCCAAAATTTTCGAATTTTTTTGACAGCGTCTCCTTTGTGCGGAGAGCATTTTACAATATCACAATAGATATAAATATGTATACATCGATCCACACGGTCGGAAAACAAAATATTTCACAATATATATATCAATTTCCCAATTTTATTGCGTAGGCGTACCTTATGATTAGCATTTTAAAAGCAAGCAGCTAATTTATATTGCATTAACGCACTCCAACTCTATCAATTGCCTCTCATACATGTACTTACTCAAACAAGCATATCAGTTGTCAAGAATATGATAATTTAACAACATTCCATTAATTAATCATAGCCAAACACATCAATTACATAGCATATACAACAAATTTGCATAATCTTACATGTAAACCATATTTTACAAGAAACCTCAAGTTTTCTACACCATTTAAATTTCCTAACAAATCCAAATTTCATTTTTATTTCACTAGAATGATTTTCATTCAAGTTTTCTATATACAATTCATATTTACCATAAGCAATTCATATTTACTTCAATATGATAACATATGCTTTACTTTCATCAATTTACTTCAATCCAATTCCAAATTGATTCACAATCAAATTTTATTTACAATTTGATTCATTTGCATTTCCTTTATGATCCATCTTCATTTATATGTAAAACCACTTAATAAGATTTCAATCCATTCCCATTTGATTTAAAAACAAACTTTATTTGCTTCTTTTAATTTATTTGCTTTGTTTACGACAACAACCATTTTCTTAAGCAAATTCCAATGTTATTTATACAAATAACAACTATTCAAACTTATAACCATTTTAAATTAATTCCAACTTAGATTTATATTAATATTATTCCATTCTGGATTATTCACAACCCAACATTCTCATTTCCATTACATTATTAATATAAATCCCTTCAGTTGCATTCATTTCATTATCCAAACAAGTTTCATTCAAAACCATTTCATAAAACTCGACAACAAACACTTCATAATTTACATAAGTTATCTCAACTCCATAATAATTCCATTTCTTCTTGCATAAATTTTATTTCCATTTTAATTTGATTCTCTCCAATCAAATTCCAACCCGTTTATAAATTATAATTCAATTTATTTACTTACTCAGTCCATTTTAATTTTAATCCACCTTCTCAATTCATTTCTGAATTTATTTTATTAATAACAGGACCATTCCAATTATTCTATACCAGAACTGGATTTTAATTTGCTTTTCATATTTTTAACAAGCTACCAAAACTTTATTCATCCCATTACCCTTATTATTTAATTTAGCTTACACTAAATTCACCTTCAAACAATTCTTTGGATTTAGTGGAGTGAGCATCAACTTCATTCAATATCATTCAACGAAATTAAAATTTCTTTCAATTCAATTTTTATTCAAATTTAAATTTAAGTTCAACTAAATTTTATTTAGCCAACTTAAATTCATACCATTCCCTTACTAATTTAAGCAAGAATTTAATTCCATTCAATATCATTCATAACACAACTGAATTTTGATTTCAACTTAATCTAAATTCAACTCAATTACTTTTAATTTAAATTAAATCCAATTCGATCCAATTTTATTTCTCCATATATAAGTTCAAAACTTATTCACTAACTTAAGTCCATTCACATTCTATATTCTTCTCTGCCTTATCTCATTTTACATTCCATTTTGGGATTTAAATTTGGATTTTCCATAAAGTACCAACCATTTTATTTTGGTTTTGCAATTCATTTCTCTATTTATAAGTTCACCAACTTATTCACTTAAAAGCTTATATTGCTCATTTGAGTCATTTTCATCTTATAATCACAATTCCAGATTATATATAACACTCAATAGCTTAAGGGTATAAATTTTCATTTCACAATTATAATCCACTATTATAATCATTTTACATTCCAACTTTATATCTAATTTTAATTTATTTTCCATTTTATTTAACTTATCTTAAGGTAAATTCAAATATATTTTATTCACTTCCATGCACTCAAGTTAAATTTTAATTTCAGGATAAAAAGTTCTCTTTCCTTCCTTATTAATATAAATCTCACTTTATAAGTTCAATAGCTGATTCATTTTAACTTTCACATTTTTATCTTTAAATAGAATTCCCAGAATTCAATTTCTCGGTCTTATTTCAAAACCATTTTGAAATAATAGTCAATTCATACCCTCTAGGCACATCAAATCAAATCTTCGGATTCCAAAATACTTGGTTTTACAAAACAAATTTCCCTTTGAAATTTCTAAAACAACTTGTATATCCAACAAGTCCAAAAGAATATCATAACCAATCACCCTGGAAGCAATCCACCACTTTAGAAACTCGAAAATAAATACTGATGATGTGGCCATCATCATCAGGATTATTTTCCAGCAACTGAAGTGAGTTCAATACTTCTTTACTTCCACAAATTCATTTTCAAAACAATTTCCACTCAAAAATATTTTCCAAAAGAATGCTCCATTGTTGACTTCTCATTTTTGGAAAACATTTCAAACATTCCCAAGATTTTAAATCTCCAAACCTTTTTGTTTAAATTCATTTAAAACACCTTTCAAAATTTCCGGGATTTAAATTCAGGTTTAAATCAAAATTTTAGTTATACTTCTTTAGGATAAGTCATACTTATAGAATTTTATTTGGTTATAAACCATTTTAAAATTTAAGATTCTTATTTGATTACAATATTATCAACCAAACATCCAAATATAGATAATAATTTTAGAAAATTATTTCCTTTATATCAAAATATAATTTTGGGTAAAATTATTTCAGTTACCCTCTTTAAAACAATACTATGTCGGTTTATCTTGTTTAAGAGTTTAGAAACCCCTATCGATACGGTTGTACTTTCCGTACCGACCAGAATTCATAAACACTCAATCGATAAGTCAATACAGTATAAAAACAATTTTTATATTCACTAACAAGTACGCTCTCATATCTATTATTACACTCAACTCATTATAGAGTACTATTGACTCTGTTTCTAATGAGAAATTCCCCCACCAAAGCCTAGGTTGTCACCAACCTGCTCTGATATCAAATGTAGCGACCCGCAATTCCGTACCCCTTGAGTTGATAATAAATCTCCTCCGTTCAACCCAAAGTGTACGAAAGAGCGGATAACTAAGGTAAAAGAAGAAGAGGTAGAAAAAGAAAATAGAACAACAACAGAATCTAACCATCACAGCGGAATAAAATATAATAGATAATAACTGACTTTACACAAAATGAAACCATAACTGTTTTATATAATACATCATCAGAGTACAACATCAGAGTACAATAAATTCGATATCACAATTCAGGACAGTTATAATAACTAGTCCCACATACATAATGCACATCATACACAACACAGCAGAATATATACTAAGTACGAGTGATACGTCCCGCCATCCAGCTCGTCTCCTGAGCTCCACAGCATCCTATCCTGTATCTATAATACTCGGTCTGACCCGAGCATTATAATGAAATAACACCCGAGTCAGTCTGGAATACCAGCGTCAGAAAAATACATCCAAAACTGATTCTTAAAGTTTCAAAAATCCTTTGAAATCAAAAGCATCTCGTAAGACCATGCCACAAATAAACATGTTGGGTTTTTACCTTACGATATCCAAAACACTTTTTACCAAATCCATCTGATATTATAATAATGTCTATATACAAATACTTATTCAAATAGTTGAAATTATTACATGATTAAATTCCAACATACTAGCCACAAAGTAGGTAATACAAACAAAAACCGTAAAGGCACGTAGGGAGAATGGATTTCCAACTAATGCCTAGGCACTGGGGTACCACCTGTCACAGTACCTGGTCGAAATCAGCGTACCGAGGACCACTCCCGATCCCCTGCAACACAAGGCCGGAACTACCCCTTACTAGATAATTCCGAGTAAGATCACCCTACGGTTGGGATCAGCAACCGCACCACTAAGCCGAATAGAAAGGGACATCTAGACAGGGATGACCTCACCCTAATGGACGCGACCCACATAGCCTTGCTGCATAACCCCTGATTTTCAGTCATTCCCGGTTGATGAGGCTCGAGGCTAAGCATTACCTTTATAGAACATATCAATTAGAATGCCCACCATCCACCTGACGATGTTCCGAAAGCATTCATCCATACAAGTCCGTCTCGGGTTCGAACGGAACCGAAGGCACTACTCCTACTACATCCATTTTGGAATCACCCTCAGGATTAGTAGCGACTAGCCCTTGCACTTCACTGCTCCATCTTCGACTCCGAACTCGTTTTCCCACGAAAACGTACAAACCGGATCGAAGTGGTTTTTGGGAAATAAATCCTGATCCCGGTCTCTTCGAAATGATCAGCGCATTGGCAAAATATTAATATTCGGTGATTTAACTATCAATTAACATCCACAAGCATCCATCAAAACAATAAATAATTACCCAAATTATTTATTAATCTCAAGATATCTTCACGAGATATATTCCCAATTTCACCCTTGAAACAGTTTTTCAAACCATCTTCCTTTACGGAATAAATTTTCCAAATATTGTTTTTCCACTGAAAATAACCAAGTCCAAACATTTTAGATTCTAAAACAATTAAATCACTTTATTCTAAAATATATCATAAAATATTTAAATTAAACTACTTTTAAATATTCTATTCAAAAGTATATTGCAAAATATTTAAAGCAAAACTATTTTATAAGATATATCTAATTTTAAAATAAAGGTTAAGCTACACTAGAATTTTAAAAGAGGAATTACAAAATTCTATACTAGTTTCAATTAACTTTAACAAACTATCTTTAAAATAAATCCATTTTATAAAATATAAATATTAATAATATTCTTTTAAAACATAATACTAATTAACCCTTAAAAATAATTACCACTATAACTAATTTATTAAATTTTTACTTCTAAGATTTTTACAACTTAAATAATAATTCTTAAAACGTTTTTTTTAAAACAACTTCAAAACTTCTAACTTTTATTCAAAAATCTGCTTAAAAAATTTGGCTTTTCAAGGAAATACACTTCCATTTCAGAATAAAACAAAGAATTCTTTTATAAATCTTGCTGGATTTATATCAATTCAAATTTACGTTTAAATTTCGTAAATTCCTTTCCACACCTTTAGAAATAAACACCTTTTATTTTAAACACACTAGCCATCTCCTGGAAATCACTTCCAAAATAGATGCTTAAAATATTTAAAATAAGGCAACTAGAGATTATTTAAATAAAAATAATACTTAAGAAAATATAGAGGAGTTTCTGGGTAATTTAAACCAAAATATCTTTTTTAAATAAAGTTATTAAATCAAATATTCATATTAAAATTCTCTTTTGAAAATTAATACTAATTTACCTTTGAAATAATTAAAAATAGTATGTTCTTCTAAACATTCTAAAAACACATTTTAAACTCCTAGTTTATACTTTGAAAGTTTTTCTTTGAATCATACCCAGTTTTCCAGGAAAAATACACTTTCCATCATTTAGCAATAATACCATTATTACTTTTAAAACCATTTGCATTTCTTATAGAAATGCCCACCGAAAATCTATACTTTCAATATTAATTCCCCCGATAAATGTTCCATTACATTTATAAACCTAGTTATAAATTTTGATTTCTCATTCCTTTTTTAAAACACATTTCAAAACACATCAAATTCTAGACCAATATCTTGAATTTAATTTCCTTTTAACCCTAATTTATTTTATTTATATTTTAAAATCCTAGGTTATTATTTACCCAATCATATCACAACATAACTAAAATTTCAAATTACTACCACGGGATATAAATAAAATACATCACGGATAATGAAGATAATTTCTGCATTGTGAGGAATCCATTTGGATCCCTCCAACCTGTTTCCCTGCATCCACAGATGTTAGCACAATCAATAAAATGTCATATCCAGACTGATAATAATATTTCCATTCAATCAATCATTCATTCACTTAAATTTTAATTATTTAAATTAACTGGAAATTCTAGATGTGAGTGAGACTAACTCACCTTGAATTCATCGAGCGTTTCAATTTTTAAATTAAATCGTCTGCCTTCGATTTATATAAAATCTTCATGAACTCCAATCGATCTCAGATCTGAACTGTAGCATAGAGCTCCTCGCTGCGGTTCCGGCGCCGCCAATTTCGTCGAAATCCGACTATGCCAGCAAAAGATATTCAGTTTTAAAGTTTTTAAATAAAATTTAAACTAATTTTCTTTTTCTTTTTTTTATTTGATTACCATCGGCCGTTCAATTTGAAATAGTAGATCAGAGATGCCGATTTGCCCTTCTTCCCTCTCGTACGTCCCAGCATCAATGAAACCCATCGTCGATAAAAAAATTCGACTGTCGTACCCTATATGATCATCTAGAAGTTGATCGACCGGGCCCACGTTGTAGCCTATCTCCACGCGCATCCATGCCCAGAGACCACACCCCAACGGTGCCTCGATTTCCTCGAATTACGTGAATGAACGGAAGGGAAATGCGGTGGTTTTTCACCTTCGATCGGCGACAATAACATGAATCCACCGTTGGATCTGTAGGTTTTCTCACGTTCTACAATGTTCACGTTGGAAGTTTTTGATATAGGTGAGTGGATGGGAAGAAAATTGAGGGAGAAAACGAGCCATTATCGGCCATTGAAACGTTTTCACGGCAGCTGGAAGAAAAGGGATTAGGGTTTTTCGGCTTATACGCATATATATACACGTAATCAAATTATTTTATTATTAAATTCACCTTTAAACAATTTCCTCAAACGATCTCCAAACAATGCATGCCGACGGGCAATTATAATGTTTTACCCGCATTCCGAACACAATGGAATGTGTTTCGGAGGCTAATTCGGTCATATGTGCAAGTTACAGAAATAAACGATCAATTTTAAATTAAATCAATTAAAATAATTTCTATGCGTTTTGAGCTGCCTCGGTCAAACGACAACTCCGATTGGTACGAAAATTGAAATTCGATAATAACTAACTATTATGGATCTAATGGAACTAGTTTCGTCGAATTTTGAGACTATGCCCCGGAAGGCCATTTTAACTCGTCGATTTATTCGAGCGATTTTGTAAATCGTTGAAATCATTTAAAATTCCACATTTAAAACTTTACTAACTTTATTATAAATCAAATAGAATTTATAACCACATTAGAAATCATTCTGATCAATATCGAATCAAAATCTAATTATTTACATTATTATAATATTAAATTCCATTATTAAATTAATATAAAATTCCAAATACAGCCTATCGACTTTGGATTCCATCCAAAGATCCAATATTAAAATTCTATTTCAAACTATACTCAAAATAAATCTTAGAAACCATTTTCATACCCATATACATCCAGATTCAGAAATTATCCCAATTTCAAATATTTAATTATTATTATTCAAATCTAATTGAACTGCCATATTTGAAATTTTAACTAATCCTAACGATTTAACCAAAATTTTCTTGTTTCAAAATCAGATTAAAATTCCCATTCAACATTTAAAATGAATTAAATATTCAAAATCTAATGACCAAAATTTTCGGGTCGTTACATTGCCATTTTGGCTAAGGCAACCCACTTCCCTCTATGCTGCCTTTTTCTAGGTTTGTCCCGAAGCCACTCCATCCAAGTCCCGAAGTCCTTTATAAAAAAACCATGAGTCTCCACGCAACTACTCCACACCTGATCCACCACTCTCAAGGCCATAACTCAATCATACTAACTCCAAATCGGATGCAATCAATCAGGTAGCTTCTCCATACCATCAAAAACACCCCATGTCAATCACAAGTCATTTATGCTATTTTGATCGATCGTCATTATGGATTGGCCATGATCGATCGTCAAACAATATGTCTTCGTTTTAGCATTTTCTAAGTTGGTTTCCCCTATATTACAAATGCTTTAACTTCACATGCAATCTATTTACGTCGATTCTACTCCCAACACTCTAAAACTGATAGAGTCAACATAATACATATGGATAGTCCACATCCTAACGTAAGAAAATAAACATACAAAACTGTTAGTCCTTGAGATGATGGTTTTGATGACAACAACCTTAGAATAAGATTATAAAATATAAATACAAACATTATAGTTTAGATATATATATGTATATGTAGGATTTAACCATGCAGGTATCAAGAATGTAGACTGTACAGTATAGAGATTCAAGATATCATGATTGAAGACTCATGAGTATCAAGAATATCAAGAACAGCAAGATTACCAAGAGTTCAAGATTTCAAGAATAAGTAATTTAATTAGGAATTTTGTTAAAACTCCTAGAAAAGCACTGGCATCTTAAAATATAATTTAGTCGTGGAATGGAATCCACTTCGAGCCCGTTAAAGGGATGGAACCCTAAGTAGGATGGAACCTACGAAAAATCTAGTGGAACATTGTTTTGTATCCGCTAACTTTTATTCAAACGATTTTACAAAATTATCTTGTTTTCAAAATGATTTCAAAACCTTCCTTTTAAAAAGAATCAAAAACATCTATCCTGATTTTAAATACTTTTAGCCTCAAAATAATCTTTATTTTCAAAATCAAATTATCCTTAGTTTTAAATTATCTTTAATAATAAATTTAATATTTATACTTAGATTTAAATATAAAATTATAGTAAAATTATATATATATATATTATTCTCTATATTTACTTATGTATTTTAACTATAGTTAAGTATATTTATAAAGTTTAAAATAGTTTTAATATAAGATAGAAGTAATTTTCAAAGAAAAACAAATCACCAAAATTTCCTTTGGGATGTCGACATACCCAAGATACCCATGTCGACATAGTTGCAGTTGGTTTCAAAAATTTGAATTTCAAAAGAAGTGTCTATTCGCCATAACCTTTCACGAATGGACATGGTTGTTGTTCTACTATAAATAGGAGATGTTTTCAATGAATTTTCAATCATATTTTTCTGGTTTTCACTCCTCTTTTTCTTCCACATTTCTTTATATATATTCTTACCATTACTCTGCCGAAATCACCATTGAATCTAACTAGATCATTTCTGGTTTGATTTTCTATCACTATCTCAACAAGACCTCAGTGCTATTCAAGTTTATAGGCTTCTTTGTAATCAATCGAGTGATAAAAGGTGTGATTGTAGCCTTGGAAATCAATCAAGTGAGAAAAGGTGTGATTGTAGCCTAGGAAATCAATTGGGTGAACTTGTTGCCCAGGAAGTCAAGTATCTCTACCCAGAGGATTGTGAATCTGGAGTGGTGTACCTCGTGGCCTTGAAATCGAGGGTTGTAATTGTAAAGATTGCTTTTGAAAGGAAATCCGTACTTGTGTGCGGGACTGGATGTAGGGTAACTCCGAACCAGTATAAAATCCGGTGTGTTCTTGGCTTTACTGCTTTTACTTTATATTTGCATCTGTGTTTGAATCTGTGATCATATCTGTGTCTGAATATTGCATACATTTGTGTTTAAATTAATATAAACTCCAAAAGAATTAGTAATTCCTTAAAACACTATTCACCCCCCCTCTAGTGTTTATACTAGCCTTAAGATCCGTAATCCACATTTCTCACATTTGATATCAGAGCTAGGTTTTCAAAGTTTCATAATCTAAATTTTGAAAATTTTTTAATGGCTATATTTGAAAATTTTGTTAATACTTGTTTAAAAATATTCAAATCATCATTGTATCATAAGTCTGCATATAATATATATTCAAAGTCAAATCGTTCACAAGGTTTTTATGATGTGCAGGAAACATGTTTTATGGGTGTTGAGGAATCAATCCACAATGGACAAATTGTGCAGATCAAAAAGAATAAATGGATACTCGATAGTGGATATTCTAGACACATGACTAGTAATCCGGATATGATGAATGATATAATATACTAAGATGGAGGATTAGTTAACTTTGGAGACAACTCAAAAGGATATGTGATTGGCATCGGTAATGTCGGTAACTCTAAAACTCCTATTATTACTAATGTTTTACTAGTTAAGAAACAGAAACATAATTTGCTAAGTATTAATCAACTTTGCGATAAAGGATATAAAATTAAATTTGAAAAAGATAAGTGTCACATTGAAGATAATAATTCAACCATAATATTTGAGGGAATTAGGAAAAAGAATATTTATATTCTTAGTATGAAAGTTTCAAATGATAACTTGTGTCTTTTGGCAAATACAAGTGACCCTTGGATTTGGCATAAGAGATTTAGGCATTTGAATTTCAAACTCTTATCTAAACTGTCAAAAAATGATCTAGTAAGGGGTCTCCTTAAAATGAATTTTAAAGTAGATAGTTTATGTGATGCATGTCAATTAGGAAAACTTAGAAAAAGTTCCTTTAAATTAAAAGATATAATTTCAACTTCAAAACTTCTTGAATTACTTCATCTTGATTTATTTGGTCCATCTCAAACTCAGTCAATAAATCATAGTAAATATGTTTTTGTAATTGTAGATGATTATTCTAGATTTACATGGACAATATTTTTGAAACATAAAAGTGATACTTTTGAATGTTTTAAGAACTTTACAAAAAGGATTCAAAATCAACTTTTTGTAAAAATTATAACCATCCGTAGTGATCACGGTGGTGAATTTGAAAATAAGTTGAGGAATTCTGCAATAAAAAGGGAATAACTCACAAATTTTCATTTCCAAGAACTCCACAACAAAACGGAGTAGTAGAACGTAAAAATAGGACGATTCAAGAGTGTGCGAGAACTATTCTTTCAGATAGTAATTTACCAAAACATTTTTGGGCAGATGCAGTTGCTACCGCCTGTTATATTTGAAATAGAATCTTAATAAGACCTTTAACTGATAAGACATCTTATGAACTTCTTCACAAAAAGAAACCTAAGGTATCTTATTTTAGAATTTTTAGAAGTAAATGTTTTATTTAAATACAAAAGATGACTTAGATAAATTTGATCCTAAATCCGACAAAGGTATCTTTATCGGATATTCTAATAGAAGCAAAGCATATAGAGTGTTTAATTTAAGAACTAACACCATTGAAGAAACAATGCATGTTTCATTCGATGAAAATCTCAATATTTTTGAAAAGACAAATGATAAATAGGATTTAATTACTCAAAATCAAGAGTCAACTGAAACTAATAATGAATTTAATCATCCTAATAAAAGAATTAAACTTTTAAAAGATTATCCCATAGAAAATATTCTAGGAGATTTGCAATCTGTTGTTACGACTAGAAATCAACTAATTAAAATGAGCAATGTAGCCTTTATATCATCTATTGAACCCAAAGATCCAAAAGAAGCATCAACTGATGATTCATGGATTTTGGCTATGCAAGAAGAACTAAATCAATTCACTAGAAATGATGTTTGGGAACTTGTTCCTAGACCTGAAAATAAAACTATAATTGAAACAAAATGGGTTTATAAAAACAAAATGAATGAACAAGGTGAGGTCGTTAGAAATAAAGCCCGGTTAGTCGCTCAAGGTTATTGTCAAGAAGAAGGAATAGATTTTGATGAAACCTTTGCTCCCGTAGCAAGATTAGAAGCCATTAGGATTCTACTTGCTTTCGCAAATTATAATAATTTCAAATTATTTCAAATGGATGTTAAAAGTGCCTTTTTAAATGGATTTGTAAAAGAAGAAGTATATGTTGAACAACCACCACTTTTTGAAAATGAAAATTTTCCAAATCATGTTTGCAAACTTAAGAAAGCTCTATATGGTCTAAAACAAGCTCCTAGAGCCTGGTATGATAGACTAAGATCTTACTTACTTCAATCAAATTTTGATATGGTTAAAGTAGAAATACTCTTTTTTATTAAAAGAAATAAAAATGATATTCAACTAGTACAAGTTTACGTAGATGATATCATTTTCGGATCAACTAATTTTGAAATGAATAAAGAATTTTCTGAAATAATGACAAAAGAGTTTGAGATGAGTCATATGGGTGAATTAAACTTCTTTCTAGGATTACAAATAAAACAATTAGATAATGGTATCTTTATTAGTCAAGAAAAATATGCTAAAAACCTAGTTAGTAAATTTGGTTTGACTACTGCAAGTGGAAAACCCACTCCCATGCTAACCAATGAGTACCTAAGTAAAGAAGATCTCTCGAAAGATCTAGATCAAAAATTATATAGAGGAATGATTTGATCACTACTTTATATCACTACTAGTAGACCTGATATCATGCATAGTGTTTGCCTCTGTGCAAGATATCAATCCCAACCTAAAGAGACCCACTTAAAAGCTGTAAATCGTATCATAAGATATATTAAACACACCATTGACTATGGCTTATTTTATCCTAAAAATGATTCTTTTGAATTAATATCTTATTGTGATGCTGACTATGCTGGTTGTAAGTCAGACCGAAAAAGTACAAGTGGAACTTGTCACATTTTGGGGCATTCTCTGATTTCCTAGTTTAGTAAAAAAGCAAAACACAGTTTCTCTATCAACAACTAAAGCAGAGTATATTTCTGCTGCTTTATCTTGTTCTCAAGTAATATATATTCAACAAACTTTAAAAGATTTTGGTTTAAATATCTCAAAATCACCAATTTATTGTGATAATACTAGTGCAATAAATTTATCCAAAAATACTACTCATCATGCTCGAACTAAACATATTGATATCAGACATCATTTTCTCAGAGATAATATAAGTAAGGAAGTAATTACTCTCGATTATATCAATTCTGAGAATCAAATTGCTGATGTATTAACAAAACCCTTAAATGAATCTATATTTACTAAATTAAGAAGAGAATTAGGTATTTGTTCAATAACTGAAATATAAAATATAAATAACAAAGTATAATTAAAAATTAAATTAAAAAAAATTAAATCAAATAGTAAAAATATCAAGCACCATATCGACATCCCCCTCCTAACCATGTCAGCATATAACGATTTTTTATTTTTGAATTTTTCCCACCAAAATTCAAATAAGTGGTTATATATTCTTCTTATTTCGAAATTTGGATCATTCTTTCTGTTCTTTCTCTATTCTATCTTCTGAAAACATTTAAACAATGGCCTCCTCTTCCAAATCAAACAAAAATTCAACCTTTTCGTTCCCTTATCCTACTTCTGGACCATTTCAACGAACTACGCTTGCACGAGTAACGAAAATGGAGGATTCTTTGAAGGATGCACTGCAACTAATGACTGAAATTCAAGTGGTGCAACTTAGAATGGCCAAAGAACAAGAACGGTATGGCAAAATCCTTAGAAATTTGCAAAAATTTCTAATGGACAATCATGCTAATCCGATCTTGATTAATGAAGAGTCTTCAGGAGATCAAGTGCAAGAGGACAGCAAGGAAGAAGAAGAAGAAGCCCCTATGGAAGAAGAGCACGCTGAAGATAATGACAAAGTCGTTTGCGTTAGCGAAGTGTGCTTTGACAAAGATGGAAATCTTATCGAACAACGTGGAAATTTCTGTTTCCACTATCCAAATTGTTTGGTTCATAGATCTCCCATTTTCAAAGACACACATTAGTTTCCCTTTCCTCTTTCCTATTGTTGTATGTTTTTACTTACATTCTCTACGCTCATATAAATATAACAATATAAATGATTTGCGTTCTTATATTACGAGTTTTATCATATATAAATTCTTAGTTAGGAGAGTTCGTAATTTAGGACTAAAGTTTTAGTTTTCTAATTAAGTGTTGATTATTTATGATAACACTATCATTATAATCACATAGTATTAGACTAAAGGGAAATTATATGGTCAGGAGTTAGTTTTTGTTGATGACAAAGGGGGAGAAGTATAAAATATAGGATAATATAGGATAGTTAGGCATAGATTAAGGGGGAGTTATTAGTTTTAGGGGGAGTCAATAGGATAGAAGTAATATTTTATAAATAAAGGTTGTCATCATCAAAAAGGGGGAGATTGTTAGTCCTTGAGATGATGGTTTTAATGACAACAACCTTAGAATAAGATTATAAAATATAAATACAAACATTATAGTTTAGATATATATATGTATATGTAGGATTTAACCATGCAGGTATCAAGAATGAAGACTGTACAATATAGAGATTCAAGATATCAAGATTGAAGACTCATGAGTATCAAGAATATCAAGAACAGCAAGATTATCAAGAGTTCAAGATTTCAAGAATAAGTAATTTAATTAGGAATTTTGTTAAAACTCCTAGGAAAGCACTGGCATCTTAAAATCCAATTTAGTCGTGGAATGGAATCCACTTCGAGCTCGTTAAAGGGATGGAACCTTAAGTAGGATGGAACCTACGAAAAATCTAGTGGAACATTGTTTTGTATCCGCTAACTTTTATTCAAATGATTTTACAAAATTATCTTGTTTTCAAAATGATTTCAAAACCATCCTTTTAAAAAGAATCAAAAACATCTATCCTGATTTTAAATACTTTTAGCCTCAAAATAATCTTTATTTTCAAAATCAAATTATCCATAGTTTTAAACTATCTTTAATAATAAATCTAATATTTATACTTAGATTTAAATATAAAATTATAGTAAAATTATATATATATATATATATATTATTCTCTATATTTACTTATGTATTTTAACTATAGTTAAGTATATTTATAAAGTTTAAAATAGTTTTAATATAAGATAGAAGTAATTTTCAAAGAAAAACAAATCACCAAAATTTCCTTTGGGATGTCGACATACCCAAGATACCCATGTCGACATAGTTGCAATTGGTTTCAAAAATTTGAATTTCAAAAGATGTGTCTATTCGCCATAACCTTTCACGAATGGACATGGCTGTTGTTCTACTATAAATAGGGGATGTTTTCAATGAATTTTCAATTATATTTTTCTGGTTTTCACTCCTCTTTTTCTTCCACATTTCTTTATATATATTCTTACCATTACTCTGCCGAAATCACCATTGAATCTAACTAGATCATTTCTGGTTTGATTCTCTATCACTATCTCAACAAGACCTCAATGCTATTCGGAGTTATAGGCTTCTTTGTAATCAATCGACTGAGAAAAGGTGTGATTGTAGCCTTGGAAATCAATCAAGTGAGAAAAGGTGTGATTGTAGCCTAGAAATCAATTTGGTGAACTTGTTGCCTGGGAAATGAAGTATCTCTACCCAGAGGATTGTGAATCTGGAGTGGTGTACCTCGTGGCCTTGAAATCGAGGGTTGTAATTGTAAAGATTGCTTTTGAAAGGAAATCCGTACTTGTGTGATGGACTGGATGTAGGGTAACTCTGAACCAGTATAAAATCCGGTGTGTTCTTTCCTTTACTGCTTTTACTTTATATTTGCATCTGTGTTTGAATCTGTGATCATATCTGTGTCTGAATATTGCATACATTTGTGTTCAAATTAATATAAACTCAAAAAGAATTAGTAATTCCTTAAAACACTATTCACCCCCCCCTCTAGTGTTTATACTAACCTTAAGATCCATAAACCGCATTTCTCACAAAAACTACCAAGCAAGCATCATACAATCAGTATATAGTCAATAAAATCACTATAACATCCAACATATTCATCATTTCACAAATACCAAGCCAAAACTTAAGTGTCATATCCATATGAATATACAAGAAATTTTGTAGATCTACACCGTTTAAATTCATTTTGAAAAGCTAGTTAAGTTTAGATTTGATCAAAATCGAGTTTTTAACTTAATTTTTTTTAAATATATAATTTAATATATTAGCATTCATAGTATGTTGAGTGACACAAATTAGTTACCTAGGGCTCCAAAGGAACACAAATAAGGAGAGTCTGAAATGAGCAGTAATCAACATGAATTTCAATGCATTCAATAGTAATAAATGACCTTCTTGATAATCTCTTTGCTAATCTCTACTTAACTGGTTGATTTGGCTAATTAAAGTAAGGTTTAGAGTTGTTTTTTGGCTAAGGAGATTAGTAATGGGAGTTAGAATGTTTTTGGGAAGCATGGGAATGTTTAAGGGTCATTTCATCATGTCATATCAGTTCAAATCCTAAAATGGTCTAATGGGCTAAGTATGGGCTTAGTCTAATGACATACTAACATGTTCCAATCTAACTTCAAATGGTCATATCTCCTAAACGATAAGTGTTGCTCATTTTTTCGTATGTAAAAAGGTAAACTGATCAAGGCTTCTTAGTCTGGCCCGATTCAGTCCAAGCTGGCTTGGATCCAGACCAGCCCACCACAGACTAGCTAGGGTAAGAAGTAGGCCGGGTAGGCTCCCTTGGCTGCCAACCTAGGTCCAGGCTGGGCCTGTATTAACCCATCTACTCAAGAGCGCAATCAGGCTAGCTATCGACCGGCACACCCCAAAGTGGCTTCAGCAACCAACTCGTCAGGCAAGGGCAGACCAAGGCATCACCCGCCCTGGTCAGCATCGACCTATCTCATAGGTGAACCCCTCCCAATGTCGATCTACATTTGGTTAGCAAGCAGATATCCATCCGCTCAAGTTACTCTCCCAGCCGTTAGCTGATTGGCAGAGCTTAAGACCAGTTCAAGCAAGGCCCATCTTTAGCCCAGCTTCAGCATAGCCATTTACGATCTATTTCGAGTAGCCCGGCTGTTTATCTCTCGCCTGGATTGGCACTCATCTCAGCTTTGTCTAGCAACTCTTGTTCTCTTCATGTCCTTAACAGTCATCAAACTAGCCCAGCCTATCTTGCCACCTAAGCATGTAGAGGTAAACGACGAGAAGTACAATAAGGTGTATCCACTTCTAATATAAGTCATGCCATATCCTTATAACATGTTGCCATAGTACATAATGCATTAAATGTGTAGTAAAAGTAAGGTATACAAATTAAGAATTTACTATTATTTATAAAGCATGGTGGAATTTAAATAAACAGTACTATGATTTTTGGAAATTATCTACATTTTAAGCAAATAATAATATAACTATTTTACGGAGTTTATGGAAAAGTATTATTATTTTAGAAATAAAAAATAAGATGTACTATAAGATTAATAATAATAATAAAGAGATATTTTCCATAAATAATTTTGTGTTAAATTATTTCAATTTTTGATATAAATAACCATAAAAGGGTTTTTGGGATTTAATGCAGGACATTATTATTATTTTTTATTCAGTAATAATAAAGGGGTTGTGGGAAAAAAGATATTCTTATAATAAACAATACTGAGATGATTTATACTCAATAAGAAAAAGTATTCAATTTGGCATCGCCACACATTTAGAGGAGTCGGGTCCTTAGTATATGATTTGACGATAGCGGGTTGAGACTTTGTAGTCAAATCATGGACGTATGTTTAGGTATAAGCAAGATTTTAGTGAGACCTTAGCATATGATGTCATTATAGTATTATATCATGTTTATCTGACTTGCTGGGTATAGGTGGCATAGATTAAGGTATGGTATTCGAGCATAAGTGTTGTTTTATTAGCTTATTAGTATTATACACTTATATGATGCATTTAACTCACCAGACGTATGTCTGACCTCCTATATCATTTTCTTCCTTTAGATATACTCTTATAGGTTGATAGAGAGGACTGGTGGTGACTTGTAGGCGTGATGGTATGATGGAGACATATATGATCAAACATTAGGCTAATTTTGTAATTAGTGTTGAGAAATGTCGTAGGTGAAGTTTATTTGATATCGTATTATTTTGTTCATCTAGGATTATTGTACTATTGATTGTTATATTTTATTACTTCTGCTTTGAGTTTCAGAAAGTGTAGAATATTGTAGATAGCTTTGTGTTGTATTTTATATATTTTACCTCAAAAATGATCCGCCATCTGCGAGGTCTGCGATGTTTGCGTCATTTTATGCATAAATCAGAGGCATCGTAGATGGCTGGTCGTTACAATACACCTTGTGTGATTCTCCTATTGGCCCTCATCTCAGCCACACATTTCTTTCACTATTCCAACCGTCTCCCACTAGCTCGTTCAACCTGATCGATGGCCAGGCATACTTTTTGCCTGCTTTACAACACAATCTCAGCCGTCCAAGCATATTCTAAGCTACTACATACAACCTGTGCATCATCACTTCAAAGGGGTTGGAATAAGAAAGAACTCTATCAATTATACAACATTCGAAGCTTCTCACGCAACAAGCCCTTAAACTTAGCTATTTCACTAGTCTTAAGCACCTTATTTTTCTTGTTATTCTTTTGTGGTTCCTTGTAATTTCATGAGAGATATATAATAAGAGTGCTTCGCAATGAATGTAGGCAACCTAGTCAAACCACCCCGGAGTAACTTAGTCTTAAGTGATTCACAGTCGACGTAGGTAACTATATTTGGTGTTGTTTGCATTAGTTTCCTACTTTCCCCTTATTTTCTATTTTTAAGCTTAGTGAATAGCGAGTAACCTTTGCTCTTAACGATGCATTGTTCTAATTCCATCGACAAAAATCCAGTCAATAGTAAGGCCAAAAATATATTATAACCACTTTATGAAAAGAGAAACCATCATATTTTTCGATTGGAAGTGATTTCAGACCCTAATTCGTCTCTTATCAAATGTTATAGCCTTTACAAGATTTCAAGGATAAAATCATCCAATAATATTCCTAAAAGTCAAAAATGCCAAAACTTAATGCTTCCAAAAGTTAAAGCCTATCTGGAAGTCATTCTAGTATAAAGATAATGTTTATATGATCGGTCGATACGTAGAAACATATAGAGAATGTAGATCGTTACGTTCTCCCCCACCACTTTAGGAATTTTGCCCTTGAAATCTCAACAGCAAAGTAATGTCGACAATATAGTTACCTTATGTTCCTAACAATCATAAACAAACTTGACATACATTAAACATGTGCACATAAGCAAGTAAAACATATATAAGCCTACCTAACATGTAAGGTACTAAACTACCCCATATAACGTCAAAAGTGAAACTCCATGTAATAAATAGAAAGTCTCACTAAGTAAAGAGCTCCGAATAAGTAATCCTTATGCTCTCCTCGGTCTCCCAAGTACAATCGCTCTCGCTTTCACCCCACTAAACCTTTACCAACTTCACTGTCTTCCCCCTAGGCTACTTTGTATGATGTTCGACTATATGAAGAGGCGTACAATGTCTAGAAGCTTCTGGTGCAATCTCAATATCATCCAGTTGAGCTGGTGTCACTATTATACCTGAGTTATGCACAAACTTTCGCAAATGAGAAACATGAAATACATTATGCATGCTTGCCATTTTCTGAGGTAAGTCAACTTTATAGG
Source organism: Allium fistulosum (assembly GCA_030737815.1). Lineage (NCBI taxonomy): Eukaryota > Viridiplantae > Streptophyta > Magnoliopsida > Asparagales > Amaryllidaceae > Allium > Allium fistulosum. The sequence goes on from CM060904.1 coordinate 1,327,451,353, forward strand.
TTAGGTTCTCAATCCTCCTAAATATCAGAAAAGGACTTACGAACCTCGGTGCTAACTTTCCCTTAGTACCATAGCAAACTACATTCTTCAATGGAGAGAGCTTGGCAAATAACATATCGCTGACCCTAAACTCTATATCACGTCTCCTCTTATCAACGTAGCTATTATATCTATCTTGAGCAGCTTTCAATCGTTGTTGAATGATCTTGATCTTATCCAAAGTTTCTCTTATCATATCTAGCTCAAATATCAACCTCACTCTTGCTCCCCACTAAAATGAAGGAGCATTGCATTGTTTGGTCATACAGTGCCTCGAATTGTGCCATACAAATGCTAGGCTGATAATTGTTGTGTATACGAACTCAACAAGATGCAAATGATCATCACATGAGCCTCCAAATTCAAGAATGCAAGCCGGTAAGAGATCCTCTATCATTCTTCGTTTTCCCACCAGTCTATAGATGATAAGCTGTACTCAAATGCAGCTCCCCAACACCTCCTTTAAGCTCTTCCAAAACCTGCTCATAAACAATGGGTCTTGGTCACTCACATTGCTCTTTGGCACACTGTCGAATCACACTATCTACTTCACATACAACTTAGCCAATTTAGATGACTTCATATTAGACTTTGTGGGTATTAACCAAGCACTCTTCGTTAGTCTATCGACTATGACCTATAAGCTATCATACCCAACTCTAGTTCTTGGCAATCCATTGATGAAATCCGTCGATATTTTTTCCACTTCCACTTCCACTGAGGAACTTCAAGCGGTTACAACAAACGACTTATCTTCTTCTACTCAGCTTTCACTAGCTGGAATCTCGTCCACTTCGAGATAAATGCTTGGACGTCCTTCTTCGTCCCTTCTTAATAAAATGTCTACTTCGTACCATGGTACATTTTATTTCCTTTGAGATGTATGGTCAATCTTGAATGATGGCACTCACGTAGCACCTCATCCCTTAACCCATCAATATTAGGTACAAACAATCTCCCTTCCTTACAGAGCTAACCATCACAATCGAGTCTGTATTGCCTTATATCTTCAGACTCCACTCCAGTCTCAATCTTTGCAATGATCTTCGCTACTCTGGCATCACATCTCTAACCGGTAACGAACCACTCAATCAGAGTAGGTTTGAAATTCAAACTTGCCTATACATCCACCTCAAGCTTACATTGAGTTCTAAGTTATAACCAACAATATACTCTAACTGTTCCACTCTACGAACATAGCTCCAAAGCTAGAATGTCTTCTGCTCAAATCATCGGTGATTGCATTACCATTTCCAAGCATATAAAAAATGTCAAAGTTGTAGGAGGTCGGGAAATCTAAACATCGTTGTCGGCAAAGGTTAAGGTCCTATTATGTAAAGAGGTACTTCAACGATTTATGGTCAGTGAATAGTCCAAAACTCTCTCCTAATAGATAATGCCTCCAAATTTTCAGCCCAAACACGATCATTGTCAACTCCAACTCATGGATCGGATACTTCCTCTCATGCTGTTTCAGCTGCTGACTAGCATATGCCCCAATTATACCCTTATGCATTGATACCACACCCAATCCGATACCACAAGAATTTGTTTATACTATTAATTTCTCAATCCCACTCAGAATGCCTGACACATGTGCACTCATCAACATTTCCTTAAACTCACAAACATGTGCTTGCACCTCATGTCCCAAACAAAAGTCTTATTTTTCTTCCTCAAGTTGGTCAACGGTGCTGCTACCGAAGTCCTTATTGAACTTAATGGAACCAGGCTAGTCAAAATTTGGTGAAATAAGTAGATTTCAACAAAAAATTCCTATTTTTAGATTTATTTGGCCTATGAAGTCTAAAAGTTTATTATATCCAATCTAATATTGTTTTGAATAAAATCTCATTTTATTTAAATTGTTTAAAATGGAGTTTTATTTTATTTAAATTAAATATTTTATAATAAGAATATCTAATAAAATCATATGTCTGAAGTACATGTGCAACAGAGCATATGGTGAATATAATTAATGTAAATGGATATAGATGTTAGGATTTGCATCTATAATGTATATATTGGCCATTTATATGTGCAATGGTCGTCACAAAACATTTTAGAACTATACACATATATATATATATATATATATATATCAAAATTAGTTTATATATTAAGTGAAATAAATAGTTTGAAATATTTGAATAGCTACTACTAAGCCAATAAAATTGATTCAAATTAGAATGGGTTGTGATGCATTTAAGTGGCATGAAATACAGAGTACAAGACATTTGAGTAGCAGTTAAAAAGTGGGAAAGGTGGAGATCTTTTCACTTTTTTTATTCTCTCTTTAGCCTGCTCTCAAAATGTTTTAAACTTATATGTGTGCGCATGCGCGTGCGCACACGTGTGTATGCAGAGATTAATTCATGTATTAAATGAAATAAACAATTTAAAAGATTTGAATATTTTTGACTAAGTCAATAAGTAGATTCAAATTTAAAATTCAAAATATCTAATTTTGCTAAGTAAATATTTTTAATTATCAAATTAAAAACTATAAAATAGTTAAATATATTTTGAATAATCAATATATGTACACACACTTTTTTAAAATGAACAGGTAGATAAAAATAAAATAATTTTATTATTAGCTTTAAGCACATAAACTAATTAAGATACACATATTAAAATATACGTATAATAATAAAATTATTAATATATGTATATATATCAAATATATATTAAACCTCTTCGACCAAAAACAATTTTCCTTTTTCATTAATACAAAGATTTAACAATAATATTAACAACACACAAAAGATTCAAAGATATACATATATAATTTCAGACAAATATAGGTGACAACATTTGCATATATAATCATTGTAAAATATAAGGGATCTAATCTACACTATCAAGATGTGACATACATTTTAAATGGAGATTAGATAATTACCTTAAGAAGTAGCCTAAAATTCACACCTAAATGAAGATTTCTCCTTAGATCTCCAAGATACACACCCAATCCTTGCAAGAGATGGATGACCGCTTATGTTTCATTTTATTTGATGTTATTTTCATTGAATTAGAGTTGATTTTTTTGGATAAGTAAACAAACTTCTGACCATGGAAAAGTTGGAGGAGAGGAGGAAAGTTAATTTGAAAAGAAAGAAAGAATGAATTAAAAGAATTTTGTTTTAATGGAATAATTGTAACATTTCTAATTCCTATCTTAAAGCCTTTCCTCTTTAATTCCTCATTAGCTCTAAATCCAATCAAAACCACCCATTTTTGCATGGTCGGCTATGATTGATTCTATATGGTTCAATCAGTTTCCAAAGCCCATTAAGTAATTATCTTTTATTTAAACCGTTTAATGTTACATCGGTATCGTATATTGATGCGTGCAAATATAACTTTTATATATGAATTCAAATAATAATAAACAACTCACAAACATCAAATAATTTAAATAATAATTAATATTTCTTAAATAATAATTAATCTAATTAATTTACAATATATATAAATTAATTAAAACTTGTGGTTTTTCTAAGAATTCAGGTTGTGCGACTCAAAGGTGTAAATTCAGTCAGCGATTAATATCGAATAATTCAAATATTAACATTCACATGTCATCTTAGCTTGTGGTGTGACATTGTGATTAAATTTATCGCTTACACATACTTTCGGTTAAATCAAATTTTATAATTATAAGCGGTACTCGGTAGTAGCGATTATTTACACCAATTCTCTTCATAACCACTGTATCACATTTGGACTTATGTAATTTGGTTTTGGTCAAAATTCCAAAATCATCAACATTCAACTTGATGACTCTAAACACAAAGTCCTTGGTTTAATAATAATAATAATAATAATAATAATAATTAACCGTACTACTCTAGCCAAAGACTTTGACTTTGAGTTGACTAAAATTGACTACGATACTAACCTCGTATAAATAAGGAGATGAATTCTCTATTGAATAATATTTCACTTCCAATGCTTCAACACTTACACAACTGTAGGCATTCGATAAATGCCATACCACAATTTAACTATAATCAAAGCGGGGCATCCACACTTAAAGTTCAGCAGTATTCTCAAGTTGGGAGAACTGGGTAATATCATCACTTCAAGATTCTCACCTTGACCTTATTTATACTAACTAACAAAAAAATATCGAGTGAGTCATTCCATAGTTATCCAATAACTATCAGTACATAACCCCTTGGTTCCCCCAATAGCCATGAGTAATACACTATCCAACATTTGGAGAGGGTTTCGTAATCTAGTCTCAATGGATGAATAGATATTCTTTTTCAAAACATCTTGAATAGGAATATTTAAAATAATATGTTATTTTAATGTGATAAATTTCTCATGATTGCAGCACATTGTAATTACTATCACATAACATACCATTTAAGGAATTATATAATTTAAATTAATTAATTAGTTAATTATATCACTATATAACAAAGTATATAATAGAAAACAAATACCTTTATTATAAACAAGATTTCTCATAGAGTTAAATATATGTAACAAATTACATGATTGCCCTTAGGGCATACACCAAACTCTATAAATCTCCTACTTGCACCTAGGATCAATTTTGGAATCTTATTCTTATTCCTTCGATCAATTTTCTCAAAACTAATCGATCTAGCCCTTCAGTTAATGGACATGTTATATTATCTTAACTATTTACTCTGTCAATTAACTCTTTGCGATGTTGATAAACTATCTTTATATTGTGGAACTTTTTGGTGTATGTTTCTTAACTTCTAGTGAATTCTAGGTTCTTTCATGATTTGTATCATGACATTGTTATTATATAACAATGACATAGGATTACCGGCCTTTAGAATCACTCCTAGCTCGTTTATAAACGTGTGCATTCATTTATATACATACTACATATATATAAACACATATACAAGCACATTGCTTTTATTGCTACACTATATAAGGCGATATACTAGCTTATTGATTGAATTAGCCCAACCATTCTTTTGGAACATTTCCAACTTAAAGCTCCTTAACTAGGCTTGAACATGATTTAAGATAGGCATACTGTTCTCGATGTCACTTATGAAGTTCAAGTCTATATATTCCTTCATAAAGAGTTTGTTGTTTCTATAAACAATTCTCCAGTACTTCATAAATATATGAGAATAGTCTAAATTACCATTTGGTGACCTTACTTCGAATTTGATACTCGCTTTATGTATCAAATTCGTAAGCAAAATGCGACATTATAGACATACAATATGTATAATAATTCGTATTGTCAATACATAAGGAATCCATCTTACATGCTCCATATTAAACATTTAATACGGTGCATGTGTATATCGTTTGAGACATTCGCAACATCCTTTCATAAGGATTATAAAAGTTATCATTTTTAAATCTATGTTAAACAACCAAATTAAAATGATGTTAGCATTGGTACATTGTTAAAAATCATAAGTTTGTTGTTTACTTATAGTTTTAGAAATATATTAGCACCTTTATAGCGTTTTCTTACAAACAGAGGCCGCCTCCCTATTTTGACTAAAATTCAAACTGCTTGATTTTTCTGTTAAAGCATTTGCTCAACTCTGATGCTTTTTGAACTATATTTTCACGTTAGTTTTTGGGTCTTAATTAAATTAACTTAAGCATATTGAATGACGAATCTTTCATGTAAATCTCAATAGTTGAAATATACTATGTTATTCTATCAAGATAGTTTATGACATTCCAACTTCATTAGTCTTCTTCTCGAAGACACATTTGCGCCCAATGGACCATATCCATTTGGGTATAATATCAAGATCGTATTTTAATAATGTAATTGGAATCCATGTTGGATTTTCACACCATGACGTATGGTAGAGTCAATACTCTTATAACATACTGGAATTTTATCATTTTAAATATGAATATTTAATTAATTTTAAATATTTAAATAATTGATTTTAAAATATAAATAACTTATATTCAAATATAGGGATTATTTAAATATTTGAATGGTGAACTAAATATTAATTAAATAGATTTAATAGCCTTATTTAACAGCTTTAATTAATAAATAACAACCATGAACTCATTTTGTAAATTTATTTAAAATAGTAAATAGTGCGGATAAAAGGGCTGTAACACCCCTTAATTTTAACATTGAATATTTAAATGATTAATTTAGATATTTAATCGTTAAGCAATGGAACGCCTTTTATACTCGATTTTTATAATGGTTGAATTAGGACTTGAGACCGCTTCCATTGAGTCTAGATCAATGTTGTGAATCAAAATACTGTAGGCATCAATATATTTCGACTGGTAACTTTATAACTAATAGCCTGTGTTTGATTCATAAACCGATCCAAAAAGCTAACTTTTGTGTACGATGGAATTAGGTCCCAAAACCCTTTCCATTGAGTCCGAAACGGAATCTATAATTTAGATGAGTATAAGGTTCGGTATGTTTGAAGTCGATGAATTTCGGGGATGAATAGTGCCGAATGAAGAGAATTGGGCTAAGCCCACTAGATTGCCTCTAACTTAACTTATATGTAGCTAAGCTCTTCATAATCCATATTCACTTTCATTTCCACGTTTATTTCATATTCCCTCTTCTAATTAATTTTTAATCACCAAACCCTAAACCCATTAAATAAATTTCCTAAAATCAAATAAAAATCACCATAAATCTTCTTTCCTCATTCTCCACAAAACCTATCAAGGGACTGGTGTGAATCAGAGCTTTGTTGTTGATTTTTAAAATTAAAGAGAGCTCATTTAGGTTTTTGTTGAGTTGGAGCTTGATTTAGGAAATAAGAAGTGAGTGGGATGATTCTCCTATTAAATTTATGTATTTTTACTTCCTTAATTCTTTCATTTATAGTTATGAAGTATTATGGAATGATTCGGAGATTTCTATGCTAGTTTTTGGACTTATATTCATGTTATAAACATGTTTCCTTTAGCTAATTAATTGTTTAAGACCCTAATACTATATTTTGAAAATTGTTAGTGTGCCCTAGAATTGATTTGGGCTAATTGGATGATTTCTTGTGATGTTATAGTTTAATTTGGGATTAATTAAGTAGTCCAATGATGTGCTCGTCATTAGAAAATATTACTTAATACATTTGAATTGATTTGAAGAATGCTAGTAAGCTAATTCAAGTGGTTTGTGAAATCTACACTTATGATCAAAGTGATCAGAGACTAATGAAGCTTAATTAATATTTATAAAATGGTTTTTTGATTTTATAAATGAAGAATATATTTTATAAAATAGATATGAGATTTTATAAAATATAAAAATGATGAATACTTGATTTTCAATGAGGCGAATTAAGTATTTTAATGGGCTAAATCGATTTACGAGTAGTATTATATTATATAAAGTGATTTATGAGCAAGTATGATATTTCGTAAAATAGTATGAGATTTTGTAAAATGATACAAGGAGATGCTTCACTTTATTGAAAAGGTTTAGCAAATAAAAGTGAGTTTTGATTTGAGTAATATGAAATTGAATATACATGTACATATATATGCACAAGCGGGTATACATGTACATGCATTTGGAGCTAAGCGACAACTAAATCTAATATAGTATCGTAGTTATAATTGTTGTGTGTTTGGTTGTTTTTAAACGTTTGCAATTATTTGATTATATAGAAATATAATTGATTATAAGTCCATTATGGGCATTCACGTAGCTATAGCGACTATCGTGTGTGCTAAGTTGCGGGAGAGCACACCAGGTCGAGTAATTTCTTGGTGAAGTCCAAAATGTGAATTGTGAAATTAATGTGTGTTTGCGTGAACGTGTGTGTGTAGGCATGCACGAATGAGTGCATCAACAAATGTATGGGCTATGCACAAATCAAGAACAAAACTCAAATTATTTAAATTCATGGTTTGAAGTCTCTAGATTGAAGAGGAGTTTGCCATAGTTGCAACGAAAGAAAGGGTGAGTCATTTGGAGTTATAAATCAAAAGTTATGGACGTTTGAAGGTAACATTGCCCATGATAGGCATCGAGACGTCTAAATTTAGAATCCATACGTCTGGATAAGTCCTGGGGGAAAATAGATAGGAATTAGTGTACTTTCATGGGACTTTAGATGTTTAAAACTATATTTAGATGTCTAAAACCAAATTTAGATGTCTGAATTCCGGTTTTGACGTCTGAATACCTGTTGTTCGAATTTTGTTGATCGATCAATCGAAATTTCAAAATGCGATATCTTTTGGATACGAACTCGGATTAAGGCATAGTTTGGACCATTGTTTACCATATTTCAAGGGCTACAGCTTATGAAATTTTGGTAGGTTTTGGAGTACTTTGATTTCGGGGCCCGAGTAAGACCTACCTTGGCACGTATTCCAAAACCGTAGATTTTGAGGTAGACCAGAAGGCATACTAGAAGAGTATTATGACATTGAGGTCGTGTGTTCCATTTGGAATGTGATTTAGTTAGTATGGGATTTTGATAAGTTGTACGATGCATTTTTAGGCCGTGGAGAATGGAGTCGTGCATGGCGATTCCATACATTTTATACGGAGTGAAGCCGTACTCTAAGATTTCAACCTTAGTGTAATATTCGATTTGTTTGGTGTTGACTTGTGACACATCAAAGGGTATGGACTTATGTGACCTACCTAGGGTATGGACTTAGGTGACCTACCCAGATATCGACCTTGTTTTGTTGTACCTAGAGTGTTGTTGATGGCTATGACACACTCGACATGGTCTTAGAGGGACCGTGAATAGCTTTATTTTGTTGTGATCGCTTGGACCATTTTGGGTCCTACATTCGTACTCTTACGAACATTTGGTCTCAGCAATAGTAACCATGCGCATGTGGCATACCTATTCGATCTTAGCAGTAGTGACCATACGTGTTGTAGCGTACCTATTTGGTCTTAGCAGTAGTGATCATTCATGTTGTGGCTTACCTATTCGGTCTTAGCAGTAGTGACCATACGCGTTGGGGCGTAACTTATCGATCTTAGCAGTAGTGATTGTTGTTTTGAGATCATAGTTTGATCATGGTATATTTATACTATATTATTTGTAGTTTCGGGCTAGTGTAGTGTAATGGAAGATATTACGCTAACTTGGTGTTACAGGAGAAGAGCAGGTTATGGTATGATCCCTTACTTTACTGTACTTGTTTATAGGCATTCTGGATTTCCCCTGAGCCACATTTGTGGAGAGGGCCAACTATGATTAAGTAGCTCCTGTTTATTTGTATATGGTTTTAATACACAATATTTTGAGATATTTCCCCTATTACCAGACTTTATATCTGACCCGCATTTTGTCTTTGTCTGCTTATGTCATGGCTACTCTCAGGTACTCAATTGAGTAGTTGGGGTAAGGTGTTTTTGAGGATACACAATCAGAGTGCATAGCTGGAGCATTTTTGAGGTATGGCATCGATATTCAGTGATATATACTTATGATTTAATTTGTACATGACATATCTGTTATTTATATACGAGATGTTGTATCGGATATCTATTCAGAACTCCATATTTCTTTAGAGATGACGTATTTTGCACTGATATTTTTTTGTCTGTTGCCTCTGCTAGTGCGGTCTCTTATATATCGTTAATCTATTCTGTTCATGTATATTCAGTATATTATATGTTTTCATTCCATTGTGAGATCTTATCGATGTCTTGATTTAGTGTTTTGTTCCCATTTTACCCCAACAATCTGTCTATTGTGGTATTCGAAAATCATGCGATGATGTAAGGCGCATACTTTTGGGTATTATGTAACATCCCCCACTTGGAGGCCCAAAACTAACGGCTGTGGATGCTGCAGTCATCCATAGTTATTAATCCTCGGTGACCAAATGTGGTAATGTTAGATACATTGATACAACAGAAACATATGGGTAGGAAAAAATTTTAAAACCATTAAAAAAATTTCTCATTCCATTTCAATCATATTTCAAATTTATACATAATTCCAAATTCAAGAACCAAGTTCAGAGAAAATATAATTATTACAAACAACGCTACGAGCGACATATGAAGATGCCCCCTTGGATGATCAGAGTGTGTGTATATATATAGGCAATTAAACAACTTTGCCTTTACATCAAAACACAACGGAATCAAATAGAAAAGAACTACTTATTAGCTAGCTTGCCTCCTGCACATCTCTGGAAGCTTATTCGTCTAATGGAGAATCTGAAAACCTCAACTCTCAAACTACTCAAAATTAATTGAGCATTCGAGAGTTTAAGAGGAAAACATAAACTTCGGGTCAGAAATAAAACCTGGTATAAATAATATCCCATCTCGAACCATTTAGATATCTAGTGAGACCACGCCGCTTAGCGGAATGGGTTATCCCCCTCACTAGTATCTTACCCAAAAATTTATATAACCATATACTGTGCTCCTGCATCCACAATGGTTAAAAACATAGCAATTTAAAATATATCATGATGATATGCAAACAAGTAAAATATCCTGGATTTTCCACCCCATTCATTTGACTATCCGTCTTAGTTATAGTTTCGAGGGTCACATTAACCTATTAGATTTCATGGGCAGACTAATAACCTGTTTAAAGCTTATGGATTATCTGTCCCTTTTCATAGTTTTCATGGGATCACTAAGAACCTATTGGTTCTACCAATAACTTCATTCAATTATTTCATGAGTTCTCCCTGAACCTATTGGTATCTCCAATAACTTCCCTCATATCACAGTTTTCATGGGTTAACTATGAACCTATTAACTTATGTCAATAACTTTATCTAGATATAGTTTTCATGGGATCACTACGAACTTAATGGTCTCTGCCAAAACTTTATCCAAACATAGTTTTCATGGGTTATGAACCTCCCTAATCTGACAACTTCTTTGATCAGTCTTTGGGCATCCTATTTTCTGTCTACCCGACCTCCTGGATGCAAACATACTCATACAGGAGTTAACTCAATTTATATTCACTACTGGGTCAGCCTAGCTGGTTATTCTGCCCTTTCACCCCAAAATATAGTTATGGGTCCATTATATAGTGAATATGCTTATAGAAGAAGCATATAAAATAATTGATCATACATAATAATACAAACATTTATGGCTTAATGTTTTTGAAATCATTTTCACATGAAACATGGTTAATCCCTTTAACCCATTATTTTTTTTCAAGGAAAGCTTCTTCATAAATTCCCAAAATTATAAGCCATTCCAAAGCTCTTTTAGATTGCCATGGGTTTTCCTTTAGAAAAATGAGAGGGTTTTCAAAGCTCTTTTACATTGCCATGGGTTTTCATTTAGAAAAATGAGAGAGAGTTGGTTCTTTGTTTTGAAAACTAAGGCTTTTGAAACCTTAGACCTTTACTTTCGAAACCATTAAAATATCTCTTTCGAAAGCATTCAAATCTTCTTTTCAAAACACTAAGCATATGACATTCGAAACACTTTAAAACATCTCTTTCGAAACCATCAAAACATTACTTTCAAAAGTATTAAAGCATCACTTTCCAAATTATAAAATCATAGCTTCGAAACCATTTGAAAGTACCTCTTTCGAACCCATTGGGTTTATTCTTAAAAATAACTTTTGGGTCAAAATGAATATAAACGAAAGTAACCATTTTGAAACCATTAAACTTCAAGTAAAATAGTTTGGGGAAAACAAATGGCTTCGAAACCATCCTTTCGAAAGCTTTAACCTTTTAAGTAAACAATTAGAAGGATAGCTTCGAAACACCTTTCGAAGCTATTGCCTTCGAAACCTTTAGTTTAAATGGCTATTGGAGCCCTTCTAAAAGCATTGGGAAGCGGCTTATTATATTTATAAAACAAAGCTTGCCTTTCGAACTCATTAAAAACTTCTACCTATTCGAAAGGTATGAAGATGGCAACAAGGCTTCGACTTGGTTCAAAACTACCCTTCCAAAAGCTTCTCTTTAAAACATAATATATGTCAACTCATTCGAAAGCTACCCTTTAAAAAAAAGGAGGCAACCCCCTTCGAAGGCTATATAAATGTAATTTACCCTTTTTGGAAGCATCCATTAAAAGCAAGGCAAGTGGCACCTCTTTTGAAAGCAAAGCAAAGACCTTCCAAAGTTATTTTAAAATGGCCACGACCCCTTTGAAAGCATGCTTTTGACTCTATACATGTCGCCTCTCTCCAATCCACTACATACCAAAGCATTGATACCATATGTATTGGTTTCAACTTGGTTAGGGGCAGAAGTATGGGGTTGAATGGTTGCTACTGGAAGTGGCGAAACAATAAATCTATGCAAAACAGTTTGTTGCCTTTTAAGTAAATGCTTTTCAACTAACTTTCCTTTTTGTAAAAATATAATTAGTTGCCATAATCTTTACCAAAACGTTTTCTAAAGACTGCCGAATTTATCCATAATTAATTATAAATAATTTACAAAGTAGTCCTTCCCTTTAACAAAACAATTAAGACATTTAAGTCCTCCAACTTAAATAATTTAATTTACATAGTAAATTACTTAGGAAAAATCCCCAAAAATCATCATAATTCATTTTTAATATGTTATCTAACATATATAAATTTCAGACCCAAAATCTTTTATATAATAGCCAAAATAAATTTTAAACCCAATTATTTATTTCTTCCTTCAAAAATTCATAGTAAATTATTCATAGCTCAGATAATTATGAAAATTTAAATCCATCTCCAAAATAATGTTTTACATAACATATTAAATCCTCATAGCATTCGAAATCCAATATATACGATTTTTAGCCTTAAAATCGGATAAAACATTTATCAAACATACTTGTTTGAATCTAACATATCATGTAATCCAAGCATATCATCATTAAAATCATCATAAAGGTTTTAAACTTAAAACCTGGAATCAAATTCTCTTTAAAAATGAAAGTGATATGGTTTTGATTATTATTCACCTTACTTTGGATAAGGAACTTGAGATTTGATCCTGTTTGATTCCTTAGCTTTTGATTGAATTTTCTCCTCTTTTCCTCTAGGTTATAGCCGGCTTGCTCTTGAATTTGAGTTTTAGAACTTTGAACGAGTGAAATAAAAATGGAAATAAGGGTTTAGGGGTTAAGGGTTATGGTGGACGGCTATTCTCCATAATACCCTTGCCTTATTCTCTTATTAGTTAATTTATAAAACCATTTCCATAAACTCATTCCTTTAAATTTTTATTTAGTTAAGCACGGCCTCTAATAAATTTCCAAATCTCAATTCCCTTATCAATCTAATCTTTACATTATTCTATTTAATTTATCTAATTAAATCTCCTGAATAATGTTATTAAAATTAAGGGTGTTAGCTATTACGAAGGGTGGGTTATTATAGTTTGTATCAGAGCTTAGGCTCAATACTCAGACCAAGTAGACTAGTTTGAGTTAATCAATCCGGTCAAAGAAGATATGTTGAGAGTGCATACTTGTATTTTTCTATCTATAATACTATATACAGCGCTTGTCTTCTGAACTTAAATTATTTCTACAACTACTTATTATGGCGTTTTCATCAGGCTACCGTATGAGCAGATGAAATACATGAGTGATTGAAGATAGGCAGTCTGAGATGCCTGATTAGTACGGAGACTATTTAGATACCGCAAAATATGTTTCATCGCTTGTGAACATTTCTTGCTGATTGCGGTTAGCACCAGAAGTGGTGTAGCCCTTTAGGCATCAGCATCTCTAGCTCCACCAGCTCTAGAGTCTTTAGAGCAGTGTTGGTATTTTCTTAGCCTTGGAGGGGAGCCATATCTAGGACTTGGGACTATGTGATGACCCGGTATTTTGGCAACATTATTTTAATAAAAATTTAATCCAATTAAATAAAATGTAAACTTATATTTTTAAATGAACAAATCTTTTGGAAATATTTGCCATTTATTTATATAGATTTGTATTTTGAAAAGGAAATTTGATTTGAAAATTTAAAATAATTCTCTTAATAATATTTATAATAATAAAAAAAAGTGTATCTTCATACAAAAGCCAAATGAATAAGTATGCATACAACATAACTTTAAAATTTGTAAGTAAAGTATAAAATGAAACCTGACACAAAACAAATGTATATAAATTATTTAAGTTAGAAGTTCACAAACAAATGATTTTTTTTATACAAGATATCTCCATATACAAGCTCAGTGTTTGCTGCAAAGGGAATATCTTCATAATGATAGTATGTAAACATCTTTAGAAACCAAGGCATTTAATGCCATCATATCAGCCTCAATTTTGTCAATTCAACATGTTTACAAACCCTTTCATTTTCAGTAATAAAATCTGTTCAAAAGATAAGAAAACAGCTGGCCAGTAAAACCTTCCCTTTTACAATCTATTTTCTTTTATATATATGTGTATGTCTTTAGTTCCAGTTCGTTCAGCAAACATAAGGAAACCAGAGAGTAAGAAATAAGCAACTTCATCTTTTTAAAACTAAAAAGACCATTGAATTCAAAACAAAAACAGGAAAGAACTCAGGCAGATTCAACTGCAGTTTCTCAAACATCAAAGTGTTCTCTGTTCAACACAAATCTGGTGAGTGAAATAAAAACCCTTCTACTTACTGGAGATCTTACACTTATGATATCAGAATGTTGCTAGGTATATAAGTGTTAAACAGTTGAGGATTTACTTTTGGTTATGATAACATACCCTGTTAAACAAAGAATTACTGTGCTTCTTCCCTTAACCTCTGTTTATTTTTCTTTGTTAAAAACAATAAAAACTTCAGCGTCAAAATGAGTAACTTTTTGATTCAAATCTTATGTATATGAACCTGGTTGCTTGAACAACATCTGAAAAATGAGTATGTGGAAACTTGCAAGTGCACCCTTCTGTGTGTGTATGTGGATGTATAGTAGTATGTATATGTGTTCTATTCTGTTTTCCAGGCTTCTGATTTAAACAAGTAATCACTATTTCTTGAACAAATCCTTGTTAGGTTTGAAGTTCCAAACAAAAATAGTTTATTTACCATAAACTAAGGTTTTAAAATTTAATTAAGTAAAAAAAATCAATACTGCTTCCAGGAGGAAGCTTCTCTGCCCTTCTTTGAAACGGTGAGCAAACTTTATTTTTAAACCAGATCCTCTTGAGTCTTATGCCTGTGATGAATGACTTGGAAATGTTGTGTGGATGTGAATATATCTGCAAGTATATATGTATATATATATATGTGTGAATTGATGTGCGCATGTCAGTGTTTATGCATATACACCACTCTGTTGTTCTACAGGCATGGATTCATCATAAGAAAAATTCATATCTCAAAATATAAATAGATTTGGGTTTCAAACTCTAAATGAAAAGTGATGATAACCATGTAATACAAATTTTTAAGAATAAAACAAGTAGAATTATTGAGCAATTTATCGGGAAATTAGGAATTTACAGTAAAATTTAAAACATGTCAGAAATCAAATGTCTGGAATTTGCGTTTTTATGATACAATCTGATTCATGGTTGCAAGATAATGAATTTAGATAATATCAGCATGATTTTTAGAGTTGTAATTAGTGAGATATTGCGAGATGATTAGTTTTGGGTTATCTGTAATTTGCCGTCGATCGAAGTCGATCTGTAACCCGTGGATCATATCAGAGGTGGCTCGGGGAATGATGATTGTGGGAAAAATGGTCTAGTATTTTCTGGAGTGTCGTGGTAAGAGGACGATGGCAATCTAGGGTTTAGGTTGAGTTGGAGTTGTGGATGTTCTCGGAGGAAATTACGGCGCCGAGATTGTTCGAGTTGGGTCGGAGCAACGGGAAAGGGAAGGGGAAACTTATGTCGAGGACCAGGTATGTGGCCGTAGCCTCCGGTGGATGGAGATGGTAGTTTGGGGTGGTCGATGATCGGTGTTTCAGTCTGTAGGCATTCGAATTCTTCGATTTTGTTCTGTGATTTGGATCGAGTTTCTGAGGGATGGATGGGGTTGAGATGATCGTCAGAGACTTGTAGTTGCCGGTAGTGGCGATCAGATCGACGTTGAACTTGCGTGCACGTGCACAAGTTCCATGGTATCAGGTAATTGCTGTTAGTATTGGAAGCCTCAGGGAAGACGTGGGTTTTCTCGTACGTGTACTCGAGATTTGAAGGAAGAAGATTTGGGTATTCGCGTGGTCATCAGTAAGATGTATGGTTAGGGTAGAGTAGTTGACTCGGGTCAATGATAAGAATTTTCAAGTTAAGTTAAAAGCAAAATCGGCTTTAAACTAATTTCTTAGAAACTAATTCTTTAACCAATTGAGATTTATTTTAAATTGTTATTTGTTAAAGTAGTAAATTTTATTTCAACTTAAGAAGAGTAGTTCTTAAGTTTAGTTCAAGATTTAAGTAATTAATATTATTAAGTAGTAATTAAGAAGAAGAAGTGAAATCATCAATTAAACTCGGGACTTATGTTGATGGTCTTTTATCCCAAAGTTATAAAAATTCTCATGATGAAATTAATTGAAAGTAAATTTCTTAAGGGAAGTAACTAAGGGTTAACTAATTATGTGTGGGGTTAATTAAAAAAAAATTAATCAATGTTAGTAATGATAAGATAATTAATTTGAGTAATTAATTAAGGATCAATGTAATTCATATGAATGGGCAAAGGTTAATTAATTTGTGTAATTGATTGAGAGTTAATTACTCATTGTAATTAAAGTATAACTAATCAGGGGTGATTAATTAAGATGGATAATTAAAAGATGATGAATTAATTGGTTTGTAATTAATTAATGTTAAGTAAAGGTAATCTAAGTGATTAAAGATTAGTAATTAATTCAATTAGAGATAAATTAAATTAATTTTTGGAAGTGATCAATCTTGCTTATGAATGATTGAATGATGTTAAATGCCTTGAATTGATTGATATCTCTGATATGAAATGTTTGGTGATATGATATGTTGGGTGGACGGTAATAATGTGGTATCTATCAATGATGAATTGCTGTATAAAAGGGTGGCATCTTGTATTTAAAGTTAAGTTGCATTAATTTAATAACTTGGGTTAAGATGACTTGAGACTCGAAGAGACCGGGGTCGGGTATCAGTAAATACCTGAAACCACTTCGATTAGAAATTTGCAATAATTCTTTATATGTGATGTCAATAGGTTGAAATGGAATAATATGGACCCTTGAACTAAGTTAAAATACTTAGAATTCGAGTTGTGAAATAAGTGTTGAGCATAACAAGTAATGAACTCGTAGTGAAGTACGAGTTACCCGGGTTTCAAAGAAGTTTTACAACCTTAGAGTTTCAAATTATATGGGTTTACTCACGCTGGTTTCCAGCCTGACCCGGGTGTTACTTTGATGTAATGCTCGGGTCAGACCGAGTATTACAGATTTTCAAGTAAGGACGTTCTGGAGCTCAGGGGGCGAGCTGGATGGCAGGACGTATGGAGTGTTCCGCTGTGACTATTATTTCTGTTTATCTGAGATATATTTGATTTGTATATGCTCAGTGTTGTGTATGAGAGTAACTCTGATGTATTATAAATGTAAATTGACAGATATAGTATTCTTTTGTAAACTGTTATTATTTGATATTATATTTTAATCCGCTGCGAATGTGAGATTCTGTGTTTTGTTTCCTGTTTCTTCTTCTATCTCTTTCTTCTTTTCATGACTATCTGGAATTTTCGGGATCGAAAATTCCGGGTCGTTACAGTTGGTATCAGAGCTGGAAGCTAGTTAAGCGAGAACCTTGGCTCTGTTGGGTGTACTCATTAAGGATAGGGTCAATAGTACCCTAGAATGAGTTGAGCGTATATATATACGAGAGAGCGTACTTGTTATTTTCTTATATAAAAGATTTTAAATGATTTTATATAAGAATATATTTTGATATATATAAAGCAATATTTCTTACTAATAAATGTTAAGCTATTGGTTGTTAAAAATTATTGGAATTAATGAGAATTAAGTGGTAATAATAATACAACCAAATTGAAATTGAATGAAGATAAATTTGTAATGGATCCAAACTGGAATTAAAATCCTGAATTTGTGGAAATGTTTGCAGAATAAAGAAAACAATAAATTGGTTTTCAGATACAATAATCTTGGTTATTATCCGAGATGATTAATAAGATGAGTATAAATGAGTAAACAAAAATAAAATGTTTGGGAAGTAGAACATTTAGGTAAATATGATTTATAAATTCGAACTAAAGATGATCTAAATTGTGAAGTTTTAAATCTGGGTTCAGAATTTGAAAATTGTTCAAAGTGATGAAGAAATTGTTTTGAAACCAAAGGTGGTTTAAAATTTAAAAATAACTTGATGTGTAGAGGAAATAAATAAGTATATTTGGAAATAAAACTCTAAGGGTGAGTTTTAAAATTTTTCCTTGGAATGTGATATGAAAGTCTAAAGTGGTAAGTTTTTGAACTTATAAAAATTTTAATGTGAAGTTTGAATTTTTAAATAGGAATTCAAAATTGGGTACGGTTGACTGGATTAAGTAAATTGAATTTAACTTTGGAAAAGTTAAATAAGTTGGAATAAACAACCTGAATTGGAAATTTCAAGATGAAATTGAGATTTAACTTAGGAAAGTTAAATGGGTTGATTTGGTAGGGAATTATAAGTGATCTCAAATGGGTTTGAGATCTGGGAATTGAAAATGGATGTTGTAAAATGGGTGTTCGGATAAATTTGGATGTTTATTCATCCTGATATCATTCTATTGTAATAAATAATTTATGGAACTGAGAATTGGTTTTGAAGTTAAAAATGGATAATAAATTAGAATCTGAAGAATTAATTGTTTTGAGTTTTGAAATATGTTAAATAAAAGATAATTTAAAATGGAATTTTGAGAATTGGACTCAGAATTAAAATTGTTTAAGGATTTGAATTAATTGATTTAAGGGGGTTAAATCAACATATGAAAATTTAACTCGAATTTATAAAATTCGAGATGGTTTAAAATTGAGATTTAAATTGAGTTAGTTCCAAACTGAAATTGATTTGAATTAATGGGAATTGGGATTAATTCATATAGAAATTGGAATGATTTGAAATTAAAGTGGATTCAATTTGAATTTAGTCTAAATTAATTTAAATAATTTGGAATTGTAATTAAAGTGAATATGTTTAAAATCAAATGGGATTTGATTTGAATTTAGAAAAGAAATTATGGATAATTCAACTTGAATTGGGACTGGATCAATTTAATGGGAAATTGATTAAAATGGAGATTGGGAAGTTGAACAGTTTGGCTCTGGACTATTTTCAAAATAAATATATTTTTCCAAACTATTTACTACACAACTTTCTTTTTAAACCAAAAACTATCTTAAACTTATTTTACAAATTGCTTTGGAACTATTTAACTATTTTACAACTATTTTATAAACTAATTACTATTTTCCCACTACTTTATAACCAGTTACTATTTACAACTATTTTGCAGTCATTTTACTATTTTTCAATTATTTTACGATTACTTAACTATTTTACAGTTATTTTACAAATTAATAATTATTTTTCAACTACTTGTCTATTTTTAAATTTACAAGCTATTTTCTAAATATAAACGGGACAGAGTTCAAACCGTTCGTGATTAAATACCCAACTGAGATAAGAAGTGAAGTGATAATCCAAGTGGGGATTAAAGCAAATGTGAATAAGTGAATAGAAAGGAAATTGATTTGGTTAATAATCAATGAAGTTAAATACGTAGGATGTACGTATATTATTCTATTCGCATAGTGATTTGATCTAGATTCGAGCACAGAATTTCGAGATAATATTATCGATCCGAGTTGGGATTTTTCGCTCGATTTTCGACGGCGAACCTGGATATGGATTTTTGATTGGTTCTGGATATTCTCTATCATAGTTGTGACTATGCAAGGAGAATGACGGTTTCTGATCAAGAAACCAAATCTGAGTCCGCACTAGGAAGTCGGGTGGACAATACTAGTTCGGAAGTGAAATTGTGTGATCGAGTGAGCGATCAGATTGATATTGCGTATGGATGGTATGGGTACATCGTACGGGTTTCAATAAGATTAATATTGAAAATTTATGGATAAGCACTGTAAATGATTTTTGAAATTGAAAGTATAATTTGTGAAATATATGATGAGTAAAATGGAAATTGGAAATTTTTATGATTGAAATTTACTTTATGAAGAAAAGTAATGTGGTTAACAACTTTATAAAAGAGTAATCAGATTTGAATAATTGATTTGAAATGAAGTAAGTCATATATATGTATTATATGGTAAACTCCCCTTGTTGAATCTATTGCCAAAAGAAAAAGGTTTTTGAAAATATTTGAAGTATAAAAGTGAATTTATACAAGTATAAATTGAATCAAAGATTTTCCAAGATCATTATATATATATATATATATATATATAAAAGGATTTGTGAAAATGATTTTTGAGGAAAGGTTTTGGGAACCTGTGGATTTCTAAAAGGGCTTTTGATTTTTAAGGAAAATCAAAATTTGGATTTTGGAAAAGCCTAATTTGAGAATCATCGATTTTTGGGAATCGATTTTGAGAAAGGAACTTTATATGAGATTCATACTAGGTGTATGATTTGGAAAATACTATATGTGTATAGTATAAAGTGTTTTGAGATTGGCTCTGGGGAAAAAGGCGCTCCCTTGAAATGAACTTCTCAGGAGTGCCACAGGGTGGCACTGCCTTGAGCCTCTAAGGGGGAGGTTCTAAAGTTGATCCTGTGAGGAGTCCGGACAAAACTAGTTCGTGAGGATTATTGTGTAGCGAAAGTCGAGGGGCTGGTGCCCACAGAGGCATTTGGGTTATGCTGTGACGATATTGTAACTCGATGTCACTGCGATCTACTGCAGACCATAGCGAAAGTCGTGTGTGCCGCAGAGAGCCAACAGTCTACGTTTGATTTTATATCGGTAGACTGCGACACTATGGTAACATAGCGAAAGTCATGTGAGCCGCTGAGAGCCAACAGTCTATGTTTGATTTTACATCGGTAGACTGCGACCTAGGTGGGAGTGGAGAAGTTTCATTTTGACAGCGTAATCATGTGTGCCGCTGAGAGCCAACAGTTACATGGACTTTTGCTGTGACGGCAACGTAACCCTGGATGTAACTGCGATCTGTTGTGGGTTTCATGGTGTAATTAGTTACATGGACTTTTGCTGCGATGGCAACGTAACCCAGGATGTAACTGTGACCATGGATGTGTGTGATGATTTCCAGAGCATTCTCACCAAGATATTCCTCTATTTTCAAAAACTGTTTTCTATATTTTCAATAAAGTTATTTTTCAAAATATTTTCACTGGATGTTGGAAACAGGTCTGCCAAGCGCTTCTAGATTTTCAGTCGTACGCCTGATCAACGTATGACCGAATTTCTGTAAGGACAAGGATGGACTTGTCAAAACATCGAGTTATAAAAGTATTTTTATAAAAAACTATGTTAGGAATGTTATATAGATTTTTAAAGTAGTTTAAAAATGATCAAAGAAAATTTATATGATTTTAAGTATTTTAATAAGTCTGGCTTCGTTCCTTTTCAAGGACGAAAAGATTCAAGGGGAGAGGAATGCGATGACCTGGTATTTTGGCAACATTATTTTAATAAAAATTTAATCCAATTAAATAAAATGTAAAATTATTTTTTTAAATGAACAAATCTTTTGGAAATATTTGCCATTTATTTATATAGATTTGTATTTTGAAAAGGAAATTTGATTTGAAAATTTAAAATAATTCTCTTAATAATATTTATAATAATAAAAAAAAAGTGTATCTTCATACAAAAGCCAAATGAATAAGTATGCATACAACATAACTTTAAAATTTGTAAGTAAAGTATAAAATGAAACCTGACACAAAACAAATGTATATAAATTATTTAAGTTAGAAGTTCATAAACAAATGATTTTTTTTATACAAGATATCTCCATATACAAGCTCAGTGTTTGCTGCAAAGGGAATATCTTCATAATGATAGTATGTAAACATCTTTAGAAACCAAGGCATTTAATGCCATCATATCAGCCTCAATTTTATCAATTCAACATGTTTACAAACCCTTTCATTTTCAGTAATAAAATCTGTTCAAAAGATAAGAAAACAGCTGGCCAGTAAAACCTTCCCTTTTACAATCTATTTTCTTTTATATATATGTGAAGAAACTAGAACAATGCACACACTATATTTTCAGAATGCAAAATCTGCTCTGCCTTTATTCCAAGAAACTGCTAGGCTTAAATAGCCTTACAACATGAAAGAAAAATAGACAGCACGTACCTAAAAACATGGAAATAAAAATCAGACCTAAAGAATAGGTCTACTTATTAACGAAACACAGAAAGTACAAAACAACAGCTACTTTATTAATGAAGAGAACCATTCTTACTGAAGAATAGGTCCATCAATCCCTCCTTTAAGCTGAATACTGTCAAGTATTTCAGCTTACTTCCATTGCAGAGATTAAACCTAGCATCCCTCGAAGCTTGATAAACTGTTCTTTCTTCAAAGGTTTTGTCATAATATCTGCAATCTGATTTTGAGTACTGCAGTATTCCAATTTCACAGTTCCTTCATTCACCAAATCTCTCAAAAAATGAAACTTCACATCTATATGCTTACTCTTACCATGGAATACAGAGTGCTTGGACAATTGTATTGCTGAGCTATTGTCACACTGTATTAGGCTGCTTCCTTCTCCTTCATGCCCAAGTTTTTCGAGCAACCTTCTAAGCCAAATGCATTGACACGCACAAGAAGCTGCAGCGATGTACTCAGCTTCAGTTGTAGACAATGTTACCACGGGCTGTTTCTTCGATGACCAAGAGACTGCTCCTCCTGCAAGAAGAAAGACGAACCCAGAAGTACTTTTCCTGTCATTAAGATCGCCTGCAAAGTCGCTGTCCGTGTATGCCATCAAGTCTGTAATACTTTCACTTTTGTACAAAACTCCCAGTTCGATTGTACCATTGATATACCTTAATATTCTCTTTGCTGCGGACCAATGCTCCTTAGTTGGAGATGACATATATCTGCTAATCAGGCTTACTCCAAACATAATGTCTGGTCTAGTTGCTGTCAAGTACATCAGGCTTCCGACAACTTGTTTGAATATAGTAGCATCAATCTTGGTTCCCTTCTCATCTTTGGAAAGCTTTGTGTCGGGCACGATAGGATTTCCAACAGGTTTGCTATCAGACATGCCAAACCTCTTCAGCACTTCTTTCGCATACTTCCTTTGACAGAGAAAAATCCCCTTCGAATTCTGTATAACCTCCATGCCAAGAAAATATCTCATCCTTCCCATATCAGACATGTCAAATTCAAGCATCATTGACTTTTTAAATTCCTCACACATGCCTTTATTGTTTCCAGTATAAATCAAGTCATCAACGTAAAGACTAACTACTAAGAATTTACCTCCCTCCTTCTGTTTTGTAAAAAGAGTATGTTCACACACACACTTTTCGAATCCCTCACGGATGAAGTAAGATTCTATGCGGCTGTACCATGCACGCGGAGCCTGCTTTAGTCCGTATAAGGCTTTGTATAGCTTATAAACTTTATCTTCTTCTCCCTTTTTCTCGAAGCCAACAGGTTGCTGCACAAACACCTCTTCTTCAAGTTCTCCTTGAAGGAATGCGCTCTTGACATCCAACTGGTACACTTTCCATTTGTTTTGTGCTGCGGTTGTAAGGATGAGCCGAATTGTGTCAAGACGAGCCACTGGTGCAAACACCTCTATGTAGTCAATCATGTATTGTTGTGCATATCCTTTCGCTACCAATCTCGCTTTGTACTTCTCTATTTCACCACGTTCGTTAAGTTTGGTCTTAAAGATCCACTTAACTCCTATGGCTTTAACTCCTCTTGGCAAAGTTGTGAGCTTCCATGTACCATTTTTCTCTATTGAATCAATCTCCTTAACCATTGCCTCTGTCCATTTTTTTGTTTTTCACGGCTTCATTGTATGTGACCGGATCATCCTCAGCCATCATCATCATCATTGCTTCTTCTTCCTCTGATAGTCCTTCTCCTGTTGTATATTCTGACATCCATGCAGGGGTTCTTCGTTGTCTTGCTTGAGATGAGCTTGATTTGCTTCTGCTTGGTGAAATTGAGGAGTTTCCTTCTACTTGTGACGCTGAACCAGTGCTACTCATGCCACTAGTATTATTGGAGTTAGAGTATTCTTCTAACTGTTCATCCTCATCTACATCAGCGTCCTTATCTCCCCAATCAAGCACGCCCAATTCTGCCTCTTCTTTACTCTGTTCCCATGTCCAGCATGCATCTTCCTCGAATTTCACGTCCCTACTGATGGTGATTTTCTTGGTAGTAGGATCAAAGAGCCTATATGCTTTGGACTCCTTGCTCACACTAAGAAATATGTGTGCTCTGCTCTTATCATCCAGCTTTCTTCTTCTTTGATCTGGGACATGTACATGAGCAAGACATCCAAATATACGAAAGTGATCTACTGTTGGTTTGCTGCCAGTCCATGCTTCTTGTGGAGTCATGTTTTCAAGGGCTGTTGTCGGACACCTATTGAGAATATGAATCGACCAATTTGCTGCTTCAGCCCAGAACTCCTTTGGCATCCGTTTCTCATTCAACATCGAGCGCACCATATTCATGATCGTCCGGTTCTTACGCTCGGCGATACCATTTTGTTGAGGCGTATACGCTATTGTGAGTTGTCGGGCAATCCCATGCATGCTACAAAAATCTTCAAACTCCTTTGAATTGTATTCTCCACCTCTGTCCGTTCTCAAGCACTTAATGCTTTCCCCAGTCTCCTTTTCAACCCATATTTTGAAACTTTTGAATGCTTCCAATGCTTCTGACTTCTGGTTCAAAAAATATATCCAAGTTTTACGTGTGAGATCATCAATAAAAGTCAGAATATACCTCTTATTGCTGTTTGAAATTGGATTAATAGGCCCACAAATATCTGTGTGCACGAGCTGTAATTTATATGTTGCTCTCCACAAGCTGTTCTTAGGGATGGGATCCCGGTGTTGTTTTCCGACAAGACAATATGTGCACAGCTTCTGTGGGGTCTTCACAGCAGGCAGCCCCACAACCATTCCTTGAGATGCAAGAGTTTTGAGTCCCTTGTAATTAAGATGTCCAAACCGTGAATGCCATAGCTGTGATTCATCATCGACTTCAACCTGTAGACATTTAGGCAGCTTCGGTGCCATTTTTGCTAAGAAATAAAACATTCTATTTCCACTCATATCTGAGTGCATGATTAATCCTCTTCTAGGATGAAACACTTTGCAGGTGCCATTTTGGATCAATATGGCTAACCCCTTCTCTTGTAATTGCCCAATACTTAACAAATTATTTTTGAGTTCAGGAATATAGTAAACATTTGTGATTACCTGAATAATGCCATTTATGCACAAGCGCACATTTCCTTTACCCATTACTGTAATGCGGCTATCATTCCCCAGTTTCACTGTTTGCTTGAAGTCCTCGTTCAAGTCTGAAAACCACTCCTTATTTCCACTCATGTGATTGCTACATCCAGAGTCTAGGAACCATACTTCTTCTTTCATTTCTTTGAGTTCTTCAATGTACGCCATGAGCAGCAACTCATCTTCATGCTCCAACTCAGCAAAGTTTGCCTTTCTTTCCCGGTCTGGGCATTCGAATTGGAAGTGTCCCAATTTGTGACAATTGAAGCACTTTATTGTTGCTTTGTTGGATGATGATGATCTCCACCTTCCTCGCCCTCGGTACCCTCCAAACATGTTCCTACCTCTTCCGATTCTCTCCTCTTGAGTCACCTTGAGAACATGCTCTTCCTCCTTAATTGTTCTACGAAACTTCTGTTCATGTACAATGAGTGAGCTCTGAAGTTCATCAACAGTGAGGCGACTTATGTCTTTTGACTCCTCTATCGAGACAACTACATAGTTGAACTTCTCGGTAAGAGTTCGCAAAATCTTCTCCACAATCTGAGTGTCTTGCATTGCTTCTCCATTATTGCGCATGTTGTTTGCCACCAACATAACTCGGGCAAAATACTCAACAATTGTTTCTCCTTCTTTCATTTCAAGGATCTCAAATTCTCTTCTAAGAGCTTGTAATTGTGCTCTCTGTACCCTCTTGCTTCCCTGATATTTCCTTCTCATTGATTCCCAGAGCTGTGCAGATGTGTCCTTCTTTAGAATTGTCTTCAAGATGCTTTTATCTATGGCTGCAAATAGATAATTTTTGACTTTCAAGTCCTTCAGCTTCAGTTCTGTCCTTGCTATCCTCTGTGCTTCACTCTCTCTCATTCCTTCTCCCAACTCAGTGTATCCTGGATCAATGAGATGCCACCACTCCTTGGAGCGAAGTAAATTCTCCATTAGCATCCTCCAGTGATCGTAATCCCCGTCGAATTTTGGAATACTCAGCAGGTTTTGTCCTTCACTTGACATTCTTTCTCACCCTTTTTTTTTAACTCTCAAGTTCACTCCTGTTTCTTCCACTCTCAAAGTCAGACCCGTTGGTGTGGCTCTGATACCAATTGAAGAAACTAGAACAATGCACACACTATATTTTCAGAATGCAAAATCTGCTCTGCCTTTATTCCAAGAAACTGCTAGGCTTAAATAGCCTTACAACATGAAAGAAAAATAGACAGCACGTACCTAAAAACATGGAAATAAAAATCAGACCTAAAGAATAGGTCTACTTATTAACGAAACACAGAAAGTACAAAACAACAGCTACTTTATTAATGAAGAGAACCATTCTTACTGAAGAATAGGTCCATCAATATGTGTATGTCTTTAGTTCCAGTTCGTTCAGCAAACATAAGGAAACCAGAGAGTAAGAAATAAGCAACTTCATCTTTTTAAAACTAAAAAGACCATTGAATTCAAAACAAAAACAGGAAAGAACTCAGGCAGATTCAACTGCAGTTTCTCAAACATCAAAGTGTTCTCTGTTCAACACAAATCTGGTGAGTGAAATAAAAACCCTTCTACTTACTGGAGATCTTACACTTATGATATCAGAATGTTGCTAGGTATATAAGTGTTAAACAGTTGAGGATTTACTTTTGGTTATGATAACATACCCTGTTAAACAAAGAATTACTGTGCTTCTTCCCTTAACCTCTGTTTATTTTTCTTTGTTAAAAACAATAAAAACTTCAGCGTCAAAATGAGTAACTTTTTGATTCAAATCTTATGTATATGAACCTGGTTGCTTGAACAACATCTGAAAAATGAGTATGTGGAAACTTGCAAGTGCACCCTTCTGTGTGTGTATGTGGATGTATAGTAGTATGTATATGTGTTCTATTCTGTTTTCCAGGCTTCTGATTTAAACAAGTAATCACTATTTCTTGAACAAATCCTTGTTAGGTTTGAAGTTCCAAACAAAAATAGTTTATTTACCATAAACTAAGGTTTTAAAATTTAATTAAGTAAAAAAAATCAATACTGCTTCCAGGAGGAAGCTTCTCTGCCCTTCTTTGAAACGGTGAGCAAACTTTATTTTTAAACCAGATCCTCTTGAGTCTTATGCCTGTGATGAATGACTTGGAAATGTTGTGTGGATGTGAATATATCTGCAAGTATATATGTATATATATATGTGTGAATTGATGTGCGCATGTCAGTGTTTATGCATATACACCACTCTGTTGTTCTACAGGCATGGATTCATCATAAGAAAAATTCATATCTCAAAATATAAATAGATTTGGGTTTCAAACTCTAAATGAAAAGTGATGATAACCATGTAATACAAATTTTTAAGAATAAAACAAGTAGAATTATTGAGCAATTTATCGGGAAATTAGGAATTTACAGTAAAATTTAAAACATGTCAGAAATCAAATGTCTGGAATTTGCGTTTTTATGATACAATCTGATTCATGGTTGCAAGATAATGAATTTAGATAATATCAGCATGATTTTTAGAGTTGTAATTAGTGAGATATTGCGAGATGATTAGTTTTGGGTTATCTGTAATTTGCCGTCGATCGAAGTCGATCTGTAACCCGTGGATCATATCAGAGGTGGCTCGGGGAATGATGATTGTGGGAAAAATGGTCTAGTATTTTCTGGAGTGTCGTGGTAAGAGGACGATGGCAATCTAGGGTTTAGGTTGAGTTGGAGTTGTGGATGTTCTCGGAGGAAATTACGGCGCCGAGATTGTTCGAGTTGGGTCGGAGCAACGGGAAAGGGAAGGGGAAACTTATGTCGAGGACCAGGTACGTGGCCGTAGCCTCCGGTGGATGGAGATGGTAGTTTGGGGTGGTCGATGATCGGTGTTTCAGTCTGTAGGCATTCGAATTCTTCGATTTTGTTCTGTGATTTGGATCGAGTTTCTGAGGGATGGATGGGGTTGAGATGATCGTCAGAGACTTGTAGTTGCCGGTAGTGGCGATCAGATCGACGTTGAACTTGCGTGCACGTGCACAAGTTCCATGGTATCAGGTAATTGCTGTTAGTATTGGAAGCCTCAGGGAAGACGTGGGTTTTCTCGTACGTGTACTCGAGATTTGAAGGAAGAAGATTTGGGTATTCGCGTGGTCATCAGTAAGAAGTATGGTTAGGGTAGAGTAGTCGACTCGGGTCAATGATAAGAATTTTCAAGTTAAGTTAAAAGCAAAATCGGCTTTAAACTAATTTCTTAGAAACTAATTCTTTAACCAATTGAGATTTATTTTAAATTGTTATTTGTTAAAGTAGTAAATTTTATTTCAACTTAAGAAGAGTGGTTCTTAAGTTTAGTTCAAGATTTAAGTAATTAATATTATTAAGTAGTAATTAAGAAGAAGAAGTGATATCATCAATTAAACTCGGGACTTATGTTGATGGTCTTTTATCCCAAAGATATAAAAATTCTCATGATGAAATTAATTGAAAGTAAATTTCTTAAGGGAAGTAACTAAGGGTTAGCTAATTATGTGTGGGGTTAATTAAAAAAAAATTAATCAATGTTAGTAATGATAAGATAATTAATTTGAGTAATTAATTAAGGATCAATGTAATTCATATGAATGGGCAAAGGTTAATTAATTTGTGTAATTAATTGAGAGTTAATTACTCATTGTAATTAAAGTATAACTAATCAGAGGTGATTAATTAAGATGGATAATTAAAAGATGATGAATTAATTGGTTTGTAATTAATTAATGTTAAGTAAAGGTAATCTAAGTGATTAAAGATTAGTAATTAATTCAATTAGAGATAAATTAAATTAATTTTTGGAAGTGATCAATCTTGCTTATGAATGATTGAATGATGTTAAATGCCTTGAATTGATTGATATCTCTGATATGAAATGTTTGGTGATATGATATGTTGGGTGGACGGTAATAATGTGGTATCTATCAATGATGAATTGCTGTATAAAAGGGTGGCATCTTGTATTTAAAGTTAAGTTGCATTAATTTAATAACTTGGGTTAAGATGACTTGAGACTCGAAGAGACCGGGGTCGGGTATCAGTAAATACCCGAAACCACTTCGATTAGAAATTTGCAATAATTCTTTATATGTGATGTCAATAGGTTGAAATGGAATAATATGGACCCTTGAACTAAGTTAAAATACTTAGAATTCGAGTTGTGAAATAAGTGTTGAGCATAACAAGTAATAAACTCGTAGTGAAGTACGAGTTACCCGGGTTTCAAAGAAGTTTTACAACCTTAGAGTTTCAAATTATATGGGTTTACTCATGCTGGTTTCCAGCCTGATCCGGGTGTTACTTTGATGTAATGCTCGGGTCAGACCGAGTATTACAGATTTTCAAGTAAGGACGTTCTGGAGCTCAGGGGGCGAGCTGGATGGCAGGACGTATGGAGTGTTCCGCTGTGACTATTATTTCTATTTATTTGAGACATATTTGATTTGTATATGCTCAGTGTTGTGTATGAGAGTAACTCTGATGTATTATAAATGTAAATTGACAGATATAGTATTTTTTTGTAAACTGTTATTATTTGATATTATATTTTAATCCGCTGCGAATGTGAGATTCTGTGTTTTGTTTCCTGTTTCTTCTTCTATCTCTTTCTTCTTTTCATGACTATCTGGAATTTTCGGGATCGAAAATTTCGGGTCGTTACAGACTATTACTGAGACGCGGTCTTAGACATATGCATGAGAAGGCTTACATCGATATAACTCTAGGGAATGTTCTCATAAGTGAGATTGTCTCTCGGCAATTAGGGAAGGGATACTTTGGCTTGGTAGGATGCAGTGTTTTTTGTGGCTGATAAGCAGACCAGTGATTCGGAATTTATTTAGGCATCGCTTTAAGTTCTCAGTTCATTTCTGAGATCGAGAAGAGCATGTAGCTTGAGTATTCCATCCATCCCGAGCAGGACAACTTATCACTAAAGGGGAGTTGAGCGATTCAACCTTTTTTGGGTTTGAGTTAGTCGGTACTCTATTATTGTGGGCAAAGAGATTTGCCTTGGTTCTTAAGCATTGGTTGGGGGTTCACTGCTTATCCTTATCCTTGTTAGGGTACACTTTTGAATATCTCATTAGGATGGTTCTCCTTTATGAGAATGCCCATGAGATACCGTTGAGGTAATGAAAGTGGAAAGCAACCAAAACTCCAACCGAGGCATCACGACCATGATACAAGGAAGATAAAGCTTGTTCAAAAAAGAAAATCTCGCCTAGTATGTTAGTCTTATGGCATATGAGAGGCATTTCGGTATGAAATGTCATCCAGTTAGAGTGAAGCGTAAGTGCTTCATTGGCGATTGGCTTGATCACTTAAAGAAGGATTGTCTTATATTTTCGAAGGGTGTCTAAGTGATGATGACTTGTGCCTTTCAGGCATTACTTGGTCCCAGCAGGCTTATGGCTTAGGAAATTCAGAAGGAGCTTATGTAGTGAGGTATGCTCTATTTTTGGAAACTCACTTTCGTTCCTTCCGACACTTGAGCGATATATTTTATCTATTGCTAATTATTTGGTAGATAGGCTAAACTTGATGTCTTTCATAGTAAGTAAATTCTTCGATAGAGATAAACCTTATATGAGTCACCTTAGTTTCAAAACTGAGGAAGGAATCGAAGTGTTACCATTCGAACTTGATGCACGAGCTTTCAAGTTGAGTGGGTTCGGTCGATGAAGTGTGACTTGGGTTTATATCTGAGTAAGGGTTTGGTGGATGCCTAGTAATGAGAAGAGACTGAGCGGATGACTTATAGGCATTTGTCTAGAGTCGTCTATGTAATAATTACTTTCCTTTGTGTTAGTAACCCTCAAGTGATGGGAATAATCCCATGCACCGAAATGGACATTTTCTAAAGATTTTCCCATTCATCTGCCAGTTCTTAACCTGTAGTTCGAGCGTAGATTTTCTAAGTGATTTTCACTAGTTAGGATAGGGTTTTTTACTTAATTCTGAAAGATGAGCACTCGAGTCAGATTCTTAGGATGATTGAGAGAATTCTGAAGCACGACATTAGTCATGCAAGGAGATTTCTATAATCGAATCAAGGAACCAGATCAGAGTTCTCACGGATAGAGTCAGGGAGCCGACCCTAATTTAACAAAGAAATCTTGTGAGCAAACGAAGGGTTGGAACGAGTATAATGTCATTTGGAATGAACTTTACAAATTGTAAGATTTTAGTATAGTATAATTATTGCATGGGAGATTTCGAGGAAGGATTTCTCGACTATTTTTGTGGCGATTTGGATAATCTCCTAGGTGACAAGATGATACTCGCCTAGGCAAGCGTCGTAATGCACTTAGTATATTATTCTTATTAACATTATGCGGTCTAGGTGAGTTTAAACCCGAGCAAGCCCAGTCAGTTGTAAATCTTCATTTAATGATGATTTAATTATTATAATTTCTCTTCTAAAGAATGAGTTTTGTTCGGAAGAAAAGGAAAGTTGAGGCATTGATTGCTGGGTTTTATTTGAAAGTTTTGAGACTCGATGATCCTGCATATCATATAGGTTTCCATTTTCATAGCATGAGGTGCAATAGTCTTTCGTGTATTGTATTCACAAAAGGGGTTACACCAATTAGACATTTATTCCTTTTGAATGATGTACGGACTCATTGGAGTTTATAGTTAAACTTGCACATTTGACTCTTGATGGTTACCGGGCATGTTGGTATATACTTTTTTTAATATTTCATTGTTTTGTTGCTTACTATTGCTTGTTGTTTGTTATTGCTTATTGCTTGTTGTTGTTGCTACTGCTTATGTTTGCTTGCTATTGTTTGATGTTGTTTATTGTTATTTGATTTTGCTATTGGCTGATTTCTATTGTTGGTTGGTTCTTGTCGATTGCTTATTTGTATGTCTAATAATTTGTATGCCAGTTATTGTTGCTTATTCTTTCTTGCTATGATTTAATCATTGCTCATTGTCAGATTGTTGTTTGTTGTTGATTTTTATTGATTGATTAGATGTTAAATGCATATCATTGATTGGCAATAATGAATTCCCAAGTTCGAGGGTTTACTCTGGGGTACACATAGTTAAATATATCGTATCAGTCCTATATTAATGATCGTACATAGTATTAATCTAATATTAGCATTGTATGGGCCTTATATTAGTGGCTATGCCTATTATTGGATATTGATAGACGTCTGGGTACGTTTGTGTACTGATTCTATCTATAATTGAATCGCGACAAATGTCTGAGTACGTTAGTGTACGGGCCCTATTTATTTGGAATCGTTGGATCGCAATAAGTGTCCATTATTGATTCCACCCATCAGTAATGACGGATATCGATTTGTATTCCTTTTCTATTCGAAATAGATAGGCTATCATCTATGCTTGCTATGAGGCGAGATGTGATCTATACGAGTCCACTGCCTTTTGATGTAACTCGAAGTCAGTTGTATATTTTGATACTGACTCACTTGAGCTTGCTCTCTAATTGATTATCGTGTATGACTATAGTAGTACCAGTTACTACACTGGGTTATACATTATTCAATTCTGTGTTTGCTCAACCCTCTTGGTACAGTATAATTAGGTACTCGAGAGCTAATATATAGCTATTTAAATACTTATTTGCTTGGATTGGCTTTTAAATAGTAAGAAACTTTCTTAAGGGAGGTATTACTTTTTGGGAAATATGGGATGATGTAGGTCATCGCATATTTTGTAGTGTGTGATGCATTCTAATTTAGGAGTTTCGTAGTGCTGATAGCACAAGGGAAGGTACTGTTGAAATTTTCTGAAATTGAGATTCGGGAAGTTTGATCAGTCCTGTTACTTTCTCGTACTCATGTGAATTTTGGGGACGAAATTCTTCTAAGGAGGGGAGAATGTAACACCCCGTAAGTTTAACGATTGAATATTTAAATGATTAATTTTAAATATTTAATCATTAAGTGATGGAACGCCTTTTATACTCGATTTTTACAAACGGTTGAATTAGGACTTGAGACCACTTCTGTTAAGTCTAGATCGACATTGTGAATTAAAATAGTATAAGCATCGATATATTACGACCAATGACCTTTTAGCTAGTAGCCTGCATTGGATTCGTAAATCGATCCAAAAAGCTAACTTTTGCATACGATGGAATCGGGTTCTGGAACCTTTTCCATTGAGTCCGGAATGGCATCTAGAATTTGAATGAGTATAAGGTTCGATATGTTTAGAGTCGATGAATTTCAGGGATAATAGTGCCAGATGAAGAGAATTGGGCTAAGCCCACTAGCTTGCCTCTAACTTAGCCTATATGTATCTAAGCTCTTCATAATCCACATTCACATTCATTTCCACGTTCATTTCATTCTCTCTCTTCTAATTATATCTTAATTACCTCATAATCACCAAACCCTAAACCCATCAAATAAATTTTCTAAAACAAAAAAATCACCGTAACTCTTCTCTCTTCATTCTCTACAAAACCCATCAAGGGATTGGCATGTATCGGAGCTTTGGTGTTGATTTCAAAAATTAAAGAGAGCTAATTTGGGTTTTTGCTGAGTTAGAGCTTAATTTAGGAAATAAAGGTGAGTGGGATGATCTCCTATTAAATTTGTGTATTTTTACTTCATTAATTCTTTCATATATAATTATGAAGTATTATGGAATGATTTAGAGATTTCTATGCTAGGGTTTAGAGTTGTATTCATGTTAAACATGTTTTCCTTAGCTAATTAAGTATTTAAGACCCTAATACTACGTTTTAAAAATGGTTAGTAAGCCCTAGATTTGATTTGGACTAATTGGGTGATTTTTTATGATGTTATTGTTTAATATAGGATTAATTAAGTAGTGTAATGATGTTCACGTCATTAGAAAATATTAATTAATCCATTTGAATTGATTAGAAGAATGTTAGTAAAGTAATTTAAGTGATTTGCGAACTCTACACTTATTGTTAAAGTGATTAGAGACTAATGAAGCTTAATTAGTATTTATAAAATGGTTTCATGATTTTATAAATGAAGAATATATTTTATAAAGTAGATATGAGATTTTATAAAATAGTACAATGATGAATACTTGATTTTCAATGAGGCGAAATAAGTATTTTAAAAGGATAAATCGATTTAAGAGCTTGTATTGTATTTTATAAAGTGATTTATGAGCAAGTATGATATTATGTAAAATAGTATGAGATTTTGTAAAATGATACAAGGAGATGTTTCACTTTTGTTGAAAAGATTTAGTAAATAAAATAAGTTTTGATTTAAGTAATAATTGAATTACTTATTTGAATATACATGTACATATATGTGCACGAGCGAGTATATGTGTACATGCATTTAGAGCTAAGCGACAATTAAATTCAATATAGTATCATAGTTATAGTTGTTGTGTGTTTGGTTGTTTTTATATGTTTGCAATTGTTTGATTATATAGAAATATAATTGATTACAAGTCCATTTCTAGCGTTCACGTAGCCATAGTGACTATCGTGTATGCTAAGTTGCGTTAGACTACACAGGATCGAGTAATTGTTTCGATGAAGTCCGAAATGTGAATTGTGAAGTTAATTTGTGTTTGTGTGAACGTTTGTGCATAGGCGTGCACAAATGAGTGCATGACACGCATATGGGACACACACAAGGCAAGAAGAAAATTCAAATTATTTAAACTCATGCTTTGAAGTCTCTAGATTGAAGAGGAGTTCGACATAGTCGTAACAGAAGAAATGGCGAGTCATTTGGAGCTACAAATCAAAAGTTATGGATGTTTGAAGGTAACTTTTGCCCATGACAAGGATCCAAATGTCAGAATTTGGTATCCAAACGCATGGATAAGTCCTGGGGGTAAGCAGTTAGAAATTAGTGCACTTTCAGGGGGTTTTAGACATCTAAAACTAAATATAGTTGTCTGAATTCTAGTTTAGATGTCTGAATACCTGCTGTTCAAATTTTGTCGATCGATTGATCGTATTTCAAAAAGCGCTATCTTTCGCATACGAACTCGGGTTGAGGCACAGTTTAGACCATTGTTCACCATATTTCAAGGGCTACAGCCTATGAAATTTGGTAGGTTTTGGAGTACTTTGATTTGGGGTCCACGTGAGACCCACCTCGGCATATATTCCAAAATCGTAGATTTTGAGGTAGACCAGGAGGGTATACTTTAAGAGTATTGTGACATTGAGGTCATGTGTTCCATTTGGAATGCAATCTGGGTTGGTATGGGGTTTTGATAGAGTTGTCCCATGGGTTTTTAGGCCATGGTGACTGGAGCCGTGCGTGGCAATTCCATACGTTATACATGGAGTGAGTTTGTACTCTAAGACTTCGACCTTAGAGTAATATACAATTTTTTTGGTATTCACTTGTGACACACCAAAGGGTATGGACTTATTTGACCTACCCAGGGTATGGACTTAGGTGAACTACCTAGGTATCGACCTAATTATGATGTACCTAGAGTGTTGTCGAAGGCCATGACACACTCGACACAGTCTTAGAGGGACCGTGAATAGCTTTATCTTGTTGTGATCGCTTGGACATTTTTGGGTTCTACATTCATATTCTTAGGGACGTTTAGTCTTAGCAGTAGTGACCATACATGTTGTGGCATACCTGTGTTGAATATGCAAGTATATGAATTTTGTTTGATGATAATAAACATATATATATATATATATTCATTTAAATGTATTTGTTATTGTACTATTTTATTTTCACATAATTAAATAAATATTTGCTGAATAAAATAAACAACACAGAATTTAAATTCAAATAGATATTTTATTCAAACAAATATTTTATTACAATTTTGAATAGTACAAATTTGAGCTCTCACTATATATACACAATTTTCAATTACAACATAACTTCAATTACATCTCAATTTACATAACTTTCCTCACTACATATTCACTCAACACTCGTATTTGATCTTCAACTCTATTCCAATTTTTACCCTGCATCTGAGTTATCTGCAAAATAAACACTAACGCAGTAAAATTGAAAAAGAAACATTTTGCAGTGTAAAATAAAAAGTGGATTTTGAAAATGTTATTTGCCTCAGTTATTTGGGTTGTTTGTCATCATTTATTTTGAATTCATCTACACGAACAACTTGTGACATGCACAGTGTATCACTGTACATGCCACAAGGCCGTGCACACCAATGTACACTTGATAAAATTGCAGGGATAGGTGAGCACAAGGTCAAACCTGAGCCGAGGCTAGACTCAACTCAAGTGCATATGAGTCTCGACCAAATCAACATAACCATACTCAAGTTCAATGGTTCAACAAACATGAAAACATTGCAACTGGGAAGTTTAACTCGAAGTAACTCAAGATCAGACACAATGCAACAAGACAGCATCTCGAGTTTCAGAATGCCAAGGCAATCCAGTCCAAATGCAACAAGTTCAATGTCAGAAACAAACCAGTTCAAGTTCATGACAATGGCATAAAGTAAAAGGCTTAACCAAACTGAACATATATATATATATATATATACATACATGTGTAATGAAAACCAAAGATTCAGGCATGTGCACCAGAACTGGAAACAAAGCAATGCAAAACTTTCAGATGAACACACATGAAAGGTTAACAAAGACATGGTCAGAGCTATCACCAGACATGTATAGGTCCAACCAAAAAAGGCCCCAAAATAATATACTTGTGAAGATCAAAACAAAATGTTCAAGCAACTTAACATGGTATGGTCAGGTGCAGGCACAAGTCAAGGTAGGAAGCAAATACAATCAAACCAGAGCATAGCACATTTGGTCAGAGAATAAAATGAATTGTTTGAAACAGTAAGTAAACATATCAAGTATTCAGGTATGAACTTGATTGCAAGTAAAGCCTCAACCAAAACATAAATGTAACCAGGCTCACAAACACATGTCAGTATACATGAATATAGACATCAGCTCAAATGTTCAAATGATACCATTCATCATCAACTAGAATGAATACAGCAGTGAACAAATTAAACTCGAGCAACTCACAACACATACACACACACATACATATGCATGTGTACACATGGTGACACACTTCGAGTGGAACAAGAAAATGTTAGGAACTGGAGATAGTGGTTTTGGTGACAACAACCTTTGCAACTTATTTTATTATAACTTATATACTTACACTATTGTCTAGATATATATGAATGTTATTATGCAGGATATATATAAGGCAGGTATTGATTATTGAAGACTGTACAGTATAAAGATCAAGAATGAAGAAATCAAGTTTGAAGACTCATGAGTATCAAGATCAAGATTTCGAGATAAGTGTCTAGTTTATTGTTAAAACTTCATAATAGCATGAAAATATTCATTCCAAATTTCATTTGGGATGGAACTCATTTCTACCTTCTTAGTGGCTTACAAACCCACAACAAGTAGCTTACAAACCTACGACAAGTGGCTTACAAACCCACGAACATCCTGGTTTTGTACAAGTTCTCGAGTCCTGATGTGATGAAATATTCTGCTGGAAGAAGCTTGCAAAACTACTTCAAAGTGGTTTTTCAAAATGATTTTCAAAACTGCTTTTCAAAATGTTTTAGCCTTAAAAATTATTTTTTCAAATGATTTTCAAAAAGATGTTTTAGCCTTAAAATATTCTTTGTTTTTGTTTTTAAATAAACTCTTGTTTTAAACTTTGTTTGTTTTTAAAACTATCTTCAGATTTTTAAATATTCTTTTATAATATATATACACTTGAGATTTAAAATCAAATTTATATATACATTATAAAAATATATTTTTCTACTCTTCTTTATTTTAAAACATAGGAAAATTAGTTTATTTTACTCCAGAATCATTTCATCTTGTTTTCCTTTCAATATCATTTTCAAAACAAAATTTACATTGTTTTTAACTAAGGGATGTCGACATCATGGGATACCCCATGTCGACATGGTGGCCGTTAAATTCAAAAGTTTCAATTTTCAAAAGAAGTGTATATTCGTTTAAATCTCTTCACGAATGGTTATGACCGTTACTGCCTATAAATAGCCTTCACAAACGAATTTTTTAACTAACCATTTTCTTATTTTCTTCACTCCTTCTCCATAAATCCATATTCTAAATTTTCATATTTTTAAGATCGTGCCGAAATTCTGCCGAATTCTCAAGTGAATCAAATTAGAATCTCATTCTTGTTTGATTCTCTGCCCTCTCTCGAAGATCAAAGTGCTATTCAGAGTTATAGGATCAATTTGTAATCAAAAGTTTATCGAGTCTCTCTATAAGGTGTGGTTGTGCCTGGAAATCAATTGAGTAATCTTGTGGCCCGTAAATCAAGAGAGTTTGCCCTGGACTCGTGAGACAGGAGGATACCTCAAGGCCTTTAGAAATTGAGGATTGTAATATCGACATTGGTATAATAAAAATATGTATGAGGTGTTTGTCTTGGTACAGGACTCGATGTAGGGTAACTCCGAACCAGTATAAAATCCGGTGTGCTCTTTCCTTTTACTGCTTTTTATTTACTTTCTACATCTGTGTTTGATTCTGTGATTGTTCTGTGATTAAGTTCTGCATTTTTTTATATCATAATTTTTAAATTAGTCCATATAAGTCTTAGAATCCATTAAACACTATTCACCCCCCTCTAGTGTTAAATTAGCCTTAAGATCCTTAATTCGCGCTCCTTTTCAATTGGTATCAGGCAAGGTTTTCAAAATTCTCATAATCTGATTTTTTTTGAAAATTTTTAAAATGGCAATTTTTTATATAAAATTATTAACACTATTTTCATATGAATATGTCACATAATCATCATGATATTGTTGTTAAAACTATATTTAGTTATTGTAAAAAGTCATTTGATTCTTTAAAAGGTTATGTTGTTTTGCAGGAGGAGAGTTATGTCTAATGACTGTTGGTTAAAAGATACCAGATAATCATTCATCGATCAAGAAGAACAAATGGATATATAATGACAATCGACAATGAAATAGGTACCAGATCAATACAAAACTTTTGATTCTCATCAACAACTTGATTTGATACTATACTTCTCTACATCTGCTTCACAATGTCATTGGTTTCGTGCAAATCCGTAAAGAAATGACCAAGTTATGGTCAAATGAAATTTTGGTGAACAAAGAGAAAAAGAAAGCAAAATTGTCAATGGTATTCTTCAAATTGCATCCAGAGATTTGAGTATTTTGTCCCAAATCCTTTTCAAATTGTAGTTCTTGTTCTCACGGTCGTTTTTTTGGGTGGATCATCAAATTCCGATCAAAATTGAGTGAGATATGACAGTTTGAAGTTGGCTATCCAAAACTGAAAACTGTGTACGGGATTTCCTACATTTTTCTTACTGTTCGGCCTATTGCACCACAATACCATCCAAATTCATCACCAAACTATTACTAGATCGTAGCCCTTGCCTTCCTCTTCGATTTGCCACTAGTTTCATCCAATTCCGTTAAGAAACGAAGGAGATATGCCTCCTAGAAGTTTGATAGTAAATAGAAAACCGGGAAGAAGAAGAAGAAAAGAAAGTTTTATGAAAAGTGGTGACTGTTGGGCCTATTTATAGTGGTTGATGTGTCCATTCATTCAAAATTCAAATTCAAAGTTTTGGTGCCAAGTTGGTCAATCTACTAAATCATCTATATCTTTCTCATACGGTCTTCAAATTCAGCAAATGAATATACTACGATGATCAGAAAAATAAGCCCGTTGCAATAGAATACATCTCGTCGTCAAATTCTGAAAGATATAAATGTTTGGTTCACAACAATGGAAGAACAATAAAGTTAGAAAGATAGAGAAGTGCAAAAAAGAGGATGGTTATTTTTGTTGATGACAAAGGGGGAGAAGTTATATAAAATAGTAGGCTTGGAGTAAGGGGGAGTTGTCGGTGTAAGGGGGAGTTATGGTATGATCGATGTGGTAAGTATATTTTATAAGGTTGTCATCATCAAAAAGGGGGAGATTGTTAGGAACTGGAGATAGTAGCTTTGATGACAACAACCTTTGTAACTTATTTTATTATAACTTACATACTAACACTATTGTCTAGATATATATGAATGTTATTATGCAGGATATATATAAGGCATGTACTGATTATTGTAGAATGTACAATATAAAGATCAAGAATGAAGAAATCAAGTTTGAAGACTCATGAGTATCAAGATCAAGATTTCGAGATTAGTGTCTAGTTTATTGTTAAAACTTGATAATAGCATGGAAATATTCATTCCAAATTTCATTTGAGATGGAATCCATTTCTACCTTCTTAGTTCCTTACAAACCCACAACAAGTAGCTTACAAACCTACGACAAGTGGCTTACAAACCCACGAACACCCTGGTTTTGTACAAGTTCTCGAGTCCTGATGTGATGAGATATTCTGCAGGAAGAATCTTGCAAAACTATTTCAAAATGGTTTTTCAAAATGATTTTCAAAACTGCTTTTCAAAATGTTTTAGCCTTAAAAATTATTTTTTCAACTGATTTTCAAAAAGATGTTTTAGCCTTAAAATATTCTTTGTTTTTGTTTTTAAATAAACTCTTGTTTTAAACTTCATTTTTTTTAAAACTATCTTTTGATTTTTAAATATTCTTTTATAATATATATACACTTGAGATTTAAAATCAAATTTATATATACATTCTAAAAATATATTTTTCTACTCTTCTTTATTTTAAAGCATAGGAAAATTAGTTTATTTTACTCCAGAATCATTTCATCTTGTTTTCCTTTCAATATCATTTTCAAAACAAATTTTACATTGTTTTTAACTAAGGGATGTCGACATCATGGGATACCTTATGTCGACATGGTGGCCGTTAAATTCAAAAGTTTCAATTTTCAAAAGAAGTGTTTATTCGTTTAAATCTCTTCACGAATGGTTATGACCGTTACTGGTCTATAAATAGCCTTCAAAAATGAATGTTTTAACTAAACATTTTCTTATTTTCTTCACTCCTTCTTCTCCACAAATCCATATTCTAAAATTTTTATATTTTTAAGATCGTGCCAAAATTCTGCCGAATTCTCAAGTGAATCAAATTAGAATCTCATTCTTGTTTGATTCTCTGCCCTCTCTCGAAGATCAAAGTGCTATTCAGAGTTATAGGATCAATTTGTAATCAAGAGTTTATCGAGTCTCTCTATAAGGTGTGGTTGTGCCTGAAAATCAATTGGGTAATCTTGTGGCCCGTAAATCAAGAGAGTTTGCCCTGGACTCGTGAGACAGGAGGGTATCTCAAGGCCTTTAGAAATTGAGGATTGTAATCTCGACATTGGTATAATAAAAATCTGTATGCGGTGTTTGCCTTGGTACAGGACTGGATGTAGGGTAACTCCAAACCAGTATAAAATCTGATGTGTTCTTTCCTTTTACTGCTTTTTATATACTTTAAGCATCTGTGTTTTATTCTATGATTGTTCTATGATTAAGTTCTGCATTTTTTTATATCTTAATTTTTAAATTAGTCCATATAAGTCTTAGAATCCATTAAACACTATTCACCCCCCTCTAGTGTTAAATTAGCCTTAAGATCCTTAATTCGCACTCCCTTTCAGAAAACAGAGCAACCAAACAGTCCAGGCTCTCAATAACCCAATGTAAACTCAAGTGAAGTAAAAGCTAGCAAAAATTGGAACAAAGTCAAGAGAATCGAAAAAGTCCAGAATATCACAAATTCAGATGACAGAAAAAATCAAGTCATGGTTCAAACCAGAGAATATAACAGCAGTCAACAAAAAATTAAAATGCCAAAGAATCAAAGCCGTGGTGACCAAGGTAGAGTTCGAACGAGTCCATATAATATCGCAAGTACAATGAACAAGTCAAGATTAATCAACATTGTCAAAGCAAACACAAGTTGTGGTGACCAAGGCAGAAAAATATACGAATTGAACCAATCAAGGTTAATCACATCGTTCATTCGAAAATTAGTGGCCAAGCATAGTAACGTGAAGAATTCAAACAAAATAAATACGAATGATATTTTAGGGATTTATCCCTATTTAAACCATTAACATCATCGGCAATTAGATTCATTCGAGTTCAAGCAAACAGAGGACAATAAATCACGAAACTCGAATCAAAGTCAAGCACAATCAAAAATTAAAAAAGGGCAAAACTCACATACTAATTTCATACATTCGAGCTCGATATAATTGCAGCTGTAAGCATTTATCACTGATAGAAGAAGTAGCAAGGCAGAAACGAAAGCATCAAAGAACTCGAGCTTTTAATTTACAAGCAGCATCATCAATTTTCCAAAGCTCGAATTTATTTTGAAAGAGGAACGAACATTCTCGAGCAAAGGAAAGAGGCAGCCATTTTTCACAGAGCAAAACGGGCCGAAGACATAAATAAAAAAGAAATGGGACACATCCTTTATCACTATTTTATTTTGGGCCGGTTTTGATAAATAGTATTGGGCTTTTATTTTTAAATTA
This sequence comes from Allium fistulosum, assembly GCA_030737815.1. Taxonomy (NCBI): domain Eukaryota; kingdom Viridiplantae; phylum Streptophyta; class Magnoliopsida; order Asparagales; family Amaryllidaceae; genus Allium; species Allium fistulosum. Next base: position 1,327,494,180 of record CM060904.1, read on the forward strand.
GGGTTTTGTGTTTTAAGTTGTTTTCATTTGTAATTTACTTTCAAACTCTTGTAAAATTCTAGTCGTGTGATTAGGGGATGAACTACGGTGGTGTAGTTCGAGAATTCGCAACTCAGTAGCTGAGTTGTGGAAGGGTTTCGAGCGTAGAGTTAGGTTAGTCAATAGCGGGTGTCGCAAGTTTACGTGTGTAAGCATTTGACTACTTAATTTCTAGTAGAAACCTTGGGGGCAGCACGTAGGCAGGGTTTTGCCGAAGCTGGGTAAATCTGTGTTGTTCTATTTCTACTTTTATTATTCTGCTATTATCTGTGCTGTAATTATTTTATATATTTCCGCATTAAATTTTTATAATTATTAGTATCACCCTATTAACCCCCCCTCTAGGGTGAAATCGATCCTACAAGTGGTATCAGAGCTAGGAGCAAAAGCTAATTTTTGTTTTAATTTTTTTTTAAATGGCTTCTTTTAATTATGCTTTTGCTGAGGGTCAGTCCATAGTTAGACCACCAATGTTCAATGGTGAATATGCTTACTGGAAAAATAGAATGAAATTTTTTCTAAAATCCATTGATGCTTGGAATATTGTTGAGACAGGTTATAAGACACCAACTTTAGTGATAGATAATCAGGAAATTGAAAAACCGATGGATCAATGGACAGATCTCGAAAATAAACTATAGAATGCTAATGCTAAAGCTATGAATTCTATTATATGTTCATTAAATCAAATTGAATTTAATCGTGTCTTACATTGTCTAACTGCGCAGGAAATCTGGCACACACTTAAAGTGACTCACGAAGGAACTTCTCAAGTCAAAGAATCTTGCCTTGCAATGCTTAGTAACGAATATGAGAACTTCACAATGGCCAAGGATGAAAATGTCAAAGAGATGTATGGATGACTTTCCAATCTTGTATATAAATCAAAAGCTCTCAGAAAATCATACATAGAATTGGAATTAGTCTGAAAAATCTTTAGAGTCCTTCCACGAAATTTTGAAGCAAAAGTTACTGTCATTCAAGAATCAAAGGATTTGAAACAAACCAAAGTTGAAGAACTCATCGGAAATCTCACTACTTATGAGATAGAAATGAAATTCAAGGAAGAACGAGAAGGAGGTGATACTCAAAAGAAATCAATAGCTCTAAAAGGAACAACGGAAAGTGATGATGATGATGATGGAGCAGCTGAGCTAAAGGTGGAATCATAAATACGGAAATCCAGCACTAAATCAACAACTGAAAAGCAGAATAGTCAAAGTTCTAGACAACCCAGAAGTGCAAGAGATCATTTGTCACAAGTGCAATAAACCTGGTCACATCAAGCCCAATTGTCCTCAAAATCGACTCGGCCAAGGAAAGAAATAAAAAAGGAGAAGTTTTGCAGCCACGTGGAATAAAAGTGATGACGATAATAAAAGCACTAGCAGTGAGAGTGAGAAAGCAGATCTGTGTCTTCGAGGTGATATTACTGATAGCGATGATGACAAGCCAAGCGAGGTATCGAAACTCTCTCACTCAGAATTACTTATATATTTTCATGAAGTAAATAGCTGCTTTGAACGACTTAGGGAGAAGTATGCTAAAATAGAATCACAAAGAGATAGTTTGATAGAACTAAATAAACAGCTTGATCAATTGGTTAAAAACTATCGAAACAAGTGCCTTAAGTGTGATAAGTGTCCATCATTTGAAAAATCAGAAATTAAAATTAAATCACTTAAAAATGAAATTCTGATTTTGAAAGAAAGTGAAAATACTAGGAAAGAAAATTCTATTAAAAAGTGCACTCAATTACTGAATGAAAATGATCTCTCAAAACACAAGTCCAACAATTGTCTACAACTTTAGGAAAATTTTCCAAAGGAGAAAGATCGCTAAATATGTTATTAGGGAAACAAACTGTTAATACTGTTAGACAAGGACTTGGATATAATCAATCTGAAATTGTTAGAAGCGAAATTAATCAAGTCAATTCCAAGTGCACAATTTGTAGAAAAACTGGACACAATCACAATATTTGCTGGTATAGACCCAAATATGTGAAAACCATTCCAATTTGGGTTCCCAAATGCACGAATGTAAAATTCCTTAAAGTTAAACAAATCTGGGTGCCGAAAGGAACAAATATAGATTGTTTTGGGTCTACACAAACATATTTTTCAAAATCTTTTGCCACTAACAATCATGGACCTATAAAAACAAATAGGTCCCAAGCACACGACGGGCGACAAATCAAAGTTCCTTATCCTAGTACAAAGGTGGCAGAGTCACAATGGGTAACAATGAAAAATTATCACAAAGGTAAAATAGGTAACGGTACATTTATCTTGAACGATATATTAAATGTGAAAATCTGCACCATAATCTGATTTAAATCAGCCAGTAATGTGATAAGGAGATAAATGTTGATTTTAATTCTGAATTATGAAAAATGTTGACAAATCGTCTGTTCATCCTTGAACTAGTTCATATAGATTTGTTTGGACTAATGATGTTGTTTTATTGATTGATGATTACTCTAGGTACACGTGGATATATTTGTTCTAAATCTGACACTATGTTCATTGTTTTGTTTATTTGCACGGTTTCAATTCAAATTAAAAAGAATTTCATTTAAAAGCTGTAAAAAGGATTTTAAGGAATTTGTTGGAACTTCATGATCTGGTCTATGACATCCAACTAATGATAATCTTGAGTCAAAGGAAAATTCGGATGCAGATTACAATGGTAGTCTAGTTGATAGAAAAATTACTAGTGTAAAGTGTTTTATGAAGAGACATTCATTAGTTGCATCATTTTCAAATAAAATATTTGCATATTTTTCATTTCATATGATTTTCAATTAGTAGACATTTTCTTTTATAAAACCCCTTCCAGAAAATAATTTTTTGTTGACCTTGTTTCAGGTTAGTCATTTTAGAAAATTTGATTTTATAATTATTTTTGAATTTGATTTTAAGTGACTACATTAACTAATCTAACTCCCTACTGATGATCGAAAAATAAATAGTGATTGAAAAAGTGATGAGTGTTGATATTAATCATATATTATGACTTGAGAAAGTATATTTAGTAAATTTCTTTAAAAAAATTAAACAAGATTTATAATAACTTTTATTGGTAAAAATTCCATGACCATCTCTATTTCTATCATATTTCTAACATCCATCACTCATCAAAATCCAATATAGTATGTCAAAATGTGGTATTTTAAACAAGAAATTATTCTTTTTTATTTTTTTATTTTTTCTTAACATCCAAAGTATTCACTCTCATTTAAAAGTCCTCACGGTTATGCATGGGTTAATTACTTAGAATATTTGTTTATGTGCTTTCATGCTCATTTAGAAGTCCTCATAGTTATGCATGTATGGAACACATATCAAAATTGGTTATTAAATAGACGAGTTGATTCTAATCCTATATAAAAGTCCTCACGGTTATGCGTGGTTAGAAGATACTTGAAATTTGTTTTTGTTTTTTTTAAAAAAATTTAGGAATACTACTAATCTCATTTAAAAGTCCTAACGGTTATGCATGGTTAGTAAGTATTCAAATTCCTGATATAAATATATCACAAACAGATGCAACTATATGGTTTTATATACCGACATCACCCCTATCATTCTAAAGTGGATATGCGCCTAGCAGAGTATTTATGATTTTTGTTTGATTTTTATTGAAATTTAATATTTATACTCGATTGGGTATTAATGTTGTATTAATGTCTATCACTTTATCTCTATTTTTCTAACACTATTACTCTTTTGCTGATAACAAAAGGGGGAGAGAAAAGTTAAGATTTTAGCAAATAAAGGTCAAATATTTTATTTTGTATTTTCTATTTGCATCTAGGTTCATTTGCATATTTTTATTTATTTTCATGCATATATGAAGGGGGAGTTTTGGTGTAGGGGGAGCATTCAAATAGGGAGAGCAAATAGAATGATCAAATACATTTAATAAATTCAAAATCTTAAATATATGTTTGTTATCATCAAAAGGGGGAGATCGTTGAATATGCAAGCATATGATTTTTGTTTGATGATAATAAACATATATATATATATTCATTTAAATGTATTTGTTATTGTACTATTTTATTTTCACATAATTAAATAAATATTTGCTGAATAAAATAAACAACACAGAATTTAAATTCAAACAGATATTTTATTCAAACAAATATTTTATTACAATTTTGAATAGTATAAATTTGACTCTCACTATATATACACAATTTTCAATTACAACATAACTTCAATTACATCTCAATTTACATAACTTTCCTCACTACATATTCACTCAACACTCGTATTTGATCTTCAACTCTATTCCAATTTGTACCCCACATCTGAGTTATCTGCAAAATAAACACTAACGCGGTAAAATTGAAAAAGAAATATTTTGCAGTGTAAAATAAAAGTGGATTTTGAAAATGTTATTTGCCTCAGTTATTTGGGTTGTTTGTCATCATTTATTTTGAATTCATCTACACGAACAACTTGTGACATGCACAGTGTATCACTGTACATGCCACAAGGCCGTGCACACCAATGTACACTTGATAAAATTGCAGGGACAAGTGAGCACAAGGTCAAACCCGAGCCGAGGCTAGATTCAACTCAAGTGCATATGAGTCTCGACCAAATCAACATAACCATACTCAAGTTCAATGGTTCAACAAACATGAAAACATTGCAACTGGGAAGTTTAACTCGAAGTAACTCAAGATCAGACACAATGCAACAAGACAGCATCTCGAGTTTCAGAATGCCAAGGCAATCCAGTCCAAATGCAACAAGTTCAATGTCAGAAACAAACTAGTTCAAGTTCATGAAAATGGCATAAAGTAAAAGGCTCAACCAAACTGAACATATATATATATATACATGTGTAGTGAAAACCAAAGATTCAGGCATGTGCACCAGAACTAGAAACAAAGCAATGCAAAACTGTCAGATGAACACACATGAAAGGTTAACAAAGACATGGTCAGAGCTATCACCAGACATGTATAGGTCCAACTAAAAAGGCCCCAAAATAATATACTTGTGAAGATCAAAACAAAATGTTCAAGCAACTTAACATGGTATGGTCAGGTGCAGGCACAAGTCAAGGTAGGAAGCAAAAACAATCAAACCAGAGCGTAGCACATTTGGTCAGAGAATAAAATGAATTGTTTGAAACAGTAAGTAAACATATCAAGTATTCAGGTATGAACTTGACTGTAAGTGAAGCCTCAACAAAAACATAAATGTAACCAGGCTCACAAACACATGTCAGTATACATGAATATAGACAGCAGCTCAAATGTTCAAATGATACCAGTCATCATCAACTAGAATGAATAAGGCAGTGAACAAATTAAACTCGAGCAACTCACAACACATATACACACACATACATATGCATGTGTACACATGGTGACACACTTCGAGTGGAACAAGAAAATAGAGCAACCAAATAGTCTAGGCTCTCAATAACCCAGTGCAAACTCAAGTGAAGTCAAAGGCAGCAAAAATTGGAACAAAGTCAAGAGAATCGAACAAGTCCAGAATATCACAAATTCAGAAGATAGAAGAAATCAAGTCACGGTTCAAACCAGAGAATATAACAGCAGTCAACAAAAATTCAAAATGCCAAAGAATCAAAGCCATGGTGACCAAGGTAGAGTTCGAACGAGTCCAGATAATATCACAAGTACAATGAACAAGTCAAGATAAATCAACATCGTCAAAGCAAACACAAGCCATGGTGACCAAGGCAGAAAAATATACGAATTGAACCAGTCAGGATTAATCACATTGTTCATTCAAAAATCAGTGGCCAAGCATAGTAATGTGAAGAATTCAAACAAAATAAATACGAACGATATTTTAGGGATTTATCCCTATTTAAACCATTAACATCATCGGCAATTAGATTCATTCGAGTTCAAGCAAACAGAAGAACAATAAATCACGAAACTCGAATCAAAGTCGAGCACAATCAAAAATTAAAAAAGGGCAAAACTCACATACCAATTTCATACACTCGAGCTCGATATAATTGCAGCCGCAAGCATTTATCACTGATAGAAGAAGCAGCAAGGTAGAAACGCAAGCATCAAAGAACTCGAGCTTTCAATTTACAAGCGGCATCGTCAATTTTCCAAAGCCCTAATTTATTTTGAAAGAAGAACGAACGTTCTCGAGCAAAGGAAAGAGGCAGCCATTTTTCACAGAGCAAAACGGGATGAAGACATAAATAAAAAAGAAAGGGGACACATCCTTTATCACTATTTTATTTTGGGCCGGTTTTGATAAATAGTATTGGGCTTTTATTTTTAAATTAGGGTTTTGTGTTTTAAGTTGTTTTCATTTGTAATTTACTTTCAAACTTTTGTAAAGTTCTAGTCGTGTGACTAGGGATGAACTACGGTGGTGTAGTTCAAGAATTTGCAACTCAATGGTTGAGTTGTGGCAGGGTTTTGAGCATAGAGTTAGGTTAGTCGATAGCGAGTCTCGCAAGTTTACGTGTGTAAGCGTCTGACTACTTAATTTCTAGTAGAAACCTTGGGGGTAGCACGCAGGCAGGGTTTTGCCGAAGCTGGGTAAATCTGTGTTGTTCTATTTCTGCTTTTATTATTCTGCTATTATCTGTGCTGCAATTTTTTTATATATTTCCGCATTAAATTTTTATAATTATTAGTATCACCCTATTCACCCCCCCTCTAGGGTGAAATCGATCCTACAACCTATTCGGTCTTAGCAGTAGTGATCATTCGCGTTGTGACGTACCTATTTGGTCTTTGTAGTAGTAACCATATGTGTTGTGGCATACCTATTCAGTTTTAGCTATGATAACCATACACTTTTGGGCATATCTTATCAATTTTAGCAGTAATGATCGTTGTTCTAGGATCATGGTATGTTTGTACTATATTATTAGTAGTTTTGGGCTAGTGTTGTGTAATGGAAGATATTGTGCTAATTTGTTGTTATAGGAGAAGAGCAGATTATGGTATGATCTATTACTTTTGAAATGGGTTTACTGTACTTATTTATAGGCATTCTAGATTTCCCTAAGCCATGTTTGTAGAGATGGCCGACTGTGATTTAGTAGTTCTTGTTTATTTGTATGTAGTTTTAATATATAGTATTTTTGATAGTTCCCCTCACACCAGACTTTATGTCTGACCCGTGTTTTGTCTACGTCTGCTTATGCCATGACAATTCTCGGTACTCGATTGAGTAGTTCGAGAGTCAGGTGCTTTTAGGGATACGCTATTAGACTGTGCGGCTAGAGAATTTTAGAGGTGTGGCATCGATATTCGAAGATATATATACTTGTTATTTCATTTGTACATGACATATATGTTATTTATTACAAGACTGTTGTATCAGATATTTATTCAGAACTGTGTTTCTTTGGAGTTGATGTATTCTCACTATTCTATACTGATATTTATTTGTCAGTTGGTTCCGTTAGTGCGGTCTCTTATGTATTGTTATTCTATTATGTTCGTGTATATTTAGTATATTATATGTTGTCATTCTATTATAAGACCTTATCGATTACTTGATTAAGTGTTTTGTTCTAATTTTACCCCAACGATTTGTCTTTCATGGTATTCGAAAATCTTACGATGATGTAAAATGCATACTTTTGGGTATTATAAAGGGCGGGTTATTACAGTTGGTACCGGAGCTTAGGCTCAACACTCAAACCTAGTAGACACTCAAATCATCTGGTCAAGGGAGATATGTTGGGATGGACTGCGGTAGCTAGGGTTCGCATTTTTTGGTTCGTTCTCGGCGATGGCAGTGAGTTGGAAGGTGAGCTTGGTGGCGTAGGGTTGGAGGCGGCAAGAGCTATCTCTAGTGATGATGCGACAGTTGGAGAAGGCTTATGGCGGCGTAGGTAAGGAGTTGAACGATGATGGTTTTTTCAAGTTTGATCTCGAGCTACGGCCATTGAGTGGGAATGAACTCGATGGCGTTGGACTTAGCTTGGCCATAGGAGGCAGTGGCAGGTGAGCGGTGAGGCGACGTAGGTAGGAAGATGAAACGAGGTCGAAATTGCAGCCTGGGTTTATTAGAACGGGGATTATGGGTTAATGATAATTAGCAAGAGTAATTAAGATGTAATTTGTGGATTAATTATATTATTTAGTTCGATATCTTATTAAACCCATATCTTTCCCCTACAAGGTCGGATTCGGTCATGGTCTTTTGCATTAAATTCGTATTGTATTATCAACGCGTTGGAGTTGGATTAGTTGAATTTGAAGCAAAGAGAATTTTAAGCTAAAATCGAACGTCTTTCGATTTTAGATCAAACCAGAACACAACAGCGTCAACTGGAATTTCAGTGAGTTTACTCACCTTTAAATAAATTATATGATATCTATGTTGCTACAGATTATTGTAATGACCCGAAGTTTCACTGCTTTAATTTGTGGAAATTTAATTAATTTTAAATATTCAAAATAGTATATTTTATAATCAAAATAAAACTCTTTCTAATAATAAATAATGATAGTGAAATAGTTTTCTAAATCTGTTTACGAAAATATTTAGTTCGAAGAAGAATTGAAAATGTGATTGGAATTTGTTTTCCGAATTTTCAACTTTTCGTTGACTAAAAGTTGTTGGAAACGTTGTAAACCTTAGGGTATAAGTATTCACATACATGTATAAGTAAGTTAGGGTTATTATTATAGTAGTGTATATATATACTTAGGATAATATAATTAAAGATTGTATTATATATGTAAAGAAAACATGAAAAAGTAAAGTGAAACATTAGTAGACATTAAGTGCACTTAGGCATCAAATCATGTTGGCTCATATTTGTGAAGGGGGAAGACATGTTGGGGGCATGAGTTTATGAGGAAAGAGGTGGCATGGTGACATGACATGCATGGAGTGGAGGTTATGTCCTTTAAGGGTAGTTTGGTAATTTAATTTATCCCTTAGTATATAACTAAATTTAATTCTTTTTTCTCTTTTTTTTCATTTCTATTTTCATTTTCAAACCTCCATTCAAGTTCTCATGAACACTTTTATGGAACCTAAGATTTCTTAAGTTCAAAAATCCATTCTCCTTTTCATTTCTTCCTCATGCAAAATCCATAAAACATCCTCATTTCTTCTCTAAATCACTTAACCACTCAAAACAAGTCCCCACACACCCATATTCATTTAGGACGAGCACTAACCCTTCTAGGCCAAACCACTTTGGCATTTTAAAGCATCAAAAAATCTAATTTTCCAAGTTAGAAGCAAATATATGGGTCATGTTCAAGTTCGTATGGAAGTTAGAGTTTAATTTGCAAACTTTTTGTGAGTAAAGTTCTTTTTTTTTAAAATAAAGTTTTGAACTTTATTTCCTTCATATTATAGTCACTATTTTATTGCTTGGTTAGTAATTTTTGGATGTAAAGTTTGTGACTTGGCTTGTGCCTTAAAAGATGACAACTTTGTAGTTAGTAAACACTTAGAATTAGTGGTAAAGTTTGAAGTAAAGTTTGTATAAGTGATTCCTTCTTATGTTCATGAATATTGTTTACTTTATATATATGCCATGTTTATGTTTATGTTATGTGATGTAATGCCTGGATGAAAATCAATACGACGTAAAAGTAGTTCTCGAAGTGTACGTACAACGACTACTACTATATCGACACTTTTGGAAATTACCATCTCTTCGAAACCATTTGGTTTACTCTCATACTTGGGTTTTGTTTACAAAGTTAGTTAAGTTTTTGAATAATGATGGATTTAAAATTAATTAACTAATTTGATAATGATTTTTAATTTAATTAATCATTTTAATTAATAAGGATTAAGGTTAATTAATTATCTCAATAATGAGGGGTTTAAAATTAATTAATTACTTTGTTAATAATACTTAAATTAATTAATCATTTAATAACGATGGATTAAAGTTATTAATTATTTTAATTAATGGTGTTTTAAAATTAGTTAGCCCTTTTTAATTAATGACTTTTAGAGTTAATTAATTAGTTAAATCTAATTGATCGATTTCTTTAATGATGTCTTAAATTAATTAATCATTTTTAATTAATGATATTTAATTTAATTAATTAATTAAATTAACGACATTTAAATTTAATTTATTTATTTAATTAATGATGTTTTTAAAAGTGATTAACCTTTTTAATTAAAGGTATTTGAAATTAATTAATCGAATTAATTAACGAAGTTTAAAGATAATTAATCATTCTTATTAATGATAGTTAAAGCTAATTGACCAATTTAATAAGGATGTTTTAAGTTATTAAATCTTTTTAATAATGGTGTTTTAAAGTTAATAAGACATTTTTACAATGATGTTTAATGTTAATACTTGTGAAGTGAAACTCAAGCACGAATTTGGTTTTAAAAGTGAAAGTTCGATTTGTATATGGAAATGAATTAATTTCGATAAAGCGATATAACTTATATGAAAAGAATTTAGTCGTGCTCTGAACACTAAACGTTGAGGTATGGAAACTTGTCATTATCTTAAAAGTTAAAAAGGTCGTCAACGCAATGCCTAGAGGTGAACACTACCTTCACTTGCTCGACTTCATTTTTAACTAAGAAATAGTAAAAGTTTAAAATTGACAAGTAGTGGTAGGACTATGAGATTTACTGTTCATATACAATCATTTTTTCCCCGATAGTTAGTTTATTAACTATCGGTTCAGATTTCTTCAATTATGTATCGTCAATCTAGGACAATTTGTTGCTCATTTGAGCTTTGTTATCCTTTTTCAAAAATGACTAAATCCAAAGAACGAATAGAAGCCAGGCTATGTGGGGTTGCTCCTATTAGGATATTGTCACGTCTATTCTAGATTTGGTTTAGATATTTGTGCACCAAGATGTGAATTTTACTCAGATTTTCGGTAACCGTTGGCGGGGTCCAACTTGGACGTATCTTGTAACGATCCCAGTTTAATGACGAATTTAAATTTATAATTTAATTGAATTTTTGGATTAAAATTATGGATTTATTTAAAATTTTCAAATTTTATAAGAAATGTATATTTATTTATTTTATAAAATGAATTTGAAACTCAAAGTTAAATATTTTCAATTGAATAGAATTATAAACAAAAGTTTGATTTGGAAGTTCAAAATGAATTTTCTTTTAAAAGTATAAAATAAAAACTACTTGTCAATAATAAATATAAGCAAAAAGTATAAAATAAAATATTATATGTATGATTAATTATGGATGTATGCAGGCAAGAGAAAAGAAAATGTATACAAGAAGACAATATAATTCATCAACCTGGCAAAGCAAGATGAAAAGAAATATCTACTAAACAAAACAAAGAAGTACAAATTCATTTGCTGTAAACAAAATAATACATGTATATGATATTAACATGTCAGCCCTCTTATGAATATTTATGTACAAAGTAAATAAAGTAAACAAAACAAGAAAATTTACATACAAATGAAAATCTAAGTACATATAAAATATAAAGCAAGAACTGTACATACATTCAAATAGCATGGGTTGTAAACAAGAAAGGACTTGCATTTAATACCAAGCACAAAACAATCTCCTCAGCACGAATTGATATCATCTCAGCCGAAAACAAGCATGGCTTAGTCAACAAACAAAATAAACAATATCTGATCAAAAGGAAAAACTTGCCTGTACCAGTTATAACCTTTCTGTATAAACCATCTTCTTCTATATATAGGTATGCAATGCATCCTATTCTAGTTGGTTCAGAAAGAAAAAAAAAATAAGCAAACCAGAGGAAAAGGAAAGTAAACATCATCATCTATAAAACTCAAAACAACATTCAACAACAAAGCAGATTCAAGAAGATTCAATCTGCAGTTTCAACAACAAGGCAGTTCTCTGTTCTTCCCTTTCAATGTGAGCAAACTTTCTATAATCTTCTATTTTGATTTGTTCAGTGATGATGAATGAAATGAATAAATGAAGTAACTTGTTTTGAACGTATACATATGTGTTCCTCTGTGTACTGTGATGGTGCTGATCTTTCTTTCTTTCTTTTTGGTTACAGAATAAACATAAACAAGAATTTTTTTATAAATCTTTATACAAACATCTTTAATTTAGGATTTTATACAAAACAAGTTTGTTTAAACTTAAACCATGTCCAGAAAATCTTCTTAGCTTGAAAATGAAAGATCTGGACCCTGTGAACTCATTTTACAGTAAAAAAAAACAAAATCATATGATTTATTCAAGTAGTTTAAATTACGAATTTGATTATGTAACTTGGATAAACAGCTAAAAATAGTATTTTTAAAACAAAGTTGGTGATTTTTAGTGAAGCAAATTCTGTGGAAATCAGGGATGAAGAGTTTTGGGTTTTTGGGGTGTTGCCGTTGAACGGCGTCGATTGAAGCTTCGAGTTTTGGCACGAAGAAGGCTGGAGTAAGGTAGAGTGATGGAAAAATACTGTTGGATTTTTCTTTTGTCTGTGATGATCAGAATTTGTCATACTAGGGTTTAAGAACCCATTTTGTTTGCGTTCGAAAAGAATAGTGTTGCGCCTTCCATGGGTGACCGGACTTCGTGCCTCCGGTGCCAACCGCAGCGTGACGCGATGGCGAGGCTTGGGTCAAATTTTGGTGACCGTTAATGGTCTGAGACGCAGTAAGGACGAGGCAATTTGGTTTGGGTACGTCGAGCTTCAGTTTCAATGAAGAGGCCAAATTCAATTTCGAGTTTCTTTTCGTCGAATCAAAGTTTGATTTCGAACGAAGAGATAAATTTCGACTTGCCAAAGATTGCGACGGCCACTAGAACGGCGGCGCGACGTCGTGCACGTGCACGACGTCAATTTCATGTCAGCGAGTTTGGGCCTGGGAATAACTCGAGAGTGCGTTCGAGTAAAATAGGTTTTGTCTCGGGTTCCCTCGCGTGTTCGAAGGGTGTTGATCTTGCAGTGGTTAAGTTTAAAACTTAGCTTAAGTAAGAAAAAAAAAGAATAAAAAGAGAAAAAGGAGAAGAAGATGAATACGTGAACGAACAGGGGAATGTCTCGGGGAAAGGAAGATGGAACTCGAGTTTGACTCAAGTAAAAGCCTGGGTTACTCGGGTTTGCTTTTATAATGGGTTAAGCGCAAACAAAAATTTCAAGTTAACAATGTTAAGTTATTATTTTTTTTGGCATTTACAAGGTAACTAATGTTGATTTTGTTAAGTTAAAAACTTACTACAAGTTAAAATTTGTTAACAATGTTTTAAATTTAATTAACCATTTAATTAAATACTTAAATTTAAAATAAGAATTGAAGTACATTTCCATTAAAAATTTTCAATGGAACAATAAATTGTTTTTCAAAGTTTAAAGAAAATTTTTAAATGTTAGTTAAGACAAATAAGTATTTTTATTAATTGTTTAAAAGGGTAATTAAGAATAAATAATTAATTTAAATTGTAATTAATTAAGTAACTAAAGATTTGTCGAGTTGAAATTAAAGAATTTGATTAATTCACAATTAAGGATTTAATTTATTTGAAATTACAAATTTTAATTAGATAATTTAAGAGAATTAATGATTAGTAGTTAATTAAGATAATTAATTAAGGAAAAATTAATTAAGGATTTGATTTACTTATCATTAAGAATATTTAATCGTTGATTTAAAATAAATCAATAAGAATAGTCATATAGTTAATTCTTTTAAATCACTTTCACTTTAAATCAAAGATGATTGACTATCATCAAATGTCGTGTATTGGATTGATATTTTTGTTTATGATCGTGATGCTATGTGATGTGAACTGCCTTACGTTGTACTGTGAATCGTAATTTGTTTCTGTGAAAACTCTGTTGACCCATAACACGACATTTGAATTTCGATGCGACAGGGAGTCGGATTCCAGTTGGTTATCCGAAACCCACATCGAATTGTAATGATGAATCTTCGTGATTGATAAATTTATTTTATCTATGAATCTGTGAATGAAGGTAAGCGTTATGAGTTATACCGCTTATCGATATTGATATATCTGTGTTGATTAATGCTGTGCACTATTGTGTAAAACCCCTGGACCACACTTATACACACACAAATATGGGTTGCACGTGGAAAACGGTTAAGTCACAGATATTTGAATTTAATTCAAAATAGTTTTAAAAGTTGAATTATAAATTCAAACAGCTTTGGAAATGAAATTGAATTAAATATAAAAAGCTTTTAAAAAGGGATTCCAAAAATAAAAGTATTCTCCATCACTTAGTTAAAATTTGAATAATTTGATTTCAATTGGAATTCAATATTTGAAATTGAATTCTATATTTAGCAATTATGATTTTAAAACGAAATACAAGCTTATATGGGTTTTGAACTATTTTTAAAGTGTTGTTTTGGGAATTTGAATTAACCCAAAGATTTTAACTTGTATAAATGAAATCGGATTTTCCGAAATGAAAACAGTTGTTTTCAAATAAAAGTTTTCGTATAAGGAACGAATTTCCAATTTGTATTAAAAGGAATTCCAAGTTTAAATTGAAATAGTTTTCCAAATTATGGATGAATCTGTGGAAACAGTTTTGAAAGCTATAAGTTAAATCTTGACTTAAAGATTTAAATGAATTAATCCAATTGAAATTGTTTTTGAAAATCCGTAAATGGATCTTTGTGAAGCTGAGTAAACTTTGTGAAATGAATCTCTTTGTTTAAAAGATTTGAAATGGTAATTGGTTTAAACCATTTGAAAGAAAGTTTGGAATTATTAAGTTGTGACTTAATTGAAACCCCATATCCATATGTTTTAAATATTGCGCTCACTATTCGGGTTAGTCGGGAAAGGGCCTATAGGGTCGTATAACCCATTCCGAATATGTGATTCGACGTTATGGATAGCATTTGAAGACCGGTGGTGAAGACCAGGTATTTGCGAAAACGATAGGATGACCTATCGATTGTCTCTGCACTGAGTTGCTCCGGTATAGAGATTCCCTAAGTAATGGGAAGTCCGATCGGGATTGTGAATACCCGGATTGCAAGGGCTTCTTTTGAAGTGCCTTCGGTTCTGTTCGAATCCAGAACAGACTTGTATGGATTGTATGTCTGACATTACATTTTGAGATATAAAGCTGATTTCTTTCAAATACATTTCTTGTTTGGTGGCGGAGAATTCATTCTCTTAGCTTAACACCCTTCTCTGAGACGTACGAGCTCAGAGGTTATATAGTTGAAATTTATCAGCGATATACTCCCAATTTGGTAATGTGACATGTTGAGTGTTGCTGTGTGATGATCATTTATTGATCATTTGTGATCAAAGCGTGGCTTTGTGAAAAAGCGTAGCTTTGTGGACGAGACTTCGTCAGACCTCACAACCCGGAAATGGTCGAAACAGGAATGATGCGGTAAGGTTTCAGGGGTAGCTTCCCTAGGGTACGACCATTCCTTCTGGAAAAGGGTAGTATCATGGTATGGAGCCCAGATACTTACTCATTGTGGACACACTATATTATTTACTGTGTGATGTTGTTGGTTAGAGAGCTCTTGTTTAAAGGTCCCAAAGGACCGGGGGTGGCATATCTGAAGTTTTGTATATTCCCCAGGAAGGGGGGTAGCCGGCCTTGTTGGCAGAGAGTAGTTGACTCTCGGGACATCCCGCCAGAGGCGTTCCCATGTGGCAATAGGAAGTTCCTTAGCCTGACCATTTGTTGGAAATCCAACTTCCAATACGAACCTTGTACGGTATTAGTTGTAGAACCTGCCATTTACTTATGGTGGTCACCACTGTTTAGATGGTAGCTATAGTAGGCATAGTTCGAAATGTCTATGCTGGCTAAGATTAATATTTTACTTTCGAAATGTTTTCTGCACTATGCACTAATAATAATATCAAATCAAATGATTTGTTTTACGTAGTAAGCATCTTTGACTATCATAAGGAGAAATCTCCTCCGATTCTGCGTTTGCATTGTGTGTGCGCGCGGGAGGCCTTATGGTAGTTTCATTTTCTAAAAGCATTGCGAATTCTTTAAAATCCTCTTGCTGTTTGTTTTTAAAGATAAACTATTTTGTTTGCTCATACCAGTCTCATGACTGACCTGGAGTTTATTGTTCCTTTTCTAAACTCTGTGTGCTCAAAATTTTTCCACACGGGCAGTCTAAAGTTTGGTTTTTCAGATAGTCAGGATTAGTAGGTTATCTGGAGCTAGTTCAGTCTTTGGATATGGACTGCACTTGCTTATCATGGTGAAACTTGATGGTGGATCGAGCTAGGAGTTTTGGAGCTTTGTCTTTGGAGCTTTGGATCAGAGTTGCAGTATTGGATTCTGTAAAAACTCATCTTATATTGTGTCATATTCCGCTGTATCTTGTATATGTATATTCTCTGATTTTGATGGGTATCATCGTATCAGATTGATGTATTGGATATTGTATTCATGTTGTATAAATGATATCATCTCTTATTTCTGTTGTGTTGTTTATCATTTAATGTTGTTGCAAGCTCATGGGATTCGAATTTGATGTTGTTTGTCGGACATCGAGTTCGGGTCGTGACATATCCGAGAGCCATCGTGGATCTCAAGTATATATTCTAGAGGTGTACTTTCGGTAAAAGGGGTGCACTCTCCTAGTAATTGTTGGAAAATTTCATTTCCTTGTTGATTCGAACCTTCGAATTTATTTCGCTTAATTGCATCGGGAAGAGGCTAGCATTCTTTGCGATGTTTAATTATTTATACCCATTCTTTACATTTGGATGTTATTCTTGTGGGAGAAAACCCGTTCCGCATTTGGCGGTGTGGCCTCATAAGTTGTTGTTTAATTGCATATATTGTTTAGAATTTTACTCATACCAGACATATTGTCTGACCCAAGTTGTTTGTTTCCCTAAAACTCTTGGGTACTTAAATATATTTGAGTAGTTCAAAAGTAATAAGTTTTTATGGGCTCTTTTGTAGACGGCGTCCGAGCAGGAGGCTTTTATCTATTTAGTTGTATATTTCTGCTGTTCAATTGTGTATGTGTGTGTACTTTTTTCAGTATGTGTAAAGGCAGAACTGCCTAAAATGATTGCAGTACTTTTGTGTAACTCTGATAACTCCATGTTATAGAGTAACCATATGTACTATTTTACTATTACAGCTTATTAACAGTTCCGTTATGAGATTTTCTATTCTGTTCTTTTTATTTTTACCCCATGACAATTCATCTGTTAGATGCTTAGGCAATGGCACACGAATACTATGGATGTGTTAAGTGTCGTTCCTACAAGTCAGAAAGGTGAGTCGTAATAATTATTGTTGAATGCTTGGATAATAGTTGAGTTTTAATGAAGTATAAACTAATGACAAAATTATAGCAATTTAATTTAGTTACATTTAACGTAGTTAAATTAGTTATACTTCGTTATGATATCTTTTTAGTAGAATAAAACAACGTTCTACTATAAATAAATTGAACAGATTATTTTGAACATTCATCGAGTAGAATAAATCGCCGTCCTATGTTTGCAAAGTTAAAATTATTTTTGAAGTTAACTAATATATGGACTAATTAATAAATAATATTTAGCTATTAATTGCTTATTTTTGATAATAATATGTTTGTTATTATTGTTTGATAGTTTTTTGGATTTGAATTCCCACTAGAAAAGTGGATTGCATAAATAACTGTTATTTTGCAGGGGACTTTTATGGAGAGGCCCTAAGTGGTTTTCACCATTATTAATTTACTATTATATGCATCTTACTTTTATTTTATGTTGCTTATATTGATGTGACATGTTGTTTGATTAGTGTAAGTGTCGTTATAATGATTATCGCTATACTGTCACTTATGAAATATCATCTCCTTAAATCTTCATGTGTATTGAACATGTGCTTGTATTTTTACAAAATAAATGTTCGATCGCGTTTTTACACTTGGAAAGTTGATTAAACTATATTTTCAAGTATTTTTGAGAATTTTGAAATAAAGGACAAGTGTTGTAAAATTTATAAAGAGAGTTATAAATTTGATTAATTATCTTTTCGAGATAATTAATGTTATTTTACATTTATAAAATGTTATAAATTTGATTAATTATCTTTCGGGATAACTAATGTTGTTTTAAATTTATAAAAAAAATTAGAAATTAGATTAATTATCCTTTGGGATAATTAACGTAGGTTTAAATATATAAAAAGATTATAAATTTTATTGATTATCTTTTGAGATAATTAATGTTGTTTTAAAACTAAAAAATATTATAAATTTGATTGATTATCTTTTCGGGATAATTAAAGTTGTTTTAAATTTATAAAAAGTTATAAATTCGGTTTATTTTCCTTCAAGATAATTAATGTTGTTTTAAATATATAAAAAGGTTATAAATTTGATTAATCTTCTTTCGGAATAATTCATATGGTTTTAAACTTATAAAAGATTTATATCAATTATCTTTCGGCATGATTAACATTGTCTTAAATTTATAAAGATATTTTAAATTGATTTATTATCTACTGGGATAATACATGTTGTTTTAAAAAGTTGAAAATGATAGTTTGTAAATGAGAAAATCCTTTAAGAAGAAATGTTGTAAAGAAAAAGCTAAGTGTAAATGGTTTTGGGTTTATAGTAAAAAATGTTTTAACAACATTTGATTTTATCCTTCTTTTTAATACACTTTGAAATATAAAGTGCACTTTAAAAGAATATTTTAAAGAGTGTTTTCAAGGTGTTTTACAAATATTTGTGATGTGAAAAATCAAGTACAAGTTTGGGTCAAATGTTTTAAGAGATTCAATTTTTATATAAGACCATTTGTTATTCCCGATAGTTGATTAACGGACTATTGACTCTACTATCTTCTTTGAGTTTCTTCAACTTAAGGGATTTGTTGCTCATTTGAGTGTTGATATCCTTTGTTGGAAATGACTAAATAAAGAGCGAGTGGGAGCCAAGCTATGTGAGGTTGCTCCCATTAGGGTATTGTCACATCTACTCTAGATTGGTTCAATTATATGTGCATTAAGATGTGAAATACTCGGCTTCTCTGTAAGTTTGGCGGGGTCTGGCTTGGAGGTTTCTGAGAGCCATCATAGTTCTCAAGTATATTCTAGAGGTATACTTTCGTTAAGGGAGGGTGCACCCTCCTAGTCATTGTTGGAAAATTCCTTTCCCTTGTTTGATTCAATTTTTTGAGTTATTTTCTTAATTCCATCGAAAAGTGCTTGGAGCTTTTCTTAATGTTTTATTACTTGTTTCCATTCTTTCAAGTCTATTTTTGTTCCAAGTTATTTCCATTCTTTCATCTATATATGTTGTTCTTGTGAGGTAAAAACATGTTCCGTGTTTAGCGGTATGGTCCCACAAAATTATTATATGTTCACCATATTACTAGAGTTATCTCAAGTTGGTTCTCCAGGCTGATCCGGGTGTTATTTTATTATAATGCTCGGGTCAGACCAATTATATTTTCCAAGTTGTCATTGGTGGGACAGAAATCCCATGGAGTAGAGCTAGATGTTCACCTGCCGTAGTATTTTTATTTTCCACTGTTTTATTATATGTACCCATCAGCAATTGTAAAGTCGGGAAGTTATAACTATCTAAGATGATGAGGTTTGATTTTAACTCTGATATACCATGTATTTTAGAGTGACAACTTTTACTATCTTTGTTATATTGTATGTTGTCGTTCCGCTTTGAGATCCTTTTTTCCCTGTTTGTTTTCTTTTCCTTTTTCTTTTTACCCCAACGATCTGCCTTTCCGGCACTTGGGAGCTCAGCATTTGAGTGTAGAGTTTCAAGGGTCGAAAAGGCGGATCATTACATTTAGTATCTGAGTTGAAGGTTAAGCGAGAGCCATGGCCTTGGTGTGGTAAACTCATTAGAGATAGGGTAAGTGATGCCCTAGAATGAGTTGAGAGTATTATATATGTAAGAGCGGATTTGTTATTACTATTAAAACGTTTTCTGTTAATTGGTTTATTTAGTGGTTTATGAATTTTGGCAGGGACATGGGATGTCATGACGTCGATAGGGATTTCTAAACCCTTGAACAAGGTAAATAGACACGATATTGATTTTTGAAAATTTGGTAAATGAAATATTTTAACTAGTACTACAATCAGTCAGAAAATCATACACTATTGTTGCAACAAATATCCATTTAGATATATTGAAATACAGATATTATTTTTATCACTTTTCCCACTAAACCATTTAAGCAAGTCAAACAAAAATATCAATTCTAGTTATCTATTCGCATAGAATCCATCGAAAATAAATTACTAAACATTCTTTGGAAAAACAAACATGCAATTGGTAAACAAAAGTATCAAACGAATTTTTCTAGACTATAGTCAGGGATTGATAAAGAGTGAAATCATTTATAAGTTATCGTGTTTGATAATATACCTTCCAATATATGTTCCTCGATTTCGAATCTGGCAAATATTGATGAAGAGCAAAATCAAAGATTAGAGATTAGGGTTCCAGATGCTCCAGTTGACTACTAAAGAGCAAACTATTGAAGTGGAGGAGAATGGCTGCGGAGATTGGAGATGGAGCGAATAGTTTCAATTAGGATTATTTTATTAGGGAAGAAAGTTGTTAGTGTTATTTTGGGAGTGAGACGAAAATGGTTAAGTGTTTTTGGTAGGGATATGAAACTTGTTAAGTGTTTTTTTGGAGGGCAGACGAAAATTTTAGAGCCAAGAGCGTTACACATCACGGTACAAAACAAAATGAGTTGAAAAACAAATAATTAAGTGCAAACAACAACGCTTAAGAATAACGCGTTATTAAATGGCATTATTAATAACATATTTTCTTGTAGTGCATACAAATGATTTATATACATCATACAAGCTTAAGTATATTTGTATGCTTTATTGTGTGGCTTAGGAAAGCTTGGGGAGTGACTTTCAATTTTGTTTGAGGGAGCTTAGATAATCTTCTAAGCAATAACCAAAGGCTGATGAGCGTAATGGTATACTTAGGAAATTATCTATATCCTTGGACAATCGAGAAAGTTGTAAACCTAAGAAAAATTCTAAATCTTGTTCGTTAAGTATATTTTAAATACTGTTAAGCATTAGTTTATTCCATTACAAAATTTGATTTAATTGATAGTGTGATTTTATATACTATGGTTTATAAAGCTTGAATTTATAAATAAAGGATTTTTAAGTTGTTTATTAGGACTTAAATCCCCATGCTTTTGTAAAAAAGTGATTTCGAAAGAATTTGTAAAGAAAATAATAATATTATTCTAAAAACTTTGGTGAAGTATTAGTATTTCAGGATATTTGAAAAGAGTTTTTGTGAGTGGTTGTTCAAATATTTTTGTTATGATTAAAGTTAAGCGATTGGAGTTTTCCGACTTGGAAGACTCGTAGGATATATTTGTTTACTCTAGTTATTGTTTTAGAAGGAACCAGAATAACACTAGATGCTCCATATTGTTTTGATTCTAGAATTATATCATGCTTCGGTTGGAGGAGTCCCCTCCTTGTCATAATTGATTTTGGTTTTGATATATTTCCCTTTGGAGAAATTTGAAAAATATTTTGAATATAAAAACCCGGGCATTTGGTTCTAAATTTATCTTTTGAAATGATTTGGATGCTTAGTATTTTATTACAGAGTACTCTCTGTACTTTTGTTGCATATGGTTATTATATTACTTTCAATTGCATGTGGCTTTATATCACTAGAGTTACATCATTATTATAAGTTGCACCACATTGACTAATTGCATATGTTTGTTATTTTGTTTATGTTGCTAGTGTATTACTCTTTTGTCAGCATGATTCACATTTGAATTATGTAAGTACAAGATAGGTACAAGGATGCAAGATATTACTATTTGATTTCTTGTGCACCAGCATTCGTATCGAGATAGTAAGTTGCTTGCAAAAATAAAATTCTAACGCAAAAGAGGTGCGTAGTAGATTTATATATTGGTGATTTATTAATGATTCTATACCCCAGATATGGGAGGCCACTTGGCTTTTGTTTTCTTTATTGGTTTGGACCAGTTGTGGCAAGTTGTAGTTTTTTTGGATCAGCCGCGCAAAGGAGGTGTTGTGAAATTTTTCATAACATAAGAAACTTTAAGATTTTAATAACTCATTTTAATTAATTATTTTTAAAACTTAACGGTTTGGGGACATTTTCTTCCTTTAGGAATTTCGAGGACGAAATTCTTTTAAAAGGGGAGAATGTAACATCCTGTAATTTTATCGTTTTAATTACGAATGTTTAATTGATTTTAAATATTTCAATAATTGATTTTTAAAATATAAGTATTTATATTCAAATGTAAGGATTATTTAAATATTTGAATGGTGAATTAAATATTAATTAAATGGATTTAATAGCCTTATTTAACTCCTTTTAATTAATAAATAATAATGGTGAAATCATTTTGTAAATTTATTTACAATAATAATAGTTCGGATAAATATCGATAATATGATCGAAAAATATAAAATGATATCAAAACGCGAGTAACTATCATTCCGAGTACTGTCTTGGATTTTGACAAAACGAGTGCCATTGAGTCTGGAATAATAAGGCGATATACACTAATAGTTTTGTGGCAATCAGACGTACCGTGTGATCGTGCGAGCTCGAAACACACAACAATTAATTTTAGAGAATTAAAATAATAATATAATTTGATTATAAATACTAACTTTTGTATATGATGGAACTAGGTCCTGAAACTAGTTCCATTGAGTTTAGAATAGGGATACTTGGCTAGGAATGTCAGTGAGCATGCCTCGATTCGAGTTCGTGATTTTGGGAGGGGGTTGAATAGCGTTGGGGAAAGTTTATAAAAGGACCCTTGCCCTCTCTTCATTCTCTCAACTTAGAAACCTAAGCTAACCTCATCCAACGACCATTGTTGATCGGTGCCACTAGAGGTCGAATTAGGCAATAGTCCAACATGAAAAATATGTATGGGGGTAAGATGAGTGTTTTGACCGGTTGAATCATCGTAGATTGGGGCAAGGCTGCGTGGATTTGGGACGGATGGCGGCATCTAGGGCCCGCTTTTTGGGCTCGTTCTAGGCGACGATGGTGAGTTGGAGGGCGAAATTAGTGGTGTAGGGTCGGGGCAGTAAGAGCTACCTCTAGTGATGATGCGGCGGTCGAAGATGGCTTGTGGCAGTGCAGGCGAGGAGTTGAACGGCTATGGTTTTCTCGAGTTCGATCCCGAGCTACGGTCGTCAAGTGGGAATGAACTCAACGGTGTTGGACTTGGCCTGGCCATGGGAGGCAATGGCAGGAGAGCGGCAAGGCGACGCTCGTAGGAAGATGAATGGAGGTCGAAATTATGGCATGGGTTGATTAAACGTGGATTAGGGTTTAATGGTAATTAGCAAGGGTAATTAAGATGTAACTGGTGAATTAAATATATTATTTAATTTGATATCTTATTAAACCCATATCTATCCCATTTGAGGTTCAATTTAGATGAAGTCTTTTGCATTGACTCATATCGATATTATCTACGCATTGGAGTTGGATTCGTTGAATTTGATGTTAATAGAATTTTGATCTAAAATCGAAGGTCAATCAAACCGGAACGCAAAAGCATCAACTAAAATTTTGATCAGTTTACCCACCTTTGAATAAATTATATGATATCTGTGTTGCTATATATTTTTGTTGAATGCTTGAACAATGGTTGATAGTTTTAACGAAGTATAAATTAATGGTAAAATTATAGTGATTTAATTTAATAACGTTTAACGTAGTTAAATTAGTTGTACTTCGTTATGATATCTATTTAGCAGAATAAAACACCATTCTGCTATAATTAAATTGAAAAGACTATTTTGAACATCCATCGAGCAGAATAAATCACCGTTCTTTTCTTGCAAAGTAAAAAAATTATTTTTGAAGTTAATTAATATATGGATTAATTAATAGATAATATGTTAGCTGTTAATTGCTAATTGTTGATAGTAAAATGTTTGTTATTAATGTTTGATTGTTTGTTTGGATTTGAATTCTCGCTTGAAAACCGGATTATATAAATAACCATTGTTTTGCAGGGGGTTTTTGTGGAGAGCCCTAAGGTGTTTCTCGCTATTATTAATTTTATGTCTTATGCATCTTACTTATATTCTTGTGTTGCTTATGTCTCTACCATTCCTCCTTTTATCATCCAAACCCTAAATATTGTTCTACCCTTAATTTGTGCCTTTCCCCATACATCAACTTTGCTATGATAACCGTCGCCAGCCCATGCAGCTCTGGAATTCTGCTCGAACCCTACAGGCCCGGCCCTCCACTCGATCATTTTCCTTCCTTCTTTATATTGATTTTTTTTTCTTTTCCAAAAAGATATATATAAATAAAACAAAAGGGAGGAGAAAACCTTCCTCCAGAGGCTCACACAAGAAGGCGAAGCATATGGATAACATATACCTCCCAAAAGAGACAGCAAAAAGAAAAAGGAAAAAAAACTAGCAAAAAACACAAACTCAAAGCAGCCATGAAGGCTTAGACGAAAGCCCAAAAACACAGATACAGCCTGCAGATCCTCTCTCCCGCCACAACCAAAAGGTGTGGGCCAGTCCACCCATCACGCCACCAGCCGTATACAAGACGAAATAAAAACTGACAGAAGCAGCAAAACCACGCCGAGAGTGAACCAACGGAACCGCGAATCTGCAAACACCATCGAGCTCCGGCAAGGCCACCGCCCAATGGTGTGTACAGAAAATGAATAAGAGCCAACCAGGAAGGCAGCAAGAACCCCCAATCACAAGAGTAAGGATCAACTGCTGAGAGTGCGGTAGAAGACCCTAACGAGAAAACCGAACGGGCAACAGAAATCACTAGCGAATCCAGCAAAGTCGAAATCCGGTCCAAGAAGACAGCAAAAACACCTGAAACTAAAAACAAGACGCGAAATTAAAAATAAAAGGGGGGGGAGGGAACGGATGGAGGAAACCACCACCCGACAGCAGAGACCTATCCAACACCCAATCTGGCGGCAGTTGGAGAACGGGAAATTGACAGAAGTCCCACAAGCCGCCCAGAACGGTGGCTCATTGGACCCCTGAAAGGTCTACCCCGGAAAGCCAGGAAGACGTCACTCCTCACTCGGTGGATAATGGATGGCGGATCCATTGAGCTGCTCTCGAAAGTAGACTTATTCCGCGCACACCAAACGTGCCAGCAGATAAGACAAGGAATCAAACGGAAAATGATAGATCGAAGCGATTTCCCAGAACTCCCAACCCACCAGGAATTCAGAATCCCTAGAAGAGAACTCGCAGTACTTCGAACACCGACGAGATTTCCGAAGTAGTTCCAGCAACATCTGACCGTGAAACCACCGAAAAACAAGTGGTTTAAGGATTCCGAATCACCGTTTCCGCAGCATCTACAGCGGGAAACAGTAGGAATACCGATCTTTTGAAAATTCTCGTCCAGTGGCAACCCATCATGTAGCAAACGCCACATAAATAGAGAGACCTTTGGGGGAATGCGAGAATCCCAAATAAAAGAAAATTCAGGGCGGATGTGGGAAGGTGTTCTGATGGAGGACCAGGCTTTCAGAATCGAAAAGGAAGAGCCATCCCATCCTGACATACCACCGTGCGAATTAGATAAAATCTTCACAGACTGCATGTGCTTCCAGGTCTCGCTAGCATAGGAAGGAGTGCCCGAAAAATTCACACCCGCGAGTCTGTGGTACTTAGCTCAGAGGAAAGAAGCCCATAAAGAGTCGTTGGCGCCAAACCTGTACCGCAACTTACAAGCAAAGGCCGCGCAAAGGACGATGGGCTTACGAAGACCCAACCCACCTTCATTTTTGGGGCGACAAATCACGTCCCAAGACACCCAGTGGTGGCGACGACCGTTGTCCTTGTTTCCCCAGAAGAAAGACAAAGCCAGAGACCGATAAGATCGGAAAAAGGCGGAGGTAGGGGTCATAGTCGCAAAAATATGAGATCCCATCGAATCTAGAACTGACTTGATAAGAACAAGTCTGCCAGCCTGAGAGAGAATGGAAGAATTCCAGCGTAAGATCTTCCCCCTCACTTTGTCGATCAATGGGTCGAAAAGAGCGTTAAGTTTTCTGCCCCGGTACAGAACAAT
The DNA here is from genome assembly GCA_030737815.1 of Allium fistulosum. Taxonomy (NCBI): domain Eukaryota; kingdom Viridiplantae; phylum Streptophyta; class Magnoliopsida; order Asparagales; family Amaryllidaceae; genus Allium; species Allium fistulosum. The sequence goes on from CM060904.1 coordinate 1,327,520,261, forward strand.
ACCAAGGTAGGGAAGGGGAAGGGAAGCTTCCTTGAAACCAGAGATAGTCTCGATCCAAGAAGCACGATATTGAGACATGTCCTTCGAATGAACGAAACAACATTTGGAAGGGTTAACGAGTTGGCCCGAAGACCTCTCGTATTGATGGATGAAGCGAAGAAGCCGCCGAACAGAGGAACGACTGCCATTAGAGAAAATGACTATGTCATCTGCAAAGGATAAAGAAGAAATAAGAGGGCAACCCCTAGGAATGCCGAAACGCTGGATTTGACCGTAAATGGTTAAAGATTGGAGCCCACGAATAAAAGCCTCTACCGCCATCATAAAAAGAGAAGGTGAGAGAGGGTCACCTTGACGTAAGCCCCTCCCAGCTTTGAAATACCCATGGGCCGAATCGTTAATGAGGACAGAGAACCAGCAGTTAGAGACAAGCCTCCACACCAAGTCTATCAGGGCCTCCGGAAAACCGAAAGTCCTTAAAACCTTGATGATGAAGAACCAGGACATACGGTCGTAGGCCTTAGCCATGTCCAGTTTGAAGACAACATTTGATCCCCAAACTTTCCGATCAATTTGGGAGATCAGTTCTTGGGCTAGAAGGACGTTATCAGAGATAAGACGCCCCTTGACAAACCCTGCTTGAGAAGGAGAAATGATACGCTCAAGGAAAGGAGCCAAACGGGAGGCCAGGATTTTAGAAATGACCTTATTAGAGAAATTGCAAAGACTTATAGGTCGGAAATCCGCACAAGCCTTTGGGTTTTCGCACTTAGGAATAAGAATCAGGTTGGTGGAAGTCCAACCAGCTGGAAGATTTCCACCAGAGAAGAAGGATTGAATGGCAAGACACAAATCAGCCTGGATAATAGGCCAAGAGCACCTATAAAAATCACCATTGAAGCCATCAGGGCCACTGGCACTATCCTTGCTAAGAGCAAAGACACAAGCACGGATCTCCTCGGTGGAAGGGAGATCCGCAATCATGGCACCTTCCGAAGGGAGGATCACCAGAGGAATGAAAGCTAAAAGGCCGGATCTGTAACCGAAACTGAAGGAGATCCCAAAAAGGATTGGAAGTGGGATAGGATGATGTCTTTGACTTCCTCTGGCGACGAAGTCGAAGACAGATTAGGCCTCATAATCTCTCGAATCGTAAGAAGGTTATTCTTCTTGCGAATAGACGAGTGGAAGAATTTGGAGTTAGCATCACCCTCGACTACCCACTTGACCCTCGCCTTTTGACGGAGGTAGTCATTTTCGACACGCAGCTCCGAAGAGAAGGAAGTTTGGGCAAGTGCCCACGCCTCCTTGTTGGCAGCGGTCGGTTCCTCGTCTAAGAAGGATTCGGCTAAGATAAGCGACTCTTCCGCCAAACGAACGCGATCGAAAATGTTCTTGAAAATCTGAACGTTCCAAACCTTAAGGCAAGCCTTAAGACGCGAGAGCTTTCTCCCGAAAGCAGCACAGGGGGAACCAAAAATAGGATTGCTCCAAGTGTCAGAAACCACCTGTTGGAAAGAGTGATGAGATTTCCACATGCTTTGAAATTGGAAGGAGGAGGGCCCCGAAAGCGAAAGAGGAGAGCAACGAACAATCATAGGGGCATGGTCCGAGAAGGACCGATGGAGGTGGGCGATTGAGAAGGAGAAAGGAGAAAGGAAGTCGAAACCATTCCTCCGACCCGAACACACGGTCAAGTCTAGAGAGAATGCGATTCGGACCCTCTTGGTTGTTAGACCAAGTGAAAGCAGAGCCGACAAAGGGGAGCTCGGAGAGGTCAGAGGAGGCTATGAAAGAGTTGAAGTCCGCCATCGCCCCTCTGTTGATGGCCGCACCTCCCCGTTTTTCCACTTGGCAAGCGACGATGTTGAAATCGCCACCTAGTACAGAAGAGGAGAACCCCTGAGAATCAAGAGCAAGAATATCCGACCACAGAACTAGCCTTTCCGAACGATCACATTTGGCGTAGACTGCTGAGAAAAGAAAAGGTGCTCCAAAGGACGGAGACGAGCACACCACCGAAAAAAGCTGAGGAGAATCGAAAGAAGGACGAATCGCAAGAGATTTGGACCATAAAATCCAAATCTTACCCGAGACATTAGCTAAGCCACCGCCAAAGCCTAAGGATAAGACAATCTTGGAGATTTCTGCTGGGTCAATAAGGGGTTCCAGGAGAGCGACCAAGCCAACAGAGTGTTTCCTGACAATGCGCTTAAGCCTAGCCACAGACGCATCATTACCAATACCGCGGACATTCCAGAAGAGAAAGTTCGCCATGAAAAGAGAAATGAAGAAGACGAGAAAAAAAACGAAAGCAAAACACCACCGATAAGGACCAAGAAAAGGTCAAACTCAATCCAGATACAGCGAAAAGCGAGCAGATCTATCGATCAGCTCGGACGCCGCTATAGAGCATGTGCGAATGGTGCTAGGGGTAGAAGGGACTCTCCGCCATCTGCGCCTCGTCGATCGTATGGGAGGGTCGGGCAGCTCAGAAACCACCTCACCCCCGGACCCTACCGAAGAGGCAAAAGAGGAGCCAGCCGACGAAGACGAAGCAGCTGAGTTCCTAGCTAAACAATCAAGACGCTCATTAAGGAGCGCAATCTCTGCCTTACTCATCAGCGGAATGGAGATGGACAGCGGACACGCAGAGGAGGGGCGCGAGCACTCCGAAGAGCACCGAAAGGCCGAAGGGGCCAAACTATCAGAAGGAAACTCCGAGTGCCCATCGGGGAAACGAAGAGGAGGAGAGATACGAACCAATCGCAATCTATACAGCCAAAAGAAACAAAGAGATTACGGAGGGGAAAGAGCACCAGGGGAGAAAGAAGAGGCCAAAGAGGAGCAACCATCGGTAGAAACCACTGAAACAACCACGGAAGGACAAGAGGAAAGAGACTGGGGAGCGGGAGAAGAGATGACTGGAAAAACTGACGGACGACAGAACAAACGACTGTAAAATGTGGAAAAGCAAACAATTTGCTTCCCAAATTGCTGTGGGAGTCCTACCACTGGCGAGCTGTCACTAATCAAACAGTCCCGCGCTGTGGGTAGGAGTCGCATCTCAGGGATAACAGCTGGGCAGAACAACGAGGGTTCTTTATATTGATATTGGCTCACTTCACCTTTTACTATTCTCCACGTTATGTTTGCAGGTAAATCTATTGAAATTCCTTTTTCATTGTGGTGAAATCATATATATGCCTATTTCATCTTTGTCTGGGTTGGTTCAACATTGCATATTCTCTAAGTTAAGTTTGTAGGTTTCCTTTTGGTTGTCTACCTGACCCCATCATTAGCTAGATTTCCTCTTCAATTTCCTTTTTTTTCCACAGTGTGCAATTAGAGATCTCATCGTATTATTACAATGCCATGATTTTGTTCTTGACATGCCTTCGGGATTCTTCTATACCCTTCTATTCTATATTTTTTCTTTTTTGTTCTTACTGTCGTTATCACTATAATCGGATTAGTCAAGATAATTGTATGCTTCTTCTGCTTTATTTCTGTGGTTACAAACATCGTTGTTTTAGCTAATTTTCTTTTTGTTCATTATTTATTTATTTTTGTCTAATTGAACTTGGGATTTTATTGAATTGATTATCGTGAACTTATTTAATTACCATGACTTAAGAATTTGATTAAATATAAACTTATGTGAATGATAAAGGAAAATGTACAGAATTCCTTCAAATGTTAATTATTGATTTATTCGATTCAGTAAAAACTGTGGGATTGCATAAGCTAGAATTTCATTCAATGCAATTTTTGGAGACCAATTCCCTAAAGTATACTATTTTATTTATTTGATTTATTTTGCTGGTTGTGACCATTATTAAATGCAAGATTAATTACTAACCCATTTCTTAAAAAAGATATATTAAGCCCTATTGCATGCCAAATATACGAAAAATGTATTTTTCCTATGAATATGGAACCGCTCTTAGACCACTCATCTAGGAATGGCAATGGGGCGGGTTGGGGCGGGTTTTTAGTGCCCCATACCCGTCTCGGATTTTTTAGACCTTGCCCCAGACCCGCCCCATAGACCCGGTGCGGGTCTGGAATTTTGCCCCGTACCCGGGACCCGTACGGGTCAGGGTAGACCCGACCCGCCCCAAGACCCGATGAGTCTCTATGTATTGATTCAAAATTATGTAGCAACATGCATATATTTATTTGTTTATACTCGTTATCACCAAATATACATGAAATACAAATAACAATGTGTCTATGGGAAGTTAATAAAAATGATGTCTACAATAATAATTCAGAAAATATATACATATGTTATTGTATAATTATCAATGACGCAACTTAATACTCTAATTTTTTCTATAGATATTGACTGGGACATTTTAATATCCATTCTAGAATCACTTATATCTAAAAAGATTAATAAATCATTATAGTAATAAAGCGGTTTCATGAGATGTTAGTAGTGCGGGTCGGGTTGGGCGGGTCGGCCAAGCCCCGACCCGACCCTAGACCCGGAGTACTCAAGAACAAGTCACGGGTCTACCCGCCCCAATGACCCAATGGGGCGGGTCTTGATGGGCCAAAACAGGGGCGGGTCGACCGGGTTTGGACCCTAGACCCGCCCCATTGCCATCCCTAACTCATCTGAATTAAATGTTCTTGTATATTATTACCTAGAATTTAAAATATAAAATGTTAAATAAACATCTATAATAACAGGATTTTTCATATTATATTTTTTGTTTGGAGTGCATAATAGGATTCTTTTTTAATTTAGCATATAGATCAATATATTACTCAACTTCCTTTAATGTTCAAGCATGAACGTATATAAAATTTAAAGTTGTCATGCTTGAAAAGAAATATAATTTTCTTAATGTACACTCAAATGCATAATATCATGTTTGAAATTATTCTTCTACCGGACCATCGATCTTCAAGGTGCCCTAAAACAAGGAATGATGTATATAAATCTCTAATTTTACATTAAAACATCAAATTATCCATCTTATACCAAACTAATTACCATTATACTTTGAACCTTCTGGTATTTAATGGTAGAAATGCATGTGAAATATAAAAGGTAGGATAAAACCCTTGGAATCATTGTTTCCTATTTTCCATAGGTTTTATACCAAGTAAGTCATCGGCTATACAAAAGTATCCATATGTGGTAGGGACTCGAAATTATCATCCTCTGAAATATAGTTGTAGTCTGTGTGGAGAAATATCTCATTTAGTGCAATATTATTATCAGAGGTTTGTTTCTATGTTAAAGATAAAAGGCCTTAACGATTCAAAAATAGTACTAAAGATTCTGCTTTTATTTTGAGTTCATTTTAACCATATACCCAGTTGTAGGAATTATTACTATTGTCTATTGTTTGGTTTGACTTCCTTCAAATTGTGATATTTTTCTTCTAACTATTATCTCTGCTGTTTTTACAAGGAATCATTATTCTAACTTCTACTGTTACTTCTTACATATTATTTACTTATTTATAAGATTTGAGTATGATGTTTATTCCGTTTATATAGTTGATTTATGACTCTAAGTTGCCTTATTAATTCAAATTTATATATATTCTCACGGAAAGTAGGTCTAAACATTTTTAGTTCAATACCTTATGAACGTGATAAAATGTAGAAAATAAGTAATTTTTATGGTTATTTAGTTATATTTCTTATGGTAGAAACTTACATAAATTGTAACAACCCATAAATTTAACCGGTTTTTAATAACGTTATTAATTGAAATTTTGTGAAAATTTAACGATAAAATTTTGAGATATAAATTTGATATTTGAAATGCGTCTAGTTAAACATAGCAACTGGTAAATTTTCGTCCGAAAATATGAAAGTTTATTTCGTGCGTAAATTTACTTCAATTTAATCAGTTAAAAAGCGATGGAAATAAAACGTTTTTGAAACCTAAATATTTTTACATAGAAAAATTGTAAACCATCTTCTAAGCAAGACGTCATTTTTCATTTTTCAAAATTCGGACTTCTTTAGCTCCGTCGATCTTATTTTTCTGCGTTTTACTGCATTTTCCGCTAGTAGAAAATTCGAATTTTATAATTTAATCATACCACTAATATTTTTATACCGTTTTGATCGTCTCGTCGTGTTAATCTCTGCACTATATTCGTTTGTGTGTTTTGAAACCTGGTGCGCGTCGAAATCTGCGGAACGATTTCCATATCGGTTCAGTATTTTTGACTTTTGGTTTCCAGAAACCTTTCAAATCTGTCACCATGATAACGAATAGTCATTAACCTTTAATTTTCTTGAATTCAACTCAAAAGACCATTGCTATTCCCAAGTTCTCAAATTTATTTTGTATTTCATTTTATTACCGGTTCACTTTCTTGCGTCTTTCACTCTACCTATATTCTCTTTCTCTTCTCTGGTTATTCATGCCTTTGAAAGAATATCATATTTCTTCTGAATAGTATGCGTGCCTCCTCCCTCTTCATGCAGATCCACTTCTCCCACTTTCTTCTTTATTCTTCCATTCATCTTCCATGCATGCGGCTACGCTTGCCTCCGTCTCTCGTCCTTGCTTGCATCGTAGCCGCCACCTCATCATCTCCCGTCCACCGAAGTCGCCTCCGCTACACTTGACCGCAAGAAAACCAGTCGCCGTGCCTCCCCTCCTCCTCCACCCAAGCTAGCCGACCCCTTGTCTATCCGCGGCCCCACCTTCTGCTCCACCTCAGCTGTTCGATCTCCGCCCACCTTTCCCTTCCGCCAAGGCAATGGTCGCATCAGCCCTCAGCTCATCTAGCTTTGCGGAGCACTGGGTTTCCTTTCTTTTTTTGCTTTATGTGAGTATGCTCTATATAATATGCATATATAGCTATATTTTATTTATAATAGTGTTTGCATATCAACTGTAAGTGGTAATTATTGATTTGTTTAAAGTATTGATTTTGTAACAAGTGACTCTTCACATTTCCGCTCGCACGTAGGTTGTATAAAGCATTTGTTTACTAAGTAGAGCACTGTTGTATATATAATAGTGTATAAGTCATGTATAAAGCTGTTTATATATTAGCTGTTAGTGTTGAATAGAATGTATATATATAGGTCTATATGTGGGTCAGTTTGTATATTAGTTAAATCTATATATGTTTACAATAACCCTGTGCCTAGAGTACTTTGATGTGGTTAAATTATATATAGTTATGTTAGTACAGTAAAGAATATATAAAATATGGTATGTTGATTTTAATATATAGCATACATCTATGTTCTATGGTGAGTCAGTTTGAAAAGAAAAAAAAAGAAGGTTACATATGTATATTCATATATAAGTTTTTGTATAGGCTTTTCAAATCTGGTATGTATTAGTGCGTGCAGTAATATTTTATGTACTGATTTATTTGTTGTAGGTATATGTATAGTACTTTATATATATTTTATTTCATAACAGCATTGTTTTAAAAGTATTGTTTTCAAATCTTTGTCTGTGTTCAATAAAATTATAATTTGCATACATGAGTTGGATTGATGTTTATCCATATAAAATACATGCGTTTATTTCGAAGTATAATATATAAATGTTTGTATTGCTTACACTTATATTTTATAGTTCATTTTATAGCTAATGTGTCTACGTTCAAATCAGTTTCAGATGTTGCATAATATTGTTAAATGTATATATATTAACTTATATGTATAGTATATAAATTGTGTATAAGTAAATATGTTATATTGGGCTGTATTGCCTATATGTTATAGTTGAATTGTTTAAAGTTTATGGGATGTGTATATATATATTTCGGTTTGCATCGAAACCGATTTGATTTGATTTCCTTGATTCCTATCTATCAGCTTTGCTCGTCGAATCGTGATCATCTAACTTTGCTTTAGAAGTCATGCTTGTATTCGTAACTCAATCTCATTGTCTATCTCTCTAGCCTCGAAAGGTGAGCAATAAATCACGATTAATGTTCTTTTATTTATTAAATTTGATTTCAATTGAAACGACAATTGAAATATGATGTTGTTAGTTTTTTACAATGTTATATATGTTGTTGTGCAGTTAATGCACCGCTATATCCCCGCTATAACTCCGATATATCTTATAGCGGATTCCTACCGCTACGATTTTTCCATATATCCCTAACATATAGCCTTTCCGCTTTAATCCCTGCTATTTCCGCTATATCCCATTATTTCCGCTATTTCCGCTATATCTTATATAAAAAATTGGATTGAAAAATGATATTTATACGCTATAAAAATTATGAAATTAATTAATTTCATTGAATTTTTTATATATGTTTAGAAATGATAATACTCTAATATTCTACTAAATTAAATTAAGTTATATAACAGTTTTACGTTCATTTACAATACATTTGCACATATTTTTATTTAAAATTATTTTTGTATTAATTATAATTCAATTGAATGTTAATTTTTCACATAATTACTATCTATATATTTGTAAAAACAACAAGTATGGGATTTATATGTTATTTTAGAGTAATCCGATATATCCCGCTATATCTTCGCTACATCCCCGCTATGACTTTTTGCACCTCTATCGCATTGAATCCACCGAGCGCTTTAACTGCACAGATATGTTATTACTTGTATCAGTTCACCTGTGACATCTGACACCATTATTTGTTAATTGTACGATGATAATCCCATTTGATTGATAATTGATTGATTGTTTGTTGTTTATATTGGATGTTAAATTGTAATGTATAAAGTGATAAATATTATGCAAATAAATTTGACGTAGGATAATTAAAATTTGAATCGACATATATGTTGAATTTGATTAGTTGAATATGACCCCTTTTAATTGTTAAATTAATTGACATGTAGAATAGTGATAATTACACTTTGAACCATTGAACGTATGTTGGATTAATTGTTGTAGTGTTAAAATTGAAATGGAATGACAAGTGAAGAACCGTATTAATATTAGTGTAATAATCTTTAATCTACATGAAATGATAGTGTAGATTCTAGAGATAATTATATTAATTTGCACAAACAACAATGTGAATTAATACGATTATTTCAGGATTATTTGAATTAATTATTGGATTGTTATTGATTGTTGTTATTGCTTGTGTATTTACTTTGACACCATCCCAGTTATCACACTGCAAGTTCCCTTTGTTATGCTTTGATTTTTTTGAATTGAAATGGAATCGGGTTGAAATGATAAATACCCAAATTAAACTTTGACCTAGGATAGATTATAAAATAAAAACCGATTGGTCAATAAATTTGATTTCAAAATAAAATAAAGATTTTATTTGAATAAATGATAAGTTTCTGAAATAAAGTTGGAATTTGGAATTTTAATAAAGGAAAATGTTAATATTTAATAATATGAAACAAAATATTAACAATGTAGTTGATGAAAGAACGTTGTTTTAAAATTTGGAATTTTTAATAACTAAGTTTTGAAATTATTTAATAATTCAATAAGATTGAATTATTTAATAATTAAATAAAATTGAATTCTTTATTAAGTGAAATTGAACTTCTTGAATAAGTGAAATTAAGTTTCTTTATAAATTGAGTTTTGAAATTGTAACTAAGTAAATAAATAAATGAAATTGAATTTTCTTTAACAAGAAATAAAAATGTGATTTATTGAATTAATGTAAGACTGGTAATTTAAAGAACTTGATTTGATAAATTTAATTTAATTCAATTTGTAAGTTTTGATATAATGAAGTTGAACTTAAGTAATTGATTTAATGAATTGGAAATTAAATAGAAAATTGTTTTGAATGTCAAATTTACTTAATGAATATTGAATAAAATCGATCAATGAATTTAAATTAATTTGATGTTAAATTAAATTAATTTAAATGATTTCGAAATGAAACTTATATACGAACTTGAATCAATATTTGAATTGTAATAAAAAGAAATTGAAATTGAATTATAAGATTTTGAAATTATGAATTTGGAAGTTTTGAAACGTAAATTATGGAAATTGATTTAGAAAGAGAAATGAAATGTTGGTTTACAAATTCTATTTGAAATTGAAATTGATTTGGTTTTGAAATAAATAAACGACCAATCGGTGTAATAATCACGAAAGTTATTAAAGAGACCGGAATCGGTTAGGGACATACTCACTGTCTAAACCGAAAACCACTTTAATAACTATACGCGGAGTATGATCCAGAATGAAGTGGTTGGAATGATGTACGTGATGACTGAAGAAAGAGAACGATAATGGATAGCCTTGACACTTGTGTCAAATTGGAAATGACTAAAACAGGAGCCGTGCCGGGCCAAATGGGGTCAGCTACCTCGAGTAGTCGAGTGAACACACTTCTTCGAAAACTACTCATTACTTGTTGTCGATTGGTGCACCCTTGATTTGGGAGTGTTGTTTCGCGGTGTTGCGATCGCTGCGGTGATGCGTTCTCACCAGTCCGGATCAGGCAAACAGTAGTTTCACTACCTTGGGTATTGCCTCATGTGCCTTGTCATACTTGTATCCCTGTATACGCGACCACTACGGTTTGTTTTGTGTTATACCTATGGAGTACTCCCTGATATCCCACTAGTTTATGGTGGAGTTTACAGTGCTGTATAGACTATAACGTTTATATAAAATGTGTTAAGGGGGATAATGGTAACGCCTTAACACTATTTTGATATTCTATATTACTGATAGGCATTATCTACTTATCGTACACTACTACATAGTAGATAGTTTAACGGATCCTTAAAGGATGGTTATTCCAAACATCCTTTGAGTTACTTGTATTTCAGTTGTTATTTCACTTGAGTTAGATTTATTGATATAAGAATGTTAATCCTGACTCGAGTGTTTTGTGTTTTGCTTTACGCTCGGGTCAGACTGAGTATACCAGTATTCAAGACTCACCTTTGGAGTTGGAGTTTCGCTTGGAGATCCAGCTATCTATCCAGCTTTCAGATATCCAGTTGATTCTAGTGATGCATTCTAATATTGTATTTGATTATTGTATTCGAGACATCTGTTGTACCTTATTTAACTCTGATATGTATATAGTAGCTTCATGAACTACTATCTTTTGTTTCCGCTGCAATTATTACTCTGTGTCTGTGATCTGTGATTATTTATTTACTGTATATGCTCAGTTTTGCCAAATATAAATTAACAATTCGGTATTTTGAATCATTCAAGTTCGACATGTGCGGATGCGAATGGTCCAAAATAGCGGGTCGTTACATAAATTTATTTGCAGTTTTTTCGAAAACCGAGGCTATTTGTTTCATTTATTACAATATTGAGATAATGCTACATATTTATATAATTTTAAACGTAATATATGTGCATTTTTGTCTCACAATATAATAATATGCTAAGGAATCAATTCAAAAGAAATTTTTGTAAGTAGTTGTGAATATTACTTTCAATTTACGGAAATTTAAGCCCACATCCCTCTATTTAGAAATAATTAGGCCCCCATCCCTCCCATTTACACATTACATTCTACATCCCTATTTTTAAATAACTAAAATTATAAAATCGCAAAACCCTACCCGCTTTCATTTGTCATTCCATCGAACAAAAAAAAGCCCTCGAACACTCGAAATCGAATTAAATACCTAATTTGCAAGTTAGATTTTCTACTTTCGATCGACATAATAAAATGAAACTAAACTCATCGCTTACATCTCAATTAACTACATATTTGAAAGCAAGAAGAAATAGAAGTGATTTCCTCAAATAAGAGCAAATATATGCAAATTTGTAGAAGGAGTTCTTCCATGTTCGAATTTAGAAACGGAAGATAGCTATTGTGAACACATGCATCTGTTCAAACTAAAAATCCACAAAATAAAGCAGAAAGGTAATTCGATTTTCGATTTTGCTGTATTTATACTCTAAAAGAATTTGTGGCAAATATTTGACATACATAATTTTGATACTTGATAGATTGGAATTGCAGATTTGTTAAAATTGAAATTAAAAATGGAAAATGCAAATATTCTCCTAGCAATATTTGCCATAAGTTATTATCAATAACTACTTACATATGTAGATTACTTGACTAAATGCTTGCAAATATTTTGCCATAATACTTACCTGGAAAATACTGTGATATTGATAAGAGATGATGAGGAATTATTATTAGTTATAATTATCATTAATTGCAAATATTTGCCATAACATTTATCTGCAATTATTTGTGGTGATATTAGCTTGGCAAATATTTACCATGATATTTACTTGTCAAATATTGAAATATTTGTAATAAAAGTGCTAAAAATGTCAAATAACTCATAATTGTTGTTATTATAGAATGTAGATTATAACTATAGTTTAAAATTAAACGATGTAGCTCTGAATCATTGAAGATTAGAATTAGTTGAATTTAGTGTCAGATACTGTTAGATGATCAAATAAGGATGGCAAGTATTTGCCAAACAATTTGTGATTATAATTTTGTGCATTTAATGTTTTCTACTGCAAATGCTTAAAATATTAAATATTGGTAAAACAAAGTTTAAATATTTGGTAGGTTAGAATTTTAGATGGTAAATAATAAAATGTATACAATAAGAAATATTTTTTATAAATATAGGATGGTAAATAATTGCTTTGCCAAGCATTATTTTCAAGACAAATATTTGTCATGCCCATGTTTACTACGTATATATATGTAACACTACTTTAATAATTTTATAACATTTACAGATATTACAAAAAGGATACGGATGAGGCAAAGTTGCGGCAAAAAACGACAACTACCATTTTCAATGAGGAAAATATAAAATGCACCTAAAACTTCTCACAATCCTGAATCACATCAAAACATTGAATCATCAAAATCGGATACTGCAGTAACTCCAATAACTGAAACTTCAGGATATAGATCATCTAATGATGAAATTCCTTTTGCAACCCTCCTTAGAATAAAACGACCAACAATAAGAAGTAGTGGTATAAAATCACCTATAAAGACAAAAAAAGAAGTGCCAGAAGAAAATTTAGAAAGCTATAAAAGTAGTTTTAAACCTTTCCATATATTAATAGAAAATTTATTAAAAGAAAAACTACTTCTAGACGCCCACGTGGATTTATTGAAGCAAACTCCACTCCTCAACATCATCATTCCATTCTTTAAAAGAGCTATAAAAACGAGGGATATATCTAAAGAATCAGCTCCAATGGATATGATAATTGACTGCTTCTCAATTGAAGAAAACTGTTTTGAATTTGGAGATGTGAAAGCAATTTTGAAAGAAAGCGATATTGCAAAAAAATTTGGATTCCCAAATGAAGGCATCACAATCAACACCGCATCTCATTTAAAGGAATCTAAAATAAAATCTGAATTAAAAGCATTGAAAGATAAATATTTCAGAAATTCAAAAATGATCAAAGCAAAAGACATCGAAATTAGCATTCGGTTAGCTATAAAAGGCCAAAAACGATGATACAATTGATGTTGTAATATTGCTTATTATGTATTTGATTTCAACATACTTATTCTCCAACCCAAACTCGGTCTTTCCTTTGGAGAAGCTGCCGTATATTTACAGATTGAAGCAAATGAAAACCATTTCTTAGCGAGTAACAATTAGAAAACATTTGATAGAGAGAGTAAGAAAAAACAAAGAAAGTCCAAGAAAAATACGTGCATGCATAACCCTATTCCTGGTAAACTCTAATAACCCATTTTATCTTTCATAATTTTTCTTATTAAATAAACTAACATTTAATACCTCTAGTTGCAGTATTGGTTTTGTGATACTATAAACATTATTCCTCCAAAAACAAGTTATATAGAGAATGAATGAACATTTTCTGAATAGACACTTCTGAAAGTTACTACAAGCAAATGAAGTGCTTTCTAGACAAAAAGGTAAATCTGCTAATAATATAAATAAGTGTAGTTAAAAATATTGAATGATAAATATTAGGTAAGCAACTATTTGCCGAGCAAATACGAAAGTTAATTTTCTTTTTCTAATTCACAGAGAAAAAAAGAAAAACAAAAAGGAAAGGAGCTAAAAACTCCCAAAGCTAAATCTCCTAAAAAAAGCTTCAATTGTTGACAAAAAAATATGAAAATAACATAAAACAACTAGAAGATATAAAATTTGAAATAAAGAAACTGAAAGAGGGGAATACAGCTCTAAAAGAAGAGAAAAAGCTCCTAAAAAAAGAAAATGAATGTTTGAGAAAAATGAAAGAAAAAGAAGAAAATGATGACGATGATAATGATGACAAATTTGATAATGATCAAATAAATTATGATGAAGCAATAGATGATGATTATGATAATTATGAAAGAGATAAATCTAAAGATAGAGATAAATATTGTGATAACAAAGATAAATATGTTGGTATTAATAAAGATAATTGTGATGATGTGGTTTTAGATGCAGACGTTGAAGGTCTTAATGAAGATAGAGCTGTTAAAGCTGATGATGGTGAGAAAGACAAGAAAGAAGGTGATTATGATAATGCTACTAATGTTGATGATGATGGAGAAGATGGTGTTAGGATAAAGACAATAAAGATACTAATGATGAAAAACATGATAACGATGAAAATATATCTAAAGATGGTAATGGCAACAGTCCAAATGAAGCTAAAGTTGAAGATAAAAATGACAATGATGTTAATGATGGTCCTGAAGATGATGGTGATCGTAATGTTGATGGTGGTACTGATGGTGGTGGTGATGGTATTGGTGGTAGTGGTGATTATAATGACCAAGATGTTGATGACAAAGATGGTGGTGATCATAATGCTAATAACGGTGATGGTTTTGGTGGTAATGGTGGTGCTGGTGTTCGTATTGGTGTTGATGACAAAGATGGAGGTGCTGGTGATGGTGCTGACCATAGTAAGGATGATACTACTCCAAAGATGATGATAATGACACTGATGACCAAATAATAAGCTAATTTGAAATAGCTGTCATACCAAAACCAGTAAAAAGCGACGAACAAAAAGTGGCTACGAAAGAGGAAAAAAGCACAAAAAAGGTAAACTTTTAAAAGTTATTGTTAAAAATACAGCCAGGCATATTTTTCCATGCAAATATTTGCCATCTATTTGCTAGGAAACAAAACATTTAACAATTAAAATTTCTGACAAATGTTGATAAATTAGAAGACTTGATCGTAGAAGGCCATTAGGAAAAAACAGTAAAAAAAACAAAAGGTATATATTTTTAAAAAAAATTCATTTTATAAATATAAAATAATATATCTCAAATATTTGATATATACTAAATATACAATTGTAATAGATGTTGTAAAGAAAGACAGACTAGGTATAGACTACCTAGCATTCAATCTATCAACACCTTCTAGCGCGAGCAAACAAAGCAGCGAAAAAGCAACGCAAGAATTTGAAAATATTCAACAAAAAGTGGTTGTAGATTTTCAAATCGAGCTTGAAAAAAGGAAACAAACAAAATTTTCACCTTCTTCACTCTCAAAATGAGTAAATCAAAAACCAAAATGCATGAGAGAAAATGATCCAAATTTTGAATATCCAAAACCAAAAAAAGTCAATATCGGAAGAAATCGGATAAAAGCACAATTGAAAAAGAAATTGAAGAAGCTCCTCCACCTGAAAATATATTAAACCAAAGCACTGAATCTGATCACGATAGGTCTATGTAGCGACCCGCACTTCCGTACCTCTTGAATTGACATTAATCTCCATTAATGAACTCAAGAAGAATGGAAATACGGACTATTTGGGTTGAAGAAGAAGAGGTAGAAGAAGAAAATAGAAGACAACATCAGAATCTAACCATCGCAGCGTAATAAAATATAATAGATAGTAAATGATCTTTACAAAAAAAAAGAAATGTATATGTTTATATATTACATCATCAGAGTACAAAATCAGAGCATAATACAATCAACTTCACAATTCAGGACAGTTAGAACAACTTGTCCCACACAGAATATACAACATACACAACACGGCGGAATATACAACATATACGTGTGATACGTTTAGCCATCTAACTCGTCCCCTGAGCTCCACAGCATCATATCCTGTATCCTATAATACTCGGTGTGACCCGAGCATTATAATAAAATAACACCCGAGTCAGTCTGGAATACCAGCGTGAGAAAATCACACTCAATTTGATTATTAAAGTTTCAAAACCCTTTGAAACAAATAAACATTGTAACGACCCAGAATTTTTGATAATTAAAATTCGAATATTTGTATTTAATTGGATAATTAAATCGATTATGTAATATTGAAATTCCAGAGATAATTGAAAATCGAGTTTAAAATGATTGAAAATGATTTGTAAAATTTTATTTAATCATACTGGAGTTATAGAAATGTTATAGAACTTTTAAAATTGAATTTGGAGTTAATCCGTGAAAATTGAATATTTTAATATTTAATTATCGACTGTAAAAATAGCCAATTTTCGAACAGTCTCAGATTTCGACGAAACCAGTTTCATCGGATCCGTAATGTGATATTATTGTAAGATTTCAAATTTCGTAATTTTTGGATTTATCGTTTGTCCGGGGCAAGCCAAAACGCCTCGAAATCGATTTAAATAGGTTTAATTTAAATTGATCGTTTATTGTCATATCTCACACATACGATCAAATTAGCTTCCGAAACCTGTTCCATTGCGTTCGGAACGCGAGGTAAACCTTAGAAATGCTAACCGGCATGCTCGATTTTGAGTTCGGAAAATTTCGAGTGAATAGTAATTTGGTAAATTTCTATAAAAGGCCATCAACTCTTTCATTTTGCAAAGCAATTCAACCCTAACCCTAATTTTAGTTCAGCCGCCACTAAGAAAATGAATGGCCGGCGTCTTCCACCATTCCCCCTCGATTATCTCCTCATCCACTCCCCGATAGACTTCGATTCCAACTACAAAAATGAAGAGGGCAGTGAGATTGACAAGTTCAACGGTCAAGATCGTTTAACTCGAAGCAGATCGGCGGCAAAGGGCTAGGGAAGGACGCACGTTTAGGGTCGTTTATCGCGAGCTAAGTGGGACCGAGTTGGAAGCCACTCCGGTCGTTGGTGGAGCACGTGGAGGCGAGTGGAATGGCACTTTCTGATCGAAGTGGAAGTCGTCGATGGAGGTTGCGTGATTAGGGTTGTAGGCGGCGGAGTGGGTTCTTCGTTCTACTGTTCGAACGTGAAGGGGGGGAGAAGACTAATCTCGCGGCCCTGATTTCTCTTGTTCAAATTCTACGGCAGTGATGGAAAGGTTGAAAATAATAAAAAGAAAATTTGTAATTTGATTTATAAAATTGTATAAAGTTTAAAATTCCATAACTCTTGCATATATTATCAGAATTCGACGTTTTTGGTAGCGCCGGAATCGCAGCGATGAGCAGCTTGCTGCAGTGCAGATCCGAGACTGTTTCCAGCTTGTTAATTTTTTTTTTAAATCGAACGGTTCGGTTTAAATTAAAATTCAAAACGATCGACGAAAATCACGGTGAGATTTTTCTCACTCAAATGAAAAAGTGGATTTTACAGTTATTGATTGATGATTGACTGTTTGGATTTGTGATATTAGATATAGTAGGATATATATCTATATATAGCAATATATACATATTGGCATATGTATATATTGGATTGATTGATTTCCCGCCTCGTATAGCGGATGAGACCCTATTGCGCCGTTAGTAAGCGGATAATATTTATTAAACCCATATACCGCAATAATTCCGTACTGGAGCGGAATTGGTATTGTGCTAACATCTGTGGATGCAGGGAAACAGGTTGGAGGGATCCAACTGGATTCCCCGCCGTATTGATTATTTACAGATATTGTGATATATTCTGCTATCATATGATGATATATGATATTTGATTGTTGTGATTGATTGTTTGATGCTGTAGCATCATCGGATCCATTTTTGAAGTTAAAAATAACGATATTATTTTTAAAAGGATTTCAAAGTGATTATTTGAAAGTATACGTTTTATTGAATTTTGGAATTAATTCGTTTTAAATAAATAAATGTTATAATTTTCGTGTTATAAAATTATGAGATTTGTGAAGATATTATAAGAATGTGGTTTTTGAAATATAAGTTGATTAAATTGTAATTGGGTTAAGTTGAAATTTTCGACTTATTATAAATGGATTATATTTATAGAAGATGTATAAAATTGTTATTTTATAAATAAAAATAAGGAGATTATTTAGGAGTTCTATAAATGTTAAAATGAACTTATAAATGGATTTTTTTAAGTAAGTAATATTAATAGATATACGATTTGTGAAGTTATAAGATGAAGGATTTTGAAAATAATGAATTATGAGTTATCAACTTATGAGTTGGATTTTTGTTATATGAATGAGTCAAATGGAATTGTTTAAATAAGATATTTCATAACTTGAAATTGTTATAAAAATATAAAATTGTGATTTATAAACGTTGTTTATAAATCCGAAATCACTTATTTTGATAAGTGAATTGTAGAAGTTAATTAAAGGAATTATATCCACGATTTTGGACAGTGGATAAGCTTTTAAATAAAATGTGTAGAAATGTTGAATTTGGATAACGAAGTATATTCACGATTTTGGACAGTGAATATATTATTAAATAAAACGGAGATGTTTTAGAGAAGTGATATTATGAAATGAAGTAATTGTTTTAAAAGATGTTTTAAAACGTGTTAAATATCGAAATCATAGATTTCAACATTCATTGTTGAAATAGACGTTTTCGAGAAATAAGGAAATGGTGGACTATAACACTGTTGTTATAGTAAATGATTTCCGAAAAGAAATGTTTTATGTAGTATGGGGATTTATATATCTATCTAAATTTCGAATCCCTATACTAGTGATTTTGAGTTGTCGTAACGATGTTTTACGTAACATTCGTTTTGACTCAAATAAAATTTATGAAAGAGAATGATTTCCTTAAAGAATGAGATATATACTTAATTTTGATTTAAGTATATTGAATATTTTCAAATGTTGAAAATAAATGATTTGTGAATTACTTATTTTTAAATAAGTATGGAAATGCTTTTCCAATATGAAATGAACTGTTTTGAGATTTTATCTTTAAAGATAAATTGAAATGTGGAAATTGATTTGAAATTGTTTTCAAATGGTTAAGTGTGGAAATAATATATCTAGTAAAGATATTTTTGGAAGATAAATAATTTGGAAAATTATTTGGAATCTGATGATGTTGCGCATCTTTATTGATAGTTAAATAACCGAGTATCAATAATTACCTTTAGATAGGTATTTGTAGTGAATTGGATGAATTTGAATGCCACACTTATTTTTGAATAATCGCTCACTATTCGGGTTAGCCGGGAAAGGACCATGGGGTCGTATAACCCATTCCGAATATGTGATACGTCGATATGAATTGCATTTGATGACCGGTGTTGAAGACCGGATATTTTTGAAAATGGAAGGATTACCGTCGAGTTACTCTACATCGGCTGATCTCCGGTTTAGAGGTTTTATCACCCTTAGTGACGGGAAGTCCGGACGTGATTAGAAATTTATCCGGATATGCAAGGGCTTCGTGAGAAGTGCCTTCGGTTCTGTTCGATCCCGGAACAGACTTGTATGGATTGTATGTCTGACGTTACAATTTGAGATATAAAGCTGATTTCTTTCAAATACATATTTGTTGGTGGCGGAGAATTTATTCTCTTAGCTTAACACCCTTCTCTGAGACGTACGAGCTCAGAGGTTATGTAGTTGAAATTTATCAGCGATATACTCCCAATTTGGTAACGTGGCATACTGAGTGTTGCTGTGAAATGATCAGTGTTTGATCATTTGCGATATGATCATTTGTTTGATCTTATATCTTTGTGATCATAGGTTGATCATTTTTGTTTGACCCGAAGCAGGGCTTTGTAGAAAGCGTAGCTTTGTGGACGAGACTTCGTCGAGCCTCACACCCCGGAAATGGTCAAAACAGGAAGGATGCGGCAAGGTTCTAGGGAGTAGCGCCCCTTAGTGTATGTCATTCCTTCTGGATAGAGGTGGTATCATGGTATGGAGCCCAGATACTTAACCTATGTGGTTGCTGCATTTTTACTATGTGGTTTGTTGGAAATCGGGGATCCTCGGGAAGATCGGTTACGATCGGGGGATGACATACGCGTGTCAGTAGTTACCTACTTTTGCAGAGGTAACCCGGCCTTGTGTTGGCAGAGATCTAACCGTAATGTTAGGTTATTTCTCGGGTCGTCTATTCCAGGGACGTACCCATCGTGGCATAGGAAGTTCCTTAGCCTGACCATTTGTTGGAAATCCAAAGAAACAATACGCGACTTGTACGGTATTAGTTGTAGAACCTGCCATCTAATATGGCAGCTATAGTAGGCATAGTATAATGGTACCTATGCTGGCTAAGATTTATATTCTACTTTCGAAATGTTTTCTACACTATGCACTAATAATAATATCAAAAATGATTTGATTTTGCGTAGTAAGCATCTTTGACTATCATAAGAAGAAATCTCCTCCAATTCTGCGTTTGCATTGTGTGTGTGGCGGGAGGTCTTATGGTAGTTTCATTTTCCAAAAGCATTGCGAATTTGTTTTTATTTTCTTTGTGAAAAATAACTGTTTTACGATCTCACACCAGTCTTGCTATATTACAGCATGATAGGGGATTCTCGCTTCGCAGTTTGGTGGCGAACGGGAGACTCTTACCCCTACATGTCCCTGAGAGGGATGGGTTGGTTAGGCAGAGGCCGTGACAGTCGAGAGGCTGGCCGTAAAAGCAAGTTTGGGGTACCATTGTCAGCCACGGTGGGACTGGGATGGTTGCAAAGCCTACCGGTGGCCGCTTACTTCGGTATGTGACAGCGTGGTATCAGAGCATATGGTTAAGCGACAACCCTGCTCTGTTGGGTGTTACTCATTAGAGATAGAGTCAGCAGTACTCTAGAATGAGTTGAGTGTAATAATAGATATGAGAGCGTATTTGTTAGTTATTATAAAAAAATTGTTTTATATTGTGATGATTGGTTTGTTGAGTGGTATATGGATTCTGGTCGGTATTGTCCGTACAACTCTATCGATAGGGATCTCTAAACACTTATATAGAACAATTCGGCACAGTATTGTTTTAAATAGGGTAAATGAAATAATTTTGCCCAAAACTAGTTTTGTATATAAAAGAAATGATTTTTCTGTAAATTATTACAGTATATGGTTGCATGGTTGTTAGAAGTGATAATATTAAACTATTATCATTGAAATTAAATGAGAAATTAAAATAATAACCAAAGATTTGGAAATAAATCCATTTAACGAATGAAATTTATAAATGTGAATTGAAAGATAAAGAGATGAATTCACATACAAATGAAATTTGAGAATATAAATTATAAATGTGATTTGTAATTTAAAACGGAATTCCAGAGAAGTTTTTGGAAATGTTTGAAAAGAATTTGAAAATTTTGGAGATTTGGAAAGTTTAAATCTTTTTGAATTTGAAAACGAATTTCAAAGGTTTTGAAAAGTATTTTGGAAAGATAAAAGCTCTAAACTCTTTTCGGTCGCTGGAAAATAACTTCGGTAATGACTGCAGCATTATTGATGTCCATTTTCGGGTTTCCAAAAGAGGAATTGCTGCCAGAATATTTTAAATAAAAGTTGATTGGGAAATTTTGGATTTTGTTTTAGAAAATTCAAAGGATAATTTAAACTGTTTTCAAAAATGGTTTTTGAAATGTTGGTAAACTCTGGAATACTATGTAGAAATATTTATGAAATATTATTAAGTTGATAACTTACACAATTTGAATTGATAGAATAAATTCAATTTAAAGGATGGAGTTAAATTAAATTAAGTACAAGTGAATCAATTAAATAAAGTGAAATGAATTAAATTCATATGGAATTTGAAATCTAGTTTAATATGAGTGGTTATAAACCAAAATGGAAAATTGAAAATAAATTTTGGGAATGAACGAAAGAATAAAACTAGAATTGAAACCGAATGTTGAAAACAAATTTGAATAAAGTGAATTACAATTTGTGATAAATTAGTAAATGAAACTAATTTAAAATGATGCAGTTGTGAATGAAAGATAATTGATAAAATTCAATATTCCGAAGTTAAATAGAATCCAAATAAGGTTGGAATTGTGAATTAAATTCAAATGAAATTTGAAATGTGAAATTGAATGAAAATGAATATGAAACTTCAATAGGGAAGTAAAGATGATATAAGAAGTATCGAAATTTTGTAATAGACTTTGCAAATTGGTTTGAATGTTATAACTAGATATTATGGTTAGTAGGACATACAGGTGTATAAAGGAATTGGATTTGATTTCAAAGATAAGTTTGAATTGCTCGACAAAAGGTAAGTATTTAAATTTCAATATGAAATTTGATGATTTCTTGTCTAGCCGCTTGGCTTTTTCTTTTCTTTTTGAAATCTGAGAGTCCGTAGGGACGTTTTGTAGTCGTACCGTATTAGCCGCGCAAAGGAGGCTATGGCGAAATTTTTCGAAAATTTAAGGCGTTAGAATATTTTTGAGAAATTGGAAAATTTGAAAATTTTGGAAAACTTAGTAAAAATGTTGTAAAAAGTTTAACTATGAATTTTGGGAAAGTTAAACACTTAAGAAATTTGAAAATCTAATTTGAACAGTTTGTTTTGAGAAATTAATGGATTTTGTATCTTTTCCTTACTTGGTAATTTCGAGGACGAAATTCTTTTAAGGGGGGAAGTTTGTAACGACCCAGAATTTTTGATAATTAAAATTCGAATATTTGTATTTAATTGGATAATTAAATCGATTATGTAATATTGAAATTCCAGAGATAATTGAAAATCGAGTTTAAAATGATTGAAAATGATTTGTAAAATTTTATTTAATCATACTGGAGTTATAGAAATGTTATAGAACTTTTAAAATTGAATTTGGAGTTAATCCGTGAAAATTGAATATTTTAATATTTAATTATCGATTGTAAAAATAGCCAATTTTCGAACAGTCTAATATTTCGACGAAACCAGTTTCATCGGATCCGTAATGTGATATTATTGTAAGATTCAAATTTCGTAATTTTTGGATTTATCGTTTGTCCGGGGCAAGCCAAAACGCCTCGAAATCGATTTAAATCGGTTTAATTTAAATTGATCGTTTATTGTCATATCTCACACATACGATCAAATTAGCTTCCGAAACCTGTTCCATTGCGTTCGGAACGCGGGGTAAACCTTAGAAACGCTAACCGGCATGCTCGATTTTGAGTTCGGAAAATTTCGAGTGAATAGTAATTTGGTAAATTTCTATAAAAGGCCATCAACTCTTTCATTTTGCAAAGCAATTCAACCCTAACCCTAATTTTAGTTCAGCCGCCACTAAGAAAATGAATGGCCGGCGTCTTCCACCGTTCCCCCTCGATTATCTCCTCATCCACTCCCCGATAGACTTCGATTCCAACTACAAAAATGAAGAGGGCAGTGAGATTGACAAGTTCAACGGTCAAGATCGTTTAACTCGAAGCAGATCGACGGCAAAGGGCTAGGGAAGGACGCACGTTTAGGGTCGTTTTTCGCGAGCTAGGTGGGACCGAGTTGGAAGCCACTCCGGTCGTTGGTGGAGCACGTGGAGGCGAGTGGAATGGCACTTTCTGATCGAAGTGGAAGTCGTCGATGGAGGTTGCGTGATTAGGGTTGTAGGCGGCGGAGTGGGTTCTTCGTTCTGCTGTTCGAACGTGAAGGGGGGGGGAGAAGACTAATCTCGCGGCCCTGATTTCTCTTGTTCAAATTCTACGGCAGTGATGGAAAGGTTGAAAATAATAAAAAGAAAATTTGTAATTTGATTTATAAAATTGTATAAAGTTTAAAATTCCATAACTCTTGCATATATTATCAGAATTCGACGTTTTTGGTAGCGCCGGAATCGCAGCGATGAGCAGCTCGCTGTAGTGCAGATCCGAGACTGTTTCCAGCTTGTTAATTTTTTTTTTAAATCGAACGGTTCGGTTTAAATTAAAATTCAAAACGATCGACGAAAATCACGGTGAGATTTTTCTCACTCAAATGAAAAAGTGGATTTTACAGTTATTGATTGATGATTGACTGTTTGGATTTGTGATATTAGATATAGTAGGATATATATCTATATATAGCAATATATACATATTGGCATATGTATATATTGGATTGATTGATTTCCCGCCTCGTATAGCGGATGAGACCCTATTGCGCCGTTAGTAAGCGGATAATATTTATTAAACCCATATACCGCGATAATTCCGTACTGGAGCGGAATTGGTATTGTGCTAACATCTGTGGATGCAGGGAAACAGGTTGGAGGGATCCAACTGGATTCCCCGCCGTATTGATTATTTACAGATATTGTGATATATTCTGCTATCATATGATGATATATGATATTTGATTGTTGTGATTGATTGTTTGATGCTGTAGCATCATCGGATCCATTTTTGAAGTTAAAAATAACGATATTATTTTTAAAAGGATTTCAAAGTGATTATTTGAAAGTATACGTTTTATTGAATATTGGAATTAATTCGTTTTAAATAAATAAATGTTATAATTTTCGTGTTATAAAATTATGAGATTTGTGAAGATATTATAAGAATGTGGTTTTTGAAATATAAGTTGATTAAATTGTAATTGGGTTAAGTTGAAATTTTCGACTTATTATAAATGGATTATATTTATAGAAGATGTATAAAATTGTTATTTTATAAATAAAAATAAGGAGATTATTTAGGAGTTCTATAAATGTTAAAATGAACTTATAAACGGATTTTTTAAGTAAGTAATATTAATAGATATACGATTTGTGAAGTTATAAGATGAAGGATTTTGAAAATAATGAATTATGAGTTATCAACTTATGAGTTGGATTTTTGTTATATGAATGAGTCAAATGGAATTGTTTAAATAAGATATTTCATAACTTGAAATTGTTATAAAAATATAAAATTGTGATTTATAAACGTTGTTTATAAATCCGAAATCACTTATTTTGATAAGTGAATTGTAGAAGTTAATTAAAGGAATTATATCCACGATTTTGGACAGTGGATAAGCTTTTAAATAAAATGTGTAGAAATGTTGAATTTGGATAACGAAGTATATTCACGATTTTGGATAGTGAATATATTATTAAATAAAACGGAGATGTTTTAGAGAAGTGATATTATGAAATGAAGTAATTGTTTTAAAAGATGTTTTAAAACGTGTTAAATATCGAAATCATTGATTTCAACATTCATTGTTGAAATAGACGTTTTCGAGAAATAAGGAAATAGTGGACTATAACACTGTTGTTATAGTAAATGATTTCCGAAAGGAAATGTTTTATGTAGTATGGGGATTTATATATCTATCTAAATTTCGAATCCCTATACTAGTGATTTTGAGTTTTCGTAACGATGTTTTACGTAACATTCGTTTTGACTCAAATAAAATTTATGAAAGAGAATGATTTCCTTAAAGAATGAGATATATACTTAATTTTGATTTAAGTATATTGAATATTTTCAAATGTTGAAAATAAATGATTTGTGAATTACTTATTTTTAAATAAGTATGGAAATGCTTTTCCAATATGAAATGAACTGTTTTGAGATTTTATCTTTAAAGATAAATTGAAATGTGGAAATTGATTTGAAATTGTTTTCAAATGGTTAAGTGTGGAAATAATATATCTAGTAAAGATATTTTTGGAAGATAAATAATTTGGAAAATTATTTGGAATCTGATGATGTTGCGCATCTTTATTGATAGTTAAATAACCGACTATCAATAATTACCTTTAGAGAGGTATTTGTAGTGAATTGGATGAATTTGAATGCCACACTTATTTTTGAATAATCGCTCACTATTCGGGTTAGCCGGGAAAGGACCATGGGGTCGTATAACCCATTCCGAATATGTGATACGTCGATATGAATTGCATTTGATGACCGGTGTTGAAGACCGGATATTTTTGAAAACGGAAGGATTACCGTCGAGTTACTCTACATCGGCTGATCTCCGGTTTAGAGGTTTTATCACCCTTAGTGACGGGAAGTCCGGACGTGATTAGAAATTTATCCGGATATGCAAGGGCTTCGTGAGAAGTGCCTTCGGTTCTGTTCGATCCCGGAACAGACTTGTATGGATTGTATGTCTGACGTTACAATTTGAGATATATAGCTGATTTCTTTCAAATACATATCTGTTGGTGGCGGAGAATTTATTCTCTTAGCTTAACACCCTTCTCTGAGACGTACGAGCTCAGAGGTTATGTAGTTGAAATTTATCAGCGATATACTCCCAATTTGGTAACGTGGCATACTGAGTGTTGCTGTGAAATGATCAGTGTTTGATCATTTGCGATATGATCATTTGTTTGATCTTATATCTTTGTGATCATAGGTTGATCATTTTTGTTTGACCCGAAGCAGGGCTTTGTAGAAAGCGTAGCTTTGTGGACGAGACTTCGTCGAGCCTCACACCCCGGAAATGGTCAAAACAGGAAGGATGCGGCAAGGTTCTAGGGAGTAGCGCCCCTTAGTGTATGTCATTCCTTCTGGATAGAGGTGGTATCATGGTATGGAGCCCAGATACTTAACCTATGTGGTTGCTGCATTTTTACTATGTGGTTTGTTGGAAATCGGGGATCCTCGGGAAGATCGGTTACGATCGGGGGATGACATACGCGTGTCAGTAGTTACCTACTTTTGCAGAGGTAACCCGGCCTTGTGTTGGCAGAGATCTAACCGTAATGTTAGGTTATTTCTCGGGTCGTCTATTCCAGGGACGTACCCATCGTGGCATAGGAAGTTCCTTAGCCTGACCATTTGTTGGAAATCCAAAGAAACAATACGCGACTTGTACGGTATTAGTTGTAGAACCTGCCATCTAATATGGCAGCTATAGTAGGCATAGTATAATGGTACCTATGTTGGCTAAGATTTATATTCTACTTTCGAAATGTTTTCTACACTATGCACTAATAATAATATCAAAAATGATTTGATTTTGCGTAGTAAGCATCTTTGACTATCATAAGAAGAAATCTCCTCCAATTCTGCGTTTGCATTGTGTGTGTGGCGGGAGGTCTTATGGTAGTTTCATTTTCCAAAAGCATTGCGAATTTGTTTTTA
Organism: Allium fistulosum; assembly: GCA_030737815.1. Classification (NCBI taxonomy): domain Eukaryota; kingdom Viridiplantae; phylum Streptophyta; class Magnoliopsida; order Asparagales; family Amaryllidaceae; genus Allium; species Allium fistulosum. The sequence continues at coordinate 1,327,547,350 of CM060904.1, forward strand.
TTTTCTTTGTGAAAAATAACTGTTTTACGATCTCACACCAGTCACCATGACTGACTCGGAGTTTACTGTTTCCCTTCTAAACTCTGGGTGCCCACCAATTTCCACACGGGCAGCCTAGAGTTATGTTATCAGGATATTCTGGATATTCTGGAGCTTTGGAAGCAAGCTGGATGACGAGACGTAGTATTTATTCCGCTGTGTATTCTGTATGAGGACAAGTTTATATAACTGTCCATTGTTGTATATCAACTCTGATTGATGTATGTATAAACTGATATAGTTCTTTGTTTTAAAAGACTAATGATTATCTATTATATATTGTTCCGCTGCGATATGTGAGATTCTGATATTGTTTCTGTTGTTCTGTTGTTCTTCTTTCTTCTTCTCCTTTGTTCTTCTTCTCTTTTTCTTCTGTCTTTTCTTCTATTTCTTTTTCTTAAAACCCTCACTATTGGAGTTTCCGGCACTCGATTCTCGGTAGTCGATAAAGTGAGTATCGATGTCGAATTTTCGAAAGTCGAAAATTTTGGTATGTGACAAACATGTCGGGTTTTTACCTTATGATAGCTAAAACATTTTATATCAAAATCCTCTGATATTATAATAGTGTCTATATACAAATACTTATTAAAATAGCTGAAATTGTTACATGATTAAATTCCAGCATACTAGCCACAAAAGTGGGTTCTACAAACAAAATCCGTAAAGGCACGTAGGGAGAATGGATTTCCAACTAATGACTAGGCACTGGGTTCCACCTGTCACAGTACCTGGTCTAGATCATCGTACCGGGGACCACGCCCGATCCCCTGCAACACAAGTCCGGAACTACCCCTTACTGGATAATTCCAAGTAAGATCACCCCACGGTTGTGATCAACAACCGCACCACTAAGCCGAATAAAAAGGACATCTAGACAGGGGAAACCTTACTCTCAAGTGGGGGCTACCCACGAAGCCTTGCTGCATATCCCCTGATTTTCAGTCATTCCCGGTTAATGAGGCTTGAGGCCAAGCGTTACCTTTATAGAACATATCCCTTAGAATGCCCATCGTCCGCTAACGATGTTCCGAAAGCATTCATCCATACAAGTCCGTCCCGGGTTAGAATGGAACCGAAAGCACTATTCCATCTTCGATATCAAACTCGATTTCCCCATGAAAATGTACAAACCGGATCGAAGTGGTTTTCGAGAAATTAATCTCGATCCCGGTCTCTTCGAAACGATCAACGCATTGGCCAATATTGATAGTCGGTTATTGTAACGACCCTGAATTTTTGACATTGGAAATCAGAATGAATTTGGCAATTTAATTTTTGACATTGGAAATCAGAATGAATTTGGCAATTTAATTTTTGAATTTAATTTATTGAAAGTTGGGTAACATATTGTATCTTCAGTTTTGAGCTTGTTAAAAATATTTTAAAAACTTGGAAAATCCATATTGATGATACTGAAGACAATAAAAGTTTCAGAATTGAATTTGGAACTGTTTTGTTCAATTTTGAAATTATATCGTTTAAATCGATATTTAAAAATAGTGTTCCGAGGCACAGTCTCAGAATTCGACGAAACAAGTTCCATTGGATCCGTAATATTGTATTATTATTGGATTTCAATTTTCGTAGCGTTTGGAATTGTTGTGTGAGTGTACGCTAGATAAACGCGTTGAAAAATATATTGAAATTTAATTTAATAACCGGGTCCAAAAAAATCTATCTTCTCCATACGATCGAATTTGGACTCGAAACCTTTTCCATTGCGTTCGGAATAGGCGTATAACATTACAAACACCTGGCATCACGCCTCGATAGGAGTTCGAAATGTTGAGTGCGTTTATTGAGACGATGCGAAATTGATTTAAATATATACATTTATATCCTAGACACCTCAGCTGAAATTATTTCATTTCATCACTTTTTCCCACCAACTCAAAATCAATGTAGCTAGATTTTTTTCTTTTCCAACACGCGAGCTTTCACATCTTGTTCATCCTTATCCTTGCTCACGACCTTATCCTTTTCCCCAGTTAAAACATTTCGAAAGGAAAAATAAAACAAATAATGGCCGCGTTCCTCTATTTTTTTCAAAAACCGAAATCAAATAAACAATGGTCGAGCCCCTTTCATTCGAAATTGTTCCACGCAAATCGAGAAAATCACGAGCCTCTTCCCAAAAATCGAGCAGTTCATTCATTTGTGAATCAAAGCCCTTTCCTTCTTCATGAAATATCGCGACCACTATTTCATTCAAGTCGCCTCCATTTCGTTCGAAGCCAGTTCGCAATCAGAGAGGAGCGACCTAGGGTTCGAGGCGGTGGTGCTCACGCTCACGCGCGCGAGAGGAGCTCCGAGTTCGAGACTCAGCGACGCTGTTTGGTTATCGCGTTTGGGAAATCGCGGCAGGTGGACGAAGTCGTGGCGCCAGATTGATGTGAAGTCGCGTGCGGTGGCTCGCGTTGGGTTGCGATGGCGACAAAAGAGGTCTGAACGAGCTTGGTGATGGGGTTCCGTTCGAGTTCGAAGCTCGATTCGACAGTAAGGTATATTTACTATTTATTCTTTTCAAATCTAAGGATGTGTATATATACAGATTAGGATAAATATATGTATATAGTTTAAACAGAAATAGTTTTGTATAGAGAGGAATTTCTGAATGAAGTTATATATTGTTTATCATGTTTGAACTGAAATATATATATATATATAAGATTTACGTACGCAGTAGTTTTAAATGTTTTGAATTGTAAAGACGGTTCAAAATTTTATTATTTGTTTAGTTGAATCTAAAGTATCTTTGTCACTAAAAATAATTTACTAAAGAAAATTCAGTTTTTAATTTATTTTTTTAGTTAAATAAATTTATTAAATAAAAAAGGAATTTGTTTGAAATTAAAAGTATTTGTTTAAAATGAAATAGTTAGTTAATTTATCAAATGAAATTTTTTTAGTTCGATTTATTCGAATATCTATGAAACCTTATAATGTTTGAAATTTATATAGAAATGAAATTTAGTTTTACAATAAAGTATAAAAATATCTCTGTTACAAGTTAAAAAGGAATTTTGAATATTAAAGGAAATTTGATATTTAATTAAATAATTAATTAATTAAGTCATTAGTTTGATTTCAAAATTTATTGATTAATTGTTTAGCGAATTCAAATATTAATAAACCATATAATTGTTTATACAAGGTCTATAAATCGAGAAAACAATCTGGAACGGAAATGGATTGCAAAATAAAAGCAAAGGTGAGATCTTCTCACTCAAATTAAAATTTGAATTTCAGTTATTGATTGATTGTTTGGATGTGATAGTATATATGATAGTAGTATATATATTGGTGATTGATTTCCCGCATTATATAGCGGATGAGACCCTATGCGTCGCATAATAGCAGATGATATTTTATAAATCCCATATACCGCGATATTCCACCTCGAAGTGGAATGGGTATTTAATTGTTGTGCTAACATCTGTGGATGTAGGGAAACAGGTTGGAGCAACTGGATTCCTCAAATTGTATGAATTTGTTTCATATGTTGTGTGATGATTTATTTATAATCTTTGAATGATTTTATTGATAATTGAATTTGTTGAAGGCTAAAATTCAGCCGAATGTATTTTTGGTATCGTTGGATACCATAAATAAATAAAATTGGATTTTGAAAATTAAAGTGGAAAACTCTAAGTAAATTAATTTGTAAGAATTGAATAAATTTGAAAAAAAAGGAATTTGACAGTAAAAAGTTGATTTTTGTAGTCATATCGAATTAATTCCAAAATATGGGAAATGACTTTAATAAATGGGTTTTGAATAATATTTTTTAAAAGCTGAAGAATTTATTGAAGATGGAATTTTAAATAATTTGGAAAGAATAAAGGGATTTAATTAAAAGGTGATAAATTTCTAGAAATCAATTTGATAATTGATTTGGTATTGGAAAATAAATCTTTGGGAAATTAATAAGATAATTGATTTGGTGTTTGAATGGAAATTTATTTTGTTATTTGAAATAAACTTGAAAATCAATCTATAAATGCTTTGTTATTTGAAATAAACTTGGAAATCAATTTGTAATTGATTTAATGTTTGGAATAATTTGGAAAATAATTTGGAATTTTATTTGGGGTTTGAAATGAAATTGAGAAATCAATTTTGAATTTGATTTGGTGTTTGAAAGTGAATAATTGGAAATCAAATTTGAAAATCATATATCGGTGAAAATTTTGAAAATTTAAATTCACGGTGGAAATAAATAATTTCGGGAATATTATCCCCCTAGTGAAAAGTAATTTGAAATTGGTTTTCAAAGTGATGAAGTGTGGAAAATATATATCTTGCAAAGATATTTTGAAATTTAATAATTTGGGGAAATTTATTTAAATTGGTTGATTGTTGTGAATGTTGTTGATAGTTAAATAACCGACAATCAATATTTCCCTTTGAAATGACACTTGAATTTGTTTTTAAAACAAGCGCTCATTATTCGGTTTAGCCGAGAGAGGACTTTGTGTCATATAACCTATTCCGAATAATGATACAATGTTATGGATTGCAAGGGCTTCTTTGGAAATGTCCTCGATTCTGTTCGAACCCGGAACAGATTTGTATGGCCGTATGTCTGACACTACACTTTGAGATATAAAGCCGATTTCTTTCAAATACATTTTTGTTTGGTGGCGTAGAATTTATTCTCTAAGCTTAACACCCTTCTCTGAGACGTATGAGCTCAGAGGTTATGTAGTTGAAGGTTATCAGTGATATACTCCCAATTTGGTAGTGTGTCATGCTAAGTGTTGCTGTGTGTTGATGATCATTCGTTGATCATTTATGATCAAAGCATGTCTTTCGTGTAAAGCGTAGCTTTGTGGACGAGACCTTATCGGACCTCACACCCAGGAAATGGTCAAAACAGGAAAATGCGGCAAGGTTATGAGGGTCGCTCCCTTTAGGGTATGTCATTTTCTTTTGGAAAAAGGTGGTATCACGGTATGGAGCCCAGATGCTTTATCTGTGTGGTTGCATCAATCTCATTTACTATGTGATTTTTGTTTTGTGATCGAGGGCCCTCGGATAAAGGTCGCAAACGACTGGGGGTGGCATACTCGTATAGTAGTTACCTAATAAGAGGTAACCCGGCCTTGTGTTGGCAGAGATCTGGTTAAGTTCTCAGGATGTGCCTCCAGAGGCGTACCCATGTGGCATAGGAAGTTCCTTAGCCTGACCATTTGTTGGAAATCCAAAGAAATAATACGAACCTTGTACGGTTTTAGTTGTAGAACCTGCCATTTAACATGGCAGCTATAGCAGGCATAATATAATGGTACCTATGCTGGCTAAGATTAATATTATACTTTCGAAATGTTTTCCACACTAGGCACTAATGATAATATTAAAAAAATTCTCGTATTAAGCATGTCTGACTATCATAAGGAGAAATCTCCCCCATGTGTGCGATTGCATTGTGTGTGTGCCGGGAGGCCTTATGGTAGTTTCATTTTCCAAAAGCATTGTGAATTTCTTTTATTTTCTTTGTGAAAATAACTGTTTTAAGATCTCACACCAGTCCCACGACTGACCTGGAGTTTATTGTTCTCTTTCTAAACTCTGGGTGCCCATAATTTTCCACACGGGCAGCCTAGAGTCAGGTTATCAGGTCATTCTGGAATTTAGAAGTTGCTGTGGAGATCTGGAGGCGAGCTGGATGGCGAGACGTATCACTTATATTATGTATTATTCCGCTGTGTATTGTGTTAAGTGGACAAGTTTATATAACTGTCTAGTAATGTGTGTTGTTGTTGTAAACTCTGATGATGTATTGTATAAACCGATATAGTTCTTTGTTTAAAGATTATTCATTTATCTATTATATGTTGTTCCGCTGCGAATGTGAGATTCTGTTGTTGTTTCTGTTACTTTTCTTCTGTCTTCTTCTACCTCTTCTTTTTAACCTGAAGATTCGTACTTTTGTTCCACTTTGAGCTGAATTGTGGTCGAATTTTGTCAGCTTAAAGGGGTACGGATTTACGGGCCATCACAGTTGGTATAAGCAATTGGTTAAGCGACAACCCTGTCTCTGTTGGGTGTTACTCATTAGAGATAGAGTCAGTAGCACTCTAGAATGAGTGTGAGTGTAATAATAGATATGAGCGCGTATTTGTTAGTGAATACAAAAATTTGTTTTATATTGTGTTGACTTATTGGTTGATTGTTTATAGATTCTGGTCGGTTCAGTCTGGCCAACTGTAATCGATAGGGATTTTTAAACTCTTAAACAAGATAAACCGACACAGTATTATTTTTAAATAGGGTAAATGAAATAATTTTACCCAAAACTATTTTGTATAGAAAAGAAATTATTCTCCATAAATTATTATTGTATATGGTTGCTTGGTTGTTAGGAAGAGATAATTTGAGTTATTATCATTGTTATATGGAAATGGAATAAGAAATAATGGTATAACCAAGGATTTAGAGATAAATTCATTTAACAAATGAAATTTATAAATATGAATTGAAAGGATAAGGAAATGAATTCATATATGAATGAGATTGGTAAATGTAAATTGTAAATGTGATTTATAATTTGAAATAGAATTCCAGGAAAATATTTGAAAATAAATTCATTAATGGGATGAAATTTGTAGTATGAAGTTTATAAATGAGTTTTATAAATTGAAATGAGATGCCAGAGTAATTTTTGCAATACAGATTAAGGGATTTGGATTGAAATATCAAAAGATTAAATTTTCTAATTTGAAAATGGTTTCCGAAAGTCTGGAAAATATTTGGGAAAATATTTTGCAGGGACATAATTGATTTCAAGAGATAATTTTGAAATGTTGTTTAAAAGACTCTAGAATTTCTTTAAAATGTTATGGAATGCAAATAAGTTGATAACTTATAAAAAAATATTTGAAAATTTGATTTGGAATAAGATTCGAATTGAAAAATGGAATGAGATTTGATTTGAATCAAGTTGAATAAAAATCCAAACTTGGAAAAAATAAAATAAAATGGATTGAATTCAAATAAACAAATTTGATAATGTATTAATTCATGAAACAATGAATTGGAGGTTGAATTAGTTAAATTAAAGTTGAGTTGTGAGCTAAATTTAAAAATGATTTGAATTTGCATATAAATTCAAGTAAGTAGAAATAAATTGAAAATTTGTCTTGTTATTGATAAAGTGAATTCATGATGAATTGAATATGGAAATTTGAAATTTAAAAAGGATAAGTGAATATACTAATTAAATTAAATTAGTAGATGGAATGGATTCGATAAATAGAAAAAAAATCAAATCAATGATTTAAATTAGAAATTGTTTACAAGGAAAATGAACTTGAGTTTTGAGTTGATATAACTTAAGAAATATTTAGATAAAAGCTCGACTTAAGAAAAAAAAATTGAAATGGTTGTCGTCGAATTTTATTGAATGGTTTTCAATGAAATTTGTTTGGTTAATGAAATTCAAATTGAATTGAATGGAATCAACTGGAATTAAAATAAATTGAGTTGGTATCAATTTAAATTAGTTATAAACTAGAATGGATATTCTATTAAGTGAATATCGTCGGAATTTGCATAGAAATGATTGTCGTTTGACGCAAATGAGATTGTATAAAATTCTATAAGTTAAATGAAAGCCAATAAAATTGATTTTTGTATCAATTGAAATGGATATGAGTTAGATTCATTTAAAAATGAATTGAATATAAGGAATTGCATTGTAAACCATTGAATTGAATGTAAATTAGATGAAAGCGATTAAGTTTGTATTAAAACCATATAAATTGCTAATGGAAATAATTTTGAATGTTTCGCTTATGAAAACTACTTGTTTACTATTGAAAATAAGTGAAATATTAATAGATTTCCTATATATGTCACTTACGCGTTTAAATTGAGTAAGTACAGGTTTTTGGAAGCCGTTTGGCTGCTTTTGGTCGCGCAAAATGCTAATAAATAAACCGCTTTGCTTAAAAATGCTAATAAAGGTACGCTTACGCAATACAAAAATAGGAAATATGAACTGTTTTTGTTTTTCCGACCATGTGGGTCGATGTATATATATTTATATCCCTTGTCAAATTGCAAAAGCTCCTCCATACAAGGGAGACTCCGCCAAAATTTTCCGAAAATTTTGGGAGTTAGAAATTTTTTTGAAAAATTTGGAAAATTTTTGTTAACGGAAAATTGATTTTCAAATTGTAATGGAAGCGTAGGAATTGAACTAGAAAATGAAAACTATCGTTTTGGTCGAAGTTAAAAGTTGGAAAAAAAGTGAATATCGAGTTTTCACTAAGTGAATGAATTCAAATAGAATTGAAATTGTAAATTGAATTCAAATGGAATTGAAAATGCAAAGTTGAATGGAAATGAATATATAACTTTGTTAGTGAAGTGAAAATAAATATAAGAAGTTGTAAAATGGTGATTGTGAATAAGTGGACGGAAATCAAAATATAAACGTGCAAAAAGATTTTTGAATGTTGTAATTGGACATTATTGTTAAGTGAAATATACAGGGGTTATAAAGGAAAAGGGAATTGGATTTTTGATTTTGAAGATAATTTAAATTGCTCGACAATAAGGTATGCATTTCAATTTCAGTATGAAATTTGATCCTTCTTGTATACCCGTTTGGTTTTTCTTTTTCTTTTTGAAATCTGGGGGTCCGTAAGGACATTTTGTAGTTGTACCGAGCTAGCCGTGCAAGGAGACGCTGGCGAAATTTTTCGAAAATTTAGAGAGTTAGGAAATTTTTGAGAAATTTTGGATAATTTAAAATTTGAATTTAAATTTAAATTTGAATTGTGAAATAAAATAAAGTTGCTTGAAACTACGAAAATGTTTGGAAAATTAATAAGGATGATAGTGTGATTATGATAAGAAGATTTGTTTGAGAATTTGATAAAACTGTTTGGTTTTGGGAAGTTAGTGAACGGGTTGAGGATCATTCTTCTTAACTTGTAATTTCGGGACGAAATTCTTTGAAGGGGGGAAGAATGTAACGACCCTGAATTTTTGACATTGGAAATCAGAATGAATTTGGCAATTTAATTTTTGAATTTAATTTATTGAAAGTTGGGTAAAATATCATATCTTCAGTTTTGAGCTTGTTAAAAATATTTTAAAAACTTGGAAAATCCATATTAATGATACTGAAGACAATAAAAGTTTCAGAATTGAATTTGGAATTGTTTTGTTCAATTTTGAAATTATATCGTTTACATCGATATTTAAAAATCGCCTTCCGAGGCACAGTCTCGGAATTCGACGAAACAAGTTCCATTGGATCCGTAATATTGTATTATTATCGGATTTCAATTTTCGTAGCGGTCGGAGTTGTTGTGTGAGTATACGCTAGATAAACACGCTGAAAAATATATTGAAATTTAATTTAATAACTGGGTCCAAAAAAATCTATCTTCTCCATACGATCGAATTTGGACTCGAAACCTTTTCCATTGCGTTCGGAATAGGCGTATAACTGTTCGTTGATGGAAATTCTATCGGTTTAGAAAACCGTCGAACGAATTTAAATTAAAATTTACCGCGTACACTTGTAGTACGTGGCGAATACGGGTCGATCCGCAGGGAATTGATGATTTTAAAATTCTTTTCAATCAAATTAAACCAAAGTCGAGTGAAAGTTAAGCTAGAGAATTAGAAAATTAGCTAACTAATTAAAAGAAAAGAGATACAAATATAAGAGTTAAATGACAATTTAGAGAATAAATCCACTCTCTAAATCATGTAGTTCAACACGTATGATAATCATGATCTCTCTTTTATGGTCATTAGTGCTTTAATTGATGTGTTTATCATAAGTATGGCATATTTGTGCTATTAATTAGCAAACATAAGCCATCAAACTATAACACACCCCTTAAATCACTTACTAACTTTCATGAAACTTGACAATGAAAATGAAAATGAAATCTATTTTAAGTATGACCTATTAACTATTGATTAAAAATATAGACCATCAAATTTTAATTTCAAATCACTTTCTTTTGCCATAATCATATTTTGATGAAGAGGCAATTAGTGTTAGTGATTGTTTAAGCATAGCCTATTTGATGTCAACAATATAGACTATCAAATTCAAGGCAAAAACAATAATTAAACCACTTCAATCATTCTTCATTAAGCACAAAAAGAGAGCATGAATTAACAAATAGTTGAAGCTACATAATTAGAGAGCTTCATTACCCCTAAATTGAAGGGGTTTAGCCTCTCATATTTGTCATTTGATTAACAAATGTAGCTTGCAACATGAAAGCAAAAAGAAAGCAAAATGAAAGCTAAATGAAAGAAAACTATTCTAGTTGCATCAAAGAAAATCTACACTACTAGCATTAAAGGAAATGAACATGTAATTAAAAGGAAACAATAATTACATTGCATAAAAAAAAGGAAAAGTACATGAAATAAAAATGGCTAAGTAGCCATGAAAAGAGAAAGAAAGCTTGTCTTTTTATTTTGAGCCTAAACTAAACTAAAGAGAGACTAAGGGAGAAGGAGGTTACATGAAACATAAGGGGATTTTATACATGTGTTAAACCCTAATTCATATTTTTGGGGAGTGCCCAAAATACCCTTGAGAAAGTGTGGAGGCCAAGTAATCATTAGCTTCTACTAATCATCATTTAAGTGTACATGAAGCCATTAGTTCCATAAGCATGTGCATTAGCCTCTAATTTGTACATTAAGGTAGGTGGGTAGGTGGGGTCCGCCATTATCATGCCTTTGAATTATTTCCATCTTCATTTCTTTATCTTCACTCTTGTGCATGCATATGTGATCATGAAACCACTTGTATATGAATTTAAATTCCTACAAAATAATATAGAAGTTTTCAATTAAATTTTAGAAAATTAATATATGCACAAAAATGACCATTTTGCCCTTGGATGAAGACGAATATGTGACGATTTGAAAATAATATGAATTTTGGTTTAAACAAGTTAAAATGCCCGATATGATCATTTATTAAATTTAAATAGATTAAATATGGTGGTAAAAATATGCATATTTACGTGCACATCAATAACATTACAAACGTCTGGCGGCACGCCTCGATAGGAGTTCGAAATGTTGAGTGCGTTTATTGAGATGATTCGAATTCGATTTAAATATATACATTTATATCCTAGACACCTCAGCTGAAATTATTTCATTTCATCACTTTTTCCCATCCGTTCAAAATCACTGTAGCTAGATTTTTTTCTTTTCCAACATGCGAGCTTTCACATCTTGTTCATCCTTATCCTTGCATGCGACCTTATCCTTTTCCCTAGTCAAAACATTTCGAAAGGAAAAATAAAACAAATAATGGCCGCGTTCCTCTATTTTTTTCAAAAATCGAAATCAAATAAACAATGGCCGAGCCCCTTTCGTTTGAAATTGTTCCAGGCAAATCGAGAAAATCACGAGCCTCTTCCTAAAAATCGAGCAGTTCATTCATTTGTGAATCAAAGCCCTTTCCTTCTTCATGAAATATCGCGACCACTATTTCATTCGAGTCGCCTCCATTTCGTTCGAAGCCAGTTCGCAATAGGAGAGGAGCTACCTAGGGTTCGAGGCGGTGGCGCTCGCGCTCACGCACGCGAGAGGAGCTCCGAGTTCGAGACTCAGCGACGCTGTTTGGTTATCGCGTTTGGGAAATCGCGACAGGTGGACGAAGTCGTGGTGCCAGATTGATGTGAAGTCGCGTGCGGTGGCTCGCGTTGGGTTGCGATGGCGACAAAAGAGGTCTGAACGAGCTTGGTGATGGGGTTCCGTTCGAGTTCGAAGCTCGATTCGACAGTAAGGTATATTTACTATTTATTCTTTTCAAATCTAAGGATGTGTATATATACAGATTGGGATAAATATATGTATATAGTTTAAACAGAAATAGTTTTGTATAGAGAGGAATTTTTGAATGAAGTTATATATTGTTTATCATGTTTGAACTGAAATATATATATATATATATAAGATTTACGTATGCAGCAGTTTTAAATTTTTTGAATTGTAAAGACAGTTTAAAATTTTATTATTTGTTTAGTTGAATCTAAAGTATCTTTGTCACTAAAAATAATTTACTAAAGGAAATTCAGTTTTTAATTTATTTTTTTAGTTAAATAAATTTATTAAATAAAAAAGGAATTTGTTTGAAATTAAAAGTATTTGTTTAAAATGAAATAGTTAGTTAATTTATCAAATGAAATTTTATTAGTTCGATTTATTCGAATATCTATGAAACCTTATAATGTTTGAAATTTAAATAGAAATGAAATTTAGTTTTACAATAAAGTATAAAAATATCTCTGTTACAAGTTAAAAAGGAATTTTGAATATTAAAGGAAATTTGATATTTAATTAAATAATTAATTAATTAAGTCATTAGTTTGAAATCAAAATTTCTTGATTAATTGTTTAGCGAATTCAAATATTAATAAACCATATAATTGTTTATACAAGGTCTATAAATCGAGAAAACAATCTGGAACGGAAATGGATTGCAAAATAAAAGAAAAGGTGAGATCTTCTCACTCAAATTAAAATTTGAATTTCAGTTATTGATTGATTGATTGTTTGGATGTGATAGTATATATGATAGTAGTATATATATATATTGGTGATTGATTTCCCGCATTATATAGCGAATGAGACCCTATGCGCCGCATAATAACTGTAACGACCCGGTATTTTGGACCATTCAAATCGACAATAATCGACTTGAATAATGCAAAATAACAGATTGTAATAAAATTTGGAGCAAATAAAATCATTCACAGATGCACAGACACAGAAATATCAGAATAACTCGTAGCGGAATTTAAAAATAACCATAGTGGTTCATGAAGCCACTAAAATACATAGTCTCAAAACAAGTACAAATTACATAGTCTAAAACCAATACAGTTTGAATAACCACAGAAATCCCAAATTCATTTGTCTCAATTACATAGGCTAAAATAAAAGACTGAATAGCAAAATAGATAGCAGCTTGATAAAGATGATCTCCAGTAGTCCTAGCTCCGGAAGATGAAATCCAACTGATACTCAGGCTGACCCGAGCATAAAATAAAACACAAACACTCGAGTCAGGATATACATACTTATACAATGTAAACCAACTCAAGTGAACTGTAGTAGAGGTACAAGTAACTTAGAAGATGCTTGGGACCGCCCATCCTCTAAGGATCCGTTAAAATATCTACTATGTAGTAATATTCGCTATTATAATAGTGTCTAAATAAGTAAAGTATAATCATATCGGAAAATAGCGTTAAGGGGATGAAGAACCTTAACGCGGTCGGATCTTAAAATCATAATCGTAGTAAAGCTCGATATGGTAGGTGACACGGCACAACTAGGCAATGCCAGGGTAGATATACCAATTACGCACACGGACTGATGGATACGCATAGCAACCACTACCGTTCCACCTCGAACAACATTCCCAAATCGGAGGATGGCCATCTAGTCAAATCACAAGTAAGAGTATAATATCGAAGAAATGTGTCCGAGAAGAGGTGCTACCTCACTGGTCCGAGATCGCTCCTGTTTTAGCCACCTTATGCCAACTCACGGGAGTTGGGTCCATGTAACATACCTTAAGAACGTCGCCACCATCCTACTTCATTCTGGAATCTCCACCGCGTACACGGTTGTCAAAGTGGTTTTCGGTATCGACAGAGAGTATGTCCATATCCGATCCCGGTCTCTTTGCCAACCAATCGTTATTATAACCCGTGGTTATAAATTTTAAACAATTTATCAAATATACTTCAAATTTAAACCACTTAAAACAAAGTCATTATTCTTTTAAAATCAAATATTAATTCCCAAAGTTTAGCCTTCCCGGAGTTCATTTATTTACTTAAAAACAATAACGTTAAAATTTTCAGCTTTCACGGCATTTAAAAAGTGTGGCGGTAAGTTATATTTGAAACAATTTTATTCAGCAAGAACAACATTTATAAACTGCTATAACAGTTCAGTTTTAAACAAAAATCATATTTCAGCCTACTGCAGTCCTTAACAAGTGCTACAGTAGCCCTTTTATTAATTCAGGTTCAATTTTAGTTTCTGCTACAACATCACTTACTAAGTACTATCATAGCCTTAGTTCATTTTAGTCTTTTGGTTCACTTATATAACCACAACACTTAACAAGTGCTGCAGATTCCACCTAGTTCAGAACTTATAAAATCATACATTAAAATGTTCATTTAAACCCTTTAACTAATTTATTCTAAAGAGAAATTTTACAAGTAAAACCCAAAATTTACAAAGTTTGCTTATTAAATTCAAGTGCGTAAATTCCACTTTCATTTAAACAATTCATTTCAACATTTAAACTTAAACTCCATTTTCCACTATTTGAAAACTGAATTTTCATTTCAATTTAATTAACTTAAGTTTCCATCTTTTCTTTTAGTCAAAATTTCAAATTTAAGTTTCATTTTAAAATCAATATTTTTCCATTTATTTATATTTATCACATAGAAAAATCATTTCTATTATAAATAAATCATTTAAAAATTCGATTTAAATCAATTTAATATTATTACAATATTTAAAACATTTAAAGGTATCCAGAAAAATACAGAAAAATAACCACGGGTCTATATAATATTTTCTAGCCTAAGTCAAGTGATACAGATACTATATCATTTCAATCCGTAATTTACAAAGAAAAATCCGGGTTTTATCATTTCAAACCCGTAATCCCAAGTAAATAAAAATTAAATTTGAAAATCGTTCAGGCCTATCATTTCAGCCCATAACGATCTTCCCTTATTCTAAAGTCCGTTGGGGTATGTATCATTTCAACCCATAGTGATTCTATTCTACAGGGAACTTGCAGTGTGATTTAACAGAACAGAATAACAGTAAAATAAGAACAAAATATAACAGATGATATGATATGCAGTTTTAACAATTCTAACATCAACTATAAATAAATCACAGGTAATTATAACATCATTTATTTATTTATTTATTTATTTATTTCTACACATTCAGTTGCGGTCGTTTCACAATCATATAAGTATGAATATTCATGTGAGATTTACTCACCTCTACGGAGCTGGAGATTCGATACAGAAAGGAAATACGATGTCTATCGGAAGCACGCGGATAGTACGATCAGTTGTTAGCGGATGCGCCAACTAGATTCAAACCAAAAGCACAATAAATAATCAAATCTAAGATTGCACGAATAACAAATTTTCAAATGAAGCAAACAACGAAAGAAAAAAAATCAAGTTGGAATATAGAAGGAAAATGGCTCGACCACTTTTTAAAATAGACTATAACTTTAAAACCAAGGCTCGACCACGACACGTATTTTTTTTTCCAAATAAAGTCAGAGGCAAGATATAAACTAAGATTCAAAATAAAATGCAGAGGTGACAAAACAAACTTCATTTCTCCTTTGCTTTTTCTAACAAAACTCGGACATGCAATAACTTCATCATAAAATTGCAGAGGTGATAAAGCATATGTTTGTTCATCTTTTTTTCTTTTCAAACAAAGGCTGGGTGGCATATATACTTTCAAAAAGTGACAAAACACTTTACCTCAAACATAGAGTGATAAAACACAATTGTTCATTTTCAGATCCAAGTACAAGGCTCGGTTGGCTATCCAACAAAAATTGAAAATGCAAAAGGTGTCAAAACAGTTTTTTTTCATTCTCTGGTTCCAAACAAAAGCTCAGTGGACTATATATTCAAATACCAAAATACAAAGGTGGCAAAACCATTTTTCTCATTTCTTGTTTTCAAATACAAAGGCCAGAGGTTCATGGTGGCATGGGTTCGGTGACGTGACTGGTCTGCTTGGGTTCGGCATGGTGTTGGAGACGTCTAGGCTGGTCTGGTCTCGGCCTGGATGGGTTGGTCTCGGCACGGGTGGAGGTGGTGACGTGGGTTAGGGGTTGGGCATGGAGTTGCCTGGGTGGAGGCGTGGTGGGTCGTGGTGGTGGCAGGCGTAGGGTCGTGGTGGTAGGCTGGATCTCGTCCTGGGCGAATGGGCGGGCTCGGTTGGTGACTGGGCTTGGGATTGGTGGAGTAGATCTGGCGAAGGTCTGGTGGAGGAAGGTGGGTGGTCATGGTGAAGGATATGGGCTGTGGGAATCCTCTGGCATGGGGTTGGTCACGGTCTGGTGGGGCGTTGGAGGCGGTGGTGGGTTGGAAACTCGGTCTGGGTTGTGGGGTTGGAGGTTCTCACGGTGAAGGCTATGGGGTAGGCCAGGGGATAAGGCAAGACACAGCAACAATTGAAAAAGGAAAGAAAGCATGGGTTAGCAACAGCAAACAGGGGATGAGTTGTAACAAAGCAGAGCAAAAATGAAAACAAAAAAATGAAAGAAGGTACGGCCATTACCTGGAAGAAGAAATGTTCATGCAAAAGCAAAAGGAACTGAAAGAAAAAGTTGGATCTGGCAATTATAAATTGCTCTGAACGGTAGGGAATTCAAGGCAAATTAATTTATTAAAAGCTGGAACGAAACTTATGGAATGCAAAGAGGGAAAGGAATAATTCTCACGTGAATGATTCAATGCAAGATTTTTTTTTTGAAATTTTCAAACTGAAAATATACAGTTGACATTTTGTAAAGCCAACGCATATAAAATCAAATGGACAAAGGAACAACGAACGTAAAGTGTAACGCCCAAAGTAACGTACATTTAAACCAAAATTTAAATAGCTATTATCATAATTAATAAAATTTGATTTTAATATAAAGTTAAGAACGGATGAAATTATACGTAAAAATGTAAAGTTTAAATTTCCCGTTTTACACTAGTTATTACACTTTTAATTCAAATCAATATTTCAAAATGTTTATTTTTAAATAAAATTTCGTTAAAAATTTTGGGCTG
Source organism: Allium fistulosum (assembly GCA_030737815.1). Classification (NCBI taxonomy): domain Eukaryota; kingdom Viridiplantae; phylum Streptophyta; class Magnoliopsida; order Asparagales; family Amaryllidaceae; genus Allium; species Allium fistulosum. The sequence continues at coordinate 1,327,564,254 of CM060904.1, forward strand.
TTACACTCTCCCCCACTTAAAACTTTTCGTCCTCGAAAAGGAATGAAAAAGGAAACAAAGAAAGATAAGACAGAATAGCAAAAGTACCTGAAATAAACAATTCCAGATTCGAAGCACGAATGCTCTCCTCCGTCTCCCAGGTGCAATCCCGTTCATCAGTGCTCCACTGCACTTTGACCAGGTTGACAGATTTTCTTCTTAGCTGCTTCGTACCTCGATCGACGATACGAAGTGGCTTCCTCTCAACAGTCAGATTTGGCTCAATATCCAAACTATCAAGAGCAGAAGGCTGGATAATAAGAGATGGATCATGCAGATAGCGACGAAGATGAGATACATGAAAGACATTGTGTATTCCAGAAAATTTCTCAGGTAAATTCAAACGATAAGCAAGAGAGCCAATTCTTTCCAAAATGCGGAAAGGACCTACAAATCTAGGAGAAAGCTTTCCTCTACGACCAAAACGAATAACATTCCTTAAGGGAGAGACCTTAAGGAAAACCAAATCACCAACAGCAAACTCCAAACTCCATCTTCGACGATCAGCGTACTTCTTCTGTCTATCTTGAGCAATCCTCATCTTCCTCTTAATCTCTTCAACTCTCTCTGAAGCTTCCAAAACCATCTCAGGACCAAGAACCAAACGATAACCGGATTCAATCCAACAAGAAGGAGATCTACAAGGTCGTCCGTAAAGAGCAGAAAACAGAGATGTCTCAATACTGGCCTGATAACTATTGTTATAAGTGAATTCGACAAGATGGAGATGATCTTCCCAAGATCCTCCATAATCAAGCACACAAGCACGAAGAAGATCTTCTAAAATCTGATTCACCCTTTCCGTTTGACCGTCGGTCTGTGGATGGTAAGCAGTGCTCAGATTTAGATGAGTACCCAAAGAATCCTGAAAGGCTTTCCAAAACCTACTAGTAAAGATAGGATTACGATCACAAACGATACTAAGAGGAACACCATGGAGACAAACAATCTCCCTCATGTAAATCTCAGACAAACCAGAAGCTGAACGGGTAGACTTGACCGGAATGAAATGAGCTGATTTGGTCAATCTATCCACAATAACCCAGATACTCTCGTTACCCTTCCTAGTCCTCGGTAAACCATCAATGAAATCCATAGAAACTTGTTCCCACTTCCAATTGGGAATCTCAAGAGGCTGCAATAAACCAGGAGTCTTCTGATGATCTGCCTTGACTTGCTGACAAGTCGCACACCTATTAACAAAAATGGAAATATCTCGCTTCATACCTTTCCACCAATATAACTTCTTCATGTCCTGATACAACTTGGTCACGCCTGGATGAATAGAAAGTCTGGACTGATGATTCTCCCGAAGTAACTCCTGTCTCAATCCATCAACATTCGGGACACAAATCCTATTATTAATCCTCAATACACCCTTATCGTCAATCTGAGCACCACTGCCATCAAGACTACTACCTCCAACTCTGCTTCGAACACTCTCCTTAATCAATCTAAGCATCTGATCCTCATCCTGTCTAGCCATAATACGATCCACAAGAGGTGAAGAAACAACAATCTGACACAACAAAGCTTTCTTCCTACTCAAAGCATCCGCCACAACATTAGCTTTTCCCGGTGTATAGTTGATGTCGAGGTCATAAGAAGCAAGGAACTCTAACCACCTAACTTGTCTCTGATTCAAATCCTTCTGAGAGAAAATATACCTCAAAGACTGATGATCTGTGAAAAGCTCAAACTTGGTACCCAACAGATGATGTCTCCAAAGCTTCAAAGCGAAAACAACTGCAAGCAACTCTAGATCATGGGCAGCATAATTTACTTCATGGGTCTTCAACTGTCTACTAGCATAAGCAATCACTCTACCATCCTGCATCAGAACAGCTCCCAAACCTTCTCGACAAGCATCAGTGTATACCGTTAATCCCTCATTTCCATTTGGAATGGTAAGAACAGGTGCGGAAGTAAGCTTGTCTTTTAACTATTGAATGCGGCCTTACACCCGTTACTCCAAATAAACTTAGCATTCGTCCGAGTTAAAGCAGTCAGAGGTGCAGCAATCCGAGCGAAATTCTCAATGAATCTCCGGTAATAACCGGTGAGGCCCAGAAAACTACGGATATCAGTTGGAGTCTTAGGAGTTTCCCAATCCTGCACAGAATAGGGGAAAAAAGGATAATAGGAAAGATAGAGTAAATTTGAATGAAACAAGGAAAGAGAAGGAAAGAAAGACTTACATTGATCGCAGCGATCTTGACTGGATCAACTGAAACTCCATTACTAGAAACAATATGCCCGAGAAATCGGACGTCATCCTTCCAGAAATGGCATTTAGAAAATTTAGCTTTTAACTGATGATTTCGAAGAGTCTCGAGAACAGATTTCAAATGTGACTCATGTTCTTCTTCAGACTTAGAGAAAATGAGGATATCATCCACAAAGACTAGAACAAATTTATTTAGTACATCATGGAAAACACGATTCATCAAGTCAACAAAGAAAGCAGGAGCATTAGTCAAACCAAAAGGCATGACTAACCATTCAAAGAATCCATTCTCAGTACGGAAAGCAGTCTTGGGAATACTTTCTTCGGCAACTCTGAGTTGGTGAAAACCTGTGGCAAGATCAAACTGAGAGAAAACAGTAGCACCATAAAGCTGATCAAACATGTCATTGATGCGAGGCATTGGATATCTATTTTTCATAGTGAGCTTGTTCAACTCCCTATAATCAACACACATCCGGAGAGAACCATCGGACTTGGTGACGAAAACCACCGCAACTCCCCATTCAGAAAAACTAGGTCTGATAGGTCCTCAATTTGCTTTCTTAACTCAACCTTCTCGCGGGGTGCCATTCTTCTAGGAGGAAGAACTACAGGTCGAGCTCCAGGAATGAGATCAATGCAGAAATCAATTTCCCGCTTGGGAGGTAAAGCAGTAACTTCACCAAATACATCCAGATAGTGATTAACTACCCGAGTCGACTGAAGATCAATAGGAGAATAATCCAATGAGTAGATAAAGCTACCAGCACAATCATGAGGCAAACAACACTGAATAACCAAAGAATTACCCCGATCATCCTCAAGAGAAACAATTCGGGATTTACAAGAGATATGGGCATCGTGATTCTTTAACCAATCATCTCCAAGCAACAAATCAAAAGTATCAAAACCAAGAATATAGAAATCACCACTAAAACGATGATCGGAATGGTGGAGTTTCACATGTTTACAAATATTATTAATATTTGCGGGACCACCAATAGGATTTGAAACACATAAAGGAACAGAAGCATACTCAGGAGAAAGGAGATGTTCAAACTTATTACACAAATCATCAGAAATAAAACTGTGCGAAGCCCCGGTATCAAATAAAACACGAACAGGATGATGAAATAAAGTAAAGGTGCCTTGAAGAGTACCATGATCATCGCTAGGAGCAGGAGTAGGTGCAGCAGGTGATGAAGCAGATGTGACAGCAAATACACCAGATGGCTTTCCCTTCTGATATAAAGGACAGTCCTTCCTAAAATGACCCGGCTGAAGACAAACATGACAAAGATCGTTCCTGGAAACCTGAGGTGGAGGAACAGCAGCACCGGACGGAGTAGGGCAACTATTGGCATAGTGTCCCTTCTGGTCACATTTGAAGCAAGTAATGGAGGAAAGATCAATAGGGTGTCTCTGGGAAGGAGCAGATGCTGAAGATCCCAAGCCCGCATGCTTGATCCAATTCTTCTTCTGCTGGTGGAAGTTGGGCTTTCTCTTCTTGGAATTTGCAGAGGAAGATTGTGAGACATGAGCACCAGAAGCAGCAGGACCCTTGGAAGTAGGGTTCTCATAGCGAATAGCCATATCCATGAGCTCAGTAAAAGTGCCATGAACATGTGAAATAAGACGATCGTAGAACTCTGGGCGAGCTCCAGAAATGAACTTCTCATTCTTCTTTAGCTGAGTCTCGATAAGACCAGGACCAAATTTTGAAAGTTCATTGAACTTCTGTTCATACTCTGAAAAAGACATGGTACCCTGCTTGAGGTCCATGAATTCACGGTAAAGCTGAGATTTCCCGGCTTCGGGCATCCATTTTGCCACAAAAGCCTCCCTGGAAAGAAGATACAGAACCGAACTTAAGATAGATTCAAAAAGAAAGGAAATGGGGAAAATTCAAGTTAACACAAAGGATACCTGAACTGCTCCCACGAAAGATCACCTTCGTTAGTGTGAGTCGTAACAGACTCCCACCAATCTAAGGCCGACTCTTGCAGCTGCCATGCTGCTAACTGACGCTTCTGGGCATCAGTGATCTCTAGACCAGTAAAAATTCTCTCCAAACTTCGTAGCCATTGCTGGGCTTCAATAATACTCTCTGAACCGGTGAACCTAGTGCCACCGAGCTGAGAGAATTCCTTGCAAAGAACAGTAAACCTAATGGGTGCAACAGGTGGAGGAGCAGGACCACGACCCCTACCTCTAGCATTTCCACGATTCATCCTGGAAATATCAAGAATAAATTTAGGACAAGGTACAGAGAAGACAAAGATAAGTTAAGATAAGACGCGATGCGATCACTTGGATGGATATCCTAATAACAAAATTTCTAACAAAGTAGATACGGAAAGAAGGAAGTTTAGAAAAATTTCTTCTTAAAACAAGAAAACTTTATATCAAAATAATCCTTAAAAAAATCATTTGAGAAATCATTGTAAAATCATTTTATACTTTGAAAATACGTTCACTCACAAAGAAATGATTCTGAGTTTGATTTCACTCATCCTAGGTTATTTCTACCCTATCTCTAATGAGTTTTTGCTCCATAGGCTAAAGTTTGCCTAAAACCTGGCTCTGATACCAAATGTAACGACCCGGTATTTTGGACCATTCAAATCGACAATAATCGACTTGAATAATGCAAAATAATAGATTGTAATAAAATTTGGAGCAAATAAAATCATTCACAGATGCACAGACACAGAAATATCAGAATAACTCGCAGCGGAATTTAAAAATAACCATAGTGGTTCATGAAGCCACTAAAATACATAGTCTCAAAACAAGTACAAATTACATAGTCTAAAACCAATACAGTTTGAATAACCACAGAAATCCCAAATTCATTTGTCTCAATTACATAGGCTAAAATAAAAGACTGAATAGCAAAATAGATAGCAGCTTGATAAAGATGATCTCCAGTAGTCCTAGCTCCGGAAGATGAAATCCAACTGATACTCAGGCTGACCCGAGCGTAAAATAAAACACAAACACTCGAGTCAGGATATACATACTTATACAATGTAAACCAACTCAAGTGAACTGTAGTAAAGGTACAAGTAACTTAGAAGATGCTTGGGACCGCCCATCCTCTAAGGATCCGTTAAAATATCTACTATGTAGTAATATTCGCTATTATAATAGTGTCTAAATAAGTAAAGTATAATCATATCGGAAAATAGCGTTAAGGGGATGGAGAACCTTAACGCGGTCGGATCTTAAAATCATAATCGTAGTAAAGCTCGATATGGTAGGTGACACGGCACAACTAGGCAATGCCAGGGTAGATATACCAATTACGCACACGGACTGATGGATACGCATAGCAGCCACTACCGTTCCACCTCGAACAACATTCCCAAATCGGAGGATGGCCATCTAGTCAAATCACAAGTAAGAGTATAATATCGAAGAAATGTGTCCGAGAAGAGGTGCTACCTCACTGGTCCGAGATCGCTCATGTTTTAGCCACCTTATGCCAACTCACGGGAGTTGGGTCCACGTAACATACCTTAAGAACGTCGCCACCATCCTACTTCATTCTGGAATCTCCACCGCGTACACGGTTGTCAAAGTGGTTTTCGGTATCGACAGAGAGTATGTCCATATCCGATCCCGGTCTCTTTGCCAACCAATCGTTATTATAACCCGTGGTTATAAATTTTAAACAATTTATCAAATATACTTCAAATTTAAACCACTTAAAACAAAGTCATTATTCTTTTAAAATCAAATATTAAATTCCCAAAGTTTAGCCTTCCCGGAGTTCATTTATTTACTTAAAAACAATAACGTTAAAATTTTCAGCTTTCACGGCATTTAAAAAGTGCGGTGGTAAGTTTTATTTGCTCCAAATTTCATTACAATCTGTTATTTTGCATTATTCAAGTCTGACATGTATGGATTATTGTCGATTTGAATGGTCCAAAATACCAGGTGGTTACAATAACAGATGATATTTTATAAATCCCATATACCGCGATATTCCACCTCGAAGTGGAATGGGTATTTAATTGTTGTGCTAACATCTGTGGATGCAGGGAAACAGGTTGGAGCAACTGGATTCCTCAAATTGTATGAATTTGTTTCATATGTTGTGTGATGATTTATTTATAATCCATGAATGATTTTATTGATAATTGAATTTGTTGAAGGCTAAAATTCAGCCGAATGTATTTTTGGTATCGTTGGATACCATAAATAAATAAAATTGGATTTTGAAAATTAAAGTGGAAAACTCTAAGTAAATTAATTTTTAAGAATTGAATAAATTTGAAAAAAAAGGAATCTGACAGTAAAAAGTTGATTTTTCTAGTGTTATCGAATTAATTCCAAAATATGGGAAATGACTTTAATAAATGGGTTTTGAATAATATTATTTAAAAGCTGAAGAATTTATTGAAGATGGAATTTTAAATAATTTGGAAAGAATAAAGGGATTTAATTAAAAGGTGATAAATTTCTAGAAATCAATTTGATAATTGATTTGGTATTGGAAAATAAATCTTTGGGAAATTAATAAGATAATTGATTTGGTGTTTGAATGGAAATTTATTTTGTTATTTGAAATAAACTTGAAAATCAATCTATAAATGCTTTGTTATTTGAAATAAACTTGGAAATCAATTTGTAATTGATTTAATGTTTGGAATAATTTGGAAATCAATTTGGAATTTGATTTGGGGTTTGAAATGAAATTGAGAAATCAATTTTGAATTTGATTTGGTGTTTGAAAGTGAATAATTGGAAATCAAATTTGAAAATCATATATCGGTGAAAAATTTGAAAATTTAAATTCACGGTGGAAATAAATAATTTCGGGAATATTATCCCGCTAGTGAAAAGTGATTTGAAATTGGTTTTCAAAGTGATGAAGTGTGGAAAATATATATCTTGAAAAGATATTTTGAAATTTAATAATTTGGGGAAAATTATTTAAATTGGTTGATTGTTGTGAATGTTGTTGATAGTTAAATAACCGACTATCAATATTTGCCTTTGAAATGGCACTTGAATTTGTTTTTAAAACAAGCGCTCATTATTCAGTTTAGCCGGGAGAGGACTTTGTGTCATATAACCCATTCTGAATAATGATACGACGTTATGGATTGCAAGGGCTTCTTTGGAAATGTCCTCGATTCTGTTCAAACCCGGAACAGATTTGTATGGTCGTATGTCTGACACTACACTTTGAGATATAAAGCCGATTTCTTTCAAATACATTTCTGTTTGGTGGTGGAGAATTTATTCTCTTAGCTTAACACCCTTCTCTGAGATGTACGAGCTCAGAGGTTATGTAGTTGAAGGTTATCAGTGATATACTCCCAATTTGGTAGTGTGACATGCTAAGTGTTGCTGTGTGTTGATGATCATTCGTGATCAAAGCATGGCTTTCGTGTAAAGCATAGCTTTGTGGACGAGACCTCATCGGACCTCACACCCTGGAAATGGTCAAAACAGGAAAATGCGGCAAGGTTATGAGGGTCACTCCCTTTAGGGTATGTCATTTCCTTCTGGAAAAAGGTGGTATCATGGTATGGAGCCCAGATGCTTTACCTGTGTAGTTGCATCAATCTCATTTACTGTGTGATTTTTGTTTTGTGATCGAGGGCCCTATGCTGGCTAAGATTAATATTATACTTTCGAAATGTTTTCCACACTAGGCACTAATGATAATATTAAAAAAATTCTCGTATTAAGCATGTCTGACTATCATAAGGAGAAATCTCCCCCATGTGTGCGATTGCATTGTGTGTGTGCCGGGAGGCCTTATGGTAGTTTCATTTTCCAAAGCATTGCGAATTTCTTTTATTTTCTTTGTGAAAATAACTTTTTTAAGATCTCACACCAGTCCCACGACTGACCTGGAGTTTATTGTTCCCTTTCTAAACTCTGGGTGCCCATAATTTTCCACACGGGCAGCCTAGAGTCAGGTAATCAGGTCATTCTGGAATTCAGAAGTTACTGTGGAGATCTGGAGGCGAGCTGGATGGCGAGACGTATCAGTTATATTATGTATTATTCCGCTGTGTATTGTGTTAAGTGGACAAGTTTATATAACTGTCCAGTAATGTGTGTTGTTGTTGTAAACTCTGATGATGTATTGTATAAACCGATATAGTTCTTTGTTTAAAGATTATTCATTTATCTATTATATGTTGTTCCGCTGCGAATGTGAGATTCTGTTGTTGTTTCTGTTGCTTTTCTTCTATCTTCTTCTACCTCTTCTTTTTAACCTGAAGATTCGTACTTTTGTTCCACTTTGAGCTGAATTGTGGTGGAATTTTGTCAGCTCAAAGGGGTACGGATTTACGGGCCTTCACAGTTATTTAACTATCAATTAACATTCACAAACAACCATCAAACAATAAATAATTTTCCAAATTATTTATTTATTTATTCAAATATCTTCGCAAGATATATTTCCACTTTTCACCCTTTGGAAACAGTTTCAAACTATCTTCCTCTTATGGAATAGATTTCCAAATATTTATTCCCCCTGGCTACCCATCGACTAGACCTTCCAAAGCTTCGACGTCGCGATCCTCAGAACCAAAATCACCTCGAGCTCGAACAATTTGAAAGCAGCTGCGACTTCGAGTCGCCACCGTACCTCGACTAAAGAACCAACCCAGCACGTTGCTCGAACCCTCCGACCTCGCGCTGCCAACGCGAATGTGGAGACCCAAAAATTTTGAGATAAAAATTAAATAATATATATGATAAATTGGTTAATAGAAAATAATTGAAGAATAAAATGATTTGAAAATGAATATCAAAAGGGAATAAATATTTCAACAAATAATGAGAAGAAAAGAAAAATTAACTAAGGCATGAATGAGTTTTAAATACACATATCTTATGAATACTATAAATTTATATGTCCAGAAAAGTATTTGGGCAGTGGAATAATTCCTTTTAGCAATTGAAATGCATACCAACTAGTCTGGTAATATTTATAGGTATGAATGTATTTTTAAAATAAATCAAGATAGATGACAAAAATTTGTTAGCAAAAAAAAAATAAAGCTTACAAAAGAAATGTAGGGCTGAGTCACATAAAAATGATGTGCAAGGAAAACATGCAAATAGCATGTGCACAGAAAAGTAATGAGGTAACTGTTTTACTGAAAATAGAAACCAAGAGAAAATGGCACTTTTAGCCATAAAAATGCATACATTAACCCCTGAGTAAGGTAAGGATAGAATGGGTTTTTCCCTCCATTTAAACCCTAACAGAATGATTTAAATCAGGGGAGGAACAATAGTTGTCCAGGGAGAGAAAACAAAAATTAAAATAAAATAACTCACATTGCCTTCAGACCTGAGCATTCCCGGAGAGAAGCAAAGGAAGGTGAGTGGTAATCACTTTGAGATTTATGGCACTAAGACCCATAGTAAGGGCAGCCAAGTTATTTTCATGAATAAAATTTATTATGATTTTTAGTTTGATTTTATCCTCTGAATGAATGCATGCTAATTATGGGAGATATTTTGATTGAACTTTTGGTTGGAGTTTTGATCTGTCTTTGTTTGTTAAGATGGTTTCAGTCTTTTGTTTTAAAAATAAAAGTGATCAAACATGTATTCAGATCATAGAAATGGATTTAATGATCCAGTTTTATGTAAGAAATAAACTGAATATTATACTGAGAAATGGGGTATCAAAGGAAAAGTAGCAGGCAGCATGAATAATGAGATTTATGCTTATGCCTAATCTATATTAAAAATGTCATGAACAATGCAGTATCATGTATAGGTGATGAGTTGTTCCTACTATAAGTTAATATGTTTTATGAGTTTATCTTAAGGAAAAATCATGTCCTATGTTCTCAATAAAAAAATAAATAAATGGGATATGGTTTCATCATATTTATGTGAGATATAGGAAAACTTCTGTAGATATATATACATATATATAAGTTTCAGAAATATGATTTGAATAAATTAACCTTGGGATGGGATTTAGTATTTGTGCATGAAAGCTTGTTATGTCTAATTAAAACCCCTGATGGAGTTTCTTAAACTATTGATTCATGAGAGAAAAGGAAAAGAATGCAAAGCATTTCTAGTGATAATAAAATTCTCTGAAGATAAATAAACATGGTCTCTAAATTATAAAAAAAAATTAGGAATGGTGCCTTGATCTGCTCATCATCAGGAGGATGATGGGTATGTGCATGACTTGCTAAAGTCCTGTAGGCCTCTGTGAAAAGGGATAACAGAACTGAGCCCCTCTTCAATGCACACATAGTGTTCAATGGCAAGGAGCTAGACCAAACACAAAATATAAAGAGAAATGAAATGAGATTGATCAGTCAGGCTATGGAATCGGAAATAATTTCATAGGAGTATGTATATAAAAATCTGGATGGAATGAATGCATGGTTGTTTGAGTGTATGATTGATAGACAAGTTTACCAATACTCAGATTTTAGGATGAATTGAGTTCTCATTAAATTGATATGTTTTCTATGTAGCTTTAAGAATTTACAAAATGTTTAACATGTGATTTCACTCATACCAGAAATTTATTTCTGACCCTATTTGTTGCTTTGTAACATTTGGGGTGTCTCATTTTTGTTGAGGCAGCTCTAGATGTTGCTGCAGGAAAGGAAGCATAATAATCTTGTTAGCATGGATACCTGAAGACCTACTTGCATTTAGAGTACTTAAGGAATTTGGCAGAAATATTGTAATAATTAGGCTAAGAAAAACTTCATTATGTTTAAGTATTTTCTGGATTGATATGTGCTTATCTTTCTGAGTAAAGAATATGTAGAAACTTTTGTATTACATATATGTGGTTATTGGTTTCTGTTTTAAATGACTGATCTGGATAATATCTGGTGAAGTATGATATAGAGGATCATGCCATATAACTTGATATGTGACCATGTTTCCCTTGGCAATGTCTGATTAGTTTTCAAAATGGCAAAGTAGAAATAATTATAGAAAGAGAGGAATATAGACATTCTGTAAATATTTTTAAAGTCTGAGTTGAACCAAAACTGAGTCAATCAGAAATGCATGATCATGGCTTATAATTGACATAAGTATATGTCAAGCCTGAAAATGAAACCTCTAATTCTTAGTTAGGCATTTAAATTTACAGTAGAAGCTTGCATTGATTTGTGAAGTAGGTTCATATGCATCTTTATATTACCTATAGTTCTCACAGCACTATGTTCAACATATCTCACTATCTAGGTGCATGACTCAAGTCTGGATGCATTAGGTCATGATCAACTTGAGGCTGATTAAATAATTAGTAGCCCTGTTTGCAATAGGCATGCCCATCACTTAACAACACCTTGGATATTACTACTTAGTAATAAAAGAACATTAGTTATCTACCAGATAAGTTCACCTGAGAATCTGTATTAATTTGGGTTGTAACTTAGCCAAAATCATTTTGTCTCCAAATATATGCTAAGTCTTAGTAAAGTATGTGTGATGCATTTGTACTCTGCCTAAATGGATGTGTTTTCTCTGCTTGGTCTTCTACCCAATCTGTTTCTTGATCACTCACATGATTCTTGCATACTAACAAAATTGATATATGAGTATCCTTACCTAATACACAAATTTGTTTAATTAGGAACTATGAACCCCGGGTTAAACTAGAAGGAATGAGCTATTTTAAACACCCTCTTATTTTAGCATAGAACAATTAGTATCAAATTAAAAAAAAAATCCCAGAATCTAAAAATATATGGCTTTAGATCCAGGAATTAAACAACTGAGTAGTAAAGCAAGAAAAATAAGAAAAATGTTATTACTTGATCTTATAATCAAGCTTGAGTTTTAAGTAAGAAAAATCCAGAAAAGAGGGGCTATGTGACACCAAAAACTCTAGAACAAGAGAAATAAGGTGTGACTAAATTCCTTTGCCAACTTCAATTACTCTGATAGGCAAAGAGTCATCTATATATCTTCATATATATATATGATCTAATTTAATTTAATATACTGATATTTTTATATTGGTCAAATAAGGGATCTTGGGAAAAGTGTGAAAAGGGAAGTGATCCATTGAAGCATATATCTATATATGTAGAGAAAAAAAAAACTCAACAGAAAATTCATAAAAAATAAATGAATAAGTAGAGGGTCACTTCAGCGAACCTCAAACCGCGCAAATTCTTTAAGTACGACCACCCCCAGATGCGACAAACTTCGACCTCCCGCGTCGCCCCCTGATGTCGATTGAAATCGAGCTACAGCTCGATGTGATTCGCTCTCGTATTCGATTGAGGAACGAGGTGATTGCGTTCCCATTTTAAAAGAAATCGAGCGGCTTCAATTTTGATTACCCTCTTTTTTTGAACGGTTTGTTTAAGTAAAGGGATTTGATTTGAAGGTAAATGGCTTTCGTTCGCAACGAATTGATTTTTCCCTCGATCTGCTAGCGGTGATAAAAGAAAATGGGAGGGGACACGATTTAATCTTGCATGTTGGCAGAGATTTTTTTTGTGTACAGTGATTTCATACTTATCCAGAAATATAATATAATAACCAAAATATCTCGTGGTCCATAATTCTAAACCCCGAACTCCAATTTAAATGCAACGACCAGCGTTCTTAACATGATCGTTATTCTGAACACGTTGAAACAGGTTTCGAGGTCTAGTTCGACCATATGGAAAAGATATCAATTTTAAATCGACGATTTAAATTAAATTAAAACGATTTATTTATAGGCTTTTCTGATCGTACAACTAAACGGTAACTCCAATCACTACAAAATTTGAAATCCGATAATAATACAATATTACGGATCCAATGGAACTGGTTTCGTCGAATTCCGAGACTGTGCCCCCAAAAGGTTATTTTAAATATCAATTTAAACGATATATTTTTAAAACTGAACAAATCACCTTTAAAAATTCAAATTTAAAGCTTTTATTATCTATAATATTATCAATATCAATTTTACAAGCCTCCCAATTATTTTTAACAAGCTCAGAATTTCAGATTCACAATTTACCCAAATTTCCAGTTATTTAATTCAGTAATTAAATTATCCAATAAATAGTGATATTTGAAATTCAAGTTAAAAGTTTACTTTTGAATATTTAAAATAAATTAAATATCCCAATTTCAAATATCCAAAAATTATGGGTCGCCACATTCCTCCCCCCTTAAAAGAATTTCGTCCTCGAAATTACTAGTTAAAAAGAATGATCCATAACCCGTTTACTTTTTCCCAAATCCAAACAATTTCACACAACTTCTCAAGACAATCTTTTATTAAAGACACCATATCCCTCTTATTAACTTCCCAACTTATCCATAAGTTCCAAACAATATTACTTACTTAACAATTCAAATTTAAATTTAAATTCAAATTTTAAATTATCAAAAAATTTCCAATTCTTTAAATTTTTGAAAAATTTCGCCAGCGTCTCCTTTGCGCGGCTAGCTCGGTACAACTACAAAATGCCTCTACGGGCCCCCAGATTTCAAAAGAAAACAAAAGGCCAAGTGGCTAGACAAGAAAATCAATCAAATTTCATACAGAAATTTAAATACTCACCCTTGCCGAGCAAATTTCAATTTATCTCTTGAAATCAAAAATCAATTCCCTTTTGCTTTTGAATACCTGTAAATCCTACTAAGCAATACTATCTAATCACGGCATTCCAATTTGATTTTCATCCAATTATTAACTTAGTATACTTCCAATACCAAATTTACTTTACTTTCTCCATTCATTTCTTAAGTTCAATATAGGCACTTTGTATACCCTTATATTATTACTTTCACTATACCACTTGGTTTTAATTTACCTTTATTCAAATTGGATTCCAATTTCATATAAAATCAATTTGCTTCAATTTATTGGTTATTTTCAAATCTAAATATTCTCTCTCGGATTGCATTCAGATTTTCATTTCCAATTTTACTTGGATTCAATTTACCTTTAACTTTGAATATTGAATTTTATTTACCTCATTTCAAATTCTAAATTTAAATCATTTGTTGTTAGTGAAAATTTCCAAAAATTTCAAAAAAATTCTTACTCCCAAAATTTTCGAATTTTTTTGGTAGAGTCTCCTTTATACGGAGGAGCTTTTGCAATTTGACAACAGATATAAATATATACATCGACCCACACGGTCGAAAAAAAAACAGTTCATATTTCCTATTTTTATTGCGTAGGCGTACCTCTATTTAGCATTTTTAAGCAAGCGGATAATTATTTTAGCATTTTACATGACTCAATCTAGCCCAACGGCTTCCCTGAACCTGTACTTACTCAATTTAAATGTGTAAGTGACAAATATATGCAATTAATTAACATTTTACTTACTTTCAATAGCTAAACACATGCATTTCATAAGCAATATTCACAAAACAGTTTTCATAAGAAATTTATAAGGTCTCAATATTAATTCAATTGCTTTTACTTGATTTTTATATCATCTTATTCAATTCGGAATGATTTCCACTCCACTCAATTTTATTTGTAATCCAAACAACTCGTATCCATTGTAATTGATTTAAAATCAATTTTATTTACTTCTATTAATCCATAGAAATTTTATTTACTTCCATTTACGTCGAACGACCAATTTATGAAATTCGACGACATCCATTCAAACAAACAATTCCAAATTAGTTTACTTCCACTTTCAAGTCAATATTTGATTTTTATTACAAAAATCACTTCATTACATTTCTTGAGTTCAATTCTATTTCAACTCTAATTCAAATCTAATCAAAATATTATTAAACTTGGCTTAAATTCATTTAATTCAACTTATTCTTCTAATTTATTCCGTTCCCACACTTATTTTAAATTAGTTTCATTTACTAATTTATTTCCAATTCCAATAAATTTTTAATTCTTAGAACTTTGTTCCTTTAATCCACTCAAACTATATTTTTCAATTCCACTTTACTAACCTTCTTTAGTTTACTTTATTTAATTTGTTTGTCTTCCTAACTTTATTAACTTTTTACAAGTTAATTTCATTCCAGGAAATTTTTAAACTTTATAAATTTCCAAACCTGTTTATAATCCATAACATTTTTAAACCAATTCCAGGGTCTTCAATTGTGACGACCGCCCACGACCCCCGCACTTGAACCTAGGAATAGTGCGCTGTAAAGTGTGTCAGGCATCCATGGACGATCATCAGGGTAAATTAAAACAGCAGAATCTATCGTATTACTCACAGCGCATGGATAAAATACAATAGAGAATATATATAGTGAAGCTTCACTGAATAGAATCTCATTAATAAAACTTCATAATAGTTGAGTACAAACATCTGAATAGTCAATACATCAAGCCTCACTACATATCACTCAGAGAATTATACAAAGCAGCGGAACATCCAGTACATATAGTAAGAAAAATAATATGCAAGCCTCCAGCTCGTCTTCGTCATCAGCATCGTCGGAAACTAAGAACAGCACCTGTCACCTGCTACCTAGTCTTCCCGTCCCAAATTGGACGAACTGCCCAAGGCAATAAGAGTTAAAACATAAAGCCTTGAGTCAGACAATAGTCTTAGTGAGCGGTAAATTAACTGACAACATACCAAAAGAGCATAAAGGAAAAAGGAATAGGAATCCAACCCTCCCACTCCACCTCTTTCTACAGTGATAGCCCCCAGACACACACTAAGCAGAAACAAACATAGCAAAGCAATCATTTAAAGTAAAGCAATTATCACTCGAGTCAAGGGCGATGTTTTCCAAGTACAAACCCCCAAGGCCTAAACCAAGATCAGATAAGCACCCAGAAAATACCGCTCTTGAGACCGAATGACGTTACAACCAAACATCCATGACTCTGGCTATCACTGTTATCATTGCTTCGACACCACCGTTAATTGAATGACCGGCACATTCTTTCAGTCGTCCATCAAGGGCTAATGGAAACCCCAGTTCTAGACATAACTCCGCACGTCGTCGCAGCGCGTGCCTAGGACTATCGAATCTGCCCAGAGTACTCGACTACCAATCAGTAGTCTTTAGGGACTATCGAATCTGCCCAGCATACTCTTGCTTTGAGCATGCTAGAACCTTCAACAACGATGAAATCTCAGCCTTCTAGTCATCCTCCTCGATGAATATTTCCATACTAGCTCAAGCGCCTCTCGAGCCAACGATTATCCTCAAACCCGAACCATTTCACCGAGTTATCAACATGCTTGAAATGATCCCGTCTGGATTAAACCAAGGCTTCTCATACCATGCTTCACTTCATCTCATCATAGCAAAGCCTCATCTCAACATCATCATCATCAAACCTATCCATATGAGCTTCATCATCCGCCACATATGCCACGAGCAGCTTTCCCAATTCAAGAGCCTTTCCCTTAGCTTTTGAATCATCTTCGACCATCTTGTCTAAATCAAATCATCAATCAACTAATTCATAACAATCAATCAAGTCAATCATTAATCCAAGTAATCAAGCATTCAAATATGATCTAATAAACAGTTATAACAATAATGGCAATCTTGTAAATAAAGAGTCCAAATCTAACAAGTATGAAATTATGAACAATATCTCTATAACTTGATGTATGAACTTGCATAGGTTAACATGTAGTAAAATGGATGTCAAATCATCATGAACAATGGATCTACACTTAAGTTTATGAAAATGCATGGAAATCACTATTTTAACACAAAATCAAGCCAACGATCCGATATACTCCTTTGGATCCGTGTGAGAGATAATCACCACTCACCAAATCACCTAAACCCCTCAAAAGCAACACACTTCAGATCTGGACAGCGAAGGATCTAACTCGATCTATCACAAATCCGCTTCAAACGATGAAATCTCTCTTCGATGGATGTAGATCTTCAATCTAAGCTCTTGGATCTTCGATTTGATCTTCGATTTGGATGGAAGGAATCACAAGATTAAAGTAGAGAAAAGAAGTGAAGAAGTGTAGAACTCGAGCTCTCAAAATGGCAGGACTTCGTCGCTTCAAAATCCGGATCCCAAAAATGAAGAAGAACCCGCCTATTTATAGGCAGATTTCCTTAGGTCGTCCGCCCCCTTAGGTCGTCCACGACCTAACTATCACGACCTACGACCTAACAAATCCACGACCTACGACTTAACAGATCCCCGACCTAACAATCCAAGCCTCTACGCGACCTACGACCTAACAGCATTGCCGACCTAACACATGCGCGCGACCTAACAAATATACGACCTAACACATGCGCGCGACCTAACACATATACGACCTAACAACTTAGCCTTTACGCGACCTAACTAGGTCGTCCCACGACCTAACTAAACACGACATAGCTACTCAACGACCTAACACCTTAACTTGTCCACGACCTAACTTACTTAGGTCGTTAACTCACTCAACCCCTAGGTCGCTAAACCCCTTAAGCCGCTCTATTCCTTAGGTCGTTAACTTTCTTAGGTCGGTAATTCCTTAGGTCGCCAATTTCCTATAGGTCGCTAACTCATATAGGTCGCTGTCTTACCTTAGGTCGCTTCACGACCTAACCTTCTCCACGACCTAAGTCCCAACACGAAATCTTCTTAGGTCGCTCCAACTTCTTAAGTCGTCTACTCCTTAGGTCGCCAACCTCCTTAGGTCGCCAACTTCCTTAGGTCGCCAAATCTTGTGAGTTGCTCCAACCTCTTAGGTCGTTCACTCGACCTAACCTACCCCACGGCCTAAGCTACCTCACGACCCATCTTCCAAACGACTTAAGCTACAACATGGCTTAACTTCTAGACAACCTAAACTCAGGACGACTTAACAATACTATCAGTCTAATAACAACTGTTTTACGATGTTTCGATCCGTAAAAATACGGGTCGTTACATCAATAATCACTTAAGTATTTCAAAAATCATTTGAAATCAATTATATCCAAAATTCTTTGGTAAATTCAATTATCTCTTTGAAATTTCAAAATCAAACCTAGTTTTGCAAACAATTCCGATTTAAAACAATTTGGCAGCAATTTCTCTTCTGGAAACTCGAAAATGAACATCGATGATGCTGCAGTCATCACCGAAGTTATTTTCCAGCGACCGAAAGAGAGTTAAATGCTTTTATTTCTTTAAAAACGAATCAAATATTTTCAAATTTTCAAATCTTCCCAGATTTCAAATCCAATTCAAAATATTTTCGAATAATATCACCATTATTTCTCCAAAGCCTTTGAAAACTATTTTCAACCCAAGGAATTTAAACTTTCCAAAATTCCTAATTCCAATTCCATCCAATTCATATTCCAACATTACTCTGGAAATTTCATCTCATTTTATTCCCAAATATTTCTCTGGAATTCTATTCCAAATTATAAATCACATTTATAGTTCACATTTACAAATTCCATTATGTTATATGAATTTATTTCTTAGCTTTTAGTTATGATTTCAATTTCTTATTTAATTTCCTCACAATAGTGATAATAATTTATTATTACCATTCCCTAACAACTATGCAACCATATATATATATAATAATTACTAAAATTTATTTCTTTCATATATAAAAATAATTTGGGTAAAATTATTTCATTTACCCATTTTAAAATAATATTGTGTCGAATTGTTCTATTCAAGTGTTTAGAGACCCCTATCAATAACGTTAATTACTCGTATTGACCAGAATCCATAAACTACTCAATAAACCAACCAACACAATATAAAATCATTTTATATTCACTAACAAATACGCGCTCATATCTATTAATACACTCAAACTCATTCTAGAGTACTACAAACTCTATTCTATGAGTAATCCCCACCAGAGCCAAGGTTCTCGCTTAACCTTCTGCTCTGATACCACATGTAGCGACCCGCACTTCCATACCCCTTGAATTGACATTAATCTCCATTAATGAACTCAAGAAGAACGGAAATACGAACTATTTGGGTTGAAGAAGAAGAGGTAGAAGAAGAAAATAGAAGACAACATCTGAATCTAACCATCGCAGCGGAATAAAATATAATAGATAGTAAATGATCGTTACAAAAAAAGAAATACATCTGTTTATATATTACATCATTAGAGTACAAAATCAGAGAATAATACAATCAACTTCACAATTCAGGATAGTTATAACAACTTGTCCCATACATAATATACAACATACACAACACGGCATAATATACAACATAAACGTGTGATACGTTTAGCCATCTAACTCGTCCCCTGAGCTCCATAGCATCATATCCTGTATCCTATAATACTCGGTTTGACCCGAGCATTATAATAAAATAACACCCGAGTCAGTCTGGAATACCAACGTGAGAAAATCACACTCAATTTGATTATTAAAGTTTCAAAACCCTTTGAAACAAAAAGCATCTCGTAAGACCACGCCACAAATAAACATGTCAGGTTTTTACCTTACGATAGCTAAAACATTTTATATCAATATCCTCTGATATTATAATAGTGTCTATATACAAATACTTATTAAAATAGCTGAAATTGTTACATGATTAAATTCCAGCATACTAGCCACAAAAGTGGGTTCTACAAATAAAATCCATAAAGGCACGTAGGGAGAATGGATTTCCAACTAATGACTAGGCACTGGGGTACCACCTATCACAGTACCTGGTCTAGATCAGCGTACCGAGGACCACGCCCGATCCCGTGCAACACAAGGCTGGAACTACCCCTTACTGGATAATTCCGAGTAAGATCACCCCACGGTTATGATCAGCAACCGCACCACTAAGCCGAAATAAAAGGGACATCTAGACAGGGGAAACCTTACTCTCAAGTGGGGGCTACCCACGAAGCCTTGCTGCATATCCCCTGATTTTCAGTCATTCCCGGTTGATGAGCCTTGAGGCTAAGCGTTACCTTTATAGAACATATCCCTTAGAATTCCCATCGTCCGCTGATGATGTTCCGAAAGCATTCATCCATACAAGTTCGTTCTGGGTTCGAACAGTTTTATTCCATCTTCGATATCAAACTCGTTTTCCCCACGAAAACGTACAAACCGGATCGAAGTGGTTTTCGAGAAATTATTCTCGATCTCGGTTTCTTCGAAACGATCAGCGCATTGGCCAATATTGATAGTCGGTTATTTAACTATCAATTAACTTTCACAAACAACCATCAAACAATAAATAATTTTCCAATTTATTTATTTATTTATTCAAATATCTTCGCAAGATATATTTCCACTTTTCACCCTTTGGAAACATTTTCAAACTACCTTCCTCTTATGGAATAGATTTCCAAATATTTATTCCCACTGGAAACACCAAGTGCAAAACTTTATATTTTTAAAATAATTTAAAACTCTTTATTATAAAATATCTTTTATGACATTAATTTAAAAACCGCTTTAATACTTATTCAAAAATATATACTTTAAGAATATTTAAATAAAGCTTCTTAATAAAATATAAACTAAATTTTTATCCTTTAAAAAAATATCAAGTCACTTTTAATATTTACAACTACAATAGATTTGAAAAATACTTCCTTTAGTATTTAAACATTTAGAAATAATAAATTTCTAAAACATGCTTTATAAAACAACATTAAAAAATTTAACTTATATTTTAAATTTTGCTTTGAACATACTTTAGACATTTAAAAATATAAATTAAAACACTTTATTATAAAAAATATACTTTAAACATTTGAAAATAATAAATTTTCTAAAATGTTTCTTTATAACCAATTTTTAAAGCCTTTAACTTTTACATAAAAGTCTCCTTTAGAATATACCTGGCTTTCCAGTGAAATACACTTCCCATTTCCATACCTTTAAAAATAAATCACTATTTATTTTTAAAACAATTTCCCATCCCTTTATAAATTCCCACCGTGAAATTTATACTTCCAAATATCCACTGATATTTTACTTCACTTTATAAACCCAATTTATAAATTTCAAATCCAAACACTTAAATCAGTTTACAATTGACTACCAATTTACTTTACTTTGAAATAAATTTCCATACTTACTTCATTTATTTCAAATCCAATTTTATTTCTTATTTATGATTTAAAAATCTCTTTAACTGAGAATACCAATTAAAATTTCTCAAATTCCTTTCTTATCCTTTAAAATAAGTTTAACCCTTGAATTTAAATTAAATTCTTTATTTCTTTAAAATAATAACACTTAAGTTAAAAATTTATTATTTTCCCCTTTTTATTCGAAATCTCCTTTCCTTACTCGGAATTTATTTACTAGAATTTAAAAATCACCTATATTCTTTCCAATTCATTCTTTGATTTATTTAAACTTCTATAATTATTAACTTAATATTTCCTTTTAAATTTTCTTTTCCAAAATCCAATTCTAGAAATTTTGATAACTCAATGTATTGAAATATTCAAGTACCATAGCATTAAATATTCCAATTACCAATATAATTAATTACAGAGTATCAAATATGCATAACAGAGAATATCAAACAATCTAAATAAAATTTTTGAGGAATCCAGTTGGATCCCTCCAACCTGTTTCCCTGCATCCACAAATGTTAGCACAATACCAATTCCACTTCGAGGTGGAATATCGTGGTATATGGGTTTATAAAATATCATCCGCTATTATGCGGCGCATAGGGTCTCATCCGCTATATAATGTGGGAATATCAACAACTCCAATATATATATATACTACTATATATATATAATATATATCATATGCTTCTTTATTATTATTTCTATTAGAGATTAGAAATAATGGCGACCGGATCTACATATGGAATTCCTGAAACCCTAGGAACGGAAGAAGAGGATGACGGCGGCGGATGGAAGGAGGTTAATTATAGGGGAAAGGCTAAGATCTCGTTCGCTGAGGCACTTAAATCTAATAAGGGGACTCAAAAGGCAAAATCGTGGATTGAGGCTGTTGGTTCCAGAATTGAACTCAAAGGTAACGCAATATACTTTGAACCACAATCTGATGGAGAGGAGATTTATCAAATAATAGACGAAGAGGACTATGCTGAATCAAAACGTCTATGGCAACACTCGATTTACGCTTATATGGCAGGTAAACGCCCATATTTTATGCACTTTAATGCTTATATTAAGAGAGTTTGGAATCCGAAAGGAGCTTGGGATATCTTTCCTCGTGAAAATGGGTTTTACTTAATCAAATTCGAATTGGAGGAATATTATCAAAGAATCATCAATGGCGGCCCGTGGTTCATGGATAGTAAATTAATTATAATACGTAAATGGGAGGCTGATTTCAATTTTGAATGCATTATGTTAACAACATATCCTATTTGGATTAAATTTAATGACCTGGATCTTGCTCTATGGAATATGAGATGCATTAGTAAACTTGCAAGTTTAATAGGTAAGCCGATTGACATTGATGAAAATACAAGAAAAGTCAAACTTATTAAATATGCTAGGGTTTTGGTAGAGATCTCAGCCAAAACTATATTGCCAAAGACAGTTAAAGCCATAGACAAAAAAGGCAATGTATATGAGCAGGAGGTGGAGTACGAATTTGTACCACCAAAGTGTGGCGAGTGTATGTGTTTTGGCCATATAAATCAGCATTGCCAACTTAGCAAGGCAGACAAGCAGCAGAAAATATGGGTAAGGAAAGTTATTACAGAACACACAGCAGAATTACCTGAGACTGGAAGCCCAAAAAATGGAGAGGAGACTACAGAAAATGGAGAGGAGACTACAAAAAATATACAAAATATCTCCTCTACTACAGAACAACCGAAACAACAAGAGTGCCCTATGGTGTTGGAGTGCGGATCAGAGCAAGAATGTCATCCAGCTCCTGTTCAGTCAAGGAAGACACCTTGTATAGAGGATCACTTGGGTAGCCCTGACCCAATGAATCCACTGGTACAGACTGAAAATCTTCAAGAGGGCTTGCAGATATTGGAGCCATTGACTGATGTTCACAAGGAGGTGGGGGAGGAACTGCCGGGTTCCCTAGAGGACATCCACAAGCTGGGCATTGAACTGGAATCGTCTGATGAGGAAGAGGAAGAAGATATGTCAGAAGATATTAGTAAGTATACTGAGTGTAATACAGAATATGAAAATCAATTCACCATTACTAAAAAAGGGAAAACTACTACATCATTTTTGGTAGGAACTGCTCCAGTTACTCAGAGCAGATCCACCAAAAATTATAAATGACTATCATATGTTGGAATGTGAGGGGTCTAAAGACTCTAAACAATGACACATGTATGTTAGACCTCCACAACATTAAGGCTAAATATAAGCCTACTATCTTAGCTCTTCTGGAAAATAAATTGAATAATAAAAATATAGAAATGATTAGAAACCACTTTGGGAAGCAGTGGGTATTCTCAATAACTCAGGCTAAAGGTAGAATTATAGTTGGTTGGGAAAGTAATTACTGGAATGGCAAAATTATTAATTTGAGTGACCAACAAATGACTATAAAATTTAATAATATTGGGGGGTTGGAGACTGTTGTAACATTTGTATATGCGAAAAACTTAGCTTCAGAAAGAACAGAGCTTTGGAAACAAATAATTGATAACTCAAAAAGTATAAACTGTCCTTGGATAGTAACTGGAGACTTTAATGTTGTCTTAAAAATAAATGAGAAAAGAGGGGGACTTACATTAAGGGTAGCACAGGTAGCAGAATTCAATAACTGTGTTCTATCCAGTGGACTTGCTGAAGCACAACACTCTGGGCTGAAATTTACATGGAAAAGTGGTGAGTCAAAGAAAATTGCCTCTAGACTAGACAGAGTTCTCGGAAATGTTGAATTATTTAACAAAATTCCAAATTTTAGAGTAACTGTTCTACCTTGTTCCACAAGTGATCACTGTCCCCTCTTGTTACAATTCAATGAAGATGAAGAAATACACAAAGGAAAACCTTTCCGATATGCAAATCATTGGCCTTTGATAGAAGGTTTTGATGATGTAGTGAACTTTAACACAGTAAATATTCCTCTAGGCAACCATATGTTTCGACTTGTAATGCTCATCAAAATCATGAAAAACAGAATAAAAGATTGGAACAAGTGCAGACCTAAGACCACTGACAAAATTACAGAAATCCAACAGCATTTAGGAAGCATACAACATAAACTGGATGATGACCCTCTACATGAATGCCTAAATGCAGAATTCTACTTACTTCAAAAGCAACTTAAAGAAGAGCTACACAAGCAGGCAGTAGAGTTGAAACAAAAAGCTAAAGAGAAATGGCTTCAGCAAGGAGATGAATGCAATAAGTTTATCTATACTAAAATGTCTTTAAGACAACATCATAATAACTTATATAATGTTTTAAATGAGCAGGGTAACACTTCCAGGCATATTAAGGACATAGAAGATCAGGCCATCGCCTATTTTACCAGTCTGTACAATGGTGAATACAACAATCAATTACCTCGCATCAACTGTAGAAGGAGGGTCTCTGTTGAGGGGGCCAACATGCTAACTGCTCCGGTCATGGAAAAGGAACTGAGAAACGTTGTCTTCTCCATTCACAGTGATTCCTCCCCTAGGCCTGATGGCATGGGGGCAGCCTTCTTCAAAATGTATTGGATAAACCTGAAAGAGTTCATGTTAAAAGCTTATAATGAGGCATTTGAAACTGGAGAATTCATACAAGAAATCAATCACACTTTTATTTCCCTCATCCCAAAAACAAAGAATCCAGAAAGAGTGGAAGATTACAGACTAATTGCCTGCTGCAATGTTAGTTATAAAATTCTGAGTAAAATTATCTGTGATCGGCTAAATAAAGTCCTCCCTGATCTTATTTCGCAGTGTCAAAGTGCGTTCATTAAAGGGAGGCTTATATCAGAAAATTCTTTGATGGCTCATGAATTAATCAGGCATTTCAATAAACAGGGAGCTGATAAGTTATGCATTAAAGTAGATTTGCAAAAAGCCTATGACAAAGTGAACCGAGGATTTATAACCCATATGCTTGCATCTATGGGGGTTCCAATGAAGCTCTTAAAACTGATAAAATACTCCCTAGACACCCCTACTTACTCAATCATGATTAATGGTATTCCTAAAGGGTACATTAGGAGTAATCGGGGGATCAGACAAGGTGACCCTCTATCTCCATATCTTTTTGCTGTAGCTATGGAGTGGTTCACTCTGCAAATGGAATTGGCTTGTTTACATGAATATATACAACCAATTTACAACAACCTCCCCAGAATCACACATCTACTGTATGCAGATGATTTGTTAGTGGTAGTGAAAGGAAACATGAAAGCAATTGATAAAATCAAGGAGATATTCACAGATCTAGAGCATCTTGCTGGGCTTAGACTTAATGAATCCAAAACTAAATGCTATTTTAACAAGTTCTGCCAAAATAAGCAAGTTATGCTAGAAAAATTGGGATTCTCAGAGGGACAACTTCCTGTTAAATATTTAGGAGTTCCTCTCTCTAATAATACTATTACTGATGCTGAGTGTGGCAAGTTGGTGGATGATATAAGAGACAAATTACAAGGATGGAGATCAAAGCTGCTATCTTTTGCAGGGAGAGTTGAATTGGTGCATACTGTAATCACTTCTAAAGTTAGATTTTGGTTACAATCTTTCCAAATTCCAGATTGTTCGATTACAAAAATTAACTCAGTCTGTGTAGATTTTATATGGAGAGGAGGAATGCATAAAGTTAAATATTCTGACTTGTGTAGGAAAAAGGAGGAAGGAGGGGTAGGCCTGAAGAATCTTTTTGAACTGAAAAAAGTTTATGGACTGAAACTAGCCTGGAATGTTCTAACTTCAACAAATATATGGGCTTCATGGATGAGATCAAGATATCTTAAAGACAATTTCTGGACTATTAAAATTGACAATAATGCCTCTGTGACTTGGAAGAATATTTTACAACTAAGGGATGAATTGCAGAAGTACTTAGACAGAGATATTGCAAATGGCATTAACACTGATCTTTGGAGAGACCCATGGCTAAACTCAAGAAGCTTTATTGAGAGACTAGGATGGGATACTTTCTCAGATTATGGAGCTCCTAATCTTAAGGTGGTTGATATAATAAACAATGGAGAATGGCAATATAACAACTTACTAATCTCACATTATAAAGAAGAAATTCGAGGAAAAATCATTCACAGTGATAAGATGGAGGATACATGGTCTTGGAAGAGGAACTCTAATGGTAAATTTAGCTTCAGAGAAGTGTGGGAAGACTCAAGGAACAAATATCCTGTAGTCAATTGGTCTAAGGTGGTGTGGAGCAGATCGAATAGCCCAAAAATGGCACATACTCTATATAAGGCTATTCTCGGAAAGCTACCAATGAAGGATAGATTGCATAAATGGGGGATTGTAAACAATACAACTTGTAATCTCTGTCATACTGAGGATGAAACACATGAACATTTATTTTTTGAATGTGAATACTCCAAAAGAATTTGGGGTATTCAAAAACTGAGATGCCTAAGTATAAACAATGTTCAAGAATTAGCTGAGGAAGTTAATTACCTGCACGGAGGGAGTAATTTCACGGAGCTGATGAAAGAGATTGGCAAAATTGGACTCACAACTACCTTGTGGCACCTCTGGAGGGAGAGGAACTGTCGGGCTTTCGATGACAAACAACAAGATGTTCAATTTCTCACAAATTTGATTAATAGAGACATTAGTATAATAATTGAGAGGATACCAAGGAAGGTGCTTACCATGGCAACGGAACAAGAAGAACGACTAATGGAGAAGTTAATGTTGAAGGTATCGAACGAACAAGGTCAACTAGAGAGCTGGGAGCCGCCATAACCCTAAAAATGGAAGTTTTCTAGTTGCGTTGTTTCTTTGTCTGGATTTGTCTGTCGGAGAAACATTTTGTATATTATCTCTTGAGTCTGTATTCTGCTGTTTTGGGCCGCAAAGCCCAACATAATCAATTTACCCAGTTTCAAAAATATATATATATATATATATATATAATATATCACATCCGATCAATATCGATCAATTATTCATTCAATTTAAATTTAACTATTTAAATTTAAATAACCCAGATGAGTGAGATTAACTCACCTTTGAGCTTTAATTTGTAATTCAACCCGAACTGGCTTTTTCTCCACGATTTTTTTGACCTTTATAAACATTTATAGTTCATTACACATTTGAAACAGTCGAACAGTAAATTTTCTATTCTAATAATTTAAACTTAACTAATTTTTCCTTTAATAATTTCCTAGTAGCTAAAATAACTAACTAAGTTAATTTAACAAATTAATCTCCATTATTTTAAAATTAGACTATTAAATGAAAATAGGTATATATATTTTTAAACTACATATACTAAGGAACAAGCTATATACGTTTTTTAAAAATCTACTTTTTTATAAACTCTTATCTATATAAAATAATTCATATATATATTTTTAAAAAAAAACTGTTTACTTTTTCCCAGTAAACACAATAGTAATAATAATTTTTTTTCTATATATAAATATTTACACATATATAAATTTAGCAGAATTCTCTTTTAAACCTTACTGTAATTTTTTCTGCATATACAAACTTATATCTATATATATATATATTTTTAAGATGACCATAGAAAATTTCTATCGTATATATATTCGAATTTATTTTCAAATTAAAATTGAATTAAATAAATCGTAAATACCTTACTGCCGAACGCAACCCAGGCTACCCATCGACTAGACCTTCCAAAGCTTCGATGTCGCGATCCCCAGAACCAAAATCACCTCGAGCTCGAACAATTTGAAAGCAGCTGCGACTTCGAGTCGCCACCGTACCTCAACTAAAGAACCAACCCAGCACTTTGCTCGAACCCTTCGACCTCGCACTGCCAACGCGAACCTTAAACCACGCAATTTCCTCGAGTACGACCACCCCCAGATGCGACAAACTTCGACCACCCTCGTCGCCTGATGTCGATTGAAATCGAGCTACAGCTCGATGTGATTCGCTCTCGTATTCGATTGAGGAACGAGGTGATTGCATTCCCATTTTAAAAGAAATCGAGCGGCTTCAATTTTGATTACCCTCTTTTTTTTGAACGGTTTGTTTAAGTAAAGGGATTTGATTTGAAGGAAAATGGCTTTCGTTCACAACGAATTGATTTTTCCCTCGATCTGCTAGCGGTGATAAAAGAAAATTGGGAGGGGACACGATTTAATCTTGCGTGTTGGAAGAGATTTTTTTTGTGTACAGTGATTTCATACTTATCCAGAAATATAATATAATAACCAAAATATCTCGTGGTCCATAATTCTAAACCCCGAACTCCAATTTAAATTCAACGACCAGCATTCTTAACGTTATCGTTATTCTGAACACACTGAAACAGGTTTCGAGGTCTAGTTCGACCATATGGAAAAGATATCAATTTTAAATCGACGATTTAAATTAAATTAAAACGATTTATTTCTAGGCTTTTCTGATCGTACAACTAAACGGTAACTCCAATCACTACAAAATTTGAAATTCGATAATAATACAATATTACGGATCCAATGGAACTGGTTTCGTCGAATTCTGAGACTGTGCCCCGAAAGGTTATTTTAAATATCAATTTAAACGATATATTTTTAAAACTGAACAAATCACCTTTAAAAATTCAAATTTAAAGCTTGTATTATCTACAATATTATCAATATCAATTTTACAAGCCTCCCAATTATTTTTAACAAGCTCGGAATTTCAGATTCACAATTTACCCAAATTTCCAATTATTTAATTCAGTAATTAAATTATCCAATAAATAGTGATATTTGAAATTCAAGTTAAAATTTTACTTTTGAATATTTAAAATAAATTAAATATCCCAATTTCAAATATCCAAAAATTACGGGTCGTCACAGTCTGAAATAAAGGAAGACGCAAAGATACTGGTGCAAAAAAGCAAGCATGCAAAAAATGGCTCAAAGACGAACAAATTCACGAGCTTAATGCTTTTTATGAAAAGGATGGAAATAGATAATTTAATTATTGAAACATGAAATGCATATATTCAAACAAACATACAAAAATGTATGAATGCATAGCAAATATCTGCCTAGCAAATATTTGTGTGGCAAATATTTGCCATGCAAATTTTTTACAGTCAATTGTTTACATGAATATATATGCCAAAAAAATGTTTGAATACATAATATTCACATACTGAAGTGTTAATTTCAGTCACAAAGCATAATTAAAGTTTATATATTATATTCTAACCTTCATACTATAATACACACTAATATACTTTACTTATTATTTAAACAGGAAAGCTGCACACTATAACCAGTAAAATGACATTGAAATAAGAGGAGTCAATATTTCCGACATGCTATTCAATAGATTCATTGACTCAACGGTATTATATCAACTTAATATTATTAGCTAAAAATAACAAAACTAATATATAAAATCATATTTCTATGCAGGTTATAGATTGGTACTCAACAATCAAACTAAAGGAAAATCAAAAACATCGTATACTTAAAATCCTATGCAGCGGTATGAAATACTATCTATACCCAAGATATATTGTTTAACCAATGCAATAACGAACCAAATTCCAAACCTAATAAGGTATGTATGGATGCAAAAGCGAACCAAAAGCCTAATCTAATCGGATATGTATGGATGTAAAAGCCAACCGAATGCCAAAACTAATCGGGCACACATGAAAAACGATCTATACCTAAGATATATTATTTAACTAAGAAAATCATGGAATGCAATAATGAATCGAAATGCCAAACCTAATCGAGCATGTATGGATGCAAAAGTGAACCGAATGCCAAACCTAATCGGGTACATATGGATGCAAAAGCGAACCGAATGCAAAACATAATCGGGCACGTATGGATGCAAGAGCGAATTGAATGCCAAAACTAATCGAGAATGTATGGATGCAAAAGCCAACTGGATGCCAAACCTTATCGGGACACATGAAAACGATCTATACCTAAGATATATTGTATAACCGAGCAAACCATGGAATGCAATAACGAACTGAATGTCAAACCTAATCAGATACGTGTGCATGGAAAAGCGAACCGAATGCCTAACCTAATCGAGTATGTATAGTTGTAAAAGCCAACTGAATGCCAAATCTAATCGGGTACACAAGAAAATGATCCATACCCAAGATATATTGTTTAATCGAGTAAACTATGGAATGCAATAGTGAACCGAACACCAAACCTAATCGGGTACCTATGGATGCAAAGGTGAACCGAATGCCAAATCTAATCGGGTATGTATGAATGCAAAAGCCAACTGAATGCCAAACATAATCAGGTGTACATGAAAACGATCTATCCCCAAGATATATTGTTTAATCGAGAAAACCATGGAATGCAATAACAAACCGAATGCCAAACCTAATCGGGTACGTATGGATGAAAAAGCGAACCGAATGCCAAACCTAATCGGGTATGTAAAGATATAAAAACCTTATGCCAAACCTAATCAAGTACATATGAAAATGATCTATATTCAAGATATATTGTTTAACTGAGCAAACCATGGAATGCAACAATAAACCGAATGCAAAAGTCAACATAATGCCAAACCTGATAGTGTATGTATGGATGCAAAAGCCAACCGAATGACAAACCTAATCGGGTACATATGAAAATGATCTATATCCATGATATATTGTTTAATCGAGCAAACCATGGAATGTAATAACGAACCGAATACCAAACCTAATCGGGTACGTATAGATGCAAAAGCCAACTGAGTGCCAAACCTAATCGGGTAATCGAATGCGAAACCTAATCGAGTATGTATAGATGTAAAAGCCCACCGAATGCCAAACCCAATCTGGTACATATGAAAAACGATTTGTACCCAAAATATATTGTTTAACCTAGCAAACCATAAAAATCAAATACCAACCAAATGCCAAACCTAATCGGGTACATATGGAATACAAAAGCAAACAAAATATTTGTTAAACAAACAATTGAATGGCAAAAAATTTCCGAGCAAATATTTTCCATGCTAATATTTGACGGACAAATATTTGCCAGCTAACATATGCCTGGTGCAGAACATAATAAGAATCATGTGAATGCAAAACATAACAACATAAAAAACATAATCATACACTTAAGGATGCAAAAGTTTATAGATGAAGTCTAGGGTTTAACAAACACATCCTAGTCACTAGAAATTATTAGCCTAATAAATATTTGTCAAGCAAATATATCCCGGGCAAATATTTGCTAGACTTTAATTGTCAAACTATTACTAACCAAACAAAGTAAATTACAATTATAACCAAACAAAGAATTAAAACAAAAAACATTTAATTCAACAAAACTAAGCATGAAATCACATTAATAGTCATCACAATGAAAATCCAATAATGTATAAAGATTACACTTTAATTTTTAATAAACAAGATCTTTTGTTATGACCCAATTTCTTATACAAACTACAACGTTTGTACTTATTCACCTCACCAGCTGACTTAATCCATTCACAAGAAGGAGGCCTTCCTACACCATGTCTTCTCTTAGGAGGATGAACTTTAACATCTTCAGGTAACACATCTTCAATTTGAAAATTAACAAGTGGATGAATCGAATGAGAATAAGATGCTTGAAAAAAGACACTTTTAAAAATCCTCAATATAGGAATAAACATCTAAATCGAAAGCAAGAATGCATCTAATAGCATGAGCACATGAAAACCCATAAATCCGCCATAAATTATAACTACATCGTCGAACACTCAAATCTACACGATAAGATTGAGTTGACTGAACTTTATAAACATCAATAGTAGATCTAGTAAATTTCCATTGAATACCCTCAAGGTACAAATCCCTTAAACGCTTCTCCATAATAGGGCACAATTGACTATTCCAAGTTTTACTTAACTCACGTCTATCAGACATAAGTTTCATGAGCTTCAAACAAATTATATCTAAACATGCAGTGATAGGTAAATGTCTTTCCTTTAAAATCCATCGATTAAAACTTTCTACACAATATAACTAATTTTCCCATATCTATTACCAATAAAAAAACATCATCAAACTTTTCAAAAGGCAAAGCATGCAAGATATTTTCCACTTCTACCCCACCAGCACTTTTAAACTCAGTCAAAGCTTGATTGAATACTTCTACTATAGCAGCATTAGCAACTCGATAAAACAATGAAATAATTCATTTCTTTTTACCTTGAGGACACCTTTTTGTTAAAAAACTTTTTAAATTATTCTTCAAATGATAG
Organism: Allium fistulosum; assembly: GCA_030737815.1. Taxonomy (NCBI): domain Eukaryota; kingdom Viridiplantae; phylum Streptophyta; class Magnoliopsida; order Asparagales; family Amaryllidaceae; genus Allium; species Allium fistulosum. Next base: position 1,327,596,701 of record CM060904.1, read on the forward strand.
TAACAAAAACTATGAGTTGAATCTAGAAAAACTTGAGGAACAACAAGAAAAATACCAGGATGTCGATCAGATATAAAAGTGAAATAACGATCATCATTACATAACATTTCCCGAAGCTTCGTCAAAAACCAATACCAACTAGGTTCACCTTTACTAGATACAATACCAAAAGCTAGCAAAAAAAAGCCTAAAAGAAATAAAAAATAGTTTGGTCACATAATCAAAACCAAAAAAATAAATACACAAAATATAAAAACTACAACATCAAAGATATGTCAAATATTTGTCATAATAATATGACAAATATTTGACATTGAAATATTTAACAATCTAAATCACCAATACAACTAAAAGTTAAACCATTCAAAAAAAGTTGGACAAGTAAATAAAATAGCATATATAATACGAATTTACTAAACAATTGTCATGAAATTACGACAAATGTTTGACATACAAACATTTCATGAAATGAAAGACAAATAAATTGTATCATAATTTTCAGAACCGGTTCATACCTTGATTACTGTTCTTAGCCGTAGTAGACATAATACAGCCTTGGCCTCTACCATTCATAAAAGTCCCATCCAAAAAAATTAGAGGACGACAATAATCAAATCCATATTTTCATGCTTCAAACCCTATGAAAACCTTCTCATATTCATGAGTAACAAAATCACCTTGAAGTTCAACAGTACTGCCAGGATTATACTCAACCACAGCTTCACAAAAAGATTCCAAATGATGATATGAAAGCAAATCATCGCCATGTATTTCTTCCAAAGCCAATCTTTTCCCCATATAAACAAAATAGTAATTTAACACAATATAATACTAGGTCTGAAATAAATGAACCATATCTTTCGTTTTCATAAGAGGATTTGAACGAACAAAATCTGTAACGACCCTCTATTTTAGACCATTCTCATCCGCACATGTCGGACTTGAATAATTCAAAATACCAAATTGTTAATTTAAATTTGGCAAAACTGAACATATACAGTAAATAATTAATCTCAGATCACAGACACAGAGTAATAAATGCAGCGGAAATAAAAGAGATAGTAGTTCATGAAGTTACTATATAAATATATAAGTTACATCAGAGTTAAACCAGATACAACGGAAGAGTAATACGATACATCAGATACAAATCAGAATACATCACTGGAATCATCGAATATTGAAAGTAGAATAGATGGTTGGATCTTCAAGCAAAGCTCCAACTTCAAAGGTGAGTCTCGAATACTGGTACACTCAGTCTGACCCGAGCGTAAAGCAAAACACAAAACACAAAACACTCGAGTCAGGATTAACATTCTTATATCAATAAATCCAACTCAAGTGAAATAGCAATTGAAATACAAGTAACTCAAAGGATGTTTGGAATAACCATCCTTTAAGGATCCGTTAAACTATCTACTATGTAGTAGTGTACGATAAGTAGATAATGTCTATCAGTAATATAAGATATCAAAATAGTGTTAAGGCGTTACCATTATTCCCCTTAACACATTTTATATAAGCGTTATAGTCTATACAACACTATAAACTCCACCGTAAACTAGTGGGATATCAGGGAGTACTCCATAGGTATAACACAAAACAAATCGTAGTGGTCGCGTATGTAGGGATCCAAGTATGACAAGGCACATGAGGCAATACCCAAGGTAGTGAAACTACCGTTTGCCTGATCCGGACTGGTGAGAACGCATCGCCGCAGCGACCGCAACACCGCGAAACAACACTCCCAAATAAAGGGTGCACCAATCGACAACAAGTAATGAGTAGTTTTCGAAGAAGTGTGTTCGCTCGAGGTAGCTAGCCCCCATTTGGCCCGGCACGGCTCCTGTTTTAGTCATTTCCAATTTGACACAAGTGTCAAGGCTGTCCATTATCGTTCTCTTTCTTCAGTCATCACGTACATCATTCCAACCACTTCATTCTGGATCACACTCCGCGTATAGTTATTAAAGTGGTTTTCGGTTTAGACAGTGAGTATGTCCCTAACCGATTCCGGTCTCTTTAATAACTTTCGTGATTATTACACCGATTGGTCGTTTATATATTTCAAAAAACCGAATCAGTTACAATTTCAATTAGAATTTGTAAACCAACATTTCATTTCTCTTTCTAAATCAGTTTCCATAATTTACGTTTCAAAACTTCAAATTACCATTTCAAAATCTTATAATTCAATTTTTATTTAAACAATTCAAATATTGATTCAAGTTCGTATATAAGTTTCATTCCGAAATCATTTAAATTAATTTAATTTAACATTCAAATCAATTTAACTTCATTTATCGATTTTATTCAATATTCGTTAAGTAAATTTCATTCAAACAATTTCTATTTAACTTCCAATTCATTAAATCAATTACTTAAGTTCGACTTCATTATATCAAAACTTCAAATTGAATTAAATTAAATTCGTCAAATCAAATTCTTACATTTCAAGTCTTACATTAATTTCAATAAAACACATTTTATTTCTTATTAGAGAAATTTAGTTTCACTTATTAATTTACTTGGTTACAATTTCAAAACTCAATTAATAAAGAAACTTAGTTTCACTTATTCAAGAATTTAAACTTCACTTAATAAAGAATTCAATTTTATTTAACTATTAAATAATTTAATTTTATTTAATAATTAAATAATTTCAAACTTAATTATTAACTAATGTCAAAACTTAATTATTAATAATTTCAAAATTAATTATTAATAATTCAAAACTTAATTCAATCGTTTCTCAAATTTAACAATGTTCTTTCATCAATTACATTGTTAATATTTTGTTTCATATTATTAAATATTAACATTTTCCTTTCATAAAAATTCAAATTCCAACTTCATTTCAAAACATTATCATTTATTCAAATAAAATATTTATTTTATTTTTAAATCAAATTATTGACCAATCGGGTTTTATTTAATTCTATATCCTAAGTCAAAGTTAATTTGGGTATTTATCATTTCAACCCAATTCCAATTCAATTCAAAATCAAAGCATAGCAAAGGGAACTTGGAGTGTGATAACTGGGATGGTGTCAAAGTAAATAAACAAGCAATAACAACAACCAATATCAATCCAATAATCAATTCAAATAATCCCGAAATAATCGTATTAATTCACATTGTTGTTTGTGTAAATTAATATAATTATTTCTAGAATCTACACTATCATTTCATGTAGATTAAAGATTATTGCATTACGGTTTTTCACTTGTCATCTATTTCAATTTCATGCATCATCAGTTTAAACAACATACAATTTATGGTTCAAGGTGTAGTTAACACTATTTTCTACGTGTCAAATGATTAAACATTTAAGGGGTCATATTAAGCAAATTTAACTAACCAAATTCCACACATATGTCGGTTCAAATTTTTAACTATTCTACGTCAAATTCAATTGCATAATATTTATCACTTTAACATTAACAATTTAACGTCCAATATAAACATCAACAATCAATCATTTATTAACTAAACTGGATTATCATTGTATAAATAGCAGATAATGGTGTCAGATGTCATAGGTGAACTGATACAGGTAATAGCAGATATAAAAGTGTAATTAACTAACACCAGCATATTTCAATTGTCGTTTCAATTGAAATCAAATTTAATAAATAAAAGAACGTTAATCGTGAGTGATTGCTCACCTTTCGAGGCTAGAAATTAAGGAGAATGAGAAGAGTTACTGATCCAAGCACGAATTTCAAAGCAAAGCCAGAATGGTATGAAATTATACGGACAAAACTGATAAACAGAAATAGACGAATCAAAACATAACTGTGTTGATAAAGTATAAGTGGACTCATATATATGACTATATATATAAAAATCATATTCTAAATTCAAATTTAAATTATATTAAATATATACATGTATTAGCGATTATATTGATTCACAGATATATATATTATTATTTTCAAATCAATATAAATTTAAACACATATAAAATCAAATATACCGCCTTATAAACCTACAAATACATACAGTTTTATACCCAAATTAATTCTCTCACGTGACCCGTATGTAATACATGTCAAAAGGATAACAAAAAAACAACAAAATGTAAACATCTAATCTAAGGTGACAGCCATAGGCATTCAAATCTAAGCCCATTACACATAAGTTTATATAGACTTACTTATAAAGTCACGCATATACACTGCAAACTCAAAAGATTTTACAAACTATAATATATTTTTAGTATCCAACAGGTCATATCACTTACTAGTACTCATATATAGTTTGACAGAATATTCTATAACTCCTATGTACCCCTACACGTCCAACTGGAAAGCTTTTTATATATGTAAACCAAATATATACTCTTTTATATATATACACGAACTATTTATATGATATATGAACTAAATCCAACAGCACATATAACTAATATATAAAACGGTAACAACAAAATATACCTATACAAGCTAAATGCATACCAATGTTTACAAAATATAAACAAAGTATGTATGTGTAGTTTAGTATATAGAACAACAAATGTTAGTATGCAAATAACGTACACTTATAAACAAATATATATGCAGATATTTCAATATGCAGTTCGACACTATCATTAACATAATACAGATACAAATACCTATCACTCACGCCTATACATAAAAATTTAAATATTAAATAATATATATATAAAACATACATATGTATTTTTCTTACAACTTATACTGACCGCCCATACATATATATCAACATTCCCAAACTTAGAAATATAATCTATATATAATACTTTTGTTTGCAAATATGTATAAAACAATGTGTATATATAAATATATATAACTTTCCTATAGATAAACCAATACACTAACAGAAATATCAAGAACTCATGAACTTGTAAATGAACAAACATATACAATTACTGTAAATTTATATATAAAATATATATATTAATATGCAAGCACTATTTGTATATACAACATCATATGTATAAGATATATATAAAATACCTTAATGAATATAATCAAACACAGCAGCTCGGCCAAGAGAGTGGGTCAGGGAGAGGGAGAGGTGAACGGCGGAGTTGGCGGCAGAGGCTGCTACGGCCAGGGGGCTGATCAAGGGGAGACGAGCGGACTTGGAGCTGCTAGTGAGAGAGTGAAAGGCAGAGATGGGGACGAGACGGTGGGTTTCTCTGTTGAAGAGGTTAACGTGGGTTGTCGGGCTTGGGTTGGAGTGTCCGCATGGCAGCAGCCATGGCTGGTGTGGGGTCGGCTTCTAGCCTGGTGGGTGGGCGGTTCAAAAGTCGGGAGAGAAGGTGAAATGCATGCAATGGCTAGAGAGGGAAGGCGAGAGTGGAAGACGATTGCTTTGGAAAGCGGTGAGCTAGAAGTGGGGATGCTTGCCGATGAGAAAATGAGGGAGGTGAAGGGTTAAGGCATGAGTTTCAGTGGAAAGAAAAGAACAGGCAAATGAGAAAAGATTGAATATATATGGCCTCATACACGTTTCTTAGTTTTAGTGAAATTAAATTTCAAAAAGGAAACGACAGAAAGAAAGAATGTGAACCAAAACAAAATCTATTGAAATGGTGGAAAGCGAATGGTTAGAGGATATCAAAAGTCTAACAACTTATGACTATTAATTTTTAGCCATTAGAAAAATTGAGTAGTCATCAGAAGTTTAAAAACTAAAATTTTGGAACCGATACGATTGACCTTTTTACGGTTTTCGCTGTGTATCGGACCCAAAACACAGAATTGAATATACGGTAGAGATCTACACGACGAGACGATCAAAATGGTATACAGACATCAGCGATACGATTGAACTATAAAAACTTGAATTTTCTACTATCGAAAATGCAAGAAAAACGCAGAAAAATAAGATCGACGGAGCCAAAGAAGTCCGAATTTGGAAAAACGAAAAATGACGTCTTGCTCAGAAGATGGTTTAGAATTTTTCCATATAAAAATATTTGGGTTTCGAAAACATTTTATTTTCATCGCTTTTTAACTGATTAAGTTGAAGTAAATTTACGCGCGAAATAAACGTTCATATTTTCGGACGAAAATTTACCAGTTGCTATGTTTAACTAGACGCATTTCATATATCAAATTTATATTTCAAAATTTTATCATTTAAAATCCCACAAAATTCCAATTAATAACGTTATTAAAACCGGTTAAATATGCGGGTTGTTACAAAATCAACAACCAACTTCTTAACTAATTTGCTAGAAACAGGTGGATGGTTAACATCTACAATACCAGCTCCGCATAAATGACTAGGCTGCATAGTTTTGACAATAAAAAACCTGGTAGGTTAAACTTGCGAGAAGCATGAATGGGAAAAGTACAACCATTCCAGGAACAAACAGCTGTAACTCGCTCCCTATCATTTTTAACAAAATTAACTTTATAACCATTCCTAATACAGTATATCATAAGATACAATCAGAACTCCTCAACGCCACCAGCAAATCTTTGACTAACACCAATAAATACTAGATTGGTAGAATCATTTTTTAACAACCGTTTCAAAGTAGAACTAAATTCTACCGAAGAACAAACCAAGAAGAAGCAGATGAGCCACCCTCACTAAAAGAACCAACAAATGAAGAACTATCAGAACTAACATCAGCCGATATACTTTTACACTGCTTAGATATAATCGAAACAAGTAGAAAATCATCCCATCTATGATCAACATGCAACAATATACTTTGCAAATCAAAATTAGTTTCAATAAATCTTTTCCTTTCATATCTTTCATAAACTAATTCAATAGAACTAGGTGATAATCCAAACCAATGTTCACAAATATCATTTTTCAATTTAAAATCACAATCACTCAAACCAAGACGCCTACTATAAGTATCACTATCCAATAGAAAAATGACAGGAGCATCAATAGGCTCAAAGCTGAAAAAATAAATATAATATTGTAATAAAAGTAAAACAACATAACAAATAGTAAAACTACAGTAACAATTATTTAATAAACACATGTTGTTATGGCAAATTTCTACCTGGCAAATATTTGTAGGGGCAAATATTTGCCACAAAACCAATTTACTGCATAAAATTTTACTGCCATATCCATTAACATAATATAATTCAACAACAACACACGTGAACTATAACAATAACAACATGATCATTATCGAACTATAACAATAAAAATAACAACATGAACTATAACAATAACAAATGTAATGACAAATATTTGTCATAACAATAATGTACTGCATAAAACTTCACTAACACATCCCATTTATATCCTATAATACAACAACATATATGAACTATAATAACAACAACATGAGAATTACAACCAATTACAATGATAACAATAATAATTATAGTAAAAACAAATGAATACATGAATGGAAGACAAACCTTAAAACCAAATTCAAAATGAAATCGAAGCAGAAACACAAAAAAGTAAATAAAAACAACACAATTCAAATAAAAAATAACAACATAATTAATAACAAAATACAAAACAAAAGAAGATGAAAATAACTATGAATTTAACCTCGAATTCATATTTTAACGCAGAACAGAAGAAGATATTTGTAACCATTATCGAGATGCAGAAGAAGAAGCAGTTGAAAGAAATGAACATGTAGTAAAAACTTATCAAGATACAGTAAAAATTCAATCGAGCAACTCTAACCGATCGAATGGAACAAGATGTAACTAAAGATCTATACGAATACGTGGGATATCTAAAATCGAACGAGATGCAGCTGACAGATGGTCAAAATTTGAAATTTCCATGGAAATTTAAAGTCAAAAATCTCAGAAGAAAATTGAAAGCTATTGAGGAGAAAGACGAAATTAGGTATATGGAAGGATGAAAATGTAAGCACCGACGTTTGAAAAAAAGAGGGACTTAAAACATAATGGAAACTGGGAGGGATATATTTTATAAAACAATTAAAAAGAAGGATGTGTGACAAATTTCAACGTCAATTTATTTAAATTTAACGCTGTTAATTTTTGTCTAAGGGATGAAAGTAACCTATAAGTTACTTATACAGTACAACACCTGCGTATAACTTTCAAATCTTCAAAAATATAAATGATTTCACTCATTTATTTATTCCAGCCTGTTTTCCTAATGTTATTTTTGTTTTCAGTAAGTGCTTTGGATCTTGGTACCGTTTATAATTTTCTTACATTTTCTCCTTTTTCATTCCCTACATAACCGAGCTCTAGAAGCCTAAATTCTATTTTGAAGTATTTCAATCTTTACTTTAACTTAATGCAAGATATCTTCCAACTTATACTACAACTTAGAAGCATGCTATGATTTTTTCCACGTACGTAGTTTGTAATGGAAAAAAGAGATAGTAAGTCATTCATCTTTGCAAATAATTTTAAAGTATGATATTCATTCTCTTCTATTTTTTAAATTTTTTTTACCAAACTGTATAATTTATGTACTGTATTTGTTGTTTAATGTTGCTCATGTTGATATCTATATGGTTAAAATAAAAAATCTCTTAACATATTAGATAACATATAAATATCGGTAATTTGATTTTTTATGTGTTATACGCTACTACAATTTTTTCAAGTTAAATCAATAATTTTCTCTATGTGCTTTTCAAAATAGAAAATAAGAAAAAATATCTTAGAGAGAACAGGCTTATAAACATCACCAAGTGCACTGCTACTAAATAAATTAGGTAAGAATTATGCATGTGACTCTCACTAAGTGCACTTTTTAGAGCACCAATAAATGGTATTTTAACAATTACACGCACTTTTGAAATATATGCTCATCATTTTTATTTATGTTTATTTGAATACATTAGTTCGTCGGTGTTTAGGTTATACTTAAGAATATTATTTCATCTTATTTCCAAAATGTTATTTACAATGGTTCTTTCCCAAAGTCATTTTCCCATATTATCCTCCAAATTTAGATTTTTATTTATTTAGCTACACCTCCTTTTTATGCTTGGATTATTGCTACATAATATGTAGGATAGTTTACGCATGAAATTGTTTTTTTTCCAATTCTACGTTTTAAATTCATATGAGTTAAACTACCATGTATCTGACATGTCTTGTGAGGAACGTTGGTTCTGAAAATTAACCTTTAGATTAAAAAATGAAGTTTTAAGTAGTATTACCGAATCATTGTATGACTATTTATAGATCAACTTAAATACTATAAAGCAGTCTTTTTCACAGTCAATATTTTAAAGCTTTCACTTATATTACTTTTATTCCAACTGTAGATTTGGATCTTAGCATGAAGTTGTTGTTGGGTATAAAGAAGAAAAGATAGTGCTGCGGCACTTGATATTTTGAAGAGAGAATAATATAGATTGAATATATTTTTCTGGATATAAAATGACTTCACTTACATAGGTATTTATAGATACTTCTAAACATTGATCTAATCAATGCATGACTCTTGATAGACTTCACTAAAGTAAATTACATGACTCTTAATAAACCCCAGACATAGATAGATGCATGAATGATAAGAATCATTGACTGTAATTAATATTGCAAATTACTTTTCAACATCCCCTCTTAATTTGCAATCTTGAGCATACCACAGGACTTCACAAATTTCTCCACAGGAACTGCATTGCTAAGGAAATCTGCAAGTTGTTCCTTTGTTCCAACAAACTCCAACCTGATTTCTCCTTAGCTCACCATATCTCGGATGAAATGATGATGCAACTCAATATGCTTCGATCTTGAATGGAACACTGGATTTTTTGTCATAGCTATCGCCGACATATTGTCGCAATAGATTGTTGTGGGCTCCTTTTGAACTTGCTGCATATCTTCCAATAAACTTCTCAGCCAAATTCCTTCACAAGTAGCATCCGAAGCAGCTATGTACTCGGCTTTGGCGGATGATAATGCCACTGACTTTTGTTTCTTCGAGCTCCATGAAACTACATTAGTTCCAAGAGAAAATAAGTAGCCTGAAGTGCTCTTTCGATCATCCAAAGAGCCTCCCCAATCACTGTCCGTATATCCAATTAGCTTCCACTCAACTTCTTTCATGTATTTGATGCTCATTTTCTTTGTTCCTTGCAAATATCTCATGATCCTCTTGGCTGCTGCAAAATGAAGTTTACTTGGTTCACTTAAAAACCTCGAGAGCATACTCACAGCTTGAACAATATCTGGCCTTGTGTTAGTGAGGTAGATGAGCGATCCAACAAGACTTCTAAAAAGCTGTGCATCAGCTTTTTCAGCACCATCATCTTTCTTCAGCTTATCACTCGTCGCCATCGGCGAGAAAACTGGATTGCAATTCTCCATCCGAAATTTCTTCAAGAGATCTTCAATATACTTTTCTTGTGATATGAGTATCTCCCCTCCAGATTGCTTCACTTGGATTCCGAGGAAATACTTCATGATTCCCAAATCAGTCATTTCAAATTCCTTCATCATTCTTTGCTTGAAATTTTTTACCATCTGCATGTTAGTACCCATGTAGATAAGATCATCAACATAGATGCAAACAATTAGAATATCATGATTTTCTTTTTTCACATATAGAGAGGGCTCATTAGGACTTCGACGAAAACCATCTTTGAGAAAATATCCATCGATTTTGCTATTCCAGGCTCTCGGGGCTTGTTTAAGCCCGTAAAGAGCTTTCTTAAGCCTGCACACCTTGTTTTCTTCTCTTTCAACACAAGAACCTTGAGGTTGTTCGACAAATACCTCTTCCTCTAGCTCTCCATTTAGAAAAGCTGACTTAACATCGAGTTGAAATACTTGAAGCTCCAGCTGCGCCGCAAGAGCAAGAACAACACGGAAAGTCTCCATTCTCACGACCGGTGCAAAAGTCTCGGTGAAATCAATTCCCGACTGTTGCGAGTATCCCTTCGCAACAAGTCTCGCCTTGTGCTTTTGAATGCTTCCATCTTCATGATATTTTGTTTTATAAATCCATTTCAATCCGATCACATCCTTGTGTTTTGGCCTATCCACCAACTCCCATGTTTTGTTCTTTTCTATCATTGCAATCTCTTCCTCCATGGCTTTTCTCCAAATTTCTTCATTATCTGCAGCTTCAAAACTTTCAGGTTCACTAGTATAAAGAGCGAATTCAGATACCTCATAGATTTCTCGTAGTGAACGAGTCTTTATTATTGGAGAATCTGGACATGAATCTGGAACATCATCGGGAGATCTTTGTGGAGTAGGATTTGGACTTTGAGGTGCCACAACGTGATCAGTTTCGTCGTCGGCATTCCATGATTCATAAAAATCATCTTGAGACACATGCACGGCTGATTTTTCTTCCCAACTCCATGATGTTGTTTCATCAAAAAACACATCTCTTGCAACCACGAGCTTGCGAGTTACAGGTATGTAGAGACGATAGCCCTTTGACTCATCGTTGTAACCAATGAAGATCAGTTTCTCACTTTTTTCATCAAATTTATCTTTATTTGGTGTAGAGATATGAGAATATGCGATGCTGCCGAAAATCTTCAAGTGATCGACAAGAGGCTTTTTCTTGTGCCAAGCTTCAAATGGAGTTCGATTCAAAACCGCCTTTGTAGGACATCGGTTCAGAATGTAGATAGCTGTATGAACAGCTACAGCCCAAAAGATTTTGGGTAAGCTTTTGCCAATCATCATGCTTCTAGCCATTTCGACAATAGTGCGGTTCTTCCGTTCGGCGACTCCATTTTGTTAGGGACTTCTCCGAATGGTGAGCTACCTGTGAATACCATTATTCTTGCAATAATCCATAAATGGTGTGTATATAAACTCACCTCCACGATCGGTTCAGAGTGTCTTGATTTGATGATTTCTTTGCTTCTCCACAAGAACTTTGAACTTGAGAAATGTAGAGAAAGCCTTTGATTTTTCATTTAGAAAATAAATCCACATCATCCTTGTGCAATCATCAACAAATAAAATGAAGTACCTTTTTCCTCCGAGAGAGAGAGAGAGTTCTCGAAGGACCCCAAATATCGGCATGAATGAGCTCCAAGGGTTGCTGAGCTCTCCAAGAAGTCTTTGGGAACGGAAATCGATGCATTTTTCCATAGATACATCCTTCACACACTTGAGTTTTTGATTCAAGCTCTGGAAGGCCAACCACCATATTCTTTTTCTGGACAAGTTGCATCCCGTTCCAATTCAGGTGTCTATATCTCAGATGTCAAATTTGAGATTGACCAATGGTTTCACCAGCAAGGGCCACCTTTTCTTCTACAGGCATGAACATGGGAAACACCCTGTTTGAACTCATTGTATCGAAGCAACATCACACTTATTTTTCTTATCAAATATGTCGCATTTCCCATCATCAAACAAGACAGAGTAACCTCTTTCGTTAAGTTGTCCGACACTTAGGAGGTTGCTCGTTAGATTTGGCACATAAAGCACATCACTTATGAATTTTTTGTTACCTCCCTTGGTGTGAATAGCGATGGTTCCCTTCCCTTCATAGCGATGAATCTTCCCATCACTGAGCTTCACTTCCGACCTGAAATCTTGATCAAGTTCGACGAAGATTTTTCTATTTCCAGTCATGTGACTGCTGCAGCCGTTGTCCATATACCATTTCTGTTGTGATTGATGTTGCGCAGTCATACAAGCGAAAAGTTGTTCACCTTCATCTTTGGTATCTTTGGAAAGATGTGCTTCATTCTTATCATCTTTCTTCTGATGAAAACAGTCCCTCTGCAAATGATTCGGATTCCTGCATTTTTTGCACTTGAAATAACAATCATTTGTGTTATGATTGGTCTTCTTACAAATTTTGCAGTAAGGACCAGAACTCCTTGATTGATTTCCTTGGCCTCCACCTTTTCCATGGAATGATTTGCCCTTACTTTGAGATGTTTCTCCTCTGCCTTTAGAAAAATGCCATTTTCCTTGTTTAGAGTTTGAGTTCGAGAAATTCATCGATCCAAAAACTTGCTCCAGGGGTTGATTTGAAGACCTGCCAATTCGTTCTTCATGCACTTGAAGAGAACATGTGAGATCGTGTAGTGAATATGTTGATAAATCCTTAGATTCTTCTATGGCGGCAACAATGTAATCATATTTGGATGGAAGACTCCGGAGGACTTTCTGAACGACTTTCTTTTCCTCAATTACTTCTCCAAGACTTCTAATTTGATTTACGATTTCGGCAACTCGAGTAAGATAGATTTGCATAGCTTCACTATCTTTCTTTGATAAATTATCAAACTCTCTCCAAAGAGATTGTAGCTTGATAGAAGTTACCTTGTCATTGCCGTGAAATCCCTCTGTCAATATATTCCAGGCTTCTTTGGATCGTTTGATACCATGAATCCTTGGATAAATGGATTTGCTTAATCCTTGCTGAATGAATCTAAGGGCACTTGCATCTCTCTTGACGTTTTTTTGTAGTCATTTTGTTGAGCTTGGCTCCAGGAATTATTTTGTTGTTGTGGTGGTTCCGGAAAACCATCTTCCACAAAATCCCATAGATCTTGAGACAAAAATATTGTCTCCATTTGGCTCCTCCAGTAATTGAAGTGCTCGCCTTCGAATATCGGTACTTGATTTAGAGTATAAGAAAACATGGAAATGCTTGATGCCATGTTAAATATATTAATGCTCTGATACCATAATTTGTTGGGTATAAAGAAGAAAAGATAGTGCTGCGGCACTTGATATTTTGAAGAGTAATAATATAGATTGAATATATTTTTTTGGATATAAAATGACTTCACTTACATAGGTATTTATAGATACTTCTAAACATTGATCTAATCAATGCATGACTCTTGATAGACTTCATTAAAGTAAATTACATGACTCTTAATAAACCCCAGACAAAGATAAATGCATGAATGATAAGAATCATTGACTGTAATTAATATTGCAAATTACTTTTCAATAGTTGTGTTGCTCTTGAATAGCCAAATTTTTAGCTGGAACCTTCTTCCATTTATCAAAACTCTAAATTCCATCAGTGGTGCTATAGGAAAGGCAACTAATAACATATTATACTAATAAACTGGATCAAATGCAAAAATTCAAGGATATTTGTGCTTTTAAGCATGGTTTGATGGTTATTATTATTTAACGTGAACTAGAACAGACAATTTGTCGGCTTCTGCTTATTTCTAAATAGTAATTTGGGCAACCATCCATGCTTGCCTAGGGACAATCAGCAATTTATGTTCTTGACCATTGTTAATCCATTGGATGATTACTCTAAGTTTCTTTAGAGATCTTCATTGAAACTATTACATTAACCAATCCAAATGTCGTACTAAGGAACTCGGTCTACATAATTGACCTCTCTTTTACACCCTCCTCGATTGAAGGTTCCAAATTCAATGGAGTAAGTGTGTATATGGTTAATCTGCTGTCACAAGCTTATACCTTACACTTGGAGTATTAAAACCTTGACTTTCTTTCGATATATGCATTTATTGAGATGAGTATCGATAGTAATACTAATAGTTGATTCTTTCTTTTCATAATAAGAGTCATACTTTATTCTAGTAAAACACTCATCTTAATGTGTTGGAGGTTCGAACCTATGGCAAGAACCTCTATCTAGAGCTTAATGATCCTTGACTACTAATAGCTGATTCTTATAAATTCATTATGCTTTAGCAATGCGATGTCTCCTTACTAGCATTCATAGATGTATTTTATGTTTGAATGTTGATGGAAAATTAGTAATCTTATCATTTAATTTCCTTTTTATACCTTTTATTTTAAATGAACCAACGGTCTGTTGATATCAAACTAAAAGTAGAATTTAAGGAATTAGACCCCTACAGCGTTGTTAACTAGGCTAACTATTAAAGGCATTGCCAACATGATATCAGTATTGTTTATAGTATATAAAAATTGATCAGCTCATTATTTTATAATGTTAGTGAAGCGTTAGGAATTAGCGTTAAAAAATCTGATTTTGTTTCACACTTGTAGCTCATCATTCACTCCTCGTTAATTTTGTCATGATCATCGATATGTTCGCACAAAGAAGGTAAATAATATAGTGCATGTGAAAGTAAACAGAACCTATATGCATTTTCTATAATGCATGTGATAACATATTAAAAGTAGGGTTGGGGGTAAAAGAATGATGAAGCACCACTGAACCAGATAAATTAATTGATTTTTGTTATTATTAAATAACTATAAGCATACAAATATAGCAGTAATTAATGAATGAAAGTGAACAAAAATGAATTGTAGAAAGGAGATAGATGCCAGTGATATCCAAGCTTGAGACTATCACTTTATGTATCTACAATGAGTTAAGGGTGGCTTAAACTATTAGTTATTAAGCATATTCTCAGGTAACCAACTCAAAAAAATCAGATTTGAGTTATCTGATCAAATAGATTTGAACTGTCCAATATGTGATCTTTATAACTAAACATCACTACTTTGGTTTTAACTGTCCAAATCCTAATTGAACTTTGTAAATTCTATTATGTATGTTAACTCTATCACAGGCTACAGAACAATACAAAATTCCTCCCTCAAGTGATATAATGAGATGTAAAATATCATCAAGTAGTATTTTTTATGTCCTTAGGATTAGAATTTGAATAAATTCACATACATAATGGGTGGGAAAAACATTCTAACAGGTATGCATTATCTTAAGTCCTTAATTCTATTATTTTAAATACACAGGGAATTGCACCGTTACTTGGTTATGGACAATAATAAATGTTAATATTAATACCATTAAATAAAAAAAAGTATGTCATTCTCCAACATTTTACGGTGCTTGGAGTAGGTGTGCTTGGAGTAGGCAATTAATTTCTTAAGCAGCATTTTCATCATTGTGCATCTGTTATATTATTATTACAACAACAAACATTTTTTTCTCCAACCTAAATTTCTACATATACTAATATATAGTTTATCTATAATCTTGGAAACTAAGAAACCGAAAAAGTCTAAAGGGTGTGATTGCTACAAGAATATTTAACCGTCAATTATAAAAGTTTTGTTTTTGATCATTTAATTTTTGTTGGAATTACCAAATAGCCCTATGTATTAACTAATAACTTTTTTAGATATACAGGTAGAGTAACCATTTATGGTTCATCTTATGATTATTATTAAAGAGTAGAGATTCACTGCTTGCTGTAGGCTGTAGCTATACTTGGGCAGCTTTAATATCTAAATGGTTGTTTTAATAATTAAAGCTAAGATTTAAACCTTTTTTGTCAGAAAAGAACTCATAGAACTTGCATAAATTTTTATTATTGATAATAGTCATGGAATTTATAGCAGTACTAAAATAAATATTTTGATCATAATGAATAACTACATATATATCATCACTTTCAATAATATTAATTGTAGTAGTTTTATAAAAGTTAATGTTTTTATACCTTTCTACTATCATCATAGAATATTAAAGATGATGAAATTAACACGAGGTTAAGTAGGAAACTGGGAGAAATCATAATTTAAAAGCCTCGAGTCAAAGGTTAAAATAAAAATAAGAGGGAAAAACTGCTAAACCAAAGCCAAGCGTGTAAAATAGAATGTATGCGGCTCACGATATACTTTATCTCAGCACTCAGCATAGTCAAGACAAATACGGGATGTTGCTACTACCCGAAAAGCCCAAAGCCATTTATATTTTGAATTGTATTTAAGAACAGAAAACTGTAAACTCTGGATTCATTCGATCATTCTTTTTTTCAATAAAGAATTTCTATATGCATTCATTTTAACTTCTTCTTCAAGATCTTAACTCTTCAATCTATCTCAAATTCTAACTTGGTATCAGAGCCATTACAAGGCAAAACTGCATCAAAAATCCTTACAAAAGAAGAAGATATTAATCTCCATCAGAGAAATCTCATCATTTGGAGATTAATTACCCATCAGAAACATTATCATCATTCGGGTACATAAGACTTATCTCCAAAGACTAGTGCCTCGCCTAGAAAGCTCTGGCTGCACTCAGTCTTTCTCATTGATCAAGTCATAATTGAAGAACCGTCAAAAAAATCAGTCAAGATCTCAAGAAACTCATCAAAACAGAAAGAAGGGAAGTGCCAAACCACTGGCTTATCAGATTAAAGAAAATCATCATCTAAACCCAGTTGCAACATACCTGGATTCTGCAGAAACGAATTCTTGATCACTATACCTGATCTCAAACTGTTAAAGTATTTCTTGATTCAAGAAGTTTCCTCATGGCTGATGATAACTCATAAACTTCTAACAATGCATCTAATCCATCATCGCAAGTCACTGCTACAGCAGAGAATCTCTTGAAAGCCACAATTAGTCCTCAGATTCAACTCATCAATGCACAACTTGAAGAAGATAATTATCTTCTTTGGAAAATTCAAGTTGAGACTGCTGTAAGAGGGTATGGCCTAGAAGGATTCATACTTGGCACCACTGCTGTTCCTCCCAAGTTCATCACTGATTCAGAAAACAAGACGGTAAGCAATGGTGAATATGTAATGTATCAAAGGCAAGATAGTCTTATAAGTTCTTGGTTACTTTCATCAATAAATGTTAAACTACTGCCTCAAGTAATTGGATGTAGAACTGCCAATGAAATCTGGTTGACAGTGGAAAGAATTTTCAACACACAATCTGCAGCTAGAGTAATGCATTACAAAAGGCAATTACAGAATGTTAGAAAAGAGAATCAAACAATGAGAGACTACTTGGGAAAAGTCAAGAATATATGTGATATGCTTGAAGCTGCAGGACACAAAGTTTCAAATACAGAGTAAGTGTTAACCATTTTAACTGGCTTAAGTGATGAATATGAATCAGTAGTTATAGTAATATCTTCTCAAGAAACCCTACCATCTCTTGAGTATGTTAGTTCCATCCTCCTTGCACATGAAGGAAGATTGGAGCTCAAGAAGCCAATAGACAGTGATATGTCCATCAACTTTGCCTCAAATAATAATAAGAACAGAAATCAAAATCACAACAATCAACAATATCAAAGGGGAAACACTACTGTAAGAGGCAGAGGCAGGGGGAGATGGAGTAACAACAACAACAGACCAAAGTGTCAGATCTGTGAGAAAATTGGTCATACTGCACCAAAATGCTATTTCAGATTCAATGCCAACTATGTACCAGGACAAAACTCAAACAGTCAAAGGAATGGCAATCACAGTGCAAACATAGCACAAGTTCAGCAAGATTCTAATAAACAGAGTAATGGCATGAATCAACATCAAGATGAAACAGCAAGATCAGAACATATACAAGATGAAGCATGGTATCCAGATTCAGGTGCAACCAATCATTTGACAAATAATCTTGACAACTTAAATCTCGGCAACAAGGAGTATAGAGGTAAACAGTCAATATTTATAGGAGATGGTAAGCCTATTGGGATCACTCATATTGGTAATGCCTATGTTAAAGGTAAAAGGCAATTATACCTCAATAATCTGTTAAGAGTACCAAGAATTAAGAAAAATCTTATGATTGTTTCTCAATTTGCATATGATAATAATGTGTATTTTGAATTCTATCCCAAATATTGTTTAGTTAAAGACATACTAACTGGTGAAAAACTCTTGCAGGGTGATGCAGTGAATGGACTGTACAAGTTCACTGTGACAAACTGCAGGAACATTGTTGAGAAAGTAAAGCACAGCAATAACTGTGAAATATCACCTGTTGAAAACAATAAAAGTGTATTTGAACAGTGGCATTATAAATTAGGACATCCCAATGCAAATGTTGTAAAGTAGGTTTTGAAAGAATTAAAGTTTCCTTTAATGATCCTACTTTGCCATATATCTGTACTTATTGTCAAATGGTCAAAAGTCATAAGTTACCCTTTGCTAATTCTACTACTGAACACAAAATGCCACTAGAATTGGTTACAACGGATCTCTAGGGTCCTGCACCTATTAACTCTGACTATGGCTATAGATATTACATTTCCTTTGTTGATGCATTTACTAGATATACATGGATATATTTTCTGAAAACTAAGGCAGAAACTTATAATGTTATCATACATTTTATTACTCAGGCTGAAAGACAAACTTGTCATAAAGTTAAAGTTATTCAAAGTTATGGTGGTAGTGAATATAAGTCACTTGATAAGTTTTTCTTAAACAGAGGTATAATACACAGGATTACATGTCCATATACCTCTGAACAAAATGGTCTAGTCGAGAGAGAACACAGACACATAGTAGAAACAGGGATAACTTTACTTGCTCAAGCTTCTCTATCCCTAAAATTCTGGCCAGACTCATTTAGTACTTCAGCGCATTTGATCAATAGACTTCCAACTAAAGTACTAAATGGAGTAAGTCCAGTTGAAAAACTCATGGAAATCAAACCCAATTACAATGATCTTAGAACTTTTGGATGTCTGTGTTTTCCCTATCTAAGACCATATAATAGATATAAATTAGATTTTAGATCTCATCCTTGCACATTTCTGGGTTATGCAACCAAGCAGAAAGGTTACAAATGCTTGGACAACTTAGGAAAAATATTTATTAGTAGACATGTAGTAATCAATGAAAAGGTATTTCCTTTTACTTCAACAAGTATAAAAACTACTCAGAAGATATATAATCCAAGAACATCTATTTCAAATATACTTGTATATTCTGAGGCATGGAATCTCAAGGAAGCAGGTGTTTCTGAACCACAACACACTGTGTTACCTGAACCAGGTCATGGAACAGAAGAGCAGCCTGACATACCTGCTCAATCATCTGCTACATCAAGCAATCAAAGTGAAAGAATAAGTACTGATAGATTACAAGAGCAATCCGTGGACAACACTGATGAGAATGAAAATTCAACATCAACTGACACTGAATTACCAATCAGGACAGGTCATCACATGATCACTAGATCCAAAAGAGGGATATTCAAGCCAAAAACCTATATAGCAACAACAAATATTGAAGAACCAGAGTCATTTGAACAAGCATACAGAGATGAAAACTGAAAACAACAATGAATGAAGAGTACCAAGCACTAATGAAGAATAAAACATGGAATCTAGTGTTTCCTCCAACAAACAAAAACATAATAGGATGCAAATGGACCTATAAATTAAAGAAAAATCCAGATGGAACAGTGTCCAAGTACAAGGCAAGACTAGTTGCCAATGGATATACACAACAGTATGGATTAGACTTCAGTGAGACATTCTCACCTGTAGTAAAACCAACAACCATCAGAGTTGTGCTCACAATTGCCTTAAGTAAAAGTTGGGAGATAAGGCAACTGGATGTTAACAATGCATTCCTAAATGGCATTCTTCAAGAAGAAATTTACATGGAACACCACAGGGGTACAGGCAAAATGATCATCAAGTTTGCAAGTTAAACAAGGCCATATATGGTTTGAAACAAGCGCCAAGAGTATGGTTTGATAGACTGAAGGCCATATTAACTACTCTAGGCTATCAGTCCACCAAATCTGATAACTCTTTATTTGTCAAAAGCTATAATAATCATATTATTTACATTCTAATATATGTGGATGACATGATCATAACAGGTGATGATAGTGCAGAAATTACAAACATCATACAATATCTGAACAAACAATTCTCCATCAAAGATCTTGGCAGTCTCAACTACTTTCTGGGGATTGAAGTCAACAGAAAGTCAAAGACAGAGATATTGCTAATACAAAAGAACTACATTGAAGAAATACTTATCAAATCAAAGATGCATGAGGCAAAATCACAACCAACTCCTATGATTAGCAGTCAGCAACTGTCCAAAAACAGGGGAGAATCCATATGAAATATCAAACAATATAGGAGTATTGTAGGAGCACTACAATACTCTACTATTACTAGGCCAGATATATCATTCAGTGTTAACAAAGTGTCTCAATTTATGCAGAAAGCACATGATGAGCATTGGAAGGCTGTAAAGAGAATTCTAAGATATCTTAAAGGAACAACAGACTTTGGACTAATGTTGAAAGCATGCAGTAATTTGAACATCATAGCATATGCAGATTGGGCTACAGACATCGATGATCGAAAATCTTTAATAGGATACTGCATCTACATTGGTGACAATCCAGTGTCATGGTGCTCAAAGAAACAGACCACTGTATCAAGATCGAGCACAGAAGCAGAATATAGAAGTGTTGCAAGTGCTACTACAGAAATAATTTGGCTACAATCTCTACTAAAAGAATTACAAATCAACACAACAGTCAAACCAATATTATGGTGCGACAATCAAAGCACTGTGTACATGGCAGCTAACCCAATATTGCACGCACGAACAAAACACATCGAAATCGATCTGTATTTTGTTCGTGAACAAGTACAGAGAGGAAAGTTGCAAATCAATCACATACCTTCGACTTACCAGCTTGCAAACATACTTACCAAGGCTTTATCAGCAAGAAGCTTTCTGAAGTTTCGAGACAAACTAAAGGTTGAGAGCAAGGCAGTTCTCACAGAGACAAACTTCGACAAAGGGAAGAAAGCTCCGACCAACTCACTACAAACAGAAGTAGCTTCAGCAAGCAAGTTGTCTCAGAATGATACTAGAATCAGATCTAAAAAGGAAGATCTTATGTCGAACTCAAAAGGAATATCAAAAGCTACTGAGAACTCTCAGTTAAAGGAGAAGACTTGCAGTGAAGAGTTGATTGAGGTGGAAGATCGAGGAAAATCGCGATCGATCTCTCAAGCGCCGCCATGGATCTGAGATATAGAAGTAACCCTAAACCTAATATTGGTTTAAGTGGGGAAAATAGAATGTATGCGGCTCACGATATACTTTATCTCAGCACTCAGCATAGTCAAGACAAATACGGGATGTTGCTACTACTCGAAAAGCCCAAAGCCCATTTATATTTTGAACTGTATTTAAAAACAGAAAACTGTAAACTCTAGATTCATTCGATCGTTCTTTTTTCAATAAAGAATTTCTATCTGCATTCATTTTAACTTCTTCTTCAAGATCTTAACTCTTCAATCTATCTCAAATTCTAACTGTGTAGCTAAAAGAGATAATATGTTTAAAAGAAGCTGATTAGGATGATAGCTTGATTGACTATGTGTTAGCTCTACTCTAACACTTTAAAGCTTGATTGCTTTGAGGTTTACAATCATCTATGATGCCTATGTATTTTTGTATGCTGCTTATTGTTATTTTGATGTTTAATATATTCATCGTAGAATCATATTTAATGCAACTTATCTCTTACATTAGTTGCAGTTACCTGATATGATCTGTACTTATTTATTATGAAGGTTTAGTTGTTGCAGTGTAATCTTAGAGCATACGTTTTAAATTTTTCATTATTTTATGCCTATAAATATCATATTGCAAGATTGCTGCATCAACTTCAACCAATGTAAAATTCATTATATCTATATTTTAGCTGTACCGAAAATTAAAGATTTTTCAATAAGTTTAAATGTTATGTTTACCGATAGGTTTCGGGCTATTTTAATTTAATCAGTTCAATCTTTTAGGTCTTCAATTTTCTTGCAATTATTTGAAAAACACATCCATGGATGTCACTTTGGCTTATTATTTTAAGTTATATTTTGCACTTCGGTGCATCTTCTACAACTTTTCCTTATTTTAGATATTAATATTGTATTTAATAGCATCAATTCAATTTCAATATTTGATTGTTAGCATTATGGTCAGTTACGTGGCTCTTTGGCTTCCCAATAATTATCCTATGCTAAAGGTGTAATTTGGAGCATCATATCCTCTTCTTGCTCTAAGCACACATATTTGAAAAAGAAACATTCCTACCTCTGTATTCGATGCAAATACTTCCTATTTTGAGTACTATATCCTCTTCTTGCTTCAAGAGCATTTACAAATAAATCATATGTTCTATTTTCTATATTTTATGAAAATTCAACAATGAACTGACAAATGAGCTGTAGTTGTGAGTCTCTATTATGCACTCATGCATTACCATTTCAAAATTTTTCTCGGAAAGGCAATTTAGGAAAAAAAATGTCCGAGATATTGAGAAATGTTAATCATAGTTATAAAAATGCTATTTTGGATGGACGTCATATAGAACCATAAAGTGTGCGCATTTTACTTATTGGTTATTCTGTTTTTCCTCTGATCTTATTTTATTACTCTTGATGCCTTATATTTATAGTAAGATCCATATTTTTTTTGAAGAAGGTACTTTATTAACAAAACAAGAACACATATACTTTCATAATATGCTTCATTAAAACCTTGCAACCCCCCTAACCTAAATAGGTGCCTTGAAAGGAAAAAGAGTACATATTATGTCCATATATTAACAGTACAACATAGTTATAGCCAGAAACCCAAGTTATCAAATAGACGGAGGAGTAATACAAAGTAACGACGCACTCAAAACCATATATACGATCAACTTGGGGCTATAAACTATAGATTAGGACAAGTAAACAAGACAAAGAAAAAATAAAAAAAATAAAACTCAAACAATTCAAATGCGTGCCACATGACCAAGGAAAACAAAAGATCACCAAATAAAAAGCAATTCACCGAAGTGAATGACAACTGTTCTGCACTCTTCGGGATGGGGGATTCCCATCGATTATACTCTTAAACAAAACCAGATCTAAAAACTACTTCTCTCCTAGAAAATGGCGAGCAGAAAAGTTAGCGAACTACATGGAAAAGGTAGGAACAACTCATCTACTGCCGTAGAACAAAAGCGGACTCAAGGGGGATGGATCTACAGGCTTGGATTCATCGCAATATCAAAATTTGCCAAGATAAGATTAAGATCTAAACTTACTTTCTTTATGTCCAATTTTCTGTAAATTAAGCTTCTACATTCTTGAATAATAAGAGTAGTTCTAATTTGAGTTGGCATCTCGGTTCTTTTGAACACTCTAGATTTCTCTCACACCAGATATTCCAAACCAGAGAGTTAAAAGCAATGTTTTTAAGGTGTTTGAATATTGGGTCATTATACTGATTTTGGTAAAGTATTTCCAGGATTTGGTTGATATCTGTATCATTACCGATTCTAATTTTAAGCTTCTACATGATTACATCGAGAAATTGCTTAGAATAAGAACAATTAAAGAATAAGCGGTCTCTGTTCTCACTATGATTTAAGCATAGAACACAAGAAAGGTATATATCGTTATTCCATCTACTAACTCTGTCTTTAGTATTCAACTTGTTTAATTTGGGCAGCAATGAACATGTAGACATTTTTAGAGCACAACTGGAATCCCAAATAACAGTGGACCAGTTAAATTCTGTATATTTATTTCTGATATGGTTCCATGCCGAGCAAAAACTGAATTGACCAGAACTATTTGTGATCCAATACCAGAAATCTTTTTGCATCTGATTATGTATTTTGATAGTATGCACCGTATTCAGAATATGAGTAGGCACATATTCACTATGATCTTTCCATTTGTTAGCTGATATAAGAGTGGAAACCTTTTTATTACTCTCACCATAGATATGCATAGAGTTCCATCCAAATTTATCAACCAAAGAGTATCCATTAATCCATAGATCTTACCATAAGTCTATACATTCACCAGTTGCAATTTTTCTATCAATAACCCCTTTGCACCATTGCCTAGCTTTGAGCAAAAGTTTCCAAGTATGAGATGCATTATTATTCATAGCTGTAGTCCAGAAATTAATATCTTTACAGTATTTGTTGCGCATCCATTTTTACCATAGAGTATCACCTTGGATGAATTTCCAAACCAATTTAACTGCCATAGCTTTAACAGTTGTCAATTTTCCTAATTCCAAGGCCACCCTCATTTTTTTACAGACATCTTCCTGGCACATTTTATGTACTTTAGATTTCCAAATGAAATTGACATATATTGAATTAATTCTCTTAACGACTGTCACAGGAAATTGTGTGAATTGCGCCCAAAATTGAATCATGGGATGAATAACTGTTTTCACTAATTCAACTCTACCACTTATATTGAGTATTTTGTTGTTCCAGTAGTTGAATTTTTTATTTATTTTGTCTATGAGATATCCAAAATCTCTTGATTTCAATTTATTATTGTTTAAAAGGATACCTAAATAAACCACAGGGAGATTTCCAATATGATTAATATTTAATGTATCCACAATTTGATGCTTGTTTGTTGCTCCTTTGCTAAAAAAACAGAGTAGATTTATTTTCATTTAGGTCTAGACCAACCAAATTTTTCATAGTCTAAAATATGTTCTTTATGCTTGCTGCATTGTTATTTGTAGCTTTGGCCATAATTAAAATATCATCCGCATACACCAGGTGAGTAATCATTGGGTCAATCTTATAAATAGGGGTAATATTACCTTTTAAGAACTCCATGTCAATTTTGATAGTAAGGAACTCCATAGCAATAGAAAATAAATACGCTGAGAGAGGGTCTCCTTGTCTTAATCCCCTCGAGCTCTCAATAAAGCTAAAGGGGGATCCATCAATTAACACCGAAAAAGAAGGAGTTGATATGCATTCATAAATGAGATCAGCAAATACTATAGGAAACCCCATGGAAATTAGCATATGATGGATAAACTCTCAACTAATTTTATCATAGGCCTTATGCAAGTAAATTTTTAGGCAAAAATTGTTTGATTTTTTCCTATTAAATCCTCTAACCATTTCATATGCAAGCAGTGAATTTTTGGTAATAACTCTCCCTGGGATGAAGGCATATTGATTATATTAAATAAGGTCATTCATATAAGGTTTTAGTCGATTACATAGAAGATTGGCTAAAATTTTATAAGTGACATTGCAAAGAGATATTTGCCTAAAATTAGGAAAATCACTAGCATCAGGTTTTTTTAGGATTAGACAAACCATGTAGTTTCCAAGAATGACTTTACACAATCTAGCATTGGCACAAATCTAGCAATAGAATGTTCTTTATGTTGTTACTAAAAAATGTCTAAAGTACTCCTTGTTCATTTGCTACATCTAATATCTCCACTAGAACAATTATATTTTTGTGGGAACTTTGTATAATCGTACCTTTGTTTGTATGCTCTAATGAGCATGAAATATTTATAGATGTATTCTATTTCCTAAGTAACAACACACATTCAAAATTTAGAAAAATGGTGCTACAAAAAATAGAACATCGATTTGAATTCCTAAATTCATTTGGTAAGAAATGAATTAAATGAAATTTCTAAGTCAATTATCTTCAAAATACTCATGCAAGAAATCATAAAAAGTTAGCCGAAACCACTGTGCGTAGCACGAGTTCACACTAGTAGCCTATGAAATACAAAGCTCCATTCAACAATTTATTAAGAATTTTATTTTATTCACTGTAACTAGTTTACAGTCTTGAATTTTAGATCAATTATCTTGCGCTTGAAGAAATAATTTTTATATTAAACAATTTTCTATATGAAAATACATATGGAATAATAATCGAATTTCTCATTCCATATTAAGTATCTTTCAGTATTTTATATAATTCTCATTTTCAATGTCTTTTCATGAAGCAGAGGCGACCATTTACTCTCTTCATTCTAACTATGTCTAAGTTACATCTACTTTCATACATTTGATTTCCTTTCAAAATGGTTGAACCGTAAAAAGGGAACCGTTTCTACAAGACTGTAATAAACTCTTTACAAAATGCAATCGGTTGTTTAAGGATATCAAATATGTTTCACTTTATGTAATCAGATCAAACCGAGTTTTCAGTAATTGAATTCCTTGGTATGTCTTGTAGCTCTTCGTCTAATGCTATATCTAACGCAAAAGAATCCTTATTGAAATAGTTGTATTAAATACACGATCGCACATTATGGTTTACTTGCTTATTTTGAATGAACTAATTGCTAATACCTCGGTTATTGATTTTGATGATAATAACCTTGATAACGACCATATACAATCACATAAAATATAGGTACCAATGTTTTATTAAGTTATATAATTATAGTAAAGAATATTACGCAAGTGTTGAATCGAAGACAGTATAGTATAAAGACTGATGAGATAAACATAAAGACTCATGAGTTCAAACACCAAGATATGAAGATCTCAAGATTATAATTTAGTGTATAGACTCATAACTTATATTGTTAAAGTCCTTGAGAACAATCTTTGGTCTCTATCTTCTATTTTTCTATCTTTTATATTTTTAAACAAAATAAATTTTCAAATTACAAAATATTTATAAACTATGTTCAAACTATTTTACAAAGTATCAAATTATTCTACAAAGTATAGGATTTTCAAAATATTTTAAAAGAAACAAGTTTTCAAAATATACTTGCATATGTCGCCGACATATATGCAAATGGTATGTCGACATACATGCCGTCAATTAGTTTTTTAAATTTTGAAACAAAGTGTCTGTTCATCGCAACTCTTCATGAGTAGACACACCTATTGATTTACTATACAAATGGGAGTTAAAACGGATTTTTTGACAACTAATTACTTACTTTCTTCCCTCCTCTTACTCTCTTGAAAATTACATTGAAAAATATACTCTATTCTTTTCAAAACCACATAGAATCAATTCATACTTCATTGTATTGATTCAATACTACTATCTTACTGTTTTGTAAACATCTCTCCCAATTCAATGATTAAAAGTGTTATCCAAGAGGCGTTATTGGATCCATAGTATCCAAAGTACAATAATCTATCTTTGAAAAAACTATCAACTTTATTTGTATTTGCTTAGGTGTGCTTGTAGCTCGTTCAAATCAAGTAGGTGTGCTTGTCGTCCGTTCAAATCAAGTGGGTCTGCCTGTAGCCCATGTAATTTAAATGGGTACGCTTGTAGCCCATTCAAATCAGTTGAGTCTATCATGAACTCTGAAATCAGAGGGTGTATCTCGTAGCCTTGAAATCGAGACTATAATGGATTTGCTTGCTACCTATTTAAAGTAGGCATTTGAAAACACTATATATAAGAAATTGTACGGGACTGGATGTAGGAGAAATCTGAACCATTATAAAATCTCTGGTGTCATCTCCCTAACTCTTACTTTACTTTATTGCTTTTAATTTTAATCGTGATTGCATCTGTCACTGATTGTTAGTATAATTTTGTGTTGATAATATGTGATTTAATATTAATGTTGAAATAAAATTAAAAAGATTTAAATAAGTTAGTAAACATTATTCACCTCTCCTTTAGTGTTAAATTAGCCTTAAGATGCATAATTCCGCAACCCACATTTGGTATCGGAGTGTTAGGTTTTCAAAAACTCATAATTTGATTTTGAAAGTATAAATGTGTTAGTACTTTTTTTAACACTTTTATGAAAAATTAATTTTGTGAAACCAATATGTTATTCCAATTAGATTATAAACTAATTATTTTGAAAAGTCGCTTGATATTTTGGAAAGGTATAATGTTGAATTATAGGAACAAGTATGTTATATGGCTGATGGTGAACAAACATTTGATAGTCATACATCACAAATCAAGAAGGACAAATGGATTTCAAACAGTGGATGTGCAAAAGACGTGATGGAAGATCAAGATAAAGGAAGAGCAACGATGCAGATATATATGCTTAAAGACAAACCTTTGGATGGAGAAACAATAATATTGGAATAGAGGGCGTCAGCAACATCGGTAATCTTGAAACTTTATTTAATTTTTATATATTACTTTTAAATGAGATTTTAAGTAGAAAGACATCTTAGTTCTTCTTCTACGTTCCAAATAACAAGAATGGTTTAAATAAGTAGAAAACAAATTTTTCCTCTAAAAATAATGGCTAGTTTTCAAATTGAAAAGACACTTTAATTTTTGAAATGCCTTATGATTTTTTATATAGAATATTGTAAATATTTATCTATTAAAAAATTATATTTTTATTGTAATTAGTATTATGTATAAAAATTCTAAAAAAGATTTTAAAGAAAAATATTAATTTTTAAATTTTGTAGAAGTTTTACAAAACTAACTATATACTTTGAAAACATGGTAGAAAATACTGAATGCGGTAGTATGTTTTAAACCTAAGAAATTATAAACTAATACTTTTTACATGAAATTTTTTACACGAGTATAAGATAGATATACTTGACTCTGTAAAGAATTTAGGGCCAAAATTCGAATTCTATCTATTTTATTATTTTTAAATAAACAGACACTTAGTAAATTATAATGGCTATATTTCAAAATTTTGGAGCCAAAATTTGAATTTTTATAGCCTTCAAATTTAATCATTTTTCAAGCATAAAAATATATTCAGAAAGTAATTGATATATTTAACTATATAAAAGATCTAAAAGCATTTTAAATAATTTAACATTTACTAGAATTTTGTACAAAATTAACTAGTCACTTTAATTGTCGAACATGCATGTTAATCTCAGTAATTTTTTAGAAAATCTCAAAAATTTATAAAATGCATATTTTTACATGAAACTTTTTTATATGATAAAATATACTCTGAACTACTTAGGTAGAAAATTTCACATCGAAATTCGAAAGTTAACTACTTTATTATTTTCAAATAAACGGACACTTGGTGGTTACAAAAGGCATATTTCTGACACTGATCATTGCAATTTTGAATTTTTATGTCCTTTTAAACAAAAAAATTTAACATAAAAAATTATTTTCCAATACACAACTACATAAATAATTCTGAGCACTTTAAATTAATTTAACAATTCTTTTATTTAGTTAAATTCGAATAGAAACTTCAATTACGAAGTTGTGCTTTTCATTTTAATTATTTTAAACAATCATGCCTCTTCGTGATTGGTCGTACTTCTTCACTAATGACTTTTATAAAGTATTTCCTTTTTAATGACATCCCACTAATCATTTATCATGACTATACTAAATAGAAAAACATACCTTCTTGCAAAATTTCAACTTTTCTAATGTTAATTTTACTTCTTTCACTCTTATTTCTTACTAACTTCATGATAAGATACTAACTTTATGACTTCATAAAATTAATTGAATGTACTTAAAGTGTAACAACCCGCATATTTATCGATTTTATATTTAAATATTTTATTTAAATATAACATCGTTCGTCGGATTATAGTCCGAAAAGCTACTTTTTACATACGGTCGAATTGGGACTCGAGACCACTTCCATTGAGTTCGAAATGCCGTTTGCGACCTTTTTGAGTATAAGCTTTGATATGTTTGGAGTTAATCGAATTTGGCTACTTTTTCTATTTGGGTTTTGGGTTTGGATTCAGCCCACTAGCTAACTTAATACCCTAACTCAGCCCTCTCCTCCCCATTCACTCATTCCCACTCCTCACACTCAAGCTCAACTGAAAATGGTGGGAGAGATTGGAAATTAGAAATTCCAAACCCTAGTTCCTCTTGCAAACTCAAGTCCTTGCTCCAAATTCGAAGAGAACCCATTGGTAAGCATCTCCTTCTTCTTCTCCAACTCTTTCTCCTTCCAATTTCAGAAATTCCTAAACTTAACTTTGGGAATGTTCTTATTTTAAGCTTTGAATTCAAGGTTGTTGAGTTGGAATTGAAGTGTGATTGCTCTTGCCATTGTTCTATAGCTTCTTCATCATTTGTTTTGGGTGTAAAAGGTGAGATTTTTATCTCACATCTTAATCTATATTTATCTTCGATTGTTAGGTATGAATTCCTAACACTTATTCTTGTGCAAATGCTTTTGGTTTGGATTGATTTGGTGAATATTCCAATTTTTAGTGTTTTGAGTTCAATTCTTTGAAAATCCTAACCTTGATGTTTTGATCATGTTTTTGGTGATGAATCGAAGAGCGTATATGGCCGGGCAGTCGATTGGCGTAAACCCTTAGTGCCATTGCTCGACCGATTGCATTTCGGAAGGGATTGTCATTCATTTGATTGGCATGGGAGTGCTGGAAACAGGCTCCGGTCGACCGACCTCAGGGTCCGGTCGACCGACCTGCTACTTTAGCATCTCCCTGCCTCTGTTTGGAAGTGCAGGTTACAGGCTTCGGCCGACCGACCTCAGGGTCCGGTCGACCGACCTGCTACCCGAGCACTTCTGTCTCTGGTCCGGTCAACCGACTCAGGGAGTCCGGTTGACCGACCTGCTCCTATTTGCCAATTATGCCTATATTGCCTATTTTGTTTGAATTTCCAACTTTAATCGATTCGTGTTGTCTCCTATTTGTTGTTATCATTTCTTAGGACTTTGATGACTCCTCTTTCGGGATGGTACCTCGTTAGGTCGCTCGACCCTATCCCCCTTAGGTCGTTAGACCTCATTTTGTCTTCACTAGGTCGAACCCCGTACTCCCCTTCGTAGGGGATCTTATCCGAAAAACATTCAACAGAACTTCTTACTTTGATGGTTTTGGGAATTGATTTCTTTGGACTTTACTCACGTCTTCGAACGTGAATTTTATGTAATTCGATTCGTTTCAACAATCGTTTTGTGACTTGTCACTTTAAAGATATGAAGGTTTCAATACTAGTAGTAAATATCAAAACTCTTTCATCAAAGCGATTTCAACACTATTTTAAATATCAAAAGTTCGTTTCCTTAAAACCATTTTCCAATCTATTAGTATATACAAACCTTTACCTCATTCGTATGAGAAAATATAATTAAACGGCTTAGCAAAACAAGTGGTATGAAACGCTTGCATTTACTTCGTCGGTTAATTTATGGACTTGTTCGATTGAAACTCTCTTGTGACAATTTTCTAGTGGAGATCTACAGTTTGTTCGTAAATATTTGAGTTAAGCAAGTGGTTATGGGACATGAAGCTAAACTCTTATATTTACTAGCTTAGTGTAATCGACACTTCCTTATGATCGATGATGATCATTTTATGGTTTAGACTAGCAATGTGCGATGTCTCTTTGTCCATGTGAAGGACTGTACTTCATTTTATTGAGCTCCGTCTCATTTCTTTGTGGGCTAGCAATCCAAGTACTTTTAATGTGTTTCGATTCATCTGATGTACCGTTTGCACTACATCGATGTCTCGGCCTTCCGATTCATTGGACGTACCGTTTGCACTGCGTCAATGTTCTGAATTGTATTGTCTTTCCGATTCATTGGACGTACCGTTTGCACTACGTCAATGTTCGATTCATTGGACGTACCGTTTGCACTGCATCAATATTCGATTCATCTGATGTACCGTTTGTACTACATCGATGTCTCGGGTTTCCAATTTATTGGACGTACCGTTTGCACTGCGTCAATATTCGATTCATCTGATGTACCGTTTGTACTACATCGATGTCTCGGCTTTCCAATTCATTGGACGTACCGTTTGCACTACATCAATGTTCAATTCATTGGACGTACCGTTTGCACTGCGTCAATATTCGATTCATCTGATGTACCGTTTGTACTACATCGATGTCTCGGCTTTCCAATTCATTGGACGTACCGTTTGCACTGCGTCAATATTCAATTCATCTGATGTACCGTTTGTACTACATCGATGTCTCGGCTATCCATTTCATTGGACGTACCATTTGCACTACGTCAATGTTCAATTCATTGGACGTACCGTTTGCACTGCGTCAATGTTCGATTCATCTGATGTACCGTTTGTACTACATCGATGTCTCGGCTTTCCGGTTCATTGGACGTACCGTTTGCACTGCGTCAATGTTCCGGCTTTCATGCTCCTGTTTGGGATTGGCCATCCTTTTCTTGTGATTTCTGGATTTCTAATTATTGTGATTTCTGGAATTTATGTTTCACCAGCTTTTACCATTGACATTGATGAGTATGTCATTTTATTGTGGCTTGGTGAATTAAATAAAGAATATGATATTCTTTTTGATGCTATGAGATTCTTGAGATTTTGTATGACTTTCGTGATTTTCTAATGTATACTTATCACAGTATGACTTTATTGTTATCATACGTTTTATTATCATATCTCATATTCTATCTCATTTTATCTGATAATTATAGCTAGACTGATCCGTTTATTATTTTCTTCTTAAATAATACTCGGGTCAGACTGAGATTTTACAGGTGCTTCCTCATGACTTCCTATCTGGAACCATCATCTGACTTTTGGCTAACTACTCTAGTTTAGTAGTTTTTGTTGTATACATTTGAGATTAGACTCCTTGATGTATACATATTCTATTGTCTTGCACTTGTATCTATTCTTTTGTGTTATTGTGGATCTTATTTGACCACTACTCTGACGTACACTTTCATGTGTTATATTCATATCTATTTCCGCCTTTGTGATATGAATTGTCTGTGACTGATTTGTGTTATGACTATTTCTATGTTTGTTTCCGAAGATTATATATAGCCACCGTGTGATAGCTTTGTGTTTGTATCGGTATGTTGGATTTCCTCTTTAAAAGATATGCATTCTATTCTATCTGACATATCGGTGCTCGCACAAAGAAGTTACACGGATGGTCGCTCCTCAACAGCCTTATTCTCCATGCTAATTGACCGCACTACATCGTAGTGTTCTTGGTTAGCGTGGGTATAGAGGTGGGGCGTCACATAAAGTGTGTGAATAAAGCTTTATTTATAAAATTATTTTTATCAATGAGAACGCGCCACATCATAGGACACTTGTCATATAAACAAATAGTAATACATATGCAAAAGGATATGTGTCATTACACTTGTCCTTTAGGAAGATCATTATATACATGCATGATGCCAAGCGTCTTTACACTTGTAGTTCATTAATACACTTGTAATTTAAACAATGAATGAGACAGAAAATACATTATGTTATATATGTAAGGTTCACATTATCTCACGCATAATAGTGTTATGAATGAATTTTAAAACTCTGCTTGTGTTGAATCAAAATTTTAAAATAAAAGATCTAGTAGAATATCTAATTTTTATTATGTTCTTCATTCTATGTAATCATTCATGTTTTTTCATGATTTAAACATTCATGATCACAAACTCTTAAAATATTGGGTTTGATTTTTGAAAGACTAACCGTACAAATCCTACATAGTATGGATACTAGTACAAATATGTTATATTCCTTCAGGCAGTACATACAATAAGATGAGAAAGAGGAAAAAATGACTATGGAAACCTTTTATATAATCAATCATACCATGTTATTCTTCGAAAAAGAAAATTTTCAGGATGGCAATGACACTAAGACATATGATCAACCATTTTACTGCCATTTCCAAGGTCTTATTATTATTATTGTTAAATTTACATGATGCTTTTATCAATGATATTTTTTAAACTCTACATATCTCACTCATACTTTGCATATTATGCTTAAAAAATTATTATAATTATCATGTCTTTATAGAAAAAAATAATGTATAAGAATAAAATAACATTTACTTCAAAAATTTAATAAACATAAATTTGATCATTTACATAGTTACACTTATCAAATATTGTGATTAAATTATGATTAAATTTCGTAATTATTATGGTTTGTTATATATGAATTTTATGTAATAAATTTAATGTAAAATTCAATAAATTTAATGTATAAATTTCTTTGTTAAATTTGGATGCTTAGGATTATATAGTAGTATCATTTATGTCATATTGAATTGTTTTCCATACTCTCATCGTTAAATTTTGTTTCTATATATATATATATATATATCATCCGGTTTATATTGATTTTGATGCATTAAAGTATTGATTCTGATGTATATCATCTTACTTAAGGAGATTATTCCCATTGTTATTGATATTGATTATAGTATCCCATAATCATATTTAGTATTAATTAAATAAAACTTTCTCAAATTTAGTCTCTCATAAAATAGTATCATATTTAGGAGGAGTTTTATTTTTTCACACATTTTTTTCGATGACAAAGGGGGAGAAAAATATAAAATATACACATGCAAATATTCAGGGGGTGTTACGTAACTTGGGGAGAGTTATATTATAGTTGTCATTATCAAAACGGGGGATATTGTTAATAACTCAGTTATTGATTTTGATGATAGCAACCTTGATAACAATCATATATAATCATATAAAATATATATACTAATGCTTTATCAAGTTATATAGTATATAGTGCACAATATTACACAGGTGAACGGTATAAAGACCCAGGAGACAAATATAAAGACTTATGAGTTCAAAGACCAAGTTATGAAGATCTCAAGATTATAATTTAGCATATAGAGTCATAACTTATATTGTTAAAGTTGTTAATAGCAATCTTTGATCCCTATCTCTTATTTTTCTATCTTTTATATTTTTTAACAAAAAAATTTCAAAATATAGTTTAAAAGATTTCTTATGAGTTTTTCAAACTTTAAAATGTTTATAAACTATGTTCAAACTATTTTATAAAGTATCGAATTATTTTACAAAGTATATGATTTTCAAACTATTTTAAAAGAAACGAGTTTTCAAAATATACATGCATATGTCGACATATAAGCAGATAGTATGTCGACATACATGTCGCCAATTGTTTTTTTTTCAATTTTTAAATGAAGTGTCTATTCGTCGCAACTCTTCATGAACGGACACATCTGTTGATTTGCTATATAAAGGGAAGTACAAACTAATTTTTTGACAACTAATTACTTATTTTCTTTCCTCCTCTTACTTTCTTGAAAACTCCATTGAAAAATTTACTTTATTCATTTCAAAATCACATAGAATCAATTCACGCTTCATTGTATTGATTCAATACTACTTTCTTACTATTTTGCAAACATCTTTCTCTCAATTCAAAAATCAAAATTGCTATCCAAGAGGCTATAAGATCCATTGTATCTAAAGTATAAGAAATTTTCTTTTGAAAAACTGTCAACTCTATTTATATTTGCTTGGTTGTGCTTGTAGCCCGTTCAATTTAAGTGAGTGTGCTTGTTTCCCGTTCAAATCAATTGGATGTGTTTGTTGCCCATTCAAATCAAGTAGGTGCACTTGTACCCCGCTCAACTAAAGTGAATCTACCCTGAACTTCGAAATCAGGAGGGTGTATCTCGTAACCTTGAAATCAAAATCATAATGGGTTTGCTTGCTACCTATTCAAAGTAGGGATTTGAAAAGAACTCAGTACAAGAAATCATATGAGACTGGATGCAGGAGAAATTCGAACCAATACAAAATCCTTGGTGTCATCTCTCTAACTCTTACTTTACTTTATTGCTTTTTTTCTTCTGTGATTACATATGTGACTGATTGTTAGTGTAATTCTATGTTATAATCTGTGATTTAATATTATTCTTGAAAGTATATTAAATAAATTTACATAATTTAGTAAGAACTATTCACCCCCTATAGTGTTAAATTAGTCTTAAGCTCCATAATTCCGCAACCCATACGAATTGCATCGAAGGTTCATACATTAAGAATCGTGACTGCTTGTATTATAACATTTATATGTTATTGAATATGGATCAAATATCCATTTTCTTGTATTTCTTAAGAGTTCAAAACTCATAAAATACAATGCGCGGCCTCAAACAAATAAACACTTAAGTGATCAAGTTATGAACGTATATAGTAGTTGTGTAATTAGGTGCTTACATAGGTCTTGAACTGGCAACATGCAAAAAGATTTATTGGTACGTATATTTTATACTTCTATATCAATCTTAGTTTAGTTCATTTTTATATTTTAATTGATAAACTTTTCATCAAATATGTTAATTGCACAAATTTATTGCAATAGATTAGTTTGACTTGTATAGCATATATTCTTATAATATTAAAAAGCATAAATGTTATCATTCATTGTTCTAATAAGGCTCCTACTATACTTTTCTTAAAACCATAAGAGAAACATAGAAATCTTTTTATTACTTTAGTTGGTGTTAGGACTTGCATGCCTTTGGGATTTTGACATTAAGTAAAGCTCAAAAAATCATAGACCCACATGCGATGGATAATACCTTATCATCTGTATCATATACAACTCCTAACCGATGGTCTTTATCCTAATCTCATCTCAAACTTGAGGAAATCTCAACAAACCAAAAGGATTGTTCACTTGCACCTACCATTTTGCGACATCCTAAGTATAATGCATGTACCTTGAGGAAAGCTCAACAAATACATACATATATCTTACCTCATCTGGTCAATATATTAATAATACTATACATAACAGCTCTAGCTTAAGGAAAGCTCAACAACTAAAATTAATGAAAGTAATATAAAAACATACAAATGGTATAGGACAACATATTTTAAAGATTTATAATCTTTGATATATAGATATATATATATATATGTATATTGAGTGATATCAGTTTAGCAAACAATGTATCTCTTATGAAATACCCCCGTGACTCAAGTATCGGACACATCTTAAATCACGGTATACGTATAATACGTATGTACTCGTTCTTTAAACCTAAATTGGGTTTATTACCACTCCACTTAAGTTTTATACATTCATATAATGTAAGTTTATTTCATATATAATAGTTTATAATTTAATAAATTATATAATAATCTTATGTGTAACTTATTATTAATTAATTTTTAATCTATCAATTTAATTAACAAATTAATAAAATTATTTTAAAATTTAATTAATTTTTTTTATTCATCTTAAATAATTTAAAATGTATATTAATTATAATATTTATAGCTTAATATACATACATCATTATATACATATACTGATTTATTAATTAACTTTTAGTTAATATATCACACAAATATTCATTTAACTAAAAAAGTTAATTAAATTTAAATTTCAAAAATTAATAATTTATGTATACCTTAAAGATTTTAAGATATACACATACAATATATTATTAATATATATATATATGTGTGTGTGTGTGTGTGTATGCGTTTATTTTAATTAACTACTTTTAATTACTTTTTTATTTAATTAATCTAGCTAATAAAATTATTAATTAATTTACGAAGAACATTGATTTATTTACAAATCAATTTAGAAAATAATTTTGTAACATTTATAAAATTTATTTTATTTTTTAAATTTCACTTTTAAATTCAAAATATGTTTTAAATTTTCGAAATGGATTTTGAAAATTATCTCAAAGCCCAAAATTAATTTGGGCCTTTATATTGGGGATAACCTTTGGGCTTACATCATCCTTCGGGCCAGGTCAATAACCAAGTAAGTTAGAGTACTTGATTATTCAAACCCTACCTTAGCACTACACTTCTAGACACCCAACTAAATAGGCAAGCTTTAATAATTTAACCTTTATTCTTAATTTAGATCGCATAAGTCGGAAGCATATGAAATAGGTAGACTTAAAAAAACCTATCTTTAGATCTTTTGGGCCTACGAAGTCCAAAGGTTTATTAGATGCAATCTAATATTGTTTAATAAAATTGTTTAAAAACAAGTATTTTTAAATTTAAATTAAATAGATTATAATGAGCATATAAATACATTCATATGTGTGGACTGCATGTGCAACATAGCTTAAGGTGAACACAGTTAATTTATATGTATATAGATGTTGGAATTTGCATCTATAATATACACATTGACCATTTATATGTGCAATGGTTGCCACAAAACATTTTAGACTTATATGTAAATATTTATATATATACATACTTACACACACACATATATGAAGATTAGTTTATATATTAAGTGAAATAAATTATTTGAAGTATTTTTATAGATACCATTAAGGCTAAAATAGATTCAAATTAGAATGGGTTGTGGTGCATTTAATTGGCATTAAAGAAATATTCAAAGACATTAAAATTACAATTGAGAAGAGGGAAAGGGGGAGATTTTTTTCACCTTCTTTTATTCTTTCTTTAGCTTGCTCTCAAAACATTTTAAACTTATACGTGTGTTTGTGTATCAAAATTAGTTCATGTATTAGATGAAGAAAACAATTTAATTTTTTTTGAATAGATTTGACTAAGTCAATAAAATAAATTCAAATTTAAAATCCAAAATATCTAATTTAGCTAAGTAAATAATATGAAGTATCAAATTGAAAACTATAAAATAATTAAAGATTTTGAATATGCAATATATACACATACACACACATATAATTTTGTAAAATGGACAAGTAGCAGAAAATAAAATAATTGTATTATTATTTTAAAGTACATAAACTAATTAAGATACACAAACTAAAAATACATATAGTGATAAAATCATTAATATATGAAATATATAATCTCTTTAACCAAAAATAATTTTTTTAATTAATATAAAGCTCTAACAATAGTATTAATCACACATAAAAGAATCAAATATTATACATATATAGATTTAGATGGCTATAGGTGACAACATTTTCACGTATAAGATCATTGTAAAATATAAGAGATCTAATTTACACTATCAAGATGTGATATATAACTAAAATAGAGATTAGATAATTACCTTAAGAAATAGCTTAAGATTCACACCTTGAACGAAGATTTTTCCTTAAATCTCCAAGACACACATCCAATCCTTGCAAGAGATGGATGAAACACTTATGTTTCATTTTATTTGATGTTATTTTCTTTGATTTGGGGTTGATTTTGGTTTGGATGGGGACATGAATTTTCGACCATGAAAAAGAAGGTATAGAGGACAAAAGTTAATAGGGGAAAGAAAGAATGAATTAATTAAAAGAATTTTGTTTTTGATGGAATAATTGAAACCTTTTCAATTGCTTCCTTAAAACCTTCCATCTTTAATTTCTCATTAGTTCTCAATCAAATAAAAACCTCATACTTGCATGCCCGGCCATGATTAATTCTACATGATTCAACCAATTTTCAAAGCCTGTTAAATAATTATCTCTTATTTAAAATCGTTTAAAGTTACACCAATATCGTACATCGATGCGCGCTAATATAAATTATATATATAAATTCCAATAATTACAAAAACCTCCCAAAATCAAATATTAATTAATATTTATAAAATATTAATTAATTTACAATATTTTATAAAATAATTAAATCATGTTCTTTTTTGGAAAATTCATCATTACGGTTATGCGACTCAAAAGTGTATTTAGTCGGCGATTATTATCGAATAATTTAAATATTAATATTCACATGTCACCTTAGCTAGTGGTTTACATTACAGCCGAATTTTTCACTTACACATCTTTTTGGTAAAATCCAAGTTGACTATTATAAGCAGTGCCCGGTAGTAATGATTGTTTATACCAACTCTCTACGTCAACACTATATCACATTAGGACTTATAGAATTTGCATTTGGTCAAAATTCCAGCATCGTCCACATTCAACTAGATTAGTACAAACATAAAGTCCTTGATTCAATAATAACAATTATTATTAACTGTAATACTCTGACTAGAGACTTTGACTTGATTACAGTTGACTGTGATACTAACCTCATATAACCGAGGGGAAGAAATCTCTTTGAATAGTGTTTCACTTCTAATGCTTCAGCCCAGACCCAAATATAGTCGTTCGATAGATGCAACACCATAATTTAACTATAATCAAAGTAGAGTGTCCATGTAAATTCAAAAATATTTTCAAGTCAGAGAACTATGTAATGTCGTCACTTTGAGATTCTCTGTTTGACCTTGGTTATATTAACCAACAAAAAAATCTCAAATGAGTTAGTCCATAGTTATCTAATAACTATTAGTACGTAACCCCTTGGTGCCCTCAAAAGGAAGGAGTAATAGATTATCCAACATTTGGATAGCTTTATGCATTGTAGTCTAGATGGATGGGTCGATATCCTTTTTTGAAACATCTTAAATAGGAATACTTAAAATAATATATTGCTTTAATGTCATAAATTTCTCACAATTACAACAAATTGTAATTACTATCACGTTACATATCATTTAAGGATTTTCTATTTATATACTTTAAATTAATTGCTTAATTAATTGTATCACTATATAATATAGTATATAATAGAAAATAGATACCTTTATTATGAACAAGATTGGTCACAGAGTTAGATATATGTAATAAATTATATAATTTCCCTTAGGGCATACCTCGAACTCTATTAGAAACGTCTATAGTATATGATGCAGCACATCAGGCCATGCCAAGAAAGGAATCATCGAAACATACCTTAAGTCGCGAATTCGTCCAAACCCTAATTCGAAATTTCTCCGATCCATCATACGTCGCTCCGCGACTTAACTCCATCTCCGATCCATCATACATCGCTCCGCGACTTAACTCCATCTCCGATCCATCATATGTCGCACCGCGACTTAACTCCATCTCCGATCCAACATACGTCGCTCCGCGACTTAACTCCATCTCCGATCCATCGTACGTCGCTCCACGACTTAACTCCATCGCGATTGCGAGCAAACCTTAGGTCACAAGCTCCTTAAGTCGAAGCCGCTCCAGTAGGTCGCAAGGACCTTATGTCGCTGCCGTGTTTTACTTTGAGTCGCTCCAGAATTCCTAGGTCGTTCTGACATTGATTCGCAAGCAAATCTATAAGTCGTATATCGCTTTTTCTTGTGTCGCATTTGTTAAGTCATGTGTCGTTTGTGTTGTATTTGTTGTGTCGTTTCTTATGTCGCGAACTTCCTTATGTCGCTGCTTGGTTTTGTTTGACAATGTGATGTATACTGTTAAGTCGTATGTTGTAACCCGTATATTGTAACTCGTGTATTGTTAAGTCGTATGTGTTGAGTTAAGTCGTGAGTCGCGTGTGTGTGTTGTAATTTTCTATAAATAGGGGTGTGTTGTCATTTGTAAGGGGAGTTGAATTTTGAATAAAATTTGTTGAGAGCTTTGTGCCTCCATTAAAATTGGAAGTTGAGTGTGATCTCCTTTCTCCATCTTCGGATATTCGAGTGCGCTCGAATCAACGAATTTGAAGCCGATTCACGGAATCTCGTGCGCGAGATCAACGTCGAAGAATCGTAGATCTTCTAATGCGGTATCGTACACGATCAACGTGTTGAAGATAGATAGAATTCGGTATCTCGAGAGATCAATGGATTTGGGCATTTGGGTATCATCAATTCATCAATTTATCTTGTTTCATCGATTCATTTTTTCGCAATTCGTGATTGGATCCTGGATAGATTTGACCGCTGGTTCAGATCTACTTCCGTGTTGCATCAATTTGGTATCAAAGCAAGGAGACGAACTTTTCCAAGTTCGTTGGGTGTGAAGTTTCGAGATTTGAAGTTTTTGGAGTTCGAATTGAGTTGTTTGTTCATTTGGGTGTTCGTGAGACTTCAAACAAATTTGATCATGCCTCCGAGACGTGCTAACCGCTATTAAAATGTTGAAGATTTGTATAGAAGACAAGAAGATGAGCAGATGGAACAGCGTATCAATGAAAAGTTCAATGAGGATATTGAAAAATTGGAGAAATTGACGATCGACATGAATCAAAATCAAAGGAGAACGTCACCAGTTTTGAACCAGGGTGGAAACAGGGTTTCACCATCGGTTTCGGAAGAAAGGAGGATGTCACCCTAGTCGTATCGAGATAGGAGAGAATCATCATTTTCAATGATGCGAGACCACCATGGGTACCAAAATGAAGAGGGAGGAACTCAACGTGGTTTCGAAAATGAACCATATCGTGATGCTGAAAGAAAAGGTAGAAGGAACATGCGTGGTCGTAGGGATGTAGATGGTCAGGATCGATATCGAAATACATCTGATTTTGAGGAAGATGATGATGGAGGTAGTATTCATTATCGAAATCAAGGCCAAGTGTGAAATCAATATCGGGGTTCAGAAAATGATCGTAAATGGGAGTCAGGTATGAAGATGGAAATTCCAGAATTCAAAGGTGGTATGCAAGCGGAAGAATTTCTTGATTGGATGTCGAACGTTGAAGAAATTTTGGAATACAAGGATGTGCCTGAGAATCACAGAGTCCAATTAATTGCTACAAGACTAAGGGGAAGAGCTATGGCTTGGTGGCAACAAACTAAACTAACTCGGGAGAGAATGGGAAAATCAAAAGTTGTCACTTGGGAGAATATGAGAAAGATGATGAAAGCGAATTTCTTGCCGTACAATTATCAATCTCTTATGTATCAACGTTTGCAGAATTTGAGACAAGGGACGAAGACAGTGAATGACTATGCAGATGAATTCTATCAATTGATTGCAAGGAATGATATTATGGAAACCGAGGAACAGCTAACAGCTAGATATGTTGGAGGGTTACGAATGCAAATTCAAGACATGGTTAATATGTTTAATCCTATGTCTGTTGTTGAAGCACATCAGAAAGCTCTAGCTTGGGAGAAACAAGGGAGACGAGGAAGTGGTGTGTTTACGAATTCCAACAACCAGAATAAGGGTGCTAGTAGCACTGCTAATATTTCCAAGGCAGTCAATAAACCAATTGTCAATGAAGCCGCTAAAGCAAAGGTCAATAACAGTATCAAGTGCTATAATTATCAGGAGTTTGGCCATAAAAGTAATGAATGTACAAAGCCAAAGAAGAGAGCATTAGTTGCAGAGGAATGTGAGTATGAGGATGTGGAAGCTGAAATTGATTATTCTCAACCACCGAAGTTTGATGAAGATGAAGAAGTTGTATCAGGAGACGAAGGGTGTAACTTGATGATG
Source organism: Allium fistulosum (assembly GCA_030737815.1). NCBI lineage: Eukaryota > Viridiplantae > Streptophyta > Magnoliopsida > Asparagales > Amaryllidaceae > Allium > Allium fistulosum. The sequence goes on from CM060904.1 coordinate 1,327,640,048, forward strand.
AGGAGGTCTTGTTTAAAGCCAAAGCATGAGGATAATTCTAGTTGGCTGAGAAGCAATATCTTTCAGTCTACATGTACCATCTTGGGAAAGGTTTGTCGATTTGTTATTTATGCGTGAAGCTGCGATAACATTATTTCTGAAGAAGCCATCAAGAAGTTAGGGTTGAAGACTGAAAAACACCCTAGACCTTATAAACTGGCATGGTTAAAGAAAGGTGGAGAAGTGACAGTGGGAAGACGAGCATTTGTTACATTTTCTATTGGGAAGAAGTACAAAGATGATATATGGTGTGATGTTGTCGAAATGGATGTGTGTCATCTACTATTGGGAAGACCATGGCAATATGATAGAGCTGTACAACATAATGGTCGCACCAACAGCTACAGTTTCATGTTCGAAGGTACTCAAATCACCTTAGTTCCTAAGAAGCGTGAACAAAGTGAAAGCAAGTCAGAGAAGAAAGTGGAACCAACTAGTCTATTATCTTCGAGAGAATTTGTTAAAGAAGTGGAAGATAGTGCTGAATTGTTTATGTTGATTGGGTATGAAACAAGTGAAGATCTTGAAATTCCTGCGGAGGTTAGACCGGTGTTAAATGAATTTGAAGATGTCTTTCCTGCGGAATTACCCAAGGATTTACCGCCGCTAAGGGACATACAACATCAAATCGATCTAGTGCCAGGTGTTGTTTTACCGCATAGGCTGCATTATCGTATGAGTCCGAAAGAGCATGAAGAGTTGAGGAGACAGGTTGAGGAGTTGCTTGAGCAAGGGCATGTTCGAGAGAGTCCCAGTCCTTGTGCTGTACCAGCTCTGTTAGTGCCAAAGAAAGATGGTTCGTGGAGAATGTGTACAGACAGCAGGGCACTCAACAAAATAACTGTCAGATACAGATTTCCTATGCCAAGACTTGATGATCTATTGGATCAACTCAGTGGGTCTATAATCTTTTCTAAGATCGACCTTAAGAGTGGTTATCATCAGATTCGCATAAGACCAGGTGATGAATGGAAGACAACATTCAAGACTCGGGAAGGATTATATGAATGGCTGGTCATGCCATTTGGTCTATCTAATGCACCAAGTACACTTATGAGGGTGATGAATCAAATTTTCAGACCTTACATCGGGAAGTTTGTTGTAGTTTACTTTGATGATATCTTGATATATAGTGCTAGCACAGAGGAGCACATTCAACACTTACGAAAGGTGTTAACTATTCTTCGTCGAGAACAGTTCTATGCAGCGACGAAGAAATGCGTGTTCATGACGCCGAGTGTTTTATTTCTAGGTTATGTCGTGTCCAAGGAAGGGATACAAGTGGACCAGAGTAAAGTAGCCGCAATCAGAAATTGGCCATAGCCCAAAACTATAACAGAAGTCAGAAGTTTCCATGGGTTAGCTTCATTTTATCGAAGATTTATACTGCACTTTAGTAGTGTGATGGCTCCTGTTACTGATTGTATGAAAGGAAAGCAGTTTTCATGGACGAAAGAGGTAGGATCTGCTTTTGAACAGATCAAGGAACTTTTAACATCAGCACCGATTCTAGTGTTGCCAGATTTTCAGTTACTATTTGAGTTACATACAGATGCATCCAAAGTTGGAATTGGAGGAGTGTTGAGTCAGAAGGGTCGTCCAATTGCCTATTTCAGTGAAAAACTTTCTGGAGCAAAGATGAGATACAGTACTTATGATGTAGAGTTTTATGCTATTGTGCAGGCCGTGAAGCATTGGAGACATTATTTGTTCCACAAAGAATTTGTTTTGTATACGGATCATGAAGCATTGAAACATTTACAAGGGCAGAATAAAATTGCAGCTAGACATGCATCGTGGATAGCTTATTTGCAGAAATTTACATTCGTCGTAAAGCACAAGTCTGGAGTAACTAATCGCGTCGCTGATGCATTGAGTCGGAGGAATAATTTACTAACAACCATGCGAGTAGAGGTGATGGGTTTTGACTTACTTCCAGATTTGCTTACTTCAGATTCATATTTTTCCAAGATCCTAGACAAAGTCAAGCAGGGAAACATGGATGGATATATGATGGTTGATGGTTTTCTATTCAAAGGAAATCAGTTGTGTATTCCATATTGCAGTCTGCGAATGAAAATCATCAAAGAATTACATGAAGAAGGACACATGGGCCGTGACCGTACTATGCAGTTGATCTCAAAGTCTTATTTTTGGCCATCAATGAGGAAGGAGGTTGAAAAATTCGGTCAGAGGTGCCATATTTGTCAAGTTTCAAAGGGGACCGCAACAAATGCAGGTTTATATATGCCGTTGCCTATACCTACTAAACCGTGGGTGGATGTTAGTATGGACTTTGTATTGGGATTGCCGAGAACGCAACGTGGCAATGATTCTATCTATGTGGTGGTTGATCGGTTTTCGAAAATGGTACATTTTGTCGCATGCAAGAAGACGGCAGATGCAGTTAATGTCGCACAGTTATATTTCAGAGAGATCTATCATCTTCATGGGTTGCTTGAATCTATTGTATCGGATAGAGACACTCGTTTTCTAAGTCATTTTTGGATGAGTCTATGGAAAATGGTCGATACAAAGCTGAAATTCAGTAGTGCTTATCATCCACAGACGGATGGACAGACAGAAGTTGTGAATAGATCCCTAGGTAATCTATTGAGATGCCTCGTGAATGACAATTTGAAGAGTTGGGATTCCAAGCTGTGTCATGCTGAGTTTGCACACAACCATGCCGTTAATCGTAGCACTGGGTTCAGTCCATTCCAGGTCATTTACTCAACAATGCCTAAGGGACCATTAGATTTATCTACAGTACCACAGCAGAAAGGAGTGATCAAACGAGCTAGTGATTTTGTGAATGAATTGCAAGAGTACCACAAGGTTGTGCAGGAACAATTGCTTAAGGCGAATGATAAATATAAGCAATCCGCGGATATTAAGCGACGAAATGTTGAGTTCAAAGAAGGAGATTTTGTATATGCAGTATTGACTAAGGATCGATTTCCTATTGGTACTTACAACAAACTGGCTGCTAGAAAGATTGGTCCTTTGGAAATCATAGAGAAGATTAATGAGAATGCTTATTAGTTAAGATTGCCGGATCATATCCATACTGCTGACGTTTTCAACGTCAAACACTTGATTCCATATCATGAGAATAAGCATGTCGAAGAAGAGGAAAGTGTGAATTCGGGGTCGAATTCTTTTCAACCAGGGGAGGATGATGCAGCGCATCAGGCCATGCCAAGAAAGGAATCATTGAAACATACCTTAAGTCGCGAATTCCTCCAAACCCTAAGTCGGAATTTCTCCGATCCATCATACGTCGCTCCGCGACTTAACTCCATCTCTGATCCATCATACGTCGCTCCGCGACTTAACTCCTTCTCGGATCCATCATACGTCGCTCCGCGACTTAACTCCATCTCCGATCCAACATACGTCGCTCCGCGACTTAACTCCATCTCTGATCCATCGTACGTCGCTCCACGACTTAACTCCATCGCGATTGCGAGCAAACCTTAGGTCGCAAGCTCCTTAAGTCGAAGCCGCTCCAGTAGGTCGCAAGGACCTTATGAGCATGCCGTGTTTTACTTTGAGTCGCTCTAGAATTCCTAGGTCGCTCTGACATTGATTCGCAAGCAAATCTATAAGTCGTATGTCGCTTTTTCTTATGTCGCATTTGTTAAGTCGTGTGTCGTTTGTGTTGTATTTGTTGTGTCATTTCTTATGTCGCGAACTTCCTTATGTCGCTGTCTTTCTTATGTTGTTTCTTTGAGTCGCTGCTTGGTTTTGTTTGACAATGTGATGTATATTGTTAAGTTGTATGTTGTAACTCGTGTATTGTTAAGTCATATGTGTTGAGTTAAGTCGTGAGTCGCGTGTGTGTGTTGTAATTTTCTATAAATAGGGGTGTGTTGTCATTTGTAAGGGGAGTTGAATTTTGAATAAAATTTGTTGAGAGCTTTGTGCCCCCATTAAAATTGGAAGTTGAGTGTGATCTCCTTTCTCCATCTTCAGATATTCGAGTGCGCTCGAATCAACGAATTTGAAGCCGATTCACGAAATCTCGTGCGCGAGATCAACGTCGAAGAATCGTAGATCTTCTAACGCGGTATCGTACACGATCAACGTGTTGAAGATAGATAGAATTCGGTATCTCGAGAGATCAATGGATTTGGGCATTTGGGTATCATCAATTCATCAATTTATCTTGTTTCATCGATTCATTTTTCCGTAATTCCTGATTGGATCCTGGATAGATTTGACCGCTGGTTCAGATCTACTTCCGTGCTGCGTCAGTATCCTATTAATCCAAGAAAACTTCTCATATCTGTTGCATTCTTGGATTAATTCCAATCCTAGACTGCTACTATTTTAGTAGAATCTACATCAATGTCCTATTCAAAGACAATGTAACTGAAGAATCACACTTTCCTCCTCTAGAAGTGAGATTTAGAGAACTTCTCCTTCAGTTGGTGTTTCCTGAACACCTGAACATAATCCTCAAGTGTATCTTGTGTTACTCTTCCATCTAGGAGAATATGAGAATATCATAGATGAACACAAATACTAACTTATTCAACTGATCTCTAAAAACATGATTCACGAGAACGATGAAATATGTCGATGCATTGGTTATCTTGCATGGAACAACCAACCACTTATCGAATCCTGACGGCATGCATAACATAGTAGTCAGCACACTCTCTCTTGCCACTCTCAATTGGTGGCACTTCGTCACCATGTCCAATTATGAAAACAATTTAGCACCATAGATATGATCGAACAAGTCATCGATACGCGGGAGATGATTCTTTTTCTTCTTTCTCACTCTGTTCAACTCATGATAGTCAACACACGGTCTTAGGGAGCCATTCGCCACTGTGGCGATTACTATGGGTACTCCCTACTTAAATATTTTTCTTTGAATGAACCCCTTAACAGGTCATTAACTTTCACCTTGAGCTCATATTGCTCTCTAGGTGCCATACGCCTCAGTGGCATAAATGCTAGCCTTGCATCCTTCACCAAATTGATATAGAACCGAATCTCATGTTGTGGAGGCAATCTAGTCACCTCTTAACTATGTCTGGATATTCCTCACCATGGGTACTGATGACAATTCCTTACACGAGATCTAAAGCGAATATAAGAAGCTAACTATCACCGCATCATCGAAAAAGTAGCTCAACTCCAACCTATGTTCATCATCCATCCTAATCATCACCATCAATCTCTCATAGTCGACTATGATTCCATATTTCCTTAGTCGGTATATTCTCAATATGATCCCAAATCCTTCAAAACTAAGTACAAAACAACAATAAGAGAATACACAACCATGACTCGACAACACAAGGATGACAAACCATACTCAAACCGGTTGAACCTCCCACAGGGTTCGTTACTATCAGAGGTTTGTCCATTAGATCTGGTCTTAATCCTAGTCTATCCACTAGGTCACTAGATATAAAAGAATATGATGCACCAGTATTAAATAAAAATGAATGAGTATGCCATAAGTAGAGAACGTACCTTAGATAGTAATTTCTTTCTCCTTCTCGTTCGTTGATGGAGCAGTCGACAAAGTTAGAATGGCATTAAGTGCATAAGCAGACACTATCTGCTTATTCTTGGTGGTTCTGGGCAATCCTTCTTTATGTGCCCAGCCTTACTGCAGTTAAAGCACTTCTTATCTGCAATCTTACAACTCTTACTCAGATGACCTTACTTGCCACAATTATATAAAGTGGGCCCCCGTTTGCCCTTCTTCTGGCTAACCTTAGCTTGAAACTACTTATTTTCCTTATTGTTGTTCTACTTCCTCTTTCCCCCCAGCTTGCTTACGGCTTTGTCTCTTCTCAGTCAATAACAACAACAGACTTCAACTTCCGACATAGACTCTCATGTCGGAGAGCCTACTCAACTAGATTTACGAAAAATTCATCAATATGGTTCACTGTCTTCTCCCTGAGATGATCAACCAAGTCCATAGTGAACTTCTTATTCTTTTTCAATCACTACAAGAAATTTTATTTTTTGTAGCGCCCAAAAAATGCTACAAAAACTTTTGGTGGCGTTTTGATAATCGTTACGAGAAAACATGCCACTAAAAATCCATGATTTTTTGTTGCATTTATTTTAACGCCACTATAAATGCATTTTTGGCAGCGTTTTTCAAACGCCACCATAAATCCTTTTGTAGCATTTAAAAAATGCCACCAAAAGATTTTTTGGCGCTACTAATAGAATTTCCAACTTTACCCCTGTTTTACGGTTGCATTTACTCAACGCCCCTATATATATTTCGGTAGCGTTTTTGAAACGCTACTAAAAGTTGTTTATTATTTTACACCATTTTTTCATGCTATTATTTTCTGTTAATGGTCTATTTTGGTTCTATTATATTAATCAACAATCACTCACATAATCATCATATTCAAATAAGTTAAAAAACACATTAACCATATAATCAAATAAAATATCCATAACCATTCTAATACAATAGTTTTTCGACAAAATGACCTAAATCACATACAATAACCATTTGTATACAAATTTACACATCGGGTACTAATAAATGTTATATCTAACTAGTGCTAACAAAACGTTTGATTACCCATAATTCTTTGTTGCATACACAAGTGAAAGCTAGCATCATCAAGTCCAAATTTGCTCTCTTCAAAAGTCTGATGCCTACACAAGTGAAAGCACAACAGATAGTCAAACAATTACGTTAACTCGTAGGACATGATAAGCTAACAAAGCTAAATTCAAATAAGTGCATTACGTTGAAATTCCAAGAACATGATAAGAACACAACTCACATCTGGTAACATTTGAGAAAGAGTGGAGCAGGATATTATTTACATAGTATGATGCATATGTAGGATGCACATTAATAGAAGAATGCCAATTGAAAGGTCTATAAACAGAAACAATATTATATGTTTTTTTAATCGATGATTTCCATATAAACCAATAAGTTTAGCCAATGAAGTCAAAATATTACCTACCCAGTGCACCACTACTGACAGAATCACAGCTTCTCTTCATCCACTTCATGAACTCTAAATTATCAAAAGGCCAGCTTCCTTCTATAAGCTTGTTCACCTCAATGTGCTAGAACAAGAAAAGGAAATTGAAATCGCATCATTTCTGATTGGTATTAGACTAAGAAAACAGTACTTTCATTTAGAAAATGTAAAAAAAATACATGCCCATACGTACCATAAAACAAAAAACGAAAACAACAGCATGAACTGGAAGGTGTGCATGACAAGGTCCCTAAATGTACTAGGTGCTGTTTCAAGCATGACTAAGGTGAAAAAAACGAAAATAGGTAGTGCCTTGAGCTGCTTGTAATTTCAGTTCTGCTAATGACATGAGTAAGTTACCCAATATGATAAAATAAAAAAGACAACACGCCCTGCTTTTCGATAATTAATATATGCCAATGGTTATAGCTTCAGGTTGGAGAAAGAGAGCATAATGCAAGTGAATGTTGTTTGATATGGCACCTGCTTTTTATATTTCAAATGCATGAAATAGTTTAAGATTTGCATGGGGTCTTAAAACAGATATGGGCGGAAGTAAATAATGAAATGGTTTTAGTTTTAGTTTGCTTGGCCTTTGAACATATCTAGGCTAAAAAAAATGAATGCCCAGCTCAAAAATATGGCGTGGGCGAAAATGTCAAAGTGACAGCAACAAAAACATGCATGCAAGAGCATAAAAAAAATGATTTGAATGCTGTGATATTTTAAAAACACTAATGCAATGCTCGGCCAGGTTTGTAAATATATGACAGCACTTATATAATAACCACAACACCATAATAAATCAAAACATTATTATGAATGAAGCAAGTAAAGTGCAAAATTAAAGAAGCTTGCTTTCAATTGGCAGAAATGCCATGCGCATGCAAAGAAGAGGTTGAAATGAATGTCATGCAATCAAGGATAGGACAGGCGAAAGGCATTTGCTGCATTTCAAATGGGCAGAATGCCATTCGGCAATGGTTCCAAAGGCGTTCAAATCATGCGTCCACCATGTTATAAAAGATTATACCATCAAAGGCTTATTACCCTTAAATCAACATGCGTCCACCATGTTATAAAAAGTAACTTAATTCTATAGGCATTCACTAAAACCTATAAAAACAACAACAATAATAAAATGATACTTACCCATAACAGACCTTACTCTATTGTTGATTTCTCGTTTGGACAATCCATTAATAGTATCTCCAATAACCAAAAAATAGTTCTAGGAAATTAATTCAGATCCCATTGTTGATCATATCATAGCAGTTGATCCTAGACAAATAGCAAACAACTTTCAGAAATGTGGATACAACTTCCCTGGTTTTATAGATCAGCAATAAAATAAAGAACTTCATTTATTATGGGTTCTAAATAAATCCTAGATTGAATTTATAGTCTTAGAGTACATAATCAAATTGAACGAATGCATGATGATCATGTGCTATGTGTTTAATTCTTATGATACATGATACCAAAAAACTGAAGAAGAACAATTACGTGTTGCAAAATGTTTTCTACTTTTCATTTATCATATCAGCACGTTGTTTTTATTCAGTAAAGTAGTTTCATAAAAGAAAATGATGAAATCCAAATTTCTACTACTAATGAACTGGTATGCTTTACAATAGTAGAGATTCACAATTCCTCCTTTTTGGACAGGTCTGACTGGCTTTTTAGGAGTAGACTAAAAGAATCGAAGGAGCTCCAAGCCTGAATAACTTTTCATGTTAAACATGCCTTTGAAGCAGTTCTCCATTTTTGACCATAACTAAGCAACATATACCCTTATGCCCTACACAACAATCAACAACCGATACATGGCAGAGGACATCCCTAAACTATTAGGGCACTGGGAAAGCAGCTTCCTCTGCCGAGCATGCATAGCCCTCCAACTCAAAGGAATCGACTACCACGGAAGAGTCCATAGGCAGCAATGGACACTTAGAAAAGAGCCATCTTCTCTTACAATCCAACCCTATGGACAAAAAAACACCTGTACTCATTCACAATGGCAACCCCGTATGGGAGACTCTTTTACTATTTGTTGAGTACATCAATGAAGTCTGGTCCATGCCTGGTCTCTTCATACTCCCTTCTAATGCTTTTGAGATTAATAATATGTAAACTATATTAATTAACACTAATTACATACGTTAAATTTGGTCTAATCACTGTAGTAGCTCTCTGGTAATATTATGTTTGAGACTTCACTAAACTTCTGACCAGGAGTGAAATGAAAAAACTAGAGAAGGAATGATGGAAGCAATGACATGTGTTCTACTTGATTTTCATATCAGCATGCAGTTGGAAAGATAAAATATAATACCTTCGTACTCATGAAATTCAGAAGAGTAGTCAAACTTTGGTTGCTCCCAATATACATTTCTCATTATTTTGAGTAACAGACAAACCTATGCATGCCAACCCCTCTCTCTATATAGGCACTTCTTAACACCATTACCTTAAACATAAATCAATCTCTCCTGAACAAAAAGAATATATAAAATCAAAGTTAAGAAGATAATGGCATCTAATGATGTGAAGCTACTAGGATCGTGGCCAAGCCCTTACGTCTACAGGGCAAAAATCGCTCTGAACATCAAAGAAGTCGCCTATGAATTCTTCGAAGAAGTATACAGCAACAAGAGCAAGTTGCTTCTAAAGTCTAATCCAATATATAAAAAGGTTCCGGTTTTAATTCATAATGAGAACACTATTTCAGAGTCAATGATCATTGGTAGAAATGCCATGCGCATGCAAAGAAGAGGTTGAAATGAATGTCATGCAATCAAGGATAGGACAGGCGAAAGGCATTTGCTGCATTTCAAATGGGCAGAATGCCATTCGGCAATGGTTCCAAAGGCATTCGAATCATGCGTTCACCATGTTATAAAAGATTATACCATCAAAGGCTTATTACCCTTAAATCAACATGCGTCCACCATGTTATAAAAAGTAACTTAATTCTATAGGCATTCACTAAAACCTATAAAAACAACAACAATAATAAAATGATACTTACCCATAACAGACCTTACTCTATTGTTGATTTCCCGCTTGGACAATCCATTAATAGTATCTCCAATAACCAAAAAACAGTTCTAGGAAATTAATTCAGATCCCATTATTGATCATATCATAGCAGTTGATCCTAGACAAATATCAAACAACTTTCAGAAATGTGGATACAACTTCCCTGGTTTTATAGATCAGCAATAAAATAAAGAACTTCATTTATTATGGGTTCTAAATAAATCCTAGATTGAATTTATAGTCTTAGAGTACATAATCAAATTGAACTTGTATGAATCCATATCTGAGCAAGAACTGATTATGTAAGAGACATGTGGGATAAAGATTTGTCCCTATTTAATGAATAGTTTAATAATTAAAACAAGATAGACACTATTGACTTGTCTTCCTGTTTTATTATCTGGACCACTGTCATGAGCACCACAATCTCCTAGTTCCATGGAACTGGACATCACAATACTGACAACCACAATAACAATATACACAAATAAGCATTCACGTAGAAAAAGCTTAGTACCTGAATTTGGTCGCCGATATTGACAATAAAGGCCTCAGGAGCCAGCTGAACCGTAATCTAGGCATTTCCTTTTCGTATTTGAAGACCTTTGACACGATCATCTGCTAGTAATATAGTGAGTCCACCTGGATCTGAATGAGCTGAGAGACCAAGTGTCAGCTCCGGTTGTGGACATTTTAGGTAATAATTGACCCACATGCAAGCACCATCTGAACATCAAACCACCACAGCCACTTCCCATTTTGGGTAATAATTGACCCACATGCAAGTACATAACCATTTCATATACAAGAATGGGGACAAGAGAGAATCACTTAGCATTCTTAGTAGTTAACACTACCCTCCATGCAATGAATGCACATAACAGTAATATACGCAGTAACAGTTTGTAACTGAATTTGGATCAGTTACTAAACTAGTTCAATTTACTAGGCCTAAGCACAGATAGTGTTAATTGGTTTTAATGAACTTTCAAAATCCAGATTATAATAAATCAAATAAATATATGAGTTTATCATAATTACAAGGTTGTAACTAGTAGGAGTCAAACTTCTAGGTCCCCAAAAACATTTTTCAAATTAAAACCTACTGACAATCTTCCAAAACAAGGGATTGCTTGGCAGTAGCCACTAGTACAGTTATACAAAGAAATAGTACTTTACTAATTCCAAAACTGTGTCCACCACATGAAATCAGGTCAAGTGTAATTAACACAACACATACTATACAATTTTGTGAATTTCTCGACACAACACATACTGTTCAATTTCTCGACAGGAAATAATCAAATTTAAGCAATAAATTCAAAATCTCTAGGGATTGTAACTGATGAAAAGGCGACGAAATCCAAAATTTCCTAATCTAGGGTTTAAACCCCTGCTTACCTGAAAAATAAATGATTGCAGTTCCTTTCAAATCAATGGAAATATGAGTTACTCGGATGAATTGCCTCTAGATCTGAATAAGAAAAGACGAGCTCTTGATTCAAATTCGAACAAAATGATAATTTTAGTTCGATTTATTTTTATTCTTATTTTTTCCTTTCACTTCCGTTTGACAGTGGTAGGAGGAGAATTGAAGAAAAGACGCAGGGGAAGGGAAACGTGATAGGAAATTAAAAAAATTCGTGAAATATTTTTTACTTTACGCGGGTGCAAAGCGGGAACGTGAAATCTTTTTGGCCGCATTTATATTTCTTAGGAAAATACTTTTTTGTTGCATTTAGAAAGAAACGCCACCAATTTTTGCAACTATAAATGGTTTTTCTTGTAGTGAATGGAGTATTGATAAAAGACAAGCCATATTCTGACAGCATATCAAATTCGGCCACATACTCTAAAATAGACATATCTCCTTACTTTAAGTCAGAAAATTTTCTAAATGGAACCAACTTTTGAACAATTGGTATGTATTTCTCTTTGAATGTAGCTCTAAACTGCTTAAATGTAAACATCCTTTTCATAGCATCTTCAAGCTTTAAGTCTTCGAAGATACACTTGTAGGTGTCCAACCACTCCTAAACTTCCAAGGACGATTCCACTCCAACTAAACGGTTTGCCTCCTAAGCCAGAATAGGCCTTGTTCAATTTAGCAAAGTCAACCATGGATACTTAAGAACTGTAACGACCCACTACTTTGGACCATTCAAATCGACAATAAATCCACACATGTCGGACTTGAATTGCTCAAAATATCAGATTGTTAATTTAAATTTGGCAAAACTCATCATATACAGTAAATAAATCAATCACAGAATCATAGACACAGAGTAATACAATAATATGCAGCGGAATAGATAAAATAGTAGTTCATGAAGCTACTATATAAACATCAGAGTTAAAAATAAAATACAACAGAATATCTCAAATACAGTGAAGTCTTCAATACGAATAGATGACCTCTCTGAACAAATCAACTGGAAAGCTGAAAGCTGAATCGATAGTTGGATCTCCAAACGAAGCTCCAAACTCCAAGGGTGAGTCTCAAATGCTGTATCACTCGGTCTGACCCGAGCGTAAAGCAAAACACAAAACACTCGAGTCAGGATTAACATTCTTATATCAATAAATCCAACTTCGAGTGAAATATCAATTAAAATACAAGTAACTCAGAGGATGTTTGGGATAACCATCCTCTAAGGATCCGTGGAACTGTCTACAGTGTAGAAATATACACTATAACACCATGGTCATTTCACTTTAATTTATACTTCAAAACCCAAATATCATTTCTTTTCAATATATCTATTTTCCAAAATAGTTTATATAGGTTAAATAATTTATAAAGTAAAGTATTTATAATTTCCCCAAATCTCGCAAATCGATTCAAATCAACTCAAATTCCAAATTCAAATTTATTCAAAGCTCAATTCATCAATTCAGTTCTCAACAGATCATTTAAATTTCAGTATATTTCAAAGCTTTAATATTCAACATTTTCAAAGTTAAATTTAACAATTTCATATAGCTCTTGATTTAATTTCATTATTATTTAATCAGGGAATATTCACTTAATAAATTCAATATCATTTAACTAGCCTTAAATTACATTTTTACTAAATATTTCCTTAAATTTATTTAAACAAGAAATATTCATTAAATTACTTAAATCAAACCCAAGTTATAAATCATATCTTAAATCTCAATTTCAATAAGTTTCAAATCGGTTTAATTAAATAAAATTCTTTATTGAATACAATTTCAACAAATTCAAATTATCTTCCTTAACTTATACAAATCCTTATAAATCTATTTAGAAATATAATACCTAGACATATTATATTAATTAAATCAACTTTATATTAAAACTTATTTCTATATAAAACATTTCCAATATTAAATAAGACCATATATATATTCCCTTTCAAAACCATAGAAATCATTTTAAACTATTTATATATAGACCAACGGTGTCTGTATTTATTTTCTACCCTATGGTCAAGTGATACGGATATTTATCATTTCAATCCGTAATTTAAATATATACTGGTAGATATAATTTCGATCCGCAATCCTAAATTCAATTCAAATGAAAATCGCTTGGGTTTATAATTTCAACCCATAACAAAATTCTCCTATTCTAAAGTCCATTCGGGTATGTATCATTTCAACCCATAGTGAATTCTAAACTACAGGGAACTTGCAGAGTGATAACAGATAATATAATAATATAAAACAGGCATATATCAAAAATAACAATATAATATAAACAACAGGATATGGTGTCATATCCCACAGGTGAACAGTTACAGATAATAGCATATATAACAATTTAAATAACTACAGCAGCATATTTCAATTGTCATTTCAATTGAAATCAAATTTAATAAATATAAGAACGTTAATCGTGAGTGATTTCTCACCTTTCGAGGCTAGATAGATTTGATGAAGAAATGAGCTACGAATCCAAGCACGAATAGAAAAGAAAAGTAGATTGGCACGAATTCAACAGACCAGCTGATAGATAAGTGAATGATGAAATAAATCAGAATCTGCTCGATATAGCTTGAACCAAATATATATTATATTATAATTTTTCTTAAACCAAATATTCAATTTTTAAGATATATATACATTTTACATCAATCTTAAATCTTAAACACTTATATAGCGAAATCAAAAATCTATATATATCTATATGAAATTTAAAATCAATTGTCTAAACAAAACCATTGTATTACATTTCAAAATTAATATTTATTATGAAAACCAACATTACTAACAGGTTATGATTTATACAAGTACATATGCCTTATATTAAATGTATGCATATGATAATTAATATAATATAATATATAAAAATTCACGTATAACAATACAGTACACTCGACTATAAATATAATATATATATAATGCTTTATAATAAAATATATAACTTAGAAAAATATATATATATAATATTTACATATATATGTAACAACAGCCAATACAACCTGTACAACCCTTTACATAGTACTATTCTAGAGTTTATATATTTCATATAAATGACATATAAGTCACTTTACATACTAGCTGAAACCACTACTATATTATAACTTACTTTACTAACCTATACTATATTATACTTTATAACTTACTTTAAAATACGTAACTCTCATATCTATACTTTATAAATTATAAACTTTTGGAACCTGAACATTAAATCCAAAATGGTATATTTATAAACAAATGTACATTATACTAAATATACAAAAAAAAATATAAATGAACCATTACATAACATAACTAACTAATATATATAAATACTAGTATATAACCAAATCGCAATATATATAACTTTTATATATAAACATAACTAAAAAAATTCAACTATAACAGAAATATGAAAACCCTTACAGACTAACATAAACACGATAGATTACAGCAAGCATAAGTCTTTAAACACACACACACACACACACACACATATATATATATATATGCAAACATACATACAAGCGAATATTTATTTTAAAACAAACTGATGTATATAGATCATGGCCAAGGATATTTGTACGAACTAAATATTGGAAAGTATATATATTTTATAAGCTAATATATAACCAATATATATCGCAGTTTCCATATATATATACAAAAATCAAAGTGTTCATATATACCTTATGAACTGCTGTGCTTACGCAAGGAGATGGATTCGAAAACGAGGCCGAGAGGAGTTCATCGCAGAGGAGGTAGGTCGGAGGGTGACTGATGAGTTCGGTCGTGGTGGTTGCTAGCCGAGGGGAGGAGGAAAGTCGGGTATGGGATCTCGCGGAGGAGGTAAAAATGGGGACGAGCTAGATGAAGGGGATGGCCGAACACACGAAGGGAGGAGGGTGAGGAGATAAGGAAGAAATAGGGGAAGAAAATTAAAAGAACAGCAAAATTTATGAACGAGAATGAGGAAGCAGGAAGAAAGGGAGAAAGATGAATCATCATAGATCTAAAATAAGATGTGTAACATGCTCGTATATATTTTATTTAATATAAAGAGGAATACCAAAAGAAGGTAAAGTTTGAAATGATCGGTGAGCAACGGGCATACGTTGATTTAGTTGTACATTTAAAGCAAAAAAAATTTGGTTGTTTGGTCAGCACGCCAAATTTTTGAAACTGAAGGAAGCAGTAAAGTCATAGATTATGGTACCGTTACAACGAACAATTTGTTGTTCCCGTCGCGTACCGGGCCTCCAAACACAGAATTGAATATACCGCAAAGATCAGTATCACGAGACGATCAAAATGATACAGATATCAGTGGTACGATCATCCTATCAAAAGTCGATAATCGGTACCGAAAATGCTGCAAATTTACCAGAAATAAGATAAACGGAGCAATAGCAGTCCTAATTTGGAAAAACGAAAGATGATGCCTTGCTCAGAGGATGATTTACAAATTTCTATATAAAATATTCAAATTTGGAAAACATTTTATTAGTTTCAATTCTTTTAACAAATTTAAATTGAAATAGAATTACACAAGAAAGTAAACTTCCATATTATCTGATGAAAATTTACCAGTTGCTATGTTTAAGAAGACGTATTCCAAATATATAATTTTTATTTTCAAATTTTATTTTTTAAAATTTCACAAAATTTCAGCTAATTATCTTATTAAAACCATTAAAATTTTTGGGTCGTTACACTCTCCCCCACTCAAAACTTTTCATCCCCGAAAAGGAAGGAGGTAGGAGAATAGAACAACCAGAAATAAAAGTAGATTTGAAAGTCAAGATAGAGAATTAATTTAAAACTATATAAATTTCAATTTAAGTTAATTAATATTCAATAACTTGGTTAAACCCATGTATTATATCCATAAGTAGTCATTTATAAACTTTACAAATCAGAATATTTCCATTTATATAATATTTTTAAATTATATATACAAAGAACTTATAAAATTTTACTTTGAAATATTCATTTGAACACTTCATTTGCAAATCAATTTTCTTCAATACTTTAGTACCTTTCAAAACTCATTTGTAAAGTTTCTTGCTTCCTTTATAAATACCATTTATATGTTTAAATAACACCCTTATAAATATATGAAAACTATTTGAAAACCATTATTTACATCATTAGTTATACTTACAAAGAAGCTATTTGAAAACATTAAATCCATAATTCATAAATTTATTAATTTATCTCAAGATACTTTTCAAACATTATTAATAAATCAATAATCATTTTCTTTAAATATGTTGTATTCAATTAATAACTTCTAAAATATCTAACACTAAAATTTTCTATTAAACCAGGTAGTATATAAATAAACAATCTTTAAAAAGGATATAATCAACAAGGAAAAGAAGGAGGATTTGGAAAAACAGAATATAGGTGAATAAATAAAGCTGAGCAGATAAGGTAGATTCAAAAGAATAACATTGGGCACGAATAATTAATTCAAACCATAAGAATCTCAATTTCAAATATTAATACAAAATTTCTTTGTTGGAAATACCTTTTATAATAAAATACCTTTATAATAAAATACTTTTTATAACTCGATGTTTCAACAAATTTATCCTCGTTCCTGTAGACTCTGGCAGTGCGTTGATCAGGCGCAAAGCTAGAATTCTCCAGGTACTTAGTAGACTTGTTTCAACACCCAGTGAAAATACTGAAATTTTTTTTAAAACGGATATGGAAAGGTACAATCCAAACAAAACAACCAAAACCTTTGTCTAACTATGGATCGTAGATACACAAAGGTTACGCCTGGATCCCCCAGGAAACATCTGTATCCGTAAGCTTTCTCAGCCCTGCGAATTACGCCATGATGACTAGTAGACCGCAGATACACAAAGGTTACGTCTGGATCCTCCAGGAAACATCTGTATCCGTAAGCTTTCTCAGCCCTGCGGATTTCGCTACTAAGACGACCTACATAGATCACAGGATACACAATGGTTACGCCTGAATCCCCCAGGAAACATCTGTACCCCTGGGCCATCCAACCAGGTGAATTACGCTATGCAGTCGCGCTCGTAAGACCATGGGTAACGCCATGGAATTCGATGGAAACTCGAGTATCATATCCAGAAAACCAAAAATCAAAGAAATATCGATAGAATGAATCCACAATGTGGCCACAAATCACTTCGAAAATATGTATCATATATTACCTTTTCAAATCACTTTCAAATATCATACTTATATAAAGTCCATTATATATAAGATTTCATTTTCAAATCAAATACTTTCCAAAATCAATAGTATATCAAATCACACTTATATAGACTTCAATTATATAAGATTTCACTTTTCAAATTTGAGTACCTTTTCAAATCCATAGTTTTCGAATCAACATCATACTTATACAAACCAAATTTTTTTTATAAGTTCGATAACTCCCAAATCAAGTATTTAGTAACACAAGGTTCTCAAATTTCAATTTGTTTCAATATTAGTTCAGTTTCAAAATCATATACAATCCCACCAAATTATTTCTTCTCAAATTAAATATCTTCAGTTTCAAAGTTTCCAAAATAATGGGTTTGGAGAATAGTCCAAGTTTCCAAATCAATATAATTTAAGTCAAACAATTTATTTCCAACATCAATGGTTTTCAACATCATCTTATATTTACATAAAGTCCATCTTATATAAGGATCAAAATTTTCAAAAAAATAAATTTTGCTGCATGAAGAGCCATATGGGATTGAACATCTTTGCTTTATAAAAGATTTTTAATTTAGAATAGTTTTGTATATAAAATAGTTTGTATGTAAAATAGAATAAAACAGTTTCTTTAAGAAGAATAAAAGAAAAATAGTTTTGAAAAATGGTTTTAAATTGATAGTAGTTTTTCATAAAAGAAAAATTCCAATTAAATTACAAAGATATCCAACCCAACAACTTCCCATTTCAGCGCCAAGTATATCAATGATATTAGGATATAAGATATACATATGTCATCATTTCGCAAAATCACATTTGATCGCTCGATCACACAAGTTTGTTTTCGAACTAGTATTGTCCATTCGACTTCCCTAATGCGGATTTCGATATGGTTTCTCGACTAGAAGTCATCAGTCTCCTTGCATAGCCATATACTATGATAGAGAATTCTAGAATCAAGCCCAAAATACATATCAAATATTCGCCATCAAGAATTGAATGAAAAATCCTAACACGAAATGGTGTAATTCACCTCGAACTTGTGTACTCAAACTTGGATCAAATTAATTATGTGAATAAAACAGCATACGTACAACTTATGTATCTATTCCAACTTGTTAAATATATAGTTTTATAAAGATGTTACCCAGTTAAAACATTTAACTAAATTTTATTCAAAATATATTGAAGACCAAATTCTTTTCAAAACATTTCAAATCTAAATTTCATATTAGAAAAATTCAAAATAGCCTTATTTATTTACTTAACAAAACAGTTTCAACTTATTTAAATCATATTACTACATACTTTAACATACATACCAAACTTATATACTTTATACTTTTCAAAATTACTTAGCTTTGAAAAGTAAACCTTGATTTGGAAGTGCTCGAACCTTAAAAATAGTCGAAGAAATCATATTTACAATCCAAGAGTTAGAAATCACCAACAAATCAGTAAATCAATTTCAATAGATAGGTTTATACTAAATCAAATCCGAACCTCGAGGACTGAACACCGGCTCACTTTAAATCATTTCAAATATATATACATATATCTTTCGAATATCAAAACATATTCTGGAATTTGAAATCAAATTGGTTTCACAAAATCAATCGCATAGCAAAGCTACCAAAGTGGCCCATCCCCCACTCTGAAACTCGAGAATCAATGTCGATGATGCATGCACTCATCACCAAAATTATTCTCCAGCGACATAAGTGAGTTCTGGACTTCTATTTTCTTGAAAACTTCTTTGAAATTTCTTCGAAATCATTGGAACTCATTTTAAGTCATTTGAAACATTTCTTATTCGGAAATACTTTCAAATCATATTATTATATATTTTCAAAATCTTAAAACCAATTTCAAATTCAAAACCTTTAGTTACACATCCTTTTTATATAAATCCATTTCTTATATAAAATTTTCAAAATTTTAAATCTTTTCGAAACTTCAAATTCTCGTTTTTAAAAGGTATATATATAATCCTTATCGAAAACATTTTCACTTATATATATATAGAATAAAATCATACTTATCAAGATAATAATTTCAATATATAAATCAATTTCTAAAATACAAACAAACCCGATTTTCAAAGAATAGTTCAAGAGTGGATTTCGAAACAAAGATAGAGATTCAAATTAAAGGAACTCAAATCAAATAGAACTCTGATTCGAAGATAGGCTCGATCGAAGATGAGACAATTATATTTCAAAATAGAAGATGAATATACTTATGTAAATCGCGGGCGACCTTAACCGGGTCAACCGTGACTTCAGGAATATGATCGATGCGGAATTCTAAGGAAATCGATATTCAATCGCCAAAGATAGAATTCGGCATAACAAGAGATAGCAGCATCTAAACCGAGGGATATATAAATCTCCGGTGAATCAATGCCAATTGTAAGGAGTTCCACCCCTTTACAAATCATTCAAAGATTGGTGGGATCGCCTATTCTTATAGAGATCATTCGAAGTGGAGTTATGGGATACTCCGGAATCAAGAAACATGAATAGGGGAGAAGATAATGGATTTCGAAATCGCAGGAAACGTTCCAAAGTCCAAAGGAAAACCAAATCAAAGAGGAAGAATTTCGAGCTCGAATGAAAGTGATTCTGCAAATAAATTTACTGTATATGCTGAGTTTGCCTAGAGCCAAAGCTCTGATACCAACTGTAACGACCCACTACTTTGGACCATTCAAATCGACAATAAATCCACACATGTCGGACTTGAATTGCTCAAAATATCAAATTGTTAATTTAAATTTGGTAAAACTCATCATATATAGTAAATAAATCAATCACAGAATCACAGACACAGAGTAATACAATAATACACAGCGGAATAGATAAAATAGTAGTTCATGAAGCTACTATATAAACATCAGAGTTAAAAATAAAATACAACAGAATATATCAAATACAGTGAAGTCTTCAGTACGAATAGATGACCTCTTTGAACAAATCAACTGGAAAAGCTGAAAGCTGAATCGATAGTTGGATCTCCAAACGAAGCTCCAAACTCCAAGGGTGAGTCTCAAATGCTGTATCACTCGGTTTGACCCGAGCGTAAAGCAAAACACAAAACACTCGAGTCAGGATTAACATTCTTATATCAATAAATCCAACTTCGAGTGAAATATCAATTGAAATACAAGTAACTCAGAGGATGTTTGGGATAACCATCCTCTAAGGATCCGTGGAACTGTCTACAGTGTAGAAATATACACTATAACACCGTGGTCATTTCACTTTAATTTATACTTCAAAACCCAAATATCATTTCTTTTCAATATATCTATTTTCCAAAATAGTTTATATAGGTTAAATAATTTATAAAGTAAAGTATTTATAATTTCCCCAAATCTCGCAAATCGATTCAAATCAACTCAAATTCCAAATTCAAATTTATTCAAATCTCATATCATCAATTCAGTTCTCAACAGACCATTTAATTTTAGTATATTTCAAAGCTTTAATATTCAACATTTTCAAAGTTAAATTTAACAGTTTCATATAGCTCTTGATTTAATTTCATTATTATTTAATCAGGGAATATTCACTTAATAAATTCAATATCATTTAACTAGCCTTAAATTAGATTTTTACTAAATATTTCCTTAAATTTATTTAAACAAGAAATATTCATTAAATTACTTAAATCAAACCCAAGTTATAAATCATATCTTAAATCTCAATTTCAATAAGTTTCAAATCGGTTTAATTAAATAAAATTCTTTATTGAATACAATTTCAACTAAATTCTTTATTGAATACAATTTCAACTAAATTCAAATTATCTTCCTTAACTTATACAAATCCTTATAAATCTATTTAGAAATATAATACCTAGACATATTATATTAATTAAATCAACTTTATATTAAAACTTATTTCTATATAAAACATTTCCAATATTAAATAAGACCATATATATATTCCCTTCAAAACCATAGAAATCATTTTAAAATATTTATATATAGACCAACGGTGTCTGTATATATTTTCTACCCTACGGTTAAGTGATATGGATATTTATCATTTCAATCCGTAATTTAAATATATACGGGTAGATATCGTTTCGACCCGCAATCCCAAATTCAATTCAAATGAAAATCGCTTGGGTTTATCATTTCAACCCATAAAGAAATTCTCCTATTCTAAAGTCCATTCGGGTATGTATCATTTCAACCCTGTAACGACCCGATATTTTGGACCATTCGCATCCATTATAAGTGTATAGGTAGACACTCATGCCGGAGTTGAATTGCTCAAAATACCGCGTTGTTAATTTAAATTGGCAAAACTGAACATATACAGTAAATAAATAATCACAGATCACAGACACAGAGTAATAAATGCAGCGGAATTAAAAGAGATAGTAGTTCATGAAGCTACTATATGAATATATAAAATACATCAGAGTTTACAACAGAAGAGTAAAACGATACATCAGAGTTAAACCAGATACAACGGAAGAGTAACACGATACATCAGATACGAATCAGAATACATCACTGGAATCATCGAATACTGAAAGCAGAATAGATGGCTGGATCTTCAAGCAAAGCTCCAACTTCAAAAGGTGAGTCTCGAATACTGGTACACTCAGTCTGACCCGAGCGTAAAGCAAAAACACAAGACACTCGAGTCAGGATTAACATTCTTATATTAATAAATCCAACTCAAGTGAAATAGCAATTGAAATACAAGTAACTCAAAGGATGTTTGGAATAACCATCCTTTAAGGATCCGTCAAACTATCTACTAGGTAGTAATGTACGCTAAGTAGATAATGTCTATCAGTAATATGTAAAGATATCAAAATAGTGTTAAGTCATGGCCCATTCCACCCTTAACACATTTTTATTCCCAAAAGCATATACAAGACCGTAGTTTCCCCAAAACCGGAAGTCACCAGAGGGCAATCCATATACTAAAGGTACAAATCAAAATCGTAGTGGTCGCGCATAAATGGAATACAAGTATGACAAGGCACATGAGGCAATACCCAAGGTAGTGATACTACCGTTCGCCTGATCCGGACTGGTGAGAACGCAACGCCGCAGCGCCCGCAACACCGTGAAACAACACTCCCAAAATCAAGGGTGCACCAATCGACAACAAGTATAAGTAGTTCGAAGAAGTGTGTTCACTTGAGGTAGCAAATCCTCCATTGGCCCGGCACAGCTCCTGTTTTAGTCATTTCCAATTTGACACAAGTGTCAAGGCTATCCATTATCGTTCACTTTCTTCAGTCAACACGATCACCATTCCAACCACTTCATTCTGGATCATCACTCCGCGTATAGTTATTAAAGTGGTTTCGGTTCAGATAGAGAGTATATCCATTACCGATCCCGGTCTCTTTAATAACTTTCGTAATTATTACACCAATTGGTCGTTTATATATTTCAAAACCAAATCAATTTCAATTTCAAATAGAATTCGTAAATCAACATTTCATTTGTCTTTCAAAACCAATTTCCAATAATTTACGTTTCAAAACATTCAATTTACCATTTCAAGATCTGATAATTCAATTTCAATTTCCTTTAAAACAATTCAAATATTGATACAAGTTCGTATATAAGATTCATTCCGAAATTATTTAAATTTATTTAATTTAACATTTAAATCAATTTAAATTCATTTATCAATTTCATTCAATATTCATTAAGAAATTTGCCATTCAAAATAATTTCTAGTAAATTTCCAATTCATTAAATCCATTATAAAAATTCAACTTCATTATATCAAAACTTACAAATTTGATTAAATTAAATTCATCAAACCAAATTCTTTAAATTTCAAGTCTTACATTAATTTCAATAAATCACATTTTATTTCTTATTAAAGAAATTCAATTTCACTTATTTACTTACTTAAATAATTTTTCAAAAACTTACTTAATAAAGAAAACTCCATTTCAATTATTTACGAAGTAAAATTCACTTATTCAAAAGTTCAAATTTACTTATTAAAGAATTCAATTCAATTCAATCGTTAAATAATTCAACCTTATTTAATTATTAAATAATTCAAAACTTAATTATTAAATAATTTCAAAGTTTAATAATTTCAACTTAATTATAATTTCAAACTTAATTATTAAATCATTTCAAACTTTAATAATTTCAAACTTAATTATAATTTCAAACTTAATTCAATCATTTCTCAAATTAAACAACATTTCTTTCATCAATTATATTGTTAATATTTTGTTCCAGATTATTAAATATTACATTTAAATTTCATAAAAATTTAATTTCCAACTTCGTTTCAAAACCATATTATTTATTCAAATAAAATCTTCATTTATTTTTTTTTAAATCAAATTATTGACCAATCGGGTTTTTATTTAATTCTCTATCCTAGGTCAAAGTTCAATTTGGGTCTTTATCATTTCAACCCGATTCCAATTTAATTCAAAATCAAAACATAGCAAAGGGAACTTGCAGTGTGATAACTGGGATGGTGTCAAAGTAAATAAACAAGCAATAACAACAACCAATAACAATCCAATAATCAATTTAAATAATCCCGAAATAATCGTATTAATTCGCATTGTTATTTGTACGAATTAATATAATTATTTCTAGAATCTACACTATCATTTCATGTAGATTAAAGATTATTACATTACGGTTTTCACTTGTCATCTATTTCAATTTCATCCATCATCAATTTAACAACATACATTCAGTGGTTCAAGATGTAATTAAACAAATCCTACGTGTCAATAAATTTAACAGTTAAAGGGGTCATATTATACAAATGTCACTTAATCAAATTTAACAATTAATTATCCTATATCAAGTTCAATTTCGCACTATTTATCATTTTAACATTAACAATTTTACGTCCAATATAAACATCAACTATCAGTCAAACTGTATTATCATCGCCTAAATAATTAACAGATAATAGTGTCAGATGTCACAGGTGAACTGATACAGGTAATAGCATATATAACAGTGTAATTAACTAACAGCAGCATATTTCAATTGTCGTTTCAATTGAAATCAGATTTAATAAATAAAAGAACGTTAATCGTGAGTGAGTGCTCACCTTTCGAGGCTAGAGAAGAGACAATGAATTTAGTGGTGGAACCCAACTCGAATTTCAAAGCGAATTACGATGGACTCGAGTTCGACGAACAAAGCTGATGAATAGAAATTGACGAAATCAAATTAGGACGGGATCGACTAACATATGTAATTACGCACATAAATCATATTCTATACTCAACTCATTTTTATAAATTCAAATGTATATATACATATATATATATATATAACCGTTTAAACCTATTATACCTATAAAAATGTTTTTTTTTCTAAAAAAAATCATATAGACATGTTACTACTAGATTCCAAACCTATATTCTCGAATGTATAACTGTCAAAATACATGATAACTAAAAAAATGACACGATGAAAATATATCCTTAAAATAAAATCGTATATATATAACAAATTTATAGCAACACGATATAGTTGCAAATGTATTCGTACAGGCCAGTGTTTTATAATCTATAACCATTTATATACAAGCTAATATTTTCTTGAAATCTTGTGTAACTAACCATTACTATAAACAACTCTATCTAAATATACTTCAAACAAAAACCCATACTGTTCTTTATGTACAGCTAGCCTACAGAGTAACTATCATCATTTCATATATTTTTTTTAAAGAAATCAACATGCAATATATTACTAATATATATTAGATACAAATGTAAACAACAAACATAAGAACACGCAAGCATATTGATGTATAAAATAGAACTATACTTATGTATAAAATCTAACATAAAATATAACTTACATTTATAAAATTCTGAACACGTATAAAATATAATTTATATATATCATATTTAAAAGCGGTACAACAAATCCAATACTTATGTATAAACCTATATATAAAATAAAGAGAGGAGGGAGACAATGGTTGTAGGCGGAAAAACAGCGAAGACTACCTCGGTCAAGGCAGCTGAGTTTGAAGGTGGGCCGAGCTTGGTTGTAGTGGCAAAGGAGATCGGGTTGCATGGGGTTCAGTGGAAGTCGGCACCGAGCTTGGTGGTGGAGCACAACGCGGAGAGCTGGAAGCAGAGGTTGAAGACTGGGATAAGGCTATGAGCACGTAAGGCGGACGGGTGGTAGGCCGGAAGATGGGGAAGTGGCGGCAGAGGGCATGAACGAGTGGAACAACATTTTTTTTTTAGACAAAAGCAAGCAAGTCTAACTATATATATCCTATGCCTTATATTTTTTCCGTGAATGAGTAGGCTGCATGCGTGGGAAAGAAGTAGGTGGCGGACTGTGGAAAGGCTGCCAGGCAGGAGGAAATTGCGGCAGATTGGGTGGAGTTGTGGGGCGGTTGTGGCTGGGCGATGCTTGGGTTGACGTCGAGGCCGTGAGTGTTGGCATGGAGGCGGAAGGAGCAAGGGAGTGTTGAAACTTGGTTGTACAATGGCTACGTGGGGTGTAGATCTGAGGTGCGAAAGGGCAGACCGCGGAGGAGATCTTGGTTATGGAGATGAGTGGGTTCGGGTTGAAGACTGCATGTGGAGTATTGGCTTCGGCCAGTGGGAGGGGAGGAGAAGGAAGTAGTGGAGGAGTTCGGCTGTGGGAAAGGAATTTGCAAAAAAAAAAACGAAAGAAAGGAAGGATGGGTTTAGGAGGATTGCTCTGGGAATGATTTGGTGACAGTGATGAGAACAAGTAAATGATGGTTTATGAACGAAATAAATTCAAAATGGGGAATAGCAAAGGGTATAGAAGTTGGACCAGAAATAATAATAACAAACAGCTGTTGGGATGTACGATGTAAAGTTGAATGGAGAAAGAATTCAAAAGGTCACAAAAACCAAAAGTCACATAACCGATGATAATACGGTTACCGGTTTTGCGGATTCCGTCGTGAACCGGACTTCAAAACACAGAAGTAAATATACCGCTGAGATCAGCACGACGAGACGATCAAAATGGTATATGGATATCAGTGGTATGATTGAATTATAAAATTCGAATTTTTCTACCAGCGGAAAATGCAAGAAAAACGCTGAAGAATAAGATCGACGGAGCCAAAGATGTCCGAATTTGGAAAAACGACAAACTGACATTTTGCTCAGAAGATGGTTTAGAATTTTTCTATGTAAAAATATTTAGGTTTCAGAAACATTTTATTTTCATTTCTTTTTAACTGATTAAATTGAAGTGAATTTACGCGCGAAATAAACTTTCATATTTTCGGACGAAAATTTACCAGTCGCTATGTTTAACTAAACGCATTCTAAATATCAAATTTATATTTCAAACTTTTATCGTTTAAAATTTTCGCAAAATTTCAACTAATTACGTTATTAAAACAGTTGAAATTTACGGGTCGTTACAAACCCATAGTGAATTCTAAACTACAGGGAACTTGCAGAGTGATAACAGATAATATAATAATATAAAACAGGCATATATCAAAAATAACAATATAATATAAACAACAGGATATGGTGTCATATCCCACAGGTGAACAGTTATAGATAATAGCATATATAACAATTTAAATAACTACAGCAGCATATTTCAATTGTCGTTTCAATTGAAATCAAATTTAATAAATATAAGAACGTTAATCGTGAGTGATTTCTCACCTTTCGAGGCTAGATAGATTTGATGAAGAAATGAGCTACGAATCCAAGCACGAATAGAAAAGAAAAGTAGATTGGCACGAATTCAACAGACCAGCTGATAGATAAGTGAATGATGAAATAAATCAGAATCTGCTCGATATAGCTTGAACCAAATATATATTATATTATAATTTTTCTTAAACCAAATATTCAATTTTTAAGATATATATACATTTTACATCAATCTTAAACACTTATATAGCGAAATCAAAAATCTATATATATCTATATGAAATTTAAAATCAATTGTCTAAACAAAACCATTGTATTACATTTCAAAATTAATATTTATTATGAAAACCAACATTACTAACAGGTTATGATTTATACAAGTACATATGCCTTATATTAAATGTATGCATATGATAATTAATATAATATAATATATAACAATTCACGTATAACAATACAGTACACTCGACTATAAATATAATATATATATATAACGCTTTATAATAAAATATATAACTTAGAAAAATATATATATAATATTTACATATATATGTAACAACAGCCAATACAACCTGTACAACCCTTTACATAGTACTATTCTAGAGTTTATATATTTCATATAAATGACATATAAGTCACTTTACATACTAGCTGAAACCACTACTATATTATAACTTACTTTACTAACCTGTACTATATTATACTTTATAACTTACTTTAAAATACGTAACTCCCATATCTATACTTTATAAATTATAAACTGTTGGAACCTGAACATTAAATCCAAAATGGTATATTTATAAACAAATGTACATTATACTAAATATACAAAACAAAATATAAATGAACCATTACATTACATAACTAACTAATATATATAAATACTAGTATATAACCAAACCGTAATATATATAACTTTTATATATAAACATAACTAAAAAAAATTCAACTATAACAGAAATATGAAAACCCTTACAGACTAACATAAACACGATAGATTACAGCAAGCATAAGTCTTTAAACATATATATATATATATATATATATATGCAAACATACATACAAGCGAATATTTATTTTAAAACAAACTGATGTATATAGATCATGGCCAAGGATATTTATATGAACTAAATATTGGATAGTATATATATTTTATAAGCTAATATATAACCAATATATATCACAGTTTCCATATATACATACAAAAATCAAAGTGTGCATATATACCTTATGAACTGCTGTGCTTACGCAAGGAGATGGATTCGAAAACGAGGCCGAGAGGAGATCATCGCAGAGGAGGTGGGTCGGAGGGTGACTGATGAGTTCGGTTGTGGTGGTTGCTGGCCGAGGGGAGGAGGAAAGTCGGGTGTGGGATCTCGTGGAGGAGGTAAAAATGGGGATGATCTAGATGAAGGGGATTGCCGAACACACGAAGGGAGGAGGGTGATGAGATAAGGAAGAAATAGGGGAAGAAAATTAAAAGAACAACAAAATTTATGAACGAGAATGAGGAAGCAGGAAGAAAGGGAGAAAGATGAATCATCATAGATCTGAAATAAGATGTGTAACTTGCTCGTATGTATTTTATTTAATATAAAGAGGAATACCAAAAGAAGGTAAAGTTTGAAATGATCGGTGAGGGCATACATTTATTTAGCTATACATTTAAAGCAAAAAAAAATTGGTTGTTTGGTCAGCACGCCAAAATTTTGAAACTGAAGGAAGCAGTAAAGTCATAGATTATGGTACCGTTACAATGAACAATTTATTGTTTCCATCGCGTACCGGGCCTCCAAACATAGAATTGAATATACCGCAGAGATTAGTATGACGAGACGATCAAAATGGTATACAGATATCAGTAGTACGATCATCCTATCAAAAGTCGATAATCGGTACCGAAAATGCTACAAATCTGCCAGAAATAAGATAAACGGAGCAATAGCAGTCCAAATTTGGAAAAACGAAAGATGATGTCTTGCTCTGAGGATGATTTACAAATTTTCTATATAAAATATTCAAATTTGGAAAACATTTTATTAGTATCAATTCTTTTAACAAATTTAAATTGAAATAGAATTACACAAGAAAGTAAACTTCCATATTATCTGATGAAAATTTACCAGTTGTTATGTTTAAGAAGACGTATTCCAGATATATAATTTTTATTTTCAAATTTTATTGTTTAAAATTTCACAAAATTTCAGCTAATTATCTTATTAAAACCATTAAAATTTTCGGGTCGTTACACTTGTGATGTAGTACCACCACCGATAGCAATAGCAAGAGCAGCCCCTTAGGTACTCTGTAGCATGTTCCTCATGAACTAAGTGAACATAGCTTGAAAGTCACCCCTAAGCCCATTCTTTCCTCTTCTACTTCAGAGATGGAGTTTCTCGATGCATTCCTGGTGTGTCAGCTCATTCCTACGATCTGTAATAAGAATGATCAGTCTCTCAATAAGGGAAGCTTCATAAGTGGTACTCGTGTATGCAATGCGATTATACTATATATACTACTATATAGTTTTGAAAATCAAAATATTTAATAAGTATGCTCTCTCATACATCGCTCGATCCATCATAGAGTGATAACTCATACTTTATTTCAAATGGATCCACGATCAACTTAGGTGAACTATGCAACCTAAGCTCTGATACAATGTGATTATCACCATATACCTTCGGTACCCAATATAACCCGTAGTGCGCTACAGTGTACCCAGCTGATGTAGAGTGATAGTCAAGAGGTAAAGTAATCAGACTCCAAATGTAAACCTATCATATATTTCATAGTACAAGAATAAAATATAATAATCAATACAGATATAAAATAGGCAAGGCAGTATATAACTAAAGTAAACTATAGAATCATAGTATAGTAGGTTCATCATAGTTATACAACATAGAATAGAGTTTATACATCAATATAAACTCAAATGAACTGTCTCTAAATAAAAGTATAGCACCAATAAAAGCTTCATAGTGCTACACAGTGGAGTATAAGCAATAAGCTCTAAAATATAAGTATAGATAAGAGTCAGCCACCTGCTCGTCCTTTAAACAGCTCCAGGCATTAATCTCAGACCTGCTATCTAGTTTACCCAATTAAGAGTACCTATAATGATAAGAGGCAAAGCATAAAATCTAGAGTGTAATGGCCCGGAATTTTATCGCTTTGATTTTTGAATATTTGATAAATTTTAAATATTCAATTAATGGTTTTTAATAATCAAATAACCCTCTTTTAATTAATAAATAATGATGGTAAACTTATTTAGTAAGTTTTTTTTACAAAAATAAGTACTTCGATGAAAATTTGAAAATGTGACCGAAAATCGTTTTTCGGATTTTCAACTTTTTATCGAATGAAAGTTGTCAGAACTTATTGTGCTCACTAGTGTACATATATGGACATAATTATACAAATAACAAAACACTTTTTACTACATAAATGGATTGTACAAATTACTTTCTAGAAGATACTTAATAATTAAGTGAGAAGGAAGACTTCATTTCTCTTTAAAAGAGAAAAGAACTAAAGAAGTACCATAAGAAAAGCTAGTGTTGCCAAGTGTCCGAAAAGGACTAAAGGGAAGTGTGTTGCATAAGTTATTAAAGGGTAGTTGTTTTTTTTAAAGGAAAGGAGCGGTTTAATTTAAGGAAGGTTAAATTTGGTAATTTTCACTTTTCATTTCTATAAAACAACACCTCTTTTCCACTTCTCTTCTTTACTTCATTCTCTTTTCCATTTCTATCCACTCTCTATTTCTTTTTCTAATGTTCATGAAATGAAATCACCTTAAAGTTGCTTCTTTTCTTCTCTAAAGAAAGTACATAAGCCTCTAGAAATAAACAACACTCTCTACATCACTGAAAACTACCAAAAACAAGCCCAAACTCCCATAGCTAAGCAAGAACGAGAGCATATAGGGTCCTTGGGGTCTTCAAAAGCAAGTCTTGGCAAGGGGAAGCTAGGTTCTTAAGTTGTTGTTTGGTTGTGGGAAGGAATCATAGCTTTTGGTTGGACTTTTGATTCGTTTAAAAGTGAGTTAAGCTGACTTTTAAGCGACTTAAAGTTTGAAATACGTTGTTGCAATAATTTTATTTTGCCTTACTTATGTGTTTGATTATATGTGAAAATATATGTGGTTGGTTTGGAGATGTATTCCTGCTTGTTTTGCGGAGGTAGATGATTCGTAATTTGCAGGGAACTATTGAAAAGGGGTCGAAGTGGTTCGTAGTGGAAAGGTCTTGACGAATACACTTTGAATGATTTATGGAGGGATCCAATGGGACCCCTCGCAAATGTTAATTTTAGTTTACATTATTACTTGCTGTGTATGTGGAAATGAAATGGATATTGTTGATAATCGACTTACTGTAATGATTTGTTTTATTCTGATATTAAAATCTCGTGCTCGCTTTTAAGCGATTTACCACTTGTTTTCAAGTGTTTTGAAATGGTTTTCGAACTTGAATTTTGTTTTCAAACCTTTTTGCAAAGTTATTAAAGTGGTTTAAAATATAGGAAGGGGTTTATAAACTATTTTGATTTACAAATAAGTTTTGAAAAAGTTATGGTCCATATATCAATAATTGCTATGGATGCAGTTTGGAAATAGATCGTTTTTGTAAAGTAAAACGAGTTATCTATTTTAGATATTTTTAAAAGTCTTTTCAAATGTGTTTATAAGTATTTAAAAGGAATTTTGAAGTTTAAAATATATTTTTAAGAATTCATTTAGTTATTTAAACAAGAGGTCTAAATTTTAGCTTCTTTGTTTCAAAAGTCAAGTTTTATTTGAAAGCGACCATCTTTAAAAGGAATGTTTTGAATGCAAGTCCTAACTTGTTTTAAAGAGTTTTTAAAGTAATTGTAAATGAGGAAGGAAGCATGGATTACACACCATTATTGTAATAAATGTTTTCGAGAAAATGAAAAGGAGATCATAGACTATAACATCTTTGTTATAGTAAACGGTTTCGGAAAATTGGAAAGAAAGTTGGGTTTATAACACTTTATTTTTAATAAATAAGTTGTTTACATTTTTGAAAAGGGAAGATGTTTAAAGTGGTTTGGAATTCGTCGATTTAATAGGAGTTTTCTTTTAAAAGGGGAAAATGTTGCAGTTTTAAATCAAACTTTGTTTTAAATAAATGATTTTGGGAAATGTTTCTAATAACTAGTTTGAAATCAAAGTCTAGTAATAAATTGTGAGTTTGGGTTTTTAGATTGTTTTGAAAAGGATTTTTGTTTTTAAAGGGATTTCTTTATCAGTGCCATTAAGTAACATAAAACAAATAAGATAAAGAAGTGCTAAAATGTTGACACGTTTATGGAAAGTAAGTCATCTTATATTTAGCATCAAACCGATGTGTAGACTTTCCTTTATCGGTTAGATCTAGAATTGAAATATCTAGGCAAGGCTAGGAGTAACCAATGCTACCTGGCTTCGATCCTCAACAGGGGATAGAGAAGTCGAAATAGAAGTGTGATAAGTATAAGAGAGTTAATTTCTATAACTAGGTCATGATTAATTAAGTATATCAAAGGTACTTCATCTTATACATGACACTAAATTTCATGGTATGGAAGCCCGTTCCTATCTGTGAGAGTTTAAGAAGTAAGTCGAGCAAGGGTAGTTCTCTAACTTGTCCGTCTTCATTGTTAATTGAGAATAGCATGTGGTTGAAATCGAAAAGTAGTGATAAATATATAATGTCCAATTGTGACGATCCGGAATTTTTGAGCATTTGAAATTGAAATATTTAATTGATTTTAAATACTTGAAGAGTAGTTTAACTTGAATTTCAAATATTATTATTTATTTAGCAATTAAGTTATTGGATTTAATAAACTGAAATTGGGTAAATTATTGAATTTGTAGTTTTAAGCCTGTTAAAAAAATATTTTAAAGGCTTGTAAAATTTATATTGATAGTACTGAAGATAGTAAAAGTGTTAAACTTGAATTTGGAAGTATTTTGTTAAGTTTTGAAAATATATCATTTAAATTGATATTTAAAAATAGCCTTCCGAGGCACAGTCTCGGAATTCGACAAAGCCAGTTCCATTGGATCCGTAATGGTGTATTATTATCGGATTCTAAATTTCGTAGTGTTGGAGTTGTTGTGTGAGCGCACGATTGATAAACGCACTGAAAACTATATCGGAAATTTAATATAATATCTGGGTTTAAAAAAACTATCTTCTCCATACGATCGAATTAGGACTCGAAACCTTTTCCATTGCGTTCGAAATAGGGGTATAACATTATGGAAGCCTAGCGGCATGCCTCGGTAGGATGTCAAGATTTTAAGCTACGAATTCAAGTCAATTTAGATTTAAATTTAAATATAATCTACACTTTGTTTGACCAGTCAATGAACTTCACATCAGCCGTTATTCTCAAAAACTCAAATCACTATAGCTAGCCAACTTCTACACGCAACCTTTCATCTCAAACTTAAAAGCACGTCCTTTTTGTCTCCAACCAAATCAATAAAAAAATTTCGTGACCCGTTCTCCTTTTTAATCCCGGCAATGCATCATTTCATTCAAAGGGAATCTCCAGAGAAAAAATGGCGGACCCGAAAGTTCGAATCGAATTCGATTAGAAAAAAAAGAAAGGGGATCGCAGTTTTCCGCTTCTAGTTCGAAGCTGCTTCCCCAATTCTTCGAACTCGTTCGTCAAATTTCACCGAGCTAGGGGACTCGAAGCGACAAGGTGATTAGAGAGGGTGGGGTCAGCACGTTCACGAGCGCGTAGAGGAGGACGACGAACAAACGCATCTGGGCTTGATCGAGCGGCGAGGCATGGTGGGGTGTTGCGCACGTCAGAAGCAATTGAGCAAACAAAGAGGGGAAAGCTTGGGTTTGGTCTTCGATTTTGGGATGGCAGCGAGCTCGATGGGCAAGTTGGAGAAGCTTTTAGTCGACGCGAGGTGAACTGGAAGTTGGATGTGTCGTGTGGCAGCGAGTTCAACCCTAGGGCAGCGAGGTATTCCTTCTATTTTTAATTTAACTTAATAAAAATATATACACGTACAGTTTAATATATATATATATATATGTATAGTTGAGATTATAGATTTGCAGTAAGATACAAAGACAGTTCTGTTTTGAATTCAATATGTATATATAGGCTAGAAAAGGGATTCTATTTTGTTAGAATTTAGTAAATATATATTCATAGGTAAACAGAAAATATATTTGGATCAGACAAAGGAAAAATAAATTTTAAAACTGGATTTTTATTTTATAAATATATGTATATTGAAGGAAGAGGGTTTACAGTAAAGAAAAAAAAAGTATAAATATATCTATATAAAAATATATATACATATTTTTCACTCAATAGTTTATTTTAAAATAATGGATTTTTGATGGTTAACTTGTTTAATTAATTCAATCCATTTTAGCTACTAAAAAGAATATTTAAAGGGAAATTAGTTTAAATAAAAATTTTAGTTAATTAAATTGATTTAAAATGGTAATTGATTATTCGATTAGTTCAAAATGTTAATAAAACGTATAATGTTTATACAAGGTCTGAAATCATGAAGAAAACAAACCGGTTGAAGTGGAATGCAAAAAAAAATAAAAGGTGAGTTAATCTCACTCTTCTGGATGAATGATTGAATTGATTGGATGTGATATATTATATAGTAGTATATAGTATATATTGGAGTGAATGATTTCCCGCATTATATAGCGGATGAGACCCTATGCGCCGCATAATAGCGGATGATATTATATAACCCATATACCGTGATGTTCCACCTCGAAGTGGAATTGGTATTATTATATTGTGCTAACATCTGTGGATGCAGGGAAACAGGTTGGAGGGATCCAACTGGATTTCTCAAAATATTTAGATTTGTTAAAATATTCTATGATATAATTATTTGATATTCTGTGATGAATTATATTGGTAATTGGAAATGTTGGATGCTATGGTTTGATTTACTATATTTTGGTATACTGAGTTATCTAATTCTATAGAAGTGGATTTTTGGAAAGAAAATAAAAGAGTGAATTTTTAAGAAAAATAAATTATAGAGAATTTGAATAAATTTAAGAATGAATTGGAAAAGAATAAAAGTGATTCTAAAATTTTAATAAATAAATTATGAGTATGAGAAAGGGAATTTTAAATAAACAGAGAAATATTAAATTTTAAACTTAAGTGATATTATATCAAAAAATAAAGAATTTATTTTTTTAAAATTCAAGGTTTAAATTTATTTAAAGGGATAAAAAAGGATTTTGGAAAACCTAAAATTGATATTTTCAGTTTAAAAGATTTTAAATCATAATAAAGAAAGAAAAGCTGAAGTTAATGGATTTTGAGATAAATGGAGTAAGTAAAGTAATTTATTTCAAAGTGAAGTTAATTGGAAATCAATTTGAAAATTGATTTAAGAGTTTGGAAATTGGAATTTTAAAGGAAGACGGGGCTAAGAAATTTATAAACTGGGTTTATAAAGGTGAAGTAATATATCAGTGGATATTTGGAAGAATAAATTCACAGTGGGAATTTATTAAAGGAATGGGTAAATTAGTTTTAAAAATAAATAGTGATTTTTTTAAAGATGTGAGAGAAAGGTGGTTTTTGAAACCGTTTTCAAAAGGGTTGAAAATGGAAATATATCTTGCGAAGATATTTGTGAGGTAAATAAATAATTTGGAAAATTATTTATTGTTTGATGGATGTTTGTGAATGTTAATTGATAGTTAAATAATCGACTATCAATATTGGCCAATGCGCTGATCGTTTCGAAGAGACCGAGATCGGGATTTATCTCCCGAAAACCACTTCGATCCGGTTTGTACGTTTTCGTGGGGAAACGAGTTTGGAATCGAAGATGGAGCAGTGAAGTGCAAGGGCTAGTCTCTACTAATCCTGAGGGTGATTCCAAAATGGATGTAGTAGGAATAGTGCCTTTGGTTCCGTTCGAACCTGGAACGGACTTGTATGGATGAATGCTTTCAGAACATTGTGAGGAGGACGATGAGCATTCTAAGTGAAATGTTCTAAAAAGGTAACGCTTAGCCTCAAGCCTCATCAACCTGGAATGACTTAAAATCAGGGGTTATGCAGCAAGGCTAAGTGGACCGCGCCCATTAGGGTGAGGTCATCCCTGTCTAGATATTCCTTTTTATTCGGCTTAGTGGTGCGGTTGCTGATCCCAACCGTGGGGTGATCTTACTCGGACTATCCAGTAAGGGGTAGTCCGGCCTTGTGTTGTAGTGGATTTAGGGTGGATCCTCGGTACGCTGATCTAGACCAGGTACTGTCACAGGTGGTACCCTAGTGCCTAGTCATTAGTTGGAAATCCATTCTCCCTACGCGCCTTTTACGGTTTTTGTTTGTAGAACCCACTTTGTGGCTAGTATGCTGGAATTTAATCATGTAACAATTTCAGCTATTTGAATAAGTATTTGTATATAGACACTACTATAATATCATACGGATTTGATAAAAAGTGTTTTGGCTATCGTAAGGTAAAAACCCGACATGTTTATTTGTGGCGTGGTCTTACGAGATGCAGTTGATTTCAAAGGGTTTTGAAACTTTAATAATCTAATTGAGTGTGTTTTCTCACGCTGTTTTTCCAGACCGACTCGGGTGTTATTTTATTATAATGCTCGGGTCAGACCGAGTATTTTAGATACATGATAGGATTCTGTGGAGCTCAGGAGACGAGCCGGATGGCGAGACGTATCACACGTATTTGATGTATTCCGCTGTGTATCATAAGTTGTATAGTCAGATTTGTGAGGACAAGTTGTCGAAACTGTCTAGTATTGTATTATTGATTGTGTTGTACTCTGATGATGAGATGTATAAAACAGTATAGTTCTTTTTTTATTAAAATTAGTTGTTATCTATTATATATTGTTCCGTGCGATTGTGAGATTCTGTTATTGTTTACTGTTTTCTTCTTCTACCTCTTCTTCTTTAACCCTCATGGTTCAGTTTTTCGGGCTTTGAAAAATCGGGTCGTGACACTTGGTATCAGAGGTGAAGGTTAAGCGAGAACGTTGGCTCTGGTGGGGATTACTCATTTGAAAATAGAGTCCGTAGTACTTTAGAATGAGTTTGAGTGTATTAATAGATATGAGCGCGTATTTGTTAGTGAATATAAAATTTGTTTTTATACTGTGTTGATTTATTGGTTGAGTGTTTATGGATTCTGGTCGATATGTGGGACGCCATGTCATCGATAAGGGTTTCTAAACTCTTGAATGAGATAAACCGACACAGTATGGTTTTCAAATAGGGTAAATGAAATAATTTTACCCCAAATTATTTTCGGATGTAAAAGGAATTTTTTTTGTAAATTATTGGTTGCTTGGATGTTAGGAATGATAATATTAAATTTTTATCATTGCTACGTGGAAATTTAACTAGAAATTAAAATAACCAAAGTTAAGGAAATAAATTCAGGTAATAAATGGAATTTATAAATGTGAATTATAATTGAAAATAAAAATTCCAAAGTAATGTTTGAATATAAATTGGATGGATTTGAAATTTGGAATTTTGGGAAGTTTAAATTCCTTTGAGTTTGAAAATGGTTTTCAAAGGTTTTGAAGGAATAATAGTGATATTATTTCGAAAATATTTTTTGAATTGGATTTGGAATCTGGAGAGATTTGGAATTTAAAAATATTTGGAGGGGTTTTAAAGCGATAAAAGCATTTAACTCTCTTTCGGTCGCTGGAAAATAACTTCGGTGATGACTACAGCATCATCGATGTTCATTTTCGAGTTTCTAGGAGAGGAATTGCTACCAAATTGTTTTAAATTGGAATTGTTTGCAAAAGTTGGGTTTGATTTTAGGAATGCAAAGGATTTTGGATAATTGATTTCAAAGGTGATTTTGAGCATTGAGAAATTGCTTAAAACTCTGGAAGTTAATTAAAAATGTTTATGGAATAATAAATGGGTTTGAAAAACTTATAAAAACCCTGATATTTGTTTAGAATAAAATTTAACTTGGAGAATAGTTAAGTTAAGGTAAACGTGAAAAAAAAAAGAATTGAATGCAAGCAATTAAATTGTAAACTATTTAAATTAAATGAAAATAGTATATGGGTTGATTGAAACAATTGAAATAGTATATGAATTGGTTGTCAACAATTAAAATTAATATTAGAACATTGGAAATTGCTAATGAAAGACTGTTTAGTATGCAATATTTATCAAATGCATGTTTCGGCTATTTTAAATAAGTAAAATACTAGTGAATTGTATGTATCTAGCACTTACATGTTTTAATTGAGTAAGTACAGGTATAGGGAAGCCGTGTGGATGGATTTGGTTGCGCTAATTGCTAAAATAATAAGCCGCTTGCTTAAAAACGTTAAATAAAGGTACGCCTATGCAATAAAAAAAATAGGAAATATGAACTGTTGTTTGTTTTTTTTTTCCGACCGTGTGGGTCGATGTATATATATTTATATCTCTTGTCAAATTGCAAAAGCTCCTCCGTACAAAGGAGACTCTGCCAAAATTTTCTGCAAATTTTAGGAGTTAGAATTTTTTTAAAATTTTCACTAACGACAAATGATTTAAAATTTGTAAGCAAATAGAATTGAAATCTAATTTAAAATTGTGTATGTAAAGTAAGGTGAAATCGAAGAAATTGTTCGAAGAAACTAAAGGAAGAAAAAGTTTGCAAATAAACTTTTATTTGAGATTTTAAATAAATTAGTAAGTGAAACTAATAAAAGGAAATGGTTAATTAAATATGGGTTGAGATAAGGTGAACAAAATTCAATATTCAAAGTTTGAAGACAAATTGAATTCAAGTAGAATTGAAGATGGAAATCTGAATGGAAATTGGGAAAAAGTATTGAGATTTGACAATAATTAATGAATTGAGGCAAATTGAAATTTATAGGGAATCGGAATTCAATTTGAATATAAACTTCGGCAGTGAAGAAGTAAAATAAATATAAGAAAAATTTATATTGGACTTAAGAAATGAAGGATGAAATTCTTAAGTAAATTGGTATTGGGAATATACTAAGTAATTTTGGGATAAAAAAATATACTAAGTGAATAATTGAATGAAGATTTAAAACTGGAAATGGGGAAATGGGATGGTTGTAAATAAGTGAATGGAAATCAAAATAAATGTGAATAAAAGAGAAAATTGATATAGTTGATAATCAATTGGAATTAATATGTAGGATGTACGTATATTATTTTATTCGCATAGCGATTTGATCCAGATTCGAGCATAGAATTTCGAGATAGTTATATTGATCCTAGTTGGGATTTTTCACTCGATTTTCGACGGCGAACCCTGGATATGGATTTTGATTGATTTTGGAAATTCTCTATCATAGTTTGTGGCTATGCAAGGAGGATGACGGTTTCTGATCAAGAAAACAGATCTGAGTCCGCACAAGGAAGTCGGGTGGACGATACTAGTTCGGAAGTGAAATTGTGTGATCGAGTGAGCGATCGGATTTGGTATTGCGTACAGATGATATATGTGCATCGTACAGGCTTAAGTAAAGCAAATATTGAAAATTTGTAAAGGAAGTGTATAAAATTATTTTGAATTTTGTAATTGGATATTATTGCTGAGTAGGACACAGGTGTTTAAAAAGCAAAAGGAACTAGTATTTTTTATTTCAGAAAATAAATTTAAATGGCCCAACAAAAGGTATGTGTTTAAATTTCTGTATGAAGTTTGATGATTTTCTGATCTAGCCACTTAGCTTTTGTTTTCTTTTGGAAATCTGGGGGCCTGTTGAGGCATTTTGTAGTTTTTCCGAGCTAGCCGCGCAAAGGAGACGCTGGCAAAAAAATTCGAAAATTAAGGAAGTTAGAAAAATTTTGAGAAAATTTTGATAATTCAAAATTTGGTTTCAAATTTAAATTTGAATTGTTAAGTAATATTGTTTGGGACTTATAGATAAGTTGGAAAGTTAGAAAGAGGGTTAGTGTGTCTTAATAAAAGATTATTTTGGAAAGTTGTTTGACACTATTTGGATTTGAGAAAATAGTTAACGGGGATTGAATCATTCTTCCTAACTAGTAATTTCGGGGACGAAATTCTTTTAAGGGGGGAGGAAAGTGACGACCCATAATTTTTGAGCATTTGAAATTGAAATATTTAATTGATTTTAAATACTTGAAGGGTAGTTTAGCTAGAATTTTAAATATTATTATTTATTTAGCAATTAAGTTATTGGATTTAATAAACTGAAATTGGGTAAATTATTGAATCTGTAGTTTTAAGCCTGTTAAAAATATATTTTAAAGGCTTGTAAAATTTATATTGATAGTACTGAAGATAGTAAAAGTGTTAAACTTGAATTTGGAAGTGTTTTGTTAAGTTTTGAAAAAAAAATCGTTTAAATTGATATTTAAAAATAGCCTTCCGAGTCGACGAAGCCAGTTCCATTGGATCCGTAATGGTGTTTTATTATTAGATTCTAAATTTCGTAGTGTTGGAGTTGTTGTGTGAGCGCACGATTGATAAACGCGCTGAAAACTATATCGGAAATTTAATATAATAACTGGGTTCAAAAAGAAACTATCTTCTCCATACGATCGAAACCTTTTCCATTGCATTCGAAATAGGGGTATAACATTATGGAAGCCTAGCAGCACGCCTCGGTAGGATGTCAAGATTTTAAGCTACGAATTCAAGTCAATTTAGATTTAAATTTAAATATAATCTACACTTTGTTTGACCAGTCAATGAACTTCACATCAGCCGTTATTCTCAAAAACTCAAATCACTATAGCTAGCCAACTTCTACACGCAACCTTTCATCTCAAACTTAAAATCACGTCCTTTTTGTCTCCAACCAAATCAATAAAAAAATTTGTGACCCGTTCTCCTTTTTAATCCCGGCAATGCATCATTTCATTCAAAGGGAATCTCCAGAGAAAAAATGGCGGACCCGAAAGTTCGAATCGAATTCGATTAGAAAAAAAAAGAAAGAGGATCGTAGTTTTCCGCTTCCCGTTCGAAGCTGCTTCCCCAATTCTTCGAACTCGTTCGTCAAATTTCACCGAGCTAGGGGGCTCGAAGCGACAAGGTGATTAGAGAGGGTGGGGTCGACACGTTCGCGAGCGCGTAGAGGAGGATGACGAACTAACGCATCTGGGCTTGATCGAGCGGCGAGGCATGGTGGGGCGTCGCGCACGTCAGAAGCAATTGAGCAAACAAAGAGGGGAAAGCTTAGGTTTGGTCTTCGATTTTGGGATGGCGGCGAGCTCGATGGGCAAGTCAGAGAAGCTTTCGGTCGACGCGAGGTGAACTGGAAGTTGGATGTGTCATGTGGCAGCGAGTTCATCCCTGGGACAGCGAGGTATTCCTTCTATTTTTAATTTAACTTAATAAAAATATATGCACGTACAGTTTAATATATATATATAGTTGAGATTATAGATTTGTAGTGAGATACAAAGACAGTTCTATTTTGAATTCAATATGTATATATAGGCTAGAAAGGGATTCTATTTTGTTAGAATTTAGTAAATATATATTCATAGGTAAACAGAAAATATATTTGGATCAGACAAAGGAAAAAGAAATTTTAAAACTGGATTTTTATTTTACAAATATATGTATATTGAAGGAAGAGGGTTTACAGTAAAGAACAAAAATAAGTATAAATATATCTATATAAAAATATATATACATATTTTTCACTCACTGGTTTATTTTAAAATAATGGATTTTTAATGGTTAACTTGTTTAATTAATTCAATCCATTTTAGCTACTAAAAAAATATTTAAAGGGAAATTAGTTTAAATAAAACTTTTAGTTAATTAAATTGATTTAAAATGGTAATTGATTATTCGATTAGTTCAAAATGTTAATAAAACGTATAATGTTTATACAAGGTCTGAAATCGTGAAGAAAACAAACCGGTTGAAGTGGATTCCAAAACAAAAATCAAAGGTGAGTTAATCTCACTCTTCTGGATGAATGATTGAATTGATTGGATGTGGTATATTATATAGTAGTATATAGTATATATTGGAGTGATTGATTTCCCGCATTATATAGCGGATGAGACCCTATGCGCCGCATAATAGCGGATGATATTATATAACCCATATACCGCGATGTTCCACCTCGAAGTGGAATTGGTATTATTATATTGTGCTAACATTTGTGGATGCAGGGAAACAGGTTGGAGGGATCCAACTGGATTCCTCAAAATATTTGGATTTGTTAAAATATTCTATGATATAATTATTTGCTATTCTGTGATGAATTATATTGGTAATTGGAAATGTTGGATGCTTGGTTTGATTTAATATATTTTGGTATACTGAGTTATCTAATTCTATAGAAGTGGATTTTTGGAAAGAAAATAAAAGAGTGAATTTTTAAGAAAAATAAATTGTAGAGAATTTGAATAAATTTAAGAATGAATTGGAAAAGAATAAAAGTGATTCTAAAATTTTAATAAATAAATTCTGAGTATGAGAAAGGGAATTTTAAATAAACAGAGAAATATTAAATTTTAAACTTAAGTAATATTATATCAAGAAATAAAGAATTTTTTTTAAATTCAAGGTTTGAATTTATTTAAAGGGATAAAGAAGGATTTTGGAAAATCTGAAATTGATATTTTCAGTTTAAAAGATTTTAAATCATAATAAAGAAAGAAAAGCTGAAGTTAATGGATTTTGAGATAAATGGAGTAAGTAAAGGAATTTATTTCAAAGTGAAGTGAAATCAATTTGAAAATTGATTTAAGCGTTTGGAAATTGGAATTTTAAAGGAAGATGGGGCTAAGAAATTTATAAACTGGGTTTATAAAGGTGAAGTAATATATTAGTGGATATTTGGAAGAATAAATTCACGGTGGGAATTTATTAAAGGAATGGGTAAATTAGTTTTAAAAATAAATAGTGATTTTTTTTTAAAGATGTGAGAGAAAGGTTGATTTTGAAACTGTTTTCAAAAGGGTTGAAAATGGAAATATATCTTGCGAAGATATTTGTGAGGTAAATAAATAATTTGGAAAATTATTTATTGTTTGATGGATGTTTGTGAATGTTAATTGATAGTTAAATAATCGACTATCAATATTGGCCAATGCGCTGATCGTTTCGAAGAGACCGGGATCGGGATTTATCTCCCGAAAACCACTTCGATCCGGTTTGTACGTTTTCGTGGGGAAACGAGTTTGGAATCGAAGGTGGAGCAGTGAAGTGCAAGGGTTAGTCTCTACTAATCCTGAGGGTGATTCCAAAATGGATGTAGTAGGAATAGTGCCTTTGGTTCCGTTCGAACCCGGAACAGACTTGTATGGATGAATGCTTTCAGAACATCGTGAGGAGGACGATGAGCATTCTAAGTGAAATGTTCTAAAAAGGTAACGCTTAGCCTCAAGCCTCATCAACCTGGAATGACTGAAAATCAGGGGTTATGCAGCAAGGCTAAGTGGGCCGCGCCCATTAGGGTGAGGTCATCCCTGTCTAGATATTCCTTTTTATTCGGCTTAGTGGTGCGGTTGCTGATCCCAACCGTGGGGTGATCTTACTCGGACTATCCAGTAAGGGGTAGTCTGGTCTTGTGTTGCAGGGGATTTAGGGTGGATCCTCGATACGCTGATCTAGACCAGGTACTGTCACATGTGGTACCCCAGTGCCTAGTCATTAGTTGGAAATCCATTCTCCCTACGCGCCTTTTACGGTTTTTGTTTGTAGAACCCACTTTGTGGCTAGTATGCTGGAATTTAATCATGTAACAATTTCAGCTATTTGAATAAGTATTTGTATATAGACACTACTATAATATCAGACGGATTTGATAAAAAGTGTTTTGGCTATCGTAAGGTAAAAACCCAACATGTTTATTTATGGCGTGGTCTTACGAGATGCTGTTGATTTCAAAGGGTTTTGAAACTTTAATAATCCAATTGAGTGTGTTTTCTCACGCTGGTTTTCCAGACCGACTCGGGTGTTATTTTATTATAATGCTCGGGTCAGACCGAGTATTTCAGATACAGGATAGGATTCTGTGGAGCTCAAGAGACGAGCAAGATGGCGAGACGTATCACACGTATTTGATGTATTCCGTTGTGTATCATAAGTTGTAAGTCAGATATGTGAGGACAAGTTGTCGAA
This sequence comes from Allium fistulosum, assembly GCA_030737815.1. Taxonomy (NCBI): domain Eukaryota; kingdom Viridiplantae; phylum Streptophyta; class Magnoliopsida; order Asparagales; family Amaryllidaceae; genus Allium; species Allium fistulosum. Next base: position 1,327,684,529 of record CM060904.1, read on the forward strand.
ACTGTCCAGTATTGTATTATTGATTGTGTTGTACTCTGATGATGAGATGTATAAAACAGTATAGTTCTTTTTGTATTAAAATTAGTTGTTATATATTATATATTGTTCCGCTGCGATTGTGAGATTTTGTTATTGTTTACTGTTTTCTTCTTCTACCTCTTCTTCTTTAACCCTCATGTTCAGTTTTTCGGGCGTCGAAAAATCGGGTCGTGACACCAATTTTCCATATGCAAACTATATACTTACACACCAGATATTAATTTGTCCACTATTGATAAATATGGCCTATTTTGACTTAGGAAGTACATGAAAGCTTCGTGATTTCATACGGTTTGAGATTCCCTTGGGAGTACTCATTCTGATCTAATGTCTCTCGCTTTAAGGGCGGATATTCGAGATCTCCTTGGTACTCTTATATCGTCCACTTACTTTTGAAAGAACTTGGATTGAGTCAACTAGAAACTATCAATTGTTTGTTCAGGGAAATCGAGATTGGATAAGCATGAATTATCCAAAACCCACTTTGAACAGGCATAAGCATTCGAATTGAAGACACATTGAAGATGATGGAATCAAAGACGGAGTTCTTTAAAGTACAATGGCTACTTGCTACTAATCCTGAGGATGTAGTAGAAGAAGTGCCTTTAGCTTGCTCATATCCCGAACAACTTGTATGAATAAATGCTGACATTGCATTGTTGTATGGAGGGCAGTGTTAGCATTCCAAGTGTGATTTGGTAAAAAGGTAAAATGTAGCCTCAATCTTCACACCCGGGGATGACTAAAACATGGGATATGCTCTAGGGCTATGTGGTCGCACCCATTAGTGTATGGTCATCACCCGATCTAGATCGACATTTATAAATTTATGTATGCTTCAAGCCCATTACGGTTCTTGGCCACAACCAAGGTGGTGACATATATGGTATTATCCAAGAAGGGATAGGCCAGTTCTGTGTTGGCAGGGTGTCCATATGAGGCCCTCTATACATTTTTCTAGAGTTGTACTATGGCAGGCAGTACCCCAGTAGCCTTGTTATTATATGGAATCCATTTTCCAGTACGTGCTTTTATGAACTTAGTTGTATACTAAATATGCTGTTGAATGTAATTAATGTAACCATTTCAGCTATAATTCAATATTCGTTTTAAAACCTAGACATTACTATAATACCATAAGGTATCCTATAAAATAGTTTGGTTATCGTAAGGTAAAAACCCATCCGTGTTTAAGTGCGACATAGTCTTACGAGATACCTTCATTTTTGAAAGGGTTTTATAACATTAAGTAATCCACATGATTTGAGTTTCTCACACTGGTTTGCTAGACTGATCCGGGTGTTATTTTCTTATAATACTAGGGTCAGACTCGAGTACATTGCTAGATTTAGCGATGGACGCTTGGAGCTTCAGAAGACGAGTTGGATGCCTCCAAGATCCAACATATTTTATCTTTCGATGTATTTCTTGTTTTGTATTTATCAGCATTTGCAAGGACAGACTATTATAATTGTCCAAGCTGATGATAAGTTAGACTCTGATTATTATATGAATATTAAAATTTCCGTTGTAAAGATCATTAGACATTATATATTACTCATCACGAACATGAGATTTTGTTCTTTCTTTTATTTTCTTCCAACCTAACAATTTGTCTTTTCGGCATTTGGATGTTCGGCATGCGAATACCGTGGATGTATTAGTGTCGATTTTTTAGGATCAAAAAGGTGGGTTGTCACATTTTGTATCAAAGCTGAAGGTTAAGCGAGAACCTTGGCCTTGATGGGGTAAACTCATTAGAGATAGGGTAAGTGACACCCTATAATGAGTTTGAGTGTATTATATATGAGAAGGCATATTTGTTAGTGCTATAAAAATGATTTATATTGTTTTTGAAAACTGGTAAATGAAATAATTTTACCTAGGATTATATTGTATGTATAAAAGAATAATTTTCAAAAATAGATATAGTTATTTTTTTATGATTGTTTGTTAAGGAATGATGATATTTATTTATCATCATTTGTTAATTGATTATTTATGCTCGACCAGCTTATGAGCATTTGTTATCTGAATTAAATATGAAAACCTTGTGAATTGAGTTTCAAGATTTGACTATAAAGCGTTTGTTATAATGTAGGTTTAACAATTTTACTTTGTTAAAAGGGTTACTATAATAAAGGAAGTAATTATATGAAGGTGATTTTATATAAATTTTGTTTATAAGATGTGTCTTATAAAATAAAGAGGATTTTTGAGAATTTAAATCCCGGTATCTTTGGAAAAGATTTTAAATAATTTCTGGAAAAAGGTAATAATACTATTACTTGTATGTATTTATAAGTATAAATATTTCAAAGAGAATTATAAGGTACATTTTCTTTGGATAGTTCAGGGAAAACATCTCGATTTGTTTTCCTATAATCTGTATAATCTTCTAAGTGACAATCGAATGTTTGCTTAGACGAACGTTGTAGTGCACATACTAAATTATTCCTTTTGTCATTGTACGATCGAAACAAGTTCAAATCCGAACGAACCTAAAGCAGGTTTTAGTAAATAAAGTGCTAAAGAAATTTCATATATATATATATAAGAAATATATATAGTATTGTTTCAAAATGGGATTCAAACAAAAAGAAATTTTTTTATGTTAACTAGTTATAGTGGCTTGAGATGACTAAAAATTGGCAGGAGATGTGTTTGATGGTAAGAATTTTTCTCAAGTATAACCCTTCTTGGTAAAGGGGTGTATGATACTATTTTGTAAGACCAAGTTACTTGGTATAATTTTGGTGTTACTCTGTCTATATGTATATTTTCTATAGATTAAAATATATAGTATCATTTCAAAAGGGTTTTGTAATAAAAATCGAGTATTTATTTCTTAGGATTCTTTAAAGAAAATAGATTCAAAATAAAAGGGTTTTTTGATAAATGAATGTGTTGATGAATGAAAATTTTAATATAAGTTTATATTACTCTTGGGAAAATGAGAAATAATTTAACACAAGTTTTTAATGGGTTAAATTTAATAATAAGATTTTAATAAAACTTTGTTTTATTAAAACCATATCTTTTATTTTAACATCTAAGTTGTGAAAAACTATTTGACGTTATTGGGTCGGCTAATAAACATCTTTACCTTAGAAGTGTCAAAGGAAAAGTAGACTCTAGGATCGAGTTCAGATACCAGCATCCTACTCTTCTTAGCTACTTACCGGACCGGATGGGTAAAGAGATTAAAGAGGTTGACTCGGTTTTATACCCAACATTCTACCACTTTGGTTCTTGGACTTAGCCATTTTGGCTAAATCAACACATTTCCCTTTATCCTGCCTTTTTCTAACTTTATCTCGTAGCCACTACATCCAAGGCCCGAAGTCCTTCATATATAAACCCAGAGTCTCCACACAACTACCCCACGACCAGTCCATCACTATCAAGTCCGTAACTCCATCATTCTAAATCCAAGTTGCATGTAATCAATCATGTATCTTCTCTATACCATTAACAACACCCTATATCGATCGCAAGTCATTTGGGGTATTTTTGATCGTCATTATGGATTGGCCATGATAGATTGTCCAAAAACTTGTCATCATTTTTGCATTTTCTAAGTTGGTTTCCCATCTATTACAAATGCTTTAACAAGTGCAATCTGTTTGCTTCGATTCCACTCCAAACACTCTAAAACTAATGAAGTCTATGGAATGTATATAGATAATCCATATCCTAATCTAAGCAAATAAACATACAACACTACCAAGAAAGCATCATACAATCATTATAAAGTCAATACAACTATATCATCCAATATATTCATCATATCGCAAACTAAGCCAAAACACAAAATGTCTATCCATATGAACATATAAGTAATTTTCTAGATCTACACCCTTTAAATTCATTTTGAAAATATGAGTAAGTTTAGATTTGAATGAACCCATGTTTTTAACTCTAAAATCATTTTATAGATATAATTTAATACTATATTGGCATTCATAGTGTGATGAGAGACACACATCACTCACCTAGGGAATCATATGCATGCAAATTAAGGAGAATCTGAAATGAACGGTAATCAACACAAACCTGAATGCACCCAATAGTAATAAATGATCTTCCTACTAATCTATTTGCTAATATCTTCTTAATTGGTTGGTTTTTCTAATTAAAGTAAGGTCTGGAGTTGCTTTTGGCTAAGGGGATGATTAATAGGAGATAGAACGCTTTTTGGAAGTGTAGGAATGATTAGGGAGTTGTTCGATCATACCATATCAACTCAAATCCCGAAATAGGTTGATGGGCTAAGTATGTGCTTAGTCTAATAGTCCACTAATATGTCCAAAAACTATCTAACTTCAAATGACCATATCTCTTAAATCGTAAAGCCAAAAATCTATTATGACCACTCTATAGAAAGAGAAACTATCATATTTTTCATTTGAAAGTGCTTTCAAATCCTGATTTGGCTTCTGTCGGGCCTCACAAGTTTTTAGAGGTAAAATCATCCAATAAAATTTCCAAGGGTCAAAAATGTCAAAATCTATCATGACCACTCTATAGAAAGAGAAACTATCATATTTTCCATTTGAAAGTGTTTTCAGACCCTGATTTGGCCTTTGTCAAATGTTATAGGCCTTACAAGTTTTCAAAGGTAAAATTATCCAATAAAATTCCCAAGTTTCAAAAATGTCAAAATCCATTGCTTTCAAAAGTTGATACCTCTTTGGAAGTCATATGAGTATAAAAATAATATTTCTACGACAAGTTGATACGTAGAAACGTATAAAGAATGCAGGTCGTTAGACTAGTTGTGTCCTTTAGACGACCAAGTATTTTTTTATAGCTTGTGCCTTATTCATATTAGCTTCTAAGAAAATCATAACATCATCAACATAAAATAAATGCGAAATAGTAGGCTGATCTCTATCAGTAGGGTTTAATATCCCTGAGATATTCCATCTTCCATTCTTAATAAATAATATTCCATTACCGTGTAGAACAAATAGGGGGATAAAGGGTCATGTTGCCTAGATGATATATTTGATTCAATAAATCTATGTGGTATACCCTCAATTAAAATAGAAAAATTCGAAGTACTAATACACTCATAAATAAGAAGAATAAGTGACGATGGAAACTTAGTTGTTTGAAGCATATGGCATATAAATTCTCTATTCACTATGTCATAGGCTTCCTACAAGTCAATTTTAGTACAAACTTTTTCTTTGCCTGGTTTTTTGAAGTCCCTAATCAATTCATGTGCTAGCAATATATTATCCCCAGTACTCCTTCCACGTACGAAAGCAAGCCAATTTTTTGCAACCAAAAGTGGAAGAAAGTGCTTTGCATGTAATTTTTATAACTATTTTATAAAGTACATTAGCATATGATATGGATCTATAGTCAGAGATAAATTGAGGCTTATATTTTTTGGGATAAAAGTTATGAAGGTATGATTCAACCACTTTGCAAGCATTCCTTGTTGCAATATCTCTGTTATAATCCTAAACAAATCACCTTTTATCAGGTCCCAATGTAATTTGAAGAATTTTGCTAAGAATCCATCAGATCTTAGGATCTTTGCATTATGAGTTGTATTTAATGCTGTTTGATCTATGAAATGCTAGTGCAGATAAGCATTAATTTCCCATAGCATTAATCTTCATTCTTGGATCAACTGTTGGAAAGTAATATTCATCCGATTTATTGTAGAAGTGATAGTAATTATTCATTAATCCCGAACTATGTCCCCTTGTCATAGCTATAATCTCTATTACATTTAGCAAAGCTTAAATTCTATTTATATGCTTTCTCATTGACATTTTGACATAGAAAAATTGGAATTAGAGTCACCCTCCTATAGGCTATAGCCATAGAATTTTGCTTTTCCGTGTCAACTGCTCATTTGGCAACTTAATTTTTTCTTTCAAAGCGATATTATTTTGCATCATATTATCATATAGTGTTCCTTCTGATTGTCCAATAATATTTATAAAAGCTTGGTTGTATTCTTCTTGCAAACTTTTTGCACCATCACTTTTCTGAATGGTCATTTACTACGGCTTGAGATTAAATTTAACTTGTTGTAGTTTAGAAATGATGTATGTAATCATCCCATGTAGTAGCTTTAAGTCCCTTCAAGACACATTGAAATATCCATCAATGTTGCGCCAAGTATTTACATACCTAAATGGCCAATTTCTCTCTCTTTGCAATTGATTTTTGAACTTTATAAGTATGAGGTGTGATCATTTAATGTAGTAAGCAAGGCAATAGTTGTGAAGTCTGAAAAAATATGCATGAAATCAAGTTTCACCGGTTTTTTGTTAATACTACTTGCCATTCCTCTTATTCTCCAAGTGTATTTGCACCACTACAAAGGAGATTTGGTAAGTCCACACATAATATACCATTTATAAAACCATTAAGAGAAGAAAAAGAAATAGACAATTCTTCCTTCTTTTCTCTAGGGTCCAGTATTAAAATCCCCACAAGTTAGAATTAGGATATTATGGCAATTGGGTTACTTCGACAATGATAAAAGCACACTTGGTTATCTGAAACCTAATACTCACCATATCTCAGCCATCCATTCATCTCAACGGCTCAGATCAATCAATCTATAAGGTTGCGGATTACTTCAATGTTTGGGCTTATATAGACAGCCTATTATATCATGTATATATATTCGTTCTCTGTATTACATTGTAATTCAATACAAAATAATCTTCTCAATAAAGAAATTATATTTTATCAAATATCTTACATGATATCAGAGCTTTATTCAATGCCCAACGGCAAGAGAAGTATATTTTGATTATCTCCTCAGAAAATTCTCATCACCGAAGATTATACCCCTCTCTTAATCTAGCATCTGTTCTTATTTCTCTACCTCGCCTAAAACTCAAAAGGAGCTAGGCTGTAGAATCTCTCAGTTCTTGTGAACATCATCGAGTCAAGTGGTAACTCCTATCATCACTATAGTGTGAAATTTATCAAGAAACCAGTTCTTGATAAACAACACAACTGTTAGTCTTTTCTTGGAGTATAAGTATCAGTTCTTGGCTGCAATTCACATTCAACTGCCTCGCCAATCACTGAAACCATGGCCGGAGATGAAGAAAACTCAGGAACCACCTCTCCAACCACCAGAAATACCAGCAACAGTCAAAATATGCAAATTATCAGACCAAAAGGACACTTAGCAGTGCAACTAGATGAAGATAACTACTTGTTGTGGAAATATCAGATTGAAACAGCCATCAGAGGTTATGGTTTATATGAGTATATCAATGGTATGTTAACCATTCCACCCAAAATGGTTAAAGATGATAAAGACAATATGATACCTAATAGTGAATACTCAAACTATCTAAAACAAGATAGTCTTCTTGCTTCCTGGATAATGTCATCTGTAAGTGTGAGCATTTTATCTCAAATAGTTGGTTGTAAATCATCAAGTGATATATGGGAAGCTATAGAACAAATCTTTAATTCTCAAACTGCAGCAAGGATTATTCACTACAGAAAGCAATTTCAAAACTTAAAGAAAGAAAATATGACAATGCAAGAATATCTTACCAAAGCAAAGAACTACTATGATAAACTTGCTTCTGCTGGACATAGGGTTTCAGAATCTGAACAAGTATTAACCATCTTAAATGGTCTGGATGAAAACTATGAATCTTTAGTTACAGTTCTATCATCGCAGAGAACTCTACCAGATATGCAATATGTCCACTCTACCCTTCTATCTCAAGAAGAAAGAATTGAACAAAAGAAAGCTACCAACACAGACTATTCAGTAAATTACACCACCAACTTCAAAGGAAAGGGTCAAGACAGAACCCAAACAGGTCAAAGAAGTGGTCAAAATGTTAAAGGAAGAGGTAGAGGAAGATGGTCTGGCAATAACAGAGTCAAGTGTCAAATATGTGAAAAGCCAGGACACATTGCTTCTAAGTGCTACTTCAAATTTGATCAGAATTTTGTCATAACCCAACAGCCAAACAATACTCAAAGAAATCACAATCCAAATGTCAATCTTACTCAAACAGAAGCAAGAAATCAAGGCAGCCATTCAAAGAATCAAAATGAATCAGACAATCAAATCAAGAATGATGATATACTATATGAAGATTGGTATCCAGACTCTGGGGCAACTAATCATGTGACAAGCAATTTAGAGAATCTCAATCTCGGAAACAAGGAATACAAAGGTACACAATCCATTTATGTTGGTAATGGTAGTTCATTAAAAATCACACGCACTGGCAAAGCCAAACTCAATAGCAAAAGAGAGTTACACTTAAATAATCTTCTTAGAGTTCCTCAAATTAAAAAGAATCTAATAAGTGTCTCTCAGTTTGCTAATGACAATCAAGTATATTTTGAATTTTACCCAAAATTCTGTCTAATTAGAGATTTACTAAATAAGGATATTCTTTTACAGGGTAAAATGCACAATGGGTTATATAAATTCAGTCTAGTGCAAGATAGTGAACCAAGGCAGAAGGATAAATGGTGTAACTATTCAAAGATTGATGAAACAATAGATTTTAACAAAGTTTTTGATACTTGGCACTGTAAACTGGGTCACCCCAATATAGCTATTGTTAAAAATATTTTGAAAGACAGCAATATCAAATGTGAAAACATATCATTACCATATGTATGTCAAGCATGTCAGTTAGGAAAGAGTCACAAAATAGCATTTAGTAATTCATTAACAAAGTACAACAAACCCCTAGAAATGGTTGCAGTTGACTTATGGGGACCTGCACCCATTAATTCTGATTATGGAATGAATTACTACATCTCTTTTGTTGACTCTTTCTCTAGATATACTTGGATTCCATTACTTAAGTCAAAATCTGATGCAAAGAATGTAGTGATTCATTTTATAAGGCAAGCTAAAAATCTAACAAATCAGAAACTTAAAACCATACAAACAGATAGTGGGTCTGAGTTTAAAACTCTAAAAGAATTCTTTTCTGAAAAGGGCATAAATCACAGAATTACCTGCCCACACACATCTGAGCAAAATGACATTGTTGAAAGAAAACACAGGCACATTGCTGATACTGGTCTAACACTGCTTGCACATGCATCAATGCCTTTAAAGTTTTGGCCAGATGCATTTACAACTGCTGTATTTCTCATAAATAGAATGCCTACAAAAGTTTTGAGGAACAAAACACCATTAGAAATGTTGTATAATACGAAACCAGATTATTCATTCCTCAAAACTTTTGGATGCTTATGTTATCCATGCACTAGACCATATAATCAACATAAGTTAAGTTTTAGATCATTACCCTGTACTTTCCTTGGATATGCCACTAGCCAAAAAGGATGCAAATGTCTTACAAGTGAAGGGAAAATAATTGTATCAAGGCATGTTGCATTTAATGAATGTGTGTTTCCCTTCACTAGTAAAGACATAAAAACTACCTAAAAGATTTACAGTGCCAAGAAATTTCTACCACCCATACCTGTATGAGGAAAAGAAGAATCCAAAAGTGCTGAAAATAATGAGAATACAGCATCAAACCTCCAACACACAGTGCCCATTGAAGGGCCAGGTCAGAGTGATGATATAAACTCATATAACAATGAGTCTAAAGGTTGTGAGTCTGAAGATCAGAATAATGATCAAGACAACAGCTCACTTCCAGATAGTAGTGACACAGCACCTGCACAAGAGGGACATCCTATGATTACAAGATCAAAACATGGGATATTCAAACCAAAAATCTACACTGCCAACATAAATTACAAGGAACCAAGCAACTATGATGAAGCTGCTAAAAACAACGAATGGTGAGAAGCCATGGATGAAGAATATAGTGCATTAATCAAAAACAAAACATGGAGCTTGGTTCCAGCAACAACAAATAAAAGATAATAGGCAGTAGATGGACATACAGGTTGAAAACACTATCAGAAGGTAAAAAAAGTCAAATACAAAGCTAGACTCGTAGCCAAAGGATACTCTCAACAGTATGGATTTGAATTTTCAGAAACTTTTTCACCAGTGGTTAAACCAGCCACTATCAGAATTATTCTAACTATAGCTTTACACTATGAATGGGATATAAGGCAGCTTGATGTAAATAATGCTTTCCTAAATGGAGAGTTACAAGAGGAAGTCTACATGCACCAACCCCAAGGTTACATTCAAAATGACAAAAAGAATTTTTTTTGCAAACTTCACAAAGCAATATATGGTCTCAAGCAAGCCCCTAGAGTATGGTATGAAAAATTAAAAGCTACTTTAATTTCTATGGGATATTAGGTATGCAAGTCTGACAACTCTATTTACACAAAAATAAATGAAAGGTATATCACTTACATACTTGTATATGTGGATGCTTTTATAGTTACAAGCAATGACAAAGAAGAAATAAAATATGTTATCAACATGTTAGACAAAACTTTCTCCGTTAAAGACTTAGGCAAGCTACATTATTTCTTAGGTATAGAAGTCATTACTACTGCTGATAAGGGACTTATCTTAAGTCAACAGAAATATATCTCTGAAATATTGAGTAGAGCAAAAATGTATGAAGCTAAGCCAATGCCTACACCAATGACAAGTAACTTACACTTGTCTAAATATAAATGAGAACAAATTGATAACATAAAGCAATATAGGAGCATAGTAGGTGCTCTACAATATGTAATTGTAACTAGACCCGATATATCTTTTGCTGTAAATAAGGTTTGTCAATTTATGCAGAGACCACTAGACTTACATTGGAAAGCAGTAAAACGAATACTCAGATATCTCAAAGGTACATGAAATCAAGGAATCAAGTTAAATAAGAGCAGAAACTTATCTATTCAAGGATTTGCCGATGCTAACTGGGCCTCAGACTGCGATGACCAGAGATCTACAACCGGACACTGCATCTTCTTAGGTGGAAACCCCGTCTCATGGTGTGCCAAAAAGCAACCAACCATTTCACGTTCTAGCACTGAATCTGAGTACAGAAGCGTTGCATCAGCCACTGCCGAAGTGATGTGGACAGAAGCCCTAATTAAGGAACTAGGGATTAAGCTTTCACGCAAAACTATTATTTGGTGTGACAACTCTAGCACAGTAGCTCTCTCAGCCAATCCAGTCTTGCATGCTCGAACGAAGCACATCGAGATTGATTTGTACTTCGTCAGTGATCAGATCGCAAAAGGAAAACTTAAAGTTAACCATCTTCCAGGCTCAAGTCAAATAGCTGACATATTCACAAAAGCGCTATCACGCAAGTATTTTGAAGATCTAAAGAACAAACTTTGTATTAAAGACATTTCCGAAGAACAGAAGCAAGAGGAAGAAAAGAAACCCTAGTCGCAATTGAAAGGGGGAATTAGGATATTATGGCAATCGGGTTACTTCGACAATGATAAAAGCACACTTGGTTATCCGAAACCTAATACTCACCATATCTCAGCCATCCATTCATCTCAACGGCTCAAATCAATCTATCTATAAGGTTGCGGATCACTTCAATGTTTGGGCTTATATAGACAACCCATTATATCATGTATATATATTCGTTCTCTGTATTACATTGTAATTCAATACAAAATAATATTCTCAATAAAGAAATTACATTTTATCAAATATCTTACAGTTAGCAAAAGCATGCAATTAGATGAAGCATTGAATATGAGACCACTCCATAGTTTTTCTCTCACTATGTATGAATTTCTTGCATAAACAATGGTCATAGTACCTTGAAATCCTCCACTGTTCAATAGGATAGTTGTAATACGCTGAGAAATCATGTCTGAGACGCACATGTCCCAAATAGTAGCTTTAGTGATGACAATCATCCTTCATTTTGTTTCCATATCTTATTGTAAAAGCAAGTCATTAGTTTGAAATCTAGTCATAAAATTTTGAACGCCTCTATTTAGGCTTGTAAACGATCAAATATGGATTTGAATAGTGACATATCCATATCCGAAATCATTTTCGGATATCGATATCCATGGATGCAGACGGATGTCGAATATTTATCGGATTTTCTTCGATCGGCTCTTAACTAATAAATCTAAACAAATAAATATAAAATTTGATTCATTATAAATCCATTTTGGTGCTAAAAGTATAAAAATATTGAATATGCTAAGAAAAATAATTTTAAGCAGCAAATATTGATTTTTATACAAATGTTAGATTTTTTTTACCTGGACAAAATAGTAAATGACAATCATTTTATGTACTAAAATACACAAAAAACTATAATCTTGATAAACCCCAAACGAATGGTTATCGGATGCACATGTGGCCATATCCACATTCATATCCATTTTTCAGATATTGGATAATTTTTCATATTTCAGATACAGATATGGATGAAATTTGGATTTTTCGGGTACTTATTAACATCACGACCTCTATTAGTTAATTTGGTCTCAAGTAGAATTACAATAGTTAGCCTGCGAGACTAGAGAAGTTTGAATACAGATTGCATTTTGCTATTTGTATTCATACCCATCACATTCCATGAAATGACATTCATTACCCCTGATTGAGCTTCTAGTTAGCTTTTTAGGAGGAGCTATTGGGGGTTATTATTTCTTCTTATATTTAATTTGGTATTTTACATTAGTCTCAACAATGTGGGGGTGCATTTTTATTAACTTCATCTGGTTGCTAATCTCTTCAACATGTTGTGCCACTTCTTCAATAAAGGGCCGTTGAACTTCTAGTATTTCATGTGCTAAATTAAATTCCTCTGATACATTTAACATATTTCCTCATTTTCCTATTGCTCTGTTTTAGTGTTTCTAGTTCTCTAACTTTACTTCCAGCTTGCAGGTTCTAATGCTCTATTTGTTTGTGAAAGTTGCTCAGTTGGATGGGGTTGGGGTGAAGTATATTACGATTCTTCCATTGGAGTATTCTCTGAATAAGAAGTACCCTCATCTTTAGTTGCTAACATTCAAGCTTTATTGCAGTAGCGAAAGTGGTTGCAACATTGCTTCTGTGTTTTGTTTTTGTTATAATCTCGATTACCAACAGCATTATGTGTATGCTTATTCATATCCACATGTCTAAGTGCAGAAGTGGACTCCTTAATGGACTTTGGTGCCTCTTTTGTACTAATATCTGGACTTGTTGATTTTGATGATTTGTGCTCTTTAGGTTGCCAAGTTTTCTTAAAATATGCTATGTAATTCCTTGAACTATGACTAAAAACATGGCAATTATCAAATGGTTTTGGCTTGAATTCATATGGTACTTGAACTTCGAATGTGTGACCATCATAATTATGACCTTTTATAGATTCTGGGTATTTGAAGTCATGTTCAACTTTAATGAGAATTCTTGCGAAGTTTAATCTAATTTCCATAACATTGTTATTAACCATTCGATTTGGTTTTCCCAGTAAACTCACTATTCTACTAGTTGCATCTTTGTTCAAGAGTTCTAAATTTAAATCCAATGATTTGATCAAGATTGAGATGGTGAAAAATAATCTTGCATGAGTAACATACCCGGTTTCCATATCTTCAAAGTGATGACTTTTATGTTGAAAGAATATGAACCAGTTTTGATAATTCTGGTTCGACCATCCTCATTTACAAGTCTAATGATGATAAAACCATTTTTTTTTAAAACACTTTAGTAGATCACACCAAGTGCCATACCTTTTCCACATATTTACTGAAGCGATCATACTTTGGTCTACTACCAATCACATAAGCAAATAAGGAGTTCTTCCATTTTTATTGTGTTAAACCTAAATTAGATCAAAGAATGAGAAAAACTCGTTTATCATCTTTCTATGTAGGCTGTACAACTACAAACTGTAAATTTGTATCGTTCAATTAAGAGTTGTCTTCCTTGATCCCTTTAACTACCTCTGCTTAGGATCAGCTCTACGTCAATGATAAAGTTTAAGATATTTGATATTTTGCCTGATGGGGTATTGGATCCGGCGGTTCGAACGGATCTTCTCCCTGATAACTCCTTTCGCCCTGGTTGCCATGTTTGCCATCTTTTAAAATACTCACACACACATAATGATAAATATTACGTATCTTATAATATCAATTTTATTTTAAATTTTAATCAGTTTTAGATCCTAAATATTAGGAAGTATATCTTGATCTAAATAAGTAATTATTTATCATGTTAAATTAAACATATATAGAGACCATGTTTAATAGGAAAGAAATATTAGTAAATATTACCCAAAATATATCTTATATAAAATGGAAATACAAATACACACACACGAGTATGAACCTGTGCTACGCATAAGGATGTTTAAAAATCCATGATTACGAAAAAATTGCCATAAAATCATTTTCATTGCTTGCTTTTAGGAAAAATTTGAAAGATATACGGGATTTATAGTTGGAATACAACTGTGTATGCATGGTAATAAGGATACAGTCAGTGACGAGACCAAATGCAGGGTGTGGGCTGTTGCCCAACCCAAGAATTTCATAGCAAAAAAAATACAGAAAAGAAATAACGTATAGCTTCTCAGCCGCAGTCCATAAAACAAAATCGCGTATAGCTTCTCTGTCACAGCCCTAAATTTCATGTCGTCCATGTCGACAGGGCCGGCCTAGGGCAAACCCATCAAACCCCTGGGCTGGGCTGAGCCGGGCAACAGAAAACATCTGTTTTACTTCAAAGTTACAGCTCAATAGCAATCTCCATGTTTGCGATGCTTGAACCAAAAAAACTAGGGTTTCAAAAATCAACGCCTTCTAAATAATCATCGCTGCATACTCGGCTATTCCATCAGCCATCGTCGGCTCATCCTTGCCTCCTACGCGATATTTTCTACTGCTGATTTGAAGTCCTGCTACAGTCTCTTCATACTGCCACTGCTAATTAAGTATGCGAATTTCTTGTTTTGAATTGTCTAATTTTCTAAAATTGAGTCGCCCTTTTACTGCTTTAGATTTCATTAACATTGAAAACGCCTGAAGCTAATAACTTATTAGTATTTAGTTATAAACAACTAGTTTTCTGTAAATAATCGTTTAGAAATTGAAATTTGAAAGCCGAAGCTAAAAAAACTAATAATTATTTAGGAACTGATACTTACATCGATGTACTATTTTTTCTGCAGTGTGTATATGACTACCCGCAAACATTTAGGCAGAACCCAATATGATTTGCCGGTACACTTAACTAGATACACTAGTTTGTAAACTTGATACATTTAGTTAAAAATTAAATACACTGTTTTGTAAACTATTTGAGACTATAAGTATTGCAGCCCACTTAATGTGGCAACTTTTGTATAAAAAGTTGGTACTTTGTTATGTTATAGTTTTATATGTGATTTTATGCTTATATATAAAAAAGAAAATTTAAAAAAATTGACATGTTATATGGTAAGGGGCAAAAAAATTCACATTGGGCTTGGGCAACCGATTCTTTGGGCCGCCCCTGGTCGATGTTCTTCAATTCAACCTTCATACCCGACTGAATCAAAATTTCCTATTTGTTGTGTTACAGGTGATTCTCCTTTTAATCTTGTCAATTATTGTCTCATTTTAAGCCACTTATTTATTGTCTAGTTGATTTGTTGAATTAAATCATACAAAGATTGTCTCTTTACTGTTAAATTACTTGAATTATTTGAATGTTGTCTCTTTTATTGTTAAATTACTTGAATTACTTGAAGAATGTCTCATTTATTGTTATTACTGATTAAATCATATAAAGATCCCCAATTTGCTCATAAAAATTGTTCCATGCAATTTACTTCATTTATTTCGCATCTCATTTACTGCTAAATTGCTTTGTTTTTCAATTTGAATATCAACTAAGAAAATGTTTAACAAAGTGAATTGTTCAACCAAAAGTGGTATTAAAATTATTTTTTTGTTATTAAAGTGAATTATTTTAATCTACTTGGAAATCATATGATAATATATATTGAAAAAGAGATTGCTAAAAGTCTTGATGTTGAAGCAATTGTAGATGAATTTGATTTTCGTGAAGTTCGTAGAGCATGATTGAAATAGATTATTTAGCAGCTTATGTATTTTTAGGTTATGTATTTGGTATGTAAGTTTATAAAATTATCAACATTATGCAACTAGTCAAACTTCATTGTTTTAACGTGTCACAAAATGTAATGCACTAAATCACTTCGGTTGAATTTCAAATTTTCTGTTATATATTTGACTATTTATACAACTCTGTCCAACGCAAACAAAAATCCTGGTTTCGTCGCTGGATACAGTATGAATATTAAATGATTAAAAAATATGAATATAATTGTATGTTATTGGTATGTTGTTGTTGTATTCATTTTGTAAATCATGCTCAAATCGGGGAAGTTTAAAAATATTTGTACACAACAGTGAATCGTCAGATAATAAACTGTAGTCTTAGTTGGAACAATAATAAGATGAGCCATAAAATTCAAAGAAAATAAAGGAAAAAAAAGTATAGGTGCAGTAATGCAGCAGTATAGACGCAACACTAACCCATAATATTGTTGATGGTACAATATAAATCAACATATAACATGATGTTCATACTTCTACAAAACGGTAATTTGCAAGTTGTGGTGTAGATTCTAAACTACAAAGGGACAAATTTTCTTCATCCTACAGCTAATAAACTATGGTATTGCTCAGCAAAGTGATTAGAAAGCATAGTAAATAACTTATAGGAAGAAAAATAAAATAGATGTACTACATTGAATCAAATGAAAAATATCTCAAAATGCATAGAAATGACAGGGGGTTATCTAAATTTGAGCAAATATTGGCATGCCATATTATGCAGAACAAAGATGACAAGTTTGCATGAAATTATTCTATAGGAACAAATGCTTACAGCACCAAAGTGGATTGGCAGTTTGTTTGCATCTGGGTTTAAAAAAAAGTGTTCAGATTACAAAGGAACTTCATTGACTAAGTACTAATTGTTTATCGATTTTGTTGGCCTACCATAGACACCTAGCTAATCCAAACAGATTGAACGTTTACCTATTTATCATGTAAGAAAATCAATTAGATTTGATAATGATGCAACAATAGGTAGGTGCTACAGAAAAAAAAATGGCAAATTCAAAAGCCCTTCAATTGTAAAGCAAGCACACATAAGCCTAATGGTTGCTAGAGTAATTGTTAATAAGTAAGTAAGTGATCTTCAAGCAACTGAAGTATACAGCAATTTGAATTGAGTTATAGTAGGGTACACATAAAATGAATTTTACAAATACAAACCTAAGCTGGTGCATACCTTGTCTATTTTTTATGAAGTATAAACTTTTTATATTCAAAGTTTAGACTGGTTGAGAATTGTTAAAGTAGGGTTAGGCTAAAATTTGCATAGCTTTTATACGTAGATAAAAAATTATTTATAGTATAACCAGTATAGGTTGCAGTCTAAATCCTTTCATCTTCCCACTATTCAGCTTGTTATAATAAAGGCAGCATTGGCCTTCAACAATTCAAAAATCCACCTAGCATTTAATCGATTAAATCAAATATAAATATTCAATCGATATCGTATATCGATACCCGCATACATAACTTTTACATGTACGCATTTTATTAAATACTAATGACATTTAAAACAAATCAAATAAAATTTAATAATTAGTATTTCATAAATATTGATCAATTTAATTAGTTTATAATAATTATAAATTAATTAAATCATATGGTGTATCAAAGTATTCATTATTATAGTTGTGCTACGAGTGCCCTCCTCATACGAGAATCGCTTTTTCATCAAAAGAAATTATTATAGTTGTGTGACTCAAAGGTATAAATTCAATCACGGTTAATATCAAACAATTCGAATATTAACGTCCAAATGTCACCATAGCCAATGACGTAAAATTTTGATCAAATTTATCGCTTGCATATCTTTTCCGTAAAATCCAATTTTACAGTTATAAGCGTACCCGGTAGCAACGATTATTTACACTAATTTCATTCATCAACATTATATCATACTAGGGCTTATGGAATTTGATTTTTGGTCAAAATTCCAACATCATCCATATTTAGTTCAATTAGTCTCAACATAAAGTTATTGGTTCAATAATAACAATTATTATTAACCGTACTACACTTGCTAGAGACTTTTATTTGAGTTGTCTACAGTCAACCGTGATACTAACTTTATATAATTGAGGAGACAAATTCTTTATTAAATAGTGTTTCACTTTTAATACTTAAACTTAAATCTAACTATAGTCATTGGATAGACGTCATGTCATGATTTAACTATAATCAAAGTGGAATGTCCATATTGAAGTTCAACAGTGTTCTCAAGTCTAAGGAATTGTGTAAAATCGTCACTTTGAAATTCTCCGTTTGACCTTATTTATATTAACCAACAGAAATATCTCGAGTGAGTCATTCCATAGTTTTCCAATAACTATTGGTGCGTAACACTTTGGCGTCCCAGTAACCATGAATAATACACCGTCCAACATTTGAATAACGTTACGCACTCTAGCCTCAACAGATGTAGCAATATTTTATCTTAAAACATCTTGACTAGAAATATTAAAAACATGTTACTTTAATGTGATAAATTCCTCATGGTTATGACATATTGTAATTACTATCACATAACACATGTTTTAAGGATATCTTATTCAATATACTTAAATTAAATAATTAACTAAGATATCACAATATGACAAGCAGATAATAGAAAGAAAAACACCTTTAATTTCAAACGAGATTTTATCACAGAGTTAATAATTTACAATAAATTACAGAATTGCCCCTACAACATATTCCTAATTCTACCAAGAAAAAGATGATCGTCCAGGGTACTTGTCCATGGTGGCATAGTTATCGATTAAGGTTAATCAATAAGAATGACCTACTAAGAGAAAAGACAATCCATTCATAACTTCTTCATAACAAGTCGGATTCGCACGCGGTTTTGAACCATTCATCTTGTATCATCGTATATAATATCTCGGCACACCCATTTGCCTTGTCTTTTAAGTATCTGCGGGGTGGGAAGGCTTCTCCAAGGTGGGTCTAACTAGGAAAAAAGGATGATATATCATCAAACTGCAATATTTTTGTCACTAACTCGGGATGCGATTTTGAACGACATTCATTATTTTCCATTGCAGACATTTTGCATTGATTGAGTCAATTGCGAGATTGCGAATAATTTGCCGGTAACAGAATAACTTTGATAGATTTGAAAGGTGGGGAATTTAATACTTGCATTTTGTTTTTGTTTTTGGTTTTCCACATTATACTTTTGTTTCGAATTAATTGAATTTATAATATAGAGTGTACGAGAGTTTTCTATGTAGAAATAATGTAAATTATGGTGTATATACAAAGATATGAAAAGAAATAAACTAAAGTATATCCACAATATTAAAAATATCATTGTCCTCATCCGACATTTTAAATGTTGGAGAAAAACGGACAACAATGTTATTTAGGATTATGATGTAACTTAGCCAACATTTAATATACAAGATAACCGACTTAACTCCAAAGTTAATTTAGCCGACTGAATACAACCAAAGCACCATTCATCAAGGGATTGGATGTGTGTTGCTTGTGGAATGGCCCTTAAGGTCTTTATATTTTATAAAAGGAGAAATAAATAAATAACATTGTTAAAAGGACTTCAAAAATAGATAAAGAGTAATTTTGTCACTCTTAGTTGAATGCTCTAAATTTGTCTCCGAGTTCGGTGATAAAGGAATAAATTATTTTAACTTTTCCTCTTTGGATAGTTCAAGTTAAACCCTGCGACGTCATAAACCAAAACCATCTTAAACAGTGTATACTCAATAAACATGGCAGTAGAAATGGATGTCGACAGTATCAACCCCGATATATTATTCAAATCAGCAGAGAAAGGAGACGCGTCCGTATTCAAAACCCTAACTACAGACGAACTGAATGCCGCTCGATCACTCCGCAACGACGACGATAGGTCTCTCCTCCACGTGGCTGCCGCCTCCGGCCATGATGAGGTACTTACTAACCTCTTTTGTTTTAGTGGGCTTCCGATGTTTGAATACATATTTTCTGGGTTTGAATGTATTAGGTGGTTAGGATTTTAGCGGATGCGGATCCTGCTATTAGTGGGGTGAACCATAAAGATGAGGAAGGATGGACTCCTATTCATTCTGCTGTGAGCTGTGGCTTTGGGACAATTGTTGAGATTTTGATTGAAAAAGGTATATAATGTTCTTTTTCATATAAAAGCACTTGCATTCTGCCGATTTTTTTATATAGAAATTGCACTAGGAGTTTTTGTTGTTGTAACCACACTAAACATTTTGTGTGATACATATATTTCACTCGATATTATTTATATTTATTATTTACATTTAGACCTTGGATATTAAAGATAGTTAATCAGTATGAATTTAAGAGGTGTCTGATTTAAATTTCCTTTTTCTTTTTCAGTAGCAATAGAAATTATTTTGAAATATATAATTATATTGCATCTTATAATGATGTTTATGTGGATATTGTTGTTTAACCATATATGTTTTGGTACAATATCAATATATTTGAAATCACATCTTATTATAAATGTGTTGTTTTCCACCAATATTTCAATCCTTTTAAATGTTTAGATTTTAATATAAAATATTGTATAGTCGACCTCACCGTATTGCGGCAGTCGTCAAAATGAAAATTGCAAGTGATTATGACATAAAAAATGTTTGCCATGCTATGATTATTGTCAAATGTATATCAAATTTGGTGCATATTTGAAGGTCTATCTAGCTCATGATGTTATTATGATGTAACTGAAAACTGATTCATGCATTGTGACAATCAATGGTTTTGCAGCAAATGTTGCATGAGCTTGTTGAAAATAAAAACAATTCTCTATCTTTTACGGTCTGTAAGCAATTCATGAATGAAAATACCTAAAAGGTTCATATGATAATGTATTGAAATATTTATTTTCTTAATTTTCCTTTAAGATCATTCAAAACTTGTGCATACATAACTGCTTCTCACAGAAATTCACAGACGAGTTTCTTCATGCCAGTTATATCTATTAGCCATTTAAAGTGAGTAGGCTGATTATCAAAACGTTTACCACTTTCCCCCTATTCAAATGCATATGAACTTCAATCATTTCTATGCTGTTATGGGTGAGCATATGATCACCTAAACAAAGTCCAGTCGTTCGCAGTGACGGAGGCATTACTCTTTCATGTAATGACCATATATGGGCAATTCAGTGCTTGATTAGTTGAGGTGTGGAGATTAATAATTAAGTTTGAGGAAAATAGTAAGCCTCTATGCGTTTCGGGGCTCAATCAAGAGTATTTGCTGGGACTGTTTAGAATTTATGCAAATTTCTTATAGATTTGATTTGGTCAAGTCTATAGTGGTTTTAAAAAGGTGGGGTATGTAATAAGGGTTTTGGAGGAATCAAAGACCCTGCTTAGTTCAGAGAACATAAAAAGTTGGGAAGAGCGGACATCAAAAATTTCAGCTAAAATCTACATCTTTTGAGGCTGAGTATGACAAAACTGTGGATTTTGACTGATATGTTGACGCTAAGGATTTAAAGGAGAGTGCGATATTTTTTTAGATGAGTATTTGATTAGAGACATCACTTGATCTAATATAATATCATAGGAATAAAAAGAAATTCAACCAATGACGAAAAAAAGCACCTTCTGTTGAAAATGTGCTTTTACTGTTATAGGCAAACCCGGTTGCTCTTTGGTTTAACACAGTATATTGCCTAATCTACTCTGAGGTTTCTTACTTTCTTTTAAGCGATATATAGTTTAGTTCAGCGTGGTCAATGTAGCAAATTTGATCATTTTCAGTAAACTAAAAACTATCCTCTGTCCATTGCAATTAAATTCTCCAATTAAACAAGTACAAGTGTAGTTGCAATCGTCAAACTCTATCTTACCTGTATGAGTAGCAACTGTTTTAAGGTTGCTTTGCCTTTCTCATGAACTGCTTCAGTGGTATTACATTCGTGGGCCTTCAGCAGACAGCCATCAGTTAGATTGGTTAAATGCAACACAATTTCGGTTAGCCATCACGTTAAGCATCAATCAAGAAACAGTTGTATTGGTGGCATGCGATACTACTGAGTACTGTTATTACTATACGTGTGTTAAATTTAGTGGGTGTCATCAATGTTGATATCAGCAAATAGGTTTAAGAAAAAAGATTTTAATGAAATTATGACAGCAATACAAAAGGAAACTAGTCTTGAAAGAAAAAGTTGCAGTTTTATATGAATCTGTCATTCATTGGTAGAATTGTGAAATCTGATATACTCAAAACTTTGGTATATTTCTGAAAGAAATACTTGTTAAATATGTTATGTATAAAATTGAAACAAAACCCTTGCTGTTATTAATGTTTACAGTGATACAGTTTCAGTATTCGACTTTCAAAGGTTTTTTTAATCTACAAAAAAAATGATGCGATTGGAATATATTTTCAGTACAAAACATTATACATTTGGATACTTTACTTGTTTGGATAAAGATTTGAGTTTTGTCTCTTGCGTTTTCAATATGCATATCAAAATGCATGGAGGAGGAAAATGGGTATAAAAAAATCCTGACCATTGCTACAAAGGGGAGAAGATGGTTTGTGATATTTCACAAAAGAAGAAATCAAGAAACATTGTTTTCAATTTTATAGGTTCAAAATCATTTTTCAAATTGACTATTTTCCACCCCCTCCTCCTCTCCACGTCTTTTGACATACATATTCCTCAAGCCAAACATGCCCTTATAAGTCAAACCCTATTGTTTGTTTCTCTATGGTTTTTTGTCCCAATTTTGTTTGAAGTATTTTCCATGTAAAATCATAGTGTTCATTTACTTCTTACTGTTTCTCATTTCTATGTTGATTGTTTGATTATGCTTCAGTACCTCAACTAAATCCCTATAAGTTTCAAAGAACTCTCCGACCATTTGGTAGCCTTTCGATGAATTATACATGTACCTTGTAAAAGAACTAACACAAAAGTTTTGTGTAGGTGCCGATGTTAATATAGCTAATAACGGGGGTCGTACTGCACTTCATTACGCTGCTAGCAAAGGCCGGGTAGAAATAGCTGAAACACTTATATCTCATGGTGCAAAACTCAATCAAAAAGACAAGGTATGGCTCTTTTACCCCATAACATCTATATATATATACATCAATTTTATAGCAAAAATTTAATGCCTCAAGTAAAAATACTCACGTGACTTTCTCATAGGTTGGTTGCACAGCTTTGCATAGAGCTGCAAGTACAGGAAACAGAGAAATGTGCGAATTATTGATCGAGGAAGGCGCAGAAATCGACGCCACTGATAGGGAAGGCCAAACACCTCTAATGACTGCTGTCATTTGTGGTAATAAAGAGGTACTAATAATGTCCATTTTTAATCATATTTTTTTACTACTTATATGTTGAAACACGTCCATTTTCTGATATTATTCATAGACTTCAAATAATGTTATTTGTAAGCACATTATGTTTATGCTTCAAGCATTTTCAAGGCTGATTCCATTGTGTTTTTGCATGATATTATAAGGTTGCACTTCTCTTGATAAGGCATGGTGCAAATGTAGATGCAGAAGACAAGGAAGGATACACAGTGCTAGGTAGAGCCTCTGATGAGTTAAGGCCTGTGTTGATCGATGTTATGGTACTGAGATGTTGTGAGATCGTTAGCTAATGGAGATGTAGGTTTTCCATGAATGCTTGGCAGCGTCGACGATATGCATTGGGAACAAATAAATCTTTCGTACGCTTGGTAAGGATGGTATATCAACTGTAAAAACGAATCGTCCTTGATTTTGGAGGTTGTGGCATCTTATGTTCTATTTTTTTGCATTCATTTTTTGGTATATCTGGTTCGATAAACAATATTAATGTGCTTGAGCAATCGTATTCGTTCTTCGATCTTGCGGTGGAGTCGCAACACCTTGTAACTACGAGATTGTCGAGCATCAACATGACATGAATTATTATCTTACTCGTAGTATATATATATCCTAAAAGGAGAAGGCTTATTCAAGCCACCAAAAGAGAAGAAGTGGAGGGGAAAGGAATGAATATTGTAGGAGAATAAATACCGTGACTTACAATTTTAACGTTTGTACGTTATATGCATTCTTCTGCAATTAGCTTTGGAGTTTTATTGCATAGTTGTCTTTGTAAATATTGCTTTTGGAATAAATGTGTTGGTTCTTTGAAAGTCTCGCTTATAAAACTACTTCGTTCTTTTAAATAATTGAAATTGCACTTGGAAAATACATGGCCTTTGAAATTGAAAGTTATACTTTAGAAATAACCATCTTCCAGCTTTTGAAAGCACATGTAACCGAAACCACTTGTAATCTTTAATTTTCTATTGAATAGTTTTGAAATAAACGAAATAGTTTCTTGATACAACTGGAAACTTTTAAAATTGAAAATGCTTCTTTGGAAATAGATTTATATTTTCAGGAAGAGCTGAAAGAATTTGTAACCGAAAGCGTTTGTAATTTGGCAAAAACTCCATCGAAAAAAGAAAAAAAAAACGACGATGGTTCATCGAAAACCATTTTTGAGAGGGTCTCTAATAGAAAAGTATGTTAAAAAACGATGGAGAGTCATCGGGACAATAAGGACGGTTACGAATATTTTCTTTTTTAAAGAGAACAACATTTTTTGATACACTCTATGAGTTTTATGAAAATTAAATAAGGGTGCGGTTGGCATACATTCCTGATAAGCTTTGAAAATACACAAAACATCCTCCGTTCTTTTAATAAGTTTCCGGTCTCTATTTTCAAATTCATGCGCGCATAAAGACCCAAATACCCTTTACGTTTTTAACATGTCAAACGCGTATAACTTTCTGTAGAAACATCAGATCAGCATACCGTTTTACCAAAAAATCAAAAAATTTATGGTCTTTAAAATGAGATCTATTATTGATACCAAAAAATCATATTTGCAGTAAAGGTGCAATTATTCTATATATTTGCAGACAATTCTGCAAATTTTAAACATTTTTGATTTTTCTTCAAATCTACAACTATTGCATATAATTGCAGACATTTCTGCAATTATTGCAGACATGTCTGCAACTATTGCATACAGTTGCAACTATTGCACACAGTTGCAGGTATAATTGCAGACATGTCTGCAATTATTACATACAGTTGCAGAAATGTCTGCAACTATTGCATATAATTGCAGACATGGTATAATTGCAGACATTTTTGCAATTATTGCATATAATTGCTGAATTATCTGCAATCATACCATATACTTGCAGAAATTTGAAAAACATCAATTTAATTTTTTTTTTCGGGGTTTCGCCTCGAACCATGTCTTCGGACAGGGGCGCGCTGTCCCCTATAAACCCCCAGTCAACTTAGCGTGGAGTTGGATTCGCGAATAGCTTTGTTCTGTCGTTGTTTTTACATATACACAATGTCACTCGTTAGAAAGATAATAAAATTTGTGATTTAATGGTGAAAACGGTTTGTTAATCCGTTGTTTCTACAAGAAGTTATTGCGTTTTAAAGATTGATAATTAATGTGGTGTAAATTTTAATTATGGATGTGAGAATAACATCCATACATGAAGAATCAACATTGCTGCAATGAAGAAGAGGGATACTGTAGGAAAGAAAATTATAGTATTTGAAAATAGGAATGTAATTTATATCTTTTTTATGAGGAGGATGTTTTGTGTATTAAGTTTGATTTTAAGGATGTGTTCCTCGTTTTGACATTAAATAAATGGTCGGTCCTTATTTAAAATTGGAGTCTTTTAAATAATGCCCTTTAAATAAGCTCAATAGCAACCTTATTATTTGAATTACTTTGGAATAATACTTGAAAATATAATATTTTGAACCTAAAAAGTTTCCTTTGGAACACCTTCTTTGTCTCGGAAATAGAATTTGAAAATGTTTTGTAATTACTGAAAGAGCTTGAATATATTTGCACTTATATGAAAATCACCGAGATGATATTTATATTTGAAAATCTTTTGAAAAACCTTTAAAATAATACTTTGTATTTGAAAAGCTTTTGCATGCATTTGTATTTTAGGAAATATTAAAGCAATAGTTTGTCAATGAAAGGCACCATGTATATCTTGAGAGTTATTGATTTCTTTAGAGGTCTCATTTGATTTGAATGTTACTTTGTATACTTGATTGAATTAAAGATTTTGTTCTTGCTTTGACAATTGATTCATGGTAGAGCATCGTGACCCATGTTAATTTGATTATTTGATTTATTTAGGCATGTTTAAATGTACTTCTAGGAGGTTCCAGACAGCTGACGATGTTAGCTCGAGGGGTAGATATGGCCGATCGTAAGGAAGTGGTGGTATTGGGAACCGTGGCTTCACCCATGTCGACGGTTGAGGCTTGGTTCCCTCCTTTCATGCCCTTTTGAGATCATTAATCGATCTTTGATATGACAATACACAGTTAATACATGAACGTGCATGGAAATACTTCCGCCAACGCATTTTATTCTTGTGGAAGTGCGTCATCTCGTGGGGGAATTAACCATTAAATACATATTTACATATGGTGAGTCTCAAAGTAAAGTATTTTTCCCAAAGAACAATATGTTCAAGGTTTGGTGGCACGGCTAGAAATGAGCTAAATAGCAACGAACCGTTTCGACGATCCGCCAACGGCTCCGTCATTTTATTTTCGAACGACTGTGTGTTTTAATTAATTTAATTTATCACATTATTTTAATTTATTAATTATAGAAGTTTGAAATTTATTTAAAAATACTAATTTAATTTCTAAAAATTAAATAAGATATTTTTATTCAATTCTTTAATTTTATGACGATTTGTGGTTAATTAAATTAGTATTCTCGATAATATTTTGTTGTGCAGTTGGATATTTAAATTTATTGAAAATCGAACTCAAACAATCAATCTATGTAACTTTTAGTTCATCCGTTATACAATTTCGATGAAATTTATGATGCGTAACTGTTCTGTGAATTTAAATATATTTTTAAACCATTGTGTAACTAATTATGAATTTTTAAATGTATTTGACCTTATAGATTAATATAAAGAAAATATTCGGTAGAAAATACTTTCTTTTCGAACCTTATGTCGATCCAAAGTATTTCGAACTGTTATCCGACATTTTAACCCGGCTATATCTGAACTGATTGGACAAGTTAGATTCGATTGTAATCAAGGCCGATAAGTCTAGAGCGATGATTATAGGATCTAAAGATCAAGTACAGATGATAATATGAAGCCGTGATTGAACGGAATTGAGAGATATGCAATGTAGAATATTCAAAGTATGGAATATAGTTTAACATGGAAAAGGGATCGACTATAATCATTCTCCAACATAGGGATCGACATATTTCAGGAAAACAAGTACACTTCGATGGAAAACAACCAATATATCAAGATCCATAAGTCCAATGGATATGAAACTTTGGAAGCAAGATGTGGAGACCCTAGGGAGCCTACCCTAGGGATCTCACCTCAAAAGGATGAAACAAGGGGGATCGGCCCTCTTCCCTCAATAGAGATCGGCTAGAATCAGAAAACAACTCACCTTGCAACAAAGATCAAGCAATAACTCATGTTCTATTAATCCAATTGGCATGAAACTTGGAGGCTAAGCATATTACAATATGGGGAAGCTCCATAAGGATCACACCCTCAAATTCCTCTAAAATAGGGATCAACACTGATCCCTATTACTTGGGATTTGGGTCATGTGATCCCTCTTATGGGTCCATATGGTTTTGGAGATTCTTCTGTCGAATTTTAAAGGAGATATTTCGCCGTCTTCATCTATAAATACAGACTTGGTTGTTCATTTTTAGGATTTGGACGTTGCTAGTTGTTTTGCACTCTATTGTAACTAAGGATTTTCATCTGATCCCTATTATACACAGTTTACAAAGTGATTAATAAAGCTATCTATTCAAAGTGGACGTAGGCAAACAACGCCGAACCACTATGAATTATTGTGTTCGTGTTATTGCTTTGATTTTCTGCTGTTTATTTGCTTATTTCCTCTGTTTTCATTTTATATTCTTCATTTATTTCTCTTCAAAACTCTATTGGGTGTTTGTGTCAATTTTTGATGCAAACATTTTGGTGCTTTCACTGAAAAGGAGATTCTCAATCCTGTTTGGACCCCTTTGTTGCTACTAGATTGCATAAATCCCACGAAGAGATCCGGAATTATCTTTAAGAAGCTTATTCGTTCTATTCAAATTTGCAAAAGTCTAAGGAAAACTATCAACAATGGTTAGGAACACCAGATCTACATCTCAAAACACAGAATGAAACGAGAACCCTAACATCCAACAAGGAGACCTGAGTAATCTACCAGCAGATACGAATGTTTGCAATCCAGTTTATGTCCAGAATCCAACTGATTCCATCACAAAATCTGATTTCCAGAATCTGATGAGAGAGCTAATGGATAGCCGCCGACAGTTGAACCAGCAGATTCAAGCCAATATTGATCGAATGAATCAACTCAGGGAGCAACAGCGCGGGAAAGCTAGAAGGGAACCAACCCCTTATTCAACATTGGACAGTTCTAGTTCATCAGATGGTTATCATAAATGCAGACGTCGTAGAACTGACGAATATCACGCAGAAGCTTCTGGACATCAACAGGCAAACCAACAAGGCTTGCCGAAACCGATCGATACTGATCCCTCTATAAGGATCGGTGCCGATCCTTCCTCCATAAGGGGGGAGCTTGCCTCTTCATGTTGAAGAACAAGCTGGAGCTGCTGCGATTGATTTAGATGCTAGAGTTCAGACGGATGTAGACCAATTACCTCCCCGGAATGACGATGGAGTGAACGTACGTAATATACATCTAGAGGATGTTGAGCAAAGAAGGCGTGGAACGGCCCGTAGACATCGACTAGACCATTCACGTGAGGTGGAGAACGACCACGGCTTGGCTCCAACTATCCAAACGCCGGACTTGTCGGCTATGGTAAACAGCTAGTGAGGGAGAGCCAAGGCTTGACCAATGTTGATTGGAGGATCTCAAAAAGCCATACTCTGTTTACTGACAATGTCTTACATGTTGAGTATCCAAGGAGGTTCAGCATGCCGTCGATGCCTGCCTACAAGGGAAAAACCGACCCCAGGCAGCACATCATGAGATATGAATGGCTGATAGATTCCGCATGAGCTGATGATGCAACAAAGTGTAGATGTTTTCTTATTACTCTCTCTAGCATAACAATGATGTGGTTTACGAGATTACCCTCGCGGTCAATCCCTAGATTTGACGATTTAGCAACAAAGTTTGTGGAGCAGTTCTGTATGCGTGCAAATCGCTCCAAAGATGTGATAACCCTATCTAGCGTGATCCAGGCTTTGGGAGAATCACAGAAAGATTATTTAGAGAGATTTTATATATTTGTCACAGAAGTCAGTAATCTGAATGACCATTCAATATTGATAGCGGTAACGAGAGAAGTTGATCCGGAATCTAACTTTTGCGATTGGTTAGCTGGCAAACCACTTGCAACATTGGAACGTTTCTATGCAAAAGCAGCTCAGTATTTGAGGAAAGAGGAAGTTAGATGGTCTCGAAAGAAGAATGTTGTGGGATCAAGTAAAGAGATAGTGCAGAGTAACATTGCAGTGAAGCAGTCTGCAGTGAAGCAGTCTGGTGATAGTTCTAGAAAGTTCAAATGAATGTCCAAAGTAAACCGAATCAACAAAAAAAAAGCGGTGATCGGAACCGTGAACGAAAAAGGAATTTTAGAAGAGGAAAGCCTAGGATTTCAATGTATGATACCAACATATCACTAAATACACCTTTAGAGAACGTTTACATGTCTACATGTAATACCATGCGGTATAGGAAGCCAATTCCGAAAGAATCGACGGAGAAACAGAAACAAACTGGAAAATATTCCCGATTCCACGAAAGTTATGGTCATAGCACGAATGAATGTAGGCATCTCCAGGATATTATCGAGAAACTGATTCGGGAAAGAAAGTTACAGTAGTTTGTTAAAGCCTTGCAGGGTAGCGGGCAGGGGACATCCGACCCCAACCGAGAACAAGCGCCGCACAGGGCCGAGGAACTTGCTCGGACTGGTGGAAGATTAGTGATCGATACAATAGTCGGAGGACCGCATCCAGCTGATAAAAGTTGGCATGAGATGGAGCGCTATGCTAGCGCGATCAAGCATATGAATTTTGAATGTTGTTCGAGTGCAAAAGATGGAGCTCCGGCAAAACAGCAGCGTACAATGGCGGATGACATTGTGTTCAGAAATAGAGATGCAGATAAGGTAGAGGCACCGACGATCGACCCAATGGTCATTTCGATCATGATCGGCGCGCCTTAGTATGGAGGATTTTGATTGATTGTGGAAGTTCCGTAAATATAACTTTCAAAAAGGTTTACGATCAGACGAGGATGGAAGCCAAGGATTTGAAACCGTTCAAAGCCCACATTCATGGCTTTAATGATGCTGCAAACGAAGCTTTTGGATATGTCAAATTGCTCGTCGAGTTGGGAGAAGGTGACCGCAGGATACTGCAGATTTTACTATTTGTTGTCTTGGATGTCGACTCTCCATACAATGCTTTTCTGGGCCGACCAACCCAAGCTGAATTTCGGGCAGCTCTTGTCCCATGGTGTTTGACTTTGAATTTCCCAACTGATAATGGTGTTGGAGTTGTGCATGGTGATCAGGTGACTGTACGTGCCTGCTATGTAGCTGAATTGAGAAACGCTCAATGAAAGGAGAAAGGTAAGGATGTGGACAAGTCTCTCCACATCCAAATCACCGAAGATTGACAACCAACATCTGGGCCTTGGCTCGGGTACAACAGTCGGTTCTATAAAGATATGGATCCGAGGGATGATGAGGAGGAGCATAAAGAGACTAAGGCTGCACCAGCTGAGCTGACAATTGACATCACGGTCAGTCACGACGACCCGTTTCGGGTCCTAAAGATCGGATCACAGTTTATCCCTCCGACGATGAAAGAACTTGCTGGTTTTCTTTGAGTGAATCTTGATGTGTTCACTTGGACTCACTATGACATGTGTGGGATCTCGCCTGCCATTGCGAGCCACGCATTAAACATCAACCCGAGGCATGTCTCGGTGAAATAGAAAAGGCGTAACATAGATCTGGAGAGATCTGCTGCCCTTAAAGAGGAGGTGGATAGGCTCAAAGGCAATGGGTTTATTCACGATGCCCTCTACCCTAAATAGGTATCTAATCCTGTACTTGATAGAAAGGTGAATAGAAAATGGCGGACATGCGGTTATTACTCGGACTTGAACAAGGCATGCCCGAAAGACTGTTTTCCCCTTCCAAGGATCGACCAGCTGGTAGACTCAACCGCAGAACACGAATTGCTATCTTTCATGGATGCGTACTCTGAATATAACCAAATCCCGATGCACATTCCCAATCAGGAGCACACCAGCTTCATTACCGACGTTGGATTGTATTGCTATGTGGTAATGCCATTTGAATTGAAGAATGCTGGAGTGACCCATCAACGCCTAGTCAACAAAATGTTTAAAGATCAGACTGGAAATACGATGGAGATATACATGGATGATATGCTCGTGAAGTCACGACGATCAAGCGACCACATTAGAGACTTAGTAAGAATATTCAATATCCTCTGATATTACAAAATGAAGATCAATCCGCTGAAGTGTTCTTTGGGCGTTGCATCAGGAAAGTTCTAGGATTTCATTGTCAATGCTCGTGGAATCGAAGCTAATCCCAAGAAGATTCAAATAATTCGCAACATCCAAGTGTCGAAGGTAATCAAGCAAGTACAGAGTTTAAATGGAAAAGCTGCTGTCCTAAGTCAATTTATTTCTAGAGCTATCCATAAATGCATTCCTTTCTTCAATTTGATTAGGAGAGGGATAATGAGCTTTGAATGGACGCAGGATTATGAAGACGCATTCCGAGCTTTGGTGAACCACTTAGAGAAGTCTCCCATCATGTCAAAGCCAGTGGATCACGAAGACTTGTGCATCTACTTGGCCGTGTCGGTACATGCTGTAAGTGCCGCACTGCTTCGCGAGGAGAATCAAATCCAGTGACCGACCTATTATGTTAGCAAACGATTAACAGGAGCTGAAAGGAACTATCCAAAGATAGATAAATTGTCATACCACTTGTTGACTGCTTCACGAAGGCTCCGCCTCTATTTTCAGGCACATCCCATCAATGTTTACACCGATCAGCCGTTACGATAGGTCCTACAATGACCTGAGACGTCTGGGAGGCTACTCAAGTGGAACATCGAACCAAGTCAATTTGAAAAAATTTATAGCATAATTCACTGCACAAGATGATTTTCCAGAGAGTGGTGGAGCCCCTACCATTTGGCAGAAAATGTATATGGACGGAGCATCCAATGATCGTTGTTCTGGAACCAGAATCGTATTAGTAACTCTGGAAGATCGATCAATTTGCTAACACTTTGAAGCTTGACTTCCCTACAACGAACAACGAAGCGGAGTATGAAGCTCTGATTGCTGGACTCAAACTTGCCAGAGAACTGGGGATAAAATCTCTCGAAATCTTTTGCGATTCTCAGTTGGTAGTATACCAAGTTAGGGGAGATTACCAGGCTAAAGGACAACGACTCGCTCCGTACCTTATCCAAGTCCAAGAACTATTGACTAGCTTTGAGTATTATAACATCACGTACATTCTCCGAGACCAAAACAAAGAGACTGACTCATTAGCAAAGTTTGCTAGCATCGGGGATGCGCAGCAAATGGGCTTTGCTCCAGTCGAAGTACTAGACGCTTTGAGCATAAACCAGATGGAAATCGACTGGGTATTAGAGATGGAGTCTGAGAAGGAGTCGTGGATGACTTCGATTAAAAATTATTTGCTACTGGGAGTCCTTCCCGAATGGAGGAATGAAAGGCGACAAGTCTTTCGCAAAGCTTCATGGTATATCATTCAGGAAGGAGTCATGTATAGAAAGGGTTTCTCCGTTCCCCTGCTCTGGTGTATCATTCATGATGAAATAAAATGAGTCCTAAAGGAATTTCATGAAGGGGAATATGACGATCAGACTAGAGGGCAGACCCTAGCAAAGAAAATACTCCGTTATGGGTATTATTGGCCGACTGTCAACCGAGATGCTACTGATTACGCTAGTTGATGTGACAAGTGCCAGATGTATGCAAAAATTTCGAGAGCTCGGCCAACGGAAATCACACAAATGGTCAGTCCATGGCCATTTTCCATATGAGGCATAGATGTTATCGGTTCCTTACCGATCTCTAAAGGTGGTGTGAAGTACGCCATCGCGACAGTTGATTACTTCACCAAATGGACCGAAGCAGAACCTTTAGCCATAGCCACGACAAAGAAGTAATCAATTTCATTGTTCGCAACATCATCTGTCAGTTTGACCTTCCACGAACCATTGTAACTGATAATGGGACTCAATTCAACAGCGTTGAATTCAAAGACTTCTACTGTCGGCATCATATTGATAAGAGATTTGTGGCAGTTGCTCACCCTTACGCAAATGGACAAGTTGAAGCTATGAACAAATTCATAAAGTCCATTCCGAAGAAGCGTTTGGAAAAGGCTAGAGGTAAGTGGGTGGATGAACTTCCAACAGTATTATGGGCTTGTAAAACCACCCACAAGTCCACGACTAGCCATACTCCATTCGCCATCATTCCTACTGAACTCGAAGTCCCTTCTCATCGAGTGATCTACTACGATCCCAGAACGAATAGTGATCTCCTCTGGGAATCTCTAAACTTTGTAGATGAGAAGCGCGAGAAAGCTGATTTAAGGGTAGCTATACATCGACAACGAGCCGTCCGATACTATAACACTAAAGTTTGACCTAGAACCTTTGAAATCGGTGATCTCATCTTGAAACGAGTTTTTCGTGCCCCATCACACATGAATCCTACTTGGGAAGGACCATATGTTATTGAACAGAGGCTTGGAGAGGGAATGTTCAAGCTAGTGACTGTTGATGGCGTCGCACTCCCAAGAGCGTGGAATAGTGCGCATTTACGATGCTATTTCACTTAATTTATTCTTTTTCATTTAGTTGTATTCAATTTCCAAATTTGCTTTAGCATTTGATTTTCCAGATATGTAATAAGACAAATTATGTCATTTCTTTCCATTTGGAAAATAAAGTTTGAAATTTCCTTCATATTCGTGATTGCTGTAACATTTTATATTAGTTACGATACCCGACTAACTAATATTGATATGTTTGAGTAGGCTCCCAGAGTTTGGAGCTAGCCGATTACATAAATTCACGATTAAACTAAACAAAATGAGAATGGTCTGATCGTTCATTTGATGATTCTCGCTCACAATCCGATGGACGGAATATCTAACGAGGAATGAATGTGACTCAACCATCCGATAACCAAGTTAATCCTACCGCGCGATGAGACAGACATGAGTAAAAAGCGATCGTGATATGACCAATCGCTCGCTATGTCAAACCCCGGACTTGGGGGTAAATCAATCAATTAAGGAAAGTACGATCCGACTATTTTCTGAAATAACTCTATGTCCCCAGAGTGTGGACTGGAGTATAAACGCAAGTTGGGTGCGATTCGACCACCCACCAACTAACTCTTATCCCTAGAGTGCGGATATGAGTATAAACAAATAGATGAGTGCGGTTTGACCACTCACTATTCCATAAACATCGGCCTGAGACCGACAGGAGGAGTATAAACTCGCTAAGGATGGAGTTCAACCATCCACTATCTAACTCCGCTAACCCGAGACTGAGGTAGGAGTGTAATCACTTAAACCGCTAAATCCGATGGTGTAGCACTAGGGCTCGAGCCCAGTGTTTGATCCAACTTAAGGCCGCGACCACATGGAGGCCTTGAGTAAAAATTAATGGACGATCATCCGAAATAACGAGCAACGAATCACAAGTACATTGAATGGAAAAGTAATAGCTCAACTACTTAGATAAAATTCACATAAGAGTTCGACAAAAAACAAAGAACTTTTATTTGCATATTAAAGTTGAAAATTGTGGTACAGGTTTATTCAAAAGCGGGGGTCGTACCCTTACAAGGCCAGATGTATGCCGCCTTTCAATTCTTTCATCTGGGAAATGCTAAATTATTTAGTAATAGCTCATGCCTAGCTGCACCCAAACAACTATGTTTTTCTCCATGGCACCTTCTACAACGTCGGGGGCAGGACTTATACTTCTGTTGGAAGGATGGGAACATCAATAAAAAGGTCGGTCAAAGGGCCGGAAACCTCCAGTTGCTCAAATTGACGATCAGGGGAAAGTCTGCCGGAAACAGTTGTAGAACTTGACTCAACATCGGGATTGCTAGGTTGTGAAGGTTGTCTAGAAGGCAATGCAGCTAAATGCTTTGAACGTCTGGAGTCCATATCAACTAAACTTAGTAAATAATCGAGATTAGAAAATTTTACCTATCCCCCATGCTAAGTGTAAACTAGTTTGGTGCAGTGTTGTGCAGTGCAGAGATAAACAGTTCAAAAAAAAAAGTGATGAGACTTTAGATTCCGACCAGAGTGACGTCACGATGACCGTCTCAACTGGCATTTATATTGATTGGTTGTGTAAGCTTTGGGATCGACCATTGGCATGTCGAAGTGTGAAGTCCATTACTAAAGTCCATATGTTAAGCTTTAGTCCATATTCTAAGTCCCGGTAGTTTCGTTGTTCAATTTCAAATTCAAAGTTCTATAAGGAAGTCTCATTGTTCGTTATCATCATATGTTCAAGTTCATTGGGATGAGATTGGTTCTAATTGTTCATCCAAGTGAATATGGATTGGTTTCAAGTTCAATTCAAAGCTTAGAATCAGCTAAGTACTCATAGCCAATCCCTCTATTTAAAAATAACCAATCCCTATTTATGTCAATCCCTTTCCCTTGTAACAACCGATCCCTCTCAATAAGCCCATGATCGATCCCTCCATCCACAAACACACCACACCCGATCCCTCCACTTAGCCGCACTTACACTCCTCCTAAAGCCAACGGCCGATCCCTCTTCACTTCACAAATGACTGATCCCGCTCCACATCAACAAAGCAACGGATCCCTGCACTTAACCATGCAATCGACCCCTTCCTCCAAAACTTCAATACCGATCTCTCTACTTCAACGTTTTCACACTTCCATTAAATATCAACTCTGATCCCTTTCCTTTACCTATGTTCCAACCGATCCCTCGCGTAATCCATACATCTCGTCTTCCTCAAACAACTACGACCATCACATATCCATCTAACTGCAAAGTTCTGAAGCCATTCGCATCGAACTCTAACCCATCCACCAATGCAATCGAACCCAATATCTCGTCACAAGTTAAAGGCTAAAGGCAAGAAAACCTACCTAAGTTTGAAGAATATGAGTCGCTTAAGGGGAAATGTCAGATTTCAATTCAAGTTGAGGATGGAGCAGTGGTTTAGAGCGAGAGAAGATGGTGAATCTAAGGAAGGAGACAATGTTTGATTCGAAGGAATGAGATTAGGTTGATGAAAATAGGAAGGGTTCGGCTCTAAGGAAATGGGATAAGGGTTCAGTCATGAAGAAAGTAAAAGTAAATGGAGGAAAAGTGAATAAGTGAAGGTCGAGGAAGAAATGTGTTAGCTTATATATAAGGGATGAGGGTTCAGCCCGACTTTTCATTCTCCACGAAGCTAAAAGGATTGGGTACCCAACATAAGGAGGGATCGGGTACGATCCCTTGACTTGGTGATCCATCTGATCCCTCTCAACATATAAAAAAAAGATTCTGATCCCAATTAAAACAAAAAAGGAAAGGGGAAGGATCATCCATATGTGCATGAAAAAAATGAAAAAAAGAGGGAGAAAGAAGGAGAGGGGGATCGACTAGGGCAATGTCGATCCCTATGAATAAAAAAAGAGAGAAAGAAGGAGAGGGGGGATCGGCTAGAGGAATGTCGATCCCTATGAACATAAAAAAAGGGAAGAGAGAAAAGTGGGGATCGGCTAAAAGAATGTCGGTCCCTACATACATAAAAAAGAAAAAAATGGATCGGTTACGAACCCTATGTGCATGTAAACATGGACATAAAAATTATATAAATAAATATAAAATGCAACGGAATTGCATATTATACAACGAAAATTGGCGACGACCCGTGTGTGTGGAAACGCGTCCGGGAGCCAACGACAAGAACGTGTACCAGAACGTCCATGTGTATGGTCTAAAAGTTCAATTTTTTAAATCGACAGAAATTGAATTCAAACCTAAAGCTTTCAAGGTCGAGACTGGAACAGATAACCAAAGCTTACTAGTCTCATAGAATCAGATATAGATATTAACTGACATAATATAATCCTGAATTTATATTATTTGAAATCGACCAAGCGTCATGACAATCAAATGGAGATTTGACACTTTGGGAAAATAATTCAACAACTGGATGGATTTCTTTTCAACGACTCTAACTTGATTTGATTCAAAGCACATCATGTTAGGCACAAGACATATTTTGGGGGCAAGGTTGATCCAACATTTTAACCCGGTTATATCCGAACCGATTGGACAAGTTAGATTCGATTGTCATCAAGGCCGGTAAGTCTAGAGCGATGATTATGGGGTCCAAAGATTAAGTACAAATGATAATATGAAGCCGTAATATAATGGAATTGAGAGATATGCAATGCAGAATGTTAAAGTATGGAATATAGTTTAACATGGAAAAGAGATTGGCTATAATCATTCTCGAACATAAGGATCGGCATATTTCAGGAAAACTAGTGCAATTCGATGGAAAACAACCAATAACTCAAGATCCATAAGTGCAATGCATATGAAACTTTAAGAGCAAGATGTGGGGGCCCTAGGGAGCCTACCTTAGAGATCGCACCTCAAAAGGATGAAACAAGAGCGATCGACCCTCTTCCCTTAATAGGAAATGGCTAGAATCAAGAAACGACTCACCTTGCAGCAAAGATCGAGCAATAGCTCAAGTTCTATTAATCCAATTGGCATGAAACTTGGAGGCTAAGCATAATACAACATGGGGAAGCTCTCATAGGGATCACACCTCCAAATTCCTCTAAAATAGGGATCGACACCGATCCTTATTCCTTGGGTTTTGGGCCATGCGATCCCTCTTATGGGTCCATATGGTTTTGGAGATTCTTTTGCCGAATTTTTCAGGGAGATATTTTACCCTCTTTATCTATAAATACACGCTTGGTTGTTCATTTTTAGATTTGGATGCTGCTAGTTTCTTTGCACTCTATTTTAACTAAAGATTTTCATCCAATCCCTATTATACTCGGTTTACAAAGTGATTAATAAAGCTATCTATTCAAAGTGGACGTAGGCAAATAATGCCGAACCACTATAAATCGTTGTGTTTGTGTTACTGCTTTGATTTTCTGCTATTTAATTGCTTATTTCCTCCATTTTTATTTTATATTCTTCATTTATTTCTCTTCAAAACTTCTATTATGTGTTTGTACAAATTTTAGATGAAAACACAGACCTACTTACAAATTATGACAAAAAAGTAAATAAATTTAGGGCACGATCTTGATTCTTGAATTTATAGCTGTTTGTCTACATTCGAACTAAAAACCTTTAGTTTGAAGGCTAAACAATATTCAAATGAGATGAAATTCGGGTCACATATACTTTATAATGTATTATCCAATTCGTACGGCCAAAATAAACAAAACGAAAGAAAAAAATTAGACTCGAAATATATCATTTTCTAAGAACGTGTACAACACTTGATATATATTGTTTGGACAACTTCTATGAAAAAGACCTGTTTGAAGTCTACATTTTTTTGTATGTTTTTTTTAAAATCCAACCATATGGATTCGATCGATACATAACATAGTATATATGGTTTGAATTTCATCTTGTTTGAAGATCGTTTGACCTTCGAACGAAAGGTTTAAGCCTGAATGTCGATGAATGACTATAAATTTGAAAAATCAAGATTAATACCTTAAAACTGTTTATTTTCCTTTCATATTTTGACCGTATGCCCAAAATACCTTAGATGGACATACGATTCAAGAAATTTATTTTTTTTACCAAAAATTTATTTTATATGAATTTAGTTGTTAAATACATTTAAATTCACAATTAATTATCAAATTGTTAAAAAATTATTGTATAACGAATAAAAATAACCTTTTTAATAGTTAAAAACAAAAGTTGGTTATTGTAATCTTTTTAATATATTTTATAGCAAATTGAATTTTGATAATAAATCAAATTAAACTAAATTTATTTTAAATAGTGTGAAATTTTAATAAATAGTCAGAAGCCGTTGAAAATCGTCACTAATCGTAGCTGTCGATGGCCGTCGAAAATCATCGGAATGTCACGATTATCGCTTTAGCCAAGCCTGTTCTTTCTTTGTTATATTCCTACTATAACCCTAAACCTGGAAATTTTCCTACAAATTTCGCTAATCTCGATCACCAACCGCCGCCCCCATCCCCCCTCGCAATCTTCATCAATTTGCAATCTTCAACCATCTACGCCTTCAATTCATCAAAAAGCAGGTGTATTCTTCCTCTGAACTAATTAATCCGAATTAAAATTAGTATTAATATGTGGTTGTATTTGTTGATAAAAACTCATTAATTGTTTATAATTGAATATTGGTTGATTGAGAAATGTTAATTAGGGTTATTAGTGCTTAAATCTGATAATTAATGTATAATTAGGGCTAATTTGGGTTGGTTAGTGTACGCATGTGCTTATTAGTGTAACATAACTTAGTGTCAATTAGTGTATGTGTTAGTTGAAATGTCGACGAAAATAATTTATTTACATAATCCTTTAGTAGTTTATATGCTTAATTATATATAAATCTAGTTTGCGTATATGTGGTATGTGGTAATATAAACAAATTAGTATATAATGTTAATTTTTTTATTACTGTGTAATAAATTCAAATTAATGTTAGCTAAATGTTGAATAAAACAATTTTTAATTATTTTTTAATTGTTACAAATTCAAGTAATGAATCAGTGTTAATGCTAATATAAACAAATCAGTGTATATTGTACTTTATTTTTTTTAATCCCTTAAGAGTTCTTGGCCCCCTTTGACAAGTATTGTATTTGATCATTATATAGATACTTGTTTTTATTACAAAGCAGACATCAATATTCATCTGATACAGTATTTGTCGGATTTGTCCCTATACTGGACAAGTTACAAACACAATAAAGTAATTACATTTTGTAAATCATTTCATCTTAAACGGTTCACAAAATTTTGATAGCACTTCCTTTTTGTTTTCTGTGTACGCACATTTATGTACGATACAGGGAAAAAAGGGGAAGTGTTGTCGAAATTTTTTTGAATCGTTTAAAATGAAACAATTTACGAAATGTAATTATTATTGTGTTTATGATGGGAAGTAGGATTCAATTAAAAATGAAAAATAATAAAGTGAAAATATAATATTATATTCTTAATTTGTTATAATTGAAAATATATAAGATTTTATAAAAAAGTTAAAAGAATAATATATTATATAATTAATAAAACATTAAAATATAAAAAAATTAGTGTATAATGATAACATATTATATAACTAATAAAACATTAAATGTATAAATGAATAGAAAAATAAAACATCAATCCAAAAAATGGTCAATAATTTTTTGAATTTTAGACATAGGAAAAAATAATCAATTATTTTATTGATCGGAGAAGCTGGATATATCAACGAAAGAGAATGAGAGACTCGATAAAAGAACATTTTTATAATGGTGTACACGTAATTATTGAATTCGCTTTAAGTAATAATGGAAACGACGAAAAAATTCATTGCCCATTTAGTAACTACAAACATTGAATCATTTGAAACCGGATATGGTTATAATACGTTTGTGTTAAAAATATTTTGTATGGGATCGTCATAGAGAACTTGTTCTACCTAATCTTGTAGTGTCATAGGATGAGGTAGATAATGGCAACATTACAATGAATCTCATAGAAGATATGATTGGAAATGCAGCACGATTAATGTTTCCTATAGTTGAAGTTAATGATGACGATGTTAATGTCGAAGAAGAACCAAATATTGGAGCTGTTATCCCGCCTTTTGGCAAGGCCATGACACCAAAGGCTTGACTAGAAACCAATGACGGTTCGTCTGGGAGATCGGTTATACGCAGGCTCACCATGGATATCGACTAATTTAGTCCGAGTCCGGATCAAGCTACAATTGACAAGACACGATGAGCGAAGCCATGAAAGTCAACGTTCCGAATTTCAAGTCAATCCGAGTTTGTATGCTTGAGTTACGATCGATACAAAATGAAGGAAACAACTCAATTTTCGTATCCATAGCTAAGCCTCTGTTCGAATCCATCAGCTTTGTATCGATCAGAAAGCCACAGTTCGAATCGATCAGCTTCGTGTCGATCGGAAAGCCACAGTTCGTATCGATCAACTTCGCATCCATCGGCAAGTCACAGTTCGTATCGATCAGCTCTGCATCCATCAACAAGTCACAGTTCGAATCGATCAGCTCCGCATCCATCAACGAACCTTTGTTCGAATCCATCGACTCACACTGTTCGTATCCATCGGAGGATCACTGTTCGTATCCATCAAGTTGGAGCGCTTTTATCGATACGAACAAGCCAACCTCCATCGATACGAACAAGCCAACCTCCATCGATTCGAACTACACCACTTTCATCGATACGAACAAGGCGAAGTTCAAGGGTCAACTCGATCAACTCGACGAAGAAGGTAGATCGATCCGAAGAGTGCTCGCCACGTCACCACCTGATCACGTGCCTACCATCGATTCGAAGCGATCGATTCGAATTGATCTAATCGAACAGAACAGTGCTATGGAAACGCAATCTTGCATCGATCATATCTCACGATCTACAAGTCCAAATGCTATGAAATTTTCACAGGAGCTTACGTACATGCTGAAGAATGTTCTCACCAAGTTTCGACTCCATTGGACGAAATCTTGATCGATACGAAATGTGTTTGTATCGATCAAGGATCGAGCCGAAACTCCACGGGCTTGGTCGCGTGGGTCCACTCACGTGCCAGAAGAAGTC
Source organism: Allium fistulosum (assembly GCA_030737815.1). Classification (NCBI taxonomy): domain Eukaryota; kingdom Viridiplantae; phylum Streptophyta; class Magnoliopsida; order Asparagales; family Amaryllidaceae; genus Allium; species Allium fistulosum. The sequence continues at coordinate 1,327,726,608 of CM060904.1, forward strand.
TCCCGAGATCTGAGCGAAATATCAACCTCCTACACCTATAAATAGACCCCAGGGCCTACAGAAAAAGGATCTTTTTGACACTCCAACGCCTAGACTCTGCCGGATCCGATTCCATACTCCATTACTGCTGTTGTACTCGAATTCCATAGTTTTAACTCGCTGTAATCTGCTGCAACCGATTGTAATCATCAAAGAAACATCAATAAAGTGATCAATTTCATAGTGGACGCAGGCAATACGCGGAACCACTATAAATTCTCGTGTTTCTGTGCGTTTTTATTATTTACATATCTGTTTTCTGGAGTTTTTGTTAGATAATCCTCTTTTTCCATTTAATTTCTTCATTTTGTCTCTTCAAAATTTCCAAAAAGTACGCCGAACCACTCTAAATTCTCGTGTTTCTGTGCATTTTTATTATTTACATATTTGTTTTCTGGAGTATTTGTTAGATAATCCTCTTTTTCCATTTAATTTCTTCATTTTATCTCTTCAAAAACTTCCGAAGAGTGTTGTGCCCAATTTTGGTACAAACACTTTGGTGCTTTTACTGAGAAAAAACCCAATTTTTCTCCTGCTCTTTGGATCTGCTTTCGATACCGGATTGCATAAATCCAAGAAGAAGATCCAGATCTCAAACCTTGAAGCCCTTCCATCCTATTCAGATTTGCATTAGATCTAGGAAAGGACTTCGTCAATTCATCATGGTAAGCACACGAACTGCTTCTACAACAACTGATCAGGAAGGACGGGATAGACAGAATCCCGTGCAATTGCCTCCATCCAACCAAGATGCCGCCGGACCTTCAGATCCATTAGGCCCGGTCACCAGACAAGAGTTTCAGATGCTGCTTCAAGAGTTGACCCAGAGTTGGCAAGAGCTAACTGAACAACTGCGCGCCAACACAGAGTTGACCAACTAGCTGAATCGCCAAAGGCGCAGAAGATCCAAAAGAGATCAAGCTTCTTATTCTTCCACGGAGAGTTCCGCCTCATCTGACGGTCATCATCGATCTACATGCCCACGGTTGGATGTAAGCTACACCCAGGCCACAGGACACCAACCTGCCTTAAATCTTGGACAACCCAGGACCGGACCATCCACCAGCCCCCAGACCGGACCCTCATCCCGAGGGGGTGCCGCTCCTTACCATGTCACAGGCAACCTCGCTACCACCACCACTACCGAGCAAGGAGTTGATGCTAGAAATCAAACTGTCCCGCTTCGTCGCCAACGAGAACACACTCCAGAACCTTATGTCCCTGAAAATGTTGAACCAAGGAGGCGAGGCACGGACCGTCGACCGCGTCCGGTCCAGACTCACGCTGTGGAACCCGACCACACCTTGGCACAGCAGGCTCCAAATATCCAGATGCCGGATATACCGACGATGATTTGTCAGATGATCCATGAAAGTTAGGGTCTCACTAACGACGACTGGGGAATCTCCCAGAGTCATACCCCTTTCACTGATGACATATTATATGCTGAACCACCTCGGCGCTTCAGGATGCCAACTTTGCCAGTCTATGAGGGAAATTCTGATCCCAATCAACACATCCTGAAGTATGAGTGGCTAATGAATGCTGCAAGAGCTGACGATGCAGTTAAATGCCGTAGTTTTCCCATTTCTCTGGGGGGCATTGCAACTATGTGGTTTACTCGTTTGCCACCGCGATCCATCTCTAATTTCGACCAGATGGCCACCAAGTTTGTTGAACAATTCTGTATGCACGTAGCAAGACCTAAAGATGTTAATACTTTGTCTAGCGTTACTCAAGCTCCTGGAGAGACACTCAGACATTACTTGGAGCGATTTCATGGTGCATGTGCAGAAATAAGCAATCCCAATGACAACTCTATCCTGATGGCATTAACTAAGGGGATTGATCCTGATTCCGAGTTCGGAAGTTGGTTAGCTGGGAAGCCACCTGCGTCATTGGACCGTTTCTATTCCAAGGAAGCCCAATTCTTGAGAAGGGAGGATACGAAACATTTTAGGAAGCAGGATGACGCAGGGCCCAACATGGAAGAAATTCAAAGTAACATCGCAGTTAAACAATCCGGGGAGAGTTTCGGAAAAGTTCAGTTGAATATACAAAACAAACAGAATCAGTAGAGGGACAGTGGAAATCAAGGTAGAAAATGAGATCAAAATCGTGGTCCATGGTGTAGAGCTCCCATGTTCGACAATTATACTCCATTGAATACGTCGCTGGAGAATGTGTATTTGCAGACCTGTAATACCATGCAATACAAGAAACCTGCCCCGAAGCCGTCAACGGAAAGGCAAGTCCAAACATGGAAGTTTTGTAGACTCCATGAAAGTTATGGCCATAATACAAATGAGTGTCGTCATTTACAAGATCTCATTGAGAAACTAATACGTGAACGAAAGTTGGATCAATATGTGCGGGAGCCATAATCAGGAGGTGCGGGCCCATCAAACCAGAATCGTGCGCCAAATTAGGAAAGGCAGGAGGAACCCGCTAGTACTAGCGGGAGGTTGGTTATTAATACGATAAGTGGTGGTCCTCATCCAGCAGACCGAAGATGGAAGGAAATGGAGTCGTATGCCAGCTCTATTAGGCATTCAGACTTCGAGTGTTATTGTAGTTTTGATGAAGGGGCTCCGGCCAAACAACAGAAGACGATGACAGATGACATCATGTTCAAAAACAGAGATGATGATAAAGTCGAAGCCCCCACTATCGATCCACTGGTCATCTCAGCTCAAGTAGGTCCTGCTTGGATGAAGAGGATCTTAGTTGACAGTGGAAGCTCAGTGAACATTGTGTTTAAACGAGCTTATGATCAAATGAAAATGGAAGCCAAATATTTGAAACCTTGTCAATCTCGAATCCATGGTTTCAATGGAAGCGCTATTATACCCACTGGAGTAGTGGAACTACCAGTGGAGTTGGGAGTTGGAGAACGCCGGAGAGTACGGATATTACAGTTCGTTGTGTTGGACATAGACTCCCCTTATAATGCTTTCTTGGGCCGACCGGCCCTCGCTGAATTCAGGGCAGCCATTGCCCCGTGGTGTTTGACTTTAAAGTTTCCCACTGATTGTGGAGTGGGAATCATTCAAGGAGATCAGTCTGCTGGGAGAGCCTGTTATGTTGCCGAGCTGCGGGAGGTGCAGCGAAAGGAGAAAGGAAAGGGCATAGAGGAATCTCTCTGCGTCCGTTTTCCTGATAATTGACAATTAACGCCTGGGCCTAGGCCCGGGCACCCCAACCAATTCCAAAGGGATTTTGACCCAAGAGAAACTGAAGACGAAGGAGAATCTAAAGAAAGTCAAGCATCCCCGACCGAACTGACGATCGATGTCCCAATTGACAATGATGATGATTCGAAAATGATAAAGATTGGGTCTCAGCTAAGCCAGCAGACTCAAGAGGAATTGGTTGAGTTTTTACGGGCGAATCTTGACGTGTTCGCCTGGATGCATTCTGACATGTGTGGGATCTCGCCAGACATCGCGAGCCACACTTTGAATATTGATCCGCGGCATATCCCGGTCAAACAGAAAAGGCATGGTATGGATCCAGAGAGATCTGCCGCCCTTAAAGAAGAGGTAGAAAAGCTTAAAGCAAATGGGTTCATTCGAGATGCGCTATACCCCGAATGGGTGTCGAATCCCGTGCTCGTCCGAAAGTCGAACGAAAAATGGAGAATATGTGTCGATTACTCCGATCTGAATAAAGCTTGTCCCAAAGACAGTTTCCCGCTTCCCAGAATTGATCAGCTAGTAGATTCAACAGCTGGGCATGAGCTCTTATCCTTCATGGATGCGTATTCTGGCTACAATCAGATACCAATGCATTTACCTGATCAAGAACATACTAGCTTCATAACCAATCTGGGACTTTATTGCTACAAAGTTATGCCATTCGGACTCAAGAATGCCGGGGCTACTTATCAACGATTGGTCAATCGGATGTTTGCCAACCAAATCCGGAAAACCATGGAAGTATATGTAGACGACGTGCTTGTGAAGTCACGATTTTCCATTGACCATATTAAAGACCTGGAAACTATGTTCAACATACTTCGAGAATACAAAATGAAGCTCAACCCACTGAAATGTCATTTTGGAGTCGCATCCGGAAAATTCCTTGGGTTTATCGTCAATGCTCGAGGAATCGAAGGTAATCCTGAAAAGATCTGGGCAATCAGAAATCTTGAAACTCCGAAAACTATAAAACAAGTCTAGAGTCTCAATGGGAAAGTAGCGGCACTGAGCAGGTTCATTTCAAAGTCCACCGACAAATGCATTCCCTTCTTCGATCTGATCCGAAAAGGAAAACGAAACTTTGAATGGACCACGGAGTGTGAGGGCGCTTTCCAAGCACTAATTCAGCATCTATCCACACCACCTATCATGTCAAAGCCTATTGATCATGAGAAGTTGTACGTTTACTTAGCGATATCAGAAAACACTATCAGCGCTGCCTTAATTCGAGAAGAAGACAGGATACAGAAGCCAGTATACTACATCAACAAACGATTGACTGAAGCTGAGAGGAATTATCCAAAACTAGAGAAGTTGGCTTATTGCCTTGTTATTGCATCAAGGAAGCTCCGTCCATATTTCCAGGCACATCCTATTATTGTTTACACCAACCAGCCGTTACGACAGGTCCTTACGTGGCCTGAGACGTCTGGTAGGTTACTCAAGTGGAACATTGAACTGAGCCAGTTAGATATCACTTACACTCCAAGATGAACCATTCAAGGACAAGTCCTAGCCGATTTCATAGCTGAATTTACCGTTCCAGAGGACTTGCCCGAAACCAGTGAATCTCCCGAATACGTCTGGAAGCTGTATACCGATGGTGCATCAAACGACCGATGTTCGGGTGTTGGAGTTGTACTCGAAATCCCCGAAGGCCGATCTATATGTTATGCTTTAAAGTTTGATTTTCATGCAACCAATAATGAAGCTGAATATGAAGCCCTATTAGCTGGACTAAAACTTGCCAGAGATTTGAGAATTATCGCTGTGGAAATTTATTATGATTCACAGTTAGTTGTATGTCAAGTTTGGGGAGAATATCAAGCAAGAGATCGAAGGCTGGCTGCTTACTTAGCTCGGTACAGGAAATTCTGAATCAGTTTGATTATTATGCCATTTATTGTATACCTCGAGAACGCAATCAGAAAGCCGATTCATTGGCAAAGTTAGCCAGCACATGTGAAGCTCAGCAAATGGGACTTGTTCCCGTAGAGACGTTGTCTTCCCCAAGCATTGACCGGGCAGAAATAGATTGGGTATGTGAAACCATTCCCGATAAGGAGTCATGGATGACTCTATTCAGAAATTACCTTGAGCATGGAACTCTGCTGGAGCGCAGTAGTGAAAAGAGACAAGTCCTTCGGAAGGCCTCACGATTCACCATCCAAAATGGAATCATGTACAGAAGAGGGTACTCTGTTCCTTTACTCCGGTGTATCGCTCACGATGAAATGAAACGAGTATTACACGATGTACACGAGGGAGAATGTGGCGATCACACCGGGGGGCAAGCACTTGCTAAGAAGACACTTCGGTATGGATATTATTGGCCGACTGTGAACCGCGACGCGTCGGATTATGCAAAGAAATGTGATAAATGTCAAAAGCATGCTCTAATTCCTAGAGCCCCACCTACCGAGATAACGCAAATGGTCAGCCCATGGCCGTTTGCAATATGAGGCATCGACATCATTAGTACTCTACCTCTGGCAAAAGGTGGTGCGAAGTATGCCATCGTCGCAGTTGATTACTTTACAAAGTGGGCTGAAGCTGAACCTCTTGCTACCATAACGACGAAAAAAGTAATCAACTTTGTAGTCCGCAACATTATTTGTTGATTCGGTCTCCCACACACCATTATTACTGACAGCGGGACCCAATTCGACAGTGTTTAATTTAAAGATTTCTGCAAATGGTTCACATTCAAAAGAAATTCTCTGCAGTTGCACACCCTCAAGCGAACGGACAGGTCGAAGCAGTCAATAAAGTTATAAAGTCCATTCTGAAAAAACGACTGGAAAAGGTCGGGGGCAAGTGGGTCGATGAACTTCCTATGGCTTTATGGGCTTACCGAACAACCCACAAGTCCGCGACCGGTCACACTCCATTCTCTCTCTCTTATGGTTCAGAAGCTGTTATTCCAGTCGAGCTAGAAGTACCTTCTCATCGTGTGACATATTATGATCCGAAGACAAATGCTATATTACTTGCTGAATCTCTCGATACTAGATGAGAAGCGTGAAGAGGATGATTTGAGGGCAGCCGCTTATCGAAGTCGAGTCGCCCGATTGTACAACGCCATGGTCCGCCCGCGAACCTTTGAACTAGGCGATCTCGTCCTGAAAAGAATCTATCTGGTTCCTTCGCATATGAAGCCGACATGGGAAGGACCGTATGTCATTGAACGAAGGCTCGGAGATGGCACATTCAAATTATCGATCGTCGACGGTCTTACTCTACCAAGAGCTTGGAACAGCGAGAGCCTTCGTCGCTACTACACATGACAAGCTATGTTTATTCATTTAGTTTATATTCTATTTTGCAATTTGTTTCTGCATATCGAAATTAGAATTTGTAATAAGGCAACTGACTTTGCCATATTTTCTTATTTCAGCAATAAAATGCAATCTCTTCGAGCTAGAGCTGTGATTTACTTGAAATGCTTCATATGATCATCACTATGCACGGAGAGCTAAGTTTCACCATACGGTGGGATTTATTCAAATAGGGAGTGACTATGATGCAACCGTTCACTCGCTAAGTGAAACCCGAGCTCGGGGACAAGCCATCACACCAAAGTCAAAAAGGATTGATACACGACAATCCTTCACTTAACTCCAGATTCCCAGAGTGCGAACTGGAGTATAAAAATACGTCTACGAAGAGGGGGGATCCGTCCGCCTAACGACTTCGTCCGTATCTGAACCAAGTTTGAGGAGGGTGGACCCGTCCATCTAACGACCTCGCTTGTTGACTCAGGGTGGATGTGATCCGACCATCCACAATCCTGATACACCTTTCGTTCCCAGAGTGCGAGCGAAATCCAAAAACATACAGCAGATGTGACTGACCATTTGTTTACCAACTTCAAACTCCCAGAGTGTGAGTCGGAGTATAAACATTAACTTCAAATTCCCAGAGTGCGAATTGGAGTATAAACGTCAACTCCGAACTCCCAGAGTGCGAGTCGGAGTATAAACATTAACTCCAAATTCCCAGAGTGCGAATTGGGGTATAAACGCCACCTCCGGAGTCCCAAAGTGAAAAACAGAGTATAAACATTAACTCCAAATTCCCAGAGCGCGAATTGGAGTATAAATACCAACTCCGAACTCCCAGAGTGCGAGTTGGAGTATAAATGTCGATTCCGAGGCCCCAGAGCACGGACATACAATTAAAGCTTAAGCCGGCGTGACCAACTGCCAGTAGACTAATGAGGATCCCCAGAGTGCGGATATGATCATCGATAATCAAACAAGCGTGGATAAACCTCTCAATCTCTGCTTGTCTTAGACATCTGTTTAGTGGCACTAGACTCAACATATTATAAGTGAGAAGCAACCGCTGACTGATGTTCTACAACTCACCCCTAAGACTGAGGGGTAGAACTTAAGTGTCGACCATTGACTGTAGCAGTGCGACGTCAAAATTCAACTCACTTCTCAGTCATGAATCATGTCCACAGTGTTCGGACCTGGCGCATAAAGACAAACTTGACTCAGAAGCTGAAACTTCACAAGTGCATTTCAAGTAATGGAACACTTAAGAAAATACACGATAACTGAGAAAAAGCCAAAAAAGGAGAGTTTCATTTCCACTGTTTATGAAAGAAATTCATGTACAAGTTTGTTCCAAAAACTTCCTACTAGCAGGGACCGAACCCGCATCTATACACGGCCAACAATATGAAAATCAAAATAAACCGAGAAAGCATGTCTACTCTTATTTCTTCCTCGGCTTCCTTTTCGGTGTAGACCCGCTGGAGCCGCCACTACCTTTCCTCTTTGAACCTTTACTCTTCGGTGGACGGTCTCCAGGCGGGGGCATGATCTCGACATCCTCCTCCAAGCTCGAATGTATAGGGATGCTTCCTGCAGGCAGAGTCGGAGGAACAGGATAAACTGTAGGAGGTGGGATGGACACACTAGTGTCGAAAACTGTTCTGTCGGGCGATATCAATCTAAGCGGGGCTGGGCCAGGTGCCGCCATTCCACCTCCAAAACTGCCACCGCGACCCGCTGCTTCCATTTCAGCGTCGATTTCGGCCAATATCTCCTCTTCAGTAATCGCTCGAGCCTCGCTGGGAGCATCAGTAGTTGGCATCGAAGAACTTGTAGCAGGAGCGCCTCCACCCATAACAAATGGCAGGTCGGCAAAAGGATCGCCATGACGGCGAAAGAGTTCCTCCATCAGCTGCTCATCAAAAACAAGTGAGCTTCCCTGCATTTCGTCAAGTGGCGCAGTTGTAGTTACAGTGGCCGCTTCGGTAACGATAGCCTCCTGCGTCTGATATGGTTCTTGAGTGACAGGAGGCACGAGCGGTGCAGCATCAATCACTGGACAAAAAATAAGAGAACTGTTAGAACTTAATTCGAGTGAAGATTCCGACTTAAGACAGATATGTGGAATGTTCAGAATACCTTCCTCAGTTTGACTTGTAGGCGGCTGAACGACTTCAACAACTTGCTCTATAGCCGGAGACATCTGCGGCTGATCTAGATTGTAGGCAGGAGAAGCTTTGGATCGACCGCAAGCAAGGATTCAGGCTGGGTTGACGCTGGAAGTTCAAGACTTGCATCGTGGTGTTCAACCCCAAAGCCTTCTCCTACTTCTAGGTGCTGGGTGCCGAGTCTCTCCTTCTCATAAGAAATCATCGATTCAGGAGAGGATCGATATGAAGGAACATTCAAAAACAACCATTGAGCATTGTTACAATTCGAATTTCACATCGGTTCAGGAGAGGATCGATACGGAATTCGATACGAGATAAAATGACAACGAGTCGAATTTGATACTTATCTGATAACGATTACAACAACGAACAGCTAATCACTAGCATACAGCAATCAGTTGCAACAATACAGGATACAACAGTTGACAGTCAACAGTTTACATTACCAAGGAAACCAGTCAAAGATTACAACTTTCAACAAAAAGACGATAACTGTTCAGAATGAAGATTGCAGCTTTTCAAAGCACGTCGTGTTTCCACAAGACGTACTTTGGGGGGGCAAATGTTATCCCGCCTTTTGGCAAGGCCGTGACACCAAGGGCTTGACTAGAAACCAATGATGGTTCGTCTTGGAGATCGGTTATACGCAGGCTCACCATGGATATCGACGAATTTAGTCCGAGTCCGGATCAAGCTACAATTGACAAGACACGACGAGCGAAGCCATGAAAGTCAACGTTCCGAATTTCAAGTCAATCCGAGTTCGTATGCTCGAGTTACGATCGATACAAAATGAAGGAAACAACTCAATTTTCGTATCCATAGCTAAGCCTCTGTTCGAATCCATCAGCTTCATATCGATCAGAAAGCCACAGTTCGAATCGATCAGCTTCGTGTCAATCGGAAAGCCACAGTTCGTATCGATCAGCTTCGCATCCATCGGCAAGTCACAGTTCGTATCGATCAGCTCCGCATCCATCAATAAGTCACAGTTCGTATCGATCAGCTCTGCATCCATCAACGAACCTTTGTTCGAATCCATCGACTCACATTGTTCGTATCCATCGGAGGATCACTGTTCGTATCCATCAAGTTGGAGCGCTTTTATCGATACGAACAAGCCAACCTCCATCGATTCGAACTACACCACTTTCATCGATACGAACAAGGCGATGTTCAAGGGTCGACTCGGTCAACTCGGCGAAGAAGGTAGATCGATCCGAAGAGTGCTCGCCATGTCACCACTTGATCACGTGCCTACCATCGATTCGAAGGGATCGATTCGAATTGATCGAGTCGAACAGAACAGTGCATTGGAAACGCAATCTTGCATCGATCAAATCTCGCGATCTACAAGTCCAAATGCTATGAAATTTTCACAGAAGCTTACGTACATGCTGAAGAATGTTCTCACCAAGTTTCGAGTCCATTGGACGAAATCTTGATCGATACGAAATGCGTTCGTATCGATCACGGATTGAGCCGAAACTCCACGGGCTTGGTCGCGTGGGCCCACTCACGTGCCAGAAGAAGTCTCCCAAGATCTGAGCGAAATATTAGCCTCCTACACCTATAAATAGACCCCAGGGCCTACAGAAAAAGGATCTTTTTGACGCTCCAACGCCTAGACTCTGCCGGATCCGATTCCATACTCCATTACTATTGTTGTACTCGAATTCCATAGCTTTAACTCGCTGTAATCTGCTGCAATCGATTGTAATCATCAAAGAAACATCAATAAAGTGATCAATTTCATAGTGGACGTAGGCAATACGCCGAACCACTCTAAATTCTCGTGTTTCTGTGCGTTTTTATTATTTACATATCTGTTTTCTGGAGTTTTTGTTAGATAATCCTCTTTTTCCATTTAATTTCTTCATTTTATCTCTTCAAAAACTTCGAAGAGTGTTGTGCCCAATTTTGGTACAAACAGAAGCAAAAAAATCTATGATTTATTGGATGCTGCTAAAAAACCCCTTTGGGATGGTGGTAAAAGCGGTATCCAATTATCAGTAACTATCGAATACATTGCTATGAAATCTAAATTCAACTCCACAGAAGTCGGATTTACAGCTGTTGTACAAGCTGAAAAATGACATATACTATCCGATAACTTAATGTGCGAAAATCATTATGAAGTGGAAAACTTATGTCTACTTTCGGTTTGCCGTACCAAAAGATAGATACATGTTTAAATGGTTGCATGTTGTTTTGGAAAGAGGATATCAATCTTAGGAAGGGTAGAATATATAATGAGGAAAGATACAAAGCAAGAAAAAAGAAGGGAAATGAAGTTCTATACAAGAGAATGCATTACTTACCTATCACTCCTAGACTTAAAAGGATATGCATCTTTTGTTACCGTACTGCATATGAGATGACACATTGTGAGAACACAGAAAGAAAATAAATTAATACACCCTGCTAATGGAGAAGCATGGAAATATTTTGATAAGACTTATCTCGCTTTTGCAGTAGAGAGCCGTAATGTTAGACTTGTTTGTGTAAGGATGGATTTTCACCATTCGCTCAATTTGATTCTAAATATTCATCTTGGTTTATTATCGTTACACATTATAATTTATCTCCATGGATGTGTATGAAAACTCCACATATGTTTCTCACTATAGTCGTCCCTTACCCTGATGATCCAATATAAGAAATTGATGTTTATTTACAACCATTGATTGAAGAGTTGAAAACACTGTTGCATAAAGGAGTTGAAACTTCAACATTTGAAAAAAAAGAATTTTCGTATGTTTGGTTCTTTGTTATGGACTATTGGTGATTTTTTTGCTTATGTGATGTTTTCAGGTTCGAGTACGACCAATCGTCTAGCTTGTCCTTATTGTACGGAAGAAACACGAGTATTTTCTTTACCGCATGAGAAGAAAATTTCATTATTTGATTGTCATTGGTGTTTTCTCCATGTTAATCATACTTTTAGAAGTGATATTTTTTTTACAGCTAATAGAGCATAAAGTAGACAACCACCAACAATTTGGTCAAGCGCAGAAATATATGGTCTTGTAAAGGAATACCAAAGATACATGAAATTGGAGTAAAAATTGAAATTTTAGATAAATCGATGATTCACAATTGGTGCACACAAAGTATATTTTAGGAGTTATCTTATTGAAAAGATTTCTTATTTACCATAATATTGACGCGATGCACAATGAAAAAATATGTTTGATAATGTGTTTAATACAATTTTGAATGTTAAGGGGAAGACTAAGGATGATTGAAATTAAGACATGATATAGAGAAATTATGTAAGCGTCCCGAGCTGCATATCAAGCCAAATGATACTAAAAAACCCAAATCATGCTATGAGTTAGACAATAACCAAGTAAAATTTATGTTAAAAGGATGAAAGGATTAAGATTTTCCATTGGGATTTCTTCAAATCTTCGTAGATGTGTTGACTTTAAAAACAATAAACTGAGTGGGATGAAAAGTCACTATTGCTGCGTAATGATGGAAAATTTGTTACCCATCATTTTCATAGAACTATTACCTATATAAGTTTGGATGGTCATAATGGAACTTAGTTTGTTTTATGAAGAGCTCTGTTCGATTACATTAAAAGTTGAACGTCTACGTAAACTTGAAATAGATATCTCTATCTACTCTCTAAATTGGAGAAAATATTTCCTCCAGGTTGCTTTAATATAATGGAGCATTTACCTATTCATCTTCTTTCTGAAGCACGTCTTTGAGGTCATGTGTAATATGGATGGATGTATCCATTTGAGAGGCAATAATATTGAGTATGTTAAATATAAATTTAATCATATAAGTAAAATTTAATTTGAAATAATTTTTTAATAAGTACTTAAATCATCTGGAAAAAAAGTTAAGACAAAAACACGAGTTGAATGTTTGATTTGCAAATCATATATTGAAGAAGAAGCTTCATTATTTTTCTCTCATTATTTCAATGACCATGTGAACTTATCATTTAAAAGTGTTCCACGTAATGATGAAGGCGTTGAACATGATTCTACTCAAGTAATGTTATCTATTTTTAGACAACGTGGTCCACCTATAAGATAATGTACGGAAACATGGTTAGATGATAGAGATTACCATGTAGCAAAAACGTATGCACTTCTTAATTGCACTAAAGTTGCACCAATTGTTAGGTATTGTTACTTAATAATTTTTGATATGTGAAGTTTTAAATTTATATTAATTTCAATCGTATTTTAAAATACGTGCAATATATAATTTTTGCTGTGTTTACGAATCACAACACCCACACAACGATCTCAGTAAAGAATTCGTTAATTGGTTTTCAAACTACGTGTATGATCCGAGAAATTGTGTAGTCAACGAAGGATTGAAACATCTTGGTTGGGACTAAAAATAAATGTGAAAACATATCCAATATTCTGCATCAATGGATTTAAATACAACACCAAAGTATATAGTGCTAAAAAATTAACTAACAATGCCGATGTATTTATTAAAGATAGTGATGATCCAGATGATCATATAAATGATTTTTATAGTGTGCTAACCCAAGTTTTGGAATTAACATGTTTTATACGATCTAAAGATTTTTTTTGTTTAGATGCAATTGGTTCAGCAATTTTTCAGGTTCTGGAATTAACAGGCACAAAGATTATAATCTTATTGAATAAAATATAACTTGCATTACCATAAGTATGGTTCATTTTTACTAGCGAAATAAGCACTACAAGTTTGTTATGCTTTATATCCATCTCTAAAAAAAGATAAAGCAGATTGGTCGGCAATTTTTAAAACAAAGGCAAGATTTACGTTTGAAGTAAAGAATATTCTAGATGAACAAGCTTGTTGGTAAAGTTTCGGTTTCATCACACTCAGGTTGATCGTGAGGTGATCTTATGACTAGTCGCTCTCGTGCTCAGGAATCAGTAAATTTAATCCATGTTAAATTCACCTTTGGGAAGCGATTGTGTTGCCGAATGCTTACATAGTCGAGTAGTCGCACTTCAGCTAATTGTTGAAATGGTTTGCAATAACACTAGAAAAAAATTTGGATAATAGAGCAATAAAAGTAAAAGACACCAAGATTTTAACGTGGTTTGGATTAATTTTAATCCTACATCCACGGGATATTCCACTATATCTTTGTAGTTTAGTACAAGTGATTACAATGGCCTTACATGCATACAATATCTCGTTTTTTTTGGAAGGAGAAGAAGTTAAAAAAAAAGGTTCCTCCTTTTCGTCCTCTAATTTGCCTTTTATAGTATCAAAAGTGTATTATTGTTTGCCGCAATAAACTTTAGTATTTTCCTTCAATCTCCGCCTTCAGATTTTGCTACTTGCCCCTGTTCGTTGTGCATAGAATGATGATGGGTTTTTGGCGAGAAATTGTGATATTGGCGGGATCTTGAAAATTTGAAGTGGGATGCTTGGAAAGTTGGGAGGAAGCCCGAGCCTGCATGGGTCAGTCTCCTCTCTCTCGAAATGACGAATGCCTTAACGGGAATGGTAGGAAACCGCCCCGGAGCTTCATGGTATTGTTGAGAAAGATGCAGTGATGAATGTTGTTTGGTGCTCAGGCCGCAATGCCATACTGATACCTTTGATGCATTTGATTGACTTAATAAGATGTCGGGTCACAATGAAATAGCTTTTTCTTATTCTGTTCTGTGGGTTGGCTTAGTACATGCTTGGAATGTGTTTAAGCCTATCTATGATTGGAATTGCCCTCTATGTAAGCATACTCTAATTGCCGATGAGAGAGAGAACTTCATGCTTGTCGTTTTCCCGTGAGGTTGGGTTCGCGTTGAAGCGTATTTTGAGTGACCCTGTATACAGCCCCTTTCTAGTGCTTTTGGCTCTACATGGCGCTGTCTAGGTTGCCCTTGGTATGTACTACAGCAGACATGTTCCTGTAGGTATTAACAAAGTGTGAGTTTTAGAGGTACGGCTACTCTAGTACATCTGGCACTACTTTCTATGCCTCTTTTTACTTTATGTCTGTGTTGTTGGACACAACCATAGTGGCCTACCCATGTTCTCTGATGAATGTGGTGTTGGTCTCTTGTTATAAATCTTTGATTACAGGGCTCGGGTCCGGTTAGGTGCCATGACTTTAAGTCGATTTTCATTCCGCTCTGCCTCACTTTCCTTTATTGCGGTTCGTGTTAAGAACGGGTGTAACATCTGCCCCCTAAGTCTGCAACGATTGTAGGTCAGGGTAGACTTGTTGCCTTAAACACCTGGTCTGTATACCTAATCAGTTCAGTCTAATCTGTCTTTTCGACGCTGGGAATAAGTCCTTTTAGGTACATTCACATTTAATGCTCTAGCACACGTGTTAGTCTTTTACCGGACCGTCTTTAATCAGTTGTTCAATCTGGCTTTTCGTTTTTCTATGTAGATTTTCATGAGTCTTTATACTCATTAGTCTTGCAGCAAATTCACGTTTCACAAAACACTTGATCATTTCCATCGTGCGGTCGTTATTCAAATTAAGGTATGTATCTTATTTTTTCATCAAATTTCCTTTAACCCTTTTGCTCAAAAAGATTTGTTACTGGATTAATTCCTAAGTTTGGGGTAATCTAGCGGAACGAGAGTAGGAAAAAACCATTTCATTTCTTGTTTGATCCCGTTTTTAAATAACTTTAGGATTTTAACATAGCTTCTTCTTCGTCTTCTTCTATGCTTCCTCCTTCTGAAATCACTAAGCCGAGAGATGCTATTGGGGTTCTTAAACAATTTGGGTTTCATGGCTATGCCGCTAAGGTTTCAAAATCCCATAATCACATTAATACTCCACCAAAGGGGTATATCGCCATTACCCTTAAACATATTTGGTGTGGTTTGTTTCTTCCTATGCATCTGACAATCCGTCGATGGCTTGCGACCCTTGATATTGCTCCAATTCAACTTTCCCTTAATTCATATACCCTTGCTTTGGCTACTTTCGTCCTTTATGATGAAAATGGCATCAATATTTTTAAAGAGGAACTCCGATTTCTTTTCAAGGTCTGAAGAAGTCCTGAAAAGGAGAATGAGGGTTTCTTTTATATTTAGGCTAGGGAATCGTTTCTTACGGGTGTCCCAAGTAGAACCGAAAAATGAACGAATTCTACTTCATTATTTCAAATTTTGACAAATTTCCTTCTTTTTTCCATCATTATTCGATCTATACCTTCTTTCCAAAGGAGGATGAGCGACTGTATAAATCTCATAGGCAGCAGGTTTTGAGATTGCTGGTAAAGATCAGAAAAATAAAGGAGTTTTATTAAGTCAAAGCTGAAGGATCAGGGTTTATTGCATCCTCATCATATGCTTTCTCGTAGCATATTTAATCTTACTCCTTCCCCGACTGAACCAAGGGGTATAAGTTTCTTGTGGCAGATTTAGGGAACTATTATACTTATGATTTTAACCTTGTCTTCTCTCTTCTTTTATAGATAATATGGATGATGACGCTGCAACCGAGATTGGTAGGGCTTTAAAGGAGAACAAGAAAAAAGAAGGCATTGAAGAGACCGCGTTGGGGGTCTGGTGATTCTCTCACAACTTCCAAGTAGCTAATCATTTCTTCCCCATCAGACATTTTGCTTTCTAGTGATGTAGATACTTTTCCTCCCCTGGTCTCTACACCAAGTAGATTTGCTGCTTCTTCTTTGCAGAGTGATCTTGCCCCTCCTGCAACTAGCTTGAACATGTTTGAAATTGCTATGTCTTCTTTAGTAGAGAAAGTAAGAAGAGCTGCTCAAGTTCCTCCTCTCCTTTTGGATTTGCCTTTCGAGATGCCTCCTTCTGCAATTCTGTCTGAATTTGTGAAACTTTAGTCTTATGTGAGCAACCTCCTCTCTTTTCCCTTTTTCAAATTGTGCTAGCTTGTTGCTCATATTGTTTGTACTTTGTATTCTTATAGTTCGCAGCCTTGATGGTAAAGGCACGTGAATCAGGAAGTGTATAGGCTTTGCTTTCAGACTCCATGGCCAAACTTGAAGTTGATCTTACCTCGGCTAACACTGAGAAGACAACACCGGCCTCTGCTAAGGTTAAGGCAGTATAGGAGGCCAGAATGCTTTAGGATCAAGTTAAGAGGGAAGCCAAGGCTGTTGAGGGTGCGTGGACTTCAAAGGAGCGTAAAAGAGAAGGATGAAGCTCTAACCAAGATTGAGAAAGGGCCGACCCACTCCAAGAAGGAGCTCAATAGTGTCACCTCAGATATGACTTATGGCTTTTACGCTTCGGCCAGACATTAATTTAGGGTAAAAGTTAAGTCCAACTTCCTGAAGAAAGTGTCTATGGTTGAATCAATCTTTACATATTTCCAGAATAGGTGGAATGAAGCAGAGGCAGAGGAGTAGGATGTTGGCCTGAACCATTCTGAGCACCCTTCTCAAGAGGAAAGGGTAGAGGCTGACGGGGACCAAAGGCACCAGCAATCTGATGGACAAGACAACACATCTACGAACAAGGTTAACTCAAATCCTTTGATAGACTTTGATGATTAGTCCCAAACATCTTTTGTATTTTGTTGTACCCAAGACTTTGAAGTTTATTTTAGTGTTTGTGATGTGATATTATGTTGGTTATATTTTCCTTGTGAATGATCGTGCTTTTCTCATTGTTTTGTTTAGGATTCCGAAGAGAATGCGTTCACAAAACTATTGAGAGAAACTAAGGCTAGGCTCGAAAAACACACTTTAGATCATCTTGGGTTGAGCGCCGCGGCTATGAATCGACACAAAAAAAATCAGACAGGACTCATTCGGATCTTAAGATCAGGACTAAGGAGTTGTTAGCCCAAATAGGCCAAGTAGTTTGGGAAAAAGAACCCCTTTGTGATTTTGTGTTGCATCGATGGCGATACATGTTAGAGAGAGGTTCTATTCCACCTAATAGCCCTAATCTTGAGTGGTTTAGGATTAAGCTTGGAAACTTGATTATCGAATGACTTTTTCATGTTTTTTGTTAAATTTCATATGATTTCTAAGTATATGATCAAGTAGGGATGATGTAATCAATACTCGACGTTTTACTGCTGACACCTAATCTATTATGTTTCGACTATGTAATTAAATTTTACTTTTGTAGTGATTTTATTCGATTTTTTTAGGCTTTTTTCAACACTAACCGCATTCGTCGTTAGGATGCCTCAAAGGATGACATTGCTTAACTCGGATTTGATGTTGAAAGGCTTAAAATAGAGCTGAAACTTAACCGTGCAGAGCTGGCAAGTGCCAAGAGCATGCTTAAACATCAGCATGTCTGCAACAGGAGACCGCGCGCATGGTTAGGAGATGCCGCATCAAGGCTAGAAGGGATTAAGCAGACCGTAAAGGTGGAAGAAGAACTTTACGGAATTGTTTATAGGGAAGAGATAACACGATATAAGGAACAAGTGGAGGATATATCTGCTGAGATTGCCAAATTGTTTGGTGAGCAAGGGGCTACAGAATATAGGAGGATGGTAGAGGTGCCTTACTCAAATTTAGCTCATATTCCTCCCACGGGTTCTGGGCTTTCTTGTCTTTGTGATGATGGATGGAAAACCATTGCTAAGAGATTATTTAGTGATTTAGCAAATGAGAGTAAGAAAACAAAGGCTTAATTAATTGAGATTTTCAATGAGATTAGGAAAAGAGAAGTAGTAAAGGTATGTGAGCATGAGGACTCACTACAGGTCGCCCAAGATAGGATCATTTCTTACTCGAATAAGCTTGATCAAGAGAAAGTCAGAAGTAAGAGAGCTGAGGCGCTATTACAGCAACCTCGAGATGTTCTGGGCTTCTTCTATCCTATATTGGATCAAAGTTTTCTAAATGAAAAAGAGAGCTTTAAAGTGGCAGTTGACCCAACCGAGGATCCTTGGGCAGGAGCTCTTTATGACCCCCGATAGACCTTGGTTACTAGCACGACCCCACCTCTTACTAATGCTACTAATATTTAGTGTTTTATTGTTAAGATTTTAGCATAAGGAAAACATTTCTATAGTACTTAACTTGACTGAGAAATTAAATTTTTGTCTAATATTTCTTCGTGGGAAACCTACGAACTTTTTAGCAGTCCTATTTTGTTTATTTTTCATTGTTATTTGATTTTGGTATTTGTGGACTTACTTGTCCATCTCTGGCTTATTTATTTTGTTTATAATTTAGAGGTAGCCACTCTACAAAAGAAGTTAGATTCTGCCCAGCTCAGAATAGTGGAGCTAGAAGATTTATTAAAGAATGCGGAGAACATATATAGGGCCGTATATACCGAAAATCAAAAAGCTAAGGAAAAAGATTGTGGAGATGGACAGAGAGATGGCGCTGCGTATGAGTGCAGAGGAAAACTCTCTTGTGACTCCAACTTCACGCATCCCCCTCGGGTTGGATGTAATTCCTATGCCTCTGTTTGGGGCTGACTCGACCGAGACATTTAAATGGAAGAGTGATGTGAAGACTCACTATGAGGCCAAAATCAAAGAGTTAAAGAATTGCCTTAAGAGAGAGTTAGGGATATTAGATACTCAGGTTTCCCGTTCTTATCTACCGAGGATGAATTCTTTGGTCTCTTCTTTATGGATGTTGAAATGACAAGGGAGCACCCCTTGGGTAAACTCGAGAAGGTTAGGAAAGTAGCTATAAAGTAGATAAATGCCTTAGAGAACATGATATATAGCCTGGAGTGTGAGGCCCAGTTAGATTCCATTGCGGTTTCTCAAGGTAGGATGGATCATCTCTTTTGGATGAGCTTCATAAAGAGAAGGTGGAAATAAAATAGCAGAAATTGGCCGGCAACGTGCAATTAACGTTCTTAGATGCTTCTGGCCTAGACACAATTTGTCCTTCTTGTATAATAGGGCCGACTATGAGTATAAATCTTCAGACTATGAAGATGTCTGGGCTGGCACTAATTATGATCCCTGTATTTCCTACTAGAACTCCACTCATGGTAGGGTTTCTCGCTTCTGATCGTCGGTCGTGATTACTAAGCTGGAAAACTAACTTTTTGATTTTCATTTAGAGGCTAGTTTAGCTGGCAGCATTGCACTTCATCGGATCGCGACGGCGTAAAGCGATCGTGCCCAGTTTTGAACTGGACTCGTAATTTATTTTTTATTAAGGGATGTTATTTTTGAAATATGACCCAAATTGTAATGTTTTGTTAATTACGTGAGGGTATGCGAAAACAGATAACATTATTTTTTGGTAGGCATATGGGATACATAACTAAGTATTAATAACCTAGTTTTCTGAAGTATACACGGCGAGCTTTGAGTAATAACTAAATTTGCACTTGCTGATAGCTTTCTTTGGTATAGATCATGAATTGTGCTCTCTTGCCAACTCTAGGATGAGCTCTCAGAACAGCATATACCCCTTGATCGTGACCTTTTTTGGGAGCAGTGTTTCTTTGCGTATTGGTGTAACCCATTCCTTCCACAGGGCATCAAGCTGCACCCTCCTCCCAAGGAAGGACACTTCCTTACCACACTACTCATGACCACGCAGCTGCTATAGATCTGGATGCCGAGATCCAAAACCAACCAGATCTAGCCCCTCGTCACCGCATTCATTCTCAGGATCCTCACTTCCATGAAGACTGGGAGCCAAGGAGGCGTGGAACGGACCGTAGACAGCGACCAAACCATCCTCGTGACATGGAACCCGACCATGCCTTTGCCCCGAATATCTACATGCTTGACATTCCAACTATAATATGCCAAATGAAAACAGAAAGTCAAGCCTTACTAATGATGACTGGGGGATTTCTAGAAGTCAAACCCGTTCACTAATGACATTCTCTATGCGAAGCCGCCACGTCGATTCAGGATGCCGACCTTGCCGATGTATGAAGGAAATTCAGATCCCAACCAACATATTCTGAAATATGAATGACTTATGAATGCCGCTCGAGCTAATGATGTTGTTAAGTGTAGAAGCTTCCCTATCTCCTTGGGAGGCATTGCAACTATGTGGTTCACCCGTCTACCACCTAGATCCATCTCATGTTTTGACCAGTTAGCTACTAAGTTTGTTGATCAGTTCCGTATGCATGTTGCAAGACCAAAGGATGTCAATACCTTATCAAGTGTTACTCAAGCTCCAGGAGAGACTCTAAGGCATTATCTGGAAAGGTTCCAGGCTACTTGTGTCGAAGTCAGCAATCCCAACAACAACTCTATTCTGATGGCATTGACTAAAGGGATCGATCTTGATTTCGAATTTGGTGATTGGTTGGCTGGAAACCCACCTCTTCGTTGGACCGTTTATATGCAAAGGCAGCCCAGTTTTTGAGGAGAGAAGATGCTAGACGGTATAGGAAGCAGGACGTCGTAGGGCCCAGTAGTGAAGGTGTCCAGAGTAATGTTGCGGTGAAGCAGACGGGGAAGAGTTCCGGTAAAGTACAGTTGAATATTCAGAATAAGCAAAGTCAGCAGAAGGGTGATGGAGGTCAAGGAAATAAGAGAGACCCTCATCATGGGAGACCCAAAACTCCTATGTTCGATTGATATACTCCTTTGAACACGTCGCTAGAGAATGTTTATCTTCAAACCTACAATACAGGACAGTACAAGAAGCCAGCTTTGAAACCATCGTCAGACAAGCAGATTCAGACCGAAAAGTTCTATAGATTCCAGGATTGTTACGGCCATAACACTAACGAGTGCCGTCATCTGCAGGATATTATTGAAAAGCTGATTAGAGAAAGAAAGTTAGAGCAGTTTGTTAGGGCTCCGTAGGATGGCAGAGCATGCCCATCTAATCCCAATCAGGGCCAAAGCTAGGCTAGGCCTGAAGAACCCGCACGTACTGGCGGGAGGCTGGTGATTAATACTGTGAGTGGTGGTCCTCATCCAGCTGATCGGAGCTGGAAGGAAATGTAGTCATATGCTAGTTTGATTAGGCATGTGGACTTCAAATGTTGTAGTGGTACTGACGAAGGGGCCCCGGCTAAGCAACAGAGGACGATGACAGATGACAACGTTTTCAGAAACCATGATGCCGACAAGGTCGAGGCCCCCACTATTGATCCATTGGTTATATCTGCCCAGATAGGTCCTGCTTGGATGAAGAGGATCCTAGTTGATAATGGAAATTCTGTAAACTTACTTTTCAAACGTGCTTACGACCAAATGCTGATGGAAGCAAAGGATCTGAAACCGTGTTAGTCACGTATACATGGTTTCAATTGAAGTGCAGCCATACCAACTGGGATGGTGGAGTTACCTGTTAAGCTGGGTATTGGTGATCGCCGAAGAGTCCAGATCTTACAGTTTGTTGTGTTGGATATTCATTCTCCTTATAATGCTTTCCTGGATCGACCGGCCCTTGTGGAGTTCAGGGCATCGATTGCCCCTTGGTGTTTGACTCTGAAGTTCCCTACTGATAACGGAGTCAGGGCGGTACATGGTGATCAGGTAGCTGGACGTGCCTGTTATGTTGTGGAACTGCGGGATGCACGACGAAAGGAGAAAGGTAAGGGCATGGAGGAATCTCTCTGCGTCTGTTCTATGGAGGATCGACAACTAACGCCTGAGCCGAGGCTCGGGCACTACGACCAGTTTTTTAAAGATCTTGATCCTAGAGACAATAAAGATCAAAGGGAAGTCAGATAATACCAAGCTTCCCCGGCAGAGTTGGCAATTGATGTCCTAGTTAACGACGATAATGATCCTAGAGTGGTAAAGATCGGATCTCAGCTCAGCCCCCAGATGGGACAGGAACTGGTTGATTTCCTCCGGGCAAACCTCAATGTGTTTTCCTGGACTCATTCAGACATGTGTAGGATCTTGCCGAATATCGTGAGCCATGCATTAAATATCGACCCGCGGCACGTCTCGGTGAAACAAAAAAGGCGCAGTATGGATCCAGAGAGATTTGCCGTCCTGAAGGAAGAAGTGGATAAACTCAAGGCTAATGGGGTTATTCATGATGCTTTATACCTAGAGTGGGTATCGAATCCAGTACTTATCAGAAAGTCGAATGAAAAATGATGGACATGTGTGGACTATTCAGATTTGAACAAGGTCTGCTCCAAACACAGTTTCCCGCTTTCCAGAATCGATCAACCGGTTGATTCAACAGCCGGACATGAGCTCTTACCTTTCATGGACACGTACTCTGGCTACAATCAGATCCCGATGCACCTTCCTAACCAGGAGCACACTAGCTTTATCACTGATCTGGGACTTTATTGTTACAAGGTGATGCCGTTTGGACTCAAAAACGCTTGAGCAACTTATCAGAGGTTCGTGAACCAAATGTTTGCAAACCAGATCGGAAAAACAATGGAGGTGTATGTAGATGACATGCTCGTGAAGTCGCGACTATCCAGCAACCATATCAGTGATTTAGAGACGATGTTCAACATACTCCGACAGTACGGAATGAAGCTAAATCCATTGAAATATCATTTTGGAGTTGCATCTGGAAAGTTCCTTGGGTTTATTGTCAACGCCAGAGGAATCGAAGTTAATCCCGAGAAGATCTAGGCGATTCAAAATCTTGAAACTCCCAAAACTATAAAGCAGGTGCAAAGTCTTAATGGGAAGGTGGCTGCTTTGAGCAGGTTCATTTCCAGATCCACGGACAAGTGTATTCCCTTCTTCGATCTGATCAGAAAAGGGAAACGAAATTTCAAATGGACAGAGGAGTGTGAGGGCGCATTCAGAGCACTAGTACAACATCTAGCAACACCTTCCATCTTGTCGAAGCCGGTTGATCACGAGAATTTGTATATCTATCTGGCGGTTTCGAAAAACGCAATCAGCGCTGCGCTACTTCGAGAAGAGGATTGGATCCAACAACCGGTCTATTATGTTAGCAAAAGATTGACGGGGACATCAAGAAACTACCCGAAGATAGATAAGTTGGCTTATTGTCTTGTTGTGGCCTCGAGAAAGCTCCGCCCATATTTCCAAGCTCATCCGATCGTTGTTTACACCGACCAACCGTTACGACAGATCCTGACATGACCTGAGACGTCTGGTAGGTTGCTCAAGTGGAACATCGAGCTGAGTTAATTTGATATCACTTATATACCAAGGCGAGCTATTTAAGGACAAGTTCTGGCAGATTTCATAGCTGAGTTCACTGTATTGGAGGACTTGCCCGAAACCAGTGAACCTCCCAACTATATATGAAAGCTATACACCGATGGTGCATCAAACGACCGGTGCTCAGGCATTAGAGTGGTGCTCGAAACCCCAGAAGGGCGATCTGTATGCTATGCTTTGAAATTTTACGTTCGTGCAACTAACAACAAAGCTGAGTACGAAGCCTTACTTGCTGGACTAAGGCTTGCCAAGGATTTGGGAATCGTTGCTGTGGAAATTTACTACGATTCACAACTGGTAGTGTGCCAGGTTCGAGGAGAGTATCAGACCAGAGATCAAAAATTAGCCTCCTACCTTATGCAGGTCCAAGAAGTGTTGAACCAGTTTGACTATTATACTATCCGCTGTATACCCCGAGAGCAAAATTAGAAGGTCGATTCTTTAGCAAAACTAGCCGGCACTGGCGAAGCACAGCAGATGGGACTCGTCCCCATGGAAACACTTACTGCCCAAAGTATTGGTCAGGAGGAAATAGACCGGGTTCATGAGGCAACACCCGAGAGGGAGTCGTGGATGACTCCAATCAAAAACTATCTTGAACACGGAACGTTACCCGAGAGTAGGAGTGAGAAAAGTCAGGTTCTCTGAAAGGCTTCACGGTTTATTATCCAAGTTGGAGTCTTGTACAGAAGTGGATTTTTTGTTCCTTTACTCCGGTGTATCGCCCACGATGAGATTAAATGAGTGTTGCATGATGTGCATGAGGGAGAGTGTGGCGATCACATTAGGGGGCTAGCCTTTGCGAAAAAGATACTCAGGTACGGGTATTTCTGGCCAACCGTAAATCGAGACGCATCGGATTATGCTAAGAGATGTGACAAGTGCTAGAAACATTCTAGAATTCCAAGAGCCCCGCCAATCAAAATTACTCAGATGGTCAGCCCATGGCCGTTTGCCACATGGGGCATTAATATAATATGATCTTTGCCTCTAGTCAAAGGTCGTGCGAAGTACGCCATTGTTGCAGTTGACTACTTTACTAAATGGGCGGAAGCTAAGCCCCTTGCTACTGTCACGACGAAGAAAGTAATCAATTTTTTTGTGCGCAACATCCTCTGTCGTTTTGGCCTCCCACAAACAATTGTAACTGACAACGGGGCCCAATTTGATAGTGTCGAGTTTAAGAATTTCTGCCAATGCTATCACATCTAGAAGAAATTCTTGGCGGTAGCTCACCCTCAAGCGAATGGACAAGTTGAAGCTATCAACAAAGTCATCAAGTCCATTTTGAAGAAACGACTAGAGAAGGGTGGACGTAAGTGGGTCGATGAGCTCCCCATGGCCTTATACAATGCAACCTGTCGCATGATGAGGGCAGCCGCGCATCGCAACCGAGTCGCCCGATTATACAATGCCAAGGTTCGACCTAGAACCTTTGAAGTTGGCAATCTCGTACTTAAGAGGGTCTATCTGGTCCCTTCACACATGAAACTAACATGGGAAGGACCGTATGTTATCAAACGGAGGCTTGGAAACGACACATTCAAGATATCAACCGTTGATGGTCTCACTCTGCCGAGGGCGTGGAACAGCGAGAGTCTCCATCGCTATTACATATGATTGGCTTTCATTCATTTAGTATGCTTTCCTTTTCAAGTTTGTTTATGCAATTCGAGAATTTGTATTTGTAATAAGGCAACTGATTTTGCCATGATTTCTTATTTCAGCAATAAAGCGCAGACCTACAAAGCCAAGTTAATGATTCCTAGATGCATCATGCAACCGCCATGATGTACGAAGAGCTGAGTTCCATCTTACGAGCGGACTCGTTCAAATAGAGAGTGATCGTGACCCGAGCGGTCACACGCTAGATGAAACCCCGAGCTCGGGGGGGGGGGGGGGGAAACAACAATCAAATAAAAGAGAATTGACACACAAAAACTCTCCAACAAACTCCAGCTCCCAGAGCGCGAGCTGAAGTGCAAACTCCAAAATTAGGACATGAATCGACCGTCCAAGCTCGAGGAGGATGGATCCGTCCATCCATGACCTCGCTTATTTCCAAAGCTCGAGGAGGATGGATCCGTCCATCCATGACCTCGCTTATTTCCAAGCTCGAGGAGGATGGATCCGTCCATCCATGACCTCGCTTATTTCCAAAGCTCGAGGAGGATGGATCCGTCCATCACGACCTCGCTTATTTCCAAAAGCTCGAGGAGGATGGATCCCTCCATCCACGACCTTGCCTATTTCGAAAGCTCGAGGAGGATGGATCCGTCCATCTACGACCTCGCACATTTTCAAAGTTCGAGGAGGGTGGACCCGTCCACCCACGACCTTGTCTTCTTTTTTCAAGCTCGAAGAAGATGGATTCGTCCATCTACGACTTCGCTTACCGGATCATGGAGGCTGTCATCCGACCATCCACAACCTTGATCAACTCCTTATTCCCAGAGTGTGAATAAGACCCTAATACTTAAACGGGTGCGACCGACCGCCCGTAAAATAACTTATGTCCCCGAAGTATGGATATGATTCTAAAGAATAAGCGAGTGTGACCGACCGCCGGCATACAAGTCTAAATCCCTGGAGTGTTGATGCAAATAGTACCAAGCGAGCGAGTGTGATCCGACTGCTCAAACTCGTGTCACTTTAACTTTGTTTCGACTAAGTTAAATCAAAGTTGGTGGAGGCAGAGGACGACCGCCAACTAACTACTTCAATTCTCCCCATAACTGGGGCATAACTCAAGTTCCAACCGCTGACCGAGACAGCGCAACGTTGGAACACGACTCAACATTTGGTTATGACCCGAGTCCATGACCTCAGGACTTAAAGACCGGACTCAAGTTAAACTAAGAGACTAAAGCTCCACGAGTACATTGAATGGAAATGTGAGTGCTAAAGTACTTAAACAAATAAACATAGAGTTATACTAAAAAAAGGAGAAATTTTATTTACACCATCCTTTGAGAAAGGAAGTACAAAATCTGTTCAAAGTTATTAGCGAGGGGCCAAGCTCGCATCTATACAAGGCCTACGAAAAGCAAAAGAGAAGCTTATTTTAGCCATCTACAAAAGAGGAAACAAAATGAAATCTACGCCTTCGGTTTCTTCTTGACTTTCTTTGGCATAGATCCGTTCGAGCTACCACCCGGAGCTCTCTTTGGATCCTTGTCTCCCTGGCATGTTCCAGCTGGCTTGTCTCCGGCCGGGGGAATCAACGTGGTCTCCTCTTGAGAACTCACAGGGACTGAAGTATCCTGATGTGCACGTAAATGTGCATATTTTTACCACCATATTTAATCTATTTAAATTAAATAAATGATCATATTGGGTATTTTAACTTGTTTAAACCAAAATTCAAATTATTTTCAAATTGTCATATATTCATTTTCATATAGGGGAAAATGGTCATTTTTGTGCATATATTAATTTGTGAAAATTTACTTGAAATTTTCTATGTTGTTTTGTAGGAATTTTAGTAAATTTTACAAGTGACTTCATGGAGGACCCCACCTACCCATCTACCTTGATGTACAAATTATAAGCTAATGCACATGCTAATAGAGTTTAAAGCTTCATGCACATCTAAATGAGGGTTATCTTGTGCTAATGATTACTTGGCCACCACACTTCCTAAAGGGGGAGTTTGGATAGTTCCCAAAAAAGTGGATTAGGGTTTTAAACTTGTATAAATACCCTTTATGCTTCATGTAACCCTCCTCTCTTCTTTTAAGCTCTCTTCTCTTTAGTTTAGGTTAGGATCAAAATGAAAGCTCTCTTTTCTTTCTTTTCATGGCTACTTAGCCATTTCTTTTCATGTAACTTTTCTTTTCTTTTATGCAATTTAATGCATGTTCTTTTCCTTTTCTTGTTTATTTCATTTCATGTTAGCAGTGTATATTTATTTATTCATGCTAGTAGATTAGTTTTTCTTTTCATTTTGCTCTCCTTTCCCTCTTGTTTGTTTCATGTTGCTTTCTACATTTGTTGATATGATAACAAATATGAGAGGCTAAACCCCTTCAATTTAGGGGTAATGAAGCTCTCTAGTATGTAGATTCAACATTTGATCATTTATGTTCTCATTTTATGCTTAATGGAAAGATTTGAAGTGGTTTAAATTGTTGTTTTAGCTTTGAATTTGATAGCCTATATTGTTGACACCAAATAGGCTATGCTTAAACAAACAACAAATACAAATTGCCTCTTCATCTAAATATGATTATGGCAAAGAAGTAAACGTTGAAATTAAAATTTGATGACCTATATTTCTAAACAATAGTTAATAGGTCATGCTTAAAATAGATTTCATTTTCAACTTGTCATTTTTCATGAGAGTTAAAAATGTATTAGTGGTTGTGTTATAGTTTGATGATTTATATTGGGCTAATTAATAGCACAAATATGTCATACTTATGATAAGTACATCAACTAATTTCACAAATGACAAAAAGAGAGATCATAACTTTCTTTTTTTGATTTATGTGATCTAGAGAGTGGAAATTACTCTTAAATTGCCTCCACACGCTCATATTTTTATCAATTTTCTTTTGTTAGTTTTCTTACATTTTAGCTTAAATAATTTTCAACTTTGGTTAATTTGACTAAATGGAGAATTCAAAATCTAACAATTCCCTAAGATTCGATCCGTACTCACCACGTACTAAAATTGTATGTCGTGCGCTTGCGGTATTTTTATTATAAATTCGTTCGATGAATTTCTAACTCGATAGAATTCCCGTCGACGAACAAGTTTTTGGCGCCGTTGCCGGGAAATTGCTTTGATTTTGATTTTCTATTCTTCGAATTATTTTCGTTTGATTTTTGTCTGTTTTAATTTGTGTGTGTGTGTGCATTTTAAAAAAAAATTGTGTGTTTGTTTGATTTTTATGTGCATTTGTGTGTGTGCTTGTTGTTCTAGTTTCTTTTTCCATTTGCATTTTCATTATTTAAAAAAAAATAAAGAGCATGCACAATCTAAAAAAAATATTATATTTCAGTTGCAATTTTTCATTTACGTTTTACTTTTTTTACATTGCTTTTCTTTTTAAAGGAAAAAAAAACAAAAAACTGTCTTCCCAAACATTCCTCTACATTTCTTCCTCTGTGCACTTCAATTTCTTCCTCTATGCACTTCAACCCTTACCACTTCTAACCATTTCTTCTCTCTGCAAAACCACCATTTATTCACTGCTCACACATTTCTACACTTCAAATTTACTGCACTCTGTTAACTCTCATACTCTCTCTTATTTGACTTCTCTGTTCTTTGTTTTCACACTGCACTTCTTCAACGCATTGCCACATTTCTGCACTCCTCATATCACAAACTTCCCTGCAGTTAAGATTGATTACTTGCACCAGTGCACACAGCCTCTCCCACTTGATCCACCACGATTCGCCACAAACACACAAACCAAGAAACTGCTGCATCACCCTATCACCGACCTTCCACCTGACTTCTGCCTCATATCACCACTCTCTGTTATCTACATACTCACCAACTGTTGCAATCAACAGCTTAAT
Organism: Allium fistulosum; assembly: GCA_030737815.1. Classification (NCBI taxonomy): domain Eukaryota; kingdom Viridiplantae; phylum Streptophyta; class Magnoliopsida; order Asparagales; family Amaryllidaceae; genus Allium; species Allium fistulosum. The sequence goes on from CM060904.1 coordinate 1,327,755,853, forward strand.
CAACTCCCCTGACTGTTACATGTACACTGCCCTGACTGTTATCTACATACCCACTTTCTGTTAACTTCAGCTTGCCTCCATCAAAAAACTGCTGCGCCTACATCACCACCTCTGCCTAATCATAACCAACCGCCTGCTTCTACAAACACTACCCTATAACCAATTCCTTATCATTCTTTCTTCATACAACAGCCATCATCAGAAGAATTTTTACTTCATACACTTCATTATTCAACCAAATCAGCATCACCATTCTTCCACACTTCCTGACTTGCCATAACCACAGTGCCTACCTCTAACAACCCATCAGCTCATTCCTTCTAGAGCCACCAAAACCATACGCTACAACTACAACTTCTCACTAACCTTCCTCTACACAAAATACCAGTGCAATACATATTGCATAATACTCCCTACTCAAACATCACCATATCCCACAGTTCCCACCATCATTCCATCTTCAACTGTGCACTGCATATCCATCCTCACCAAACTCCAACTGTTGTACATCCGCATCGAAAAACTGCTCACTGTGATCAACATCCTTCTACTTCCACACCCTGAACCTCTCTGCATACATAACTACTTCCAGTAGCACTGCCTCAAAGCTTACTACAGCGTTCAACCAAAAATACACAAACCGATCAACCACAAATCGCAACTGCTCAACATACTTACTTGCAAGCTTCTGGCAACTGCCATTCAACCACCATTGCCGCACTTACAAAAGCCACCGCAAACATACCACTGCTCTAAACCATTTCAAACACACTGACTACTACCCAATGCCTTCATCAAACCACCAGCTTCAAGCACACTCAACAGCCTTCTACAACCATAGCCACCCCAATTTCATTTGCACTTCTACAAACCCTTCAGCTACTCACTCTCCTCACTATGTTTTCAAGCATCATCAAAACCACCCTCCAACAGCCCCATATCTCAAACTTCTTCCACACAAACCTATTATGACCAGCAAAATCACCACTCGCCAATCACTTCGCTCCTCTGAACCCAAAACCTCCAACACAGTATCACTCCTGAACCACTGCGACATCACTCCTTTCTGCAGTTTCGTCGACCACCGAATGCCTAAACCCAATCGCTCAACCTAATCGAACCGCCTCCATCACCTACTCGAATCCATCAGCAAAACGCGTCGACGAACAGTGGCATGAACCAAATCCATAGCCAAAACCAGAAATTCCATCCGATTGATAGAGTTCGAATTGAATTCGCATTGAATCTCGATTGAATATCGATTGCGACAGTTTCCTTTTTTCTTTTTCTTTCTTTCTATTATTGTGTCAAGTCGCATTTAAAACAAAGACGAGAGGGGATTGGGTTGTAATATTTATATTCTACATATTGGGCTTGTGGGCTTGTATTTTGTTGAGTTTAATTTTTTTTTAACTTTCATTTCTTATCTTCGTTGAAAAAAAGTTGTTCAAGTGAATTCTGATTTTATTTGTTTGAATTTTCTCTCTAAAAAAATGTTAGTTTGTTTTGTTATTGTTCACCACCATCTTAAAAAAAATCAATTTGTTTATTTTCATTTGTTTTGATTACACTTGCTTGTTTGTGTTGTTTTTGTTTTTCCTTTTATTTAAATAAAATAAAACTCTGCAAATAGTTTACATAAAAGAAATTTTTTTGCTTTTATTTTCGTTTAGGTAGACGATAAAAATTACCTTGCTTTTGTTTTCGTTTGATTTAAAAAAAACAATTGTATATATCTTGTTTGAAATTTCAAGTTGCCAAAGCAGATTGGAAGAGTTGCTTGCTTTGCTCCGCTTGTCAAAAAATAACTGCTTGCTCGCTTATAAATTTTTTTTTTGCTGCTTTTACCCCTTATCTATTGTTTTATTTGCCTTGCATTGTTGTTTGCTTGCATTTTATATAAAAAAATTCAAAAACAAAAACAAATTTCATTCGTAGTTGCATTGTTAATACACGTTTAATTTCTGTTTTGCATTTCATCCTAGATTTTAATTAATAATAACGGTTAGAAATCGATAACGCTTAATTGTATATTGACAAGTTGTCTTCTTTGAACAATTTAAATTCTTGGTGTCTAGACTACGGCAGAGCAATAACCATTTATAAATATTATGGTGATTCGTAAATATTATAGTGGTTGTTTCTCTGAAGGTGCTTAAACCTTCGGCTGCATTGCTACGGTGATTCGTGGTGTGCCGATAAATCCTGCCCGTTACCTGACTGAGAACTATCTTGTTGATTTAAGACAAAGTGTGATTATACAATTTGGGTTAGGAGCTATTATGTAATTAAACCCTTGCATTCATTTAGTTGCATTAGTTCATGCATGTTTAAAAAAAAAAATTCAAAATAAAAAAGCTAAAATAAATTGTAAATATTCCTTTTCCTATGAAATTTTCAAATCCTTTTCCTTTGAAATTTCAAAACTCCAAAAAAAAATTTAGAAAAACAAAAATCCAAAACGGAAAAATATAAAATCTTTTCAAAAACAAAAAAAAAATTGAAAAATCAAAAACAAAACAAAAATCAAATTTTCCTTTTGAAAAATAAATTCCTTTTGTGTAAATATTTTTCCTTTATAAAAAAACCAAAAACATTCTTGAAAATGTCTGAGTATCTGTTTTCTTACTCCCTGGAATTTTACAATAGTTGTGAAAATCAATATAATCCATATAATTTCACACCAAATTTTTATAGATATTTCAACAACAACTATTGTATAAACAATTCAAATTTTGAAAAAAAGTGTTCAAAATGATGAACAACCCTCAACTTTCGAAAAGAGAGTGAAATCTTTACTTGTCATTTTAACACAACAAAATCAAGTAATGAATGATTTGTGTAATTCATTTCAAAATAATCAAAAATTTAATTCACTTCAAAATTCCAATGATTTTGATTATAACCCATGTCAAAACAATTATGAACTCCAAAATGAATTTCAAAATCACAATGGAAATGTGAATCACTTTTCAAATGATTTTGGCAATGGGAATGGTTTTAATTTTGGTGCAATTGATAATTTTTGTTCTTAACAAATTCAAATTGAAAATTCTCAAACCAATAATCATGAATTTGATTTAGTTGAGCAAATGGAAAAAGACTACGGAGATTTGTTACTCGAAACCTACAAAAAAATTCGTGAGAAACATAATCAAATCCCAACTTATGAAGAATCAAATAATAATTCACCATTTATCGAAATTGACGATTCTTGTTCTCAAAAAGTCCAAATCGAAAATCCTCAAGTTAATAATTATAAATTGGATTTTGTTGAACAAATGAACGAAATTTACAATGATCGCACGAATTGGTTGATTGAAACATACAAAAAATTACGTGAACAACAAAATCAAATCCCAACGTGTAACAAGTAAGTGAGATCCACCTTTACCAAAATTGACGATTATCAAATACCAACTTTTGAAACTGAAATCGACTATCTTAATGAAGATGCTGAAAATACGGTAACTGAGTTGGATTTCAATTCTTTTGAGGGTGAGAGACTTGATTTAAATTTCGATCTTTCTTTTTTCGATTTCCAAAATTTGAATAAAACAACTTTGGATTTTGAAAATGATATACACAATGAAGTTTTTGATAATTCAACAAAGAAAGACGAATTTAATGAACACAAATCTTTTGGACTTTTCGAAAACGAGTTGTTGAATTCCGAAGGGGAAGATTTAAATCACCATTTTGATTTTGAAATCGATAATTCTGAAGAAGTTTTCAACGAGAAGTTTGAAATTCAATTTGGTGAAAATAAACTTGAATTTCAATCGATTGTTTTATCAACCCCGAAAATCATCGAAAATAAGACAACTCACACGATTTTCAATAAAACGACATTCGTTTTTCCAAATCAGCATTCAACTTTGAAATCTTTTACGGTTTGGTTTTCCGAGCTTAGGTTGTGTCTCGTATACTTGACGAGACAAATGAATTAGTCTTTGGAAGACTGTTTCATTTACTTTTTGATGATATACTTTCTGATCTCGTGTAAATACCATTTCATGTAAATATAGGTCTTGTTTTTATTTTATTTTTCTCCTTTCACTTGGGTTGACTATGGGGACACAGTCAAAATCAAGTGTGGAGGGAGTCTCATCTTCATTTTTTATTTTTTATTTTTTCTGGTTTATTTTTGCATTTTATTTCCAAATATTTTAAACAAAATTCCAAAAAAAGTATCATACGCATTTTGATTTATTTTTAAAAGAAACACTATAAGATAAGCATATGATTTTGGTTAATTAGTTGAAATTTTAGAAAATTTATTTGTCTCAACAAAAATAAAAATGACGTTTGATTACAAATAACGATGGTTTAACTAGTATATAAGAAGGTTCATATGTGTTAATTATGAAATATATCCTAATTGAAAATCTTTATTTAAAAAATTGGTGGATTTAAATAAAAGGATATAACATTTTTTTATGCCTTCTAAGTTAAATGGTGCTAAGATGATTTTGCAAAACTCTCTCTTCAAAAAAACAAAAAAAAATCTTATATATATGTATATATTTTCTTAATAAACACCTAGAGTCATGTGTTCACTCGCCATGCTCTGTACCCTTCTCACGTAAACCCGAAAGGCAGTGCACGATCAGTATATCTGGCCTTAGTTTACCTGAGTTGGGTGTATGTATATAAAAATTCTTTTTAATAATGCCTACAGTCGATAAGTGTTCGCACTTGTGTGTTCACTCGCCACGCTCTGTATTTCCCACTCGTAAGTCCGTAAGGCAGTGCATGGGTAATATATCTGGCATCAGTTTATCTGAGTTAGGCATATGTAAATATTGTTAATATCAATAAAATTTTCAAATAAGAGAATAATCAATTGAAATCCAAGCATTATTTTTACTTATTTGATTTGACTTGTTATTGAAAAGAAATGAAAATACCACTTTGATAATCAACTAAGGATCTATTTCATAGTTACATGGTGTTATCAACTGAAACAACAAGTTAAACTATAACCTATTTGCTTTGATAACTTGATTTTTATTGGAAATTTTGACAAGTAAATGACTTAAATTTTCAAGATAATAACCAAAACTTATATTTAACTTATTCATGTCAATTTGATAGTAAATCCTTCCTTTGTAAATATTTTCAAAAACTTGCATCCATCTCTTTGTAAATAAATCTTGCATTTTGTAAATATTTTCACTTCGCATTTGGAGTTTGTGGGTAGTATCCGTTGAAAACCCTCACGAGACAACACTCGTCCTACTAGGAACACCCAGAGGTTTAACGGCTTGTTGCATACGCTCAATGCAATCGTGCTTCCTACGAAAACGGATTTATCTTAGTTTTTTTTTCTTTATTCGAGGACGAATAAAAAGATAAGCGTTGGGGTATTTGATGTGCACGTAAATGTGCATATTTTTACCACCATATTTAATCTATTTAAATTAAATAAATGATCATATTGGGTATTTTAACTTGTTTAAAGCAAAATTCAAATTATTTTCAAATCGTCATATATTCATCTTCATATAGAGGCAAAATGGTCATTTTTGTGCATATATTAATTTGTGAAAATTTACTTGAAATTTTCTATGTTGTTGTGTAGGAATTTTAGTAAATTTTACAAGTGACTTCACGAAGATATGCATGCATAAGAGTTAGAGAGCAAATGAAGATGGAAATAATTCATTTCATGGATCATGGAGAACCCCACATATCCACCTACCTTGATGTACAAATTAGAGGCTAATACGCATGCTAATAGAGTTTAAAGCTTCATGCCCATCTAAATGAGGATTATCTTGTGCTAATGATTACTTGGTCACCACACTTCCTAGATGGGTAGTTTGGGTAGTTCCTAAAAAAGTGGATTAGGGTGTTAAACTTGTACAAATACCCCTTATGCTTCATGTAACCCTCCGCTCTTCTTTTAGGCTCTCTTCTCTTTAGTTTAGGTTAGGATCAAAATAAAATCTCTCTTTTCTTTCTTTTCATGACTACTTAGCCATTTTTCATGTAACATTTCTTTCTTTTATGCAATTTAATACATGTTCATTTTCTTTTCTTGTTTATTTCATTTCATGTTAGTAGTGTAGATTTATTTATTCATGCAAGTAGATTAGTTTTTATTTTCATTTTGCTCTCCTTTTCCTCTTGTTTGTTTCATGTTGCTTTCTACATTTGTTAATATGATAACAAATATGAGAGGCTAAACCCCTTCAATTTAGGGGTAATGAAGCTCTCTAGTATGTAGATTCAACATTTGATCATTTATGTTTTTTTTGGGCTTAATGGAAAGATTTGAAGTGGTTTAAATTGTTGTTTTAGCTTTGAATTTAATAGTCTATATTGTTGATACCAAATATGCTATGCTTAAACAAACAACAAACACAAATTACCTCTTCATCTAAATATGATTATGGCAAAGAAGTGAATGTTGAAATTAAAATTTGATGGCCTATATTTCTAAAAAATAACTAATAGGCCATGCTTAAAATAGATTTCATTTTCAACTTGTTGTCATTTTTCATGAGAGTTAAAAGTGTATTAGTGGTTGTGTTATATTTTGATGGTTTATATTGGGCTAATTAATAGCACAAATATGCCATACTTATGATAAGCACATCAACTAATTTCACTAATGACAAAAGGAGAGATCATAACTTCATTTTGTTGATTTATGTGATCTAGAGAGTGGAAATTACTTCTAAATTGCCTCCACCCTCTCATATTTTTATCAATTTTATTTTGTTAGTTTTCTTACATTTTAGCATAAACAACTTTCAACTTTGGTTAATTTGATTGAATAGAGAATTCAAAATCTAACAATTCCCTGAGGATCAACCCATACTCGCCACGTACTAAAATTGTACGTCGTGCGCTTGCGGTATTTTTATTACAAATTCGTTCGATGGATTTCTAACTCGATAGAATTCCTTCCGATGAACATATCCTCTATGTGCGAAACCGGTGGAATGTTGGCACTCTCGACACCAAAAGAATGATGTGCTCCAGTTTCAATTATGGTGCCACCCGAAGAAAGTACAAAGATCGGGGTAGGACCGAGACCCCCCATACCTCCACCGGCTCTACGAGCCCACTCAGCCTTCTCAATCTCGACTTTGATCTCTTCCATTATTTGTTCTTCCCGGTCCACACGCTTACCCATCAGAATGCTACCGGTCGGACCCGAGGATCCCATGATAATTACGTCTTCATCTACATTGAAGGGCACCTCAATACTCGGATCACTTTGATGGCCGAGGAGCGCTTCCATAAGTTGATCATCAAGCACATAGCTGCTATCATGCATCTCCCTAGTCGAAGAAGTAATTGTCACAGTTGTGGCCTTCGTAGTTAATGCCTCCTGCTCGTGGTGAACTTCTTGGACAGCAGGAGGATTGGCCGGTGCAGAATCTACGACTGAATAAAGATAGGAGAATATATTAGTTATGTCCCCTGATAATGTTACTACATTTTGAAGAGTAGGAGGATCCTCAATTTGGCTCCTGGGTTGGGCCGACATGCCTTCTGAGCTATGCTCGATGACCGGAGAGAGATGTGGCCCGTCGGGGTCATACTCTGGAACGTCTGGAGGGTCAACAGAAGATGTGGGCGCAGTTTGAGGCGCTGGGGGCATTTCAGAAGCAATGATATGGTGTTCGCCTCTAGATCCTTCCCCAGCTTCTGGGTATTCGGTAGCCAGTTTCTCCTTTTGAAGCGTGATGGTTGTGTCATGAAGGACTTTGAGCTCATGTTCAATCAACACTTGAGTTTCTAATTCAAACTCATCGACGGTTGCAACGTTGCGGATCGCCTTTTCATCCTCAATCAAGCGGCTCCAGACCTTGTATAATTGAAAGGGATAGTCCTTGCCGAGCCAGTTCATGTTGCGATTTCCACTACACCAAAACAAGCAAATCCTAACATTAAGTGTTACAAATAATTTCAGCAACACTTTTTAAGTGTTACTAATGGACTGTGAGGAATGGAGCGGTCAAATTTGTAACACTTATAAGTGTTACGAACATACCTATTACGAACACTTATAAGTGTTGGTACCTAAATATACGGTAACGCTTATAAGTGTTGGTACAGAAATATACAGTAACGCTTACAAGTGTTGGTACAGAAATATACGGTAACACTTATAAGTGTTGGAAAATGATTATTTAGTAACACATATATGTGTTGTTACACATAAATTGCTTTGCTTATCATTTAGGTTTGTAACGTAGATAAGTGTTGTTATCCAAAATATTGGTAACACTTATAAACGTTACTAATTGAAATTATGTTTTTACACTATTTTATACACGATTAATATTAAATTCTTAAAACAAATGAATATAATATCTCATAAATGATGATGTCCTATCACATATAATTCATCATATCAATTCAATATGAAGTCTAAAATGCTTCCATATCTCAAATGCAACAATATCATATTTAGATAATACAATAATATGAGCTACAAACTTTCCAATTTCAAAATACCACAATACCATATCCAAATTACAAAAAAGCAATTTCATATCTAATTTTAAATATCCAATATAATACGAGCTACTAATAAATAGAATTTTAGATATTGCGAAGACGAAACACAGGCCATATCATAAAGCCCCATCCGAAAATTCACAAAGCTTGTGATGCCCATTTTGAGGACCATCGTAAATTGGTGCTTCTGGTTCTAAAACTTCTATTATCCAAACAACTTTCTCAACATTTGGAACTATCTCTCTGAAATGACACATAGTTTGTGTTCCAATATAAGCTTTTGCTACATTCTTCTTCATATCTTGTGATAGTAGCATTACAAATTGTTTACCTCTTGTAGATGATCCAACATCATTTGGCGAAATACTAACAACTCCAATATTCGAAGGAGATTTATTCAAGTTAGAAGTGGTTTCCGTCATAGGTGTCACATTACCACCATTAAGGTTACGTTGTAACCCCGGTACCATAGTTAGGAAAGATGCAGCAAATGATTTAAGAGCCTCATTGATTTGGCTCGATACTTGATTCGCCACTTGACTTGCAACTTGATTTGCCACTTGGTTTTGTAATTCCGATGACCATTGACGAAAATCTTCCTTTTTACTCTTATCGGCAATTGCTTTTGAAGCTTGCATCAACTTTACTTGTTTTGCAGAGGAAGTGGAGCTAATTGCACGACAATAGTTTGTCTTTCTATCGGAGCCAAAAACTTTAGAGATGGGATCATTGTCAAGGTCGTATGTGTTTGCTTCCTCGTTATCGCTACATTCCAACTTCTGTTTTTCTTCCTATTCCTCCACAAGTGCCTGCATTTAATACGTGCAGAAGATGAAACAATCAGTGTATGTAACTAGAAATGTAAAATGACTACAGAAGAAGATGTACTGCTGCATTTCATATAATCTTTACTGTTGTTGAGTGCTTTCCAATCTCTGTTATCATGTCTACTTTGCTGCTTATTGCTAAAAAGACATTTGCCTTTGCATTGTGTGTATCAGTATATGTGCATGGTTGTCCATGTTCTTGTGTGAGTAAGTGGGTGTTGTGCTGACTTATAAATTATCTTAGCTTTTATACATTATCTTAGCTTCCACTATAATTATTTTCTTTCCTTTGGTTTATCTCAGGTTCCACTTATAAATTTTTATAATTGTTTCTATATTATGTTTCATGTCCTTATATGGTATCTAAATTTATTAACACTGTAACCCACACCCTACAATCCATAAATTCTTCGAACACAATGCACCCATAATAACGCTCATACCCATGCACACTACACATATCAACGTGCTGAAACAAACATGGGTTGGAACTAGACTTTCATTGCAGGCAGCTACCATGCCTAGTTATTAAACTTTGTACTAACATTTTCATTTATATGTAATATATACATTGTAGGCAGCTACAGTGCCTAGTTATTAAAGTCGGTTAACAAAAATACAACACACGCATCCCATATAAACTAACACAACCACTCACTCAAGAAAAACACAGTAGACAACATCCCATATAGTCTACTAAAATATAGTCTACTAAATACAACACACGCATCCCATATAGTCTACTAAACTGAAATATACTATAACAAATTTCTTGACCTTTATAAAAGTAGACAACTATTGAATATTCATATATTATGTTAAAAATATGTAAGTGAACAAGAGTAATCTTCTTAATTTATATGCACGCACTACTCATGCACCCAAGCAAAGGTTAGATATACAAGCTGGTAAATGAACTCAGAATTGCTACTGCTAACCAAGAAATTCATACGGGAACAAATACTATAAATAATCTATATTAATAAAGACAAAACGCAACCACAGGGGAAGCCCACTAAATATAGAACAGCAAAACACAACCTAGGCTGACAGTTCATATTTAAGAATACAATGTGCTACCCAAACATAGCTAAATTGAGAAGCCATGCGTTATTTAACAACCTAGGCTGGCCGTTCATATTTAACAAGAAACACTTCAATATTGCAGTTCGTGTTTATACATTATATTTTGGCACATGAAACTACCTCTTCATTTTGAATACATTGTCAATTGCATATGAGAACTATTGACTGTCAAAATAATGCTAAATAAGGCAATCAAATTTTTACTGTCAAAATAAAAATACATGAATTGTACCGTCAAAATACATGAATTGTACTGTCAAAATAATGCTAAATACTATCAAAATAAAGCTAAATACATGAATTGTAAACGAAGTAGTTATTGGATATATGAGAACTATAAATACATGAATTGTACTGTCAAAATAATGCTAAATAAGGCAATCAAATTTTTACAATTGATCAGTAATTCATACCAAAGCAAAATACTTACATAGGCTTTTGCCGCAGATGGAAGAACTTGTCCAGATTTCTTATTTATATGTCCCGCCTTCCAAACCATTGTCCGCGTAACTTTCTCTTTCGGATTTTGCTTGACCTACAAGAACAAATATTTTTAAACTAATTAACTATTCATTATTAATATTTACAAGAAATATTTTTTGTACTATTTCTTACCATTTCATCGTAAACTCTACGGTATGATTTTCTTCCTAGTGTATGAGTGATAGTATTTTTAGTTTTGGCTTCGGCGTTTTTCCTACATTGCTCTTTTTTATCCGAATATTCATTATCTATAAACTTTTCCCACTATACTGTCAATGTCCGCGGGACATTTAGTAATAGCAATATTCTTGGGTATGGTGGTTCCTCCGACTCTGAGCAATTTATTCCGCAAAGTAGACTTTACCGTACGATAATATCGTGGAAAAGTTTTTTCTAAAATTGGCCAAGCTAGATCGGGATCTATATCCATGTGAAATTCATTATGTTTAACAAAGAAATTTCAGTACTAAGGATAAATCTTATGCAAAACATAAATGACTAAATAAGATGAATTCGTGACATACCAATAGCTCTTGCCACAAAATGTTCTTGTAATAATCATCTACATTTCTCCACTCGTCATAGCCAATCGGTATATGACAACGAATTAGGGCTCCGCATCTGGAGCTCCATTTAGCTTCATCTTTCCCTTTAACACCCTCAAGATCAACAGTTATTAAGTATTTTTTATCACTTATATGAGGAGGATTATATGCTTCAAGCTCTGCATTTGTACCTTTAGAAGCACTAGCATTGTAATTGTTCGACATTTATACTTGCATAAAAAAGATTTTAGTATACAATGAAACTTAAAATGTCATTTCAATAATTATAGTAGTAATGATGCGGTACATACCTCTATCATCATTTTCAGCAAAAATATGTATTATTTACAATGCAAGAATACACAACAACAACCTTTACAACAGCAATGGTCAGACCAGTCTAATGATGCTGATGTTGTTCAGGCTTATAAAGACAGTTTATTTCAGCTTGAGATAATAATGCACAATCACACTATTTAAATTCAGAAATAAATAAATAAAGTGGATGACTAAAGGTGAGCATGTAACAATTTTTTTATGCACATAATTTATGTTCAACCAGAAACAAAAAACAAATATGAAACATCTCATTAATAAACAAATATGTATCAGAGTGTTGGTGCAGATTTTGTCAAGTCTGAATCAACATTACTAAACCCTTAGCTTGCACCCTTTTTTGGCTGTAGCACTTTGCCATCTTTGATTGAAGATATGTCAGGTGGTAGATGCACAACTATAGGTTGTTCCATCTATCATACTGATAATAAAGCTACTATAGGTACAAAAGAATGTAAACATGGAGTGAAACACATTTCAATGTCAGAAATGAATCCTAAGTTAGCATCTCTAAGTAATTATTGTGGTGGTGGATACGCTAAAAACGGAATGAAGTTCATGATAACAAAAGATCTAGAATTATTTCCCAGTTCACCCTCAGATATAATGAAAACAATCAAGAAACATGAATTCATCGTTGCTGACTTAGAGGAGAAAGAAATTGATATTGGTGAAAATGAGGTAAATTTTTATGCTCATGTATAATGCCTTCTACACGTTGTTTGCTTGAGCTGGATAACTGCACATAATTTGTATGTTACCTTATTTCACTCTCCTTTTGTTTACTAAACATGCAGGCATTAAATCTTCTAAAGGCAACATTATTACAACAGACAAAGACATATATGGCACTGCAATAGAATTCTTCACATAAATGTACAAGCTGAAAATACAAATTGCACTTTTCCAAACATCATTTGTCAAAAGGTACTTACAGAGCATGTAAGAAGCAAATTAGATGCAAACATAAGCCTAGATGAAATCAAACAAGCAGTTTTCTAAATTAGTGAAAACAATAGCCCAGGCCTTGACTGTTTTGGAGTAAAATGTGAATAAAAATATATCACATAACATGAGCATGTACGTTCATAAACTCATATGCTAGTTTACCAAGTACCAAGTATATCAAACAGCACAAATATTCATTTCAAAATGATATCTATTTCATTTCAACCCATTTCAATAATGGTCCTAAGTTGGCTTGTTCTTTCAACAGACTGAAAATCGGTCGGTATTGTGTAGTCATCTATGTTGTCTGTCATGTGCTTCGGAGAACGTCGAACAACGGACCAATCAGGATTTTGAGTGTCTTTTACATAGAAAACTTGACCTGCTTCGGCTGCTAGAATAGCTGGCTCATCATACTCTCCATTAGAATTTTTGAGCTTTTTCAAGTTCACCATCAACAAATGTGAATCGGTACAAATCTTACAACCATTTGTCTTATCCGTGATGTTTATCCAATCACAATAGAATACTACATGTTGAGAATCATAATAATCGACTTCTATGATATCTTTAATGATACCATACCAAGTAGTGTCATCGTCTGTAGGATTTATATCTTTTGCACTTGCAACAAATGTGGTGATTGTATCCATGCAAACACCGCTATCTTGGGTTAAAAGAGTGTCGTCATAATGTTGAGGAGAGAATATATATCCATTCACTCTATACTTGAGATAGCTTTTGGCTTCCCACTATGGACCACTAACATATTGCCACAACATTGTGTTCATGCATTTTTCTTTTAGTAGCTGTCAGGAACAAACAAATTTGCATGACTAACATAAAAGGAACAAAACCTACCATTTTCATATTGAAATAACTTACTTTTTTGTGCAACCAATCAATAAATTCAGTTTGTACAACTACTTCTGCCATTGTGAATACATTCGCTATTTTATGTCATCGGTATTTATCATAATATGGAGAAAATTCATACCTATAATATTCATCTCTCTCGGGAACATCGATTCTGAAAAGTATCCACCTTCGAATTTGAACACGTTGCATCCTAGTTAGCTTAATATATTTGCCTTCAATGATGGGGCGTTCATATATATCATCACCATCATCTAAAAAGGATGCTTGTGTAGAACTATGATTTCCATCACGTGGGTTCGACATATATTCCATTGCATATCTAACTGATTCTGAAACAAGATATGCTTCAGCGATTGATCCTTCTATATAGCGTTTATTACTATGTATATTTTTGCATTCTTTCATAGCCCTAAACACATGTACACATGCACATATATTTAGAAATTGTCATTTTGAAATAATATTTACAAACCTTGTAAAAATAATATCTCACCTTTCAAATGGATACATCCATGCTGACCATAAGATGAACACTTATATCAAAGAAGTCTGTAGGAAAATAATGTGCTAGCACACACAATGCCTCGAAAATCATATCTTTGGCGGCTTGAACATGTTCTCGAACTAAAACTTTCGAGCATATTATGTTAAAATACAAACTCACTTGTAAAATAGCTCGTCCTAACTCACGAAGCTTCGGATATGCATGTTGAACCATTATAGGAAGCAAGTATTGCATAAAAATATGATACTCGTATGTTTTTTATGTGCAAAGTAGGTGGTTGAATAGTAACAAGGCTACCAAATCTTGTCGCAAGACACGATGGAAGTTTGGCATCTTTTAGAACTTGACAACATTTCATTTTATGAATCTTGTCCCATGCAAACTTAGATGATTGATTTCCTTTGTCAAACATTAAGTTGATAAGATGCTCTGCAACATTCTTCTCGGTATGCATCACATCAATAGTATGTCGCACTTTATGACTACTCCAATAAATTAAGTCATAGAAAATTGACTTCTTATACCAAGATAATTTTTCTATGTTGCCATCTCTAACTGTAAAGAAACTTTTATCGGTAGCTTCAAATATCGTTCGCTTCTTATTCTTTGGTAATTTTCTAGGAAAATATTTTATACAATTAAGCTTTTCCAAAAGGGATGGTCCCCTTAACCTTGTTGGCGGTTCTTTATCTTCGGTATCCTTATACCATCCATGTTTTACTAATCTATATGGATGGTCATCCTTCAAAAATCTTCTATACTTTGGATAAACAACCTTGTTACCAATGTACTCTGACTCGGTCTCCATAGCACAAACTGGACATGCTTTATAACCATGTGTCACGCAACCAGATAAATTTCCAAATGCTGGTAAGTCATGGATTCCCCATAATAGTATTGCCTTCATTGTAAACATTTCTCCCTTGTCCATGTCAAAAGAAGCTACTCCTTCCGTCCAAAGTTTCTTCAACTCATCAACAAGAGGTTCTAAGTATACATCAATGTCTTGACTTGGTGCTTTCGGTCGAGGAATTAATAAACTTAGCATTTGAAATTGTGATTCCATGCATAATGAAGGGGGTAGGTTATAAGGAATCATATATACGGGCCAATAACTGTAACTATTGGAGAGAACCCCATTCGGATTAAATCCATCACTGGCGATACCAAACCATATATTACGTCCTTCATTTGCAAATTCTGGCCACTTACATTTGATTGATCTCCATTCGGCTGAGTCAACGGGATGGCGCATGAAATTCCAAGAAGGATTGGCATGCTTATGCCACTGCATTTTACGACCTATCCACGGTATAGTGTACAATCTAGTCAGCCTTGGAATTATAGGGAAATGTCTTAGAACTTTCCTCGGTTGGGTTGTCATTTTTTTTATGCCTAACGCTTTTGCCTTATCTTTAAATCTTGGTGTATGACAATGAGGACATTCTACTATGTTAGCGTTCTCTTTCCAAAATAACATGCAATCGTTTTCGCATGCATGAATGCTTTTTACCTTCATTCCCAAATCTTTTAACATTTTTTTCATGGTGGGATACTTGTCGGGTAATGTATTTTCTTTTGGAAGACATTTTTTAAATAATTTCAACAATTTTGTCATGCTATTTCCTGACCAGTTAAATTCTTTTTTCAAGTTATGAAGCTCTACCATTACACCTAAAGTTGTAAGTCCATCTTCACAAGAAGGATATAGTTTCTCATTTGCTTTGCTTCTGTATTCATGGTACATTTTCCGAACATGTATCTCTTCAAAGTTCACTTCACCGCTAGCCTGTGGCATATCATGCACTCTAAATGCATCATTAACGAGATTTCCAAGAGCGCCCTCAATAGGCTCTTCTACTTGCATTTGGTCTTGAATAGGAAACTCTTGGGCGGAATCTAATGTACGAGTTATTTGTACTGTAGCATTGTTTCTCTCTCCATGAAAGAACCACACATCATATGTCGAAAGCATACCAAAAAATATCAAGTGTTTCTCAACTGTTTCTATTGAGATTTTTTTGGAGTTTTTACACTTCTTACAAGGACACACACATAACTTCATATCTTATGGTGAGTGTTGCTTTACAAAGTTGATGAAGTTCTGAACACCTTGTGTAACGACCCGGTATTTTCAACCATTCGCATCCATTATAAGTGTATAGGTAGACACTCATGCCAGAATTGAATTGCTCAAAATACCGCGTTGTAAATAAAATTTGGAAAATCTCAGAATATACAGTAAATAAATATAATCACAGATCACAGATACAGAGTAAAATAATGCAGCGGAAGTAAAAGAAATAACAGTTCATGAAGCTACTATATAAATATACCAGAGTTAAACAAGATACAACAGAAGAAATAAAGTACAACAGAAGTTTCCATATGATAACAACCGAACTGAAATAGATAGGACAAAACAAGCAGATCATCTCCAGCGATTCAAATCTTCAGAAGGTGGAAATCCAAATCTGTGAATACTCAGGCTGACCCGAGCGTAAAGCAAAACACAAAACACTCGAGTCAGGACAATATATACTTATATAATGTAAACCAACTCAAGTGAACTGTAATAAAGGTACAAGTAACTTAGAAGATGCTTGGGACCGCCCATCCTCTAAGGATCCGTTAAAATATCTACCATGTAGTAATATTCGCTATTATAATAATGTTTAATAAGTAAAGTATAATCATATAGAAAATAGCGTTAAGGGGATGGAGAACCTTAACGCGGTCGGATCTTAAAATCATAATCGTAGTAGGTTCGATATGGTAGGTGACACGGCACACAAGGCAATGCCAGGGTAGATATACCAATTACGCACACAGACTGATGGATACGCATAGCAGCCACTACCGTTCCACCTCGAACAACACTCCCAAATCAAGGGTGGCCACCAAAAATCACAAAGTAATAGAATGGTATCGAATAAGTGTGTCCGATACGAGGTGCTACCTCACTGGCCCGAGATCGCTCCTGTTTTAGTCACCTTATGCCAACTCATGGGAGTTGGGTCCATGTATATACCTTAGGATCGTCGCCACCATCCTACTTCATTCTGGAAACTCCACCGCGTACACAGTTGTCAAAGTGGTTTTCGGTATCGACAGAGAGTATGTCCATATCCGATCCCGGTCTCTTTAACAACCAATCGTTATTATAACCCGTGGTTATAACTTTTAAAACAATACTTTACTTCAAAATAAAATATCATTTCAAAACCATATATTTATCAAAATAAAGATTAAATCAATTCCAAACCATTTCCATATATTTAAAATATCATATCATTTCAAAACTTCATTTCAAATCATTTCAATATATCAAAATATCATATCTTTCCAAAACTTCATTTCAAATCATTTTAATATCAAATATCATATCCTTACAAAACTTCATTTCAAATCATTTTAATATAATAAAATATCCTACCAGTTCAAATCCAAATATTCAACTTTAAATACCTTTTAAATTCAAAGATATCGTTCATTTACTATCATTTCAAATCACCTTTAAATAGTTTATATTCCAATCAAAATAATTCATTTAAACCTTTTAAAAGTGTAATTATTATATTTTCAAATCAAGTATTCAATTTCCAAAGTTTCAAACCATTCTGAGTTCGTTTACTAAGTCAAAAACCATAATTATTAAAATTTCAGCCTTTCGCAGCATTTAGAAAAAAGCTGTTATAAGTTATACTTGAAAACATTTTTATTCAGCAAAGACGGCATTTAAAACTGCTGTTAAAACTCAGTTTTTAGTTAAATTATAGTTCAAAACAGAAAAGACAGCATTTCAGAAGTGCTGTGGTAACTCGGATTTCAAAATAAAGGTTTTATTTGATTTCAGCAAAGACTGCAGACCACTATAGCATTTCCAGAGAATGCTATAATAGACCTGAGTTCAATATTAGCCTATAAGTTCAATTACAGCAACTACAGCATTTCAGAAATGCTGTAATAGCTCTTTTTACACAATTTTAGTTCAATTCAGAAACTATAGCATTTCTGATTGCTATTAAAAGTTAATTCCAGATTTTAGTGTATTTCCAGCAACTAAATAACTTCAATTTAAAACACATAAACATTTTAAAAATCATATTTTAACATTTAAAATGTTCATTTACATATCATTTAACATATATCTTTTTCACAATAAATTTCTTATAATTAAATCCAATTTTCAACAATTTACTTAATAAATTTAAGTGTAAAAGTTTCCAATTCTTCACATTTCAACAAATAACTTAACACTTCAAATTTAAATTACCATTTCACAAATTTAAAATTTTCCAATTTTATTTAATTAACTTAAACCTTTAATTAAAACCAAATTTCACATTTCCAAGTCAAGTTATATTTTAAAAGATCACTTTTAAACATTCATTTATTTAACCACTTAAACTCATAGAAAAATCAATAATACTTTAATAAATCGCTTAAATTCAAATTTAATCAAATTATCATATTTACCATTTTCCAAATATAATTAAATTTTCATTTTTATTCATATAACTTAAATATCATTTTTAACCAAAATTCCAAATTCCAAACTTAAGTTATATTTCAATAATCCAATTTAACCATTCATTAATTACATTTTTAACTCATAGAAAAATCATAATTTCTTTATTTTAAAACATTTCAAAATCTATTTAAATCAAATTTCATAAATTTATATTTTTAAAATACTTAAAAATATCCAAAAACGCTTTATAAAATAACCACGGGCCTGTATATAGTTTTCTAACCTAGGTCAAGTGATACAGATATATATCATTTCAATCCGCAATTTACAAAGAAAAACCGGGTTCTATCATTTCAAACCCGCAATCCCAAGTTAAAATAAGTTAAATAAAAACCATTCAGGCCTATCATTTCAGCCCATAATGATTTTTCCCTATTCTAAAGTCCGTTCGGGTATGTATCATTTCAACCCATAGTGATTCTAGTCTACAGGGAACTTGCAGTGTGATAAACAGATATAAATGAACAGAATACATTATATAACAGTAACGGATGATATAACAGGTGTATAAACATCATATGATCATAACATAGTCAAGTATAACATGATAATATATTTCTACAGATTCACAGGGTGTCAATTTACTAGTTATATATGTACATATTGTCTGGTGAGAATAACTCACCTGTTAAAGCTGGAGATTAGTGATCAAAACACACAGAATAGATTCCAGAAAGCACAACAAGCACGATATAGCATGACTTTTGATTTGAATGAATGGAGAGCCTTGATATTTATCTTGTAAACAATAACCAAACAAGACAATATACACATAAATATTCAACGCAAACACTGTTGAAACAATGAAGATAAGAAGCAACAACAGAATAGATTACTTGACTGTGCTTTAACCATTCAAAAGCTCGAACAAGGGGTTCATTTTCTCAGCCATGATGATGATGAGTGTGGGAGAGACAAGGTTAACTTCCTCGAATACATAAGACAAAACAATACAAACAATATAAGTTTTCAAATGCACAATACGATAGAATAATATAGAATCAACTTCACGAATCAAAGTAGAATTTCTTTGCACTTGCTTCCAACAACCTTCAGGTTCATCCATATGGTGTACTACAGGTCTAAGGCAAGATTTGGATCAGGTTTTGGTTGCCTAAGGGTCGGCCAAACATGTTTAAAGGATAGCAAAAGGTGAGTATGCATGAAACAACACAACAAGGCAAAACAATGTCACTTTAACATGGATTCAAGGCAATTCAAGGCTCGACCAAGGCTCATGGGGCACAGCCAGAGGAGTGGGGTCCAAGGTGATGACGTGGCAGAGGGTCCAGGTGGTGCTGGAGGTGGTGTTGGTGGCGGCCATGGAAGGTGATGGTACCAAAAAGTGGTCAACAAAGCATGGATCTAGGCATCTAGGTTGTATTTGGAAGAGTTTGGCCATCAAGGGGGTTCGGCCATGGTCAGATCTGGTGGGGTAGATGGTGGTGGTGGTCGGGAAGAGATGGAAGGAGGTGGTGGCCGTGGAATAGGGGGAGAGGCCGATCTAAACAAGGGAGAAAGCAAGGCAAATTTGCATAGGAAAAGTAAGAAAAAAGTAGAAAGAAACGAGGGAGTTTACCAAATTTTTTTGCAAGATGGAGGCCATGATTTTTTTAGGGTTTTGGAGCTTTGAAAATTCGTGAATAACAGGAGGAAGTCGGCTGAAAAAAAAAGAATGAGGAATAGTTAGGGTTAATTGGTGAAAGGTTAGGTTAAAAGTAAAAAGGTGGACTATAAAAGCCCATAGGAAGATAGAAAGTTTAAGGCCTTTCAAATTTCTTTATTTTATTTTTTATAACTTTATGTTTCTGGAAAAAGATAATAATACCAGGTAAAATTTCGAAATTTGAACAAAATATAATAATTTATATAAATATTTATCAATAATATAATGTTAAATTAAGAAAATAGCTAAAATAGTAAACTAGTCTAGAAATTTGAAATTGAATAGAATAAATTTTAGAAAAATTCATATGAGCTTGTAATATATTTTTAAACATAAATAATAACATAAAATAAAAATATATTCACAAAATAAATATTTAAAATTAAATTTACATATAATTTTTAATGAAGAAATAGCAGAAAATAGAAAAAACAGCCTTTAAAAATAGGAAATCATCATAGTAAATTTTGGAAAAATTCTATTATTACTTTTGAAATATTTAGAGATGAAAATATACATAAATTAACATATTGACACATATTAAATAAAATATAAGAAAAAAAATATGATTTAAAAAATTTAAAATAGGCAAAATTGCACAATAAAACAAATTATACTAAAAATTGAAATGTACATAACTTTTACATTTTAACTCCGTTTCCAACGAAACAAAAAACAGTATTCAAGTTATTAAATATATTATCATAATAAAAGATAAAATTTATAATTTCAAATATTTAAAATTTAAATTTAAAAGTCAAAGTTTGACTATTTGACCAAAATTCACATTTTCTGAAAATATTAAATTTAGTCATATTTGGAATTCTAATCCACATCAAAATCAAAGTTTATACTTAAAATAACAAAATTTATTCTTTTTCATAAATAAAGCTTTTGAATCTGGAAAAATCAATTTAAAAATATTTGAAAAATACAGGGTTGTTACACTCTCCCCCACTCAAAGCTTTTCGTCCTCGAAAAGGAATGAGGTACGGGAAAGCATAGAAAAGATAGAGTGAAATAAGATTAAAATAAGATGACAAGGAGATTTAAATTACGCCTGATAACTATTGTTATAGGTAAGTTTAACAAGATGGAGGTGATCAAATCAAGAACACAAACACGAAAAAGATCCTCTAGAGTCTGAATCACCCCTTTCACTTGACCGACGGTCTATGAATGGAAAAACAGTGTTCAGATTCAAAAATGAGTATCCAAGATTATCAAAGATTACAGAAAAATTTCTAAACAGACTGGTATAAGCAATAGCCTTCCCATTCTGTAACAAGATAAGAGAAATAAGGACAACCAAAAGATAGTTTGGAAAACAAAATAAGATAATAAACTTGAAACCATAATGCTTTGAAATCATAACAATTTAGGGATGTTTATCATTTGGAAATCACACTACTAAAATCATAACACTTTGGACATGTTATTCTTTAAAAAAAACATAATACTTAGAAAATCATAACACCCTTAAAAAAATAATCTTCATTTAAACCATTTAATTCAAGGTCAAATAATATTCATTTTAAAGTTGTAACATTTCTAAGTTCATTCAATTTTAAAAATTTCCAAAACATTGTATTTTCAAAATAGCAGCACTTATAAAATGCTAAGTAGATATATTAATATTTCAAATCAGTTTAATTCCAGAAATATTTATTTGGATATCATTTAACTTATGACTTATTAAAACAAACTTTTATGAATGGAATATCCAAATTAAACTATACTTTGTTTATTAAGTCAAAAGCTCACTATTTTACTTAGCTCTAAATTTAACACATACCCTAACACTTTATTTAAAATACCCATTTCATAAATAGATATTCCTTTAATAAGTTACACTTAAAATTTCCATTTGAAAACCAAATTCTCAATTATCAAGTTTTAGTGATGTTAAAATACATTTTAACTATTTAAATCATAATTATTCATTTTTCAAGACATATTAATTTCATAATAAAATATTTATCATAGCAAATATAACAATCAAATTTCTTTACACATTTATTCATTTAGACATCAATTAAACTATGAATTCAAGTTAAATAAACTTTATTACCAAAAGTCCAATTCAAATGTATTTTATTTTATCTATTCAAAGATACATTATTTATTATACAACATATTCATTTCAGGAAATAACCTTTATTAACTTCCTAGGTTAGACTTAAGGTTCCATATTAAATCAAATTTGATTATTAAGTTAGTTAAATAAAATCTTTTTAACTTCCTTTTTTTTCTCTATTTACCTCTGTTAATCTTTTTATAACTTAAAATTCAAGTGTATAACATTTATTATAACTATTCAAAATTTATTTATAAAATCCTTTCTATATTGTATATTATCCAATTTCATATTCAACTTCTGTGTAATTTAGGTAAGTTATATTGGAATGAAATTGTGTGTTATACAAATACAACTTTCCGATTCAATTATCTCAAGATTGAATCATTTATCCAAATTTTTTTGATTTTTCATTTTATAATTGAAATTATTCTTTAAGAAAAAAAATGTAAGAATTAATTTCCGATTTCCTTCAAACCAGTTAGAGATAAATAAATATATGTACATAATATGTCAAATCAAATTTAAATCATATATCTATATATATATTATAAATCAAGTCATATTTTAGAAATTCAAATTAATTAAATTCCCCAAAACAAAGCTGTAGCAAGACTACAGAACAGTCTCTTCACTTCGAAACTCGAAAATGAACGTCGATGATGCTGCAGTCATCACCGAAATTATTTTCCTGTGACAAAGAGAAGAGCGCTAAAATTTTAAACTTAAAAATCCTTTAGAAACAAATTTCTACTTGGAAATACTTTAAATAATATATCCTTTTAAAACTATTAACACAAGGTTTGAATCCATCGGAAATTAAATTCTTAAATTTCTTGTTTTAAATTCATTTCAGTTCCCAAATAAATTTATAAACAACTATTTATAAATTCATTTGTAGAACAATAAATGATAAATCAAGTATTATCACTTCAAATTATCAATTTAAATCAATTTATTAAGTTCCATAAATTATATATCAAAATTTATTTCATTAACCAATTTTTTTTTATAATATTGTGTCAGTTTGTTCTGTCAAAGTGTTTTAGAAATCCTATCGATAGCGTTGATCAGACGAATCGATCGGAAACCCAAATCAACATCAACAACTCAAACAACACAATATAAAACAAAATATTAATTACAGATTTACAAATACAATTCAAAATGTTTTGAAGGTAGGTTGGAAACAAAAGACAAGATGATTAAATAACAAAGTAGGGAGATGGGTAAGCTTAGATAACCGCGGACAACCTTAACCGGGTTAATCGTGAGTTAAAGAATAAGATCGATGTGGATTTTCCTGGGACAAATCTACGTTCGATCTCAAGGGATAGAGTTTGGAAAAATAAAAGATATTAGCATCTAAACCAAGGATAAATATAAATCTCTAGTGAATCGATGCTGATTGTAAAGGATTTTCACCCTTTTCAAGAAAATTAGAATATTGGCGAGACCGCCAATTCACTATAAAGATCATTCGAAGTGGAGTTATGGGATACTCCAGAATCAAAAGAAGATGAATAGTGAGGGACAAGAATGAATTTTGGAACCGTAGGGAACGTTCCAAAATTCAAAGGAAATTTGAATCAAAAGGAAGAAATTCAAGCTCGAATGAAAGTGATTCTGTAAATAAATTTACCATACATTCTAAGTTTTGCCTAGAGCTACTAAAGCTCTGATACCAACTGTAACGACCCGGTATTTTCAACCATTCGCATCCATTATAAGTGTATAGGTAGACACTCATGCCAGAATTGAATTGCTCAAAATACCGCGTTGTAAATAAAATTTAGCAAATCTCAGAATATACAGTAAATAAATATAATCACAGATCACAGACACAGAGTAAAATAATGCAGCGGAAGTAAAAGAAATAGTAGTTCATGAAGCTACTATATAAATATACCAGAGTTAAACAAGATACAATAGAAGAAATAAAGTACAACAGAAGTTTCCATATGATAACCAAGTACAAGCTGAATAGAACAACCGAACTGAAATAGATAGGACAAGACAAGCAGATCATCTCCAGTGATTCAAATCTCCAAAAGGTGGAAATCCAAATCTGTGAATACTCAGGCTGACCCGAGCGTAAAGCAAAACACAAAACACTCGAGTCAGGACAATATATACTTATATAATGTAAACCAACTCAAGTGAACTGTAATAAAGGTACAAGTAACTTAGAAGATGCTTGGGACCGCCCATCCTCTAAGGATCCGTTAAAATATCTACTATGTAGTGATATTCGCTATTATAATAATGTCTAATAAGTAAAGTATAATCATATAGAAAATAGCGTTAAGGGGATGGAGAACCTTAACGCGGTCGGATCTTAAAATCATAATCGTAGTGGGTTCGATATGGTAGGTGACACGGCACACAAGGCAATGCCAGGGTAGATATACCAATTACGCACACGGACTGATGGATACGCATAGCAGCCACTACCGTTCCACCTCGAACAACACTCCTAAATCAAGGGTGGCCACCAAAAATCACAAAGTAATAGAATGGTATCGAAGAAGTGTGTCCGATACGAGGTGCTACCTCAAAGGCCCGAGATCGCTCCTGTTTTAGTCACCTTATGCCAACTCACGGGAGTTGGGTCCACGTATATACCTTAGGATCGTCGCCACCATCCTACTTCATTCTGGAAACTCCACTGCGTACACAGTTGTCAAAGTGGTTTTCGGTATCGACAGAGAGTATGTCCATATCCGATCCCGGTCTCTTTAACAACCAATCGTTATTATAACCCGTGGTTATAACTTTTAAAACAATACTTTACTTCAAAATAAAATATCATTTCAAAACCATATATTTATCAAAATAAAGATTAAATCAATTCCAAACCATTTCCATATATTTAAAATATCATATCATTTCAAAACTTCATTTCAAATCATTTCAATATATCAAAATATCATATCTTTCCAAAACTTCATTTCAAATCATTTTAATATCAAATATCATATCCTTACAAAACTTCATTTCAAATCATTTTAATATAATAAAATATCCTACCAGTTCAAATCCAAATATTCAACTTTAAATACCTTTTAAATTCAAAGATATCGTTCATTTACTATCATTTCAAATCACCTTTAAATAGTTTATATTCCAATCAAAATAATTAATTTAAACCTTTTAAAAGTGTAATTATTATATTTTCAAATCAAGTATTCAATTTCCAAAGTTTCAAACCATTCCGAGTTCGTTTACTAAGTCAAAAACCATAATTATTAAAATTTCAGCCTTTCGCAGCATTTAGAAAAAAGCTGTTATAAGTTATACTTGAAAACATTTTTATTCAGCAAAGACAGTATTTAAAACTGCTGTTAAAACTCAGTTTTTAGTTAAATTATAGTTCAAAACAGAAAAGACAGCATTTCAGAAGTGCTGTGGTAACTCAGATTTCAAAACAAAGGTTTTATTTGATTTCAGCAAAGACTGCAGACCACTGTAGCATTTCCAGAGAATGCTATAATAGACCTGAGTTCAATATTAGCCTATAAGTTCAATTACATCAACTACAGCATTTCAGAAATGCTGTAATAGCTCTTTTTACTCAATTTTAGTTCAATTCAGAAACTATAGCATTTCTGAATGCATTTAAAAGTTAATTCCAGATTTTAGTGTATTTCCAGCAACTAAATAACTTCAATTTAAAACACATAAACATTTTAAAAATCATATTTTAACATTTAAAATGTTCATTTACATATCATTTAACATATATCTTTTTCACAATAAATTTCTTATAATTAAATCCAATTTTCAACAATTTACTTAATAAATTTAAGTGTAAAAGTTTCCAATTCTTCACATTCAACAAATAACTTAACACTTCAAATTTAAATTACCATTTCACAAATTTAACTAAATTTCCTATTTTATTTAATTAACTTAAACCTTTAATTAAAACCAAATTTCACATTTCCAAGTCAAGTTATATTTTAAAAGATCACTTTTAAACATTCATTTATTTAACCACTTAAACTCATAGAAAAATCAATAATACTTTAATAAATCGCTTAAATTCAAATTTAATCAAATTATCATATTTACCATTTTCCAAATATAATTAAATTTTCATTTTTATTCATATAACTTAAATATCATTTTTAACCAAAATTCCAAATTCCAAACTTAAGTTATATTTCAATAATCCAATTTAACCATTCATTAATTACATTTTTAACTCATAGAAAAATCATAATTTCTTTATTTTAAAACATTTCAAAATCTATTTAAATCAAATTTCATAAATTTATATTTTTAAAATACTTAAAAATATCCAAAAACGCTTTATAAAATAACCACGGGCCTGTATATAGTTTTCTAACCTAGGTCAAGTGATACAGATATATATCATTTCAATCCGCAATTTACAAAGAAAAACCGGGTTCTATCATTTCAAACCCGCAATCCCAAGTTAAAATAAGTTAAATGAAAACCATTCAGGCCTATCATTTCAGCCCATAATGATTTTTCCCTATTCTAAAGTCCGTTCGGGTATGTATCATTTCAATCCATAGTGATTCTAGTCTACAGGGAACTTGTAGTGTGATAAACAGATATAAATGAACAGAATACATTATATAACAGTAACGGATGATATAACAGGTGTATAAACATCATATGATCATAACATAGTCAAGTATAACATGATAATATATTTCTACAGATTCACAGGGTGTCAATTTACTAGTTATATAGGTACATATTGTCTGGTGAGAATAACTCACCTGTTAAAGCTGGAGATTAGCGATCAAAACACACAGAATAGATTCCAGAAAGCACAACAAGAACGATATAGCATGATTTTTGATTTGAATGAATGGAGAGCCTTGATATTTATCTTGTAAACAATAACCAAACAAGACAATATACACATAAATATTCAACGCAAACACTGTTGAAACAATGAAGATAAGAAGCAACAACGGAATAGATTACTTGACTGTGCTTTAACCATTCAAAAACTCGAACAAGGGGTTCATTTTCTCAGCCATGATGATGATGAGTGTGGGAGAGACAAGGTTAACTTCCTCGAATACATAAGACAAAACAATACAAACAATATAAGTTTTCAAATGCACAATACGATAGAATAATATAGAATCAACTTCATGAATCAAAGTAGAATTTCTTTGCACTTGCTTCCAACAACCTTCAGGTTCAGCCATATGGTGTACTACAGGTCTAAGGAAAGATTTGGATCAGGTTTTGGTTGCCTAAGGGTCGGCCAAACATGTTTAGAGGATAGCAAAAGGTGAGTATGCATGAAACAACACAACAAGGCAAAACAATGTCACTTTAACATGGATTCAAGGTAATTCAAGGCTCGACCAAGGCTCATGGGGCACGGCCAAAGGAGTGGGGTCCAAGGTGATGACGTGGCAGAGGGTCCAGGTGGTGCTGGAGGTGGTGTTGGTGGCGGCCATGGAAGGTGATGGTACCAAAAAGTGGTCAACAAAGCATGGATCTAGGCATCTAGGTTGTATTTGGAAGAGTTTGGCCATCAAGGGGGTTCGGCCATGGTCAGATCTGGTGGGGTAGATGGTGGTGGTGGTCGGGAAGAGATGGAAGGAGGTGGTGGCCGTGGAATAGGGGGAGAGGCCGATCTAAACAAGGGAGAAAGCAAGGCAAATTTGCATAGAAAAAGTAAGAAAAAAGTAGAAAGAAAAGAGGGAGTTTACCAAAAAATTTTGCAAGATGGAGGCCATGATTTTTTTTAGGGTTTTGGAGCTTTGAAAATTCGTGAATAACAGGAGGAAGTCGGCTGAAAAAAAAGAATGAGGAATAGTTAGGGTTAATTGGTGAAAGGTTAGGTTAAAAGTAAAAAGGTGGACTATAAAAGCCCATAGGAAGATAGAAAGTTTAAGGCCTTTCAAATTTCTTTATTTTATTTTTTATAACTTTATGTTTCTGGAAAAAGATAATAATCCCAGGTAAAATTTCGAAATTTGAACAAAATATAATAATTTATATAAATATTTATCAATAATATAAAGTTAAATTAAGAAAATAGCTAAAATAGTAAACTAGTCTAGAAATTTGAAATTGAATAGAATAAATTTTAGAAAAATTCATATGAGCTTGTAATATATTTTTAAACATAAATAATAACATAAAATAAAAATATATTCACAAAATAAATATTTAAAATTAAATTTACATATAATTTTTAATGAAGAAATAGCAGAAAATAGGAAAACAGCCTTTAAAAATAGGAAATCATCATAGTAAATTTTGGAAAAATTCTATTATTACTTTTGAAATATTTAGAGATGAAAATATACATAAATCAACATATTGACACATATTAAATAAAATATAAGAAAAAAAATATGATTTAAAAATTTTAAAATAGGCAAAATTGCACAATAAAACAAATTATACTAAAAATTGAAATGTACATAACTTTTACATTTTAACTCTGTTTCCAACGAAACGAAAAACAGTATTCAAGTTATTAAATCTATTGTCATAATAAAAGATAAAATTTATAATTTCAAATATTTAAAAGTCAAAGTTTGACTATTTGACCAAAATTCATATTTTCTGGAAATATTAAATTTAGTCATATTTGGAATTCTAATCCACATCAAAATCAAAGTTTATACTTAAAATAACAAAATTTATTCTTTTTCATAAATAAAGCTTTTGAATCTGGAAAAATCAATTTAAAAATATTTGAAAAATACAGTGTTGTTACACCTTGCTTATATTCATCCTCATTTTCTACGTGGATTTTTAATCAACCCTCTTGACGTTTGTTCTGTCATAACTAAAATAATATATAATATTACGTTAGTGCCATACATATTTGAAAAGAAAAATGTATAAGCAGTGTGTCAATTAAACCCGATATATTTTCAATTGCAATTGTTTGTAATCGTATTTGCAATTACGAAGACCCATAACAAAGTTACTAGTAACTTTATTGAATCTAACTGACATATTCCTGCACAACAAGTTAGATACCTTCGTATTGCTTAAAATCTTGAACCCGTTACACTCGTTCACTTATGTCTTTACGTATTTTGAGTGAATTAAAGCTCGGTACTTGCTTTCAAGTGTATTTTGCATAATGTAGCATTTTGACGCCACGGAAGTTTAAAGTGTATTGAAGTTGTACTTATTATTTGCTTATTTTTCCTTGTGAAAAATTTGAAGTCTTTTATTAACCAATTTATTATACTAATCTAATTTGATGAATTATATCATAAAGATCAGTGATTTTGCTTATTTATTATTTGCTTCCATATCTCAAATCCAAAACATGAGCAGGTGAGGCAAAAGTACGACAACACGGCAACGATCAACTTAGCCACCTCCAATATGAACCATGAACTCTATCAGTGCACGAATGACATTTGGACAAAATGAAATAAAATAAAATAAAATAATTTAAACAAAGAAAAGAGAGAATGAAGGGTGGTGTTTTGGATTGGGAACGGAAGCGGGTGTTGGCTCGACGAATCAGGGGGCATGGGCAAGATTATGGTCTCTGGTTGTGAACTGATATTTAAAATAACTGAATAGAAAGACTAAAAAATCAATAGATACTTATTCTGTAATATGTATACATAAGCCTGACACGCAAAGATAAAACATATACCAAAAATTATGCTAACATGCACGGACAGATTTTTAAACATTAATCCTACAAATACTAAAATATAGTCAATATGCAATGGATTGTGTGGCTCACGGAAGTGATCAAGGGAGGGGTATGGGCCTGCTAATGTGGCCATGGCGGATGAGGGTGGCTGCAGGTAAGGTGAAGGGGCATGAGTGGACTGAGATGTTGACAAGAGGCTGTATGGTGGGTTTGTGAGGAAAGGTGAAGTGAAGATAAAGAAAGTAAAACGAGTGGATGCTCAGGATTCAGAAGCATCAGGAAATGGTAAAATGAACAAAATGAGAGTTCACGTTTTTGCAAAATATAACTATAGAGGATGAGATTTTGAATAAGCACAAATAACAAAAAATGAAGTGCAGGTAAAAAAAATGAAATGGAGCCAACTCTCAAGCTTCAGGAAAAACAAAAACAGAAAATACATAAATGGTGATGGCTGACGCAGGGATGGGTAGCATATAGATTTGCAAAGAAAAATGTACAAGAAGTGTGTTATAATATAAAGATCAGTGATTTTGTCTCACCAATTTATTATACTGATCTAGTTTGATGAATTATAACACAAAGATCAGTGATTTTGAATTAAATATTTTTACCTATTTTTTGTCATTCATCCAAGTTTGCACCAAAAAACTCAGCAGCTTGAGGAATTTGTAAAGATATTTAATGAACATCTTTCAAGCGTCCAGTAATGCATGTTAGTTTACTTGAAGGTGCTTATGCTAAACCCATTGGAGAAGCCTTGTCACCTACTTCAATTTTTCCTGCTTAGACACGGTTATCATGCTTTAATCTTGCATGCCAGCCAATTTCTATGCTTTTGAACGTTGATCACCTTCCAGAACACACGTATATGTTATCTTAGCCTTTAATGTCCATTTATATTTCATAATTCAAATGGCATGTTCCTTTTTTATTTCTACAGAATTTCAATAGAAATCTATAGGCACATTGCTTTATTAAGAACGAAACTACAACCCACAGGTGCAAACTGCCACATCGTTTTATCAAGATTATAGATCAATCCGTGTAAATACCGAGCCTTATAGGCAATACCATAGATCTATGAACGACTTAGGCTCTTTGCAGTATCGGTTATTAAGTTTGCAGAAAACCAATTATTCACGACCAATTTCAGAAGAAAAAAAACAACACAGCCCTCGGATCTAAAGACTACAAGCTCGAACACCAAACATATCCAATCAAAATTTATAACTGGCATGTAAAAATAAAATAAATTAAGGAGAGAGAACTAACCTTGATGAAATATTGCAAAATTTCCTCGCCGTTATTGGGTAATATGATGAGGAGGAGGAAGCGTTCGGGAATCCGAAGTCGATGTCGCAGCCACAAAAATAAAGTCGTCTTTAATGTTTCCTGGAGAAGAAGGACCGCTCTAGAAGCCACTCACCGTCGTTGAAGTCAAGAGATTGGGGATCGCGTGAAACCCTAGTTAAAAAATAATAATTTTATGCGGCCGGAAACTGATGGGAAAGGGGGAAGCGTCACAAAACATTTCATATGTAAAAATTACGAAACACTCCATTTTTCAGCGAATATTTACGTGTTTACCAGCTAGTATAACACTTATTTGTGTTGCAAATTATAACCAATATGTTGCAATGTTTATACATATGACTATTTATTTTCACTAACACTTTATTAGGTACCCTAACACTTTTTTACTGTTGGTAGTTTATAACATCTATAAGTGTTGGAAATTGACATATATAAAATGTTGCAAAATCACTATTTTGGTGTAGTGTTCTCAGGACATTTTCGTTATAGGTGACCAAAAGATCTTCAAATTCGCTTTCCATCTTGGCCTCAACGGCTTTAATTTCTTTTTCAACCCCGGCGTCGGCTTCCTCGGCCTTTTTGTTCGTAGAATCCCTTTCTTACCTAAGCCTCACCGCTTCCTCGCACGCTTCCTGGGCGAATTTGTTGGCTTCATCTTTTTCCTTGATGGCATCAGCTAGTTTTGCCTTTAGCTCATCAACTTCTTTCAATGCAGCATCCCTTTCTCGCATAATAACAGTGTTGTGATGCCCCATTTCCTACACCAAGTCTATGTGCGTTTTCCTCATTTCCTCCATAGACTTCTTGGCTTCTTCGGCTCTTTGGTTGGTCTCGATCTCGGCTTTTCTTGAAGACCCAATTTCATTGGTAATCACTTCTATTATTTTGCCCTTATGAGAGAGATCACCTTCTAGTTTCTCGATAGCCTTGGCTTGCTCAAAAGACATAGCTGAAATCCATTCTGTCGTCTTAACCCATTTACGATATTGATTGTACGCGTCATGCACATAGTCCTGCACTAATTTCTCTATGTCATTCGGAATTTTCTTTAAGTTAGGAGAGAAGTGGAAGCCATCGAAACATATGTTTGGAAAATCTTTCTTCAGCTTGGTGATGCGGATGGCTCCCTCCCCCGTAGGATCTATGGAAGTTTTTTCTATGACGGCAAGGGTTTCTGTTTCAATTCTACGGCGCTGATCGTCGGTTCTTGGAGCGTCAGACAGCACTACTTGATGTGAAGATTTAGAAGAAGGCCTATTGGAGCCAGAGGGTTTAGAAGGTCCTTTTGGTGGTGGAGATAGCGGCCCAGAATGACACCTGCTTGGATATGATCTCTCTTTTTCTCTATCGTGGCGCTCGCGTTCCTGGCTAGAATGGTAGTCACGGCCGTAATCTCTTTCGCTTTCACGGCGATGTGATTCGGAATGCGATCCGGATGAATGGCGCGAAGAGCAAAGTTTGCTAAGCATGGATCCTTGCTTCACCATCGTGTCTACAAAACGAAAAGAGGAATAAAGTTAGTTAACGCCAATGATTAAGAAGCATGTGATGGAATGTAGTATGGTGCCGTGAAGTGTGTGTATGCATGTGCAAACACCCAACTTTTCTTATCGGAGTCGGATCCCCTATGTCTATTAAGGTTAGGACTGCGCTGGTTCTCGAAGGAGAGTGAAGCCCCTCTATCCCGAGATCAGAAAATGATGGTATCTTCTCCGGGATAGGAATATCCGATAGTTATTTCAGTGAACTTTCTGTCTGCGGGGAAGAGGTCTCCGGACCTATGGAAGTAGTAACAAGTTGGATTTCTTCAGTGCCCTTTTACCTCTTGGTTTTGTGAGAAAGAGTTTTGCCTTTTCTCTTTAACACAGATGATTGATGGCCCTGCGGAGGCACGACCGCGGGCTCTTGACTAGCTTCTGTACCCTCATCGTCACGAGGTTCGACGATTATTATGCCGGGCGCAGCCTGAGCTCCCTCGACTGGGAGCACGACAGGAGCCCGTCTTCCACTTTGTCTTGTTGGGACTACTCTTGGTATCCCCATCATCCCTATCCTCTGTCCTCTTTCTATAAGCTCGGCGGCAATCAAGTTGTCGTCGATGAGAACTTCGTCTATTTCTCTCAACTCAGCAGGCACCGCCTGGAGTGTCCTCACGAACTCTTTATATTGGGCTCCTTTGGGCTGTGGAATAGCAGCTGTAAGAGAAACACAACATAAATTCAGCATCAATCTACATTATCCGGTCACGGTTAGCAACGAAACAAGTAATAGAACTTACGTCTGACCAGCCACCGCCTGGCGAATCCTGGTGGGCATCTCACGTAGAACCACTCTGTTTGAAGTAGCTCAACTTGCTCCACGCACATGCCACCACATGGCAGTTCCTGACGGCTTCCAGGAAGGAAAATGATGGATTATCCCCCCGACTCTTAACATTGAATAAAAATCTGATCTCATTGACAGTCGGGGGACGGAGGAGATGCTCCGTAAATATAATGTATAGGCTGTTGAGAAGCGTGTATCCGTTAGGATGAAGCTGAAAAGGCGCGATCCTCAGAAAAAGTAGAGCGTCCCGAATAAACTGGTTGAATGGGGGAAATGTTCCGGCCAAGCACATAAATCTATTGCATGATGTGAACCCTTCCGGGGGATTATGCGCTGTATCTTCTGGCCCTGGTAATCGAACTTCCTTTAAAGACAGTCTGTGCCTAAGACAAATTCTACCCGGCATTTCTTTTGAAATCTTGGACCAAACGGAATCTTCCAGATTCATAATCACCACTGCTTCCGGCAATTCATCCAAAACAGGATACACTATATCTGCCGCGACATTCGGCCTTTCAATTCTAGGAAATGGAGGACTTTGGACTTCTTGTTGCCCTAAACTTCCGAGATCCATAGCCATTGAACTCAGGAAAAACCATTATTAGATGGAAAGAAATCCATGTTCCCCCCAGTGTAAAGTGAATGATCGTGTTGTGTAGTGAAGTGCTGCAAAATACTCTAAATTTCTATAAGGTCGAAAGATGATAAAGAAGTAAAACTTCGAGATTCGACCGGAGTGACCGTCATCGCTGACCGTCTCAACCATGCCATTCTGACTTTAGAGAACGATCCACGTTAAAAAAAATTATGATTATCAAGTTACAGTTCCATTGACGAGCTTTGAAGGATATTCATATATGCAGTTTTTCGATCAAGTCCAAATATGCAAGGCTAAAGCTCGTCGGAGTTAAGTGTTTGAATATGCAAAAAGTGATGGAGTTCGTATCCATCATAGTTCACTTTGGATTGTTCCCCTAAAGCCATCATTTTGTATCGATCAGAGATATAGACCGATAACTATTTCATATCGATAAAACTTTCGTATTGATCACATGCTCGTATCGATCATTCCAAGTATCAACCCGCTTCGTATCGATCCAAAGACTTTGGTTTCGGATCGATCACACCGCCTCTCATCCACATCGATACGAACTGCTCCACACTTCTCGGATCGATCATGAAATCTGCCTTCAATCATCTCCAAAGTATTTTGATCGATCCCATCTTGCATCGGTACGAGTTCGAGATGGACTCGGGGTCAATAACTCCATTGACTCCTTCCAGTTGCTCTCCTTCTTCCCCAAACCTCCAAGTCGCCTTTGGCCACACTCTCAAACTTTCCCCAGTCATGCTCCAGCGTCAATGACACCGGAGTTGGTCATTGCCATGGACGAAATGGCACGAAACTCAAATCTCATCACTCTAAGAATGGTTCTATCAATTAATTACCTAGCTCGAAGAATCTGGGCTTAATATTAATGGTTTGTTGTTTGAAGACGAGATCTATAGTTTCTTTTCTCTTCTGATGGATACGAAATAGCAACCGAAACAAGTGAAAAAAATTTCTAAGTCCAAAACATATTTATACTCGCTCGTATCGACCTTAAAAACGATTCGTATTCCAGTCACAAAACCGTTTGAAGCGATCAACATGCCAATTAATACGAAGCACATCTGAAATTCAAAGTTTCATATCCATCAACACAAGGCAATTCGGAGCCTTGCATCTCGTGTCCATCGGTGTGAAGCCCAGCACTTTGTATCCATCGATGTGAATCGATCTGATATATTTCGTATCCATCGATACGAAGCCTTTCCGTGAGTTAACATTTGTAAATCTCGTATCCATCGATACGAAGGGCGCATTGTACTACAACTCAAGCAAAATCATATCCATTTCGTATCGATCTCCATCGATACGAAGTCCATCTTGATGCACCCCAGATCGATCCAGGAGAGGATGGATACGAAAAAGGGGACCAAAACGACCATCGATCGTTGTTGCAACTCGGATTTCACATCGATCCAGGAGAGGATCGATACGAAACTTGATTCTAAAGAAACCATCAATCGATGGCAAGTGTTTGTGCCAAAATTGGTCATATCCAAACACATAGATGCACAATATCCAAACACAGATCTCAGATCCAGATAAAGTAGTGAATAAAAACGAAGAGATAGCAAAATTAAAATGTAAGAAAGTAAGAAAGAACACAAGATTTATAGTGGTTCGGCTATCTCCGGCCTACGTCCACTTTGAATCAATCCTTTTATTCCTTTTGTATTTAGATTACAATTACAAGCCTTTGAACATCAACAAACAAAATAGCAGAGTTTCGGCGTAAAGAGCAGAAGAAGATCCCCCTTTTAGTTGCCATAGGACCGTTATTTATAGGTGTAGCTCCGAAAATATCCACCCCAAAACCTAGAATACCTCTTCTCTTGCGTAGATGGGTCCACCAGATCGATCCAAGGCGGTTTGGGATCGATCCCTGATCGATCCATACCGATTTCGTATCGATCAGGAATCGCTCCGATAGGTCTGGGATCGATCATGGTAAAAGACGACAATGCAAAGTCCCCGCTCTCCGAATTTCATGAGATTCCAGTGTGTAGTTTATGAGATATGATCGATCCAAGTTTGAGATTTGCAAATAGGCTGGTAGCTTTGTATCCATACCCCGTATCCATGCTTCTCATATCGATCCAACTCTCACGTACAGATCCATGTTTCGCACCTCATCCTGACCGCTTCCCTTGTATCGATCGATACGAACACGATCGATACGAAAATGGCTTCTGGATGATTCGTATCCATCGGTATCCATGCTACTCGTATCCATCGTATTCCATTGCCCCATGTCCATTATTTCGTATCAATTCCTCTGTTCGTATCGATCCCTGAATGCTTGACTTTCGTATCCATCACCTATGCCTTTGTTCGTATCCATCGATCCAAGTCCATGTGTCCTTCGTATCGATCAGAGTCCTGCATTCTTGCCCGCTTCATATCGGTCCATGTCTGCTGCCTTCTTCGTATCGATCAATAAGTGATTGATACGAAATGTCTATTAGAGTCCCTGAAACCACTGCTCCACTCTTCGTATCGATCCCAGCCTTGATTGATACGAAGTATGCCGCCTTCCTTCTACCATGTCCAACCAAATCGATGCGCATTGCATCGATACAAAGCCTATCGATCCGAAGACCGATCGATCCGAACTAACCATCGTAATGATCGATACGAAGGCATCGATCCAAAACCATTTCTCACCAATATTGATCCATCCATATCTCGAGCGTACGAACTCCGATTGACCTGAAATTTGAAATGTAGCCTTTCCAAGCCCTGTTTATCGTTCCCAATCGATCCCGTCTTGATTGGAGCTCGGTCAAATTTTGACGGTATCGATCATAACCTTGTTTCCAATCATTCTCCAATCCCGATATCCATCCTTTCCAACCAATTTGTTGATATTCCGGCCTTGACCAAAAAGCGAGGTAGCATTTGCCCCCCAAAACATGCCTTGTGGTAAGAAGGCGTGTTTTGAATAGCTCTGAATCCGACATCCAAAGTCCATATTCCATCCATAGCTATACCATCTGATCCTAATCCAATCTATTACCAAGCCATTCTATCAAGTGTCGTAGTTGTATTCTTATCCGAATCCATGACCGCTCCAAGCCGATATCCGATTCCGAATCCAGTAACCAAATCCTTAGCCAATGTCATATCCATTCGAACCCGACAACCGAGTAATCCATACATATCCAATAACCAATAACTGAATCCATGACCTCTCCGGGTCGATATCCAAATCCAGGACCACTTCGGAACCTTAGCCGAATCTGAGACCACTCCAGGTCCATACCCAAATCCTTAGCTGTTCATAGCCGATATCTGAATCCATAACCTCTCTGGGTTCTTGCCAAGCGCAACCCACACTCGACGACCTGTATTAAGCAACGCCTTGGTGTTCTTGGTTCAGTGTCCCTGAACACTGAGTAATGCCATGGCTTAATTCCTAAGCTGAATCATGGTCGCTCAGGACCCTTGCAGAGTATAATCCATACCCGACAACCTGAAATAGTAAGCGATAGATAATATGGGGCCTAAGTCCTAGGCCAAATCTTGCTCTCTCCGGACCCTTGCCGAGCAAAGTCCATACTCGACGACCTGAAATAGTAATCGATGGATAATATGGGGCATAAGTCCTAGGCCGAATCCTGGTCTCTCCGGACCCTTGCCAAGCATAGTGCATACTCGACGACCGGAATAAGCCGATTCGCCACATTCAGACGAAACGACTTACCCCTTGCCAGTCATAATCCATACCCGACGACCATTTACCAAAAACCAGATAAAAATCCAATCAAAATCCAATCTGAAATCCAGATTAAATCAGAAAACCAAATATCCATACTAGAAATCCAAACTAATATCCAAACAGGAAAACAATCATCCAAACCAGAAAACAAACAATACCAGGAGTTCAAACCAAACTCCGAAACCAAACCAGAAAAAAGCAAATGTCCAAACCAAAAAAGAAAAAGTAGATTTCACAAACTAGAGCATTGCGGTTTATCATCATCTTAGAGCATGCCTAAGGGCTCTCTCTGTCCCCGTACATGAGTAAGTGCCTTGGCCGTTTGCCCAGAGTTTGCTACTTATTCCATATTATCTCTGCCAGTCGATAACCAATCGGCCATCATTCCTGGGCCTCGCGCCATCGTCATTTGAGGTAGACGGTGGCTGCACCTGTTCCACCGCCGCATTCCGAGTTCTGACATATTACCGTAACTGACTACTCCTTACATGCTCCTCGATTATATCCTTTAGATGCCTGCAGCTGTTGGTATCATGTCCATCCAGGTCATGAAATAGACAGTGCCTTCCGGATGTCCTCTCGCGTTCCAAGGGTTCCCTCCTTGCCGACCTTCGGTAAGGAAGGCGATCCCGAGTCTCCATGAATATCCACTCTAATGTTTCATTCAATCATGTGCAAGTGGAGAATTTTGGCTCTCCCCACCACTTCCTTGCCCTGCAAGAGTTTTCATCCAACTTCCTCCTCCCTTTATTCTTATCCTTACCCGAGCTTTCACCGGATGGTTCTCCATCCTTAACCACATTTACTTCCTTTAGTTTCAAATCTAGACTCACGTCCTCCTGTCGAAGAAAACCTTCGACCTCGTGAAATAATTCCCCGAGATCCATTGGTGGATCCCATATCAATGATACTTTGAAATCCGAGTTATCCCCGACTCCTGACACTGCCGCCATTAAAACAATCTATGGATCCGGCCGATCCACCGAAGCAACCGCTGCATTGAACCGAGTTAAGAAAGTCCTGAGCAATTCCCCTATCCTTTGCTTTACCGATGTCAGTGTCATCACATTCTTCGGCCTTTTGATATGAACCCGAAACTGGTTTGAATACTTTCCACCAATTCTGTCCATGTCCTAATAGATCCATCTTCCAACTGCCTGAACCACATAGCAGCTATATCCGTCAAGTACAGAGGGAAACATCGGGCAATAACTTCCTCCGGTGCCCCCAACACTTCCATGTGTCTCATGTAGCTCATCAAATGATCGATAGGATCAGCCCTGCCGTTGTACACCTCCAGAGTGGGTAGCTTGAACTCTGATGGATTTCTAGCCATTCTGATATCACAATTGAGTCGACATAGAACTTTCAATATATCCGGACAAAACATAGTAAAAAAGGTAAGAGCAATGGTATGTGATTAATAAAAAAGGAGCATTCAAAATTTTGTATGTATGGTTTTAGTTTTGAATCATTTTTGAGTGGAACTTACACTTAGAATACGTTCACAGACAAATTGAACTATAGGTTAGGAGTTAAATATTGTGGTGTTCATGGATAAAAAATTGATTAGAGGTTGGAGAAAAAAAATTGTATGGTGTAAAGTGTTTATTTTTTATTTACAATAATTAGTAACTAATAATAATAACTAATAGTTAATAGTTAATAATCAAAGCGATTCAATTACAACAATATATGGGCAATCAAAGTTTCTATGGTCTGATCACCTGTTGCAACAATCTATGTTGTGTTTGATGAACTTGCACCACCATGGTTGTATTGACGATGTTCATGCCAAATTTCAGCGTAAATCGGTAGAACTTCTGCATTAAAAATTTCTTCATAATCGGGATCTATACCTTTGTATTTTCTTATGGAAAATTATGAATAACATAAGTTGCAACGACAAATTGTGCTTGTTTAGTGAAACTATAAGTCGACATGTCGAAAAATATTGAATTTATCTTTTTGAATACCGAATGTCCTTTCCACAACCATATGCAAATTAAAATGATAAAATTTGAAGATTTCATTATGCGATTTCAAAACATTTTGGGTTTGTTGAAGCTTTGGAACATGATAGCATTGGTTATGATAAGGTGGTAAATATCTATACCGTCCCGGCTCCAGCGACCGAATAACTAGAGGAAGTTTACCATCTAATAGCTTGGATCAAATGGCATAGAAGGGGCAATCTCTTGTACATGCTACTTTGGATCGGCATGGATATGTTACGATACCTAAAAATATCTTAAATAATACATATCACGTCTCGACATAAAAGCATCATATACGAGTTGTGCAGAGTGAATAATAAAGTATTAGAGATACAAATAAAAATTTCTAAACCAATAGGATCAGAGTGAATAAAAATGATAAACTTTATATCATATCTAAAAATATGATACATTATCTCATATACATACAACTCATCAACCAAATACATCATATCGACCAAGATAATGAAATTTCAATATAAGTACAAGCAAAGTAAATATTCACCATCGTCGTCTTCTCCAACTCCATATCGTTGCCAAAAAATCATATATGGTCATAATATTGACTTGTAAAACAAACTTAGTCTGACCCAAGATTATTAAATACATAAAAAATCTAAAATCCGGCTAGAAATTCAGTTGTGAGTATATTGAAATCAAAAAACATTAAATGTGCAATGTCGAGTTAAAGGTGAGATTATCAAACACATAGATGTCACTCACACCATACAAAATCTCGTCCATAATTCATTTTCACAAATCAGTGATAACACACGCGTCACAGCTCTATTAATCACGACTCACAGCTGCAACTCTAGTCAATTGGGATGCCACAATCCATTCACATTATATGAGTTGCTTTTTGTTGTATAAATTCAAATCATTAATTCAAATCATTCATTTTATGAGGTTGACATTTTCTAGTATTTCTTATGAGAGTGCTATATCATACTCTTTTTTGTGAGTCGCAACAAGATTTCACATTGATAAATTTCCTCAGTGGATTTACCCTATGCTAGACTATCTGCCTAGAAAAGTCATCGTTGTCTTTTTTACTTGTATACTTTCAATCGGGTGTGAGTGTACTCCACACAACCCCAAGGTTACACTACCTTCATGGCATCCGCGAGCGTGATAAATCTTAAATATGTGGTAGACCACTTCAAGGCTCCATCTTCTGGAACCACTTCTCTTCATTTGCACCACGCCTCCGAAAATCTTTAGTTTCTTCATACGTATGTGCTATAGGTCGTTCGGACACTTTGACGAGGGACAAAGTCATCACAATTCGGGTTGCACACTCGAATTGGTCCGCTAGCATGGATACTAGCATTCAGTAGTTATAACCCTATGCCCTTCTCGTCAAATGTTAAATTTATTACCTTCAAAACATTTGAATTTTCAATGATTCTCAAAAGACGTTATATGCCATTTCCATTAAACTAATGTCGTGTATGTGCGTTTTATCACACCATATTATAATGCATCATAATTGAACAATTATAAATTCTATAATTTTAAACAATCACTTCAACCAACATATGTGATATAAATATTCATGAGTATACTTAATTGCACGGGTGAAACACAGTAATTCAATCACTTATATCGAACTTAAACATGAGTTTTAATCACCCAAATATTTTCAAGTAATTCAACTCACATGGCTTGTGAATAGAATCATTCTTGAAATTTCACTTTTCTAAACCATACTTTTAATCCATATGATAAGAAAAATTCAACTCAACCTTTATTTACCACGATCGTCAAAGAATAGTTATCTTATTTCAAAAGAGAATTAAATTGCTTTGCCGAAATATATAATAATGAATTCAAAATTCAGTTATAAAAATTTTACAATGTTAAATAAAAATTCATTTACATAAATAAAATGAATTTAAAACTTGTTTTTCCCAATAATTATCAAAAACAAATTTTGAACTTCATCAACATGATTTATATATAAATGAATTAAACTTCCCTTAGCAAAAGTTAAAAATTCAATCTCTGAACATTTGTTTTCTCTTTCAACTCAAATTGTTACTTCTTTTTTCCTAATTTCTTTTAGATATACCTGCCTTCTGTCAAGGACCTCTACCTCAAGTGGTTAGAGGTATGAAGTTTTAAACAAAGTATCTAGAGATCATAGATTTGAGCCCCTGATACATCATAGTGGGTGCTCTGCTTGAATAAAATATCACTCTTGTAATCAAAAGATGCTTGTCTTCTTTTTTCTTCTTCAATATTTCATATATTTTC
Organism: Allium fistulosum; assembly: GCA_030737815.1. Lineage (NCBI taxonomy): Eukaryota > Viridiplantae > Streptophyta > Magnoliopsida > Asparagales > Amaryllidaceae > Allium > Allium fistulosum. The sequence continues at coordinate 1,327,798,082 of CM060904.1, forward strand.
GTATTAATATTCCCTTCATTTTAAATCCATTTCAAAGTTTAAATTTGAACATCGTTTTTTAAACTTCAAATCATTCACAATTTCAACTTAGCTTCTATTATTTTCAATTTCCTATAACAATTATTTATTTCAAATTTACAAATAAAAGAAAAATCATTTCAAATAATATTCACTCCTATTTACTTTTGAAATTGATACACACACATTGTTTATCTATATGAAACAATTAAAATTCCTTTATAATTCAAAATAAATTTATAAAATATTATTAGTATTTAAAATAATCCCAAAACAATTATATATATCAACTTCATTTTATTTTTACTTCCATATAATTTTAATTCAAAATACCTTTAAACATTCTAACTTCTTTTTGAAATACATTTATAAATTCTTTCTAATTAATTTCATACCATATGTATTAAAAGCACGTTACAAACCATTTGCAAAAACCTTTTCATTTACAATAAGTCAGTTTCAACTTCTTCCACAAATAAATTAAAATATATTTCAAAACGAAATTCTTTAAAACACCGTACTAGCTTTTAATATTCATATCATATTTTCAATTTCTTGAAATCAATTATCACAAAAAAAATTTGGGTTTTTTATTCAACCAGCAATTAGAAATATAATGTCATTAACAATGAATCATCATATAAACTATGCAATATCTTTTTAAAATAATTTAAACAATAACATTCTTTACTGCACAACCACATCCAAATGCATACGTCCAACCATATATAATTCAATTCAAACAAACACTGATTAGACAATCAACTATCCCAAACATTTTATAATATCAATTTAATAACGATAGGCTACCAAGACAACATTACTCAAGATAAAATCAAATGAAATAAATTTTCAATTAAATTATTAAATTGATTAACTGTTTGTAGATCAAAGTATCAAGGTATATTTACTATAAACTTGAATTATATAGTTATAATCACAAAATCAATGAATCATTAGAATCATTGCCTGCTTCGTTGTTGCTAAACCTACACCTCGCTTTTGGTCATCAACACGCCAACCTCTGCTCCATCTCATGCATTCGTGCAGCCAAGCATTGCCCCACCACCGCCTCTCTCCTATACCACACACGCATCTCCAGGTTGTGTCGCCACCCTCACCTGACTTCGCGCTCTCCGTCTCATCAATGCACGTAGCCAGGTCATAATGCCACCTCCCTTCATCATGATGCCCAAGTCGAGCGATCCCATGCATACTTTTTTTCTTGAGATAAATTTAACAACCTAGTTTGAGAACTACTTGAAAAAAAGTTAAATAATTTAAATTGGGATTTTAATTAAATATGGAATTTTCCAAATATTGGATTTTAAAGAAATAAGAATTTGTGATTTTTACTGAAATAAAAAATATAAAAGGATTAATAAGAAATTTTGGTGGGAAATAGATTTATTATTATGGAAATTGTTTTATGTTATTTGAAAATTTTGAATGGTTGAAATTTTAAAGTTTGCAAAAGAATTAAAAGTTTGTAAAAGAAAAAGGAATTATTAAATTTCTAAAAGGATGGAATTGTAAATTTAAATAAAATTTAAAATTCAAGATATGGAATTAATATTTTGAAAATTATAAATAACCTATTATATATGAAAAGTGAGAATTTTATTTTTATTGCAATCATTCAAATTGTTTATAGAAAGAGTTCAATGAATGTTTATTCTGTAAGTAATCATTTTAAAGGTATATTAGGATTTTATTTTAAAACATTTTAAAGGTGTATTGGGATTTTATTTTAAAACATTCTATTAAAAATTCATTTTGTGTTATAAAAAGGAAGTGAAGAATGAATTAAAAGTTTTATTAGTAATATTGGTCAGAAAAATATATTTCGTAATTTATTTTAAAAAATGGATTGGAAAATGAAAAGGACTATAAATTAAAAGAAAAGAAAGTGAAAATAACATATATTTGGATAATGGGTTAATCCTTCCAAACCCAAGCCCAATTAGTTAAGTTAGGAAGGAAAAATTTACATCCCCTGCTTCATTTTACGTACAAGTTTTACAGAAAAAAGGTTTTTTTTCCTCTTGTAAACCTAGGCAAAAATTCATCTTTTAAAATCAAAAAAAATTCCAGAAAAATCAAGGAAAATTCATGTAGCTTTCTCAACCCCAAATACTTCTTTTAGGAAGTCTAATTTCAGTTTTTATTGTAGTACTGAGTTGTCTTGTTCTTCTTTTTGTTGAGTATTGTTAGGATTAGGCTAAAATTGAAATGCAAGGTCGAAATTCAATGTTTTAACGAGCTATTTTAAAAAATTAAGGTGGGTAACCCTCACAACTATTTCTTTATTGACTGCATGTTGTTGTATTAGCTTATGGTGGTGATTTCTATTGTGATTTATGTATAAATTAGATGCAACTGTGAAGTAATCTTTGCTGAAACTTCTTTCTCCATCTTTTCTATTTCTTGATTTAAATTGTTGCATATCCCCTAGGATATTTCCTTCCCTTCTCATTTTGTTGGAGGATAAGCTGGTTGGCGTTATTAACATCAAAGAGAGAGCTTTGGTCGGCCTTCTTCATTGAGTATATTATTCCACCACCTCGGTGTATATTAACATTCCCATAGCCAACTCTTCTTTGGAGATGTCCTCTACCTTATATTGTAATTTGACCCCAATTAGACAAAGCTCGGGATGCAAAAGTTGCATCTCTAGCGGAACGTTAATGGTTGGGATTGCTAGGGTGAAAGCCGAAGTGGTGGTAGCAATACTATGTTCTTTGCTTAGCCTTTGTGGAAAAACCGAAGTAGAAGAGTGTGCAACTCTGGATTTTTGTTGAATGGGACACAAGGCCTGAAGAGGTGGAGCAGTACTGATGGAGGAAGCCTTAGAGGTTGGAGGTGGCGATAGACTTTCCCCTCTTGGATATGGGCTCTTCTCGGAGTATGGATCCAGGAAGTTAGGTAGAGGAGATCGACCTCGGCGGGGAGAGCCATAACTCTTTGACTAGGAGCAGTCCCTAGATCTTTTGTGTTCAGAGTAGCGCCTTCTTCCTTTTTCCTTGTCACTCTCTTTCTTTCCTCTTGGCTATTATTTCACTTTCTGTTTCCCTATGGGAGTCGCGTTGTAAATGTGGGTCGGATTGGTGGAAGGAAAGACAACATTTGCTTGCCCTTTTATCAATAGTGTCGAATCTAGACTTGCCCATAGTACCTAAAAAGAAGAAAGGATTGTATTAGAACTCGAGGATCGTATAAGAGTACATGTGGAGTGAACGTACTCGTGATCCTGAGTGAAGTATGTAGTGTTGGTATGCCCAATTGAACCCACAGACCATGCTTGGTCGTGGTTTCGAATGGAATAGCATCTTCTTAAAGAGGTAAGGGCACATTAACGAGGGTCTAATATATGTTCTGAGTCTAGGAAGCGACGAAGTTGTCAATGTCAAAGTCCTGACTGTTGAAATCCCCTAGGTTCTCCAATGAGTTGTAGATTTCTTGAAGTGTCAAGAGTGGTGATGACCTTTTAACCGGACTCTAATGAAGCTCAAGAACCGATCTAGGAGATTTTATTCTAATTTTTTTCAGTCTGGGGCAGTAGTTAAAGTCCCTTCTTCACCGGTTGTCTCCCAAGTCGATTCCTCTTCATCATCCTCTTCTTCCTCATCCTCCTCATCATCGTTATATTCTTTCTTATATTCTTTATTCTCTTCATCCATCTCACTTGTGCTAGGAATTTGCTCCACCGCATTTGGTACCTAGTGGTGGGTCAGGGCTGGAGGATCTATCTTGGCATGAGGAGCAACACGTGAGGCAACTTAAGCAGTGTTAGGAGGAGGTTGCACATAATTGACTCTTCGGCCGTTATGTAATAATCGAAAGTGGAACAGCCGAAGGTCGATAAGAAGGTTTCTCATTCATTCTCCCATCTACTGGAAAATCTCTCAGGCGTCAAAATGTTTGGACTAGAGAAGCATTTCCTACCCTTCGAGGAATATCTGTAAAAGAAGTGAAAGAAGAATAACAGCTTAAGTGAAGTTAGATCGAGTGGATGAGATGTAGGGAATTAGAACTTACATCCAGATAACTATCTTTAAGCAAAGCCATTAGGACACCTGATGAAGAAGTAATCGTCTTTGAAATGGTTCTACTTGTTACGAAGGTCGATGACAACTCTACCACCATGGAATGCCTCAAGATGTGTAAGAGACAGACAGTCGGATCTCTTCTTGAAGTTGTATAAGTATCAAATTTCTTCACAGGTTGGCTCCCTACCTAGGTGTATGATGAAGATCATATATGTAAAAAGGAGGTTGGTTCCCTACCTACATGTATAATGAAGATCATATATGTAAAAAGGAGGTTGGTTCCCTACCTACTTGTATGATGAAGATCGTATATGTACAAGGGAGTACAACCATAACAATTTGGATGGAGTTTGGCTAGAGCTAGCTTCATCAGTTGGAGCATTCGTCTAAGGAAGCAGTTGAAAGGTGGATAGCTCCAAACAAGCACATGTAGTGGTTGCATGTCGTGTAGCATTTTGGAGGGTCATGAACTCTTTGACAAAGGGAGTAAAGTCTTCCATGGGTAATTCTACGATGTTGCAGATTCTCCTGAGATTTTCAGTCGTTAACCTTGATGCCGGGAAATCCAGAGGGTTGTCGAGGATCATAATGCCAACTAGATTGGCATTACAAGCGATGTTGTTGGGAGGCTCCTCTGTAGCCACACAAGGAGCAATTTGTAGTTGTTCGAGATGGAGTTGCGGTCTCCAGTCTCAAGATAGAGTAGGGGTAGAGGCCGAGGCCGAGGCAGAGATAGAGGCTATTCCTGGAGGAATACAATTAAAAGCGAATGCGGCCGCGGCAGCAGCAGAGGGATACTCCGAATGTCGATGAAATTTCGTTTCAGACTGAAAGCTTGAGAACGAGCATAGTCATGTAATTTAAATTTTGTATTTATTTTGAATAAACCCAGTGTGTAGCCGATATATAGGATCCAACGAATGCCAACGTGTGTTGATCGATTGGGTTCTATACATTGATCAAGGCAATGTTATATATCAGTATATGCATTATGTGTCATATGTCCTTAGAAGTGTACAAAAGCACTCAGTGTAGACGGCCCGCTTATGCTGGCAAATGAACTCCGACCATGATGGAACCGTTTGTCGAATATCACCCATTAACATAGGATTTATGTTAATGGAACCGGATGAAATCCAAGGCAGTACAAAGCTTTTTATTTGCAAGACAGAAGATGTTCGATGACCTAATTGGAATGTCGATGGAACGACGTCCTAGGATATATCGACTCGAACTTGCTAAGTGTCGGAATGCAATCATTGAGCAATTCCTCGAATGGACTCGATTGGAGATCCAACGCTAATAGAATTCTAGCATTATCTTCTGCCAACTCCACTATCACCCATCCCATCAATCAAGTATGAAGCTTTCATTTGGATCTTATGCCGGTCGAGTTGGATGAGGCAAGATGTGAATCAATGCTGACGGTTGTCAGATGGATCAGTGTTGGTTGAGGCGCGACAAGGCATGAAAAATGGCATTCTTGGCTATGTAGATGGTGTTGAATACCTGTAACTGGCCGAGATCAGAGAAAGACGATAATTTGAGCATGACTTGGGCTCGAGATTCAAATAGATCAAGTGTGGAGTTTAGATGGGTCGATGCCAAAAATTCGATTAAAGTCTAAAGTCGACGGCATTTGGAGCAGTAGAATTGAGCTCGAAAGTGAAGGAGACGAAGTCATAAAGGCAAAAGCACAGGTTGGAAATAAAGTGAAAACGTAGAAAATTTTCTAAGTATTGATTTTACATGGGAAAATTCCAATCTATCGATACTGATCCATATGAAGAGTTTATTAGAAAAGGAAAGAAAAACAGAAAACTAGTTGATCAAGGAATGTAATGGCTTTCAGAAATTCTTAATGATGGTTAAAGACTTCGGATAAAAACGATCTGTGAATCGGTACTAATCAATCCAATGGTCAATGTGGGCTTCACTCTACTTCTATTTGGACTCTCTATGCAAGATTGAAGAAAAAGAAAATCTAGGTGATGTGCATCAATTGATACCGATCAATCGTCATTGACAGTTTTGCCCTCAGAGAACAAAAATTGAAGACTTGGGCGTTTTTTGAAGAAAAAGACAAAATTAGGTCAACCCTATCAGTCGACTCCGATCGACCGAAATACAAGGGAAAACGTCATGTTAACTTGGTCTTCGTGCTGGAAACTCGGATCTACATATTTAAACGATTCAACAATTGATCCGTCGATTCTAATGCGTAAATTCGTCTATCAATAGGAAACTTCAAAAGGGAAAAAATGACTTTTGGGAGTGAATCGGTGTGGAGCTGCTGTCAATTTTGAAATTAACCAATTTTAGATCTAAAATTGAGATGTAATTTGATTGTAATTGCTAAACCTATCGAAAATAAAATATAAAACGGACGGTGGCACTTGATTTGGCCAAATCACTATAAAAATTATGTGCTCTCTTTCTACTTTCAATTTCTTACCTTTTCAATATTGTTTTTAATCGATTGGCAGTGTTTGCCTATATCACATGCAAACAGCCGTAATATGGTCGCAATGCCATGATTTGACTAAAATCAAAGTACGACATCTTCATTTAAGCTACATTATTCTCAAGCCTGAAATCTGCACATCGTTACGCCAAGATCCTATGTTTTGACTTGGATATATTTAACCTATATAGAACTCTCATTTGAGTCAATCTGTAATTCTCGTATGATTACAAGTACGTAACATCTTGGTGCCTCCAACGGTCACGAATAAATCACCATCCATTGTACGGAGAGCGTTATGTACACTAGTCTCAATAAATGTATCGATATCATTTTCTTGATACATCTCGACTAGGAATATTTAAGGAATAAGCATTTAAATATCAATTCATTACTCATAATTACGAATACTTTCACAGCTGCAATCGAAAAATTACCATTTCTAAAATTTTCTATTGATGTATGTATGCATGTGTGTGTGTGTGTATGTATGTGTGTGTGTATTTGATGTGTATAAAACATTATATGTATATATATGTGTGTGTGTGTGTCTATATATATAATAGAAAAATAAAATCAGAAGCATACATCATTTTGAACATGATTCTTTGTAAGAGTTAAGTTACACAACAAATTACACAATTTTCCCTAAAGCACACTCTTAACTCTAACACTTCGTTGCTTTCATGTATATAAAGTTGTTCACCTTTTAGTTAACAAATTTTCGCTTGTGAGTTCATGTTTATTGTATTTTTATATATGTTCTCAAATCTTGTTGTAAATGAACACATTTTTTATTTTCAAATGTTATAATAGACACAAACATATACACTCGCATACACATACACACGTATGTTGTAATCTTTTAGCAAATATGAGTTATCATGGTGGTGGTGTTTGTAAAAGTAGTCGTGGTGGTGGCACTAGTCGTGGACGTGGTTCAGGTTTGATAATATTAGCACCACCCTCTGCCTACAGACATCCCACCCATACGTATGACGAGGATCAGGATACCCCTAGGCTATCGAAACAAATATCATGGAACGGCTCAACTTTCTTAGCCGACATGACGTATATTTATCGTTCGGAGTCAGGCTATAAGTTAAATTTATAGAATTTAATATTAGCGCATATCTTGATAATGAAGTAAATGATTATCATAATTCATGAACTAAAAGGTGGGATTTAGCGAATAGTGGCTCAACGTCTCTTATATCTGATATGCTTAAGGCCCTTATCACAAAATTCTAAACTTGTTTCGACAAGGTTCCTAATCCTCTTAAGGACCATTGGTTAGATGAGTTTAAGGTAAAATAGTTTTGAAATTTAATCTGCTGCGACATTTAATATATATGCAAATATTTTTTTAATGTTTAACGTATTCACAATTATATGTAATATCCTTGTACGTTTGGACTCCACCCACTTCATTTGCAGTTAGGTGATTATGGGAACAAAAACGCTCTTTGAAGTATATGTAGATTGTTTTAGATATGAAGATGTATAATACGAGAAATCCTTGTATAAATGTTTTAGATATGAAGATGTATAATACGAGGAATCCTTGTATAAATGATGAGGTATGCCAATAGTTTTTAGCCTCCTAGGGAAGATATGAAGTGAAAGACCTTGCCGAAAAGACTCGGCATAGTCCTAAGTTGCATAGATGTTGTTTTAAACCAATCACGAAGTGGATGAATGATATATGATTGTTTAAATTATTTCAAAATAGTATACAATTTGTAAAAAAAATTCATGATACATTATTAATTATTTTGGGAGAAAGGACTAGGTTGAACGTTGAAATACATGCAGGTGTACACGCGAACCCATTATGTGGAGAAGTCAGATGGTTTTCATAGGCAACGGGTGGATTAATGAGTATTACGAACAGTTTGTTGTAAATCATCTACAAAATCTTTGAACTTTAATTTACAAAAAACAAATTGCCTTGTGTATGCAATGCTAAATGTTATAAATAATTCACGAATCAAATACAAAGAGCGAGTTGCTCAAGTGATCAAGAGTCAAGGTCGAATGCTCACTCATGACGAATTGAAACTCCTTTCCATACAACTCACCGAAGGTGAGATGTATGTGTCGTCGAGAAGCACATGTAGGTATGGTACAAGCAATATTCTTAGGGTAATTACTCAAACCCCCAATCACATATATTTTTCTAAGACTTGTAAATGATGTGTCTTGGACTGTTTATGACTATCAATAAAATAAAAATAAAATTTAGATCAGAATGAGATTTTCAATTGTGAATTAAGTTGGGAAGCATCATGATTTTAAAACCAATTGAATCATTATCGAAGAGTTTTAATTCGTAGATTTTTAGGATTTTTCATAACAAGGTTAATATTAATCATCATTTAAAAAGCACAAATCAATAACTGAAGGGAACATTAAACAAACTACACGAGGATAAGAGTATCATGCATGAGTGTTTATGGGAGTAAAAACGGTAGTGAGGACAGAGGGATTAGACCTTCTACGTGAGTTATTCTTATTCTGCTTGTATATATATAATTTGGTATTATGGTTTGTGTCGAACTTAATGTGGTTCAGATAGATTTGTAGCAAATTTGACGTGGTTTGAATTTGATGTGCATTGTATTATATATGTCTATGATGGTTATGTAATGTTTACATTTTTTATAGTTGTTTATGATGATGTATATTAGTAGTATTGCATGCTTGATTGGTCGATGCACCATATGATATTCTGTTGTGATTTGTGTTGGCTAAAGTCAAATGCAACAGTTGTTTATGATGATGTATATTAGTAGTAAAACATTATATATATATAATAGAAAAATAAAGTAAGAATCATACATCATTTCGAACAAGATTCTTTGTAAGATTTAAGCTACGCAACAAATTATATAATTATCCCTAGGGCACACTCTTAACTCTAACACTCAGTTGCTTTCATGTATATAAAGCTGTTCACCTTTTAGTTAATAATAAATTTTCGCTTGTTAGTTCATGTTTACTGCATTTTTATATATGTTCTCAAATCTTATCATAAATGAATGCATATTTTATTTTGAAATGTTACATTAGACACACACACATGTTGTAATCCTTTAACAAATATGAGTTCTCATGATGGTGGTGGTTGTAGTGGTAGTCTTGATAGTGGCCATAGTCGTGGACGTTGTTTGGGTTTGATCGAACTAGCACCACCCTTTGACATCCCACCCATACGTATGATGAAGATCGGGATACCCCTAGGCTATCCAAACAAATATTATAGAATGGCACAACTTCCTTAGCCGACATGATGTATATTTATTGTTCGGAGTCTAGGCTATAAGTTAAATTTATAAAATTTGATTTTAGCGTGTATAGTAAATGATTATCATAATTTATGGACTAAAAGGTGGGACTTGACGAATTGTGGCTCTACATCTCTTATATATGATATGCTTAAGGTCCTTATCACAAAATTCTGGATTTGTTTCGGCAAAGCTCCTAATCATGTTAAGGGCCATTGGTTAGATGAGTTTAAGATAAAATAGTTTTGAAATTTAATCTGTTACGACATTTAATATATCTGCAAATATTTTTTTAACGTTTAGCATATTCACAATTGTATGTATGATCCTTGTACGTTTGGACTCCACCCACTTCATTTGCAGAGGTTAGGTGATTATGGAAATAAAAACGCTCTTTGAATTACATGTAGATTGTTATAGACATGAAGATGCATAATATGAGTAATCCTTGTACAAATGATGAGATATGCTAATAGTTTTTGACCTAAGAGGGGAGATATGAAGTGAAAGACCTTGCCGAAAAGACTCGGCATAGTCCTAAGCTGCATAGATGTTTTAAACCAATCGTGCAGTGGATGAATGATATATAATTGTTTAAATTATTTCACAATAGTATACAATTTGTAAAAAAATGCATGATAAATTATGAATTATTTTGGGAGAAAGGACTAGGCTAAACGCCGAGATACATGCAGGTGTACACGCGGACCCATTATGTCAAGAAGCCAGATGGTTTTCATAGGTGAGGGGTGGAGTAATGAGTATTCCGAACAGTTTGTTGTAAGTCATCTACAAAATCTGTGAACTTTAATTTACAAAACACAAACTGCCTTATGTATACGATACTAAATGTTGTAAATAATTCACGGATCAAATACAAAGAGCGACTTTCTCAGGTGATCAAGAGTCAAGGTCGAATGCCCACTCATGACGAATTGAAACTCCTTTTCATACAGCTCACCGAAGGAGAGATGTCTGTGTCCTTGAGAAACACACGTAGGTATGGTACAAGCAATATTCCTAGGGTAATTACTCAAACCCCCAATCACATATATTTTTCTAAGACTTATAAATGATGTGTCTTGGACTGTTTATGACTTTCAATAAAATAAAAATTAAATTTAGATCAGAATGAGATTTTCAATTGTGAATTAAGTTGGGATGCATCATGGTTTTAGAACCAATTGAATCATTATCGAAGAGTTTTAATTCGTAGATTTTTAGGATTTTTCATAACAAGGTTAATATTAATCATCATTTAAAAAGCACAAATCAATAACTGAAGGGAACATTAAACAAACTACACGAGGATAAGAGTATCATGCATGAGTGTTTGCGGGAGTAAAAACGGTAGTGAGGACAGAGGGATTGGACCTTCTTCGTGAGTTATTCTTATTCTGCTTGTATATATATAATTTGGTATTATGGTCTGTGTCGAACTTAATGTGGTTCAGATAGATTTGTAGCAAATTTAACATGATTTGAATTTGATGTGCATTGTATTATATATGTCTATGATGGTTATGTAATGTTTATGTTTGTTATAATTATTTATGATGATGAATATTAGTAGTACTGCATGTTTGACACGGTCGATGCACCATATATGATATTTTGTTGTGATTTGTGTTGGCTAGAGTCAAATGCCACAGAAGTTCACCAAATTTTGCTTGATGCAAGGAAAATCTATTTCTTGCACCTTTAAAAGGATATATGGAAGACAAAGAAAATGACGTAGGGAAAGCGTACGTAGAGAACGTAAGAAAATGAAAGTTGTTATGTGTAGGGAATTCATAGGCAATTTGCAACGTATGGAGTCTTGGCATAGGAAAGATGCAGGGAAGAAGACAAAGGACGACATTAGGCATATGAAATATTTTTTGCGACGCCTTGTTTTCCAATGTACATTTTGGCATCAGCATAACACAAGGAATTAGTTTACATACGCCATGCCAACAGTGCCGGCCCAACCATACTTGACGCCCTAGACAAAACTGCAGGTGAAAATGGAGCGAAGAAAAAAAATAAGGGAAAAACAATAGGTTGCAAAACAGAGGGATTGGACCTTCTTCGTGAGTTATTCTTATTCTGCTTGTATATATATAATTTGGTATTATGGTCTGTGTCGAACTTAATGTGGTTCAGATAGATTTGTAGCAAATTTAACATGATTTGAATTTGATGTGCATTGTATTATATATGTCTATGATGGTTATGTAATGTTTATGTTTGTTATAATTGTTTATGATGATGAATATTAGTAGTACTGCATGTTTGACACGGTCGATGCACCATATATGATATTTTGTTGTGATTTGTGTTGGCTAGAGTCAAATGCCACAGAAGTTCACCAAATTTTGCTTGATACAAGGAAAATCTATTTCTTGCACCTTTAAAAGGATATATGGAAGACAAAGAAAATGACGTAGGGAAAGCGTACGTAGAGAACGTAAGAAAATGAAAGTTGTTATGTGTAGGGAATTCATAGGCAATTTGCAACGTATGGAGTCTTGGCATAGGAAAGATGCAGGGAAGAAGACAAAGGACGACATTAGGCATATGAAATATTTTTTGCGACGCCTTGTTTTCCAATGTACATTTTGGCATCAGCATACCACAGGGAATTAGTTTACATACGCCATGCCAACAGTGCCGGCCCAACCATACTTGACGCCCTAGACAAAACTGCAGGTGAAAATGGAGCGAAGAAAAAAAATAAGGGAAAAAACAATAGGTTGCAAAACAGAGGGATTGGACCTTCTTCGTGAGTTATTCTTATTCTGCTTGTATATATATAATTTGGTATTATGGTCTGTGTCGAACTTAATGTGGTTCAGATAGATTTGTAGCAAATTTAACATGATTTGAATTTGATGTGCATTGTATTATATATGTCTATGATGGTTATGTAATGTTTATGTTTGTTATAATTGTTTATGATGATGAATATTAGTAGTACTGCATGTTTGACACGGTCGATGCACCATATATGATATTTTGTTGTGATTTGTGTTGGCTAGAGTCAAATGCCACAGAAGTTCACCAAATTTTGCTTGATGCAAGGAAAATCTATTTCTTGCACCTTTAAAAGGATATATGGAAGACAAAGAAAATGACGTAGGGAAAGCGTACGTAGAGAACGTAAGAAAATGAAAGTTGTTATGTGTAGGGAATTCATAGGCAATTTGCAACGTATGGAGTCTTGGCATAGGAAAGATGCAGGGAAGAAGACAAAGGACGACATTAGGCATATGAAATATTTTTTGCGACGCCTTGTTTTCCAATGTACATTTTGGCATCAGCATAACACAGGGAATTAGTTTACATACGCCATGCCAACAGTGCCGGCCCAACCATACTTGACGCCCTAGACAAAACTGCAGGTGAAAATGGAGCGAAGAAAAAAAATAAGGGAAAAAACAATAGGTTGCAAGACTTGAACCTGTGTTGTGAAGGCCATAGTACAGGACTTACCCACTTTGCTACAACCTATTTCTTGCAATTGATGCCTCGCTACGCTAGTAGATCAATATACTTGTAAAACATTATGGACATTTTGTTGCCCCCTCCGCCATCTCCGACGCTGTTGCCCTAGGCGAAGGCCTCGCTTGCCTTGCCTTTGGACCGGGCCTGCATGCCAATGTCAAAAGCGGTTTGGAATGCACAAACTGTTTTGTGGTGAAACTATCTATAAATGTTTCCTTCTGTGAGCTCTCCTTTAAATATCTTCTCGGTTTTCTCTTTGAAATTCTTAAACCTTGTTTTTTTTGTGTTATTTTGACAAATTTATAAATTTAAATTCAAATATGTATAGTTTAGGCGATTATCGAAAATATTAAGAAATATTTTTAGGAAATTCAAATATTATAAAAAGATTATTTTATTATATAATGTCTTTTTCTCTAAAACAACTTTAACTTTTTAGAATAGCTACAATAAGTCTTAAAAACATAAAATATTTTCACATACTTTTTTCTCTTAAGAAAGTTTGAATTTTGTTAAATGGCTTCTTTTTATACAAGAAAATAACATTCGATTTTTTAGAAAAAATAAATGCATTTTTCCAAAACATATGAAAATTTTCATAATAATCAACGATGAAAATATTTCATAAAATGATCAGTTTTGAAAAACTTGGAAAATTCAAAAAAAAATCAATTCTTTAAAATATCAATTCTGCCTAAAAATAAGCTAAATTCTTGAAAACAAATTCATATTCAAGATTTTTAAATGAATAACATGTTTAATACAATAAACTAAGTAATAAAAAAACAACTGGTTTCCACCACTATGCACGGTTGAGCTACTCCATAGGATATACCTATACGTATTTAATTTTTCTCACGGAAAAAAAAAACAGAACCATCTCTTTGTTTCAGTGCTAGACTAGAATAAAATAATCTTACTACCCAGACCTGGGATACATAATTCAGGTTGTCGCACAATATATATACTGTCTCCTTTGCTATCTTCTTTATAAGCATCCTGATTGCGATGCCAAGTCCATAGAGCATAAGTAGAATTGATCACCTGCCCACACATAAATTGCCTTAAAGGAACAATTTCATAATTACACTACTATTATAACTCAGCTAAAGTGTGTGTGTGCACGGGCATGTGCATGCGTGCGTGTTACATTACCTCCAAAATTCCATGTCCAAAGCTGCTCTCTCTAAACGCACTCCATTCAGGTTGCCTATCCCAACAGAACTTCCCCATTGCTGGCCCTGATGTGAAATTCAAGTGACACACATTGCCAAATTCAGGTCTATTATCACTTGCTGAAGGGCATTTTCCAGGGTCATCTGCATGCTCTACGTCTATTTTCTCAATATTTCCTCCGTCTCCTACTGTTATATAAACCGGTCCACATTCATCTAGTGTGTAATTGTATACCCTGTTCATCCTTTCATAGGCATGCACCTGTGTAATTGTACATGTTATAAAATTATACATAAATGAATAAAATAGTATGATACTTACATGTCCATTGAAAACAATATCAACACCATACTGATACAAGAGATCCTCCATTTCAAGTCTCATGCATTCAAATTCTTGATAATGTGATGCATAGCTATTGTACCATGGTGCATGCCATGACGCTACAAGCCAAGGGGTAATTTCTCTGTCCATTCTCTTCAAATCATTCCTTAACCATGCATACTGAGCACCTATATATCATAGAATAGAATAATACACACATGGACAGTGTATATATGTGAATAAAAGCTTTAATAATGAACCTGTTCTGTTATAGTCGACATAGGCACCCAACATTATAAAGTGTATGCCGCCTGCGTTGAATGAGTAATACAAGTTGGTATTTGATTTTGATTCCTGGGATGGAACTGAAAATCGAGTTAAGTATGATTTGAATGTTGTATTGTCAATTTGAGGCTCGATCTCGTGATTGCCTTCAATCACCATCATAGGGACCTTTGATATCAGTGGTTCCATAAACCTAAACATTATCACAAGCTTCATTTTACTTGTTTTCCAGAAATTTCTCTCAAAAGGTATGCATATTTCTAGATAATATAACTTATATCTTGATATATCTACATTTTTTCAAGATATTGACCAGAATTGAAATGATCTTATGTCCTTTTAAGTTTAGAGATACAATGATCATTGATATTCAATTTTATTATCTTGAGAGAAACAAGATCCTGGTAAACATTGATATTCTAGTTTAATATCTTTCTTCCAAGTTTAACAAATCCAGAATCAGGTTCAGTTTCAACACAATGCATCACATGTGTAAATCCATTCACATATAATACAATATTTATGATATGAAATACATGGATTAAACAACATATGTGCACACATGGTGGCTGAAGTATGTCATATTTTAAGGAAGCATTAGGATTATGATCTAACGACCTTATAGTAACCAAAGCACCACTACTTTGGATTTTAAACCAACTACATTACAAATATTATTGTTAAAGGTATATGTTATTTTCTCTATACATCAAAATTCACTGTATGTCTTATATATTTTATCCACATCCAACAATGTTGTCATCCTATATTTCATATAGTTCCTCCCCTTAGGCCTAACACACTGATTTTTTCATTTTTTATTTATTTATCAAAGAGCACAAAATTAATTTCAAAGCAAATTAATACCTTCCCCAACCATCCCAACGAGGTTGATAAGTCTCCCTAATCGGAGTATTCGGGTATGAACAAGAATAACAAGAAGCTCCTTTGCCTCCGGTTGTCAAATATTGGTTTGCATACGTTAAATCTCCAACCATCAATATTAGAGATGGGTCATTTCTCACAACATGTTCGATTGTACGTGTCGAGTTGCTAGTCAAGCCTAGATCTCCTATAAATGCAATTCTACTTGGATAGTTATTTGGACCAACCGATGGCAATGTTTTGAAACTATATTCATCACTCATGGCCGGTATAGAGCTATCACCACATTTGTAATAATATCTCTGTCCAGGTTTTAAACCTGCAGAATAAGAGCATGTTTAGCAACTACTTATAAGCAGTTACAACTTATGGGTTACTTATTACCATGGCCAATAACTTACAATGATGTGAAATAAGCTGCTTAGAAGCTGAAAACTTGCTTGAGTATATTTTATTGCAATTTCAACTTATTTACCCAAAACGGTTGCTTTTCAAAACTGCTTTTAAGGAGTTATGAAATAAGTTCTTCCCAAATAGCACAAACCTTGTAGTCTGACATGATGAATTATACCAGAGGTATAGTTGAGTAAGCCATCAAAAGGATACAGCTGACTGTAGACAGTAGAAGAACCTCTCTGTCTAAATGTATAATTTTGTTTCTCCTCTCCATACCAAACTTCACTTTTCACCTCATTTGGGTTCAAAGGTACCACTTTTGAACCTATTTGGGCATCTCCTGTTTAAAAAAAATATCATTTAAATCAAATATATGTAAGTATGCGACATGCATGCATTTAGAATACATTATTAGAAGGTAACAAGAGAGTCAAAAAATGATTATTTTTAGGTGAAAATGGGAACCTGTAACCCAAGAAATCCACATAGAGCTCGGATCAAACGAGGTTGCAATAGAAATTTGTTCAGGGAAAGGAGACTCGACTCTTTTAGCAAGCCTGGGATCAGTTAATGGCACATCATCACTGCCTTGCCTTAAGGAAGCATCAAATCGACGAGTAACAGGTTCAAATGGACCATCCAAAGTGGTCGGAATCTTACAGTTAGAGGAGGAAGATGATAATAGTAATATACATAGAAGAAATATTGCCATTTTAGTCATATGGATGATTAATTCAGTGTTGCATTTACTGTGTTTTGTATATATGTGCATCTACTTGAGATGACGATGAGGAATATTCCAAGGATAAAGGCATAAAAAGGGAAAATCGATGCAGCATCCAGAACAGGAAAAGATGTTGGAAGATATTTTTAGGACAATGGGCTTGATTTGATTTTGGGCTCTGGGAAAATATTCGTAGCAATTCAAAGGTAAAGTCTTGAAGTTATTGAGTCTCCATTTTTATAGTACATATGATTATTTGTACAATGGAAGACCCGAGAGTGAACCGCGATGAGGATGAAGATAAAAATATAAATAAACAACAGGGAAAATTATTCTTTTGAAAAATAAAATAAAATAAAGAAGAATAATATAAATAAATACACAATAGTAGTTTACAAAAACCATTTTTTTAATGCATAAAGTATAAGGATTTTTTATGTGCTTTGAGTAATCATTAAAGAACTTAATTCCACTTGATGCTAAAACAAGCATATCTAACGAGTTAAATTCTATTAATAAAACTTGATGATCTAAAACTTAAAATGTATATAAATATACAAATACATTCTATGGTGATAGAAATGTTTATAGTCAAAATAGTATGAATATCAAGGTTTTGTTGGTAATGCAAAATAAAAGGATTTCCGACGAAAATAGATCAACATTGATCTATAAGTCAAGAGTCCTAATTGTGATAGGAAGAGAATCCAAAATTAATTTTTTTGAAAGCATTGCAAAATGCAATTGGTTGTATGAAACAAAACTTAGACGAATAAATGAGTAATTACAATATAATGATAATAATATCCACTTACTAAGACGCTCTCATAATCTTAGTCTAAGAAGATGGGTCATATAGATTGAACGAGTCTCATTATCTAACGTGTAGATGAGAGATTGATAAATTTATTGGTTCCCACAAAGACGACTATGGGATTTTGGTCACACAATTGAGAGCCATAACTTACCTCGTCCAAGATGATAATGGGTTATCTAGTTTTGTTTCTTTTAACATGTCGTTAGTCGTTACATCCGTATATAATGAACGTAAAGAGTTATGTTGGTACATGTCGACAGAAATCCTTAGGATAAAGTGTTTTGTCGATCGCAGTTACGAAAAAGTCCATAAACATGAGTACTGGATCTAGCACACAAACACTTATCGTTAAATGTTCCTAGTCATGGGTGCTTCAAGAATGAGATATCATACTTTGATTACAGACAATCACAAAATTGCAGATCGTGTTACAACCATAGTTGAATATATGTTGAAATATATGAAACAAAACGCTACTTAAAGGATGATTCGTCTCTTTTTATACGGAAGGTTCTAATATTAACTGAAAGTTGACTCGTAGTCGTGAAGTTCTTGGGCAAGGCAGTATTTTTAATTGATAAATATTATCGGATTAAACCAAATAACTTCTCATGTTGAATTTTGTAAGAATGGTGATACAATATTTTCAATAGCAGAAGATTTGGAAGATGTTGTTGATTTCAGTGATACAATATTTTCAATTGTAGAAGATTTGAAAGATATCTGAGATAATTACTCAAATATATATTGCCTTTTTTATAGTATCAAAGAGAGTAATAAATTACCTACATGAGAAGAAGAATTATTTTGGAAGATTGAAGTAATCAATTATTTCCCTAATTAGCTGATTAAAGAAGGAATCTTATCAGACGCATGTAAATTGGGGATAACTGTGTGGTGAAATTTGTTTTAATTTGAGCGGAAGCAAATTATTTGATCAGGATCTAGTATTGCCTATTTAGATACCAATGGAACTTAAAAAATTAATTATGCAGTCTCATAGAAATAATATCAGAAATAAGAGATACAGAAGATTTAACGTGGTTCGGATATGAATATCATACGTCCATGGAGACCCAACAACTTTTTTTATTTCACTAAAGAAAAGAGTACAAAAGAGAGGGAAGAATAATGGTGGATGCTCTCACACACTTGCACTTGCACTTACACATATGAAGATGAACTTCCTTCATTTAAATAGACTTAATGAAGGAGATACTTAGAGATTAAGAAAATTAATTTACATATTATGTTTGAAACCTTTCCGAATATCCATGATTTGATTTCTATGTAAATGGATAATGGTAATCTTGGTTTCCACAATTTTCCTTGTTTGAATCTATCTCCATCAGCAATCTTTTCTTTCTTCATATAACAAATTCTTTGACTAATTAATTGGTTGACTAATTAATTAGTTTCCTTCAAAATATCCTTCCATATACCAGCCAAATTAATTGATTTGAGTGAATCAATTAATCAATTTCTTTCCTCTTTAACAAATATTTGAATCATCGAAATTTAACACTCCACCTTGATTCAAATATAACAATCTCTCTTCATCACCTTATCATCAAGCAATCAACATAGAAGTTGTTGGGTCTAGCCCCCCATGGCGCTCAAGTAACAGGAATCAAACTGATCAAGTTTGAGCAATGCTCAAACTTGTCCTTTGGAAGTGACTTTGTCATCATATCTGAAGGATTATCCAAAGTACTCACCTTCAACAATTTGATCTTGCTTCGTTCTTCCTCAAGCATAAGAAAGAAACCTCTAACATCAATGTGCTTCGTCCGTAAATTATAAGCTTGATTCTTTACAAGATGAATCGCACTCTGACTGTCTGAAAATATCTCTACTGTCCGCTGCACCATTGAAAGATCATCCAACAACTGCAGTAAGTATAATCCTTCCTTTGTTGCTTCCACAATCGATCTCAACTCTGCTTCGGTAGTCGATAAAGCTACAATAGATTGCAGCTTTGATCTCCATGAAATCAAGCCTATGCCAAGTGTAAAAACATAGTCCGACACTGACTTCCTAGCATCTCCTTCCCCAGCATAATCAGAATCACAGTATCCTCTAAGAAAGATGTCACCATCCACTCCACCATATAACAAACCCACTGAAGAAGTGCCTCGAAGATATCTAAGAATCCACTTCACAGCTTGTCAATACTCTTTGCCTGGGTTAGACATATATCGACTCACAACACCCACTGCATGGGCCAAATCTGGTCTTGTGCACACCATCGCATACATAAGACTACCAACAGCACTAGAATAAGGTATATTAGCCATATACCTCTTGTCTTCTTCCGATGAGGGAGATATGTCTTTTGAAAACTTAAAATGAGAGCCTAATGGAGTGCCAACCGGTTTGGCTTTCTCCATTCCAAATCGAGCGAGGACCTTCTCGATGTACTGCGCTTGAGTGAGCCTTAACTCTCTCTGCTTCCTATCTCTGCTTATCTCCATACCCAATATTCTTTGTGCCTTTCCCAAATCCTTCATGTCAAACTCTCTACTGAGCTCCGCTTTCAACTTCTTAATTCTGACCATACTCCGAGATGCAATCAGCATATCATCACCATATAACAACAAATAAATCGTATCACCATCACATCTTCTGAAACAAACACACTGGTCTTTGAAACTTTTGGAGTATCCCTGTGAAAGCATAAACTTATCAAACCTCTTATACCATAGTCTAGGAGACTGCTTCATTCCATATAGAGATTTGTTGAGTTTGCAAACATAGTCTGGTCTACTACTATCAATGAACCCTTCCGGCTGCTTTAAATAAATCTCCTCATCCAAATCACCGTGCAAGAATGTAGTTTTGACATCTAGTTGCTCTAATTCCATATCATAATGAGCAATTAATGCCAAAAGAATACGAATAGAAGTATGCCAAACCACTGGAGCAAAGATATCATGATACTCTACCCCCTTCTTCTGAACATACCCCTTTGCGACTAACCTTGCCTTGTATCTAAGATTACCATTTTCACCGTCTTTCACTCTATAGATCCACTTGCATCCAATAGCTCTCTTGTCGGTGGGAAGAGGCACCAAATCCCAAGTATGATTTCTCTGCAATGATTCAATCTCCTCCTCCATAGCAACTAACCAACTGGAACTGTTAACTAATACGATAGCTTCTCTATAATCACAGGGCTCATCATGGACAACATTCAAAGCATATGTTGCCATATCATCGAAGTTAATGTCTTCGATGCTCAATCCAACAAACTCATCAAGCCACTTAGGCTTTCTTCTTTGTCTGACAGACCTAGGTTCTGAATGAGCTCCACCTTGAGTTTGATTCTCTGTACCAACATCGATATTATCCTCATCAACCACGATGTCATCGGAAACACCATCTGAACGTCTATGGAAAGAATCAACAGATGACTTGCTTTGTGTTTGGTATTCTTCACATGTCCTCTCATTGTCATCCGATGAGGAAGGCTCCACCTTCAACATAGCCTTCTCATCAAAAGTCACATGCCTGCTCATAACGATCTTCTTGCTAATAGGACACCACAACCTATATCCCTTCACTCCTCTCCTATAACCTAGAAAGATACACTTGCGAGCTCTAGGTTCCAGCTTCCCTTTACTCTCATGCACATAAGCTGGGCAACCAAACACTCTGAGAAATGAATAGCTAACAGGCTCTCCTTTCCATACTTCTTCAGGGATTTTCATATCTATGGCAGTAGAAGGTGTGCGGTTGATGAGGAAAGCCGCCATAGATAAAGCTTCAGCCCAAAATCCCTTCTTCAATTTAGCAGTCAGTTTGAGGCATCTTCTTTTCATGTCTGATTCATCCTTTCTGCAACTCCATTAAACTGGGGGTCTCCTGATGTAGTGTAATGCCTCTTAATGCCTTCAGACTCACAATAATCGATGAATTCCTGTGATACAAATTCACCGTCATTATTTGAACGGAGAACTTTCAATTTCTTCCCTGACTGCTTCTCAACCATAGATTTCCACTTTCGAAACTTGGCAAAGGTTTCACTCTTTGACTGAAGAAAGTATACCCATACTTTACGAGAGAAATCATCTATAAATGAAATGAAATACCTGGCTCCACCTAAAGACTGACAAGGGGAGGGACCCCAGACATCTGTATGAACATACTCCAAGACAGCTTTTGCTTTATGCTCTCCTATACCAAAAGAAATCTTCGTCTGCTTTTCAAGAACACACTCTTCACAAAAACCAAGTTTTGAATGATGAACTCCATCAATAAATCCTCGTTTTCTCAACTCATCCATGCTGCGCTCACCGATGTGACCCATTCGTAAGTGCCATAATCTGGAAGAATCTGAATCAACAGATGTAACAGAAGCTGATTCACCAATTACAGTAGTGCCCTTTAATAGATAAAGATTTCCTACCCTCACACCTCTCATAACAATCATGGAACCCTTCGATATCTTCATTTTCTCTCCTTCCACTACAATCTTCAAGCCAAGTCTACTCAATGCCCCAATAGAAATTAAGCTCCTCCTCAAATCAGGTACATGTCTAACATCGGTGATCATACGTATAACACCATCAAACATCCTAATCATCACGCTACCAACACCAACCATATGGTAAGAAGCATCATTACCCATCAGAACTTCTCCTCCATCAATTTCATGGTATGTGGAAAAGCAGTTCCTATCAGGTGTCATATGATAGGATGCGCCAAAATCAATCAGCCATAAGTTGCCCTTCCCAGAAGAGCCAGAAGCTGTAAATACATCGGTGTCACTTTCTGTATCTGATTTCTCTGTTGTAGAAGCTGAAGCTTGCTTTGGATCTTTTATTCTACCTTCAAGCTTGGGACATTGTGCTATGAAGTGCCCTGGTTTCTTACAATAATGACAAGTCAAATTCTTAGGCCCCCTAGACTAAGACCGTGAAGAATTCCGTCCTCCACCTTTCTTCGACCTGCTTTGGCCTCTACCTCTCTGAACAGATAAGCCTTAGGTATCACTATCCAAGCTAGTGCTTGCCAATCAACCTCTTAATACTTCATTATGAAGACCAGCCTTTACATCAGACATGCTAATTTTACTGCAGCCATAAATCATGGAATTAACAAAAGCAGTATACTCCTTAGGCAAGGAACATACGAGGATCACAGCTTGAGTCTCATCGGTAATATCAACTTCCGCTGCCTTCAGGTTCATAATCAAAGTTGTCAAAGCATCTACATGCTCCATGAGATCAGCTCCAGGCTTCATCTTGAATGAATAGAGTTGTTGCTGAAGAATAATCCGATTAGTGAGAGACTTGTCTTGATATGCATCCGATAATGTATCCCATAGTTCCTTCGTCGTCTTCTTCTGAGAGAATTCTTTAAGAACTTCATCTGAAAGACTCAACTGAATTATTGTGAGAGCTTCATCTTCCATCTCTTCCAAATCAGCTGCATCAATACCTTTCAATTTCTCAAGCACAGAAACAATCTTATAAGTCTTCTCCTTCTTTAACACAGCCTCCATCTACATCTTTCAAGTACCAAAATCTCCCTTTCCGTCAAAACGTGTTACTCCATAATTGACACCAGATCTACCAACAGACTTACTAGAAGTAGCATTAATATCCAAACAGGAACAATAACACTAGCTCTGATACCAAACTGTAGTGAAATTTGTTTTAATTTGAGCGGAAGCAAATTATTTGATCAGGATCTAGTATTGCCTATTTAGATACCAATGGAACTTAAAAAATAAATTATGCAGTCTCACAGAAATAATAGCAGAAATAAGAGACACAGAAGATTTAACGTGGTTCAGATATGAATATCCTACGTCCACGGAGACCCAACAACTTTTTTATTTCACTAGAGAAAAGAGTACAAAAGAGAGGGAAGAATAATGGTAGATGCTCTCACACACTTGCACTTGCACTTACACATATGAAGATGAACTTCCTTCATTTAAATAGACTTAATAAAGGAGTTACTTAGATATTAAGAAAATTAATTTACATATTATGTTTGAAACCTTTCCGAATATCCATGATTTGATTTCTATGTAAATGGATAATGGTAATCTTGGTTTCCATAAATTTCCTTGTTTGAATCAATCTCCATCAGCCATCTTTTCTTTCTTCATATAACAAATTCTTTGACTAATTAATTGGTTGACTAATTAATTAGTTTCCTTCAAAATATCCTTCCATGTACCAGCCAAATTAATTGATTTAAGTGAATCAATTAATCAATTTCTTTCCTCTTTAACAAATATTTGAATCATCCAAATTTAACAAACTGGAAAATCAAATGGATAAACGTTGTATGAATAGGTTAATTAATGAGCATTGATTTATGACCATAAATAAATTACTTTAATCCTATGTAATAATCTCTATATAAAGGCAGAGATTAGCATGAGTAGAATTATCTCTCGGTTGTATTTCTTATTCTTCTTCTCCATTATCAATCTTGTAAAATTGTCTCATCTTAGGAAGTAATAAAATCTCCTCTCCCTAAGTGGATGTATATTACCTTGCGGTAATGGAACCACATAAATCCTGTGTGTAATTTTCGTTTATTGCTCGATATGTGATTGCTTTTAGTTGATGACTATCTGTTGTTTGTTTTTATTTTTCTGCAATGTTGGGTTTTTGTTCCTCAGGCAATCTTGAGAGATTTTTCCCTAACAAACTTCACAATTAACTATGAACGTTATTGAGTATCAGTCATTAACTAAGCTCTGAACATCTAAGTGACATAATGAAGACGAAAAGACATAACGTGCATAATATATTGTTGCTTAAGGGTGTAGCTTTATGATCATTAAGTAGGACTTCACCTAGATGATCTATAAGCATCTGACCTTGTGTTTGTACTTTAACATAGTCCGTAAAAGCTTAACATTTGAATAATTGGAATATTACTACGGAAGGAGTGTCACCTGGGAGCCTCACAACAGTAAATCATAACAATTTACTGAAACATGCTTAACAAATTCATATGTGAATGTTATATATTGATGGGGAGTAATTAATATTATTGCTATATTAGTTTAATATATTAGTGTTAAAATACACACACCCACACACACACATATGTTATACATGTATATAACCAAAATGCATTTAATATTATGGATGAAAAATATATTATTATTACGAGTATGTACGCACGTCCAAATGGACCCGTAGTCAATCACCGAACCATGTTAATTTTCTTTTTATTTGTAACATGAAGTTTTCCTTGTTTCATTATAACCAAAGAACCAAAACACAATCACGAATTATGAAATTAGCTGCACAATTTTGAAAAAAAACTACTTACAGCATGTATCTTGCGTACGGCTTCTTTAAACTTTGAATTTAGCAGCCACGTCATATTTACATCTAGTTATGAATAAATTATGTTAAAGTTAACATAACCTTTAAAGATTTAAACCATAATTAGTAAACAAAAAATAAAATAAAAATAGCACAACATACGTCAACTACAACAACATTATAATAGTTCCCACAGTTGCATGCATTTTAAATAAACTACAGCAAGTTGTACATCCTCTGAACAAAACAATATTACAAAAACTTAATTTTATGAACTAAACATACATACATGTATCATCCATCTTCAACATTTGATGTACATCCTCTGAACAAGTTGTACAGCAAGTTGTTGTAATAGTTCCCACAGTTGCATGCATTTTAAATAAACTACAGCAAGTTGTACATCCTCTGAACAAAACAATATTACAAAAACTTAATTTTATGAACTAAACATACATACATGTATCATCCATCTTCAACATTTGATGTAAGTCGTACATTACATTTTTCGCCTTTTACCACTTGAAAACTACATTGTATTATCACATACATTTCTGTTAGATGTAAGCTTATACATGCCTTTTTCACCTTCTACTACCGGACAACAATCATGTAAGCTTAGTGAACCTTGTGTATTATCCATTTTTCAGAACAAAAAAATAACTATTTCCCTTTTTGGTTTCACTGCTCTAAATTCGTCAGATTAGAAGAACCATTTTTTGAAAATGTGGGATAATTGTTATATACTATGCTACATTCAGATCATTTTACCTAAAATCGTATTCTTTCACACTACGCCAAACAATATTTTCTTTTGGTATAACTACCTCATGAATGAGAATAGTGCAGTAGTTCAAAAATATGCAATTGCATTTAATATGTAATTCCATTTAAAGTTAATCTACATATTAAAAAAAGTTATTTTATGTGTTGGAGCAAATCATAAATAAAAGACTCCATAACCTTTACCAAAGGATGACAGTCCTTGCTCCTTTTTCAACATTAGAAAGGTACATAGGTACCATAGGAAGTCGATGGCCTCCAGTTCTTATTACACTGCAATATTTCAAATTAAAGACGTAATGGGGCAATTTTTGAGGAAAAGCAACACTTCCATACAAAGCAAACTTCTTTAGCATCAACATTAAGCCGGTTATCCTCTAATATTGAAATCACATCGGTATTATAAGTAGTGTGAATATGTGGTGCAATGCAATGGATTATATGTATTAAACATTAACCCTTAAGATTTCATGACATAAATAATGTGGATTTAAGAAGACTGAAGCTTTAAAGGTGAAAAGGAAGTAAACATAAAATGCAACAAAGCATTTATGTTGACTTAAGTTGAGTATACGTGACATAAGGGAAATCTCAGGTTGTTGCATCAAACATGACATATATAGAGGATACACGATGAATAATTCAATCGAGATGAATATGGGGAGGGAAACAGCTCAAAAGAATTCTTGGATTATAAAATAAAGAGATAACGAAGCATGGGAATTCTAAGTTGAAACTATAGAAAGAGATACATGAGATGAATAACATGAAATTGATGGCAGTTCTAGATTTAATTTTATTTTATTATTCCTCTATTTAAAAAGATGTCAACTATTGGGAATTATGCCCAGATTATGTATCAAAATTTAGCCTAAATCCGCAAAGCGCTACGCATTAGAATCTGGGGACCTGACCAACTGGGGGATTAACGGTTGGAGCATAGGGAGCGACCCTACATCTGTCTCCACCCTCAAAACTCAAATCTAGTTTAAAAAATGTTAATGAATCATGTCTTTTGATCAATTCAGGCATCCTAACACGATATGATCTTTACGATCTCTTGAATGCAATTCTACCCACTCAGGAGTTTAAATCTGGTCATACTCGCTATTGGAATAACATTAACTGGTCATTGGTTCCCAAATTGCCAATGTTATAAAGTTGGGTGATATCGTATATAATACATATAAGTGAGCATGTCAACAATTCAGTATATGCAACAATAACTGGTCAATATATAAAAATGAACATGCAATACACCATCAATCAATTAAATATATGTTCAACACGATAGCAACGCAAATTACTTTTCCAAATCAATATCTTTCTCCTTAAAACTCTTTCAAAAATGGGCTAGTACGCTTTTCTTCTTTTTTGAAATCTCGAAAAATACTTAACAAAATCATCTTTTTGTTTATGTAAAAATTAGCTTCAAAATAAAGTGAAAATCTTTCAAGTGTTGTAAAATAGCTACCTTCTACTTTTTAAAATCAGAGGCTATCACGCCTTAAAAATTAACTTATTTTCACGCATTAAAATATAGGTCGTCGTGCCTTAAAATTTTATTTACGTTCGTGAGTTAAGTATAAGCTATCGTGCCTTAAAAATTTACTCAGTCATTGCGCGTTAAAAATAGATATCGTCGCATTTTAGTCAATACCCGTCGAATATTAACAACCTCGTAGTCGTCGCATAAAAATAGAAGTTATCGCATCCAAACCCATTTAGAGTCGTTGCGAATTAAAAATGAAGGTCGCCGCAAAATAATGCCTTCATGAGCCGTCTCCAAATAATACCTTCGTGAGCCTATAATGAATATTATCATCGCTAGCAATCCTTAGGCCGACACGTGTTCATATATATTTTACTTAAGCCTTACATGCATGTTATTTTGTCTTCTGTGTGTTATATCCAACATGCAAATGCATATAAATTTCATAAGTGGCTATACATACGATGCGTGCTTCATTAATTAAGTCAACTTCCTTTCGTATTTGCATGGTGACACGTGTTCCACTTTATTCTTTGTCTTAGTGAATTTGCATGCATCTATGTTCTGTGTGATATATTTTCTTTTTGCTAACTTGTACATGTATATATGTACATATTTCATTCGCAATGCATATATATTTTTGTCTTCGCATGCATTGTTTGGAATTTATTTCATGACTTGGCACTATAAATTTTAGCCATCGCGTTCTAACGTATTTTAATATTTCAGCCATCGCATGCTAACATATTTTCACATCACTACATTTTAGCTTTGCATGTATTTACGCATACATTTTGGGAAATTAGGGAAAAGGGTATTTTGGGAAATGCCAAAAGACACGATTGAAAATAGTTCACCGAACTCTTAATATTAATAGTAGAGATATATAATAATTAATTGGTCAAAAATTATATTTAATTGTTACATATCAAGGGAAGAATGAGTATTAACATTAATTTTAAAAAGTTTAAAATTAGTTCAAGAGATAATTTTGGATAAAATATCTCAATAAGAGAAAGTCTCATGGGGAGATGTTTGGAGGAAATATCTCAATTAAAAATGAGTCAAAGCAAGATATATTTTAACCTCCCACGTGATATTTGTTATGTAACAGCGGTCGAACCAAGTTCTCCATCTTTAGCATGTGTGGTATACATATGAGTTGGTATAATTTGTTGTAACAAAAGGAATCCCCAATTTTACGTGTCTACCAACTTATATTTATACACCAGAGTTGGCACACACTTTGTTGTTACAAAAAGGAATCCCTAAAGTTACATGCCTACCCACCCATATTTATACACTACTTCTCCAAGTTATTTAGCGATGTGGGACTATTCCACTTTCAAACTGCCGTTCCTCTTTGTAACATGCGAGACAACCCTAACAATATTATAAATACTCATATGAAGTCCTATTTTACTCAAATATAGGAAAATCCTAAAGAATAAAAAAATCCATTTTTATTAAGTCAATTTTGAATTTTAAAGTTGCGAACCAACAATTGAACTGGAGAAGTTCTCTAAGAGGAATTGTTAGAAATTTTATAAGAAGAAGAAGTAAACATAGTTTGCAAATGGAAATTGGAAGATAAATATTTTATAAAGGAGGAAATTAAGCTTTATTGCAATTCTTTCTTTCTAATTTATTTGTTTTGTTTTTGCTTGCATTTGCTAACATACAAATGAGAAAACTCTCCCCAGTTTATAGTAACACATCCCATAAATGAATAGTGGAGATGTATTATATCCAATGGTTAATAATCATTCTCTAATGTTTACTATAAATATCATCGACTCTTTAGACGTTTCTAGAATAGACAACTCTAGAAGCTCTTTACTAAAACATATATCTACATTCTTTTACAGACTAAATTTTAGCCTCTTATTAAATATTTTTATAAATGCCAAAATTCAAATTGTCCAAAATAATTAATACTTCCTAAAAGCAAGTTTGTTTCCAACATCCCCTTGTAAACTTAGTTTTATTACTCTGAACAAAATTTCTAATCTTTGTATTTTACTTGTTTCAACAGAAATAAATATATTATCCAATCTTTCTTTATTATATTGACATTCTTCCCTAATGTCGCGATTTCGATGCGATATCATGAATCTTTGTCATACTCCGTTCATTTCATCTTCATCATTAGAATGGAATGCTCGAAAAAGTAAGTGTTCTAACATCTATGTTGTTCTAGAGTCATAAATTTTGAATGAACCATATATTTTATCTTTGTATTCTTTCGTAATTTCATTTTTGCAATCTTTAACCAATCCAATATTTTCGTGAAATTCATCGTTGAAGTCTTTGACTTCATATTTGACCATTTCTATTTTTACTTCTTCAATATTCTCTATTTCCACTTCTTCAAATTTTTACTCATATTTAAATCTCTTCCAATCTCTTGAATTACTTCTTCTTGGTTCACGTTTCATTTTCATCTCACTTGCTTTTGCATTTTTCATCATTTGTTGCTTACTTTATTTTCTTCATCTTCTTCTTTTTCATCTTCTACATTTTTTCTTCCTCTTTCACTTTCTCCTCCGTTTTTATTTTATTTTCCACCTTTTCAATTTGTACTATCTTGGTAGCCTCCTTTTTCACTTCATCGGTTTTTATTTGCTCTTCAACTTCTATCCTTTTGACTTTTCTGTTGGTCACTTCTTCAATCCTTAGTAGCTCTTTATCTTTCATTTACTCAATTTTCTCTTCTATTACTTCTTTGATCTTTGGTAATTCTTCTTCAACTTTCTCCTCCACGTTATTTTTTGTTTCTCTTTTTCTTCCTTTGTAGCATTCTCTTAGCACTCATTGTTTTTCTTTTCGTCCTTCCCATTGGCTAATGAATTTTCTTCAACATATTACATTTCGTTCTTGTTAGCTCCCATATCCAAGTACCTTGTCTTTTCATCTTTAATTCCAACTACTTTGAGTGTCCATAAATGTGTAGAATCTTCTTCGTATTCATTAATGAAGTTAGATCTTTCTTAAAGTTTAGTGAAAGTTGATCTACATTCAGAAAGCCCAAATTTATCACAGTTGTAACATTTTGTTTGAGATTTATCGTACCTTGGTTTTCCATTTTGCCTTGTGTTTCCTCCTCTTCCTCAACCTCTTGTGTTATATGTGTTTTGCCTTCTCTCCTCTTTTTATTGTATTTGTAGTCACTTCTTCCATAACTTTGACCATGACCTTTTCTACTTTGGCTTTGACTTTTTCTATTTTTAAATGTATCATTTTCCCACAAGGTGGGTTTTTCTTGAAGAACTTGCTCCAATGGTTCTTCTTTAATTTTTATTTAATGTTTCTTCATAGACTTGAAGTGAACCCATGAGTTGATCAATAGTCATGGATCCTAGATCTTTAGATTCCTCAATTGCTACAACTATGTAATCAAATTTGAATCTAAAGACTGTAGAATTTTCTCAACAACTCTAGAATCTTCTATTTTTATCCATTTCTGTTCATTTGATTTCTAATAGATAAAGCTTGATAAAAATAATTATTTGCTGATTCCGATGATTTCACATATAAAGATTCAAACCCACCTCACATAGTTTGTAGTCTAATTTTTTCACTTTGTCAATTTCTTTAAAAGCGTTCTTCAAAATCTCATATGCTTCATTACTAGTTTGTGTACTAGCTATCTTCTTGAAGACAGCTTCATGAAAATCTTAGTGAATGAGCATAAGAGCCTTTTGATCCTTCTTTTTTAAATTCTTTAAATTATCTCTTTTAGTTTGAGATAAAATGGTAATATTGACGGGTACTTCATATTCATTTCCTACGATATCCCACAAATTTTGATCCAAGCAACGCCTTTATGCGAATGCTTCAATTTTCGTAATAACCATTAGTAAGGGAACTTGAAAAAGAGTAGTTCCGTTTGCCATCTTTCTTTTATTAGCAACTCGATACCAAAGTTAGAAACTTCATAAAAAGAAGAAAGAAGAAGAAGTAAATGTAATTTGCAAATGGAAATTGATGCAGTTATTTCTTTCTACTTTATTTGCTTTAGTTTTGCCTGCATTTGCTTACATACAAATAAGAAAACTCTCCCATGATAAGCACCATTGTCCAAGTGGTTAAGTGATTCGGCTTTGATGCGAGAGATCACAAGTTCAAAACTTGTGTAGCATGATTCTAACGTTTATTGACATGTGATATGTTGTCCCAGTGACATGTTGAATATAAAGTACCATTTCAAAAAAAAAACTATCAAACTATTAACAATTATTCTCTAGAGTTTTCTATAATTATCATTAACTCTTTAGACATTTCTAGAACAAGGAATGGCTGCCAAGTCCCCATAATTGGAAGATGATGGAAGAAAAGTCCCTTCCGAAAAAGTTATGAAAATTAGGTCCCTATTTTCAGTTTTTGCTAATTTATGCTGCTTTAGCCCCTGATTTCAATGCTGGACCAATTTTCTACGAGGGAACTGTTAGTCCATGAGATGATGGTTTTGATGACAACAACCTTAGAATAGATTATAAAATATAAATACTAACATTACAAGTTTAGATATATATGTATATGCAAGATCTAACCATGCAGGTATCAAGAATGAAGACTGTACAGTATAGAGATTCAAGATATAGAGATAGAAGACTCATGAGTATCAAGAATTTCAAGAGTTCAAGTTTCCAAAATAAATTATATAGTTAGGAATATTGTTAAAACTCATAGAAAGGCACTGACATCTTAAAATCTATTTTATTCGTGGAATGGAATCCACTTCGTACTCGTTAAAGGGATGGAACGCTAAGTAGGATGGAACCTATGAAAAATCTAGAGGAACATCTTTTTGTATCCACTTACTTTTATTTCAAAATGATTTTACAAAATTATCTTGATTTCAAAATGATTTCAAAACTTTTCTTTTAAAAGATTCAAAACTCTCTATCCTGATTTTAAATAATTTTAGCCTCAAAAACATCTTTAATTTCAAAGTCAAATTACTCCTGATTTTAAACTATCTTTTCAAATAATATATTTAACATTTAAATTATTATACTTTGATTTAAATTATAGTTAAATAATATATATATATATTGTTCTTTATATTTACTTATGAATTTCAACTATATTTATAAAGTTTTAAATAGTTTTTATATAAGATAAATATTATTTTTATAGAAATTCAAAACATTAATTTTGGCTGAGGGATGTCGACATGCCCATAGGCACTATGTCGACATGGTGACAGTTGAGTTCAAAATTCAAATTTCAAAAGAAGTGTCTATTCGCCATAACTCTTCACGAATGGACATGACTGTTGTTCTTCTATAAATAGGGGTCAGTTTCAACGAATTTTCAATCACTTTTCTCTAATTTAACTTCTCTTCTTCTTCTCCACTTTCTTATTTACAAATTACACCATTACTCTACCGAAATCAATTTCGAATCTAACTAGATTATTTCTGGTTTTGATTCTCTCCACTATCTCTACAAGATCCAAGTGCTAATCTGAGTTATATACTTTTTGTAATCAATCGAGCGAGAGAAGGTGTGATTGTAGCCCTGGAAATCAATTGGGTGAACTTGTTGCCCCGGAAATTAAGTATCTCTACCCAGAGGATTGTTATTCTGGAGGGTGTACCTCGTAGCCTTGAAACCGAGGGTTGTAATTGTTGAATTGAGTTTGAAAGGAAATTCGTACTTGTGTTGCGGGACTGGATGTAGGGTAACTCCGAACCAGTATAAAATCTGGTGTGTTCTTTCCTTTGCTGCTTTTACTTTATATTTGCATCTGTGTTTGATTCTGTGTTCATATCTGTGTCTGATTAGTGTATACATTGTTAACAAATTAAGATAAACTCAAAAAGATTAACAAATTTCTTTAAACACTATTCACCCTCCCCCTCTAGTGTTAATTCTAGCCTTAAGATCCTTAATCTGCGTTTCTCACATTTGGTATCAGAGCTTTGTTTTCAAAAGTTTCATAATCTGAATTTTGAAAAGTTTTAAAATGGCTATTTTTGAAAAAATCTGTTAAAACTAGTTTAGAATTGTTTAAATCATCATTGTTCCATGAGTCTACATATGAATGTTATTCAAACTCTAGTTGTCTACCCAAATTTTATAATGTGCAGGAAAGATGCTTTATGGGTATTAAGGAATCAATCCACAATGGACAATCGTGCAGATCAAAAGGAATAAGTGGATACTTGATAGTGGATGCTCTAGACACATGACTGGTAATCCTGATATGCTGAATAATATTATATAAAAAAATGGAGGACTGGTTAACTTTGGAGACAAATCGAAAGGATACGTGATTGGCATCGGCAATGTCGGTAATTCTGAAACTCCTATTATTACTAATGTTTTGCTAGTTAAGAATCTAAAACACAATCTGCTAAGTATAAGTCAACTATGTGATAAAGGATATAAAATTAAATTTGAAAAAGATAAATGTCATATTGAAGATAATAACTCAACCATAATATTTGAGGGAACTAGGAAAAAGAATATTTATATTCTTAGTATGAAACTTTCAAATGATAACCTATGTCTTCTGGAAAATACAAGTGACCATTGGATTTGGCATGAGAGATTTGGGCATTTGAATTTCAAACTCTTATCTAGACTGTCAAAACATGATCTAGTAAGAGGTCTCCCTAAAATGAATTTTAAAGTAGATAGTTTATGTGATGCATGTCAATTAGGAAAGCTTAGAAAAAGTTCCTTTAAATTAAAAGATATGATTTCAACTTCAAAACCCCTTGAGTTACTTCATCTTGATTTATTTGGTCCATCTCAAATTCAGTCAATAAATCATAGTAAATATGTTTTTGTAATTGTAGATGATTATCTAGATTTACATGGACAATATTTTTGAAACATAAAAGTGATACTTTTGAATGTTTTAAGAATTTTTCAGAAAGGATTCAAAATCAATTATCTTTAAAAAATTATAACTATTCGTAGTGATCACGGTGGTGAATTTGAAAATGAAAAGTTTGAGGAATTCTGCAATAAGAAGGGAATAACTCACAATTTCTCATTTCCAAGAACTCCACAACAAAACGGAGTAGTTGAGCGTAAAAATAGAACGATACAAGAGTGTGCGAGAACTATGCTTTCAGATAGTAATTTACCAAAACAATTTTGGGCAGAAGCTGTTACTACCGCCTGTTATATTTTGAATAGAATTTTAATTAGACCTTTAACTGATAAGACACCTTATGAACTTCTTCATGGAAAGAAACCTAAGGTATCATATTTCAGAATTTTTGGAAGTAAATGCTTTAGTTTAAATACAAAAGATAATTTGGACAAATTTGATCCTAAATCCGACAAAGGAATCTTTATCGGATATTCTAATAGAAGTAAAGCTTATAGAGTTTTTAATTTAAGATCTAACACCATCGAAGAAACAATGCATGTTTTGTTTGATGAAAATTTAAAAGATTTTGAAATTACAAATGATGAAGAAGATTTAATTACTCAAAATCAGGAATCAACTGAAATTAATAATGAAATTAATCAACCTAATAAAAGGATTAAACTTTTAAAAGATCATCCTATTGAAAATATAATAGGAGATATGCAATCTATTGTTACAACTAGAAATCAACTAAGTAAAATGAGTAATGTAGCATTTATATCATCTATTGAACCCAAAAATCCTAAAGAAGCATCAACTGATGATTCATGGATTTTGGCTATGCAAGAAGAATTAAATCGATTCACTAGAATTGAAGTTTGGGAACTTGTTCCTAGACCTGAAGATAAAACTATAATTGGAACTAAATGGGTCTATAAAAATAAAATGAATGAACAAGGTGAGGTCTTTAGAAATAAAGCACGATTAGTCGTCCAAGGTTATTGTCAAGAAGAACGTATAGATTGTGATGAAACCTTTGCTCCTGTAGCAAGATTAGAAGCCATTAGGATTCTACTTGCTTTCGCAAATCATAATAATTTCAAATTATTTCAAATGGATGTTAAAAGTGCATTTTTAAATGGATTTGTAAAAGAAGAAGTATATGTTGAACAACCACCACTTTTTGAAGATGAAAATTTACCAAACCATGTGTACAAACTTAAGAAAGATTTATAAGGTCTAAAACAAGCTCCTAGAGCCTGGTATGATAGACTAAGATCTTATTTATTACAATCAAATGTTGAAATTGGTAAAATAGATAACACTCTTTTTATTAAAAGAAATAAAAATGATATTCAACTAGTTCAAGTATACGTAGATGATATCATTTTTGGTTCAACTAACTTCGAAATGAATAAAGAATTTTCTGAAATAATGACAAAAGAGTTTGAGATGAGTCATATGGGTGAATTAAACTTCTTTCTAGGATTGCAAATAAAACAGTTAGATAATGGTATTTTTATTAGTCAAGAAAAATATGCTAAAGAACTAGTCAATAAATTTGGTTTGACTACTGCGAGTGGAAAACCTACTCCCATGGCAACCAATGAATATCTAAGTAAACAAGATTTCTCGAAAGATGTAAATCAAAAGTTGTATAGAGGAATGATCGGATCGTTGCTCTATATCACTGCTAGTAGACCTGATATCATACATAGTTATGTCTCTGTGCAAGATACCAATCTCATCCTAAAGAAACTCACTTAAAAGCTGTAAAACGTATAATAAGATATATTAAACACACCTCTGATTATGGCTTATTTTATCCTAAAAAATGATTCATTTGATTTAATATCATACTGTGATCTGACTATGCTGGATGTAAATTAGACCGAAAAAGTACAAGTGGAACTTGTCACTTTTTGGGACACTCTCTGGTTTCCTGGTTTGGTAAAAAGCAAAATACAGTTTCTCTATCAACAACTGAAGCAGAGTATATTTCTGCTGCTTTGGCTTGTTCTCAAGTAATATATATGCAACAAACCTTAAGAGATTTTGGATTAAATATCTCAAAATCGCCAATTTATTGTGATAATACTAGTGCAATAAATCTATCTAAAAATCCTACTCATCATGCTCGAACTAAACATATTGATGTTCGACATCATTTTCTTAGAGATAATATAACTAAAGAAGTAATTACTCTTGAATATATAAACTCTGAGAATCAAATCGCTGCTATCTTAACAAAACCATTAAATGAATCTATATTTACTAAATTAAGAAGAGAATTAGGTATTTGTTCTATAACTGAAATATAAAATAAAAATAACAAGTATAATTAATAATTAATATTAAAATAAATCATAGAGTTAAAATATAAGGATCATGTCGACATCCCCTAGGAAGACATGTCGACATGTAACTTTTTTATTTTTTTATTTTTCCCACCAAAATTCAAAAATTTAGTTATATATTCTATTTCGAATTCTTATTCATTCTCTCTGTTTTCTCTTCATTTTCTATTCTGAAATATATAAAATAATGGCATCTTCCTCTAAATCAAACATAAAATCAACTTTCTCATTCCCTTCTCCTACTTCCGGTCCATTTCAATACACTACTCTCGCACGTGTAACTAAATTGGAGGAGTCTATGAAGGATACTCTTCAGATGTTGACTGGAATCCAAGTGACTCAACTTCGTATGGCGAAAGAGCAAGAGAGGCAAGGCAAGATTCTTAGGAATTTACAAAAATTCCTAATGGATAACCATACCAACCCTATCTTGATCGATGAAGACTCTTCACTCAATCAAGAACATGAGGTCAGCGACGAAGAAGAAGAAGAACCAATGGAAGAAGCACACGAGGAGGATGATGACCAAGTAGTATGCGTTGGAGAAGTGTGTTTCGACAAAAATGGGAATCTTGTTGAACAACGTGGAAATTTCTGTTTCCACTATCCAAACTGTTCAATTCATAAATATCCTATATTCAGAAACACACATTAGTTTCTTCTCTTTCTTTCCGTTGTTAGTTATGTTTTTATGTTTTTTAAACGCAAATGTAAATACAACCATACTCGTAATAAATAAACTCGTGTTCTTATATGTGTTAGTATTATTGTGAATTCTTAGTTAGGATAGTTAATAGTTTAGGACTATATTTTAGTTAAGTATTGATTATGTATGATAACACTATCATTATAATCACAAGTAATGTAGTCTTAGTTTCAGGGGGAGTTATATAGAGTAATATAGAGTTATATAGTTTGAAGTTATCTAGTTTAGAGTAAGTTTTTGTTGATGACAAAGGGGGAGAAATATAAAATAGGGTAGTTAGGCATAGATTAAGGGGGAGTTGTTAGTTTTAGGGGGAGTTACTAGGATAGAAGGAATATTTTATAAACAAAGGTTGTCATCATCAAAAAGGGGGAGATTGTTAGTCCATGAGATGATGGTTTTGATGACAACAACCTTAGAATAGATTATAAAATATAAATACTAACATTACAAGTTTAGATATATATGTATATGCAAGATCTAACCATGCAGGTATCAAGAATGAAGACTGTACAGTATACAGATTCAAGATATAGAGATAGAAGACTCATAAGTATCAAGAATATCAAGAGTTCAAGTTTTCAAGATAAATTATATAGTTAGGAATATTGTTAAAACTCATAGAAAGGCACTAACATCTTAAAATCTATTTTATTTGTGGAATGGAATCCACTTCGTACTCGTTAAAGGGATGGAACCCTAAGTAGGATGGAACCTAAGAAAAATCTAGTGGAACATCTTTTTGTATCCACTTACTTCTATTTCAAAATGATTTTACAAAATTATCTTGTTTTCAAAATGATTTCAAAACTTTTCTTTTAAAAGATTCAAAACTCTCTATCCTGATTTTAAATAATTTTAGCCTAAAAAACATCTTTAATTTCAAAGTCAAATTACTCCTGATTTTAAACTATCTTTTCAAATAATATATTTAACATTTAAATTATTTATACTTTGATTTAAATTATAGTTAAATAATATATATATATATATATATTGTTCTTTATATTTACTTATGAATTTCAACTATATTTATAAAGTTTTAAATAGTTTTTATATAAGATAAATATTATTTTTATAGAAATTCAAAACATCAATTTTGGCTGAGGGATGTCGACATGTCCATAGGCACTATGTCGACATGGTGACAGTTGAGTTCAAAATTCAAATTTCAAAAGAAGTGTCTATTCGCCATAACTCTTCACGAATGGACATGACTGTTGTTCTTCTATAAATAGGGGTCAGTTTCAACGAATTTCAATCACTTTTCTCTAATTTAACTTCTCTTCTTCTTCTCCACTTTCTTATTTACAAATTATACCATTACTCTGCCGAAATCAATATCGAATCTAACTAGATTATTTCTGGTTTTGATTCTCTCCACTATCTCTACAAGATCCAAGTGCTAATCTGAGTTATAGACTTTTTGTAATCAATCGAGCGAGAGAAGGTGTGATTGTAGCCCTGGAAATCAATTGGGTGAACTTGTTGCCCCGAAAATCAAGTATCTCTACCCAGAGGATTGTTATTCTGGAGGGTGTACCTCGTAGCCTTGAAACCGAGGGTTGTAATTGTTGAATTGAGTTTGAAAGGAAATCCGTACTTGTGTTGCGGGACTGGATGTAGGGTAACTCCGAACCAGTATAAAATCCAGTGTGTTCTTTCCTTTACTGCTTTTACTTTATATTTGCATCTGTGTTTGATTCTGTGTTCATATCTGTGTCTGATTAGTGTATACATTGTTAACAAATTAAGATAAACTCAAAAAGATTAACAAATTTATTTAAACACTATTCACCCCCCCCCCCTCTAGTGTTAATTCTAGCCATAAGATCCTTAATCCGCGTTTCTCACAGGGATAATTTGGTAAAAAAATAACAAAATAGAGATCAAATTTACATGAGTTTATGAGTAGGAATTTTTGTGCATAGGCTTTGAGAATATGGACCATTGGACCAAAACCCCTTTCTAGAATAGACAACTCTAGAGACTCTTTATTACAACATTTATCTACAAACTTCTAAAAGCTAAATTTTAGCCTCTTATTAAATATTTTCATAAATGCTAAATTAAAATTGTTAAAAATTTAATGCTTCCCAAAACCAAGTTTATTTCCAATAGGAATTGTTGATGATTCAAGGTAGTCGTGTTCGGCCTGATCATGTAAGTGAATTCCTACTAATATTTAGATTAGAACATCATAAAATAAATCAGACTTTCTTTTATGTTACTTAGATTAGATTAGGTATGCATGCATGCATGTATTGATTACTAGTTAGATCAATAATTTGTATATATTAATTATCTAGACATTATTGCATAGAAAAATGTTTGATGACCGTCATCCTGTCATATTTGGATTTTTATTCTATATCGTTCATATAGATTTAATCTCATTGTTATTTATATTGTTTAATTATATATATATATATTTAAAATATAAAACATTAAACATATATATATATATATTAATTCTAAGAATAAAAATGATATATACACACGTGTGTGTGTGTCGCACGCATTGATATAAATCCATAATTTAATTCAAATATAATTAATTATTTATATTAGTAAGCCAAATATAAAATTTTAAATTATTTTGTAAAGTGATTTATATGACTAAGTCAAATATTAAAATTTATAGTTAATACAATTAGTTTTTTAAATTAGTAATATATAGTGTAATTTATTATTTATATAGTTTTATAATTATCATTATCATTCTACGTATATATGCCATATTTCATTTCATTATGGTTGAAAATAATACATCGACATAATTCATTAGATATAACTTTATAATAATCTATATTAGATAAACTATTATATTGTAAACAATTTGTCTTAATCTTTTGTGTTATTTGATTGTGGGATACTTGGGTTTAAATGAAATTCTAAATTAGTATGTATTAATTTCTTAGTTATTTGTTCTAGTTCCAATATGTGGTATTCAAATTAAAATAAGCTGCTAGAAATGACTTTTTTTATATATAATCGAGGGTTATATAATTTAAAGGAATATAAAAAATATTGTTTAAGACACAAAACACTATTATAATAATATTAGTAAACATCTTGCGTAAATTTCCATATGATTTTTGTTGAAATTTTGCCCAGCCATTGGCTACGTAAAGCACATGAACTAACATAATTTATTCTCCTTTGACTCAGCTGCGCGTAGATTCTCACAGAGAGAGTGGATTTTCAAAAGGGAACCATGTGTGGTGTTATCTATTAGAGGATCAGTTTGTTTCCTATCTAATTGCTACTAACTCCTTTGATTTTCATGTTATCCAACATGGTGTGCCTACTTTCCATGTTGGATCAACCTCTCAATTTCATAATATCAGTGTTGACAATCTTTTATCCTATGTGCATTAAGCTAGTAGAATCACACTACTTTGCAAAACCATAAAACTCCTTCCTTCATGCGAACCTCAAAGGGTGGCTTATTAAATGCTACACCTAATAGAGTTAGTGGCATGTCCTAGAGGCAATCAAGAAATTAGTTACATATATCTAACTCAATAGCCAATCTTATTCAAAATAAAATGTGTTTTCTTTCTATTATATACATGTTATATTATGATATAATAAATTAAGAAATTTATATGAGGTATATTAAATGTGAAATTCTTAAATGAAATTTATATGATAGTAATTACAATGTATTGTAATCATGAGAAATTTGTCACATTAAAAAGATACCATACTATTTTAAAAATTCCTAGTTAATATGTTTGAAAAAATGATATTGATTCATCCGTTGAGATTGGAGTACATGATGCTTCCCAAATTTTGGACAGTGTATTGCATATGGCTGCTGTGGACGCTAAGAGGTTACGTACTGATAGTTATGGATAACTATGGAAAGACTCACTCGAGACTTCTCTTTTGGTTAATATAACTAAGATCAACATAAAATCTCGAAGTGACAATGTTGCACAGTTTCCTCAACTTGAGAATAATGTGAAACTTCAATATAGACACTCCACTTTGGTTATAGTTAAATTGTAGTATGAAGTCCATCAAACTTTAATATGGACCCGCTATAGGGAGCAAAACTAGCTGTCAACCATCCAATGTCCCCGCGCCACAATTCAAGTATTCTTTATTAAAAATTGGATTATCTAACATAAAATTGAAGATCCCTCCAAGCATTTAGCAATTTGCACCTTAGCTTTTGAGGACCTCTTAGATGAAAGCCATGTATAAAAAATCCAACATTAAATTTATGGCAGGAGTAAACCTACGATGAACAAATCCATGATCTAGGAATGATATAAATGTAAAGGCACTATAGAAAAAAGTGGATCTTCTTTTTGGCAATAATTGTTTCATAGTAGAAAACAAAATTAACACAAACCAAAAAGAGAGAAGAAACCAGTATCAGTCAAAATATTCTTCTAATAATGATGGGATTAATCACTGGAACTTTACCTCACGGATGTTGATCATTAATATTTGAACCGCGTAATTGTGTGTGATTTTTATTCTCATAGTTTTACTTTGCTAGTTTCTACATACTTGTTTAATACATATTTCAAGAAATGATTGACTTACATCCCTATATGCATAAAAGCTTACAAGATTACGTGTACTTCAAAATTATGTTGTAAGATGTAACGACCTGGAATTTTATCGTTTCGATTTGTGAATATTTAATAAATTTTAAATATTCAATTAATGAGTTTTAATAGTCAAATAACTCTCTTTTTATTACTTAATAATGATAGTAAACTCATTCTGAATAATTGTTTACAAAAATAAATAGTTCGATGAAAAATGGAAAATGTGACCGAAATTTGTTTTTTATTTTCGATTTTTTATCGAATAAAAGTTAGTGCAACGTTGTTGCACACATATGTACACTTTTATCATGCACACATACACATTTAATAAAGTTACAAATAGTACCAAAGAGATTAAACTAACAAGAAAAGAGCTACAGTTCCTTATTTTTTATGTTGTTATAAGAAAAGTCCCTATAGAAATGAATTTGTAAATATGGTCCCTATTTTTGAAAAATAGAAAACGTAAGGTGCCTTGCACTTTTTTGAAAAAAATGTACGGTAGCATGCACTTTTCTGATTTTTAAATTTTAAAATATGCAAGTTAACTTGCGCTTTCTATCAGGAAAACGCAAGCTATTTTGCACTTTCTGATTTTTAATTTTTTTTTGAAATTTTTGAAAAGCTTAAGTTAACTTGTGCTTTCTATTAGGAAAGCGCATGCTAGTTTGCGCTTTCTAATTTTGAAATATTTTTTGAAATTTTCGAAATTTTTTGAAAAGCGCTATCAGGAAAGCGCAAGCTAGTTTGTGCTTTTTGATGTAGAAAAAACAGAGACCTAATTTACATACTCATTGCTATATGGACTTTTCTTATAACAACATCAGAAATATAGACCTTTTGTGCAAAGCCCCTTAAATTAAACCAAAATAACCTTAAGCACATTTAGAAAATCATAAGGTGTAATTAAATAATAAGATTTTTGTATTCCTTAATTGGTGCCACTTTTTAAGAAGATGTGATGTGTATTTCTTAAAGTATGATGGCAAGTACATAAGCATGCATGGGAGAGTGAATTAAGGCATAAAATAAGGGAGGGTAATGCCTTGAAATAGGGAAGGGTATGTTGGGTCATTTGCCATTTTACAAATTCTATAAAAGAACCACATTTACTTCATTTCCATCTTTACTTCATTTCCATTTTTTGCCTTCTTGTCCTTCACTCTTCTTCACTACTCTTCCACTAAAGTTCATAAAATAAATCACATCCAAAAACACTTCTTTTCTTCTCAAAACTCCTTTTCCTCCTCAACTTCTTAAATAACCTTGCAACAACCTTGTTATCACCCTCTTCTTCTTAAAGATCCAAAAATTTAGTGCCTACTCACTATTTTAGACCCATGGCCGTGAGCAATATAAAGGGTCCCGGGGCATTGGTCAAGCTTGTTCAAGTGCTTCTGAGTTGTGGTGGTAGCTTGTGATGTTTAGGTAGTAGCAAGAAGTAATAGCTTGTTCTGAAGTTTAAGTTGCATATAAAAGTGAGATAACTAACATTGAAATAGATTTAAAATGATGTGGAATGTTGGAAAATAATTATTGTTGTTTCTTTATATATATATATATATATATATATGGATGTATATATAGTAATTGATATTGTTTAATTCTCGCTTGGAAGCGGATGGCATACATAACCATTTTAGCAGGAGACAAAAGCAAGGAAATGGAAGTTGAATTGTTTCATAAAGAATAGGTGGCGACGATTACACTTCAGAAGATTTGTTTGTGTAGATGGATCCAATGGGATTCATCACAACTGTTGATTTTACATTTCATGATTATATGTGTATATGAAATGCTTGTTAGCCATGGCTTGGTAGCTTGGCTATGTTGTATGTAAAACATTGATATGTTTTAAGGATTGAATCTTTTCTTTAAGAAAAGAAGTAGCAGCATGTGCTTAGTGCTAATGTAGCTCCGAAGCCTCTTTGCGACTTTTTGAAATAAATTATGACTTTGATTCTCCATTGAAATACTTCTATTGCTACTTGGATTTCCAAGGATGCCTTTATTGTGGCATTAGATTTCTATAATCCTCCTTTATGCGACTTTGTCATTTGATTTCTAAAAGTGTTTTGGAAATATTT
Source organism: Allium fistulosum (assembly GCA_030737815.1). NCBI lineage: Eukaryota > Viridiplantae > Streptophyta > Magnoliopsida > Asparagales > Amaryllidaceae > Allium > Allium fistulosum. The sequence continues at coordinate 1,327,842,125 of CM060904.1, forward strand.
TCTAAACTTGACTTTTGTTTTTAAAATCTATTTGCAAAGGTATTACAGTGGTTTAAAAATATATAAAGAAATATGGTTTAAAAGCTATTTGATTTACAAAACAAAGTTTTAAAAGTTAAGGTCCATATAGCGATAGTCGCTATGGATGCCCTTTAGAAACCTATGATTTTATTAAAGTATAAAATGGTTATCTACTTTAGTTATTTTGTAAATTATTTTCCAATGAATTTTATAAAAGTTGTATAAGTATTTTATGTAACGACCCGGGTTTTCTGACGATGTTATTGGGTAATTAACTGATTTTAATTATTTAGATATTAAATTTTATTAGTCTAATAAATAAATTTCTAATATTTAAATATCTGAATACATATAAAATTGATTAAAAACTGTACTAAATATTGAACTATAAAATCTCTGAATGTGATAAATTTTATAGAAAAATGTATATAAACTCCACCATTTAAAAATTTAAGATGGAGTATCCATTGAAGTATATAAATATATATATATATATATATGTATATATTTATACATAAGCTTTATGATAATTAAAATATATACAAGTATATAAGAAATATATATGTATATATGCCTATATGAAGTAATGCGTATGGAAAATATGTACAAATGAAAATATATACATATATGGCGACAAGTACATGCAAGTAAATGTATATGTGTATATGTTATATAAAATAGTGTATAGGTATATGTTACAAAATATAGTGCATATGGTTATATATATACACACATCTATATATGTAAGTATGACAAAGTAAAAACGTATATTGGTATGCATGCATATCCACACACACACACACACACATATATATATATATACATATAAGTGTTTATGGTAAATAAATATGTAAATCAAAGTCAAGCATAAAATCAAATCAGCCTATAATATATCTAATCACTATATAAAATCAAATCAAGGCAAAAGCAAAAGATTAGAAAAAAATAAAATAAAAGCCTGTAAAATGAAAAGCTAGCAGCCACCTAGACTTGCACTGTACACTTTCCATTCCCCTGTATATATTCACGGCCAACCATGTTCACTTGTAATTAAAAAAAAGAGGATCAGGTTATAAAAGACTAAGGTAGAGGAAGACAAAGCAAGCAGCAGTTCGTCATTCCATTTATATAGAAAAAACAGTGAGTAAATAACTTCCACTGCTTTGATTTATATACTTACTCACTTAGAGGTTGTTTGGATAAATCTGTGAGTTAGGGTAATTGTATATGTATCTGGCATGTATGTATATTAAGGAATATGTGTTTAGACATGAAGAGATTTCCACCTATACATTAAGAATACTGTTCTTTTTCCAGGAGTTTGCTCTGTTCCATGATTATTTTTTTAAACAGTTTTAAACAACTAACTTTAAAAATCAAAAGCTCCACGGCTAATTAGTTTTAACTTATGACTTCAACACAAAAGTTGTTGGCTTTAGAGTATAGGATATTTTATAAATTGTTTCAATTGATTTCATTAAGCATGGAGGAAGGTGTTTGCACCAAAAATGGTCACAAACCCCAAGTGTTGCGAAAGCATCAGTGTATGAATACAAATCAATAATATTCAGACACAAATCTCAGATCTAAGCAAGCAATAAACAACAATCCAGAAATAATGAGTAGTGACACGTAATTTATAGTGGTTCGGCTATCTCCGGCCTACGTCCACTTCAAGGTTTTTATCTTTTATTGATTATCCTCGCTGGTTACAGATGATTACAGCAGTTACAATGAATAATTTCGAGTATAACAGCAATAGAAAGAAGTAAAATTGAATCCGGCAGAGTCTGGACGTAGGATGGCCAAAAAGATCCCTTTTCTGTAGGCTTTAGGGGGCTATTTATAGGCGTAAGAGGCTGAGATCGCGCCCAAACTTCGGGAGATTCTTTCAGGCACGTGAGTGGGTCCACGCGCCCGGTCCCACCAAGTTTCAAATCCATCTGGGATCGATTCGAAACAACTTCGTATCGATCAGAAAATGCTCCAATCGAGCTGAAACTTGGCAGGATTGCTCTTTACCTTGTGTGGAAGCTACTGTGAAAATTTCGTTGCATTTGGACCAGCGGTTCATGAGATATGATCGATACAAGATTATATTTTCGTGTGTGCTACTCTGTTCGAATCCATGGATTCGTATCCATCGCTCCGAATCGACCTGGGCACGTGAGCGCGCAGTGACGTGGTGCGGAAATCTTGGATCTCTCCACCTTTTTTGCCGTGTCGAACGAGTCATTCGCATCTAGCGCCGAAGCTTCGCCCATACCAACTCTTTATTCGCATCCACGTGTTTCTGTCTTTACTCGAATCAGTTATCGATTCGACGTAGTCCTCGTTCGCATCGATTATTATTGACATGGATACGAAGAAGGACTTATGCGCTATCGATTCGAATAACTACGAACCACATGGATACGAACCAAGGCTCTGTAATCGATTCGAACCGGGTCTACCCCTGGTCGATACGAAATGTTTTGCCTACGATGGATACGAGCTAAACTGATACGACGCTACCACCTCTGGATCGATGCGAGGAGTCCAATACCGGATGGATTCGAACAACTCCGATTCGAACAAAGTTCTAGAATAGATTTGAATAGGTTGAGGCGACGTCGCTCAGATGGGTACGGAACTGATTGATTCGAACAAGCCAATGCGATGGTTTCCTGATGGATTCGAACATGATTGATTCGATGGATTCGAACACATCATCACCTTAGCTCGCCGATGGATACGAACAGCATGCCTATTTAACTTGTATCAATCATATCTCCCTCCTACGAACTCCGATTAAGCTGAAACTTGAAACGTTGGCTCTCACGGCTTTGCATGTCATGTCTTGTCAATTACAGCCCAATCCGGGCTCGGACAAAATTCATCGATATCCATGATCATCCTGCAATGCATATTTAATATTCATGGTTGGTTAATATTGATTTCAGTTAATTTTTGGGTATCTCAGCTTTGCCAAAAAGTGGGATAACAGAAGGAAACTCCCTTTTACAGTAAATAGGTTAACTATGGATAAAAATCAACCTTCATAATTTTACAAATGGATTAGATAGTGATGATGATCGTAGAATGATATGATTTTTAAGAGTGATACGGGAATTTTTAAAAGAGTGTGGAGGAAGGAATTAAGAGTTGAACGGATTTTGGGTTTTTGTCAATTTCCGGCAACTCGACCGTTTTGGGAGCATGACACTTGTCGTGGAGAGAGAGAAAAGGGTGGTGCACTTACTAAAAATATTGTGGCATTCATAAAATACTCATGGTGGCCATACGAGGTGCGACTAGGGTTTAAGGCTGTGACTATATGGCTTCGTTTTGGAGAGAATGGCGTCGTCGAAGGGAAAAGAGGGGGCTGTGCACCTGGGGGAAACGGTAGAGGAGGAAGTGGCGGAGCTTTGGCTGGAATATGAGGGTTGATGGTTGAGCGTCGAGACGAGGCGAGGAGGTTTGTAACTGTGGTTTCGTGACAGGCTTCAACTTGAGAGGTCGAGTTTTCGAATGAAGGATTGGGCAGCGTTTTAGGGAGAGTGGTCACGTCGAGGTGATCGAAGACGACATTGGCAGATGGTCGTGGGTGAGTAGTCACGGCCGGAAGTGTCGTGCATGTGCACATGTATGTGCACGGTTGATCTGAGCAGAGGAAATAAAAAGATAAGGAAAGAAAAGAAAAGAGAGAAAGAAGGAGAAGGGGAAGAGTGGGCCGGGTTTGGGCCAAGAAAGAGAAAAGAAAGGAAAATAAAGAAAGGAAAATAAAAAAAAATAGAAAGGAAAAGGGAAAATAAGAATAAAAAGAAAAAACGAAAAATGAAAAGGAAAAGTAAAGGAAGGAAAATAAGAAAGAAAAAAAATGAAAGGAAAAGAAGAAATAAAAGTAAAAAGAAAAGGGAAAGAGGGAGAATGGAAACTTATATTTTTCTTTATATAATAAATTAAGTTATTTAAAAATTTCAATTCTATTTTCATTTAAAAATCCAAACCAACCTGAATATTTTCACATCTTACCCAATATTACAAATTAGTATTATGGATTTTCCAAAATTTAAAACTAACGATATTTTACAATTAAAAGGAGTAATTAATTATATTATGGTTGAATTAACTTATATAAATTAAAAAAATTGGATATTAAATAGAGTGTTAAATTCTAATTAACTAAAAATAAACTGTCTTTATAATTTCTTTAAATTGAAAATAAATTTGGTTCTAATATAAATGGATACGGTTAATCAAGGTTAATTAAACCCTGATGGGTGAATCGTTCTGATATTGGTTATTGATAGTTAAATTGGTTAACGATCTATATCTCGGCCTAACTCTATTTGATATTTATTTTCATTATTTTTGTCTGTACCATCAAGTGGTCAGACGAGCTAAATAGAAGATTAAAATGATGATACGGTTTATTGAAATAAAATCCGTAATAGAATTCCATGTGTGAATATTGTCACCTTAAATAATAAATTGTTTATTTTTAAACAAATTTCCCTTTTAAATTTTTTTGCTTGGAATCGAAGAGACCGGGATCGGATATCAGCGTTATCCGGAACCACTTCGATTTGAAAATCACTACAAACCTTAGGGGTTTGATTATAAAGTTAAATAGACTGGAATTGGATTAATTTAACAAATCCAACTATTTGAAATAAGTATTGTACTTAGACACTATTATAATATCGATGGATCTCTGTAAAATGTTTTGGGTTAAATAAGATGATAACTCGTCGTGTTTATACGAGTTACCTTGGTTTTCAAAGATTTTCATAATTTAAGTATTTCAAATTAAGTGTGTTTACTCACGCTGGTTTCCAGCCTGACTCGGGTGTTACTTATTTGTAATGCTCGGGTCAGACCGAGTATTACAGAATTTCAAGTTAGGACACTTGGAGCTCAAGAGATGAGCTGGATGGCAGAGGCGTATTGCACGTATTTGACTATATTCCGATGTGTATTATAGGCTGTATAGACAGCAGTTGAGGACAAGTTATTATAACTGTCCAGATTTGTCGTACTCTAATAACTTGTTTGTATATTAATAGTTACAGCTTTTTTGTATAAAATGTTGTTATTATATTTTGTTCCGCTGCGATTGTAAGGTTTTGTGCTGTTATTTCTGTTTCTTATTCTATCTCTTTTTCTTAAACCCTAACAACCTGGTGTTTCCAGCACTCTATACAGTGAACGTATTAGTGTCGATTTTCGGGGGTCGAAAATCGCCTGGTCGTTACATTTTAAAAGGAGTTTGAAGTTTTAAATATATTTTTGAAGCTATTTTTAAGATATTAAATTAAGAGGTTTAAATTTTATAAAGAAAGTTCATTTACTTTTCAAAGTCAAGTTCTCTTTTAAAAGGGCAACGGTCTTTTAAGTGATGTTTTGGAAATAAAAGGGTTTTAGAATTTGGTTATTCTTCTTCAATCCTTATGGTAAGTCCTTCTATTTTATATATACAAATGTTTTAAAAAGATTTGAGATTTAAAGGATTTATTTTGAGATATATAAATAAGTGATTTATATAAAGGAAATCCATTTACTTTTCAAAGTCGAATTCTTCTTAAAAAGTGATGGCATTAAATTATGATTTGGATGGAAGTTTAAAATTTGTTTAAAAGTGTTTTAAAGGAGGCTTGAAATTTATATAAGTGATTTAAAGGATTATTTGATAAAATAAAGCAAGTGGTGCTTTTATGAAAAGAGGAATCTAGACTTTCCAAATCAAACTTAGTTTTAAACAAATATTTTCAAGTGAGATTTATATGGAATCTTAAAAAAGAAGAAAGCATGGATTACAACATCCTTGTTGCAATAAATGTTTTTGAGAGAAGGAAAGTGATTATGAAATATAACATTCTTGTTATAGTAAATGGTTTCGGAAAAAGTGAAAAGAAAGTTTGTTTTATAATACTTTGTTATTATATATAGTATACATAATTTATGAAGTCTTGTACTTGACAATAAGCTCCGAAATAGGGAAACTTCTACCTATCCCAAAAGACAAGAATGTTGTCGAGTCAAAGTTTGAGAGGTAATAATACCTCAACTTGAACGGCTTCATTTTTAACCAAATGATAGTTTATGTTTGAAATCGAGGATTGATTTTAAGTATATGAAATATTATTCCAGTATACGAATTTGGTTACTTATGGAAATTAAGTAGTCCTATACTTGGCACTAAAAACCGATGGGCAGATTGATCCTCTATCTGTGAGATCTAGAATCAGAGTGTTTTAATTAAGGCAAGGCTAGGAGCAAGCAGTGCCCTGACTTACCTGGCTCCGTTTCTGGGCTAGGGATAGAGTAAGTCGAGAATATCGAAAGCGTGGTAAGTATAGGAGATTTTATTTCCATAAATAATCATTTTAACTTATAGTGGTATGGAAAGTATTCTTCATACTTAACATCGAATTTTGAGGTAGGGAAACTTGTCTCTATCTATAAGAATTTAAGAATGTACGTTGAGGTAAGGATAGTATGCTAACTTGTCTGACTACATTGTTAATCGAGGGATAATACAAGTTTAAAATCAGAAAGTGGTGATAAGTATAGTTGGTTTAATTTCTATACGATCAATTTACTTACACCAAAAGTGTTTTTGGTTTATTGTTATCAATGTTTTGAAATGACATTTGTTTTACGTTAAGCATGTTTTTGGAAATGAAATCTTTCTTAGAATTTTGTGAATATACTTATACCGTTGAGATAAGTATATGAATATGCTTTCTAAGTATTGAAATGTATGGTGATTTGTAAATATACTTGTACCTGTGAGATAAGTATATGAATACCTTTTCAAGGATTGAAAAGAGTAGAAATGCATATGTATATCTTTTATAAAGGTATTTTAGTACAAATAATTGAAAGGAGATTTCAGTTAATGAAAGGATTACTTAAAGAGGCTTAGTGGTTGCTTGTGTGCTTAATCATGCTTGGTTTCCATATGAAATTTAATCTCTAATTTGATTGTTTGCTTATTTGATAGTTAAATAACCAACTATCAAATCTTTACCAGTTTTGACTTAGGATGTATATATAAGCTTTACGTGTTCATATGGTTTGAGATCCCTTGGGAGAAAGCATGAGCCGTGAATTGTCTCTCGCTTTAAGGGCATATATGTGAGATCCCCTTAGGACCCTTGTATCGTCCGCTTACTTCCGAAAAAACTGTCGGTTGAGTCAACCGAAAACTATCGATGGTTGTTTTAGAGAGACCGGGAACAAATAAGTTATCAAAAAACCACTTTGAACTGGCATAAGTGTTCGAATTGAAGACATCTTGAAGATGGAAATCAAAGACGAAGTTCTTTGAAATGCAAGCTTTATGTGCTACTAATCTTGAGAGTGATTCAAAAAGGGATGTAGTAGAAATGGTGCCTTCGGTTTGTTCAGTCCCAAAACAGCTTGTATGTATGAATGTTGGTATTGCATTGTTGCCTGGAGGGCAATGTTAGCATTCTAAGAGGGATTTGCTAAAAGATGAAACGTAGCCTCAAACTTCACATTCAAAAATGACTAAAATATGGAAAATGTGGCAGGACTATGTGGCTCGCTACCATTAGGTTATGATCATCACTTGTATCTAGATCGATATTTACGTATTAGGTATGTTGGGCCCATAAAAATGGTTTATCGAGTTGGCAGCCGGGGTGATGATCATATTTGGTACTATCCAGGAAGGGTTGGCAGATTCTTTGTTGGCAAAGGTGTAATGTTTGTAGCCTCGATACATTTTCTCTAGAGGTGTACTGTACAGAAGGTAGTATCTTACCTTGTCATTGTTTGAATCCATTTTCCAATAATTTTCCTTATGGACTTAGTTGTATACTAAATATGTTGCCGAATGTAATTAATGTTACCATTCCGGCTATGTTATATATTTATTTTAAACCCTAGACATTATTATAATATCACAAGATTTCATATAAAATGGTTTGGTTATTGTAAAGTAAAAACTCGTCTGTATTTATATGCGGCGTGGTCTTATAAGATGCCTTTATTTTCGAAAGGTTTTATAACATTAAAAATCCATATGATTTGAGTTTCTCATGCTGGTTACCGGACTAACCCGGGTGTTATTTTCGAGTTTATTTCCATATTTAGCTACGGACGATTTGGAGCTTCAAAAAACTAGCTAGATGCCTCCAAGACCTATTCACGTATTTTATTTTCTATTGAATTACTTTTTTTGTATTTATCGACATTTATAATGACCGGGTGTTATAACTATCTAGGCAAATGATAGGTTAGTTTGCTCTAATTGTTGCATCCATACAGTTTTCTTTCGTATAGATTATTTGGATATTATGTATTACTCGCCACGATGTGAGATTCGGTTCTGTCTTTTCTTTCATCCTAACAATCTGTCTTTGTATAACTTGGATGCTCGACACGTGAATACCGTGGATGTATTAGTGTCAACTTTTAAGGGTCGAAAAGGCGGGTCGTTTCATTTTGGTATCAGAGCTGAAGGTTAGGCGAAAACTTTAGCTTTGGTGGGGTAAACTCTTTAGAGATAGGGTAAGTTACACCCTAGAATAAGTATGAGTGTATATATTTATGAGATTGCGTACTTGTTATTGTTATAAAATTATTTTATATTGTGTTGATTTGTCTATTGAGTGGTTTATGGATTCTGGTCAATATGAGTTGCTAACGTTATTGATAGGGATCTCTAAACACTTGAAGAAGGCAACCGACACAGTATTATGTTGAAATTGGTAAATGAAACAATTTTACCTAGGATTATGTTTTATATATAAAAGAATAATTTTCAAAAAATGGATATAGTTTTTTTTTGATGTGATTTTTTTTGTTAGGAAATGATGCTATTCAATTATTATCATTTATTGTTTGATTAGTCATGCTCATCCAGTTAGGAGCATTGGCTATTGTCTGTTGATTGCTATGCTCGGTTAATTTATGAGCATTTATTGGTTTGATTTAGATTAACTACGAACACCTTCTGAATTAAGCTTCACAATTTGAATATAAGGTGTTTGGTAGTAATGTTATTATAAAGTTTATTTTGCTACAACAAGAAATGATTTTATATAAAAGATGATTTTATAAATTAGGTTTATGAAGTATGTTTAAAATGAAGAGGATTTTTGAGAATGCAAATCCTAGTGTCTTTGAAAAAGACTTCAAATTATTTTTGGAAAAAGAATAAAAGTACTACTTAAAAGTATTTATAAGTATAACTATTTCAAAGAGAATTTTGAGTAAGGTGCGGTTTCTTTGGATAGTTCCGGGAATGAGTCTCAATTAGTTTTGTAGTAATTTGAATAATCTTTTAAGTGACAATCGGATGTTTGCTTAGACGAACGTTGTCACTTAGTAAACTATTTTCTTTATCATTATATATGATTGAAATGAGTTCGAATCCGAACGAACCTAAATGTTAATGGATATTTTGTTAAAAACTATATGATGTTATTGGTCCGACTAAATAAATATCTTTACCTTGGAGGTGTCTAAGGAAAAGTAGAATCTATGACTGAGTTTGGATATCAGCATCCTACTCTTCTTAGCTAATTACCAGACCGGATAGGTAAAGAGATCGTAAAGGTAGACTCAGTTTTAAGATCCTGATTTATTTTGGGCATACATCTAATTTAAAGGTAAAAGATCAAATCAAATAGTTGTAAATACTCTCAGGATGTATTAAGGTATCATACGAGTTTAAAACTTAAGTTATCTTTTATGACATGTTTTCATAAATAATTTTGGGAAGTAAGAAGAATTGGAGTAGTATAATTATTAAGTTATCCTAAAGGGATAAAACCATAGGTTGGACTTGGATCGTTTTATTTGCATGACCATTCTAGATCCAGAGTTCCGACACGGGATTTCTAGGTATATACACTAATCCAAACTAGGCGTTTTCACTTGATTTCTCAACGGCGAGTACTTGAGATGGATTCTTGGGATGATGTGGGTGTTTTCTATCATAGTTTAGGACTATGTAAGGAAATTATAAGTATCAGATCAAGGAACCAGATCAGGGTTCCATAATGGAGAAGTTAACCGATATATCCTACTTTGGATGACAGATTTATATATCCGAACAAGTGGTCGAATATTGCGTATGGATGATTCATGCACATCATATGGCTTATGAAAAATGTTAAGTATTTATGTGGGATTTTTTCTTTCTTGGTTTGATAGTGATGAAATTTCGAGGTCGCAATTCTTTTAACGATCCGGAATTTTTTCTCTTTGATTTATGAATATTTAATAAATTTTAAATATTTAATTAATGGGTTTTAATAGTCAAATAACCCTCTTTTTACTATTTAATAATGATAGTAAACTCATTTTGAATATTTATTTTATTTTTATTTTGGAAAATGTGACAAAAATTCATTTTATTTTATTTTTGACTTTTTATCGAATGAAAGTTGTTGGAGTGTTGTTAAACATGAAAGAACCATATATCTACAGGGTTTTGATGATAATAACCATACAACAATGCTACTAATATATTTATTGAGTTATTTCAGATTAAAACGGTAATGGAAATGGTGTAAAATAAAATGGATAAAAATGTGTAAAGCTAGGATTCAAACCTGGGTGGGCTTAGAGATGAGCACATGCCTTTACCACTGAACCACACAAGCTTTTGGAAATTACAACGATTCAGTCGATTGAAAGCCTAGTTTAGTGGACTGAACCCAATCGACTGAATATAAACAACTTGTCTGCTGTTTTTGGCTATGCTCTCGGGTTCGAATTTTACACTAAGCCAATCGGCTGAAGCCTTCTGTCAGTCGACTAACCTTGTATAACGGCTAGTTTTTTGAAGTGATGACTTCTTGTCTTTTCGCTCTAGAAGTGTTTTGATTGTCCGGGCTGATGATATGTTAGTTTGCTCTGATTGTTGTATCCATACAGTTTTCTTTTTTAAATATTATTTGGATATTATACATTACTTGTCACAATGTAATATTATGTTCTATCTTTTCTTTTCTTTCATCCAAACAATTTGTATTTTCGACATAGATGCTCGACGCGTAAATCCCGTGGATATATTAGTGTCAACTTTTGATGGTCGAAAAGGCAGGTCATTTCATAAGATCCCATAAATCTTACTAACAGTTATCATTGATAGGTTGATAGAGTGTGCTTATTTCATGGTCGTAGATATAACTAGAATAGTAGCTTAGTTGACCAAGTTGTATTTAAAGGAAATATTGTGCATTCATGGAATTTCAAGTTCGATTATTGGTGATCGTGATATTTTGTTCATTAACGCATTTTGGTGGAGCTGGCAAGAGAATTTAGGCTTTGAGTTGAGTATATGTATACTTTACTACAGGGATGGAGGCATGTTATGTTTGGTGAGGTCACGTGACCTCACCAGAAATGCATATTTATTATTAAAAAAAATAGGAAGCGGTACGCCTATTTTTTCTTTAGCATATTTCTTCTCTCGCATCAGAATTTCGCCCTCTTCTCACATCAGATATTTTCATCCCGCGGCATTAGATTTTCGCCCTCCTCTTACATTGTCTCCCTCCCTTCCTCACATCGCGCCGATGGTAATGGGTAATCTATTAGCCCTAATTTTTGTTTGCATTGATTTGAACGTAGTTATTTAAGGTTTACTTAAATTAGTTATTGATTTGAATGGAGCTATAGATTTGAACGTGTCAACCGAATTTTTACTGATTAGAATGAATTGAATTTGTTAAATTGGGGTTGTTTTATTGAAATAGTTTGCTGAAATGAACTATTTTGTTGAAATATTCCAAACGAAGTTGGTTCTTCTACGGTTTCTACGCCTACTGATAGTGTCCCGAATAATGATAATCAACACACTATTATTTCGAACTTAGTAAATCAAAGTCATATTGAGGTTGATTTATCGGATCTTCCTTTTGATCCTAGTTACGCCATCAAATTTCAAACTGTGATCCAAATGATCAAGACATAGTTCGAAGAGCATATTTACTGAAAGGTCCTTATCAGTCTTCTTTGCAATTGTTTCCACAAACAATAATTGGTGGAAAAGTTCGTCACTTTAATCAATCGTGGTTTAACGATTACAAAAGTTGGTTGGAATATAGTGAGAAAGAAGATGCAATATATTGCTTAACATTTTATTTATTTCGTCCTCAATCAATGTGTAGAAATACAAGCGATGCATTTATTCGAGATGGGTTTAGAAATCGGAAGAACTATCAAACACTTAAAGTTCATGCTAATACATATACTCATATTGCTGCATCCATGAAGGCTAAAAATTTAATGAATCAAAATCAACATCTTAAGACGGTAGTTGAAAGACAATCAACTCAAAGTCAAATTGATTATCAAATTCATTTAGGTTCAACCCTTGCTTGCGTTTGATATCGTTTACATCAAGGTTTGTCTTTTCGTGGTGACGATGAGTATGAAGAATCAATGAATAAGAGAAATTTTCTTGAACTTCTACAATGGCTAGCTAATGAAAAGCCCGCAGTTAATGCAGTTGTTTTAAATAATGCACCACAAAATCTTGAAATGACATCACGGATATTCAAAAGGATATCGTGCATTGTATTACAGCGGAAGTTGTAGATGTTATATTAAAACAATTTTCCAAAGGACTATTTACATTATTAATTGATGACGCTCATGATTCTTCAATTAAAGAGCAAATGGCAATTGTTTTGAGATTTGTTGACACTAAAAGTGTTGTTGGAAGATTTGTAGGCATGGCACATGTTTCTAATACAACATCAGTTTCTCTTAAAACATCACTTGAATATTTTTTTCAGCAAACATAAATTGAGCATGACAAAGCTACGTGGTCAAGTTATGATGGGGCAAGTAATATGCAAGGTATGTTCAATGGTCTTAAAACACTTATTTTGAATACGAACAAGTTTGCTTTCTATGTTCACTGTTTTGCACATCAACTCCAATTAACACTTGTTCATGTCACCAAAGATATAGATCGCATTTCAGAGTTCTTTTACTTAATAATTTGAGCATCATGCAAGCGTCGAGACATTCTTAAAGAGAAAGAAGCAAATAGAATATTTAGTTAACTAGAAAGTGGTGAATTATCTAGTGGTCGGAGGTTAAATCAAGAGCAGAGTTTGAAACGACCGAGAGATGCACTTGTTTACGTTATGGTACATTACTTAATTTGATTGTTATGTTTCCTTCAGTTATTGATGTCCTTATGGATCTTGTAGAAGATGTGTCGGGTGATAAAAAAAAGGAGAACCTTTGAATTTTATAAAAGTGTTACAATCTTACGATTTCATATTTATTTCGCATTTAATGACAGATGTTCTTGCAATTACTAATGATCTTTCCAAAGCACTACAACGAAAAGATCAAGATATTGTAAATGCTTTGATGTTGGTAGAAATATCCAAAGAACGTTTGCATAAGATGAGAGATAATGGATGGGATGCACTTTTGAATGAGATTGGATCTTTTCGCATGAAATATAATATTCTCATTTTTAATATGGATGGTAATTATCTTCTTTTGGGTAGATCAAGAAGGGGCCCAATGATTAAAAATTTACATCATTATCAAGTTAATTTGTTCTACCTTTGTTTAGATAAGCAAATCGTTGAACTAAATAACTATTTGATGAGGTAACTTCCGAACTTCTTCTTTGTATGTCAGCACTTAGTCTGGTTAATTCATTTGCTGCTTTTGATAAAATAAAGTTGATCGTTTATCAGAATTTTATCCAGATGATTTTTCTAAAGCAGAACATATGGATCTTTCTAATCGGATAGAGATATGAGATTGACATGAAATCCAATGATAAATTTAAAGCTGTAAAATGCATTATTGATTTGGCTAAGATGGTGGTGTTGATGAAAAAAAAATACCATATACAATTTGGTGTACAAGCTAATAACTTTGTCGCTTATCTTACCAGTTTCTACTGCAACTGTGGAGAGCATTTTCTGCTATGAATATAGTGAAAAACGATCTGCGTAATCGGATGGGAGATGAATGATTAAATTGTAGTTGTGTTGCATACATCGAGAAAGATATATTTAATCAAATTAGTAATGTAGTTATCAATCGCTTTCAAAACTTGAGAACTCGACGTGGACAGCTTTAAATTATTAGAATCTACTTTAGTTTGAAATGATGGATAGTTGATCGTTTTTGTAATAGAATATTATTATACAAAATATTATTTATGTATTAATTGATTTGTTATGCTTCATTTTATAATCGTACAAATAATTGTCAAAAAAAAAATTTGAGGGCTGCCGAACCCCCAATATTTTCTAGTACCGTGACCTCACCAAACTCAATTCCTAGCTACGCCACTGCTTTACTACCCACAAATTTTTAGTTCACAGGTATACTAAATTATTTCAAAATTTGTAAATTCTTATCCAAATTACAACGATTTTAACTATGACACTCCTGTTGCTGAATTAAAATACTAAGACGTCGCACAATCGCTTCTCCCAACAAATCAAAGTACACTATCTGACTTAAAATAGGAAGAAACACAAAATTATGCAACTAAACACAATCCCATTCCATTGTTATTTATAGTAGCAAACAAAGCTTCTGTAATCACAATTCCATTCCATTATTTCCCATATTTTTTTTTCATGCGTATCGTATTACACTCTCAAAACACAATAGAGTAATATTTTACAATTGAAGAAAAAAGAAAATGACTAATGTTTAACAAATAATGTATGCAATTTGTAATACATTTGTTACTTATTTTACTCAAAAGAAAAAAAAAGAAAAAGGAACCAACTGCTTCCGGACCCATTTGTAAATTGCAGCACAAATGTATGCTTCCATATACTCATAAAAATTAGTCTAAAGGAATAATCCTGCTGCCTTTGCTAAAAGCATATATATAGCTATAATGAAATATTAAGTATGACTGTGTTGTATGTAATAAATTAGAGCCTATATCTTCAATTGAATAGTAGCTTGTGTAAACCCGAGGTTGTTGAACCAAATAGAAGAATTTGAGCCAGATAGGTGATATCTTGAATAGCTTCTTTCCTATCGACCATTGCGAGGTTCAAAGAAAATGTCAGGAAGGGTAGAGGATTTCATACATGGAAATGAAGTTTTCAATTGTCAGCAATATAATGATCACCCATTCCAGAAGATCAGATCTTCTATTTTGAAGCACTTCTTGAAGAAAATGAATGTTATGCTACAAAATGTCAAACAATTTCTGTGTGAATTGTCAAATATAACCCAGTATATGATCAGCCATCACTATAAACTTACCAGTGTTTCAAAATAGTCTTAAGTTTTGGGATGTGATTATTTTCGAACAAGTTCAAGGTAAAAATGATAAAGAAGATTTTACCTCAACAAATTTCAATTTAAAATCAAGACTTCCAAAGCGCTGAGTGAGTTCAAACTCTTCTCGAAGATACTCCAGTATCTGGGAATAGTTTGCATTCTTCCATGCAATCTCTGATCTAGTTATTATAAACAAAGAAAATTATAGTTAGCCAGTTCTTTTTAGTTGAATGACCTATAAGCATAATGAGCGAGAGTAAAGTTGGTCAAGATTATATCTAGCGAAAGCAAATGCCTTCTGAGTTCAGGAATGTGAATGACAAATAAAGTTTAACATACTTGAACAGCGAATGATGTTTCACATTTATGAGGGATCCAGATATGAGTCAAAACACAAGACAGAACATACTGTTGTCAAGAACAGAATGAACATACTGCTCTTATTTGCATCAACAGTTAGTGAAATGCTTCAAGACGCAGGCATACAATTACAATCCTTATATGAAACAGACAAATTAACCCTTAAAACAAAATTGCAGACTAACAAGGATGGATCTGTACCTAAGCAATAAAACAGTGAAAATAAAAAAATTGACAAAACACAAAGTGTTCTTTATATGATATTCTTGTATTCAATCTGCAATGAGTCTAGAAAATATCCAGAACTTTTGATTTCTTATGGCCAACCAACTTAAATGCCCCAAGCACACTCTTTATGGAACATACAAACTACTTCACATTCACATGGTAAATATTATGACAGGTATACAGACGATAATGTTCTTCCATGCAACTCGTTTTAGAACAGTGTCATACAAAAATTAGAAATACATAATTAATGGTATTATTTTACTAGTTTAAAGCATATGTCCCGGATATATTCATATTATTTAATATGGTAATCGTTTGATATCACACAACCAAACTGTAAATGCACCAAGCACTAACCTGTCAAAAAGCCCAAGTTTAATAATCACATCAGCAAGATTTGAATTTGCCTTCCCCACAAGTTGGAACAACTTCTTTCTTTTCATGTTGAAATTTCCTGTCTTTTCCATACCACGATTTATACCTGTAAATTCTTCTACCATATCATCGACCTATTACAATAGAAAATCAACTGTAATATCATTATTAGGTCTGCATCCCATAAGTTACTTGGCATCACATAAATTTTTTATGTTCACATTCAAAAAATATGAACAATTAGAAGAAACTTAGATTTATTTTATTCTACCTGACGAATATAGTAATCAAGGGCAACACTTTGTCCTAGTACACTCCCAATAATGCGTATACCATCCACATCCAATTTTTTAAGAACTATATGGTCTGCTCCCCCTTGCATCCATGTCATCAACGCTGGTCTCTCAACTACAGCATAATCTACACATAAAAGTACCACCAAAGTCTGAGTCTAGTGAGAACAAAAATATTCAAAGTAATTGAAGAAGTTAACATAAGAAACTATAAGCAGCCAAATACTAAACAATCTTACCATCTTTTCTGGTCTCCGTAAGCAACCCAGAGGCATGTTTCCTAACCAAATCAAGATATTGTTCGGCTTCATGATCGGCTATATTAAATAGGACTGCGGAACCATATTGGAACACTACCACATAGCGTGAAGTATCCCTGTTTTCTTTCAGCTCTATTGCCTGAACAATTTAAATAAATAAATAAAACACACTATTAAAAATTACAGTTAGATCTCGAGGTAAGCATGAAAAATTTATATATATATATATATATATATAATTCCCACCACTTTTGTTTTCCCTCATATATCTACATCATCCATATATACCCAACATATTCATGACCACAGTTGAAAACAAGTATGCATTCCTATATAGTGAACCACATCACATACATTTGAGTATTTCACATATTCTATGCAAAAAACAGAATGGCACAAAAAGAAAATACATGGAAAATAATTCATTGCAAGTTATGCATATAGTAAGAAATATACTGTATTATTCAACGATGGAAAGTGGTAGAATGCATCAAGAATAGATATCATACTACAGGAGGAGATATTGAATTTATTTTTATTTTATTTATTTTTTAGAGTTGAACCAGGTTTTCTATCGATACGGTAATTGGGATACGAGTACAGTCAACGGAAATGAGCAAAGAACAATAAATTATTAGTGGCAAACTAATCAAGTCATGTGGACACATAACACTTATATGAACAAATACTTCTTCAGCTTAATTATGGTAGCACGTCTATTTTTCTAAACTCCAATTTGTGCGTTTACTGTCAAAACCATGATGTTTTATTAGACACGGTATCCATTTTTCTAAATCCAATATTTTTTAATCAATGTCCAAGGTCATCTTAAAGACTTTATTTACTGCAAATGATTTGCTGAGACCGAGACAGGTAAAATACAACGTTATCCGTAATCACCATGGTTTGTAGGGCTGTACAAAGGTTGAGTTGGGTCGGATTGGATCGAATACTTCACTCAACCCGCATAAGTTAAAAAAAATTATCCGACCGAATACTTCATTCAACCAGTGTAAGTATGAGTTAAAAAAAAAGTTTAACCCAACACAACGTCATATGAGGTTGGGTTGAGTTGGGTTGTATAAACTTAATACAAAATGAGAACATGATATAAAAAAATTCAAATTATCGGTACAAAAATGTAGATTTTAAACATCGTAATACATCATATAGAATTGACTAACTACATGACATATCTCATTAGAGTTTCATTACGCAAAGCATAATACATATCTAACTAAAATATCAAAGTGAATAAAAACAATCTTTAAAAATTCCTCAAACCCTCTCAATAAATCATACGCACAGCATCAACCCATTAGATGTGATTAATTTGAGGTTTAGAAATTAGATTTGAATTTTGAAAAGCATGCAAGTGTGAGATGATTGAATGATGTCGAACAGCGAATGAATAGAGTAAGTGTATTTTAGGTTTTGACCACTATATCTTTACTTGATGCAAAATTTTGAAATGGGTTGGATTAATACAGGGTTGGGTTGAATGAAATATTGCACTCAACCTGTATACAGTGTGAGTTACAAATTGTAACTCGTATCCAACCCGAACTAGATTGGGATGAGTTTATGTGGATTGGGTTGGATTGGTGGGTCGGGTCGGTTTAAATATAGCTTATGTGCACCCCAATCGATTTGTTCCCAACTTCATTTTTAGAGTTGTAATAGGAAAAATCAAATAAAGCCTTAACAATCAATACTTAGACGATCGTCAAACAGTAACCATACATTTTAGTTTGATTCAGAAGTTATTATGTGTGTGTCTCTATATATATACATATATATACACACACATACATACATATATGTGTATGCACGGGTGCACGTGCGTGTGTACACACACGTATCATACATACATATGTGTATTTTGTGTGTGTAAGTGTATTTTGTTTCCGCCCCAACCAACCACCACCAACATATGCAGAGACAACAAAGAAAAAATATCTATAGAGCAGGGATGCACAATACCACATACATGATAATGGGTATAACAAAATTTCCCAAAATAACATGGTAAAGGTCATCTAAACAGAATCTTTCATGTATTAAATTAACAAAATAACACTATAAATAAGACGAGTAGTAATAAACAACATGTTACACACACAAAAAAATATATCATACATATAACACAACAAAGAAAAAATAACTACACATCGTGCATATAACATAGCAGAGAAAATATATCTTCCCACGGTGGTTCGCAAAGTTAGGTGGAACCCAGTGCACGAGGCTCCCGCACGATAGCGGACTCTGGAGAGGTCGATAATGTACGCAGTCTTCCCTCGCATCGTGAAGAGGTTGTTTCCGGACTCGAACATGGACGCTCAGATCACCATGCGGGTGACCTAATCGTTGCGCCAAGGCTCCACCTCACGGTGGTTCACAAAGTAATTTAAAAAAATTGCATGCCGGTGGCAAAGTGGACATTAAATAAAATACAAAAGAATAAATAAAAAGGTACAAATCATCCATATTAAGAAAAGAATTGAGAAAGGAAGAAAGTGTAAGACTTCGGATGTACCTGCAAAAGATATGATAGGAAATATTAATGTACATGTCTTTTATGCTAGAAAATAATTAGATGCTACTGATATGTAAGATATGTTTGCAGGTAATGGATTTGCCGTAAGTTGTCTCTTTATATGTTACTAGTAAATAAAATGCAGTGAGATGTATGACATACATGCCTAAACACTTATGTGCAAGGGTCAATCGCCATCTAACCTCAAAGGCCTGATGTACACACAATAAATCTAATTATATCTAATTGTATCTAATTGAAAGTAGAGATCTATAGCCCCTTTGTAACTCATTTATGTTGATCATTGAATTTCATAAATCAATGAATAGCTTTGATGTGAATAGTCAACACTCTCTCTTATACTTTATCACTTCACTCTCTTTAATATCATCGTTTAATGTATCCACTAATTTATTAAATCTAATGGACAGTATGAAGAGGCTACAAAAGGACTAAAAATAAAGTAGCTATGGATCATTCCTCCATATGGGAACCAGTGTATTAAGGCACATGCCTAGACGCGCCTAAAGCACAGAAAGGCTCGGGCTCAACAGTTGCGCCTCTTTGAAAGATGAGGCGCTCGAGCTATTCAAGACACCTAAAAAGTGCAACTTTTTTAAGGCAGCGAAGCTCCAAGGCGCATAAAAAGCGTGCATCGATCAAGGTGGTTCTCAGCCCTAAACTAAGTAAAACTTAAGTGATTTCAACTTCGACTGCAGTAAAAAAATAACTCCTACCACAAATCGAGCTCCAAGCCGCCACCGCTGCAAACTCCTGCCCAGCGTCGTCGTAGCGTTTGTTGCACCATTTGCCTTTTTTCCTTATGTATTTGACTAAGTTGAGTAATTTCAAGTTAGTAATTTAAAAGTGTTTAGTTCCTAAAGGTTAAATTTACCTTAAGTTAAATGAAAGTTAATTTAGATTTAAACTTTTTAATTAAGTTAAATTTAAGTTAGCGACTAAAAGTAATTATTTTAATTTTAAATTTAATTTTGAATTTAATTTTAAATATAATTTAAAATTTAGTTAATTCTAATTTAAAGCTTAGTTGATGTTAATTTACTTTTGATTTGAATTTTAAGTTTGGTTAATTTAAAATTTAATTAATTTTAATTTTTAACGTTAATTTAATTTTAGTTACAAATTCAGTTAATTTGAATTTAAAGGTTAGTTAATTTTATAGTTTAAAATTTCGCTATTTTTAGTTTGAATTTAGTATGAAGTTTAGATAATGTTAATTCGATTTCAATTTTAGTTAATTTTAGTTTGAATTTATAGAGGTGGAGCCTTAGCGCAGCGGTTAGGTCACCCACATGATGATCTGGACGTCCAGGTTCGAGTTTGGAAACAGCCTCTTCGCAATGCGAGGAAAATGTTGCGTACATTATCGACCTCTCAAGTGACCGCTATCGCGCGGGAGCCTCGTGCACTGGGTTCCACCTTATTTTGAATTTATAATTAAATTAAAATTAGATATTAGTGATTAGAAATCGAATTAAATTTTTGTTGTGTTGAACATCCGAACTCGAACGTGTTTAGGCTTTCTAGCTTTTTGTTGTAATTTTTAAGTTTTCGGTGTTGTAGACTTAAATTTGACATCGTTTTTGGTCAAGGTTATCATTTATGACTTTGTATCTAGTGGCTAATACTTTCGTAATTGCAAAAAGATTGTCTACAAACATGTTTTAACATTAAAATTATATTATTTATGATACTTTATAGTGCGGTTTTTTTAGAGTAGAAAAAGCGCAAAGTGGTATAAAAGACGCACAAAAAGGCTCAAGATGCGAAAAATCCTAAGGCGCAAATTTGGCGCCACTTTGCGTCATAACGCCTCGAATACCTTGATAGAAAATGAATCTATTTATTTGGTAATTTAATAGTTCCTTGATACGAACCTAACTATGTTGTTAGGGGTACCTCTTCAGCGCCTATTGTTATAGCACCTTGCCTCTTCTTTTATAATGTTACTTATTAATGCATCTAGAAGTTTTAGAAACTTCAATGCCTAGCGCTCCGCCATGCCCCTATTACAGATTGGAACGAAATATCGGCCAATATCTGATTCCGATCAATCCCGATTTCTACTCATATTTTCTTTTCAACTTAATAAATTCTTAAAATAAAAATAAAAAAAGAAAATGCAAAATAATTGAAATTAACATGTAAAAAATCAAATAATTGACAAATCTAGCAATATAACATAAGTAGTGCACAATAGATTTAAAAAAAATAGTAAAAATAAATTAAATGCTTGTCAACACCAATCTAATTGAGCTGAAAAAAGACATGAAAAACAATTATCGAATTAAGATATCAAAGTACAATAAACATTTTAATTTTATAAAGGGCTAATTTTATATATAAACACATAAAAAACTAACTGCAACAATAACCTCATTTGAAAACTTATGCCTTGTTTTCAAACGGGTAGAAATCTGTACGTAAGTACTTTAAAAGTGTGCATGTGAAATTTCAGTTCAAACTGAAGTTGAATACGCGCACTTCAAAATGCACAAGTGCAAAGTGTTCATATACAATTTCTAGCCATTTCAAAAGGAAGCCTACTTCTATAATAATTTTATATCCAAGCCTATTATTGCAATTAGTTTTTTTATGGGATTATACATATAATTTGTTCTTTTAGAAATACAAGTGTGGTATATTTATCAAATTATTATTGTAGAAAAAAGATCAAATTCAAAATTGTAACTTAAATTTCTAGAATTTCATCAATTGATTCAACTTTCGAGAATATTAAATGAACAAAATCGAAACAGAAATCGAAATTCTAAGCCTTTGGTTAGCATGCTTTTTTCAGAGCATCTCAAATAAAGGTTGGGATTGCATATTACAAATCTACAAGTTGTAACTTTAAAAAAAATCCAATTAAAGAATTGAGGTAAGCGCTAGTTTAACAAACGCCTAAAGATGGACACTGGTTAAACAAGCGCCTAGGCGCAAGCATCCAAACCCAAGAACTTGTTTGGCAAGCGCTTATACGTAGGTGCATAGTAGACAAGTTTTTGCTGTTGAGCGCCTATAATAGGCGCTTTTGCCTCATTTATTCTCATTTCTCAAACTTCTAATTATAAAATTTGAACGAAATGTCATGACCTTTGCTTTGATTTTGAAATATTCACTGCTTAAACACAGACAATGGTACACCGACCTAGACATAGATGTAAATCTAAATTCATAACATTTGTTACAATGACATGAAAACAACTAGTACAACAACAACCATAAACATAGAGGAATCACAATACATATACACTGTTACATCTGTTCTCCATAAAAATTCTATATATGACCGATGAAACCTATTGAAGCCTGAGGTGTATGGTTGTGGTATATCATTTGCTGATTAATGTGAAAGCTGAAATTGGCATCAGTGTCATGTCTAAATGAAATATATCCAGCATAACACGAGCCCCTTTAGAGGTAAAGTCGTTGTCGACATTTCTTTTGTCTTTAAAGATCATGTTATGCAAAATTACAATAGCATACATAATCTTTGTTGTTTTTGTCAGCCAGCAATAGTCTGCATGGGTTAATTGCAAACCTTAACTGAAGTACATCAAGTGCTATTTTTACATCTTTCGTTGTCCCTCGTGCCTTGCAGTAAAATTGATTTGTTTATTATTGATTGAATTAGGAATCGTTTTCACAAGAGTTCTCCATTTAGAATATACGTCGTCACTAAGTGGTATCACATGGTCATATTTGTTGCCAACGGTAAATAAAGCTGGAGTTAATCTACCATTCGCCAGATAGTTAAAAAAGTAGATTGCCAAACTACATTAACATCATTAGTAGACCCTGACATGCCAGAAAAAGCATGTTAGATCCATCATACGAAGCAACCGCATCAAGAATAATAATTGAGTCATGTTATGTACCATTGTCAACTCGTTAAAATGCTTTAGGACAGTACTTCAAGTTCCAACGCATGCAATCAATGCTACCTAACATTCTTGGTCCTTTTCTACCATGCATGTCCAACAACCTAGCCACATTAGCCTTGTTTGACCTCTGTATGTATTCATCGTGATATATGTTCACAATAGCTTGACAAAATTTATCTAGAGCGTCGAGTATAGTGTTTCATTCAGATGGAGTGTTTCATAAAGAGAATCAGCAAACTAACATTCTCGTTACAACAGTCGTTTTTTGATGGCATGTGAATTGAATATCCTACAAATATGCTTGTATCATCTGTATTCTGTAACATAAATGCAAGATCAACAATTTTGACTTATAACAATAAATATGACCTCATACCCCCGTTATGGTAAACTAACAATGGACCGGCCATGGTTGTTTGGTATGCAAATTTGAAGAATGCAAGGCAACTCATGATTATGGATCAAAATATCCAAAATGACAGAAAGATCAAAGGATACGCAGGGGTTTACCGACGTACAACCAAAACAAGTAACTGAAAGCCAAGACGTAATGCATATAGCAGTTATTTCAATAGCAAAGGGTGATACAGACATAGTAATATAAATTTAGTCATTAATGTATCGCAAGGTGGTTATCATTAGCTTAACAACACAATTTTTATTAGCTTCAATTTGAACTAGGAAGAGGAAAAGAAAGGCATTTTCAACTGGCGAGCAAAGATAATTTGATTTGGGTAATCTAATGCAATGGGTGGTAAATGTAAGAGTGTGTAAACATCAATTAAGAAGTTTATGAGATATAGTGGATATCAACTCTCAAGAGAACAATAAACACAAAATACAGTTTGACATATTTGCAAATAATACTTAGCACGCACTTCTAATAAGTCCTATTTTTGGACAAAAACAATCTCCTAAAAGGTTCATTATTTTTCACTGGAATAATAAAATTAATGTTGTATTATTAGCGATGAGATAATACAATCATATCTCATTTTGGTTCATAAAAACTGGCACTTTTTACAATGATTACAAAAAATTGTTGTGACTTGGAAATAACCTTTCCATGCCTAGTTAAATTATATCACAACTTTGGAAGAGTTAATCTTATACTCTCAAGATATCACTATATTCCACTTAAACACCATCTAGTTATTTCACTTTAATTCCTCTGATTCTCATTCGATAGTGGTTCATGCTGCACATCAAGGTTATCAAAATGGGATTCAAATCGTAACGTTCGAATTTTAAATCAAAACGGGATTTAAATCTTAAATCGTAGATTTAGAAGGCCCGTGTTTTAAGAATTGAAGATCCTTTAAAATTGATTATGATTTAAGAACTTTACATATAAAACTTAAAATTCTGTTTTTTCTCTTGTTTTATTTTTATTTTATTTAGAAAACACTAGAATTAGAATTGTGGATGATAAACGTATTGAATATATAAGTATGTATCAAATGATTTTTCTCAACTGCGGTTTTAAGTGAGTTTGGATCGGAATATGTTGGAAAATGTTTTAAATAATAAGTGAATTATTAAAAAAATTGATTAAGTGTGAATGAGTAGCTCATATATGTGAATAGTCTCACATTGTAGGATTATATGAAAGAATCAAATATTTATACTTGATTCTTTGAAGCTAAGTTGGGCCCTTTGGGCACCCAATGATGCTCTTTTGTGAGGAGGGAGACCATGCTTGACCACCATGCGCGCGCGCGCCGACCGACGCTCGGGCTCGTAGTGGTGTAACACTTATATTTTCGGTACAAAATTCTTTAACCGTTTTTGACCGGGCTAGAACAGTCAAATCAAACCGGACCCGTATTAGATAACGTTCAATGTTTTGACCCGTTATTTTCTCAGATCCGTTTTTTTGAGACCACGTTTCCTTCAACCAGTAACGTTCTTTTGTTATTCTGCCTTCTTAACTGATAAGGAGACGAAACAGAAAGAACTACATTGATTCGAATTCTTTTTCTTCAAATCCACAAATTCGAGCAACGTTTTTGAGTGCAAACAGAGTCGTTTCGTACGTGCAAACGAATCGATACCACAAAATTTATTGAGATGTTTTATCCTAGAGGCGGCGGCGGTTGATCTGAACTGCTTTGCACTGTACAGCAGATCGCCGAAACGTCTTCAAGAGGGTGACGTAGTCCACGACTCAGCCGAAGATCAACATTGTTTTCAACAGAATATGTAAATCGAATCGGAACGGGAGAGATCCGATCCAAAACGGGATTTCAATCGTAAGATTTAAAGATTTTTGATAACAATGCTGCACGTTTCTACACTACAAAGTTACAAACTAACAATTGGTAAATGTTGCTTGTAAGATAACAAATGTAGCTGTGGAGAATTCACTTTTATATGCAACACATTGAACAACTATTTTAGTGCAAATAGGAACACGGTGATGTGTTCAATAATTAAATGCATAAAAATAACAATTAAAAGCTAACTGCATACAGCTATCTCCTGTGGATAATCTGAATATCTCAGAGCAACATAATTAGTAGACCTAGAAGAAGGAGGAATGACATTGCTTGTATTATCAGCCTGTATGCTCTTCAAATCGATACTGCCAAATTACCAGAAAGAATTATCGTAAACAGCTCCATCAAAAACAGGTGCTTATGATATATAAACAAGAACAGCATCATACCTAGTAGACAAGAAGTAAGCTTTAACAGGAACACATCTGACCGCAGAGTCGCAATCATCATCATCATTCTCACTTTCATGGTTAGCAAAATGGCGACTCTTTGGGATGAAATCGTTACTGTACCCATCAGCAAGCAGTGGGCATGAGGATAAATATCTTGAGAGAAAGGGTAAAAGCGAGAACTTGTAAAATGAGATTGAGGGTTTGGAAGATGAAATTACTTGATTCGAACGGAATAGTACCCTTAACATTCCCATTCGAGGGAATTCGGAAAATTTAAAACCTTACAACCCTAGATTGTTTAAGCAGGTGCCTGGGCTGTAATTGGTTTGCAATTCAGAGGGGATGGAGAAATGGACGTGGGAGTTAGACAAATAAAGTGGGCCCAATTTGTCTTGATAACTGTGTAGGGTGTTCGTTATGTATGTCTGAAGTAAATTGGTCAATTCAAAAGGTATGCGCTTCACGCCTATAAAATGGAGAACTAATGTACGATTGATGTTATATTG
The DNA here is from genome assembly GCA_030737815.1 of Allium fistulosum. NCBI lineage: Eukaryota > Viridiplantae > Streptophyta > Magnoliopsida > Asparagales > Amaryllidaceae > Allium > Allium fistulosum. The sequence continues at coordinate 1,327,868,547 of CM060904.1, forward strand.
GCGATTAAAACATAAAAGTTAGTAAAAACGAAATATACTATTATTACTAAATTGCATTTCAAGAGCACAGAAGTCCAATTCTAAATTGAATCGTCACGAAATTCTTTTTCCTCTGTCATTACTCTTCCTTTCTCACGTTTTCAGCCTCTTCTCTCCCAAACACTTTCGACCCAAAATTTACTCCACAGTCGATCCAAATTTTCCTTTCTCAAAAACCCTAGAATTTTGTTTTCTCCCAGCAGACTACGTCCTCCTTCCAGATGTGGATCAACTTCCTAATTTCAAGGCTATAGCTATAGCTTGGCACCCTGTTGCTGGCCTACCATCTTTGATTTCGTACTTGACCTAGAGTTGCGATCAAGTTTATCCCCATCAATGTCCTTGCCATTTTGGTATTCATCTATGCTTATAAACTGTAGTATTTTTAAGTATGTTTACAAAACAGAGATGAGTAGTTTACAAAACTTTTAGCATATTTAGATCTTTTTTTGGTTTGATTTTATACGTTAAATGATTTTTAATAAGCCAATTTCTTATTTGATTTCACCTTAATAGTGCTACTTAACATTTATTAACCCCTATTATCAAATGGAAATGTCAAATTCTAACCACCATTTGTTTTTCTTCATTTTGAGCTAGTGGAACGCATACAGTACCTTTTCAAACAAGGCTTATATCATCCAATTTCAAGATTCCACTTTCCAAACTAAGGCTTATATCATCTAATTTCAAGATTACACTTAAACCACTGTTTTCTTCAGTAATTCATTATATAACATGTATTTGAATTTATTCAATCTGCTAAGAGTTCATTGGTAAGATAACCACTTCTACATGGTTTAACTTGAGGGCAGTTATATCATTCCTAGATAATCGAAACTCATGTAAACAAATTCAGTTAGATCTATCGCCTATTCATGTGTATCATGTTTGTGTTTGGTTGCATATGTAATCATTATACTTAATTCTAAAAGGTTGTTACACTGACTAAGTGGCTATTTAATTATATTTCAAGTTTTAAGATTACATTAAGATTTCTGCGTAACATCAATTTGTGATAGTTTTTGTTTATAAAAAAAACAATGTTCTTTTTAAGCTTGAGATGAGTTTTAGCACCTTATAGTGGGATCCTCAATCCTGGAACTAAACCATATCATGTTTGTATGTCTTATATTATGTTGGTTGTTGTTGCTTCTTTGAATGATTTCCTACTTTTGATAGTAAATATTTGTTTTTTATATGGCAAAATAATGTTATACTGCATTAGGAATCTCAGCTATAAGGTAGATGCTAGATAATACTAAATATTCATGTTTCGAAAATTAAGGTCCTAGATAATTAACTGGATTCCTCAAGAGGGTTGTTTCTTATCCAAAACTAATCTACATACGAGCAGTGATGACTAAAATATATTTTCTATTCTTTACTTATCAGCTCTCTCATTTTGTTGGTTTGGTGGATTTTATATTTAACAAAATGCTGTCGTTTTCTGTTAGTCCTTGAAATGATGGTTTTGATGACAACAACCTTATGACTTGTTATAAAATATAAATACTAACGTTATGGTTTAGATATATATGTATATGCAGAATATAAACATGCAGGTACCAAGAATGAAGACTGTACAGTATAGAGATACAAAACTGATGAATTTAAAAATCGAAGATATCAAGATTGAAGACTCATGAGTATCAAGAAATCAAGTTATCAAGAGTTCAAGATTTCATACAGTACAAGATAATGTAGCTAGTTTAGAATTATGTTAAAACTTCTTGAAAGCACTTACATCTTTATTCGAAATTTATTTGTGGAATGAAATCCACTTCGAGCCTGTTAAAGGGATGGAACCCACGACAATATCTAGTGGAGCATATAGTGGTCCTATTTTGATATCCACTAATTTTATAAAAATGTTTTTCAAAAATATATCTCTTGTTTTTTAAAAAAATGTTTTCAAAACTTTCTTTTCAAAAAGACATCTCTCTTATTTGAAATATTTTAGCCTCAAAACTATTTTTATCATTTTTAATATTTTGATTTCAAAATTGTCCTTGTTTTTAAACCATCTCTTATTTTAAATATTTAGGTTTAAAATATTTATATACTCAGATTTTAAATCAGTTTATAGATTAAGATTATATATATTAAAAATTATTTTCTAAACTCTTTTATATGTTTAAACTATATTCAAATATATTTACAAAGTTTATAAATTGTTTTGACAAATTATAGAAACCAATTTTAATAAGAAAATCAAAACATCAATTTTGCCTTGAGCATGTCGACATCCCTCAATCCCCCATGTCGACATGGTGTCCGTTATTTTCAAATTTCAATTTTCAAAAGAAGTGTTTATTCATCGTATCCTTTCACGAATAGATATGGTTGTTGCTCTACTATAAATACCAGTAAGTTCTAAATGAATTTTTACCAGATTTCATTTATTTTCTCTCCTCTTCATCTTCCACATTTATTCTAAAGAATCCTAAACTATACTCTGCCGAAATACCAAGTGAATCAAACTTGATTATCTCTTGTTTGATTCTCTGCCACTCTCTCCATAAGATCTCAGTGCTATTCAAAGTTATAGAATCTTTTGTAAATCAAACTGTTGAGTAAAAGGCCCGGTTGAGCCTTGAAATCAATTGGGTGTGATTGTAGCCCCGAAAATCAATTAGGTGATCTTGTAGCCTGAATCAAGAGAGTTTGCCCTGGACTCGAATATAGGAGGGTGTACCTCGTAGCCTTGAAACCGAGGGTGTAATCTGGGAGCTTATTTTGATAAGAAATACGTACGATTGTACGGGACTGGATGTAGGGTAACTCCGAACCAGTATAAAATCCTGGTGTGTTCTTTCCTTTACTGCTTTTATTTAGTATTTGCATCTGTGTCTGATTCTGTGATTATATCTGTGTTTGTGAATTACATTTGTTGGTGTTTAAATTGAATAAAATTCAAAAAGATTTAAAAAATCCATAAAACACTATTCACCCCCCCCCTCTAGTGTTATTCCAGTCTTAAGATCCGTAATCCACATTTCTCACATTGGTATCGGAGCAAGGTTTTCAAAGTTTTCATAATCTGAATTTTGAAAAATTTTAAAAATGGCTACCAACACTGGTTCTGTTAACACTATCACTAGTTCATTTGTAGAGGGTCAGTCTACTGCCAGAACGCCACTTTTTAATGGCAGTAACTATGCATATTGGGCATGTAGAGTGAAAATATATTCACAATCAATAGAATTAGACACTTGGAATATCACACAAACTGAATATTCTGAACCCACAACTAGTTTTGCACAATGGACTGCTGAGCAAAAGACTATTGCACAAAATAATTCCAAAGCCATGAATATTTTATTTTATTCACTTGATAGGAATGAATTCAATAGAGTATATGTTTGTAAGTCTACATATGATATCTGAAAAACTTTGCAAGTTACTTATGAAGGAACAAGCAAAGTCAAACAGACCAAAATATCCATACTCACAAATCAGTTTCAATTATTCAAAATGAATTCTAATGTGTCCATGTCGGATATGTATAGTATATTTCAGGAGATTGTGCATTCTCTAATATCATTAGGAAAAAGTTTTTCCGAAGAAGATCAAGTCAGAAAAATTCTAAATTCTCTTACTCCGGAATGGAATCGGAAAACTCTTGCAATCGAAGAAGCAAATGATATCAGTACTTTAAAGATTGAAGAATTGATTGGAAATCTAATGTCGTTCAAAGTACAAATGCAAGGGAGAAGAGATAGCAAGGCATTCGAAAAGAAGTCAATTGTATTCAATACATTAATAGATGGATCAGACTCGGGAAGTGATGATGATGAAGAAATAGCTTTCATGACAAAGAGTTTTCGGAAGTTTCTGAAATACAGAAAGATGAACAACTTCAAAAAAATGATTACAGGAATTCTGGAAATCATAATGAAGTACCAAACCACGTCAAATGTTTCAACTGTGACGAACCAGGCCATCTCAAGAGAGACTGTCTGCATCCTGATAAGTAAAAGTTTCCTGCAAGCAATGATTATACAAAGAAAATAAAAAGATCATATACCGCTACACTAGACGATTCAGACTCAGACTCATCCTCAAGCGATGATGATCAGAAGACGGAAAATTCAAATATGTGCTTTACGGCTATTCATGATTCCGATGATCTCGGAGATACGAATCTAGAAAAAGGTACACGTTTACAATATATTGGTTGAAATTGTTTGCTTAAAATTGTTTGATTGTTTTTGAAATTATGTGTTTTTTGAATTTTGAATTTTTTATTATTATGTTTATTTTTATTTTTATTTTTATTTTTAATATTATAATATTTTTTATTAAAAGAGTATTATTATATTTAATACTACTCCAGAAAATATATAGACATTAAAAATAATATATGTATATAGATATTAAAGTATATAGGAAAATATAAATCACATGAATTCTCTGACCCATGTCGACATGGCCCTACCCATGATGTCGACATCCCTATCAGAAATTTGAAATTCAAATTTGAATTCAAATCTTTGAATTTCCCTCCACCTTTTCACCAAATCCAATGTTCTGGAAAGGTACCCCTTGACCAGAGAACATGTCTATTGAATATCTATTTATTTCCATTATCTTACCATACCTTTTCACTTTCATTTTAAAATTCAAACTCTCTTTCACTCTTTCAAACTTTCTACTCTCTTCAAAAATGGCTTTTTCAAGCACTCCATCCACAATGAGGTTGTCTAAAACCATTAAAGAGTATCTCTATAATGATCCGGAAGCAATCAAGGCTTATATAAGCTATGCTAATTTTGGAAAAGTTCATACGGGAAAGTTTGCTATCTTTAGCGATTTCTCTACATATGAAATCAATACTCTTCTTAACGAGAATCATATCCTTAGTCGGTTTGAAAATTCTCAAAATGATTTTGTTTGTTACCCAAATCTTGTTAAAATGTTTTATGCGAATTTGAATCGCGGTTTTTATGAAGGAAATAAAGATGAAATTTGGAGTAGTGCTAAAGGCACTAAAATTGTTTTAAATTGTGAAATTTTGGGCAACATTCTCAATTGCAAGAATTCGAGAATAGATCTTTCTACTTTTGATATTGATGAACATGATCGTGAGACATTTTATCACATTTTCAAAGGAGATAACAACTTTGAATTCAAAAATCGTAACTTTCGTCCGAAAGCATGTATTGTCAATCTTCTTTTGCAACATACTATCACTCCTAGATCGGGAAATTTCAATAACCCGACTTTAAAAGCTTGTAAAGCTCTTTTTGCTATCTTTGGTCATTATGACATTAATTGGGCGCAAGTGATTATGGATGAACTTCGTCCTAAGAATTTGGAAATGGGTGAGAATACCTTGTATCATAGAATCTATCTCACTCGGATTTTTAATTATTTTGGCGTTGATTACAAAAGGGAAGAATTTGTTTCAAGAAAAGTGTTTAATCATGCCCAACATTTCTCTCATGAAAATTCCTTTCATATTTCAACAATATGAATATCTTGCCGAAAAGGATGAATGATTGGCACATGAAGATATGGAGGAGGAAGATGAAGAAGAAGAAGAAGGGGAGGAAATGGAAATTGAAGAAGATAATGAAGAAACCTCCTTGGAAAGTATTGAATATCCTACCAATACTAACAATCCTTCCAACAAAACTCTCCTCAAAAATCAAAAGATTATAGTGGAAAATCAATGGATTCTCAAAAGATCCTTTAGTAAGAAATTGGATAAAATGTCCACTAATATGAACAAATTCTTTGCTAAAGTTGGTCTGAAACTTGTCTTATCATCATCCTCCTCATCCTCTAGCACATTCTAAGAACTAGGTTGTGATGTATTAGTTTGTTTTGTGTGAGCTTGTATTGTTCTTTTTATCATATTATATAGTATCTTATGTATCATCTCATCTATTTATAAAAATCATCTATCTTATGTTTTCCTACCTTACCGTGTCTCTGGAATAAATGTTAGTATAGTATATAAGTTTATATATACATACTTATTCACAAAATAAATAAGTCACATAAATTAACAGACCCATGTCGACATGCCTCTACCCCCCTATGTCGACATATAACTGTCAGATTTGGTTATTTTTAAAATTTTGAAATTAAAATAACTAACTCGTGTCTATTCATTTTAAACGAATTTCTGCCTATTTAAACAACTGTTTCTTCCAGAAATTTGTAATCTTTTCATTTCTACTTATCTCTATTTGCATCTCTTCACTATTTATCAAAAATGGCTTCCTCTTCTCAAACTCTAAGTGATAATCTTGAAGAAACTCTCAATTCATTCAAGAATATACTTACTTTTATTCTCCGCAATCAAAGGCACTTAGAACTAAGTCAAATGCAGATGATAAAAGAACAAGAGAATCATTTCGATGCCCTCAATTGGATGATTTCTGCCCTCAACAAAGATTATCTCGATGCAAATCCTGTAGGAACTTTGATTCAAGATAATGAAGATTAGGAAGTTATTAAAAAGGATCCTATATTTGGAGAAGAAGAATGGGTTGAAGTTCCTAGAAATATTTGATCTCTGTATGGTTTGAATTGCTTGTTTTTGAATTGTGTGATTTGATTTGATTTGATTTGCTTTGATTTAATTAGAATTGATTTGGTTTGAATGGATTGTATAACATTATATGAAACATAGTATGTATTTATTGGGTTTAAACTTTCATATTTGTCATGTCTTTATTATTAACTCATGTTATTTTATATATATATATACTCCATCATAATTTGTCACAGGTACTCCAGTATAAGACTAAGGGAGAGTTATATTATTTTAGGATAAGGTTTTTTTTATGACAAAGGGGGAGAAATATAAATTATTGTAGTTAGAGCACTACAAGGGAAATAGGCTATTCCAACGGCTCCCAGCCGTTGGCGGCCGTTGGGAGCCGTTGGAAATAGCGTTGGAATAGCGTACCACGCCTTCCAACAGCTTCCAACGGAAGCAACGCGGAATTTCCAACGGCTACCAATGGCATAAAACCGTTGGTAGCCGTTAGAAACCGTTGCAATAAACTGACCAATAAGCCGTTGTTAGCCGTTGGTAGCCGTTGCTAATCTGGGTGAATTTTTTTTTATAGCAGCACGCGATTCACCTTCCAGCCACACACAATCAATATATATCAATTTCCATTCCATTTCCACTCCATTTCACATATATATCACATATTCAACACATTATACCACAAACAATATAAACAACCAAAAATCAACATCAAACATTACATATTCAAGTCCAACTCCATATTCAAACATTACAACCAAACCCTCACCAACTCCAACTCCATATTCAAGTCAATATATACAATGCAAACACTTAAACCTCACCACCTCAAAGTCAATACATACACAATAACCATCAAACACAATCCTCACCACCTCAAAGTCAATATATACAATAACCAACCACAAAACAATAATCATCATACCTCTCAAGCATCATCATCACCTCCGGAAGCACCAGACGACGAAGGGAAGGAACCATGCCTCTGCGCGTACTCCGCTAAACGTTGATTCAGCTGCTCCATTTGTATAGCGCGAAGACGGTCCTGCTCTTGCAACTGCTCAACCATGGTTCTAAGCTCTTTTATTTCAGCTTTGTCACACGCCTTTTGAGCTGCCCGAACCTGCAAATAGAATATGAGATGTTCACATTTGTATTATAATCATTTTCTTAAGCAATGTATATTTTAAAATATAGAAACGTAAATGACGTGATCTTAAGCAATGCATATACCACAAATAAATGCATATTTTTATTACAATATATAGGTTAACTTATTAAATATATAGGTTAACTCAACTAGAAATCATCATATGTATAGTGTATCTATATGTTAATTTATTAAATATAATATTGCAATGTTTATAAGATTACCGCTTGGTTTCCATAGCCATAGCGCCTATTCCGCTGCGTCGGATCCATAATAACGTCGAAAATATTATCTTCCTCCTCTACCGTCAACTCATCGCGATCCGATTCTGAAAGCAGCTCTGCCCGTGCCTCCTGAAACTTTGCCTAAAATAAAAAACAATTACAGGTTAAAATTAGTAGAATAGGATTTAAACATATCGATATTAATAAAATAAGTTTTAAAATATGCATACATATGCAGCCGTCGCCTTATCATCACCATCCCACTGATATGTAATATTGCCAGCATTGTCTGTTTGTCTTGATGCGTGGGTGCGGGTAAATACCTCCATCATAGACACGCGACGTCCAACCGATCTTTCCTGCAATAAATAATTTATATATTTTAATTTTTCATAGCTAATTACCGAACTAATTAATATACAAAATGTAATGACGGTTTAGATAAATTTACCAAGTCCTCACGGTGATGCTGAAAAGACTTGGATCCGCCACGATGCGTTACAGGATTCCTACTTCTATTGGCAGAGTTCCTCTCCGACTCCATCGGCAATTTTATAAATTGAATATTATATTTATACTAATTGCGAAATAATTAACTATATATTAGGTAGAACATTTACCTTGAACTCGTCGGTCTCCCACCACCTCATCCAAGAATCCCATACGGAAGCGCCCATCCAGTTCGGTTTCTTCCCCGATTTTTTAAGAGCTGACATTACCTCCCTGTAATTTTTGGCGACCTTCGAATTCCAGTGGTGCTGAACCATGACGACATCGGCCTCCGCCAAGTCCACTTGCCCCTGTACAAAGAGAAAACATTACTAAGTGTTCATTTATACTTATTCATATAGTAAAGTAGTATATATAAACTCACCAGAAAATCCTGCCATATGGCCTCCCTGACATGGTCAGGGATCTTACTCCACTTAGGCCAACAATCTGTCATCCTGCTCATATATGATTGCTTGGAAATGCCAAGCACAACTCCTGAGGGCTCCAAATCAAATCCCTTGTGTTAAATAAAACAAAGCTTTAGACAAGTATATATATGTATGAACAAATTTATATTGTTATCATTTTAATTTTGATACTTACGCTCCATCAGCTTTCGGCTGCAAATATACAAGTGGTCGAGCCGGAGGCTCACCACTACTCTCGCCGGCCGAGCGAGAAGAGCTACGACGTCTGGAGCCTGACATAATACCTGTTGAAAAGTTTCATTTTTAATTATAGACAAAGATAAAATGATGATGATATGTGGTGCATGTAATGATGATGAGATGATATATATGTGATGCGTGTGCGTGAATATATAATTGTAAAAATTACCGGATATTACTCAGTCCTCGTCGTTTTCTGATTCAGACTCGATCTCGTGGTCTATATCGTTTTCCTCTACACTCTCGTGTTCTATATCGTTTTCCTCTACACTCTCGTGTTCTATATCGTTTTCTGATTCAGACTCGATCTCGTGTTCTATGTATCAGATGAATATGAATATCTGTTTTGCAATAAAAACGAATATTCATACAACGATCATATACAACACCTGTCAAACGGGGCCAAAAATTCACTAAGGGATTTAAATTTGGTTTTTATGTTACCGTTTTATTAAATATATAAAATAAAGCATATTATGCATTATTATATGAATTATATTCTACTATTTTACTAAATATATATATAGTAAATTATATGATTTTTACTATTTCACAAAATATATAATTCATGTTCGTAAAATAGTCCACTAATTCATGTTTGTCTAACATTTTACAAAACATACACAAAATAATTTAAATCAATCCTAACTAATCTAATGCTAATTCACATGCGCATTTATACTAAATTATAAACATATTTACATATGTGCATAATATATACATACACAAACAATTTGGACATTTGGATGACAATAATTGTAATTAGCATTTAGTTTGGTGTAATAAACAAGCAATATGCCATTGGATACAAATATAACAGCAAATTAACACAAAATTAGAAAAAATAAAAATTGTAGGGTTTTAGGAAAACCTGATTTTGGAGACTTCTAGGGATGGAGAGAGGATGTTGGCGTTGAGTGATGGCGTTGGAGCAGCTGTTGGTTGCGTGGGGAAGGTTGGAGCAAGAAAAGAGGAGGGGAGGAGTAGGGTTTTGGTGGAATTGGGGAAGAAGAGAATAATGTTTTGGTCTCTGTCTATTGCAGGTATACGCAAATTTCCAACGGTTACCAACGGCCGCAAACGGCGTTATTTCCAACGGTTATCAACGGCTACCAACGGCAAGTTAAAAAATAACGAGCCGTTGGCGGCCGTTAGAAAGCCTTCGTGGCTATATACTGTATTTCTAGTAGTGGAGTAGTTAGGCTTAGATTAAGGGGGAGTTATTAGTTTTAGGGGAAGTTATTGTGAAGGAGAAGTATATTTTATAAACATAGGTTGTCATCGTCAAAAAGGAGGAGATTGTTAGTCCTTGAGATGATGGTTTTGATGACAACAACCTTAGAACTTGTTATAAAATATAAATACTAACGTTATGGTTTAGATATATATATATATGTATATGCAGAATATAAATACGCAGGTACCAAGAATGAAGACTGTACAGTATAGAGATACAAGACTGATGAATTTAAAGATCGAAGATATCAAGATTGAAGACTCACGAGTATCATGAAATCAAGTTATCAAGAGTTCAAGATTTCAAATAGTACAAGATAATGTAGTTAGTCTAGAATTATGTTAAAACTTCTTGAAAGCACTTACATCTTTATTCGAAATTTATTCGTGGAATGGAATCCACTTCGAGCATGTTAAAGGGATGGAACCCACGACAATATCTAGTGGAGCATATAGTGGTCCTATTTTGATATCCACTAATTTTATAAAAATGTTTTTCAAAAATATATCTCTTGTTTTTAAAAAAAATGTTTTCAAAACTTTCTTTTCAAAAAGACATCTCTCTTGTTTGAAATATTTTAGCCTCAAAACTATTTTTATCATTTTTAATATTTTGATTTCAAAATTGTCCTTGTTTTTAAACCATCTCTTGTTTTAAATATTTAGCTTTAAAATATTTATATACTCATATTTTAAATCACTTTATAGATTAAGATTATATATATTAAAAATTATTTTCTAAACTCTTTTATATGTTTAAACTATATTCAAATATATTTACAAAGTTTAGAAATTGTTTTGACAAATTATAGAAACCAATTTTAATAAGAAAATCAAAACATCAATTTTGCCTTGAGCATGTCGACATCCCTCAACCCCATATGTCGACATGGTGTCCGTTATTTTCAATTTTCAATTTTTAAAAGAAGTGTCTATTCGTCGTATCCTTTCACGAATAGATATGGCGGTTGCTCTACTATAAATACCAGTAAGTTCTAAATGAATTTTTACCAGATTTCATTTATTTTCTCTCCTCTTCATCTTCCACATTTAATAAAGAATCCTAAACTATACTTTGCCGAAATACCAAGTGAATCAAACTTGATTATCTCTTGTTTGATTCTCTACCACTCTCTCCATAAGATCTCAGTGCTATTCAGAGTTATAGAATCTTTTGTAAATCAAACTGTTGAGTAAAAGGTGCAGTTGAGCCTTGAAATCAATTGGGTGTGATTGTATCCCCGGAAATCAATTAGGTGATCTTGTAGCCTGGTTAAATCAAGAGAGTTAGCCCTAGAATCGAATACAGGAGGGTGTACCTCATAGCCTTGAAACCGAGGATGTAATCTGGGAGATTATTTTGATAAGAAATACGTACGATTGTACGGGACTGGATGTAGGGTAACTCCGAACCAGTATAAAATCCTGGTGTGTTCTTTCCTTTACTGCTTTTATTTAGTATTTGCATCTGTGTCTGATTCTGTGATTATATCTGTGTTTGTGAATTACATTTGTTGGTGTTTAAATTGAATAAAATTCAAAAAGATTTAAAAAATCCATAAAACACTATTCACCCCACCCCCTCTAGTGTTATTCCAGCCTTAAGATCCGTAATCCAAGTTTCTCACATTTTCTTCTTGCTCCTACATTATATTGTTATGACCTAATTAATTTTAGTTCATTTGTTTTTCGATTGGTATGTTTCTATATATGCACAATTGGGTTTAAGCGGGTTTAGTTTGGGATATTGTGATCTGTAAATTATCTTTTCTCCTATTTGTTGAAATGTATTCAGAAATCCTAACCATTTTTTCATCGATATTATCAATTTTGAATTGGACATTTATAAACCATCGGTAATTAGTTCATTCTTTTATGTTCAAATATTACAAAAGTATGATTAGCTGGTAACCTAATATATTCTATTATATATAAAAGACAATATGATCCTGACTTTTTCCTCTCGCCATATTGATTATGAGCTCTAACTCTTTGCTCTCAGCCATTTGAGGTATTTTATCCTTTTAGCTATTCAAAAAAAAATACTTTCGCAAACTGGACCTTTCATACTAAATAGACATAAATGCGGCCTTTGATATCTACTATTAAATCCCCTTTCATTCAAAACCCTGACATCCAAATTAATGGCACAGGCGAGGATGAAGAGTCGTACAAATCAAAAACCGCCCCTCTCCTTCGCACTATATACGAGTTGTTCACTTATTCTTTTCCCATTTCCATCTTCTTCATCGAATCAACTTCTGCTTAAGGTAAGCATCAATGCCAAATCCCATTAAACCTTTTCTTTTTGCTGATTTCAATTTTCATAAAGATATGAAGCTTTTGATCTACCGCGTTTTAGGTGTGTTGTTTCTATTCTCTCTATTCATTATTGTTTTCTTTGCTCCCGTTTCAGATTCTCTATTGCTTTTTCATTGCTGTTCTCTTTTGGTTGTTTCATTGCTGTTTCATTTAGCCATGGACACTATTTTGTTTTTGACTACTATTCATATGTAGCATACCGTTTCTTTGCTGTTTCATTACGGTTATCAGCGGTGTTGACTCTATTCAGTTTCCTTTTTCATTTGTATTTGATTGCTTTTATAATTGGATCATAGGTAAAAATAATTGTTGCTTCGTTTATTGCCGATAGTTAAAAATATTCGATTGATGTTACACCAATAATCAAACCATAGTTAAACCAAATATTTCTATTTCATTTGGCTGTTTACTGATTCTTCATTAACCAGTACTATTTATTCTATTTTATTCTTCATTAACTAGTACCGATGCTTCAAAGCTATGTGTTATGATTATTATGTGCTATTAGGACACATCCATATGATCTAAATTACTGTTGTCGATGATGAAGAAAAATGTAACATCCCGGTATTTTCAACCGTTCACATCCGCACATGTCGGACTTGAATTGTTTAAAATATCAGATTGTTAATTTATATTTGGCAAAACTTAGCATATATAGTAAATAAATAATCACAGAATCACAGACACAGAGTAATATAACAATAAGCAGCGGAGACAAATGAATAGTAGTTCATGAAGCTACTATATATATAACAGAGTTAAAACAAGATACAACAGAAGTCTCAATAAAATAGTCAAATACAATATCAGAGTATATCACTAGTGTCAACTGAATAACTGGAAGCTGAATAGATATAGATGGATCTCCAAGCGAAGCTCCAACTCCAAAGGTGAGTCTCAAATACTGTAACACTTAGTCTGACCCGAGCGTAAAGGAAAACACAAAACACTCGAGTCAGGATTAACATTCTTATATCAATAAATCCAACTCAAGTGAAATATCAACTGAAATCTAGGTAACTCAAAGGATGTTTGGGATAACCATCCTCTAAGGATCCGTGGAACTATCTACTATGTAGTAATATACGCTATTATAATAATGTCTAAAGTAAAGTAAACTATTAAAATAGCATTAAAGCGTTACCCATATCCCCCTTAACACATTTTATATATTCCCATAGTCTATAAAATACTGTAACCTCCCCCGTACTGGGCGTCGTCAGAGGGCACTCCATAGGTATAGTACAAAACAAACTCGTAGTGGTCTCGCTAAGGTAGTGACAAGGCACAACTAGGCAATGCCAGGGTAGATATACCAATTACACTTCCGGGCTGGTGGTAACGCATAGCAGCAACTTCCGCCCACCTCGAGCCACACTCCCAAATCAAAGGTGCGCACCAAATCAATCACAAAGTAATAGAATGGAAATCGAAGAAGTGTGTCCGATCGGAGGTGCTACCTCACTTGGCCCGTCGATTGCTCCTGTTTTAGCCACCTTATGCTAACTCATGGGAGTTAGGTCCACGTATATACCTCAAATAGAACGTCATCAACCACCTACTTCATTCTGGAATCTCCACCGCGTACACGTTGTTAAAGTGGTTTTTGGTATTGGCAGAGAGTACGACAACATCTGATCCCGGTCTCTTTAACAACCAAACGTTATTATAACACCGTGGTCATTTCAAAATAGTTATACTTCAAAACCAAAATATCATTTCCATTTCAAAACCATATCAATACGATATCATTTTCACTTCAAATATATCCATTTCCAAAATCATAGCATTTTCAAAGTTATAACACTTTCGAAACCAAAACACTTGAAATTATAACGCTTTGGAAATCATACCACTTTGAAATCATAACACTTTGGAAATCATAACACTTTCCTTTAAACAGTTTAGATATTAACAATAGTATATAAAATAAAATAGTTTATAAAATAAAATAGTTATATAAAATAGTTGTAGGCTAAAATAGTTTATAATAAAATAGTTAGTATATTAAAAAGTTTATATTAAAAATAGTGTATATTAAAATGATTTGTATTAAAATAGTTTATATTAAAAATTTATAAAGTAAAATATATAAATAGTTTTAAATATAATTTAAAAATACTTTATATAACAAAATATCTTCCTCAAATTTCACACATCGATTCAAATCAACTTGAATTCAAAAATTCAAATTTAATTCAATCTCAATTCATTAATTTCAATTCAATTCAGTTTATCAATAAACCCTTTCAAATTATATCGATTTCAAATACAGATTTGAACCACAAAATAAACCATTTCAATTTCAACATATTTCAAAGCTTTAAATATTCCACATTTTCAAACTAAATTTGATAATTTCATATATATATATATATATCTTAATTTAACTTCGTTATTGTTTAGTTTTGAAATATTCACTTAATAAATCCAATATCATTTAAATAAAACCCCAATTTATAATTAAATTAAATATTTCCTTCAATTTATTTAAATTTGAAATATTCATTAATCACCTTAAACCACAATCAAGTTATAAACTCATATCCTTTAAAAATCTCAAATTTAATAAGTTTCAAATTAATTTAATTAAATAAAATTCTTAATTAAGAACAATTTCAAATAAATTCAAAATCATTTTTCCAATATTAACTTATAAAATCTATTTTAAAATAAAACTTTAAATAAATACTTAAACATATTATATTAATTAAGTAAAACTTAATTAAATCAAATCTTATTATTAAACTTATCTTATATTAAAACTTATTATATATATTTTAAAGTAGTAAAATTATAAGTAAATTCTTAAAATTTATAATTTTAAAACTAACTTATAATTTTAAAATTTTCAAAACAAAGAATTTTTAAACATCAAGAATATAATATATATATAAAATAATATATATATATATATATAATATTTAAATATCAATATTTATATAAAACCATATATATATATATATATATATATCTTTTTAAAACCTTGGAAATCATTTCAAATATATATATATATATATACACACACACACACACCAACGGTGTCTGTATATAATTCTCTATCTTATGGTCAAGTGATACGGATATTTATCATTTCAATCCGCAATTTAAATATCTACGGTTATATATCTTTTCAACTCGCAATCCCAAATTCAATGTCAATGAAAATCGCTTGGGTTTATCATTTCAACCCATAACGATTTTCTCATATTCTACAAGATCGTTCGGGTATGTATCATTTCAACCCATAGGGGATTCTATACTAACAGTGAACTTGTAGAGTGATAACAAATATGAATATAACAGGCATATATTATCAATATAAATAACCAATAATAGTGTCAGATGTCACAGGTGAACAGATACAAATACTAGCATATATATAGCAATGTAAATAACTAACAGCAGCATATTTCAATTGTCGTTTCAATTGAAATCAAATTTAATAAATATAAGAACGTTAATCGTGAGTGATTGCTCACCTTTCAAGGCTAGAGAGATGAACGAAATGAGATGAGTTACGAATTCCAAGCATGAAATCCCAAAGTAAAACTAGATTGGCACGAATCGACGAACAAAGCTGATAAATAGGAATTGACGAAGTCAAATCAGAACTGGATTGATGAAGATAAATGGTATCAGTGAACTTATACATAACGACGTATAACTATATATAAAATCATATTTTAAATTCAAACATATATTAAATTAAATATATATGAATTTCAAAATCATAGGTTTAAACTAAAACTCATATATTATGGTCCAATATATGTATTATGTTGAAATAATTACTTATATGTATACCCAGCCGTAACATTACTTATATATATAAATCTATATTTATAAACTTACATACTTAAAATACTTTGGAATAAAAAATATATATATATACTAATATATAAACTAATGTATATAAAACTTATAAAATACAACACTTAAACAAGTTAAAATTTTACTATACATATAAGACCTGTTATCCCGCCTTTTGGCAAGGCCGAGATATCAAGGAATCGACCGAAAACAAGGATCGCTCAGCTCGAGTGTCAGGTGAGCACAGGTTCACTATGGATGTCGATGAATTTTGTCCGAGTCCAGATCAAGCTACAATTGACAAGGCACGACAAGCAAAGCTATGAAAGCCAACGTTCCAAGTTTCAAGTCAATCGGAGTTCATATGTTCAAGATACGATCGATACAAGCTAAGGAAAATCAACCTGCTATTTCGCATCGATCGATTTCATATCCATCAAGCAGTCAAGGAAGACCCAACTTCGTATCGATGAGGTTTGAATCGATCAGAGGTGCACAGTTTCGTATCGACCAGGAGAATAGTGTTGTTTATATCGATCAAGCCTCCATCGTTCGTATCGATCGAGCCTCCGTTGTTGGTATCGAACGAGCCTTTCTCGTTCGTATCGATCAAACTTCGGCTGTTGGCATCATTCACTAATTACTGTTTCGTATCCATCGAATGCGTCATTTCGTATCCATTGGACAAGCGCCCTCTTCGTATCCATCGATTACCATCGATCTGAGGTAGTACCATGAAGGCCGATATGAATAATTTGCATAAGGATGGATGCGAAATAGACTCTAGTCACCTATGGTTATCGATACGAACGGAGCAACATCAATCGATACGAACTGAACCACCTCCATCGATGCGAACAAGGCAGCGTCATCGACACAAACTAGGCAAAAGTACTGGGACGACTCAGTCAACTCGGCATCAGAGCGGTTTGATCCAGAAATCACGTGCCACGTCATCTCTTGAGCACGTGCCCAATATAGATTCGAAATAATCGATGTGAAGGCATCGATTCGAACAGAGCAGCCCACCGAAGAACGTCAAATCGTATCGACCATATCTCACAATCCACAAGTCCAAATGCTATGAAATTTTCACAGGAGCTTACGTACAACCTAAAGAACGTCCATGCCAAATTTCGACTCGATTGGACCAAATCTTGATCGATACGAAATTCATTCGTATCGATCACGGACCGAGTGCAAATCACGTGGGATCGATCATGTGGGCCTAACCACGTGCAAGAAGAGGTCTCCCGAGATCTGAGTGAGATATTTGCAGCCTACGCCTATAAATAGCAGCCCAGAACCTACAGAAAAGGGACTTTTGGCCTCTTTGCGCCGATATTCTACCGAAATGATTATCAAACTTTAGTTATACTGTTGTAATCTTTTGTAAAGAGCGAGTGAATTCAATAAACATCAATCATTTCATAGTGGATGTAGGCAATTCGCCGAACCACTCTAAATCTGTGTGTTTCTTTGCATTTTCTTATCTGTTTATTGGTGTGTTTGTTAGATCTGCTTCAATTTACATTTATTTTCTTCATTTTATCTCTTCAAACACATCCGAAGAGTGTTGTGCCCAATTTTGTTACAAACACTTTGTCCACTTTTCGGATCGTTCAATTTCATCTACGTTTGTATCGTTCAAACGTTGTTGAGAACGATATGAAGTTTCAAAAAAAAATATCCCCCGAACCCTAGCCGCAGCGCAGAGCACCTGCATAGTGAATTCAATCACCAATTTAATGAAGGAACATACCATCCACGCTTTTGATTGTTCCATGACTGAACAAGACATAGGGGATTACAACAACAAATGTTGAATTACAATCAAGGAATGGGTAAAGAAATACTACTCAACCGGTGCTCTCAGAGGTTGGAGAACCTAGCTAATACACCATAGAGTTGGTTAGTATATCATGTTTCTAAGGTGGACTTCAACTTTCCCCAATTGACTAGCTTTTAAACTCCTGAATTGACAACTATGGTACGATGGCTAATATGACGACTGCCCAACACTGTCTACTCTGCTAACTCAAAACATAGCTGGTCATCGCTGAACCATCTTCAAATGCCCGCATCTTAATCATACCGTGTCCATATGACTAGAAGCACGACATACAACCTTAAGAGGACTTCCTCACTATCTTATATGGGCCTCTTACCTGGGTGAAAATTAGAAATAATCACCAACCTATGAGCCCATCTTAACCAACTCACCATCCAATCAGCATTACCAACCACTCGAACGTTGGGCAATTGTGCACACATCATTCACCAGTATTACAAGACCCCGTAGCCATAGAATGGACCTGATAATGTTGATAGAAGTATCTTTCCCAGTCCAGACCTATTTATTGAAACCATCTTACATGCAGATTTTCCAACAAAAATTCAACACGCAGACTACGTCAGTGTACTTTGGAAATATAACCCCTGGCACTACCTCATGAAGTGAGAATTGCGCATGGCTTGCACCAAGAGTGATGACTGCCATCAAATGTAGCTGTCTTCCCCCATTCCTCAAAGAATATTGTCAATCGTGGTTAGACATACCAGTTCTACTTCTCATATTGTTGAAGGGAATAAAGAAGCTGGCAGCCAACGAATTTATCCAAAGCCCACAGCCAATTGCTACCAATACCCATAAATGAATTCATCACCAGAGCTTATTTCCAGACTTTGATAAGAGAACTGGTGGGTAGCCGCCGACGAGTACACCAACATATTCAGGCCAATATTGAGTTGATGAACCAGATGAAGGATCAACATGGCGAGATAAGGAAGGGACCTACTCCATACTCTAGATCGGAAAACTCCTCTTCTTTAGATGGCTACCGTGAACGCCAACGCCATAAGGCTGCTCCGGAAAGGATAGCTCCGACAATATGTGCAAGCCCTATAAAACGAAGGACCGGGAACATCCGATCCCTATCGATCAAGGACTTTGATCAAATTGAACCATTTGCATTAGACTTCCAACTGAGAAGGGCTGGACTGAAGTGCAATAGCGAGCATACGACGCTGCCTCACTTATCAATGAGATTTGATATGATCTCCTTTGAATTATTTCTAATTCAATTTCATTTACGTTGCGAAATATGACCGACTTGAATTAATGTGAAGACCCAAATTATTGAGATGAAAATGATTTTATAAAAATCAGTTAATGGAAAATATTCAAAGAATAAAATAGTTTGAAAATAAATATCAAGAATGAGTGAAATAAATAGGGAAGAGGATAGTTGTTTTCAGTAAATAAGAAGAAAATAACTAAGTATGAATGAGTTTTATATTCACATATCTCATATATATTGTATATAAGTAGCCAGAGGAGTATAGAATGATAAAATAAACTCTTATGATGATTAAAATATATGAACCAGTTTAGTATTATATATGTATAAATACATTTTAAAATCAAGAGAAAACAAATGGTTTGAAACATTAGCAAGGAATTAATTGATAAAAAGATATATAAGTGAACATTACAGATTTGTCTTAAGAAAATAAATAATGTAGATAAGTCACATGAAAATAGTGTGTATGTGAAACATGCAAATGGCGTGTACATAGAAAAAGAAGAAAAGCAACTGTAATACCCGAAATGGAATCAAAAAGAAAATGGCATATTTAGCCATAAACACATATACAGAATTCTCTTATTTGTGTGGGGATAAAATGGGTTTTTCACTCCACTAAAACCCTAGCTGAATGTTTTAAAAATCAAAGGATAAGCATCAGTTTATTTTGGAAAACAGAAAGATATTTTAGAAAATAAAAAGAAGAGCAAACTCACACTGTTTTCAAGTTAGAGCATTCTCGGGGAAAAGAAGAAGGAAGGTGAGTGATTAATCATCTTAGGAGATTTAAGGCATGAAGACCCAAGTTAAGGGCAGCCGTATTACTTTTATAAAACCATATCATATTTTTGTTTAATTTTATTCTCTGAATAAATAAATGTTGATTATGGTTGGTGTTTTGGCTGAGTCTTTGGTTGATGTTTTGATCTGTTTTGATTGTTTTGATTAATGCTTTGAAAAGACAAACACCCTGATCACAGAAATGGATTCTGTAACTTATAATTCTGTTTTTATATGGAGATGAGTTAAATATTTTTACTGAGAAATAGGGTATTAATGAAGAATGAAGTAGGCAGTGTGAATAAGGGGATTCATGCTTATGTCTAGTTCATTTTAAAAATGATATGAACAATGCAATATTATATATATATATATATGTGTGTGTGTGTGTGTGTGTGCTGATTTGTTCAAATCACAAGTTAATATGTTTTTATGGGTTTTTTCTCAAAAAAACCTTACCCTATGTTCACAGTAAAATAAATGTAATGTTTTATATGACTTCACCAGATTTAATAAGAAATGGGAATATTTTTGGAAATAAATATATGCAAGTTTTAGAAAATATGATTGAATAAAAATGACCTTAAAATGGGATGTGGTGTTTTGCATGAATGCTTTGTATGTCTGGCTGAAATCCCTGAGTGAGTTTAATACTCTTTGATTTATGGAAGGAAGAAAAGAATATAAAGAATTTCAAGAATTAATAAAGTTCTCCTGAAAGAAAATGAGAATGGTCTCTATATTATAAAGCTAATCTAGGAGTAGTGCCTTGATCTATTCATCATTAGGTGGATGATGGGTATGTGCATGACTTGTTTAAGTCCTGTAGGCCTCTGTGTAAAGGGTTAACAGAATTGAGCCCCTTTGCAATGCACACATGGTGTTCAATGGCAAGAGTTAAGACCAAATAAATTATAAATGGGGATTGAGGAATTGAGCTATGGAATTAGGGAGTTAATCCATAGGAGTATATGTACATATAACTGAACTGTGTTGATGAATGAATGCTTGTGTGCATGTATGTTAGCAAGAGCTTATATATGTATATATATACTCAGACTTTAGTATGAATTTAAATAAGCATCAAACATATGAATCTCCACACAGTATTTAGTAATTACAAGTTATTTATAATCTATGATTTCACTCACACCAGAATATATTTTCTGACCCTATTTGTTGCCTTTGCAATCTTTGGGGTGTCTCATTTTCATTGAGGTAGTTCAAAGTGTTACTGCATGGAAAGATGCTTGAGTAGCTTGCTTGTATGGATGTTTGAAGAACTTGTTGGTTTTAAAATGCTTTAGAGAAGTAGAAGTTTAATTGTAATAAATAATCTAGGCAAACTCTCTTATGTCTTGTGTATTTCCAGGATTGGTGCTTGCTTTGTTTTCTTGAAAAGAACATGTAAAAATAAAAATAAAAACTTAAGTATTATATGTGCTTGTGAGTTGTTGATTTAAGTGGCAGACTCTGGAAATAATCCAGTGGATTATAAGGAAGGAGAACATGCCATATAATCTGATATGTGGATATATTCTCCTTGGCATGTTTGTTATATTTCAGTTATAAAGTTAAAGTTGA
The DNA here is from genome assembly GCA_030737815.1 of Allium fistulosum. NCBI lineage: Eukaryota > Viridiplantae > Streptophyta > Magnoliopsida > Asparagales > Amaryllidaceae > Allium > Allium fistulosum. The sequence continues at coordinate 1,327,890,455 of CM060904.1, forward strand.
TTTTGAATAAATATGTGCCAAAGTATTAAGTAGATGGGTCGAACATGGTCTTGGCTAACCAGTAAGGCTTGTACATGTCTTGTAATTGATACAAGTACATGCAAAAGCTTGAAGTCATAGTCTTCAGATTCCTGAAGCAAACAAGACCATAGTGTAAGCTAATTTGAAATGCAACTAAATCCTATGATATGTCTAGAACAAGAGTAGGATTATGATACCATAAAACCTGAAAGTCGTAAGTATATAAGGATTTAGGAATTGGAATTGGTAAAATCTGGAACTGACTTCAATATGAAACTGAAGTAGTAAGCCTGAAATAGGGATAGACAATATAGACTCAAACAAGAATGTAGAGTAATTTTGTTAAGTGTTTAAAAATCCAGAACATCGCACTTTATATGCTTTTAGCCAGAAATATGCAAAAATCTTTCTAAAATCATATTCAACACTATTTCCAATCTAAATATCAGAATCTGTATGACCTTTAAATTAGTTTACAACTCTATTACTCACATGATCATTACATGCTTTATGAACCTGGATATGTGCATTTTGCTTGACCTGAATTGCTTGTGCATGTTTGTGCATGTTTTGTGCATGTTTATGTTTGAATCCTGAATCTGGGCTAGACTAACCAGTGATCCATAGATCAGACCAAGTTTTAATATGTTTTATCATTCTAAAACAACATGTATAAATTCCTGAATCCCAAAGATTAAATACATGGGTTATAAATCCACAAATTAATCAATCTGGTTTATAGAATAATCTGGAAAATGAAGAAGAGAATAATAGATGCTAATACTTGAAAAATGTATTAGTCAATCTTGAGTCATTCTAAGATGATGAAACCTGAAAATGTATTAGTCAATTTTGAGTCATTTTAAGGTGGTAACACTTAAATCATGTATTAGTCAATCTTGAGTCATTCCAAGATGATAAAACCTGAAAATGTATTAGTCAATCTTGAGTCATTTTAAGGTGGTAACACTTGAATCATGTATTAGTCAATCTTGAGTCAATAAAAAGATTAAAGTGTAGAAATAGCTATGTGACACAAAACCTCTCAATTATGGAAAATATTGTGTGATTAAAATTCTTTGCTACTTTAACACTCTGATAGGCAAAGAAACATTTATATATCTTCACATATATAAATGATATGACTTGATTTAAATACTGATATTTTTATATTAGTAAATTCTGGATCTTGGGAAATTAATTAAAAGAAATAAAAGAGGCAAGAAAAGAAGTGATCTCTTGTTTAAAAAAAAACTCAACTAAAAATCATTAAAATATAGGTGAAGAAAAATGGGTCACTTCAATTAAACTACTTGCAAATGATGCAGGTAACCGAGTACTTAATATTGGGTGCAAAACAACCTCCGCGGACTATGATCAAATCATTGAGGTATCATCATGACGAGCATGATTCAACCACTCATCGACTGCTATATGCCCCTGACTGGGGGCAAGGCATCAAAGCGGAATAGACCGACAAGGTTAGGACTCTAGTACAAAGTGGGTGAAACCGACCATTCACTCATCCGCCTATGCAATTTAATTAGGAGATTTAAGTAAGACTTGGAGTTATATGTCCCAACAATGCACTCTCCATCTCGTGTATGAAGCTCGCCAAAATACCTATGCTTCTTCTGATGCCCGATAAAATCGGAATCACACCAAGGGTGGACGTGATGTCACCATCCATGCATCCAATCCTACATTAGACACTTGGGATTATTTGAGAGAACACATGTTTAAAGTGGATATGATTTGAACATTCACTCTCCAGTTTGCTTCTGTAATTTGGCAAAACAGTCATGCCTTAAACTAACTTCATCAGGGGCCAACCCTCAATTTAAAGTCATCAACGACTGCCTACTTGCTAACCATCACGAGCTGTCATTTCAACTTTGTTCCTCAGCTCGATCAAAAGAATGCAAAGTATAAATTGGACGTGACTCGACTGTCTGCTCACCAATTCTTGCACCCGACTTAAGGGAAAATACACAACTCAAAGTGGATGTAATTCGACCATCCTTTTCTATGCTTGAGCACAAAGCTTGCCAGAACACTAATCTTACTCCTTAGGCTTAGCAAAAGTGGAATCCAAATGAACATGGACGTGATCCAACCGTCCATAAACTAAATCTCATCCTTCATTGAGGGGGATATAAGTGGAAATTAATCGGGATCCCACTGATCACTCGCTAAGTGAAACCCCGAGCTCAGGGACAACCCATCACATTGCGGGAATAAGGGATTGATACACGACAATCCTCTAACTAACTCTGGCTCCCAGAGTGTGAGCTGGAGCATAAATTTACGGACGTGGGCTCGAGGAGGGTGGATCCGTCCACCTAACGACTTCTCCTATGTTTAACCTAAACCTAAGGAGGATGGATCCATCCATCTAACGACCTCGCCCTTTATATTTGCAAGCTCAAGGAGGGTTGATCTATCCATCTAACAACTTCGCTTGCCTACTTGAGGTGGATGTGATATGACCATCCACGTACCCGATCAACTTCTTGTTCCTAGAATGTGAACGAAATCCTAATGCCTAAACATATGTGACCGACCATCTGTCGGCCAACTCCAAATTCCCAGATTGCGAACTGGAGTATAAACATCAAATAAACTCCAGGTTCCCAGAGTGCGAACTGGAGTATAAATATCACCAAACTCCAGGTTCCTAGAGTGCGAACTGGAGTATAAACATCACCAAACTCCAGATTCCCAGAGTGCGAACTGGAGTATAAACATCAACAAACTCCAGATTCCCAGAATGCGAACTGGAGTATAAACATCAAATAAACTCCAGGTTCCCAGAGTGCGAACTGGAGTATAAACATCACCAAACTCCAGGTTCCCAGAGTGCGAACTGGAGTATAAACATCACCAAACTCCAGATTCCCAAAGTGCAAACTGGAGTATAAACATCAACAAACTCCAGGTTCCCAGAGTGCGAACTGGAGTATAAACATTAAACAAACTCCAGATTCCCAGAGTGCGAACTGGAGTATAAACATCAGCAAACTCTAGGTTCCCAGAGTGTGAACTAGAGTATAAACATCACCAAACTCCAGGTTCCCAGAGTGTGAACTAGAGTATAAACATCACCAAACTCCAGATTCCCAGAGTGCGAACTGGAGTATAAACATCAAACAAACTCCAGATTTCTAGAGTGTGAACTGGAGTATAAACATCAGCAAACTCCAGGTTCCCAGAGTGTGAACTAAAGTATAAACATCACCAAAATCCAGGTTCCCAGAGTGCGAACTGGAGTATAAACATCAACAAACTCCAGATTCCCAGAGTGCGAACTGGAGTATAAACATCATACAAACTCCAGATTCCCAGAGTGTGAACTAGAGTATAAACATCAGCAAACTCCAAGTTCCCAGAGTGCGAACTGGAGTATAAACATCACCAAACTCCAGATTCCCAGAGTGCGAACTGAAGTATAAACATCTACAAACTCCAGATTCCCAGAGTGCGAACTGGAGTATAAACTTCGAAAACTCCAGATTCCCAAAGTGCGAACTGGAGTATAAACATCCACTAACTCCAGATTCCTAGAGTGCGAACTGGAGTATAAACTTCAACTAACTCTGGTCCCGAGAGCGCGGACTGGAGTATAAATACCAAATGGATTTGACTGATAACCTATCAACCAACTCCAGTCCTCAAAGCATGGTTTGGAATACGAATACCAAAAGGGATGCGATTCGACTGTCCATCTATCGGCTCTGGTTCCTCAGCAAGTTTAGTACAAAAAGCGGATGTGGTTCGACCGTCTGCTTTCCAATCTTCCCCTGACATAAGGGCACACTTAACACACAAAATTGGATGCGATCCGACCATCAAACACTAAGCGGGCGTGACACAACCGACCATGCATCAACTCTTGTACCCGGGACGGGACCCATAACATAATTTTATAGGGATGCACTCCAACCCTACAAGACAAAATTTCTTCCTTGATTCGACAGGGAGACGCAGTTTCGCAAAGCGGACCTAGCTGAACGTCCTATTCTAAATGGATGTTACTACCATCCAACCGCAAATGAACGTGGCAAGATCATTCATCTCCTAACTCTTGCTTGTGATTCGATGGATTGTGCGTGCAACATGGACAAATGTGACCCAACCATCCGCCAATCAATTCCTTCCTACAGTTCAGTGGGAGAAGCATCAAATTAAAGTTGTTGTAATTTGACCAACCACACTTTGACTTTCACCATTGACTAGTGCCGGAGGAATTAATCAAGGAAAATGCAATCTGACTGTTATGTACTAAAACTCTCAATCCCTAGAGTGCAGACGCGGGGAATAAACATCAAATAGGTGTGGTTAATGTCCCTTCAACTTACTCTGATCCCCAAAGTGCGGCTACAAGAATAGACAAACGAATGAATGTGATTCGACCATTCACTCACTGACTATGACCTAAACTTGACATGAGAAGTATAAACTCACTACAGATGCAATTATATCATCGACGAACTAACTCTGCTAACCCAAGACTGGGGGCAGAAGTACAAATCACCGAAAGAAGAGAAAGGTGACTCGCGACATCTCCAGCTTAGCGTCCTTTACAACTTAAGGCAACGACTACAAGGAGACCCTAATGATAACCAATCAGAATGATGCCCGAAGTTCTGGGTGTTGGAACCTGCCCTCTTCGATTTTAATGTGACAACTATATATTTCAAACTATATACTATGATGTCAAATATTCTTGCAGGAATCTACAAAGAAAAGCTATTATCATATCGTCAACAAACTAAGCTCAAGCTTTCTAGTATACTGATTATTATTTCTGGTTAGATATTTTTGTACAATCTCTGATATGATGATAACAACACACACACACACAAATAATTTTTGGAAAACATGTTCTACAAATATAAAATATCTTTTTATAGACATAAAAGTATTTTCAAAAGTTTCTCAAGTTCAGAATCACTAAAATAAAGAAGAGGAACAAATCAGTACAAATTCAGACATCTGTCACTTTTATTTAGCCATCTGTCATAAAAACAGACGTCTGTCACTTTAATACAGACGTCTGTCATAAAAACAGACGGCTAAATAAAATGAACAGACGTCTAAATTCACAGAAATTTGTTTCTTCTGCCTATTTGACTGTTTAAACTTACTTAGCCATCTGTCACTTTTTCTCAGACATCTGAACTTGACGAACTGAAGCATCTCTTCATGAAAATTCAAATTTTGAAGAGTTGTCTTCTTCACCAACAGTTGCACTCCTTCTAATAGTTGCAACTATTGAATTAAAACTATTCAATACTATAAATAGAGATGTAAATTCACTATTTCAATTAACTAATTCTTTCTATCTTTTCTGATTTTATATTGTTATAATATCAAGTGATTTTCAATTCTCTACTTCCTATCTTTGCACATTCAAATCATCATATCAAGAAGATTATAGGAAGGGTGTACTACATTGACTATATTCGTGTTATTCAAAGAACACACAAGTCAAGAAACAATTTACCAAATTGTATTTGAAGTCCTATTCGGTTGCTTAGGCGGAAAAGTCCTATTCGGTTGCTTAGGCGGAAAAGTCCTGTTCGGTTGCTCAGGCGGTGTAATACCTGTTCCTCCGGGTTAAGTGAGGGTTATTCGAGAAATTCCAGAAGCAGTCTGGGACTGGACGTAGAACGAGAAGTTCGAACCAGTATAAAAATCCCTGGTGTCATTTTTATTACTGCCATTTACTATTATTTATAATTCCGCACTTGCTAGTCGTAGTTTAACTATATTATCGATCCATATAGACTTTCATTTGGTATCAGAGCCTGGAATTCTAGAGATCGTAACAACATCTTAGAATAAATGGCTACAAAGAGATCTAGTCAAGGCAATAAGAAGAGGAAAAGCAATAAAGAAGAATCAAAGGAGCAAACAAACAAATGCTTCATAGCTAAACTCAGATCACAATCGGTATGTTCAGATTCTTTATATAAAGATCTTCTGTTAGCACATGACGAATTATTAAAAGATTGTAAAACTTTGATGAAAGTTAATACAATTGCTTTAGCTAAGTTAAAAGATTGTGAGCAAGAAATTTCAAATTTAAAAGAGGAAAATAAATTTTTGGTAAAACAAACTAAATGTTTTGAAAATACCGTCGAAGAACTTGTTTTACAAAAAGATTTCCTACAAAAAGAAAATGAGCAGTTAGAAGATAAAAACAATGATCTTTTGGAGGAAACCAATGTTTTGCAAAATAAAAATATTTTTTTGGAAAATTCTTTAAATAATTCTAGTTCTTTAATTTTGTCTCTTGAAAAAGAGAATGAAGCTTTAATTAAAAAGAATTTAGAATTATCTAAAGAATGTGAGATTTTAAAAGTTAATAATAATATTTTTCAAAAAAAGGTTTGTGATTCTAAAGCTAATTTTGAAAGATTAAATACAAAAATCATAAATTTTAACAAAGGTAAAGATATCTTATCTTCCTTAGTTACAAATTCAAAAGCTCACAATGATAAAAGTGGTTTAGGATATAATAAAATTGATCGTAGAAATAGCACTAGATATGCTTTCATGTATAGTAAAAATGTTAGTGCTAGTACTAAATTTCGAGTAAAATCTAAATCCAATTTTTATAGAAATTCAAATACTGCTATGACCAATAATGTTTATAATTTCTCTAGAAGTACAAAATCATTGACTAGAAATATGAATAAAAATTATCTAAGTATTTGGGTTCCTGTTAATTGGAAAAATAGAGAAAAATACATTGATGGTTATTTTGATATGGTAGTCAATAATGAAAATTATATTTATAAAGGATCAACCACACCCAAATGGGTATGGTTTCCTAAGACCTAACCCCCCAGACCCTAACATAATAAGTGGGTACCGAAAATGATTATTATTTTTTGCAGGTACTCAAAGAAACAAAAGGAAAAGGATAGATTTTGGAATTTTAAAGAATGTTCCATACGTTTAATAGAATTACGTGCTTACAATGAAATATGGACTTCAGCAAATATGGTAAAATCTATTTTATTTTTCCTTCATAATTAATAATGAGTTTATCTCGTTATTTACAAGATATTATACTTAGGGGTAGATGTTATACATAAGGGGACCATTAAACATATTAATATTATTCAAAAACTAAAAATCAGACAAACAGACGTCTGATAGTTATTAACAGACGTCTGTATACCTATTTTTTGTTTGAGCCGTCTGAACATTTTGTCACAGACGTCTGTCCTCAAAAATAGACGTCTGCTACAAAAATTTAGACGTCTGAATTTAGTTCAAAATTTTTTTACTCTCTGGTTCAATTTTAGACCTCTGAGCCGTCTGAACAAATCTTTTAGACGTCTGTCATCATACTTAGCCGTCTAATATAATTTTTTAGACGTCTAAATCTATTAATTTTTTCAATCTTTTTTATTTTCTACAGAACATCAGACGTCTGTTATGTGACTTAAGTAATTTATTCTTATGTTCTATATCTTTTTATAAATATGTATTTCTGTCCTATATCACTGTTTTTCTTTGTTTAGTGTATTAAGATATGGAACCTGTTCAAACATATGTTCAAATCTGTTTTTATACTCCAAATATTCTGACTCTTCCATAACAAAATTTTATCATTGGTATGCTCTGAACAAAGTTCATATTGCTATTCAACAATGTGTTTTATCATCACATTTCTAACGAAACCCCTTACAAATTCCTTTTTGTTAATGACAAAGGGGGAGAAATATTAATCATTCTGCTGTATAATATGGTCATGTTGACAGGGGGAGCAAAAGGTATGGTTTATACTAACCGTTGAATTATATAGTTGTCATCATCAAAAAGGGGGAGAATGTTGGAACCTGCCCTCTTCGATTTTAATGTGACAACTATATATTTCAAACTATATACTATGATGTCAAATATTCTTGCAGGAATCTACAAAGAAAAGCTATTATCATATCGTCAACAAACTAAGCTCAAGCTTTCTAGTATACTGATTATTATTTCTGGTTAGATATTTTTGTACAATCTCTGATATGATGATAACAACACACACACACACAAATAATTTTTGGAAAACATGTTCTACAAATATAAAATATCTTTTTATAGACATAAAAGTATTTTCAAAAGTTTCTCAAGTTCAGAATCACTAAAATAAAGAAGAGGAACAAATCAGTACAAATTCAGACATCTGTCACTTTTATTTAGCCATCTGTCATAAAAACAGACGTCTGTCACTTTAATACAGACGTCTGTCATAAAAACAGACGGCTAAATAAAATGAACAGACGTCTAAATTCACAGAAATTTGTTTCTTCTGCCTATTTGACTGTTTAAACTTACTTAGCCATCTGTCACTTTTTCTCAGACATCTGAACTTGACGAACTGAAGCATCTCTTCATGAAAATTCAAATTTTGAAGAGTTGTCTTCTTCACCAACAGTTGCACTCCTTCTAATAGTTGCAACTATTGAATTAAAACTATTCAATACTATAAATAGAGATGTAAATTCACTATTTCAATTAACTAATTCTTTCTATCTTTTCTGATTTTATATTGTTATAATATCAAGTGATTTTCAATTCTCTACTTCCTATCTTTGCACATTCAAATCATCATATCAAGAAGATTATAGGAAGGGTGTACTACATTGACTATATTCGTGTTATTCAAAGAACACACAAGTCAAGAAACAATTTACCAAATTGTATTTGAAGTCCTATTCGGTTGCTTAGGCGGAAAAGTCCTATTCGGTTGCTTAGGCGGAAAAGTCCTGTTCGGTTGCTCAGGCGGTGTAATACCTGTTCCTCCGGGTTAAGTGAGGGTTATTCGAGAAATTCCAGAAGCAGTCTGGGACTGGACGTAGAACGAGAAGTTCGAACCAGTATAAAAATCCCTGGTGTCATTTTTATTACTGCCATTTACTATTATTTATAATTCCGCACTTGCTAGTCGTAGTTTAACTATATTATCGATCCATATAGACTTTCACTGGGAAACCAATTATATCATACCACCGGATCGACGGGCAATATCGATCTGCACCTTTCATATCATACCATTGGATCGACAGGAAATGATGTTTGAGCATTCTACATCATGTCGTTGAATCGACGGTCAATATCGATCCTCTTCGACTACAAATCGATGTGACCCAAACGTCCATCAAATACTTTTGACCAATGAAGCATGGATAGAAGAATAAACCACAACCGAGTGTGACTTGACCATTCGTCCTCCGTCGCCTTCCTTCGATCCGTCAGGAAGAGCATGAGACCAAATGAGCATGACATGACTGCATTTGAGCTGACTTTATCCCTAGATCTAACGGAAGAACATAAATTGAAATGGATGTGGTTGATCGCCCAACTCCAAAAGAATGCAATGCGACCAATAATTATTTGACTCTTGCCACGATCCGACTAAACAAGCAATTCAAAACAACTACAACCTAAACATCCGCACATTGATTCTTACCCTGGATTCGACAAGGGAAGCATCAATCCTGCATTGGATCTGACTGAACGATTCACTCTTAAGTTTTTGCCCAGAGTATGGCGACATAAGCAGCAAAGTGAATGTCATTGACCGTCCAGAATCTAGCTTATGTCCGAATCTCGGCAAAGTAACAATGTATTCCGCCTAGAGGAAAGAACTAGAACATAATGCAGGATGGGCACGACTAAGCCTTCCATCGGTTAACTTGATCCCATGGTTCAATGGGATAGAATACAAAATTGAAGTGGACATTATCTACCCTGCCACTTATCAAGATATTGCCCAGACTTGGGAGCACGAGCAAGAAGATAAGATTAATATGATTCAACCATTCATCAATCAACTCTGGTTCTTAAAGCTTGAACTACAGTATAAACATAGCTAGAACGAGACTAGACCGTCTGCGTAACTTATCCGCCAACCCGAGACTAGGGCAAAAGAGTGATCATCCAAGAGCTGGATACGACTACTCAATCCTATAGCTCGTGCCTAGTCTTTATAACAATTTGAAGTTACGATTGAGAGGATGCTTAGAGATAGAATCACTAGATCGACGCCCAGACTTATGGGCAACTGATCATCATTCTGACCCTTCCAATGAGCAATGGATCGCGGGTACATTGAATGGAAAGCACATTGCTCGGAAACACAAGTAGATTCAAACTCATAGCTCGAGCCAGCTATGCTGCAGCACGCTATACAAGGCTAAACTCTACTAAGCCTTTGATTCAACGTCCCTACAAGCCTGATCATTTACCATTGCAAATAAGCACATAAAGTGCCTACAACCCATCACGAGCACTAAAGATTAGATCACAACTCAGCGCAATGATGACGAAAGAGTAAACCGCGTTGCTTCGGCTGAATCTTGATGTGTTCGCTTGGACTCAACCTCATATACACATATGGACACTCACCAGCTATTGAAAACCTTGCGTTAAATATTGACCCGAGGCATGTCTCGGTGAACGAAAACGATACGACGTGGATCCAGAGAGATCTGTCGTACTTAAAGAGGAGATGAATTTACTCAAAACCGATGGGTTACTCTACCCAAAATGAGTATCCAATCCTCTACTTATAAGAAAAAAAACCGGAGAGTGGCGGACGTACGCCTACTATTCAGATTTGCATAAGGCAGACAAAGCGCAACCTTCCACTTCAAACGATCAACCAATTGGTGGACTCGACCATCAGACATAAATTGCTCACTTCCATGGACACAAAACTCCAGATATAATCAGATACTGAAGCATGTCCCAGACCAGGAATACAACAGTTTCGTTACTGAACTGGGCCTATAGTGCTATGTTGCAACCCCCGGATTCAAACTTAAGAATGCTTATGCTACTTACCAAAGGACGATTAACGGATCATTCAAAAATCAGATCGGCCAATCGATGAAAGTAGATGTGGTTAATATGCTCGTGAGATCACGACTATCAAACAACCACATCGATGACTTGGCAGAGATATTCAGTGCTCTCCAAAAAATGCAGGATGAAACTCGATCCTTTGAAATGCTCTTTCACCATTACATCAGAAAGATTCTTTGTTTTCATCATCAATTCTCGTGAAATCAAGGCTAATTTCCAGAAAATTTCGAAAATTAGAGACACCCATGTACCGAGGACAACCAAGCAGGTACAGAGCCCAAGTCAAAAGGTTATCGTCCTAAGTTGATTCAACTCTAGGATCATCTACAAGTGAATTCTCTTCTTCAACCTGACCAAGAGAGGGAAGAGAACTTTTGAATGAAGTAACAACCCCGTTGATGCAATTCCATATCTGATAGATCGCTTAAAGAGACCTCCCATTTTACCCAAACCTTTGGATTGCGAAGATTTATACATCAATTGGGCCGTGTCAACACACGCCGTAAACATCGCAATGCTATGTGAAGAGAAACGAATCCAAAAACCGGTATATGATGAAGGATGGCTATTGACGAGCTCGCCCCGTTAATGTCTATATCGACCAGCCGTTATGATAGGTCCTATCAAAACCTTAAATGTTTGGAAAGTTACTCAAATGGAGTATCAAGCTAAGCCAATTTGATATCACTTATCTCCCTCGGAGAGCTCTCCAAGGTCAAACATTAGCATACTTCATATCTGAATTCACTACATCAGACGATTATCTGAAGAACAGTGGAGAACCGTCTAATCGATGGAGAACGTACACAGATGAAACTTCAAATAATCGGCTTTCTAATGTCGAAGTTACGTTAATGACTACTGAGGAACGATCGATCTGCCACGCCCTCAAACTCAACTTCCCTGCAACAAATAACGAAGCTAGGTATGAAGCCTTGGCGCTCAAACTTGCAAGAAAACTAGGGGTGGAAACTTTACATATCTTATGTGATTACTGTTAGCAGTATACCGAGTCAGGGAAGATTATTCGACTAGGGGGCAACATCTTGCTCCTTATCCTAGCTGGGTCTAAAAGCTACTAGTCGACTTTGACTATTACACCATTACACACATCCTCGGAGAACAAAATGAAAAACTAAGTCACTGGCCAAGCTAGCCAGTTCTGGAGATGCACGACAAAAAGACTTTGTCCCAGTTGAAATATTTATTATTCCAAGCATTGACCTATGAAGATCAACTAGATCTTAGAGATGGATCTAGGAAAGGAGTCATGGATGACTCCTATCAAAGATTATCCATAATCGAGGATTCTTCTTGAATGAAGGAATGAGAAATGGCATATCCTTTGTGAAGCCTCACTACATGATTATGTCTAGATCATTCAACTCCGTCGACACAAAGCATTACTCCTGTATCCTTAATCCGAGACCCAATATTACGTATCCATCGATATGAAGCATACATTCCAACATCTCAGATCAATTCGGGAGAGGATCGATACAAAGGAAGGATTAAAACAACCATCGAACGTTGTTACAACTCGAATTTCATTTCGATCCAAGAGAGGATCGATATGAAACTCAAATTCAAAAAAAAAACACCGACAACGACTCGTGAGCGTATGAACGTTAACGAGAGTCTGGTTAACATACATACATGTATAATGGGCTAACGTCCAATTTTTAAAATTCGCAGGAATCGAATACTCACCTGACGACAATTACAACAGTGAACAACAAATCGCTTGCACTCGACACTCAATTACAACAATGCACTGCATTATCATTGGCAGTCAACAAATCAGCACTTATGTTACTGGAAATCAATCGGAGGTTACATCTTTTGATGAAAAGATAGCAACTACTCAGCGAATCAGATAGAACTTTTTCAGAATGAAGGATGCAGCTTTTCAAGCACGTCATGTTCACACAAGACGTACTTTAGGGGGCAAATGTTATCCAACCTTTTGGCAAGGCCGAGATATCAAGGAATCACCAAAAACAAGGATCGCTCAGCCCGAGTGTCAGATAAGCACAGGTTCACTATGGATGTCGATGAATTTTGTCCGAGTCCGGATCAAGCTACAATTTACAAGGCACGACAAGCAAAGCTATAAAAGCCAACGTTCCAATTTCAAGTCAATCAGAGTTCATATGTTCAAGATACGATCGATACAAGCTAAGGAAAATCAACCCGCTATTTCGCATCGATCGATTTCGTATCCATCAAGCAGTCAAGGAAGACCCAACTTCGTATCGATGAGGTTCGAATCGATCAGAGGTGCACAGTTTCGTATCGACCAGGAGAACAGTGTTGTTTGTATCGATCAAGCCTCCGTCATTCGTATCGATCGAGCCTCCGTTGTTGGTATCGAACGAGCCTTTGTCGTTCGTATCGATCAAACTTCGGCTGTTGGCATCATTCACTAAGTACTGTTTCGTATCGATCGAATGCGTCATTTCGTATCCATCGAACAAGCGCCCTCTTCGTATCCATCAATTACCATCGATCTGAGGTAGTACCCTGAAGGCCGATATGAAGAATTTGCATAAGGATGAATGCGAAATAGACTCTAGTCACCTATGGTTATCGATACGAACGGAGCAACATCAATCGATACGAATTGAACCACCTCCATCGATGCGAACAAGGCAGCGTCATCGACACGAGCTAAGCAAAAGTACTGGGACGACTCGGTCAACTCGGCATCAAGAGCGGATCGATCCAGAAATCACGCGCCATGTCATCTCCTAAGCACGTGCCCAATATCGATTCGAAATAATCGATGCGAAGGCATCGATTCGAACAGAGCAGCCCACCGAAGAACATCAATTTGTATCGATCATATCTCATAATCCACAAGTCCAAATGCTATGAAATTTTCACAGGAGCTTACGTATAACCTAAAGAATGCCCATGCCAAATTTCGACTCGATTGGACCAAATCTTGATCGATACGAAATTCGTTCGTATCGATCACGGACCGAGTGAAAATCACGTGGGATCGATTATATGGGCCCAACCACGTGCAAGAAGAGGTCTCTTGAGATCTGAGCGAGATATTTGCAGCCTACACCTATAAATAGCAGCCCAGAACCTACAGAAATGAGACTTTTGGCCTCTCTACGCCGATATTCTACCGAAATGATTATCAAACTTTAGTTATACTGTTGTAATCTTTTGTAAAGAGCGAGTGAATTCAATAAACATCAATCATTTCATAGTGGACATAGGCAATTCGTCGAACCACTCTAAATCTGTGTGTTTCTTTGCATTTTCTTATCTGTTTATTGGTGTGTTTGTTAGATCTGCTTCAATTTACATTTATTTTTAACTGTTTCGAATTGGATGGAAAAATTAATTAGTACTGCTAAGTCTTGATCATACTTTTTTTTGCATATTGATTAGCATAACTATTGACAATGCTTAAAATAAAAGGCTTTTTCGAAAAAACAACAATAACATGGTATTTAATATAAAAATGAACGTAATTGCTTCTTCTAATAAAATTTATGCTGATTTAACTGCATATTATTTCAAGCATCTGATAATAGATAGGTTTAGTGTTTTTCAAATATATATAGCACATGTATTTTTATTGACCAATTAGAGTTTAGGTTTTCATGACTAATCATTTTCTCCAAAAAAAAATTAGTTGTTTGCTCCCTCTTATACAATTTGTGAAACTTTGACTACATGTTATTTCCAACATTTGATAATGAATATGTTTGGTTTTATGAATTTTACCGTCAATGGAGGTGTTTAAACTCTGCACGGCGACTCGGTTATTTTCATTAACCATGGTTAACCAAAACAACTTTAACAACATATATTTAAATCACTAAATTGCTATAAATTATTGTATGCATAAATTGTGTGTAAAAGGTTTATAATGGACCGCTATTCACTAATATGCAGAAACCACTCTTCAACCAGGACATGGTTTACTCCTTTTGTATTTGTATATCATATTTTCATGGTTTCAATTATTTGTTGATTACTATACTTTTTTGGTATAAAGTTTCAATAATTACTGTCCATTCTTACTATGTCCTTCTTACATGCCTTTTTTGGTTCAATATTGTTGTGTTATCCTTTTAGTACCTCTATATTTTTTAATATTTAAACAAGAATTTAGTCTTTTGACGAAGGACAAAAATAAATAGTTTGAGAGATACATCTCTCTGTAGTATTTTCGGTTACATGGAATATATTATTGGTGGTTAAAAGGTAATTCAATTTTGTAACTAACAAATTTTGTCTATTCTTCAAATTTTGATTATGTGAATATCTTTGTTAAATTGTGCGGTTGGTATACACTACTACTGTTTAATTTGGATTTAAAGTGCAGTTAGTCTTTATGCCCTTAAGACAATTTTTAACCACACCAATTTTTACTTTTTAAGAAAAGAGATATATTTGTTCCATGCAAGATCACACATAAATATTATAACCGATCCTTTAAATACTATGAAGCTAACATTGGCTGCAAAATGAAGTGAAACGTAATTTTCTATATATCTTAGTCTGATGCGAATGAATAAAAATTGAACTATATTTACTAAATTAATATAGCTTAATAAAGAGAAGAGTACAAGGAAGAATGAATTTTTTTACCTCTATATTTGCTATTTTTTTATATTTAACCTAGAATTTAGCCTTTTGACAAAGAATAAAAATAAATACTTTCGCGATATACATCTCTTTATAGTATTTTTGGGTACATGGAATGTATTATTAGAGGTTAAAAGGTAACACAATTTTTGTAAGTAATAAGTTTTGCCTATTTTTCAAACTTTGAATGCGTGCATAGAGAAATAAGTTTACATTTTATGTCTTTGTTAAATTGTGCAGTTGGTATACAATTCTGCTATTTAATTTGGATTTAAAGTGCAGTTAGGCTATGCTCTTAAAATAATTTATTAATCATACCAATTTTTATTTCTTACCAAAAAAGATATGTTTTTTCCATACAAGATGAGACATAAATATTATAAATGATCCTCTAGATTCTATTAAGCTAATTTTGGCAGCAAAATGATACGAAATGTTTTTTTTAACATATCTTAGTCTAATTTGAACGTATAAAAGAAAATCAAACTGTATTTACTAAATTAACATAGATTAATACAGAGAAGAAAGTAAGGAACGATTTTTATCACCATTCGGTAAGTTGGTACATTCTTACATCCACCAATTTTTTTATTCCTCCCCGTGGCTCTTGGGTCAGGATTACCTCCTTCCCTTACCGTCACATTTATTTGACCGATTCATAGCGTTTAGTCCTGATTATAATAAGACTTTACATGCATAGCCATGACCATATGCAATATGGATAATGGTTAGACAGTTGTCTTGATCGCGTTTCGTAATTACGAATTTAGCTGTCTTCTACCTAAATACAACTGTCATTTGTTGGGATACATATAATTGCACATCAACGAAATTGATAACCAAATAAAGGTTTGGAAACACCCCACACACCTTAAATTTATAATAGTCATTTTCTATGCATAGTACATCTCCATTTAATTGCACATCTAGACGTGTCCACATGCATGAAAAGTCTTTGGCAATACGTTTTTTTCAAGATAAATAACGAGTTAATAAAATTAGCAAACCATAGTCAGTCGCCTCTTGCTATTGACATGCAGTAAATTTTTACCACAGAATTAGAGTACCAGAGGTTTTCAGATCTTTATTAGTTTTTCGCGATTAATTTAGTTAAAATCAGCAATATTCGACTAGAATAAACTAAAACAGGCCATTGCATATTGGTACTTCATATCCTGTAATTAATCTGGTGGAGAACTCAACTTATTAACAAAATGCAAAAAATTAACAAGTAATATTGAAATAAGAAATCTGCTATTAAGTGCAGATATGATTTTCAAAGAAATTAAAACAAACGGATGAAAATAGTTATATGTTGCACTTTAATGCATGTTTTTGAGAGGATTTTTATGTGCAATAAATTTGACATTAAGTGCAGATCCACATATCCACCTTTTTATCCAAAGTTCAAACACCATGAAGCAAACAATACAATGCTATAGGTTTTATATACTATAGCTTTTATAGATTTTCAGATTTGTTTTGTTTTTTATTTATTTGTTTGACTCGGTGGTATAATTAATAGATTGCAATTTAAATACAGGAAGAAGCGGTCACATTAATATTGTTCATTTGGAAACTTATGAAATACTATTTGCTCAATTGAGCCATATGCTCAATTGAGCTACGATGATAAGTTATTTCACTAAGTTTGCTTCCATGCTTGGTTTTTCAGAACTAGTGTTTTGCCTCATTGGATCATCAACATTTACTGCTGGATAGCCCATACCAAAATACCCATTTGATTCATATTTTTAGATTTTGAAATTATAGTGCCAACTTTGTTTAATTTCTTGGTAGCTCAGTTACTAAAGTAAACTACAACGGTTAATGCAATAATATATCTATGTATAAAATGGTGGTTGGCTTTATAGATGTCTTCTCCGGGTAATTAGTCTATAATACACAACTTAAGTCATCTCCACCACATTTTTCTAAGAGAATTGCCATTGGTTTTTTTACTGAAATGTTATAAATTGACTGTTCGACATTAGTTTGAGTTGCTCCTATTTGCCATTTGAGTGTTTCTGGGCTTACAATGGTGCAACTGTTACATTGTACTTCCATTCATTTCCATTAGAGTTTTTATCTCAACCCAAAAATATTGCTAGAATTGTTACTACACATCTGAAAGGCATGACATACATTTTATATTTGTTCTCTGCTCTTTTTTCTACTGCTGCATGTATCAACATTATGCATAGTCAAGCATAAATTTAGCAGTACATGTTAGTCTTCCGTTGTTTAAGTTAATTATTTTGCTTTTTGTCAGCTTTACATGGACTGAATTTTACATACTTCTCCAGGAAATGAAGGAGAATGAAGGCTAATACGAACTTAAGCGCTGTCAGTTGGTGGCATTATCATTTGGGATCCAGTGGTGTTTATATGCTTCCAACCGTGATAAGTGGCTGAAGTTAGTTTATTGTTTGACGTCATGTGAAAGCAAATGTGATATTTCATTATTATATTTACTACTTATGAGGTGTATCATATAACAATGCTTAGTTTTTGCGAAAATACAAGTCATCCACTTCTGTTCATTACATTTTTACCCTCGATGTTTACTGTAAATTTAGAAATCCTTACCTATTGCTGCATGCAAACCACCGTTTTGATTTGGAAATAAGAATTTGATCTATTTTTATATTTCTGTCAGCAAAGATGATTCCACCTAGGATCACTAAGAACTTATTGGTAACTCCAATATCTTTACTCTTATCCTAATTTTCATGGACTGACTAGGAACCTATTGACATCTGTCAATATCTTAAACCGGATATAGTTTTCATGGGTTCACTATAAACCTATTGGCCCCTGCTAATATCAAATCACAGTTTTCATGGATTAACTATGAACCTGTCTTTCTGACATCTTCATTTATACATAGTTTTCATGGGCTTACTATGAACCTATTGGCCTCTGCCAATATCTTTTCTTTTAAACAGTTTTCATGAGCTTACTGTTAACCTATTGTCCCCTGCTAATGTTTTCCTTTAATATTTTATCATCCTATATTCTGGTCTTCCGGACCTCCTGGATGCAATTCTACTCATGTAGGAGTTAACTTAATTTATATTCACTGGGTCAACCTAGCTGGATATTCTGCCCTTCCCCAAAATACAGTTATGGGTCCATTACAATGTGAATATATATACATATATGAAGAAGCAAACACAATAGCTCGGTTAATCCCTTTAAACTTTTATCAAAGAAAACTTCTTTAAAACTCCTTTTCAAAACACTTTATTTATTTATATGCCATGGTTTTTCTTTTAAAATGAGATTTGGTTATTTGTTTTGAAAACTAGGCTTTCGAAACCTTCAAAATCTTGCTTTCGACCTCACTGGATAGCCTCCTTCGAAAGCATATAAATCTCTTTTCAAAAAATTAGGCCCCTACCTTTCGAAACACTTTAAAACTTCTCTTTCGAAACCTTTCGAATGTAATAAAGTATTACATATTAACTCTTAGAAGCACGGCTAAAACTATTGAAGTATCCCTTCCAAAATCATTGATAGCCCCTTTTCGAAATCATTGGGCTTATATTTAAAATATCATTTGAGTCAAAGTGAATATAAATGAAAGTATCTCTTTCAAAACCATTCTTTATCATATAAAAGTACAGGGGAAAACTTGATGGCGTCGACACCATCCGTTTCGAAAGCTTCAAAACATTTAAGCAAAACATGGAAGGATAAAATCGAAACCCCTTTCGAAGCTATTGCCTTCGAAACCCATGTACCCTTTCGAAAGCATTTAGGAAGTGACTTAGAACATCTTTAAAACAAACACTACCCTTCAAAATCATTGATGACTTCAATACACTCGAAAGTCAATAGAACGGCAGCAAGGCTTCGACTAGGTCGAAACCCCTTCTTTCGAAAGCATTATTTTACAACTAAAGGAACTCATTCGAAAGTCCTTACTTTTAAAACATCAAATGGTAACCCCTTCAAAAGCTATTAGAAAACCCTGTTTAAAAGCACATGTTTTGGCTCCTTCGAAAGCATCTATAAAACAAAGGCAAGCGCTTAACTTTTTAAAACAAACAGAGGTATCGACCCCATCGGAAGAATTGCTTTCGACACCATGCCTTTCGCCTTTCCTCTAATCCACTATGTACCATCTAAGTGATACCTTGTGTATTGGTTTTGGCTTAGTGGGGTTTTGACTTGATTGCAGGCGGAAGCTCTGAGTCGAAAAGTACTTCTATTAGAGGCGGAACCTACTTTTCTGAGTAAAAGCTGATTAATGCCAAATAAAGCAAATTTTATCTAACTAACCTACCACGTGTGAACATATGATTGGTTGCCTCAACTTTTCAAATGCTTTACAAAAATAACCTACTCTTAATTTCAAATAAACATCAAGATTAATTTTACAAATAAGCCCTTCCATTAAAAACAAAATTAAATCATTTCGGTCCTCCTTTCAAAATGATTTAATTCTTATAGTAAATCACTTAAGAAAAATCCCCAAAAATTACAAAAATTCGCTTTCATCATGTTATAAAACATATCAAAATTTCAAACCCAAATTCTTAATATAATTTGTGAAATAAATTTCTAAACTCAATTAACCATATTTTCCTTTGAAAATTCATAATAATCTTCCCGTAGCTTGGTAAATTATTAAAATTAAAATCCAATTCTAAAATCATGTTTTACATAACATAAAATTTTTCCATGACATTGAAAGATCATTTATAATTGGTTTTGCTCTAAAACCGCATATATCTCTATTTAAACAATCTTGTTTAAATCAAATAGATTATAATTCAAGCATATCATCATCCAAAACATCATATAAATGAATTTAATCTTAAATCCGAAATCATATATTCATGAAACAAAATAGAGATGGAATTATTATTCACCTTGATTAAGATAAGGAGATTGGATTGAGATTAAGATTGATTCCCCTTCTTTAATTTCTTAGCTTTTAATTAAATTCTTCTCTTTTCTTCCTAGCAATGGCCGGCTCCTCTTTACATTTTTATTTTGTTTGTGTGAAATGAGAAATAACCGTGAATGGTGGAGGGTACGTGAAAATATATAAGGGTAGGGGTTATGTGTGGTAATTCCTAATATAACCTTATGTTACTTAATTAACTTTAAGTCGATTTAATTTATTAAGCATAGCCACTTTATTATTTATTCAAATCTCAATCCCTTCTCACTTAACATTTACATTATTCTATTTAATTTATCTAATTAACTCTCTCGAATAATGTTATCAAAAATTTGGGGTGTTACACATCTCTCCTTCGGGTTGGCTCGACTTCTCCTGGTATAGGGGACATCCAACATGTTCATCCCTATTCCTTGAAATATCCTTTCGAAGGGTAAATCTGCATCAGCTTCAGGAATTTCATCGGGCTAAACTTCACCCGATGGACCTGCCGCATTCCCTTGATTATCATCTTTAGTTTGCATCCTAGAGCCACTCGAAGTTGAAGGCTCTTCAGCTAAAGAAAATCTCTCAGGGTATAGAAAGCCAAAACTTTGGAGGTCCTTGTTTGTCAGAAGGAATTCAACTGAGCGCTCAGAAGCTCCCACAGCCTTCAAGAGTTTAACTGTTGCCTTGAGTTCACGATTGCTTCCCCACCTTGGGATGGCTATAACAAAATGTGCAGATGGTTAGAGATGTGAAACATCCTAGTAGGGAAGGAGCCAATGAATGGAGTCTTACCTCCTGATATCCATAGACGATTGAAGCCCTCTTGACACCAAACGAAGAAATATTCATTTTTGAAAGCTGACTGTTTGTTGTGAAGACCTCTTATCAGCTTGCATCCCCTCCAAGCTTCTATAATTACGAAGGAAGGGCAATCTTGCCTCCTTTTGAACCGTAGGAGGAATGGTAGCTCATTAATCCTTAGAGGTCGCCCAAAATTGATTCTGAACGGGATATACTACGAACTCAGGAGCGCATAACTGTTGGGATGAATTTGGAACGATACAAGTCCTAATTCCGAAAGCACCACCATCAAGAATCGATTAAATGGTGGCATAGCACCACTAAAGCATGTGTATAAGTTACATGCAGTTAAACCTTCTGGGGGACTGTGTGCAAGCTCAGCTCGAGTGGGCAGTTGAATGCTACTCTGTAAAATGCTGTGTTGCATGCATATATTTCTAAGCGATCTTGCCAATAGAATTGAAGGCACTTGATCTGGAGGAACTAGAGGACCATAGAATAGGCCGAACAGGAACTGGTTGAGAATAGGCCGAACAGGAACTAGAGGACCATAGAATTCAGAGGAAATAGGTTGACTTAGTCCCTCAGGAATAGATGGTGGAACTGGGGTCGATGATTCAACTTCTGAAGTATGGATGCTCCTTCACTGGACTTGCGGCGAGATGATCGACGTGTCATTCTAGACAATAAAACTTGTTGATCATGGTCAAGTACGCTTTATTTCTAATAGAATGCTTGTATGATTAACGCTTGGAATCCAAAGGAAGTTAGCAAGTGCTGACCAGTTGGATTCCAAGCATTGACTGGGGCAAGTGTAGTGCATTATCTATATAGAGTGGGTCTAGTGTCTCGAACACCACGAATGGACCATCCAGTGTAGATAGCTTGCTCGCATGGGCAAAACAATTTGTGTCATCCTTTGGAATTATCTTTCTACACTCACCCATTATCGATCAACGATCGTAAAGGATCCGTTGTCCAGAGAGACGCAGAAAGAATTTCTTTTCAGGATCACTACAAGTGCAGAATTAGAAAGGCAATGCGATAGGACCATCTAATACGCTTAAATCCAATACAAATTGACGTATTGGAAGATAATCGATGATTGAAACTTAGCTAATTTCATGAAGAAAGATAGTTGTTAGACCAAAAAATGGTATAACAGTTCAAATGCGTCTAATGATAAGTTAATCTTGATTCAAGTACATGCGAAGACATAATCAAGCATGGGTCGACCACATGGACATAGTCTTGATATATGTGATGACATGATATGGCTCTTGACAATGATTCAAGGTTTAGCTCATCACTTAGGATTGGTCTAGAGATAGAATCATTATTTGATGGATGACAATTGGTCCTCGATGATGGGTATATGAAAGTTCATTTTATCTTCTTAAGTCATTATATTTGTTGGCGTCAAAACTGACCACCAACATCTAATTATGTGAAAGTACCAAAATCCAATCCAGTCACAGAAATATGAAGAGAAATAAATGAGTAACAAAGTTAAAACAATCAAAAAGTAGGTAAAGTGAGACACGGATTTATAGTGGTACGGCTGACTCCGGCCTACGTCCACTCCAAAGATTTTCTTTTTATTAGTTTATACTACTGATTACAGTTACAAATTTGTGAAATTCAAGAATAAAAATGGCAAAGTATAGCTTAGGTAGAAGACGAAGAGAAGCAAAATCCAGATCCCTTTTTCTAAAGCCATGCCTACTGTATTTATAGGTGAAACTTCGGCTATAGGGCCTCCTTATCCATATGGGCCCACCATAGGGGTCGCTAGACCCAAATCTCCATGAGGAGGGATCGGTACTGATCCCTTCCTTAGTTGATTCTGTGGCAGTGACTCCTATTTTGGATTCCTCAAGGTGAAATATGCTTAATCCCCAAGTTTCACGTCATTTGGAATAAGAGAGCTCGAGTTATTGATTGTTGAATGTAAGAATGTTCTTGTTGCATTGATAAGCACCGACCCCTATAAATGAAGTCCGTTGATCTAATGTGACCAACCATGCCCACCCCTCCATCTTGCCAAGCTAATGAAGTATTCTGATCCCTCTAGAACCAACCATGCCGATCCACACTTCACCTCGTCTTTGCCGATCCCTCGTGTAACCAGTCATGCCGATCCCTCTAACACTACTAAGCTATACCGATCCATGCTACTTCACAACGTTATGTCGATCTCTCCTACTTCATGAAACTATGCCGACCCTCCTATGCCATGGAGGTATGCCAATCCCTTTTATTTCATGAAACTACGCCAATCCCTCCTATGCCATGGAGGTATGTCGATCCTTCTTACCTCATGAAACTAAGCCGACCCCTCCTATGCCATGGAGGTATGCTGATCCCTCCTACTTCATGAAACTATGCCGATCCCTCCTATGCCATGGAGTTATGGTATGCTGATCCCTCCTACTTCATGAAACTATGCCGATCCCTCATATGCCATGGAGGTATGGTATGCCGATCCCTCATACTTCATGAAACTATGCCGATCCCTCATATGCTATGCCGATCCCTTGGGTTCCAAGCTAACATCCATATTCCAAGCGTCCTGCATCGGTTATCTACCAACTCCATCTAATTCTGGCTTCATGTTATTACCAGCACTTGACTTCTAGGCCATACAATCATCGCTCTGCACTCATCGGCTTTGATAATCGTGAAGTCTGTTGGGTTAAATCCGCCTGTATACTGCCTTTATGAAAGTTAGGTTAACACTTTGCCCCCCAAAACATGTCTTGCGATAGGAAGGCGTGTTTTGAATTATCTTAATTCCAATGTTCGAAATACGCTGATGACCTGTGAACAAATCAGTGATCTTGCCTAATTATTAGTAACGACCATTTGGGATCTTTAATCAAATTCATAGCCGTCCCAGGCAGATGATGATTGCACGAGATCGAGTGCCTATTCGAGGCGAAATGCAATTGTTCGAGATCAAGTGTCGTTCGAGGCGAAATGTGATCGTTCGAGATCGAGTGCCGTTTGAGGTGAAATGGGATCGTTCAAGATCTTGTGCCGTTCGAGGCGAAATGCGATCGTTCGAGATCGAGTGTCGTTCGAGGCGAAATGCGATCATTCGAGACCTTGTGCCGTTCGAGGGGAAATGCGATCATTCGAGATCGTGTGCCGTTCGAGGGGAATTGCAATCGTTCTAGATCGCGTGTCGTTCGAGATCGTGTGCCGTTCGAGGCGAAATAGGATCGTTCGAGATCATGTGCCGTTCGAGGCGAAATGCAATCGTTCGAGATCGTGTGTCATTCGAGGCGAAATGCGATCGTTCGAGATCGTGTGCCTTTCGAGGCGAAATGCATTTGAGATTGTGTGCTTTTCGAGGTGAAATGTGATCGTTCAAGATCGTGTGCCGTTCGAGGCGAAATGTGAGCTTTTGAGATCGTGTGTCGTTCGAGGCGAAATGTGATCGTTCAAGATCGAGTGTCGTTCGAGGCGAAACATGATTGCCCAAATAGGACTCAAAATTACCAATGTCAGATTTCTCGTTCGAGTGAGTTTCATAACCAAGTACCAAAAAAGAAACAAAAATAAAAACTGAACACTACAATACATGCATCTCCAGGTGTGATGGTTCATTATCAACTCAGAGCATGCCTAGGGACCGTTCTCAATCCCGTACATGTGTAAGTGACTTAGCCATTTTATTATGGAGTTTATTACTTACTCTTTGCCACTCCGATTAATTGATGACAAGTTGACGCCTCGATCCTGCATAGTTTCCATTCGATGTGGATGGTGGTTGCTCTTGTTCCACTACCGCTGCCCGAGTTCCCACGTATTGTAACGGCCTACCATTTTGGATATGTTCTCAATCTCATCCTTTAAGTGCCTGCAGTCGTTTGTACTATGCCTGCTCAGCTCATGGAATATACAGTATTTTTTTGATTTCTTTTCATCGTTTGTAGGCTCTCTCCTCATTGGCCTTCGATAGGGGACCTGCCCCCTAGAATCCAGATATATATGTTCCAATGTTTCAATCAATTCCGTGTAAGAGGTGAATCTTGGTTCCCTTCGTGGACGCTTCGATCCATCAAAGACATCCTCTATTTTCTGTTTTCCTTTATTCTTGTTTGAACCATCCTCATACGGACCTCCATCTTGCACAACATTCACCTCCGGTTTGTTTGCTCGTGCGTCTTCCTGTCGTAGAAACCTTTCTGCTTTATGATAAAACTCTCCGAGATCCATAGACGGATCCCATGCTTATGAATCCTTCAACTCCATGCCATCACCAATTCCAGATACAACTACCTTCAAAACCATGGATGGATCTGGACGATCCACCGATGCCGCCTCGGCATTAAACCGTGTTAAGAAACTTCTTAGGGACTCTCCGGTCCTCTGTATTAGTGTTGCCAAACTCATAACATTCTTCGGCCTCGAGATGTGTACCCTAAACTGCCTCATAAACCTCTCGATCAATTCCGTCCATGTGCTAATGGAGCCGCTTTTCAATTGTCTGCACCATAGTGCAGCTATATCTGTTAAGTACAAGGAGAAGCACCGTGCCATGACTTCCTCTGATGCCCCCAACACTTCCATATGTCTCATGCCTCTCATCAGATGAACAACAGGATCTGTTTTTCCATTATATGTCTCAAGCATTGGTAGTTTGAACTCTGGTGGATTCCTAGCTTGCCTGATACTTGGGGTGAATGGACTCCTATTTACATCTTCCAAATCCCTATTCACTAATCCTCCACGCATAGCTCGCCTTATCATCTCCGTAAACCTGTTATTGTCTTCTAATGGGAGTCTCCTATCATCATGCCCAAGCTACCCCCTGAGTCTACGTGGGAATTCTGGAACGTATTCCTCCGGTCGTGCGTCCAAATTTCAGTTTGCACCAGGCTCCATGGGAATGATTGTAAGTCCTCCAGCATCATGATCACCCAGACCCAGGGGCATGCCCCGCAGCCTTTGGGGATCGGTGCCGATCCAACTTGGATGGCAGGGGACTACCCTCGACTGCTCTATTTCACTCCTCTTCCTATTGGCCCCATTTCCATGTTCCCGGTTCTGATTTCCAGCGATTCCTACTGCTTCAACTCCTTTATCCGATGCTCCAACTCATCCAATCTGTTGGACCAAATTCTGCATCATCTCCTCCTGTCTTTTCAACATCCTCGCCTATATAGCATCCATCATCGTTTCAATTTCATCCCTGGTGATGTAGATAGATGCTTGGTTAGCTCCAGCTCCTGAGGAAGCCTCTTGACTCCCTCCATGGTGGCTCCTTTCTGGTAGCATTCTCCTCGTTGATTGTCTGGTCATTGCTTCCTATCTCTAAGTGTCCAAGCTTCAAAATCCGAGCTCCTAGCTTCAAAATCCACTTATGCAAGTCACTCTCAATGAAAGCACCAAAATGTTGGTGTCAAAATTGACCACCAACACCCAGTTATGTGAAATCCCCAAAATCTAATCCAGCCACAGAAATATGAAGAGAAATAAACGAGGAACAAAATTAAAACAATCAGAAAGCAAGTAAATTGAGACACAAATTTATAGTGGTTCGGCTGACTCGGGACTACATCCACTCCAAATATTTTTCTTTTATTAGTTTATACTGCTAATTATAGTTACAAATCTGTGAAATTCAGGAATAAAAATGGCAGAGTATAGCTTAGGTAGAAGATGAGGAGAAGCAGAATCCATATCCTTTTTTCTAAAGCCATGCGTGTTGTATTTATAGGTGAAACTTCGACTACAGGACCTTCTTATCCGTATGGGCCCACCATAGGGGTCGCTGGGCCCAAATCTCCATGAGGAGGGATTGGTACTGATCCCTTCCTTAGTTGATTCCTGGGCAGCGACTCCTATGGTGGATTCCTCAAGGTGAAATATGCTTAATCCCCAAGTTTCACATCATTTGGAATAAGAGAGCTCAAGTTATTGATTGTTGAATGTAAGAATGTACTTGTTGCGTTGATAAGCGCCGACCCCTATCAATGAAATCCGCCGATCCAATGTAACCAACCATGCCGACGCCTCCATCTTGCCAAGCTAATGAAGTATTCTGATCCCTCTAGAACCAACCATGCCGATCCACACTTCACCTCGTCTTTGCCGATCCCTCGTGTAACCAGTCATGCCGATCCCTCTGACACCACCAAGCTATACCTATCCATGCTACCTCACAATGCTATGTCTATCCCACCTACTTCATGAAACTATGCCGATCCCTTCTATGCCATGGAGGTATGATGATCCCTCCTACTTCATGAAACTACGCCGATCCCTCTTATGCCATGGAGGTATGCCAATCCCTCCCACTTCATGAAACTATACTGATCCCTCATATGCCATGGAGGTATGTCGATCCCTCCTACTTCATGAAACTATGTCGATCCTTCCTATGCCATGGAGGTATACCGATCCCTCTTATGCTATGGAGTCATGCTGATCCCTCCTATGCTATGCCAATCCCTTGGGTTCCAAGCTAACATCCATATTTCAAGTGCCCTGCATTGGTTATCTACCAACTCTATCCAATTCTGGCTTCATGTTATTACCTGCACTTGACTTCCGGGCCCTACAATCGTCGCTCTGCACACATCGGCTTTGATAATCGTGAAGTCTGTTGGGTTAAATCCACTTGTATACTGCCTTGATGAAAAGCGGGTTAACAATATTCGTAGTCCTCTTGGGCCATTATGATTGTCATACATATGGCTCTACATTGCTCATTAAACAATGTTGTCCATATGACTAATGATATGTCATAATTCCAATAGATGATAAGTCACGGAGTCATATTAAAGTGCAATATGTATAACAACAAATTATGCATTCCTTCCTTATGTTCAAGGAACATAGTCCATAATCCCTTTGAATATGCATATAGGAGTTCATCATATTTCAAGGCACTTCGACTAGGTTCATGTTGAATTGGTCATGACAAGTTCGTATTATGCAAGTCCAAGTCAATATAGTTCAATAAGGTCACAATCAAAGTCAATTTGCAATGTCAAGTTCATGTTCATTCAATTCGAAAATAGGTTTATCTCTGATTTGACTTAGGGTTACATGGCTTGGATTTCAAAAGAGAAAGAGAGAATGAAAATTCGGTCCCCAAATGGCACTCCTAGGGTTGTATATAGGGTAGGTGGCCCCCCTCTTCGCATCTTATGTCTTCGTCAAAATGAGCTTCGACGGTACTTGACTTCGGAGCAGAATAAGGATCTTAAGACTAAATTAACACTAGAGAGGGGAGAATAGTATTTAATGGGTTAGATGAATATTTTTCAAATTCTTTAAGATTCTACTTGGAATGATGTAATTAACAATCACAGAAACAATCACAAAATAAAAGTACTGATAAAAGTAAATGCAGTAAAAGTAAAAAGGAAAGAACACATCATGATTTTATACTAGTTCGGAGTTACCCTACATCCAGTCTCGCACAGTACCTTTTACGGATTTCTTTTCCAACTAGGAAATACAAATACAATCTCGATTTCAAGGCTACGAGACACACCCTCCAGAATTCCAACCTCTGGATAGAGTCACTAGACTTCCGGGCTACAAGCACATCCACTAGATTTACATGCTACTAAGCATGATTTACGGGCTACTAAGCACACCCAATTGATTTTACAGGCTCTAATCACACCTACTTGGATTTAAGGGATACCAAGCACACCATAGAGTATAAGAGTATGATTTGATAGAGTTTATAAACTGAGGTCTTCGATCTTGATTATAATTGATCCTATAACTCTTGAATAGCACTTTGATCTTGAGAGAGATAAGAGAAATCGAAGAGTATATGAAAGAGATCTAAATTAGTAATGATTGAATTTGATTCTGGTTGAATTTCGGCAGAGAAATTGATTTAGAAATCAAGAGAGTGAAAAAAAGAGAAAAATAAGAAAGTAGTTAATAAAAATTCGTTTGGAAACCTAGTATATATAGGAAAACAATGGTCTTGTCCATTCGTGAAGAGAAACGACGAAAAGACACTTCCATTCAAATTTGAATTTTGAATTTTGAATTTTACGGCCACTATGTCGACATGTGCCAATAGAGTATGTCGACATAATCTTCATAATTTGGGAAAACACTTTAAAAATATTGTTTTGAAAATCCGTTGCTTTGTAAAATAATTTGATACTTTATAGAATCATTTAAATATAGTTTATACACATTTTAATAAAAATATAACTTAATAAAACTTTATAAAATAATTTTGAAAGATTTAATAAGAGTATTCAATAATATATATATATATATATAAATCAATATAATTACAACTTATTAGATATAAACAAAAATTCAATATATATATAACTTTAAAACATTAAAATGATATCTTTATAAGTACGAGATTGAAAATCATTTTGGGAAATATTTTGAAAAGATTATTTCAAAACCAGAATATTTGAGAAACAATTTAAAACAAAATTAGAGAAGGTGAGAGCGATCAGGAAAGTGCTATCAAGGTTTTAACATAAATTCTATTACTCTATAACTTATCTGGAATATCTTGAAA
This sequence comes from Allium fistulosum, assembly GCA_030737815.1. Taxonomy (NCBI): domain Eukaryota; kingdom Viridiplantae; phylum Streptophyta; class Magnoliopsida; order Asparagales; family Amaryllidaceae; genus Allium; species Allium fistulosum. The sequence goes on from CM060904.1 coordinate 1,327,920,196, forward strand.
TCTTGAACTCTTCAATCCTCATGAGTCTTCATTCTTGAACTCTGGAAACTTTATATCAACATCTAGAATCTACTCATGATATCAGCACCTTGATACTGTACAGTCTTCTTAATCAATAACTATCTAATATCCTACACTATATACTATATATATCTTGATAAAACATTAGTATCTATATTTTATATAATGTCTATGGTTGTTATCATCAAAACGAAAACCTTAGGTACTAATAATCTCCCCATTTTTGATGGTGACACCTCTATATATAAAATATAATATAACTTCCGTTGGGTTACAAAACTCCTCCTTAATCTACGCCTAGATTTTATATAATTCTCCCCTTTGTCATCAACAAAAATAACCACCTAAAACTATAACTCTAATACTAACTCTTACAATAATCCTAAATCTAACTCCCCCTAAATAAAATACTAGTCAACATGTATAAGAATTATGTATAATGATAACGAGAAAGATTATATAAAAACAACAAGTGATATGTAAAATTAGATAATCATGGAATAATCATAATCAATCCAAATTTTCATCCAATCCAACAAGTTAATGTCACATACTATTTAAACAAATCTACACAAGTCAAACCAATCAAGTCTAAACCAAATCAAGTATTATTGTTTATATACAATCTAACCTATTTAAACTAGACATTTCGAGGAACTTCAACCAATCCATCAGCGCCAAAAATTGGATCCTCTTTGATAGTATCCCAATCTTCATCATCTTTGTTGATGGTACACTCTGGATTGGTGGTTGGTTCTTCTTTGTTCAAGGTAGAAATCATCCAACGAATTGCATCGAAATACCTTTCTTGCTTCTTGATCATCTACATTTGACTCAATTATAATTGCCTCTAGTTTCTTAGGATGAAAATAGGAATGTTCTAAATGATTCAAGAGTTTGTTCGAGGGTTTCAGTTAATTCTGGATAGGAGAAGCTATTAAATTTTATTAGAGTTTAGGAATGACAAGGAGTGAAGATAGAAACTAAAAAAATGATTTTCTGAAATGAATATGTATACATAAAGGTAAGAAATCGTTTGAAATGAATTGGTGTTTAGTAGTTATTAATTTTTAATTTTTGAAAATCTTTGAAAATCTAGCCGTTATATGTCGACATACTTGCTTGGCATATGTCGACATATGCACAGTAATTTTCAAACCACTTTATTTTACTTTTCTATTGTATTTGGCTTATACTATTATCTTTATATGACTTTCCAAAGATAGTTGACAATATATAACAGTAAGAAATAGAATTTTCATTAATAATAAGGATGAGTACAAGAAATAAAAGAAAGATACATGAGATCCAACATAAATAAAACTAGAAAATCCAAATATAAAGATAGTTTAAACAAACAACTAGAAAGATACGGATGAAGATGAAGAAGGACCACCAAGATTGCATATGATCTTTCCAAAGAATTTATCCATTTTGTTGGAAATTTAAGTAAATCTCTTTGAAAATGATTTCTTAGGTTTCCTTTGGTTATGGATGATCTTCTCTTGATTTTTGAGAAGATCGTTGTTGCATGGATTTGGTGGCATATTGATAGTTTCAAAAGAAGTATCCTCCTCCTCTTCTTGTTCATCCCCCTCGACTTCCATCTCCTCTCCTTCCTCTTCCTCTTCATCCTCTTCCCTTATTTCATGCTCTTCTTCCCAAGCCAACCTTTGTTCATTTTCCACAAGCATTTCATAAGGCTTGAAAAAGGGTGAAATATGCATAAGTGAAATGTTAGTCTTGTCAAATATTTTTTGAGGAATTGTTTCATCTCCTTTAAGTTCAATACCAAAATAATTGAAAAAATGAGCAAGATACATACCATGAAATAATGTGTTTTTATGTTTAGAAAGATTCTTAGGAAATAGTTCATCCAAAATGACTTGAGACCAATTTATGTCGTATTGACCATAAATGGTGCAAAGAGCTTTGAAAACATTTTGAGTCGGGTTATTATAATTACCCAGTCTAAGAGTGATACTTTGTTGCAAAAGAAGGATTAAAATTCTTGCTTTTGGATGCAAATTTCTGTTTTTAAATTCAAAATCATCACCACTTTCGAAAATATCATGAATTACTTCATGATTTTGAAAATCAATTTGAAAATATGAAAGGTCCATTCACTAGATTTTCATCCAAGAATGTGACACCAAAGTTCACAATTTAAAACAATTTGTATCCCTTTAACACTACTCCAAACTTCTCCTTCTCTACCACCATAAAACTTTCCTTTTAAATTTGCATAAAACATCTTTACTAATTTTGGATAACAAATGAAATCATTTTGAGAAGCATCGATTAAACCATGAAATTTCATTTTTCAAACATTGATTGAAAAGATCATCAGTAGAAAAATATTCAAAATAGCAAATCTTTCGGGAAAGACATTTCTGAAAGATAAATACTCAATATAGGCTTGTATGGCTTCTTGATCATTGAAAAGATTTTCTTTCATTTCCCTAGAAAGCCTTGTGGTTACCTTAGTATTACTTGAGGATGTCACTAAAGAATAGTTTGAAGAGATAAAAGGGTTTATGATTTTTGAATTTGAAAATGAAAGTGAGAAATGAATGGATGGAGATAGAGTAAGTAAATGGAGAATCAAAGGACATGTTCGTTGGTCAAAGGGCAACTTTTCAGAACATAGGAGTTGGTGAAAAGGTGGAGGGAAATTCAAAATTTGAATTTGAAATTGAAATTCAAAATCTATCTATATATGTCGACATATACTCATGGGGTATGTCAACATATAGGTCGAAATTTTCAAAAATGATTTTTGTTTAACTATATCCTATTTTATTATATAGATCTATTTATAGTTATTCTATTTTTATAAAAATAATTTTAGAATAATTCTAAATATATTTTATATTATTATTTTATTATTAAAATATATAAAGTATTATATTTAGAATATAATCACATAATACCAATATTATTATTAATCAATAGGATATTCCTAACAACCAATAAAACAACCAAAAGAAAAGAAAATTTCATTCAAGAAATTAAAAAAACTTTTGATATATATATACTAAAAGCGTACCTTTTTCTGATCCATTTTACCATTTCGTTCTGAATTAGGCTTTGAAGCACATGTTAACAATTTCTATATCTGGTTAATTATCACTTGAGGATGTGTCTGAATCATCTAATATTGCAGTATCGACTCTTCTCCATTTTCTAGATGAATCAGTGTTTGGTGTAGTTTTCAATTTATCGGGATGTGGATAGTCTCGTTTTTAATGGGCAATAACATCGCAGTTATAATATCTAATGTCATTTCCATTTCCACTTCTGCTTCCTGGATTTTTGTTGTCGTTTCTTTTGAAAATTTTCATCTTCCTATGTTTTAGAAATTTTCTAAAATTCCTTGTCATGAAAACAATTTCTTCATCGTCATCGTTGTCTGAATCTAGATTATCCATCATTGCATTAAAAGCTATAGATTTCTTCTCTATTGCTTTGCTTTCTCTCCTGCCCTGCATTTATGCTTCAAAAGACATTAAATTTCCAATTAACTCTTCAATTTTTAGACTGCTAATGCCATTAGCCTCTTCGATTGCAAGAGTCTTTTGATCCCATTCAAGAGTAAGTGAATTGAGGATTTTTCTAATTTGATTCCTCAAAAAAACTTTTACCTAGTGCAATAAGTGAGTGTACTATATTTTGGAGTCTACTATACATATCAGATATGGACTCATTTTGAATAATTGAAACTGGTCTGTTAACATAGAAATTTTGATCTGTTTGACCTTGCTTATCCCTTCATGTGTAACTTGCAAAGTTTTCCAAATCTCAAATGCAGACTTACATATAGATACTCTATTAAATTCATTTCTATCTAGTAAAAAATAATATATTCATAGCCTTAGAGTTACTTTGTGCAACTGCTTTTTGGTCAATGGTCCACTGTGCAAAATTAGTCTCGGGTTCAGTGTACTCAGTTTCTGTGATATTACAAGCATCTAAACCAATTGACTGTAAATAAATTTTCATTCTACATGACTAATATGTGTAATTACTACCATTAAAAAGTGGAGGTCTAGGAGTAGATTGTCCTTCGACAAATGAGTTGCTAACAAGTGTATTAACAGTGTTACTAGCAGTACTATTACCAGTGTTGGTAGCAATTTAAACTTTTTCAAAAATCAGATGATGAATACTTTGAAAACCAATGCTCTGATACTAAATATGAGTCAGCGGAATAGGGATCTTTAGGCTAAATTAACACTGGAGGAAGGGTGGATAGTGTTCAATGGATTATATGAATATTTTTTAAATTCTTTAAGATTCAACTTGGAATGATATAATTCGCAATCACAGAATCAAAGTACAGATAAAAGTAAATGTAGTAAAAGTAAAAAGGAAAAAACACACCAGGATTTTACATTGGTTTGGAGTTACCCTACATCCAGTCCTGCACAATTCCTTGTACGAATTTCTTTTCAATTATTAAATGCAAACACAATCTCGGTTTCAAGGTTACGATGCACATCCTCCAGAATCTCGACCTCTGGATAGAGTCACTTGATTTCTGGGATTCAAGCACACCCACTAGATTTACGAGCTACTAAGCACACTCAATTGATTTTACAGGCAACAATCACACCTACTTGGATTTCAGGGATACCAAGTATACTACAGAGTATAAGAATGATTTGATAGAGTTTACAAACTCAGATCTTCGATTTTGGTTACAATTGATCCTATAACTCTTGAATAGCACTTGGATCTTAAGAGAGATGAGAGAAATCAGAGAGTATATGAAGGAGAATTAAATTAGTAATGATTGAATTTGATTCTGGATGAATTTCAATAGAGTTTCGATAGATATTGATTTAAAAATCAAGAGAGTGAAAAGAGGAGAGAAAAATAAGAAAGTAGTTAATAAAATTCATTTGGAACTCGGGTACATATAGGAAAACAACGGTCATGTCCATTCATGAAGAGATACGATGAAAAGACACTTTCATTCAAATTTGAATTTTATAGCCGCTATGTCAACATATGCCTATAGAGTGTGTCGACATACTCTTCATACTTTTGAAAAACACTTTAAAAATATTATTTTGAAAATCCGTTGTTTGTAAAATAATTTGAGACTTTGTAGAATCAATTAAATATAGTATATACAAATTTTAATAAAAATATAACCTGTTAAAACTTTATAAAATAATTTTGAAAGATTTAATAAGAGTATTCAATAATATATATATATATATATAAATCAATATAATTATAACTTACTAAAATATAGACAAAAATTAAGTGTATATATATATATAAACTTAAAAACATTAAAATGATATCTTTTTAAGTAAGAGATAGAAAATCATTTTTGGAACTATTTTAAAAAGATTATTTTAAAACCAGAATATTTGAAAAACAGTTTTAAAAAAATTAGAGAAGGTGAGAGCGATTGGGAAAGTACTATCAATGTTTTAACATACATTCTATTACTCTATAACTTATCTGGAATATCTTGAAATCTTGAACTCTTCAATCCTCATGAGTCTTCATTCTTGAACTCTTGAAACTTTATATCGGCATCTAGAATCTACTCATGATATCAGCATCTTGATACTGTACAGTCTTCTTAATCAATACATATCTAATATCCTACACCATACTTTATATCTTGATAAAACATTAGTATTTATATTTTATATAATGTCTTATAGTTGTTATCATCAAAACCCAAACCTAAGGTACTAACACAACGATGCCCTTAATGTATTGATAATGGCATGTCTTCGAGGTGCTACATGCAGATGATTATGGAGGGGCCATTATTGGGGTGCGACATATCATGATCTTTAGCTCTAAAGGCTTCTTTCATAAGGCTCGGAGTCCTTGATTCGATGCGGGTGTAAGGAAATGGTACTTGCAAAGTGGTATTAATGACCTCAATGGTATGGATGGTATGCTTCATCGATACTGCTTTGCATGGACAAGCAATATCTTCGAAGCACCCGTATAAAGTTGATATGCGAAGTGACAACCGTCGAAGAGCAGTGTGATTATGTTTTATTCTCACACTTTCGAAGTGCTTATAGGATAGGATGCTGCCGTGATTTTAAATAGCCTTCACGATTATTGATGATATGCCTCTTCGACACCAACCTACTTGCGGGTAGGCGATATAGCTAATGCATGTTTGGGAGTTCAGTTCCATGCAAAAGGGTGATGAAGATGTATTATGTCGAAGTGGCAAGGTACGGTGCGGTACATCATCGAAGAGGCATATTTCCAGCTTGGTGATGAAGCGCAGTGAGTTACACCTTCGAAGAGAAATACTATCGACGGTGTGATGAAGTGCGAAGTGATGCCTTCGAAGAGACATGTTGTTAATGAAGGGTTGTTTTATTCTTTAATGTAGGACTCAATGAATCTAATTCCTCTATGATGACACTGCTTATAACATTGCTTCCAATATTGGAATTATATGGATTACAACAGTTAAGGCCGAGGAGTACAATTTGTCCCTGAAGTCAGCACATACGATCAGGGCAACCCTAAATCCAACATTGATTAAATATGCCCAAACTTGACCATCTTCATCTCCATCCAAGTTGAAATCGACGAAGCTCCCCTTAGCCATCACCATCCACTCCTAGGCAAGAGTTTGCCAACAACAACCTTTAATTCTAATTGAAAGTTAGATTTGGACTTAGGGTTTCAGGTCAAAACTGGGGTCAGAGTTCTAGGTGGTGACTTTAGGGGATGATGGCGAGTAGGCTGAAGCGACATCGGGTGGAGGATTTGCAAGGTCTAGTTGGCAGTGGTAGTTGACGAAGGAGCTTAAGTCGGTTGGAGGTTGGGGAATGTTGAGTCTGCCGGAAGCAATGAAGAATCGAGTTGGATGAGAGAATACACAAGCAAGTGAAGAGAAGGGCTTGGAAAGATAGTTTGGGTAGAGAAAATTTTTTCTCAAAATTTTCACTAAGTCCATGACTCCGTACCAAGTTATCATTTCTCGCCAAGGTCAACTCCAAATCAACGCAGAGATCCTACATGCCGACTTAAAACAATATGTAAGCTCCGAAACGAAGATTCCATCGTCAGGGCAGGAGACTAGAATTCAAATTGAAATTAAAACAAATAGCTATTCAGAAGTTAACCAATAAAAGCAACGTCTCGAGACGGAATCCAAACGATCAACTTGAATTCATCAATTAGTGATCCAAAACTTACCTAGTTCCAGAGCACACTTTGCTTTCAACGAAAACATCCTCTAGGGAGCAAATGTTAACTGGATATTTAACCAAGAAGAAATCAGCAGAAGTTAGAGCATCAAGACAAAGACAATTCAACGCATTGTATACCACACTTATATTGACAAAAGTTGTAAAACTAATATTTCATTCATGTCCATATAACTTAAAATTCCATGGTTATATACAAAATTATCTTTAGTTCTCTTATATTATTCTACGTTCAAATTTACATAGTTTATTTATTTTTATAATTAGTACTTTATTACAATGGAAAATTTATGCAAAATTTTCTTTCTAAAGTTGATGTTTCGTTATAAACAAACATACAATTTTTTTTTCTTTCTAAAATAGATAAATTATTACACATACACATTTTTTCATTTTAAATTTAGTACAATAAGTGAATTCTTTCACTAATCAAAAATATATTAAGAATGACACTAGATTAATGATAAGTGACGAATACTAAAGTTTGGAATTTGAAAAATAATAAATAATTTCAGTTAGTATGTTTTATTAAAATGTTAAATTTTAATCATGTATATTCGTAATTTACGTTAAAATGCATAAAAATATATGATATCTTGATTAGAAATATTTTTCTTTTTTATTTTATTACCTTTTTGAGGCAGATAATAATTATCTTTTGAATTTTTTTATTATAAATAAAAATTATTGAGGTACAAAATAATGTTTAAATGGCCAAATCATCAATTTTTACATAATTGAAATACAAATATGATTTGTAACGTCTTTTTTAATTGACATTTCTTTTAGTCATTAAATATATATTTTATTTATCTCCTTGATAATGTAATATATTTATTTCTGATGATATTAACCGCAAAAGCTTTAAATCATAAAATATATCGATTCGTTATGTTACACTTTCATTTTAAGGCATTCTTTCATTCTCTCAAGCAATATTTAAAATATAATCTATATATCTTTTAAACAAATGTACTAAACAGTAAAAAATAAATGTTAAAACTCAAAATCTATGCATATAAATATTTATCCATTGAAATTTATAAAAATATTAATTTTAAAGAAAATTAAGAATGCTAACTTTCATTTATTTTCCAAAAAAATACGAAATGCTAAAAAGTAATAAATCTATATTTAACTCATTGTAATCGACAACTTATATTTTTACACAAATATGAAAAAAAAATCATATAACTAAAATTACGTACTTAAAAATAATAAGTTTAGTGCACAACTCATTTACCTTAACAAATTCACCATATATTGTATAATAAATTCAGTTTTTTAAATACACTTATAAAACTATTTTTATAAAACATATCGTGTGCAATGCACGGGTTACACACTTGTATGCTTTATATGACACAAACTAACAATTTAAAATTTAAAATTTTAAACTGCTACTCATGATACGAGCGTAACGACAAGCGCTTCGTGCGTGATAATGGCACGCGTTTCATGCGTAAATTGTTATTCTACAAATATTATGTATTTTACATATGCAAGGAAAAATGATTTGTACAATTATTGCATAATTTATAAATTGTCACTCCAAAAAAAAGAAGTAGAAAGACTAAACTTTATAGATAAATTCAAAAGTAATGCTTATAAAATATTATTCAACTATTTTGTCTTTTAGCCGATATAAGTACATCTATATAAACGACATTTTTAGTATAAATTTCCGATTTTCCGTGGACATTGCCATCTTTTATCAAAAATTTCGTGTTACTCATTGAAACTCCTCTTGATAACGCAACATAAAACTGATCATGAACGAACACGTGCTGAGGCAAGTAAATTCATATATGTGGAATTGTTTGTCCTTATGTTTTGTTGGTAGTGAGGGCAAAACTCAACTTTATAGGAAATTGTTTGCGCGATAATGTGAATGGCAAATGGATATCTTCAAAAGGCTTCATGGGTATTCTTGGTAAGAAAACTCGATCTCCAACAAACCGTCCAGTGGCAATCTCTGCATAAGGTTTCTATGAAATTCACGACATATTAGTCTGGTACCATTGCATAATCCATTTATTGGATTAAGATTCCGGAGTAGCATGATCGGTGCTCCTTTCTTTAAGACCAACTTATATGGAGGCAATCTACTTGGAGCTATTGAATCAAGGTATTCAAGTTGGTATAGATTTCTTATATCGTCTTCAACAAAATCAAATAAGTAGTACGTATGTAATTCTCCAGGAAATAGATCAATAACTTGGTTATTCAACTTATCGACGCATTCATTGAGAGGGGTAATTAAAGTTCTTGCCATAATATATTCCTTTTGGAATGCATTTTCATGTAATGTGGGAAAAAATTATATTTATAAAAGTCGTTATTGAACATTCATCTTCCCATGGTACTACCATTTCATCTGGAATTCGAATCAAGTCATTACCTACGTGTGGTTCATTCCCATCACCAACACGTAATAGAAAATTCAAATAGAAAGAATCTTCGTTGGCTCTCATATTTTGAGTAAGTTGGATGACTTCTACATGATTCTATAGTGGCGATTTAACAATAGATGCATCAATTGTTTCTGTTATTGTACCATGTTACACAACTGGTAAGGCTTGTCGAAAATCCGCTCCAATAAGAATTTTGCCTCCGAAAGGCAAGTTATTCCCTATAATATCCTTAAGGGATCTATCAAATGCTTCGAAAGCAAATTTATGAGTAAAAGTTGCTTCATCCCAAATATTAATGAATGCTTGACGCAAAATCGACTAATTCTGGTTGTTTAGATATCGTACACATTGATTCAGATGTTGGATTAAGTGAGATTTTAAATCTCGAATGTGTCATCCGACCGTCTGGTAGAATAGTCGCAGCAATCTCGGATGTTGCTGCTGTAAGTGCAATGAAACCTTATTATCGAAGTGTTGCAAGTACTGCTCGATAGAGAAACATCTTTCCCGTTCCACCAAGACCATCAATAAAATAAATTATGCTCTCTTTACTCTTAACATCATTCATAATTGTAGTATATGCATGCAACTAAGATTCATTCAACTTGGTGGCAAAAGTTAGATCCTCTTCTAGTGTTATAATAGAATATTGTTCACTTATTAATCTCGAAGTTAATGAATGATCATCTATATCATTTCTAATTATTGGAAGGTCGTAATCAGAAACTTTTTTATAATGGTTCATCAATAAAATATTAAGATCTTTTAGAAGACGATTTTCAAGTATAACTCGACTTGTTATACTTGAACCCGAATAATCTTCTATCATATAGTAGAAAAATTCATCCCATAATTTTCTAATATCGGTTGGTGCATATAAATCAAGATTGTAGCGAATAGTCTTCTCAAAGATGATGGCATTCGTGCGGTTAATGCTTCCTGCAAACAAGCACTAATGCTTTGATCTTCCTCTAACAGTCCCATCTTCTCCGCTATTTTTTGAAACTTGGATATTTAACAACATCGACTGTGAGAAGATAGTCAAATGAGGTTGGTCCTTTTACATGATTTTAAAAGAATTCTCAAGTAGTAGCGTTCTTCTTCTGATGATGAAACGCTATAAATCTGTCCTATGACTTCTTTTGATGATGTCCTACGTCTCCATTTTTTTATATCTGCTACCCACCTGTGTTTCTCTGTAAATTCACGATATAAAAATTGTCTTGCTTCGGGATCTTGTGAGTTTGTGTAAAATAATTCAATTAGCATCAATGTAGAGAAGCTTTCATCCAACAAAATATCAGACACCGTTTGATTATAATGATACATGACCTATTGCCTACTTGGTAAGTGTATTTGTAATCGTTGAACGGAAGATAAATTGCATGCAGTGAAAATTCAAAAATTCTCCAAAAGGCCTCTTGAGGACATATCCATCTTGCATCAACAAACTTTTGAATTTCATCGTACTCACTTCATGGATGAACTTCAACTGCCAAATATTTGGACCTTTGTAGACATATTTGCATAGGTATTTGACAGATTGATACTACTACAAACTTCAACATTAATATGACAATCGTATTTTTTTAACAACCATGGATTATATGGGCAACCCAACGATTGTCGGCAACAAAATCATTGTCATTGTCTAGAGCAATGCTTCTACCATTATCTATCCTCCGATAAATGGGATATGAATCATTGCCCTGAAGAGTAGGTAGAGAAAATTGTTTTGGATAATCCTTTTTGCATTTTCCATCTTTCATATATGGTGAATTTGGTCGATGTCTTCTGCATGGTCCATGAAGCATCCATTTAATAACAATACTATTTAATTCTGGTCCTTTATCACGGTCTGGGATTTTTGCTTTTACAATAGCATCATAATCATTCAGGCTATGAAGTTTATCTTCCTCGTCTAAATGATAAAAATATAAGCATGAGGAAGTCCTCTTTTTTGAATTCTATAACGTGCACACGTGCTGCAACTAAACCGAGAACTTGTTTGCTATAAATGTCATCATTTAATCGTTCATATTTTGCATGAAATATTCTTGTCATAAGATCTGGATGATCTCTAGCTAATTATCCATATAGTAGTTCAAAAGTGAATTCATCCCATACAGAATTACATGTCATCGTAATGAGAAGGTCAGGCTTTTCAAACTTCTGCACCAAAGCCATAGCATCTTAGTAACGTTGGTACATGTTGCGTGGGCTTCCATTAAATGAAGCGGGTAATATTATTCTTCTTCCGATGTTTCCTATATTTAATTTTCAAATCAGTTTTAGCAGGTTGATGATATTATATATATATATATATATATATATAACATGTTGTACATATTAATTTTATTGAGCAATGTAAATATTCATATACCTGCATCGTTCTCTCCAACATTCAACGCATCTTGTAGACCCACATACAATTCTGATCTTATGTGATGTTTTTCTCGAAACCATCTCATTCTACTACTTTCAATTTTTACGTAATTATTCACAACATATTATTGCAACAAACGTCCTCCGAGCAGTAAAAGAGATGTATTTTCTTGTCAAATCTATAATTATAAGATCCATTAATTATATATGTATTTTAATAAGATAAATAAAGTTGAGTAAAATGTTTGGTTAATACTAAGATTATAAAGATATATAAACTAATTAATGATCTATGTTCGTACATGTAAGAGATATGTATAATACTCTCGGCATGTAAAGGATACTATAAAGGATTATATAGTAGTAGAGGATACTATAAAGGATTATAACAATCATGCATAAGGTAGTAGAGGATACTATAAAGGATTATAACAATCATGCATCTCCAGTATTCTCATAAGCTGTCCTGATATTGTTTGTATAACGATATCCCTACAATTTAAGATACTTTTCTCATTGCCTACAACTATTTCTGCAACTTGTGAAGCTGTCGGAAGTGCATATTGTCGTTTTAATGGTTGTTCCTTAATTATAAATCTACAATCATGAATGTTAGGAAGCTGTGAAACTCGATGGAGATTTTGTGCAAAATTATTATTTTCATCTGATATATGCTGTATCTTTTCTAGTATTCTTCTATCCAACTCTCAATTTTTCTCCATACGATTTTCAATTTCATGATCAGTGTCGTATATATACAATTGCAAAGACCTTGGTATATATCCTTTTTGATGTAGTAAGCTGCCAATATTATGATATATACATCCTTGAGCACAAAAAGTGTAGACTCAAGCTTTTCCGTTTGTCAAATATTCGTCAATATGAACTCCTATTGAAGTGAAGAAAATGCATGATTATATGACCGACTATTTCTTCTGAAGTGTACATCATCATTACTTGTGTTAGTGTAAAGGTCGAAGAGCTCAATTGGTGACTGTAATGGAGGTATTATAGTTCGTCCCTTCTCACAATATAGCGAATATGTTTCATGTTAAAATAATTTTGCTAAGCAATTCATACAAAATTTTGGTCGTTGTAATGAATGTCTTCGAAATTCAACGTGGTCTTCGAAATTTTTTGTAACTTTATGAGTTATTATATGTATGCGTACTCCTTGACGCCTTTGCATTTCACTATCATTTTCCATAATTTGTCGTCTTTGTCGGGAAGAATCTCGACGGTGTGCTAGATAGTGTTCTCTTTCTTTTGTGGACATGGTTTATGTCCGTTCTCTTCGTCTTTGATGATTTCTTTCTTGGTGGTAATGATGGTACTCTTCATTTATATGCTCACTTGTCGCAATTATGTTATTTATCTCTATAACCATCATTTCAGTTTCTTCAAATTGATTTGAATTTGTTAGGTGGTCGTTTGCTTGCGATATTGTAAATAATTCTTCATTTGGTTGATGCATGTCATCTGAATTTTCATTGGTTATCCCATCTAAATTTCTACTTAAAGACGTATTTTGAAGCCTTTCTCGGTGTAGTCTATAAGCACGACTACGCTGAGTAAGATATGCTTCTCTTTCCTTCGAATTCATGGCTTATCTTTGTTCTCTAGCTTTTTATTCAGTTAATTTCTCTTTCTTCATCGGTAGAAGAATTTATTCTTCTATTTTGCCTTCTTTGATTATTCATTTTTGTATGCAACTTTATTAGAAATATAAATATGATATATGATTAATAAGGCTTTAAAGTTTTTAACCATGCACAATAATTTCTATAGTATTAAAAAAAGGGCAAGATCATATAACTAGCGAACATAAATGTTAAACAAAAATCTAATAATGAAGCATTTAATACGATAATACTAAACAATATACATTTGTCTTTATTAACTATAAATATAATTTATTCGATGTTAAAGGATTTCATCTTAGTTGTCTTCATTGTCACCATTCATTTTTCTCTAAATAATTTATCTACAAAGATAAATGAAGAAAAATAAGATTAAATAATGAATATTTGTTATTATATATATATATATATATATATATATATATATATATATATATATTGGTATATAACTTACAAACTCAGGAGTAAATTTTGGATCCCAGCCATAGTCGTCTTTCAAGAGGGTGTGTTGATTGTTGCGTGGTTGTTTTTGTGCTTGTTTATTATTTTCCACTGTTGTAGCTTTGGTAGGTGATGCCTTATCGTGTGTCGAGTTTTGTTTATCATATTGTTTAACGTCCATTGTTTGGTTTATGATTTGTTTTACTTAGTTGTTACGCACTAAAAATGCTAGATTATAAAGAGACGACAATGGTTTCATTTATGAGATATAAATGAATGAGCACTAATGAATATTTTGATATCAAATTTAAGAGCGAAAAATGGACACATATCAATATCTTGGAACTCATGTTGGACATATAGCAATGATAGCTACAAAATGACACGTAATACAGGGTATGTATGGTGAAAAAGTGACTTTTTTATACTAAATATAAAACATATGATAGCGTTGAAATATAAAATATATAATAGAGCAAAGATAGGCTTGCTACTTATGTACAGGTATAGATAGGTAAAATAATTGTATTGGCATAGGTTGGAAAAAATAGATAAACTAATATGAAAATAGTGCCAAATAATAGTGTTGAAATATATAACACCTTTGACACAAATGAAGTTATTAGAACAAATCAGTATGCATCAGATATATACATAGGGAGTCACAATCATATCAGTACCATTAAAACAGAAGTTATTAGAGTAAACTTTATCGAACAACTACTGATGTATGATATGAAACAAAGTTTATGGTTGAAAATATAGTAACTACAAATTAAAATTCAAATGAATTAGTAACATATGTCAAAAAAATACTTTTATTTCGTGAATTCAAAATCCTAAATATAAAAGCATGTGTAATATCAAACTGGATTCAGTTTGTTCTTTATAACATATAACCTTAGTTATAAATAAAATTGATAATTATGTAAAAACATAAAAAAATTGATCCATGCACAAATCTATTAGACTGAGTATTTCATTTATATTCGTAGCGAACAGTAGGTGGAGTATTAAAATATATAAGCAAACGCACAGAGCATTAAAACAAATATTTGGAATAATAATGAAAGCAGACTAACTTTTATATGCATGCATGCATCATTTTGTAGACTATGTTATTTATATACAAACTTAGTTTATATACGAACTTAATTTAATTCTTTGAAGAAGAAAAATACGGGGTGTGTTTCAAATAGATATTATGCTAACTGCATGGTAATAATGTAAGTATGTACTCAACTGTCATTTCTGTTCTAATATTTGACCCACGCCTGTATAATTATTTTATTACTCATGCCTGTACAATTATTCTAAGCATACGATTTTCCAATCTATGCCTATACACATTTTATTGCTTACCCGTGCATATATCCTGTACTCAACTGCCATATGTCTTTTAATATTTGACCTATGGCTATACAATTATTTTAGCAACCAGTATCATGCGCACTACCATATATATATATAGTATTTCAGCACTATTATATTTCAACAATATTATACATTTGCCTACGTGTTTGCTGGCTTCACGAATAATTTTTTCCTTCAGTGTGTTATATTTACAGGAAAAGGGTTTACAAATGTTATATTTTCATACGCCTAATACATGTTTTCAGTCCTTGTTTATTTTTTTTTCTATGGCTTTGAAAGATTCTTAAGTTTCGATTTTATGATTACCCTCAAGTACGCTTTTCACCTAAGCCAAACTCAGCATTCAAACAAAAAAAATGTGTTGAATTTTGATGAGTTTGTTCCAAAACGATTTTAAATTATGTCTTGCACGTCCTCAAATTTGTGGAAAGACTGTCATGCTATATGGTTAAAGATATTTGCATACCTTATATACGAAGTTGGTTTAATAACATGATTATAATGGAAAAAATATAGGGTGTGTGTAGATCAAAATTCAAATGAATTAGTACAGGCATATGTCGGAAAAAATAATTTTATTTCGTGAATTCAAAATCCTAAATATAACAGCACGTGTAATATTATACTGGATTCAGTTTGTGCTTTATAACATATAGCCTTAGTTATAAATAAAATTTATAAATATGTAAAAATATAATAAAGAAAACTGATCCTTGTATAAATTTATTAGATCGGGCATTTCATTTATATTCATAGCGAATAGTAGGTAGAGTATTAAAATATATAAGCAAACGCATGGAGCAATAAAACCAATACTTGGAATGATAATGAAAGCAAACTAACTTTTACATGCATGCATGCGTCATTTTGTAAATACTTATGTTTCATGTGTGTGATGTTGCCTCGTGATACCTGGTAGATGTGCAATGTATTATATGGTATCATATTATATGATATATGGATATGCGCAATATATCCAACATTTATATTATACTAACTTTTATATGCATGCATCATTTTGTAGATACGTATGTTTCATGTGTGTGATGTTGCCTCGTGATACCTAGTAAATGCGCAATATATTATATGGTCCATATTATATGATATATGGATATGAACAATATATCCAGCATTTAGATTATATTATATAAGCAAAAATTGAAAGAAAAAAAGCTTGGAGATGCGCAATATATTATATGATATATGGATAGAAATATATAAGCAAAATAATAGTATGATACCTGGTAGAAGAGAACCTTTCCCTGCCCCTTAAGCTTGGGGATGTCGAGAGTATTAAAATGAATTAGTGTGATTGTAGAGGCTGATGTGGAAAACGAGAAAATATGGTATCATATTTACAGAGGGGAAGTAGAACCGACGTCTTCATAATAGCACAGAAATATGTCTAGACTTGGAAAAAAAAATTATTTGGTAAACTGCAAACGTGGAGATATTTAAGGTGGCACCGTATATGATGATGACTCAGCAAAGGATTTCTAGCACCGTGTAGAAATTTAATTTGTAAAGTATGCTGTTGTCAACTTTACTTTATTCTAAAGTAGAGGCATATGGCTTAGCTTTATAAACAATATATAACGAGTATAGGCTAATGGTCCTTACATGCATAGTGTATCATCATCATGTGCAACATGTTGGTCATTGTACATAATATATTAAATATAGGTAGATATAGGTAGGCAAAATGGTAAATATTCACATGGTTAATATTATATACATCATGCACATGCATCTTACATAATTCGCATGGTTAATATTATACATATGTACATGCATACTTACAGCTTGTGGCTGACTCGGTATATGGTACTACATATATTTTGGTAGATGTATTGACTCAGCGAATAATATTTGAATTTAAATGAGAGAGGATAATATTTAGGGAAGGAAAGTTTAAAAAAGAAATCTAAAAAGGCATTTTGGGAAGTTCATGTTTACACCAAAAAAGCATGACACCAAAAGTATTACAAGTATTATTAAAGATTTAGATTTGAGTTTAAGATTCATGATTTACCTCTATATTTGCATTCAGAATCGATCTGATTGTTCTTTTCTTTTATTCTCCGCTTTTCTTTACATATATGTGTGTGTTATAGTTTTACTACTTTTAGAATTTGGAGGAGAAGAGAAAATGGTAAGTTTCAATACGCAGTGGATTTTCTAAATAAATTAGGGTTAGGATAACTGTTAATTTATAGGGGTTAGGGATTGATTTAGAGCGTTAGATTTAGCCTAGAAAATCTTGAGTCCATCTTGGACACACATCGCTAACTTGGAAGCAAGGAAAAATAATTAGGTCAATCAATGTCGTTCAATCACACACCCCAAGTTACAAATTTTATATGTCAACGGTCGACCGTTTATGACCTTGGGTCGAGCTGGGTGCTTTAGGGTCGACCGTTCCTTTGTTTAAACGGTGATTAATTAGCATTGTTTAATTTTTTGTGTTTTATTCATTGTTTGCACAATCGATATAATTTTCTTCCCATTTTATATATTCTTTGAGATTTGCATTAACGTTAACTTTTCTTAACGTCTAAGTTTCCATTAACGTTAATTAATTTTTATTACCATAATTACACATATAATTATTTCTGATACGAAAAGCTTAAACGTTAATAGCTTTTTCAATTGAACTCCAACCAAAAAACTTTTATATGAAAACTGATCAGAATATCACCACAAACCCAATGGTGTTAGTTTCGCAGCCCAATTTTGAAGTTTGCAAAAATTCTATTTTTCAGTATTTTTTTATTGAATTACTTTTAAACACTACAAGGGGAAACACGTTTTCCGACGGCCAAAAGCCGTCGGAAACCGTCGGCCGCCGTCGGAAATGACCGTCGGAAATGGCGTTGTCGGGAAGCAGTACTTCCGACGGTTTCCGACGGAAGCTGCCGTATACATTTCCGACGGATACAGACGGTTCCCGACGGTTTCCGACGGATTCCGACGAGTGTCGGAATCCGTCGGGAACCGTCGGGAATCGTCTGAAACAGGCCGTCGTTATCCGTCGATAACCGTCGGGAATTTTGACCAATAAACTGTCGGAAGCCGTCGGAAATCTGCTGTTTTTTTTTAATTTGCTTCAGATTTAGCCTTCCAACCACATTTCTCTTCCAAACATTAGAATATCAATACTACTACACAATCCAATATACAATAGTCCAACCAAATATTCAAACTCAAGCCACAAAATATTTAATAAACACACAAATAAATAAAATTACATCAAAATATAAATAACCATTCCAACATTAACATAATCCTAACAATAACTGTTCTACCATGTTGTTAATACACAAATTCATCAATATTCTCATACACGTTCTCATACTACCATAGAACCAAATGTGTTAAACATAATTATACATAAATCAATAATTACCTACGCCGTCTATCAAATCATTCTAAGTTAAAATAAAACATACCTGAACGAACAAGAAAACAAGTAATGAATTAATCTCCTGCAGATCCAGAGCCAGCCGAGGAAGGAAAGTGACCACCACCCTGCTGCTGCTGCTGCATGTACTCTAACAACTGTGCGGTGTGCATGGCCTGTTGGCGGTTCTGCTCCTCCAACTGGGCAACTCTAGTACGCAATTCTTCTATATCTGCAAGATCGCTCTGATGTCTACCCCGCCGTCCCCTACTCTGACTACTGGACTGCAATAATTGAAAAATAAATAAAATCCAAGTTTATTGTTTTGAAAAAATGAAAATATCATATTTTAAGAAAAAGTAAATTATTTACCGCTAAATTGCCAAATCCGTATCGTCGACCATGCTCTGCTGGATCCATAACGGACTCAAATATAACGTCTTCCTCATTGGTCGTCAGCTGATCTCGACCCGTGTCAGTAAGGAGTTTCTGCCGCTGCTCCATAAACTTCTCCTGCATTAACAAATTAATAATATCATATCTTATGTCATCATAGTTTAACAATTAAAACAATTACTAATACTGAATAAAATAAAATATGCTTACATGGCTTTTGCTGGATTTATCGTCCTGCCATGTGTACGAAACAGTCCCGTCTGGATTAACATGCTCGACAGCATGCGTACGGGTGAACACGTCCATATAGCTGACAGGACCATGTGACTCGGCTTCCTGAAGTTGATTATTACATACAATTATTATACATTTAAAATCATATAATATAAACTATTTACATTTATTATTCAGTAAATTTACCAACTCCTGCCGATACTGCTGAAACGACTTCGATCCTCCGCGATGAGTGACGGGATTCTTATTTCTATTTGCAGAGTTTCTATCCGACTCTGCCTGTACATTCAAAATTTTATACGTTAATTTTCGATCACGTCAAATTAATAATTCAAAAAAAATTAGTATACTTGCCTTCGCCTCGTCCGTCTCCCAGTATCTCAACCAAGCTTCCCACACGCTCTCTCCCATCCACCGTGGTTTCTTACCAGATTTCTTAATCTCAGATATCGTATCCCTGTAGTTCTTGCGCATCTTCTTCATCCAGTATGCTCGTGCCAGCATCATATCATCTGTCTGGATGTCTATCTCAGCCTGTGTTAAAAAAAAGATTACACTTTAAACGATATAAACAGTTAAAAAACGACAAAAACGAATTAAAAATGGAAAACAGAAAAATATGCATACTAGGACATCCTGCCATATGCACTCTATGATGTGAGGAGGGATGTTATCCCACTTCGGCCAGCAGGCACTCATCCTACTACGATAAGAAGCTCTAGAGACGTCCAACACAACCTTAAAAGGAAGTAGATCGAACCCCCTGTTTTTAAGTACGATATAGATAAGTACGTACTTATATCATAGAAAAAATAAGATGCTGAATAAAATTTAATTCTTACCCATCTACTCTAGGGACTAACGATACAACTGCACGTTGTGGCTCTTGCGATGGGCCAATGCCATCGCCTCCTGACGATCGGGAAGAGCTCCTACCTCTACATGACATATTGATAAACCTGTGACATATACACATCATTATATAAGAGAATAAAAACATGATAATTAATATATTTCATATGAAAATGACATCAACGGTATAAATTGCTTAATTAATAACTGAAATGGAAATAGAAATGGAAGTGTGTTATACCTGATTCATAATGGGTGTACTATTCCAACGATAAGCAGAGTTCATTGCATTTTCAATAAAAATTGCTAAATAAATGACAAATGGAAATAACATAAAACATGCAAAAAATAGTAAACGGATTTAAAATCATATAGTTACATCAATTTCATAATACATCAAGAATTCAACATAGTTACATCAATTGCTTCCATGCTTCTCCATCGGCCGGATGTGTCAATGTACCCTCTTCCTCTGTTCTCACACTATGCCACCTCATATTAGACGCAGTTACAGAAGATGCATATAATCTTTGAAGTCTTGGAGTTATGGGTAAGTAGTGCATACGCTTGTATGGAACTTCCTTCCCCTTCTTTTTTCTTGGTTTGTATCTCTCCTGGTTACAAACTTTACAATTTCTAAGGTTTACGTCTTCTTTCCAAAACAACATGCATCCTTTTAAACATGTATCTATTTTCTGATACGGTAAACCAAAAGCCGACATAAGTTTTTTAACTTCGTAGTGATTTTCACACATGTGATTATCGGGCGGCATATGCCTTTTTGCAGCTTGTACAACAGCCGTAAATCCAGCTTCAGTGATGTTGTATTTTGACTTCATCGCAATGTATTCTGCGATTACTGACAGCTGAGTGCCGCTTTTACAACCATCCCAAATAGGTTTCTTAGCTGCATCTAGTAAATCATAAATTTTTTTAGCTTCAATATTTGGTTCTTCAACATTTCCATCATCGTCGTCAACTTCAACCATAGGAAACATTGATCGTGCTGCATCTTCGACCATATTTTCTATACGGGTCGTTGAAACTATTTCGTTAACGACACTTTCAGACTCTACAGAAGTATTTGCTACAACTTCTCCATGCCGATCCCAAACATAATATTCGGGTGCGAAACCGTGTTTGCACAAATGAACTTTCACAACATCTGGTAAAAAATACTTCAAATGTCTACACCTACTACACGGACAACGAATTTCTGGATCGTTTCCGTTATTACTTAAAGCGAATTCAACAAACACGTTTATACCATTATAAAAATCTTCTTTTATTGAGCCCCTCAGTCCTTTTCTTTGGTACATCCAACTCCTCCGATCAACAAAATAATCAATCATTTTTCCTATTTGACAAAATGAGAAGTTCAAACTTTAATATTTATTTTGAAGAATACAAATTCGAAAAAGATTATTTTCATGGTCGTATAATATTTTGAATTTAAAGAACAGCTTCACAAATTTAAAAATATTTTCAAATAGGGCACATTTTATTTTTTAACGTAACGATTTAAAAATATATATAATTTTTTTTTTCATTGGTCAGGCATCCTACTTCCCATTACAAACACAGTAAGCATTTACATTTCGTATATTACTTCGTCTCAAACGATTCAACAAAATTTCGGCAGCATTTCCCTTTTGTTCCCTGCATTGTACACAAATGCGTGTACGCAGGAAACAAAAAAGAAAAGTTAGGCCGAAATTTTATGAACCGTTTGAGACGAAGTAGTATACAAAATGTAAATGCTTACTGTGTTCATAACTTGTCCAATACAGGGACAAATCCGACAAACATTGTACCAGATGAATATAAATGGTCGTTTTTCAAAAGAACGACTATTTATACAACGATCATGTACAACACTCGTCAGACGGGGCCAAAAACTCTCTAAGAGACATTTGTCAGTTACATGCGCGCATTTTACAAAAAAATACAGTTTTACTCAATGTTCACATTTACAAAAATATATATTAATTTAACACATTTATTCAACGTATTACGCATCAACTAAAGGCTCGTTCGACGTATTTTTTTGTTGCATAAACTAACACAATACAATGATAACAGTGCTACACACATATATAATCAATATAAATTATACATGTTTTTCGCAATTTCACGATATTAGATGAAATAGGAATACCATGGAATGCTAGAAACTATTATAACACTATTGTAAACAATTTCAATCAACAATTACCCCTAATTTATCAAATTATGCAAATCTTGAATTTGGATAAAAACTGAAATTTTGGCTAAAACAAGAGATTATACCTGTTCTAGAGAGCAGTAGAAGTTAATTGCACAGCCGGGAAGAACCTGAAATCTCGAAATTGCTGATTGGAGGGCTGGGGAAGAGAATTGGGGGAAGGTGACCTAAATTTTTCGTATGAAAGTGGAGAAGAAGCAGGCTCGGCTGGAGCCAAATATTCACGAATTTCCGACGGCTTCCGACGGCCCGTCGGAAGCCGTCGGAAATAAGCCGTCGGGAGCCGTCGGAAATAAGCCGTCGGGAGCCGTCGCCCTACCCTGCCGGTTTTTGAGCTTTTTCTTGTAGTGAAATAATTATCGTAAAATCACAGGGTGTTACAACCGCAAAGCTATTGTGTGCAAAACTTGTACTAGGTTAAAAAACCTTCCACTATAGACTCTTAGTTGTTAATATTACGGATGACTTACTTGGAATTAGAATTGATTGATTCAATGGTGATTTGATATGGAGTAGGAAATTTTGTGGAGTGGATTTTTGGTGAAAAAACTTCTAGCCTCATTGAGGATATACGGGGAGGTAAGAGAAGAGACGTGGGTTGGTTGAGGAAGAGCAGTAGGCATCAGGTTGGATACATGGTGATTAGTCTCGGGCCTGACATCAATTTGTGTAAGGTAATGTGCTAAATCTGGTTGCATTAAGTATCTTTGGGGTGAGGATGCAAGTTACTTCATGCTTACTTGGTGGAGGTTCGGGAGCGACTCGAGGTTGGTATAAAAATGTTTGATAGGGTCTAGGCCTTGGGGAGATGAGGGGTTAGCTTAAGATCCTTAACCGGTTGATCAGAGTGGCGAGCAATGAAAGAATTTGTTGGTTTCACCATATTTGGGGAAATGTTTTGATAAGAGGTTGAAGGGTTCGAGTTAAGAGCATCTCTATTGTTTCAAGGATGTGGGTTATTTGTAGCATAATCAACCATTTTATGATCATTCCTCAAACATTTACTACAAAGATTGGGTGGTTTTCATAGAAAATCGATGTCCACTTTCTTTTCTCCTTGAACTTGATATAAAAATAAGAAAGAAGAGGTTTGGATATGTCCACCTCAACACAAAGACTAACTAAACTAGGTTGGTTCAATTTAGTTTTTGCCCCATCCATTTTAAGGGCTCTCCTATTTTGTGGGTAATTTGACATAGTGCCTTTGTATGATTTTTTGTGGGTAATTTGACATGGTTATGCCTTTCATGATGAAGTATTATTTATAGAGAGAGGAGGCATATGTTAGTGGTGACTATTGAAATAAACTGACACCTTTTGGACCTAATTATCATAGTCGTTTTGTCATTTGAATTCAAATACAAATACAAATGAGATACACCATTTTTAGATAAGGCACTACTACAGGTCGATCGCCTTCAAATGGGGTGTTTGTTAGTCCATGAGTTGATGGTTTTGATGACAACAACCTTAGAATAAGATTATAAAATATAAATACTAACATTATAGTTTAGATATATATGTATATGCAGGATTTAACCATGCAGGTACCAAGAATGAAGACTGTACAGTATAGAGATTCAAGATATCAAGATTGAAGACTCATGAGTATCAAGAATATCAAGATTATCAAGAGTTCAAGATTTCAAGATAAGTATTGAGTCTAGAATTATGTTAAAACTTCATAATAGCGCTGAAATCTTCATTCCGTATTTTCATTTGGGATGGAACCCATTTCTACCTTTTTAGTGGCTTACAAACCCACGACAAGTAGCTTACAAACCTACGACAAGTGGCTTACAAACCCACGAACATCCTGGTTTTGTACAAGTTCTCGAGTCCTGATGTGATGAGATATTCTGCAGGAAGAAGCTTGCAAAACTACTTCAAAATGATTTTCAAAACTGCTTTTCAAAATTTTTTAGCCTTAAAAATTATCTTTTCAAATGATTTTCAAAAAAATGTTTTAGCCTTAAAAAATATTCTTTGATTTTGTTCTTAAATAAATTCTTGTTTTAAACTTCGTTTGTTTTAAACTATCTTTTAATATATTTAACTTTTAATATTTACTAAGATTTAAATATAAAATTATAGTAAAATTATATATATATATTATTCTCTATATTTATCTATGTATTTTATCTATAGTCAAGTATATTAATAAAGATTAAAATTGTTTTTATATAAGATAAAGGTTATTTCCAAAGAAAAACAAAACATCAAAATTTCCTTTGGGATGTCGACATGCCCTAGTACCTCATGTCGACATAGTGTCAGTTAGAACCAAAAATTTGAATTTCAAAAGAAGTGTCTATTTGCCATAACCTTTCATGAATAGACATGGTTGTTGTTCTTTTATAAATAGGGGTTGGTTTCAATGAATTTTAGATTAGATTTTCTGGTTTTTCACTTCTCTTCTTCTTCCACATTTTCTTATTCAAAATCCTATCATCACTCTGCCGAAATCAACATTGAATCTAACTAGATCATCTCTGGTTTGATTCTCTATCACTATCTCAACAAGATCCCAGTGCTATTCAGAGTTATAGGCTTATTTGTAATCTATCTAGCGAGAAAAGGTGTGATTGTAGCCTTGGAAATAAATCAAGCGAGAAAAGGTGTGATTGTAGCCTTGGAAATTAATTGGGTGAACTTGTTGCCCCGGAAATCAAGTATCTCTACCCAGAGGATTGTGATTCTGGAGGGTGTACCTCATAGCCTTGAAACCGAGGGTGTAATTGTACAATTGCTTTTGAAAGGAAATCCGTACTTAGTTGTGCGAGACTGGATGTAGGGTAACTCCGAACCAGTATAAAATCCGGTGTGTTCTTTCCTTTACTGCATTTACTTTATTTCTGCATCCGTGTTTGATTCTGTGATTATATCTATGTCTGAATATTGCATACATTTGTGTAAAAATCAACAATAACTCAAAAAGATTTAGTAATTTCTTATAAACACTATTCACCCCCCTCTAGTGTTCATTCTAGCCTTAAGATCCATATTCCGCATTCCTCACAGTGTTGCCCCTGCACCCCACTTAGGGGGTGTTAGAACTACAATTCTATGGTTTCGACGACGACAACTATACAATCGAACACATGCAATATATAGTCTATCTACTTGCAGGAAAAAGCTTTCAAAGTTCAAAGTGAAGACAACTAACAAAGGAGAAGAATCATTAGCATTACAAAAGTTAATATAGTGTTATTATTGTCATAGATATAAATTGTAAAATCTCCTTTAGTAGTTTCTTTTAAACTTAAACATTGCACGAAAAATTCTTTCAAATTCTTTATAACAAAAGGCTGAAGAAAAGAAAACAGCAAATGTCAGACGTCTGACATTACATATCAGACGTCTGACTAAAGCTTCTGGTTTTAAATAATACTAGACGTCTGTTAAAACTTTCAGACGTCTGTTTCATGTCTCTGACTAAAAAATATATACAAGCTCAGACGTCTGAACTTATAGCCAGACGTCTATGTTGAGCAACGACCTAAAGCATTGAAAAGACATCTGCTTCAATCTAATGGATGTTTCCACAACTCTTCACTGCATCTCTTCTTTCTCAATATTTGCAACCTTTAGATCGAAACAGAAAACTCTAAGGGATATTACTTTTCACAATAACTCTTCATCATCTATATATATATATGCAAAAAAATTAAGATTTAAATTACCTGAATTTTCTAAATCTCTTATCTACATTCTATGCATATTCTGATTTCTAAAAGCAAACAATATCACCATTTATTTCTTCCTAAAATCAAAGCTTCACATATACATACTACTAAAAGGAGATTATAGGAAGATTTGTATTGTGCAGTCAAAATCAATGTTTTTCAGAAAACATACTTGTCTAAGAAAGAACTGTTGTATTGAGCCTATTCCTCTGGGAAAAGCGAGGGTTGTTTATTAGTAAATGCCGAAAAGGAGCTTCGGTACTGGACGTAGGACGAGAGGTCCGAACCAGTATAAAAACTCTGATGTGATTGTTTCTTTACTATTATTTACTTTACTCTGTTATTCATGATTAGTATTTTACTATACTTGCATATTAGATATAAGTATACGATCCATACATTCTTTTATTTGGCATCAAAGCACGGTTATCTCAATTCACAGTAACACGTAATTGAAAAAATATTTAATATGGCAAGTTCATTTCAAGAAGGACAATCAACTGCACGTCCACCACTATTCACTAGATCAAATTATGCTTACTAGTCTACATGTATGCGTATTTTTATGGAAGTAAATGTTATGGAAATTTGGCAAGCAACATAAGTTAAATATGTAGCACCAGAAACAAATATAAGCACTTGGACTGTAACGATCCCGGATTTTTCTAAGTTTAAATTGATAACTAATTTAATTTTTGAATAAGATTTGTGAAATAAATCGATAAAAATGACGCGAGTTTCCCCGAATTCAAATAAATTTGGTATAAATCATTTAAACTTTAAAAATATTGATAATTGAATATAAATCGTGAATAAATGATTTAAAAATAAAAATGTATTCATAAGACAAGATAAAAGAAATATACATTCAAGTATATTCTAGTGTGAACAAATATACATAGTTATGTATATACACTTGCAAAAGAAGAACATATTAAGTATAGCATTTCATTCATATTATAAAACAAAGAAATATATATGTTCAAGTATTCAAGGCAGCCTGTAGAGTTAGAAATGCAAGGTAAGAAAAGAAACAAAATACTAAGGATGAAATGTGTTCAAGTATGTAACAATACAAAGCTAAAGAAGACACTAGTATTATATGTAAATTTGTACAAAGATAATTAATGCTTGTACACGACATTATCATTTCAGCCGAAATAAAATTTAGCATAGTCAAAGCAAGTGAATATAAATATAAGTATGTACAAACAAAGGCAAAAGAGATAAGTATATACACAAAGGAAGCCATCAATTATCTCACATATTGTACAACCGAGATGGAAGAAAATATAGTTTTGTACAAGGCAATTAATGCCCTATCTATCAACCACCATAGAAAGAAAAATATCACTGCCTATAGTACACATATTTGTACTAGAAAGAAAAGAAAAATACATTACCTTGTACAAAATAATATCATCACCCTATGTAAAGACTTTATCAGCCTGTACAAACACCCTTCTCTCCACATATACACATCTATATGGTTCCAGTTCGTTCAAGAAAACATAATTTAGCAAGCAAAGGAAAATAAACATCATTACAAACTTAAACAACAACAAGATATTGATGCAACCAGAGAATCAAACTAGAAGCTTTCAACTGGAATTCAAAGCCTGTTTTCAAACATCAAGGAACTCTGTTCTTTCTTTTTCTAGAATCTAAGGTGAGCAACTTTCCACCCATGATCTACTTCTATATCTTGATATTGTGGTATATACTTGAATGCATTATGAAATGTTGTTAGTTGTTAAATATGTCTGTATGTTTAGACATATATATGTAGATATGGTGAGCATGTTTGAAACATATTTTTGTTACAGGCAACAGGTTTCAATCCTGTTTAAAGTAAAATCAATATAATGCTATTTTTAAACTATGACATTTGAAAGGAAAGTAATTACAACAATACAATGCTATTTTTAAAAAATGGTTTCAAGTAAATTATAAACATACAGGTTGGAGAAAAACTTGATTTTTACAGAACAAACTCAAAGTGTGATATACTCGAACATGATTATTTGTGAATTCAGTTATATGATGTGAATTGTTATTCGAAATCTAGATTTTTAAAACAAAAATTCTGATTTTTCATCAAGTATGTTAAGAGCAGTGCCCAGTTGAACTAAAAATGCTTTTTAACAAATTTCCAATGATCGAACCATTTTAAAATGCTGAGATTTGGTCTGAAGCTTGCTTGATCTTCGTAGAATTCAGGAAAAATGTTTACAAAAATTTCTATTGCATGGGATGTTCGATCGAGGCAAGACTAGGGTTTTGTGAGTGAATTTTGTCGTGGTCAGAAACAAGGTGATTTTGTCACCTCTGTTAGACCGAGTCGTACGAAACTTGGGGAAGAGAAGCGTCGATGGTCAAGGAACGCGTGGTCGAAGTCGCGTGACTTAGGTGGTCGGAGCGCCGAGATTAGGACGATGACAGGTTTGGGAGGTGAATGGTTCAAGTTGCTTCCAGTTCTGGGTCGATGGGTTCGATTTTTGTTCGAGCCTGGAAGCGTCGAGCTGGGTCTTTGTTTTGGGTCGTGAGGGTGCGAGTGTTTGTCGATGATGGTCGCGATGATGATCGGAGGTCGGCGGTGTTTGTGAACGTGCACAGCGTGCATATCATGTCAGGGGGAGAAAGGCTCGAGTTTTCCTCGAGTTGTTTTGTTTGGGGTCTCGAAGTTTTTAGGCACTTGACTCGGGTTTCATTCAAGAAAAACGTGATGTTGGCTCGGGTTCAAGTTGATTGCTGCAAAAGTTTTAAATGTGAAACAGGTTTTCAAAGTTTAAATCAGTTTTAAACAAATTTTGTTAAATTAATCATTTTATGCAATATGTATTCATGTGTGGGTTAATTAAAAATTTAAGTTGATTTATGGTTTTATAAAAGCAAGTTTTAAATTTAAATTTGATCTAGTTTAAAACGGTTATATGATAAATGTTTAAATCATTTCATTAAAGGAAGTTATAATTTGTTTAACTTGAATTTGTAAGTTAAATGCTTAAGTTATTTTGAAGAAAATTAACTTAATGAAGTAATTAAAGAGAAATTAATTGATTAATGATTTAAGGGTTAATTAATTAAGATAATTAATTAAGAAATGATTAATTAACGAAGGTGATTAAGACTTAATCAACTGTAGTTACTAATGAAAGTGATTATGTGAGAAATAAATTTAAAGCCACACACAAATTTATTCATCTTAATTATAGATGTTTGATTGTTATTAGATGCTATGTGATGGATTGATATATTTATTATGTGATGTGATGCTATGTAATGCTTTGTGCTAAACTGTTATATCTGTGATGTATATATTGTTATATGAATATGCAACCCTTTGACCCATAGAACAAAATTTGAAATTCGGTGCGACAGGGAGTCGGATTCCAGTTGGTTATCCGAAACCCACATCGAATTGTAATGATGAATCTTTGTGACTGATAAATTTACTTAATCTATGAATCTGTGAACGAAGATAAGCGTTATGGGTTATACCGCTTATCGATATATCTGTGATGATTGATGTTGTGCACTATTGTGTGTAAAACCCCTGGACCACACTTTACACACACAAATATGGATTTCACGTGGAAATCGGTTAAGTCACAGATGATTTAAATTTGATGTTTTTGAAATTGAAATTTTAATTTCAATTGATTTTGAATTGGAAATTTGGGTTTAAAGTGAAAAGCTTTTGAAATGGAATTTCAAAGATAAAAGTTATTTCGAATAACTTGATTAAGTTTTGAAATTTAAATAATTTGATTTAAATTTGAATTCAAGTTTGAAATTGAATCCTATGATTTGAAACTAGAGATTAAAGATGCTGTACAAGTTATATATGGGTTAAACCATTTTAAAGGTATTGATTTGGGAATTTGAATTTAATTCAAGGGTTTTAACCTGTGTAAATATAACTGGATTTTTCTGAAACGAAACCATTTGTTTTCAAATAGTAAAAGCTTTCACATAAGTAATGAACTTCCAATTTGTTGAACGGTTTCAAGTTTGAAATAGAATTGAAATGTTTTGAAAGCTATGAAATGAGTCTTTGATTCAAAGACCGGATGAGTTAATCCAACTTGAAATGGAATTATTTTTGAAAGACTATGAATGAATCTTTGGAAACGAGTTTTGAAAGCTATAAGTTAAATCTTGACTTAAAGATTTAATGAGTTAATCTAATTAAAATGGAAATTGTTTTGAAATCCATGAATGGATCTTTGTGAATGGGGTAACTTTTTGAAATGAATCTTTTTGTTTAAAGATTGGAAATGGTAATTTGTTTTAACCATTCGAATGAAAAGTTTTAAGCTTTAAGCTGTGATTTAACTGAGATCCCAGTATCCATATGATTTTTAATTGCGCTCGTTATTCGGGTTTAGCCGAGAAAGGACCTTTGTGTCGTATAACCCATTCCGAATAATGAT
Organism: Allium fistulosum; assembly: GCA_030737815.1. NCBI lineage: Eukaryota > Viridiplantae > Streptophyta > Magnoliopsida > Asparagales > Amaryllidaceae > Allium > Allium fistulosum. Next base: position 1,327,950,910 of record CM060904.1, read on the forward strand.
ACGACGTATATGGATAGCATTTGAAGACCGGTGAAGACCGGATACTTTCGAAAACGAAAGGATTACCATCGATTGTCTCTGCATCGGCTGATCCCCGATATAGAGATTTTATCACCCTTTGTGATGGGAAGTCCAGACGTGATTAGAAATTATCCGGATTTGCAAGGGCTTCTTTGGAAGTGCCTTCGGTTCCGTTCGATCCCGGAACGGACTTGTATGGATGTGTGTCTGACGTTACACTTTGAGATGTAAAGCTGGTTTCTATCAAATACATTTCTGTTGGTGGCGGAGAATTTGTTCTCTTAGCTTAACACCCTTCTCGGAGACGTACGAGCTAAGAGGTTATGTAGTTGATGGTTACTAGTGATACATTCCCAATTTGGTAATGTGGCATACGAAGTGCTGTTGATCATTTGTTGATCAAAGCGTGGCTTTGTGAAAAAGCGTGGCTTTGTGAAAAAGCGTGGCTTTGTGAAAAAGCGTGGCTTTGTGAAAAAGCATGGCTTTGTGAACGATACTTCGTCGAACCTCACAACCCGGTAATGGTCGAAACAGGAATGTTGCAACAAAGGTTTGTAGGGGTAGCGCCCCTAGGGTATGTCATTTCCTTCTGCATAAAAGGTGATATCATGGTATGGAGCCCAAATATTTTACCTATGTTGATGCTGCACAGTTATTATACTTTGTGGTTGTTGCTTTGTGATCGAGGGCCCTCGGATAAAGGTCGGTGACGACCGGGGGATGACATGACTCGTGTGTTAGTTACCTAGTTACAGCTGTACAGCGTGAGGTAGCGTCGGCCTTGTGTTTGCAGAGATCCGGTTAGGTTCTCGGGGCGTCTTTCCAGAGGCGTTTCCATTTCGGTAAGGAAGTTCCTTTGCCTGATCATTTGTTGGAAATCCAAAGAAACAATACGAACCCAGTACGATTTTAGTTGTAGAACCTGCCATTTACTTATGGTGGTCACCACTGTTTAAATGGTAGCTATAGTAGGCATACAATAATAGTTGTATGCTGGCTAAGATTAATATTGTATTTTTAAAATACTTTCTACACTATGCACTAATAATAATATCAAAAATGATTTGATTTTGCGTAGTAAGCATCTTTGACTATCATAAGGAGAAATCTCCTTCGATTCTGCGTTTGCATTGTGTGTGTGGCGGGAGGCCTTATGGTAGTTTCATTTTCCAAAAGCATTGCGAATTGACTTTAAAATTCTTTTGCTATTTGTTTTTAAAGATAAACTGTTTTTGTTGCTCACACCAGTCCCATGACTGATCCGGAGTTTATTGTTCCCTTCCTAAACTCTGGGTGCCCACCATTTTCCACACGGGCAGTCTAGAGTTGGGTTTCTCAGATATTCAGGTTTAGTAGATTATCTGGAGCTGGTTCAGTCCTTGGACGACTGACCTTGCTTATCTTGGTGCATTGGTTGGTCTTTCGTGCTAGCTATGGATTGGAGCATTCTATTGGGGACATTCTATCCGCTGCTGGTGTTATCTATTTTCTTTCCTCTGTTATTTCCGCTGTATCATTATTTATCTCTGATATTGTTGTATCATATTGATATCATTGTTGTATATCATTCTGGATATTGTATTCATTGGATTGTATATGATCTCATTGATTCCTTTTTTCCGCTATGTTGTTATACTTACTGTGTTATAAGCTCCGGTGAACCAGATTCGGCGTTTGAATCTGCGGCATTTTGAGTACAAGTGAAGTACGGGTGCCGATTTTCGAAGGCCGATTTCAGGGTCATCACATTGGACAGATACCCAAAAGAACACAACAACAGACAATGCTAAAGCTATGAATGCTTTATTCTGTTCACTTGACAAAAATGAATTCTCACGTGTCATGTTGTGCACTACTGCATACGATATATGGTGTACACTACAAATCACTTATGAAGGCACAAACAAAGTTAAATAAACAAAGATTTCTACCTTACAAAATCTGTTTTCTTCATTAAAAATGAAAGCAAATGAATCTATCGGTGATATGTATGCTAGATTTCAAACTATCCAACACGATCTCATGACACTTGGAGTGAAATTTACAGATTTTGATTTAGTTACACGTCTTTTAAATTCCTTAACAAATGAATGGGAACAAAAAGTATTGGCCATTGAAGAAGCAAATGATTTACTCAACTAAAAGTGGAAGAATTCATAGGAAATTTGATGTCGTACGAAGCAAATCTGCAGGCAAGAAAAGAACAAACCAATGAAAAGAAAAATATAGCCTTCCAAGCCAACGATAATAACTCGGACTTAGATGAAGAAGATATTGTATTTATTGCCAAAAATACAAAAAATTCAAAAAAATGAAGAGATCTCAAAATGGAGGAAATTCAAATCCATCTAACCAAACTTCAGTCAAATGCTTTGGGTGTGACAAGTTCGGACACATGAAGAAACAATGCCCAGAACTTAACAATGACAAAAAGAAAGGCAAGTTCGAAAAATTCAAGAAAAGAAAACGGGCTTTTCAAGTGACATGGGATGACTCAGATTCGTCTTCATCATTAGACAGTGACATCAATAGTGATTCCGAGTAGGCTAATGTCTGTTTTATGGCAAACACTGAAGAGGTATGTCCTGATCTTGCTTATGATGAAATTTTAGAATTAGCATGGAATTAGATGACAAATATAGATAAACTAAAAAGCTAAATAAAGAGTATGTTGCCAAAATTAATCGTATGGAACTTGAAATAGGACTATTAAAAGACGAAAAAACAATTTTAGAAGAAGAATTAGAAACTTCACAAGAGAAATGTAAGAATTTATCTATTCAAAATGACTCATTATTATGTGAAGTAGGAAAAGTTAAACTAGAAAATGATGAAATTAGAAAAGAAAATGTTATATTAAAGAACGATGTAAAAGCTTTAAAAATCAATATTTCTAATCTTAATGATAAGTTAGACAAAATTACTAATAATGTTTCGAAATTTAATAAAGGAAAGCAAAACTTGGATAGCTTGATCAAGATTTCAAAACCATCTGAAAATCGCAATGGATTAGGATTTAAGAAATCTTCGAAACAGAAAAACTATAGTTCACTATATAATAGGTTAAAGAAGTCAAATACTATAGAAAAGATGTCTAACACTAAAATAATTAAAATATGGATTCCGAAATCCAATAACAAACTAATTAGACAAAAACACATAGATAACTATTTGGAAAATGTTGTTCGTAATAAAAATTATCTTTTTAAGGGTCCTAAACCCTCTTGGGTAAGGCAACCGTCTCTTTCTGACACTTAGGACCATAACAAAAGAAGTGGATACCAATTAAGCTGTTTTTATCTTGCAGGTACCTCACAAAAAATTAAATAACAAGGAGAAATGGAAACTCGATAGCGGATGCTCCAAACATATGACTGAAAATGCACAAATGTTATCAAATATAACATACAAAGATGGTGGTACTGTAACTTTTGGAAATAATTCAAAAGGATTCGTCATAGGAATTGGAGATGTCATCAACGTTGGTATGTCCACTTCACCTGTTACTACAAATGTTCTTTTAGTTAAATACTTAAAACATAATCTTTTAAGCATTAGTCAACTTTGTGATAAAGGATTTAAAATTGATTTTGAAAAGAATAAATGTAATATATTTGATCAAGATACAAATCTGATTTTCGAAGGATTAAGGAAAAGAAATATCTATGTTTTAAATATGAAATTTAATAACTCAAGTGATTTATGTCTAGCCGTGGATTTTAATGAGCCATGGATATGGCATAAAAGATTATGTTACATAAACTTTAAGTCTTTAAACAAATTAGCTAAACACAATTTGGTTAGAGGTCTCCCTAAAATAAATTATAAATTTAAACATTTATGTGATGCATGTTAATATGGCAAATTGAAAAGGAGTTCTTTTAAATCAAAAAAGGAAATTACTACCAAACAACCTTTAGAATTATTACATCCTGATTTATTTGGACCTACTCAAATACGATCAATAAATCATAATAAATATGTATTTGTTATTGTAGATGATTATTCATGTTATACATGGACACTATTCCTAAAACATAAAAGTGATACTTTTGAAATGTTTAAAATTTTTGCTAAAAGAATTGAAAATTTAATGAACCTTAAAATAAAAAGTATAAGAAGTGATCACGGTGGTGAATTTGAAAATGAAATTTTTGAAAATTTTTGTAATAAAAAGGAAATTACACATAATTTCTCATTTCCACGAACACCGCAACAAATGGTGTTGTGGAAAGAAAAATCGTACACTACAAGAATGCGCACGAACTATGCTTAATAGTAGTAATCTATCAAAACATTTTTAGGCAGAAGCTGTGGCTACTGCCTGTTATGTGTTAAATCGTGTTACATTACGTCCGTTAACTAAAAATACTTGTTATGAAATGTTTTCGGTAAAAACCCCAAATATCATATTTTCGAATATTTGGCTCAAAATGTTTTATACTAAATACTAAGGATAATCTTGGAAAATTTGACTCAAAAGCTGACGAAGGTATCTTTATTGGATACTCAGACCGTAGCAAAACTTATAGAGTATTTAATAAACATACCAGTACCATTGAAGAAAGTCTAAATGTTTCTTTCGACGAAAATTTTTCCATTACCAAAAACAATGATGATGATGATTTTTTACTACAACCTTCTGAAAATACCACAAATATACATAACAATGATGAAAATTTGGTTGATAATAATAATTCATTAAGATCACCACCTCGTATTTTGAAAAATCATCCAATTAACAATATAATTGGTGATTTGAATACAAGAGTTTCTACAAGACATCAATTAAATCAAATGAGTCAAGTTGCATTTATTTTGAATTTTGAACCTAAGAATTATAAAGAAGCTTCAAAAGACGAATCATGGATTATAGCGATGCAAGAAGAACTAAATCAATTTGAAAGAAATGAAGTATGGGAACTTGTACCAAGACCTACGGATCAATCCGTAATCGAAACTAATTGGGTATACAAAAATAAAACTGACGAAGATGGAAACATTGTTCGTAATAAAGTAAGATTTGTTAGTAGCACAAGGATATAATCAAGAGGAAGACATTGACTATAAAGAAACATTTGCTCCAGTTGCACATCTAGAAGCAACACTACGTTACTTGCTTTTGCATGTCATCGTAATTTCAAACTTTTTCAAATGAGCGTAAAAGGTGCTTTTTTAAATGGTTATATAAAAGAACAAGTGTATGTTGAGCAATCTCCATTGTTCATACATGAAAAATTCTCTGAACATGTATATAAACTAAAAAAAGCTTTATATGGTTTAAAACAAGCACCTCGTTCTTGGTAGGTGCTTGGTATGATAGACTAAAAACTCATTTACTAAATTCTGGTTTTCAAGTTGGAAAAATAGATACAACCTTATTTATAAAAAGAAATCAAAATGATATTTTGGTTGTTCAAATATACGTTGATGACATAATATTTGGATCAAAAAATTAAAATATATGTAATGAGTTTGCAGATATTATGAAAAATGAATTTGGAATGTCACATATGGGAGAATTAAATTTTTTCTTAGGATAACAGATCAAACAGTTAGTAAATGGTGTTTTTATAAATCAAGAAAAATACCGTCACAATTTGTTAAGGCGATTTGGAATGGAAAAAATAACTAGTAAACCAACCCCCATGAGCACAACTACACATTTAGATGAAGATGAAAAAGGAATGGATTTTGACCAAAAGTTATATTGAAGTATAATAAGACCACTATTATACTTAACGGCTAGTAGACCCGAGATCATGATGAGTGTGCATCTGTGTGCAAGATTTCAAGCACAACCTAAAGATTCACACTATCGGGCAGTTAAACGTCTTTTGCGTTACTTAACTGGAACTACAAATTATGGTCTTTTCTATCCTAAAGATAGCTCTTCTGAACTTATATCCTATAGCGATGCGGATTTTGATGGTTGTAAAACTAATAGGAAAAGTACGAGTGACACATGTCGCTTTATCGGTTAGTCTCTAGTTTCATGTTTAGTAAAAAAACAGAATTGTGTGTCACTTTCAACTTGTGAAGTAGAATATATTGCTACCACTTTAGCTTGTGCTCAAGTAATATATATGCAACAAGCCCTTAAAGATTTTGGACAAATTATAAACAAATCTCCAATTTATTGCGACAACACTAGTGCAATAAACCTATCGAAAAATCCAATAAATCATTCTCGAATGAAACATGTAGATATTCGTCATCACTTTTTAAGAGATAATGTCGAAAAGGAAACAATAACTCCAGAATTTGTAAATATCGAAAATCAAATTGCTGATAATTTTACAAAAGCTCTAAGCGAACAAAATTTTATTAAGTTACGACGTGACCTACGTATCGTATTGTTACACGATCTGTAATAAGATATATGTTTGTACTAAAAGTTATATTCTTTACTGGCTAAAATTTCAACAATTTTTTTTACCACTTATTTTTCTAACCAACCAATGTCTTCTGGCTGACATTGTTTTTCCAACAAATAAACATAACTTAATCTTAAAATAGTATGTCTAATTTCATATATATGTGAGAGAACTTCATCAGAATCTTATTCAAGTTTTTTTTAATCAACGTTACTTTCAAAACTAGTATATCTACAATGTCTTTGGATCATGATTCTACATACTCTGCTATCGATTGCGCCTCACCCTCCTTGGGAAGTACTTATACTTTTCTGACTAATGTCACACCTAAGTTATCTCCATCCCTTAACATCGTTCCATCGCCAACATACCATATTGGCTACTCTCCAAAAGGAAAGAAAGGCAAACATGAAATTGATCTTCAATCAACCTCACTGTTTGAGAAAGTTGACGATATACATCACTACCAACAGGAAATGATCGGACTTCAAAGAGAGATGTACTACGAACAACGATGTCAAAGAGCTCACTTAAATTTCCTTGAGAAATGCATCCTCGCCATATGTGGTCATTCACTAACAAAGGATTGCATACACGCAAGGTCTCCACGTTTAAAGGAAAGTCCTCCAAGAGCGCACATGATCACTCCACGACAATTATGGGGTGAAGGGACATCGCAAGCACAACACGGTCATGTGCCTCCTTACTGGTCGCCACTTCGGCCATCGAACGAGCGCACCAAGGATGAACTGAATTCTTGGGAGAAACAAAACAATTATTCTTCTGACTCCCCCGCTAACAACTAAGGCAGAATTTCTCAACGTTTTATATATTTGTGTATATATTATAAATATGCTTCAATTATTTGTATTTTCTCCATTTTTCAATAAGATATTTATATAAATAAATACATTCACAGAGGCATAAAACTTAAACTTTTCTGCAAATCAAAAGTCTGCATGGAAAAGACAGACGTCTGGATGTACACAAGAGTATCTATCACCTTCTAAAGTCAAACGACTAAAAAGGAAACAAGGAAGTCAATATTTTTCCTTACTTTCAGCACAGACGTCTGTCAAAATGCTCAGACATCTGTCCACACTCTTTATAAATCAGACTATTTCAGCACAAACGTTTGAACTTCAGGACAGACGTCTGTTTCAACCCTCTGTTAAATAAAAAATAAAAATTGTTTCAGCACAGACGTCTGTGTTCTTTATCAGATGTCTGTCTCTATGCTTTGGAAATCTAACAATTTCAAAGACAGACGTCTGTACTATTACCTAGACGTTTGAATGAACTCTCTGACTGCGAACACTCCCACGCTCAGACGTCTGTTACACTCAGACCAGACATTTGACCTTGTATTCTGCCCCACCATTTCACCCTCCTATAAATTATCTTTTACCTCCTCCTTCATTTCCACAGTTCATTTTTTCCAAGCCCCCAACAAAACCCTAAAACCCAATTTTATTTGCTCTCAAAATTCCCAAATCCATGGCCCCAAAACCAAGAAATCAAGTACCAAAGCACCGCAAACCTTCCACGGGACAAAGCTCTCAACCTCCATCTTAACAATTTGTAACCGATCACCATATAGATGAATGGATCGTGGAGAAGCAAAATGGAACAATGTCTTCAGGAATGGAGAAGAAGCCATTCCACACCAGACCTTTCTACCCTATCCGTAGATTCATCCACTATGATGCCGGTGAACTGCTTCAAGATGCTAGTCTCTACCACTTGGTCAATTATGACGACAATGTTGGTAAAATTGACCAACTAGCAATATTTCTGTTTTTGATTAATCTTTGTTCATTATCTCTTTGGAATCCTTCGGATGAAGACAACTGGATATGGACTAGTGTTTATGGTCAAGTGATTAACTTAACGTTGAAATAATTGGGCAAATACTTAATTGTTCTTATGAGGGAATTCGATTACAAGAAGTCCCTGATAAACGTTACGCCCCCAGAGATGCAATCACTCACCTAACTTGGGAAGACGACTTTCGAAAATTAAAACCATCTAATTTCTGTCCACAAGCATTACTTCTTGACCGAATGATAATAAACACTATCATCCCTAGATTAGGAAGTCATGAACAAGTCTACGATGACGATCATAAAGCTTTATATGCTATTTTTGGTCAAATAAAAGTAAATTGGGCATAATAAATTTTTGATCAAATTAAAAGTTTTTGGACTCCAACCCGTCGTACCATTGTTTATGCACCATACATTATGAGAATTTACGATCACTGGGAATTCCTTCCTATCTCTCCCAATATGAAGAAATATCCGTCAAAGATAGTGGCATTAGATTTCTCTCCTTAATGCATCTCCCAGAAACACCGCTGAACATAATTCCTTTTTCCCAATATCAACCTCCTCAACAACATCAACAAGCAACTCCAACTCGATTTTCCCAACCTACTAGAGCTTCAGTGGCTACAAAGTATTACTATGATTCTGAAATACAAGAAGCTAGGATAGCAGCGGGTCCAGGAGAGAATTATAGAGATATTGCTCTACAAAAGCAACGTCTTCTCTCCTTAAACCAACAAGTACTTGATAAAAAGATGTCACATTTGGAATGATCTATTTCTACTCGTATGACCAAAATAGAAAAGACATTAGATAAGGTAGTTTCAAATTTGGGGAAAAATCTGCGAAAAGTTCGTGGTCGTTCTTCTTCACGCTCATCGTCTTCTCCTACACCACCACCAGTGCCATTTTTTCGCCCCGGACCATCTTCAGGCGCAGGGCCTTCACAGGAACCTCCACAACACTCTCGTCCTGGCAAAGCACCTATTTGTCTTGATACCGAGGAGAGTGAAGGTTTACCTTTTCCCTCTGAAGATCCTCATGCTTCACACGATCCAAACGACTACAGCTACTACTCGTCATTTCAGGGTCTGTCTATTCAAGAAGATGGGGAGTATGTTAACCAGTCTCAGTGGCAGCAAGGTACATACGATGAAGACTCGTCAGGATTCTGGGGTTATTATAACTATCAGTAAGATTTTAGTACGATTGATCATATTTAATTATGTATCTCTATTTTTTTTCTACTTTTGGCTTCCTATATAACTGGTTAAAAACTCTTCTTTGAAGTTTCTATGCACTTATATTGAATTGTTTTCATCCTCTACTATATCTATATTCTTTTTGATTATGCTAAATGAGGAGAAATATCATATTACATATATATAGGGGGAGAAATCACATTCAGGGGGAGTTATATGTTTGTAAAGGGATTGTATAGTTATCATCATCAAAAAGGAGGAGAATGTTAGAACTACTATTTTATGGTTCCGACGACAATAGCTATACAATCAAACACATACAATATATAGTCTATCTACTTGCAGGAAAAGGCTTTCATAGTTCAAAGTGAAGACAACTAACAAAGGAGAAGAATCATTAGTATTACAAAAGTTAATATAGTGTTATTATTGTCATAGGTATAAAGTGTAAAATCTCCTTTAGTAGTTGCTTTTAAACTTAAACATTCTACGAAAAATTCTTTATAACAAAAGGCTGAAGAAAAGAACACAACAAATGTCGGACGTCTGACATTACATATTAGACGTTTGACTAAAGCTTCTGGTTTTAAAATTGAACTAACACCCACCAGACGTCTGTTAAAACATTCAGACGTCTGTTTTATGTCTCTGACTAAAAAATATATACAAGCTCAGGCGTCTTAACTTATAGCCAGACGTCTGTGCTGAGTAACGGCCTAAAGCATTGAAAATACATCTGCTTCAATCTAATGGATGCTTCCACAACTCTTCACTACATCTCTTCTTTCACAATAATTGCAACCTTTAGATCGAAACAGAAAACTCTAAGGGATATTACTTTTCACAATAACTCTTCATCGTATATATATGCGTGTGTGTGCAAAAAATTTAAGATTTAAATTACCTGAATTTTCTAAATCTCTTATCTACATTCTTTGCATATTCTAATTTCTAAAAGCAAACAATATCAGCCTTTATTACTTCCTAAAATCAAAGCTTCACATACACATACTACTAAAAGGAGATTACAGGAACATTTGTACTGTGCAGCAAAATCAGTGTTTTTCAGAACACATACTTGTCTTAGAAAGAACTGTTGTATCGAGCTTATTCCTCCAGGCAAAGCGAGAGTTGTTTGTTAGTAAAAGCCGAAGAGGAGCTTCGGGACTAGACGTAGGACGGGAAGTCCGAACTAGTATAAAAACTCTGGTGTGATTGTTTCTTTAGTATTATTTACTTTACTATGTTATTCATAATTAGTATTTTACTACGCTTGCATATTAGATATAAGTATATGATCCATACACTCTTTCAGGGAGTTGCCACCTTCCTTGGACCCTGCTATAGTGGCAATCAATTTAGACAATTTTGTTAAAATATCCAATGATCTTAGCTAAGATTAAAATAGTAAAAAATGATTTGATCTCCATATTTGGAATTATGGTATAGCATAGCAAAGAATCTTCTTTACTTCTTTAATAAAAAATATCCAATCATTATTACTTTTGTTATTCTTTCAACATTGAAACAAAAAAAAGAATAAGAAAATCAATTGTAATAGAAAACGACATGATATTGTCAAATATATTTAGCTATCATTATCATTTCCTTAGAAAATCAAAGCAATTACAAAAATATTGATTTACATGCATGTTTTAAATATGATTAAATATCTTAACTCTTTAATTTCTAATCTGAAATTGATAAAATATTTTTACTTATGTTGTTCATCTTATTTTCTTCCGCAATTAGCATCGTCAAAATTCAATCGTGCGTACTATAATCTTCTTTTAAGGTTAATATGAGTTTTTGATGTAAATTTTATGACTTTATTTTATTAACTATTTAAATAGTGTTTGTAAGTATTTTGTTGGGTATGAATAATATCACTTTGTTTAGAATGTAAAACTCAAATCAAATGAAATAAACAAATGGAAGGAGATTATGAAATGGTATGCTACATGCACTAATGGTATCAATAATATCGAAGATTTGTAAAAAATGTAATTATAACTATGTGAATATGAGTAAGCTCTATAATTGTTGAGAAATCAGCAGACAACACGAGAAGAATTATGGAAAGAGCATACAATCAACGTGCATGCGCGCGCACACACATATGTACACACACACACACTATATATACACACACACACATACCCAATCTCATTTATAGTACTTTTTGTAAATCGATTAATTTTCAAATACTATACATACACATCCTAATTGCAACTAATTATGGAAGTAATTTATTGCTTGTATTATAATGCAATTACCTCCAGAGAAGTAATTCATATATACTTGGTCTTGTAGTCATAATACCAAAATTGATCATTCAATATCTTGATATACATATTTATATCTTATGACAGAGTTTTAGAAAAACATGTAAATACATCAATTTTTTGTAACATACTTGGAAAAATAAAAAGTTTATCTACGCCGTCTAAAATCATACTTAGGAAAAACAATTTTACAGTTCATAAATATTTGTAAACTAGCTATAGTTTGTATAAAGGATTCAAGAATACCTATCAAGTTATTTCTATATCAATGAAGTTATTTAGTGGATTGCATACATTATAATATTCTCCATGTATATTTTTAAATAACACATAACACATACACTCAAAATAAAACTAATTGAGCATGAAGACTTAATAGAGTTTTAGTAACTTCAATAAATTATTATGTATTGATACAGTGCAAGACAATTTTATCTAACTGCGAGTCGGGATTGGTTACAATGTAAACATAACGTAGTTCGATTTAATTAAGACTCTCAGTGGATACTCGAAAAATCTGAAATTTGTCTACATCTGTATATGAAAAGATGATAAATATTCGATATCCAGAAAAGTAGATATAGATGCGGTTACGAAGACATTTTCACATCCAGAAATTATCCACCTGGGTTTTAACAATATAATATTTATGTGTTTTTTAGTAACACACACATACACACATACATATGTATGTATGTGTGTATGTATATATAATGTTGTTAATGGGCTGGACCGGGTTGAGGACGAGGGCTTTCATTGATGGGCTGGGCCGTTTTGAAATTTGGAAGAGGTAGTGGTGTATTTTTGTATATTTATTGGATTCTTTTATGTTGTACAGTGACATTGTATTATAAAGGATGCGTGCTTTTTTTCCTTACTACTCTGCTAAGATATTTCAAGGAGGCGGGTCTTTTATTGTTCTCGAAAATCATTAATAAATTACCTATTTTCAACACACACACACTTTTAGTATATTAATAGTTTATATTTTACAAATTTAATGCATATTAACTGTTCAAAACTATTTATTATCGTCATATTTGCTGATTTGCATACTTTTTTAATTAATGAGATTGAAAAAAAAATTATGTTAAACCAAAATTTTATATTTACATTTTTTATACATCGATTGTTAGCGAATATGATGATTATCTGATATTCGTTCATATCCATGGATGCAAATATCCAATATCCAAAAATAATTTTAAATATGGACGTAGAAATGACACAATCCACATCCAAAAGTATACGATGACACATATAATCTTCAAATACAACACAAGCCAATTTATTGCAGCACAATTAACATTAACTAAAGTAAGCAAATGACATATAGTAAATGCGAATTTGTTTCAACGTGAAAGCCTAATCAATTCGATCGTGATTATGTTTTCACATTTATTACAAAAGATTTATTTTTAGAGCTATTTCGATTCGTATAAAAAAGAGAGTAAATTAGGTGGAAGAAATAAAAGTACATCAAGAATATTTTGATCAATTTATATTGATGATTTTGCTCAAGAATATGTGAAGTACCGCAACTGTTCCTATGCAAATTATAACTGAAATAAAAAACTCGGCCCATCAACGTAGATCTCTGTTTAACCGGCCTGCTGGCCCCTCGTAAGCAATTTGATATAACTTATAACCCCTTCAAGCTAACCCGACCAGAGAGAAACAATCAAAATTCAATCAGAAATTCACCCCCGACTGATTTATTAATGGAACCGGAACAAAATGGTGAATCTTCGGCGACAGTTAAAAGACCAGAGAATCTTAAGATATGTACAAGCATGAAGATGTTTGGCGACGAAATTAGAGCTGCAACTTTAGAGAATAACGACGTTTTGGTAATTTGTCAAACCCTAATCTAATATTCAGTTACGAAAATCTTACGAGATTTTCGATCCTTTTTTTTTTAATTTCCTTTCATCTACGCTCAAAATAACAATTGTCATGTGTAGATCACTATCACTCACTTTGGATTTAAATTAATATACCCTTCTGTAATGATTTCCTGATCGATTTTTCTCAGATTTTGCTATTTTAGGTAGTGAACCTATGTGTTTTTATATATTTTTATTTTTTATTTTAACAGTTTATGCATTCCTCCATTATTATCGATAACGGTAAGTAACTCTTTCATTTATGGATTTGAATTAAATCATGTAAAAAATTTAATGACATCAATATTTTATTTGCAAATAAATAAATAAATAACATTTGAATATTAACCTTGAAATATCTATTGATAATTTCAATGAATAAATCGATAAAATCTGAATAAATAAATAAATCAATTAACAGATAGTTTCGGATGTGGATAAACCTCTCAAGGTATATATTTATATGCACATAGTGTCATATCTACATTCACGTCCGACATCATTTTTGAATATTAGATATCCACATCCATAAACAGATAGATATCATATTTTTATCCTATCCACCGACGATTGATAAATCTAATGACATAAATAGTAAATTTTTGGTTTAAGAAAACGTTTCCTTTTCCATTGATAATAAAAATACGAAAAACATATTTTTTATCCAGTCTTCGTATCCTTCATTTTGTCTGTATATCACATAATTATTCGTTTTTCCAATACCAACGTAGACAGATTTCAGATTTTCGGGTATCTGTGGATAGGCTTAGTTAGTGGGGCCCTAGGCAAACAACGTTTAACATTTTTTGTATTATTTCAATTTTAGATTTAATTACATTTTGAATTCAATCCATGTTTATATTAGAATATTATGTTTTACCAATAATGTTTTTGGGGTACTATTATATACATCTACTTTTTTCCTTCTTTCATTCACCTTTTCTCTCACACACTAATACAAAATAAAGTACTTCTTTTTGTCTTTTACACCGTTCTCTCGCCCTTCTTTTATTTTTTTTCCTTTTTCCAAAACAAGCATGCGTCATTGAATAGTTTGGAAAAAACAATAGAAGCAATCATGAAGTTGAAATTCCATCAATTTTGCTTTAGTTTCCATACATATTTATCAGTTTGAAATTTATTTGTAAATTATGCTAACTTGATCGCTATTTATCAAATTGAATTTTTTTTATAACAAAAGGGATACTTTAGTTCAAATAGAGTACTCATTATGATGTCTCAGTGACTCGAACCCATAATTTCTAGAATCTTTATCCAGAACGTCATATTTCTTACCAGTTAAGCTAGAGGCCTTTGACTTATCAATTTGAAATTTTATATGTAAATTATGCTTAAATCGACAAACTATTTATTAGTATGAAATTTTATATGTAAATTATGCTTAAATTGATAACTTTTAGACCTAGATGTATGACTATCACATTTACAATCTCTTTACGCAACAGAGTTTGAAGTTTTGGCGAGAACGATGTATAAAGAAGAATTGCTCAAGATGACGAAGAAACTCAAATTCAGTTTTTTTAAATTTTTTTAAAAAGCGATTGTGGTGGATGTTTGAAGTAAAATTTTAAAGTATATAAATTAAGTGATGCTAGAGAGTGTTGATGGGCATATGGTATCTTCCTTTTTTGGCTTAGACTAATTTATTCGACTTTAAATGAACTAAAATAGTTTTTGTTTAGATCGCTTAAGATTGACGATCAAATTGGATGCATATGATAATATCAAATACTAAAGCTCTTTAGACAACTGTTATGAATCAAAATGGTTGAATTTAGAAATTCCAAACGTAAATGGGCTACTAGTTTAAAACCGTTTTGACATAATTTACTTGTGAAATATATAAAGAAGTTCAATAGAAATAAAAAAAAAGCGCAAATTGCTATAATCTCAAGTTTGTATTGTTCAGCAAGAACAATTATAACACACTTAATTTAGTAGCGTTTTAGGTATATATTAGTTAATAAGCGAATCTAGTAGATTTTAGGGTAATGCCATATAATTAGCTAACATGCTAGTTTAAATTTGTTTGATATTCAGCGTAGGAGTTTGTATTGTACAATCTTAAAAAACAAGTCATTAAAACTGCAACGAGAATTGAGATTGAATTATGTTTAACAGACAAATTGAATTGGTGTTTAGTAAAAAACGAGAAACACACTCTTACTTGTTCCACCTAATTAGGTTTTATAGTTTCTAATGCTAAAAATACCCTTTTGACGAAATAAATCATTTTGCAAGATAAAATAATAATCAACCTTAGTTACTATATTTTCATTATCGTATATCATGAGCCATAGAATGATGGTAACATAAAAGTAACAATAGGGTAACACTCATATTCAACTAACGGTAATTAGTGTTCAAATTAAAATAATAATCAATATAAAAATTTAAAATAATAACAAGACTACAATTATGACAAAAATACCTTTTCTAGAAAAGGAACTCTACATTGGTTTTCATTCTCCTTCTCGTACAAGTTTCAGAATGGATCTTCATAGAAAGCTTGCATAAAAGCTCTCAGTTCTAAAATTGAAACAACTAATACTCCTAAAAAATAAACTCTCAAAAGAGAGATATTGGCTAAAAATAGAGAAGTACCATACTTTCATAAGGAAAAATTAAACATGTAAAATATGAAAAAAAATCAAAATTATAGCTGGAAGAATATAAATCCCTTGATTTCATGTTTAATAATATAGTGTAAAGATTCTTTTGTATAACTAATGTTTACAGGTAGATTCTACGAAGTGTTTGACCCATTTATACAAGTTTGTTTAAGAAAGAATTAATTATTTATGTTGTAATGATAAAATGTTATCCACGCATCGCAGAAGGAGTGGATTGGCATGTAGAGAATTTGAGAAAGTTGCACACTTACCCTTAAGAATGCATATGGATTGATTATCCAATGAGTTGGATCTTATTTAATCCAAAAAGTGGATTGGAGTTGATCTTATTTAAAATTCATTCGATTGGATTCGAATTATAGAAATCCCATTATGGTGGATCAGTTGGTGGATCCTTGTGCTTGAAACTAATCGGATAACCGATCCAATTTATTTTACATTATCGAAAATAAATGTCCACCTTTGACTTTGAAATTGACAAATATGATTGATTGTGTTGTAGTCTCTTTTCATATGTGGATTTTTAGTTTGTTCTTAGTTTTGATTTATTCATTTTTCATGTTTTGGGTTAAACTTTAAATTAAACAAAAAAAATTCTCTTATAACTTCATATTTTCATAACTAGCTAGTTAACATGTATGAAATAAAGTGTTTAAATTATACCTATTTTATTTTAATTAGCAACTTATTATTTCAAAAATTCAATATAATGTTTTGTTTGTTCTTGTCGTGCTACTAAGGGGCTGTTTGTTTTCCTAAGCATATTAAATTCTCAAATTTTATTAAATGTTAATAAAATAAAATTTGCAGTAATTTTCTATCTAATTCAATTCAATTAGAGGTTGTAAAAGGATAGTTTTATATTATGGTATAGTTTACGCTTAGTTTCAATTTCGTCTAATTTCAAAAAGAAGATAATTTATCCCTTTAATCAACAAGCATTATCTAGTTACCATCTTAAGGTTTTTACACAAACAACTATAAAATTTAATTAGACAATCAAAATAAAACAAGATAGGTTAAGGTTATAAAGTAAAAAACAACCAATCCAACCAAGAAAGTCTAGTTCAGGTCGAATATGTAGATCGGGTGGATCAGATGCTATGCCGTTCGAGGCGGTGCAGGTGCTGCTTGCTAAGATTGGCTTTCAAGTCTAGGCAAAGTTCAGGCGGAGCCTAGACGAAAATAGACGTTCGTCGTATACATTTTACATTTTGCACAAACAACATTTACATTAAAATAATCACAAAAATAACCAACTATTTATTAAACTATATTGATGTTGATTAGGTAATCACAACTTATTAGCATACTATGAGTTATCTATACATGTGTGTGTATGCTCATGTAGATGTTTCGTCAAATAAATTTAAAAATGAAGACTATCAGATGTGCACAATGTATTTCACGTATCTCATTTACGTAAGTATGTACACGACCCCTCGATGATAGTAGAACCGGGACAACAAGTTGATTTGGAGGTTCAGCCTAACCTAACCATTCTTAGGCGGCCTATTCGTATTGTCGCTCGAGATATAAAGCGATTAAGGAAGAAGGTTGTGAATCTTGTTAAGGTTCAGTGGAGTGGAGATGTTAGAGATTGTACTTGGAAAACTGAGGAATATATTAGGGATTCTTATCCCGAGTTGATGTAGTTGTTGTTTGTATTTTGTTGTTTCTTTTTAGTGTACTCACCAGTTGTGTTAAGATCACTTTCCTTGTATCTTTGTGTGGTATATATGATATCATTTGGGTTCTTTGATATCTAGAGTTTATCCGTTTAATTTCGAGGACGAAATTTCCTTTAAGGAGGGGAGGATGTAACGACCCATAATTTAATCACTTTGAACATGAATAGTTAATATGTTTTTAAATGATTAAATAATGGATTTTATATCTAGAAGTATTAACCCTGCCTAATAAAACATAATAATATAATTACTTGACTAATAAAAGAAGAGAGAATTATTAACCTTGCCTAATAAAACAGAATAGTATAATTACTTGTCTAATAAAACAAGAAAGAATTATTAACCTAGCCTAATAAAACAAAATAGCATAATGATTATTATATTTCATACGGATGGTTGCCATTGGACCAAAATCTGGTCGAATCAGGTTATGCCATGCAGATGGTTGCCATTGGACCAAAATCTGGTCGAATCAGGTCAGGCCATAGTTGATGAGAATTCCTATCGGACCAATTTGTGGTCGAATCAAATTAAGCCACAAGGATGTTTTCTATTGGACCAAAATGTGGTCGAATCAAATTAGGCCATATGGCTGATTTCCATTGGACCAAAATCTGGTCGAATCAGGTTAGGCTGTAGGAAATGACTAAAGTACCCTTCTCTTCACCTATAAATAGCCAAGTCCATATCTCATTTTAATTCATTCACAAACAAAAGAAAAGAACTAAAATTCATTATCAAAGGTGAAGTATTCCAAGTCTCCATCAAAGCAAGTTTTCATAGTTGAGTGGGTATAACTTATTCTGTGAGTATAATTCAATTATTTTATAGTGAGTGTAATCTTAATATCTTTCCTTTGACTCATTCACATATTAATAAATGTTGTGTTAACTATTGATTGTAAATTGTTAATAATAATGAGTCTTTTATTATTCTTGTTTGGTTGTTTGATTTGTGCTCGGCCAGTTTATGAGCAATAACTTTGATGTTTAGTTAAAGAGAACTTACACCACCTTTTAACTTAGGATTGACATTTAGTGACTTTTTGGTTAAAAGGAAATAACACCCCTTTTAGCTATCTCATTTGATTAAGAGGGAGCTTTACCCCTCTTGGTCGTATTCTCCTTTAAAGATGATGAGTTTAAGTTATGATTTGAATGCAAGTTTTAAATCTTGGTTTAAAGTATTTTAAAGAAGCTTTGAAATTTATATAATGATCTAAATAGGTTATTTATATAAAAGTAAGTAGTTCTATACTTGGCACCAAAAGCCGATGAGTAGATTGATCCTCTATCTGTGAGATCTGGAACCGAAGTGTCTAGGCAAGGCTAGGAGCAACCAGTGCTTTGACTTACCTGACTTTGTTTCTGGGCAAGGGGTAGAGTAAGTCGAGAATATCGGAAACGTGACAAGTTTAGGAGATTTGATTTCCATAAATGATCTTTATAATTATAATGGAAAACATTCACATTTCTTATATACAATTGTTTTTGACCCATCTAAGTATGCTTTTGAAATATGAAATCCTCCCAAATGTTTTGTGAATATACTTATATCTATGAGATAAGTATATGGATATTTTCCAAGCATTGAAAAAGTATAAGTTTTTATTTCCATATACGATCGTTTTGTTATCCCCGATAGTTGATATCTTGACTATCAATTTTGATACCTTTCTTCCTTTTGTTTTTGGTTTCGTCAATCTAAGACGATTTGTTGCTCAATTAGAGCATTGATATTCTTTATCGGAAATGACTAAATAAAGAGCAAGTGGGGTTGCTCCCATTAGGGTATTTTCACATCTACTCTAGATTGGTTTCGGTTGTATGCACACGGAGATGTGAAATACTCGGATACTCGGTAAGGTTGGCGGGGTCCGGCTTGGAGGTTTCCGAGAGCCATCGTAGTTCTCAAGTATATTTTCTAGAGGTATACTTTCGGTAAGGGGGGCGCACCCTCCTAGTCATTGTTGGAAAAATTCATTTTCCTTATTTTTGATTCAAATCTTTGGATTGATTCTCTTTTAATTGCATTGGGAAGCGTCTTGCGCTCTTCGCGATGTTTAATTATTTATGTCCATTCTTTTATACTTGGATGTTGTCCTTGTGAGGGAAAAACCCATTCTGCATTTTTGCGATGTGGTCTCACTAGTTACTTTGTGTGTGTTCAATTTTTTGGAGTTTACTCATACCGGACTTATTGTCTGACCCGTTGTTTGTTTTCCCTAAACGTTCGGGTACTCATTTATATTTGAGTAGTCCGGAAATGACATGTTTCTTTGGGCTCTTTTGAAGATGGTGGATGAGCATGAGGCTCCTTATCTATCTAGCTATTTATTTCCGTTGTTATGAGATGTTGGCTCTATGTATGTATATTTAAAGGCAGGTTGTTATAACTGCCTAGACTGACAATAGTACTTTTGTTGTAACTCTGATAACTCCATGTTGGGGAGTAAACTTATGTACTATCTTATTTTTATGTTATATTTAACCGTTCCGTTGTGAGATTATTGTTCCTTTCTTATATTTTATCCCATGACAACTCGTCTTTCAAATACTTGGGCAACGACACATGAATACCATGGATGTATTAAGTGTCGTTCTCAAGGGTCAGAAAGGTGGGTCGTCAAGTACTTTTATAATTTATAGAAGCAACAAAATTTATTAAATTTTGTGTCATGACAATAACTGAATATTTGTATACCAAATAATCTTCAAAAACTTGCAATTTCAGCGAATAATATAAATTTAAAATTATAGTTAGTTATTTTGTGTGTATGCTTATGTAGATGTTTCGTTAATAAATTTAAAAATGAATCAAGTACTTTTATAATTTATAGAAGCAACAAAATTTACTAAATTTTGTGTCATGACAATAACTAAATATTTGTATACCGAATAATCTTCAAAAACTTGCAATTTCGGTGAATAATATAAATTTCAATTTATAGTTAGTTATTTTGTGTGTGATTAAGTAATTATTTTAAAATAACTTTTAAAAGGCTAACTCAATTAAGATAAAAAATTAAGAAATCGGTGAAGCCAAATGTCAAAGAAGTTGAGAAATTAAAGAGTAACTTTCATTCTCAAATATGAAGAAGAATAATTATTTATTAAGAGGTTGTTTGCATATTTTAAAAAAAGTACAAAAACACATTTAATCATTGAAATTCTTGAAATAGAAAAATCTTCAATAAGTAAACAAAGTAACTAGATGATTTATTGTAAACATATTTAATTTAGTCAAGTAAAAAAATAAAGTTATACTAAAAGCACCTGTTTTTTGGCGTTCGAAAAAAGGCTCATCGCTCAAACGGTGGCTTGACAAATGACGTAATAAAACTTAACAATAAAAAGGTGCACGTTAAAATTGCAGAGTAGCAAATATTTTGCGTTTAGCGATGCCTCGACGGCATAGTTGTCAAGGTGCTCGCCTAGGCGCCAGAAAGGCGCAGATGCATCTGCTGTGCCTTTCTCGATGTCGAGGCGCCTCCGCTATCGGAGGTGCATGAAAAGTGCACTAAAGCGCGATTTTTTAAGGCGTCAAAGCGCAGTAAAGCGTCTCGAGTAGGCTACCCTGTTTTGCAGGCCAACCCAAATTGTAAACCCACCGAAACACGTTTTCTAATCGATGATGAAAGTCTATTACAATCGACATTCAAAATTTTAGGGTTTTAAAAAAGTCCAAGCAAAAAAAAAAGACTGCTACCATCCATCGCTGACGCTACCGTCGTCGCTGCCGTCTGCCACTGCCTAGCCACTGTCGTCGCCACTCCCTGTCATAGAACCTGATCTAGCAGCGCCTTAGAGGTGATGTTTTTTTCTTTCTTACTTAATAGTTTAAATTAGTTTGACATTTGTATTTAATTAGTTTTAACTTTAAAATTTGAAGTTGATTTTAATTAGTTTAACGTTTAAATTTTGAAGTTAATTTTAATTAGTTTAAACTTTTAAAAGTTTATTTAGTTTAAACTTTAAAGTTAGATTAATTTAGTTTAATATTTAATAGCTATGTTAAATAAATTATAAATATGGTTTAAAATTTAAATTTTAGACAATTAAATAGTTATATTTTGAATTTTAGACTTTTTAGTTGATGAGACGGTTAAAACTAAATTTTACTTAATAAAGTGGTTAAATAAACTATTTAAATTGTTAAATAAAATATTAATCCATGTTTTTTTATTTGCAAAAAATGTTTATCAGCGCTAAATGTATCATTTTTGGTAGTAATTCTTAGTGCATTTTTTTAACCAAAAGAGCTCACACTTGAATAAAAGGCATGCAAAAAAGTCCAATGCATAAGCCTTGCGCTTTTCGGCGCCTTAGCGCTTTAACTACTTTGCTCGGCGATGCCCATGATAACATAGATCAAATGCGAGTTAAGAATTTAAAATTCAACTATATTGGATACGACCGACTATTGTCTAAATCCATTATATCCGATGCACACTGTGTAGTCCTAATTACCCTCAATGTACCTTTTATCCTTTTTAATAGGTGCTATATTGTGCTTTATCGTCTCTTTGATACTTTTTATGTCGAATTAAATAATATATAGATAAATTGTATTTTTTTAATTAGTTATCACAATTTTTTCAAGAGTGAAAATTGATTTAGGTGAAGGGGGAATGGATGAAGATTATTATGTTATTTATTTAAACAGATGGAGTTGTCGTACCGTGCTTTATCTAAGCCATTATTTTAGAAATTAAGCCGAACAAAATTTAATTTCAGAAATTAATTTATGATACTTATTTAGATCTAATTTTGTCTCATTTTTGTAGATGATAAGAATCAAAATTTATCTTTAATTTAGTCTCAAAGATATCGAATACAGTCTGTTTGATTATAAAACTTAAACAGTTAATGTTGTTTAAATAAGTGCGAGCCTGTAGCCCGTAATACGTACACGGCATCCTAAAATTACATAAATTAAATTAGTTAAATTTTGATTATGGTAATGGTAATGGTGATTCCAAAATACAAAAATTGATTAAATAACTATATAATATATAGTGATTTTGTCGTTTTAAGAATATAGATGGAAATAGATATTAACACGGCTACAAGTAGGCAAAACATATACTTTATATTAATTTTTTTAACTATAAATTACATAAAATATTCTTGTTTCTAGTCTAGTTTCATCCGAAAAAATCCCATGTTATACCAAAACGAGTGGATTGAATTGAAATTGAGGGAAAACTAGAATAATATTAAAAAAAGAAAAAATGTTTTATAAGCACCATATCATAGAGTTTAACAAACTATCACTAAATGTATAATATAACAACAAAAAGTATTTGCAAAATGTAATAAAGTAAAAATTATTCTCAACGTTCTATTTGTTAGACTTCAAATACAAATATAAAAGCTCTTATATTTCAGGTAATTTTAGATTATCTTCTCTAAGAAGGTTTTATTCTTTTGTTAGAATATGAAGAGACTCAAGTTCATCCTTTGGTTTTGACAATTTAAGAAATTGATGTTTTCCTTCCACAAATACCTTCAATAATTCAATGTTGTGGTTAAGTGTATAGAACATGGTAAATTTTAAATATATTTTCGAAATCATGTTATAGCAGCATGATACTAATTTTTTCAATTTTTTCTACCATTTAGCAGTTTACTTATAAGCCTAATTGAAATATATTATTAGATTTGTATGCTTGAATGGTAATATATTAATATAATTAAAAAACATGATGGCACTCCTAGTTATTGTTTAAAATATTTAGTATGTATAAATATCTCACCTTCACACCCCACCCGGACAATTTTCCATTTTATATGTAACATAACATATAACTTATATCAATACATTATTGGATTGGTATTTTTTAGACATGGATATGTATTTTATCACACAAGGTTTCAAATCTCGGATTTTGAAGAAAATCTCGATTGATATCTTGGTTCAAGTGAAGGAGATTTGAAACTTTGGTAACTAATCAAGCTGTCAAATCTCAGATTTCATATCAGGCTGATATCTCGGATGAGATGAGGAGATTTAAAACTTTGTTTTGACATACGACGAAGGTAGCTAATATATAATGAAATAGAATTTGTATTAATATAACCGACTATCACATATTGATAAAGATATAATCATTATTGATACCCAACATTAAGCACTCACAATAAAGAACAATATAATAAGAAATCATAAAAAAGGTCAATGAACATTTCTACATAATTAACACAGAATAAATGGAATGGTCATTATCCTGGCAATTGTTAATACATATTGCATCTAACTAACCTTGAAACATACATGGAGTAATGACTCATAGATAAATATATCAAACATCATACTTAACACTTATATTTATTTAAGTACTCCAAAGCTTTTAAAATGCATCAATAGAAGCACGACTTTTATAATAATTTTGTAAACAAATCTTGAAAATGCATCTAAATAACCTATAACAAGAAATTCACTATAGGTTTAACAAATTAAAACGTCAAACTAATTACGTCGTGTGAATCATTTTGCATGTTTTTAATTCCTAATATCCACCAGAACTATAATTGCAACCAGGTATGAGCTTTAAAGTATCCAAATTAATGAAAAGTAATTTATAAATAGGTTCAATGATAAAATGTACATAAATGAGGAAAATAATCATAGAGGCAGGTTTAGAATTGATAGTCGTGTTTTACAATTCTCATCGGGATCTTTAGTTTAAGGGCTTCTGAGTCGAAGGTAATAAGTTTCTAGGACAATACTTCGAAATAATTCGCTTCAAAGACAAATGAATAAATATAGCATCATTAAGTACTACTTCCATTTATCATTTACATTTCCCCTTAGCACTTTAGAATACGATAATTTATTTTATCTTTCGTCGCTGAAATTAATTACCCTAGGTTGAAAAGCCCTTTAGCCTAATTGCATATTCTCATCAATTAAAAGTACAAAAGTTGATGGTTTATTATAATTTGGTATTTGAGAAGGAGAAATGTCATTTTGCTCATTAAGGATAACTATGTTACAAAAGAAGCTAAAAAATCACTAAAATTTGAAGAGAAAATTTTGGTTTAAATTATCGATGAGAGATTACCTTGGCTGCTATATGGAATCCGTGAAAGTTATTTGCGAAAATCAGTTTCATAGAATTGGGATTAATATTTAGTACATAATTAACAAATACTTTCACTACATCAATTGCACTTCTAAAATCAAATCTAGCATTAATTTTAAATCATAATAAATTGATCGAAATGTTCATAGTTGTTTAGGGAAGAAGAAAACAAGCATTAAGTAAACTGTACCATTCCATTCAAAATACATTATGAGCTGTTCTTTTGGTACAATAAATACATCTATAATGAAATATGACAACCTAATATGATATAAATTAAATAGTTCATTTAGTGGAATATAAAAATGAACTGTACAAAGAGTAAAAATTAAGTTCGATGAATTGAGTGGGATGAGTGACCTCATAGTTGATATCTTATCATTATATCATGTGACCTTTTTTTATGATTGGATTATGTAGTTGAAATTATGATCGAGTTCAAGTGAATTGCGAGATGAAAGAAGGAACAAAACGTTTAGAGATTATATTTTAGATGTAAAAAAAGAATACTTGAAGGATTGAACTAAAAGATACATACAATATGATGGAATACAAAAATATAAAATGAGCTAAACCAATTCAAGGGAGAAGACAAGTAAACGATTATGACATTTGAATTTATTAAAAATTGATCAAATGAGATGTTTTAAAACAAATAATAACTTAACTGCCAAAATTTCATGTTGATTTTTTTAAATACTTTTAATTTCAAAAGATAATTTAGACACTATGCATAGTTTTTCAAAAGGTTCAACATAAAGAATTTATCTTTCAATCTTCTTAATTTTCATTGTCTGATTACCTGCCAATAATTTGGATATTATATATTT
This sequence comes from Allium fistulosum, assembly GCA_030737815.1. Lineage (NCBI taxonomy): Eukaryota > Viridiplantae > Streptophyta > Magnoliopsida > Asparagales > Amaryllidaceae > Allium > Allium fistulosum. The sequence continues at coordinate 1,327,976,769 of CM060904.1, forward strand.
GGAAAGATTCACAAATAAGCTTACAAATTACTTCAAAAATGTAAATTTGTTTTATAGTAGACATTAAGCTTTGAAAAATAATTGATAAACTATAGAATTCACTTTCTACATTTTAATTATGCATCTAAAATCATTATTTAAACCATGGTTTGAGGTACCGGACGGTACCCCGAAATTTCGGTGGTACCGTACCGGTACCGATGGTCGACGATCCGAAATCGACTAAAAAACCCGGTTTCGGTAACTATGTAAATAAAAAAAACAAATCAAATTAACAATCGAAATGAAGAGTAAATTAGAGCAGAACTCGAAATCCAAATTCAAATTACCTGAGCTGCTTTGGTCGAGAGTCGAGGGTTGAAAACCCTAGCTTTGGCGGGAGTCGAAAGTCGAGTCGACAATAAAATATCGAAAACTCTAGCTTTGGCGGGAGTCGAAAGACTAGTCGACAGTAAAATTGACAGTAAAATAGCTGCGCGTTTTTCTTTTCTTTAGCAGCGTTGTTTTTTTTTGCCCTAGCTGTTCCAGATGACTGCACGAAGTCTGCGGCTGAATTTGATGAAGTAATATTGGGTTGTGTAGCTTTTTACAGTGGGCTGTTATTAAATGGGTTGTTATTAAACTTATGGGCTGAAATTATATTATTTACTTCAGTACGGTGCTGTGTCTCTTTTGTTTAAGTTGTAACCAAATTATATAATTGGGTTAAGTGATATTGGATTGAACTTAAACTTTTGTTGTAAAACTTTTAAATGTAATAAAGTTATATGCAGCTCCAAAAATTAATTTTTAAATATAATAAATTTACAATATCGCATTTTATTTTCTTATAGACAATATTTTATATTTATCGACAAAGATAATTATTACATTTCCCTTAACAAACCATTAAAAATCGAAATCAGGACCAAAACTGAAACTTCCGAAATCATTCGAAACTAACAAAATTTCCAATGACCGAAACCGAGAACGAAACCGAGTTCTCGAACCTTGATTTAAACCTAATTTATAAAAATAAAAATACATTATATCGACTAATTCTTACATATCTTTAGGAAAAAACAAAGAAACAAATAAATTATTAGCATGTGTTTGGATTCTAAAATATTGCTAAGATCTTCTTTTGTGATAATAAATGCAATTACGTACAATAATTCAATGAAAATTGTTTATAAAGATGGAATAAAAAAGTGGATAATACACAGTAATAAAATTTTACTTAGAGATTGAACTACATGGACATGTATGACAGAATGAATATAAAATGGACAAGTAATTAAAAGGTTAAAGAAAGACAAAGAAAAAAGTTACACGTTTATTTATTGAAATTAATTAAATGCGAAATTTTAGAGCTAAAAATCACTGAACCATCAAAATTTCAACTTGAACTTATTTAATTCTTTAATATTCGAACAACATATACACCATCATAGTTTTCCAAGAGGTTCAATATAAAGAATTTAACTTTTCAACCGTTTGATCCCACTTTAATTATGACTTTTTGTCTTTTCCTTTTTCCCTATAGATAAGGACTAGTCTTAGTGTATTATTTTTATTTATCGTTTTCATTAATTAAGTTGTCACGATTTTAGACGAGTAGTTAAAATATTTAATGGAATAAAATGAATATAAAATGGGCAAAACCAATTAAAGTGTAAAACAAAGAAACAACTGTTACACATATTTATTAAATGAGAAATTTTAGAGATGAAAACTAGCGACCTGTCAAAATTTCAATTTTATTTCTTTTAATTTCAATTATTATACAAAAACAACTTAGACATCATCCATTGTTTTTCAAGAGTTTCAATACAAAGAATTTAAGTTTCAACATTATTTTATTTTAACCGCCGATTATCAACAATTAGGTTGAACAAAAAATACAAAAATAAACTGTAAATTGCAGAAGAAAGTAAATTGGCTTAATAAAGTTTAAGTTATTATTAAAAATAACTAATAAATACTTGAAGTTACTTTTAGTATGTTTATCGTGCATCTAAAATCATGATTAAAACTTACTTTATAAACAATAAATAAAAATATATTATACAAACTGATTGTTATTAATGTATGTGGAAAGGGGAGAGTGAAAATAAATTTTAAGCATGTTGTGCCTTTCGATTCTAAAATATTTACCGACTTACTGGCATAATGAATGCAATTTCAATGAAAAATCGAGACTTGTGATTCAAAGAAAATTGTTTGTAGATATTGCAAAAAACGAATTGTACATAGAAAAAAATCAAGTGAATTGAGTGTGAAAAAGAGAGTTGAATATCATTATTGTTTAAACCTACCATTACATTATTTGACCCTTCTGATGATTGAATTGTGCAGTTGAAATTTCGATATCATTTTAAGCTCTTGTATGGATATAGATTAAAGAGAAATTACAATTAAAGGAAACAAGGGGAATAGTTTTTTTATTTTTGATAGAAAAAAGAAACTTATTCTTAGGATTTGAATTTCATAGAGAAAAAATAAAACTGAATGGTATGAGTAAAACTGATAAAAAGAGAAAATCAAAGAGACATTTTGTTACAACTGAGTGTATTAAAGCCTGTTAAATGAGATATTTTAGAGAGGTAAATGTGAAAATATACGCATGAATCATGGAAAAATAAAAAATTTAATTCTAAACTTATGATAAAAATCAAAAGGATTAGGAGAGGTCAAAACATGCGCGTGCACACAGAGATACACACACAATGTATAAGAAGAGATGAAAACAATTAGATAATTTAATTTAGATGTGAAAAGAATATTTTTGCTTAGGAATTAAACAACATAAATATGTCTAGAATAAACGAATATAAAATGAGCATAACTAACTGAAGTGGGAAGACACAGAAAAGAAACAACCGTTACATTTGGATTTAGTCAAATCATAAGAAATACTAGAGTTAAAAATTACTAAATTTTCAAAATTTCAGTTTGATTTCTCATAGTTCTTTTAATATCCAAATACAACTTAGACACCATCCATAGTTTGTCAAAAGGTTTAGTATTAAAATTTTAATGTTCCGCCTTCTTATTTTCATTGCTAATTAGTATTTACCAGCAATTATATTATGCATATTAAGACAACGAACATTCCGAAAATAAACTTGCAAATTACATAAAAAAGTTTTGGTTTAATATACTCGAGGATATTCTTTGGAAAATAACTATTAAGTAATTGAAATCATTTTAATTGTGCATAAAAGATTTTGAACTAAACTTAATCTATAAAAACAATAAATTAGAATACATCATACAAACAAATCCTTACATATTTGCAGGGATAAAGGAGAAATAAATAGATAAATTCTAAGTATTTACATACTTATCTTCTGGCACAATAATGAAATTTCGATGAAAAGTGATGACCTCACGATTCAAAGAAATCGTTTATGGATATGAATATAAAAATTGAATTATAATGAAGTAAGAAAAAAATCAAGTGAATTGAGTGAGAAAGAGTTGAATGCCATAAAAGTTTAAAGGTTACCATCTTATCATGTGACCCTTCCCGACGACTGAATTGTGTAATTTAATTTTTGATATAATTTTGAGCTTTTGTGGAGTTTGAGATCAAAGAGAAACTACAAAGAAAGATAGAAACAAAAGATAATAGAGAGTTTAATTTTGATGAGCAAAAAGAAACTTATGTCTAAGGTTTGAACGTCATAGTCAAATAAAATAGAACCAGATGAAATAAATAAATAAAAATGGAAGTCAAAGAGACATTATGTTGCAACTGAATGTATTTTAATTTTTTAAATAAGAAATTTTAAAGACATAAATGTGAAAATACACACATGAATCAAGATGTGCATTTTATATATTTTATGCAGAAAAAACATCAATATCTAAATTTATAAATTCTCTTAAGAATATAGATTGAATTAAAGAAATGGCTTAAATATTGCTATAGACCAGATATATATTTTGATTTCTTGATCATTATGTTTTGGAGTGAAACCTTACAGTATTTTATTTTATAATTTACTTGGAATCAATGAAATTCAAACGCGATTCATTTACAGTTACGTAAACTAATTATAAGTAATGTAGAAGGTCATATCAATAGTTGAATCTAGATAAATCAAGGGGATTTATTTCATATTTTATATATATTACAGGAGATTGAATCTAGATAAACCGAGGGGATATATTTTATATTTTATATATTACAAGAGACCAATGATTCAAAATAACAATAATATATATTATGTAAGGATACGTAGATTTCTAAATTATTATACTTTTTATGTAATTTATTGATGTTCATTTTATAATTTATTTATTAGTTTTGTTTTCTTTCATTTTATTAATGTTATCATAAATGTTTGAAAATATTTTATTTTAGATAAGGTATATGTTTCAAAGAATATAACCAATGAAATTTGAATAAGGATTATCTATTTATTTAACGTAGATACAAAATATAAGAATGTATCGGCAAAGCTTGGATTTTAAATAAAATTTAGAAGTAGGAAGAAATTTAATGGAAAGAATGAGTATTTTTAAATGATTTAAGCAAATCTAAAGAATATTAGATAGAATCAGGATTCGAACCTGGGTACTTGAGATAAAAGTGAATAAAGAAATGTATGATTATTATACAATATATTAGATATAAATATGGTTTATATGACTTGAACTTGTGACCATCTTAAGAGTATACTCAATCAAGGGGAATTGACTATTTAAATTCTACAATTACGAGAAAAATAAAAAATATCTTGATTGGGGTCCGACTTTAAGATATACTAGTATGTAATCCGTGCGTTGCTCATTGTAACGTTGTTAAAATATTGTATTTATATTTAAATTATTGCTAAAATTTAATTTTTACTATGCAATATATATATATATATAAATATGATAAATTTATTATGGTAAATGGATTATAAATTAAATTGACATATGATGTTTCGATGTAAGGTCGAATGTTCAATCCCCACTATCTACATGTCTCTGTGAGAATTAACGTCCTAACTCAAACAGAAATATAATTAAGATTGCTAATGTTGTATATGTAGAGGTCATACAAGAAGAGACCGAATTAGAAATGATGATATATATGATAAACTTGGAGTAGCACCAATTGAGGATAAGCTAATTCAACATCGCTTTAGATGGTTTGGACATCTTCAACGAAGGCCGCCCGAGGCACCTGTGCGTGTTGGAATTATAGGCTGTGTTGAATGCTCAAAGAGAGGTAGAGGTCGACCAAGGTTGACATTGGAGGAAGTAGTAAAAAGGGATTTAAAGGATTGTGGTATATCCGAAGAGCTGGTGACGGATCGGAGCGAGTGGAAGTTAGCGATTTACGTACCAGAACCATGAGCGTTGAGTTTATAAGTTTTAGATTATAGGACTAGGAAACATGAGCCTAAGACTTAGGTTTGGTCTTTGACCAATATTACTATTAGTATCATTATCGCTATTAGTATTATTATTATCATTCCTTTTATATATATATATATACATATATTTTTATTTTATTTTACTTTACTTAGTTATTATTATTAATTTACTTATTTGACTTTATTTTATTATTGTTATTGCTATTGTTATTATTATAACTTTTAAATTGATTTTTTCATTTAGTTTTGGGTTCCATCTCTAGCCGACCCTAACTTGTTTGGGAATAATGGCTTAGTTGTTGTTGTTGTAATGTTGTATATGTAAATAATTTATGTTATGAGATATATATTTTTTATATGTATGAGTGAATAAATAACTTTACCAATTTTGTTAATATGAATGTCATGCGTGCTGAATTGTCACTTTTTAAGGATTTATAAATGAATATTAATTAATTGAACTTATTTAAATAATTTATATTAATAATCAAATGTACTAATCAAATTTAAGAAGTTGTATGTAAAAAAGTTGGAGAATACCGAGAAGAGCTTTGTACATATTTTTAATTGAGAAGAGCATCTTATGGTCAGTTTATCTATATGTGAACTTTTATCCATTATTTAGTTTTTGAATTTAAATAATTTTATCTTTGCAATTAACCATATATTTCATGTTGTAGGAGAGTTATGTCTACAAATTTGATAACTGCAAATCAATTTTCTGTAACATTTAGTTGAGTTATGAGTTGAATAAGATTTAATATCATGTTAAAAATGAGAATGCTTATATAATCTAATTCTTATTAATGTAATCTGTGTGTTCACATCATAATGTTGTAAAAAATATACATTTATCCTTTAAAAAAGTGTTAAAAATGAATTTATGTTATGTAATTTACGATAATTATCTAAAATGAATAAATTAGATATTAAAAGAATTATTATTGTTTGTGTACATTTTATGTTATATGATTTAACTATCTTTTATATTTGAGTAAAAATTAATTTTCATTTATTCTCATATATATAAATATTGTATATATTCTCAAATTTTTAGGATTTATTAGAAGAATTAATGAATATTAGTTAATTGAATCTATTGAAGTAGTTTAAATCATTGCACAATTAGTTAAATATATGGATTTGAAGGCAAAATATTAGTGGAGAATTAAGAAGGGTTTGTAAGTAATTGTAGAAAATTTAAAATGTAAGGTAATGTTTGGCTTAAAAACGAATTTTGTGTTTTCGGTTTTCAGTGTGTATCTCAAATATGAGAAGAATGGAGAAACGATGGAGGGGATGGAAGAAAGATGGAGGAGACGGTGGAGGAGATGGAGGAACGACGAATGGATGGATTGTTTCTCATGCTTTCGTTATTTCCCAAAATACGAAAAAAATTATTTTCTATTTTGCATGTTAACTTCGTTTCTAAACGGGTCGTTTTCGATAACATGCATGCATCGTGCGCGTTTTTATATGGACGAAAATCCAAAACTAAAAATGGCAAACCAACCACAGCCCAAGTGTTTGAAGTTAATAGAATTTAAAAATGTAATGTATGGAAAATAATCTAGGTAAGTAAATTATAAAACGAATCGTTAATGTGATTTATATATATTTGTATCTAAATGAAAAAATAAATTGACCAATTTGTTGATGCGCCTATACTATACATATTGAAATGTTATCTTTTAGGATTTATTTGATGTATTAATAAACATTATCTTTTATATTTGAGTAAAAATTAATTTTCATTTATTCCCATATATATAAATATTGTATATATACTGATATTCTCAAGTTTTTAGGATTTATTAGAAGAATTAATGAATATTAGTTAATTGAATCTATTGAAGTAGTTTAAATTATTGCACAATTAGTTAGATATATGGATTTGAAGGCTAAATATTAGTGGAGAATTAAGAAGGGTTTGTAAGTAATTGTAGAAATTTTAAAATGTAAGGTAGTGTTTGGCTTAGAAACGAATTTTGTGTTTTCGATTTTCAGTGTGTATCTCAAATATGAGAAGAATGGAGAAACGATGGAGGGGATGGAAGAAAGATGGAGGGGACGACGGAGGGGATGGAGGAACGACGAACGACGAACGGCGAACGGATGGATTGTTTCTCATGCTTCCGTTATTTTCCAAAATACGAAAAATAAAAAAAATTATTTTCTATTTTGTATGTTAACTTCGTTTCTAAACGGGTCGTTTTCGATAACATGCATGCATCGTGCACGTTTTTGTATGGACGAAAATCCAAAACTAAAAATGATAAACCAACCACAACCCAAGTGTTTGAAGTTAATAGAATTTAAAAATGCAATGTATGGAAAATAATCTTGGTAAGTAAATTATAAAACGAATCGTTAATGTGATTTATGTATATTTGTATCTAAATGAAAAAATAAATTGACCAATTTGTTGATGCGCCTATACTATACATATTGAAATGTTTATCAGTTAGTTTAAAGTTTAGATTATGAAATAATTTAAATGTATGAACTTTAATGTAAAATATTGGGCGAGAATTGAAAAAAGATCCGTAAATGTTTGTAGTTATTTTTAAAAAGTAGGTATTTGAATGTGAAATAGTGGGAGAAATTTAGTAGAATAATTGTCAAGTGATAAACTATAGGATTTGAAAATAAAATATCTTGACTTGGAGAGAATTAAGGAGAATGGAGGAAGCTCCTTACAATTAACAAGAGAGTAAGTTTTTTTTAGTTTCGGTTCAATTTGAAAATATGGATGGATGGGATTGTTTTTGAATTTGAAACAAAACAAAAATAAATTATTAGACTCTTAAAATAATATTATTTTAAGATGAATTAACTTAGTTAGTTTTAACTTGTGACCAAATATTGTTAGTTTCAACTTTTTGGTCTTAAAATGGAGATCTTCTTATACCTAGGCTTGTCAACGGATGCTTTCGGATGCGAATAGTGTCATATCCGCATCCGCATCCGAAATCATTTTTGGATATCGGATATCCGCATCCGCGGATATGGACGGATATCGGATAATTATCCTATCCGCTAATGACTGATAAATCAAAAATTATAAAAGGAAAATTTTAGTTTAACATAAATATTTTTCAATCACATTCATTATAAAAGTGTTAAAAATTAACAAATAAAATGATAATAAATAGTTTCAAGTGAATAAAAAGCATTAAGTGCATATAATATAAACTACTAACATAATAAAATAATAAACAAATATCTTTCACTATACTAAAACACACATAATTTGAACTATAATCCTGACAAAAACCGGACGGATAATTTTCGGATGCGGATGCCTTCGTATCCGCATCCGTTTTTCGGGATATCGGATATTTATCCGCTTTTCGGATGCGGATGCGGACAGATTTTGGATTTTTCGGGTATCCATTGACAGCCCTACTTATACCCATACATTTTAAAGGTCTGTTTTTTGACTTTTTGTTGCGTTTGTTCTTATGTGTTTATTTAGCAATGCTCCACAATATATTTATGTTATATGGATAAAATTAAAGTTTAATCAAATTCTGTAAACAAGAAAAGAAGACTTTATAATCTGAATAATATATTCTTGTACAATAAAATGTATCTATGGTTTGAGACCTGATTCTTTTATCCACTACAGATAGTATTTGTTTTATTTTTCAAGTAATTGTTTTTTTCCATTTTGTTTCCAAACAAACAATCATGGAAGGAACATATTTGATTTTTGTTATTTTAGATATTGAAATTTGAAAATTTGTAATTTTCATATTTTAGATAGTGTTATGTTTTGTTGGAAAATGGAGCGAGAAATGCAAATACATGGAAAGCTTCATAAACGGTCTTGCGGAAAAGCAAAAGAAGGTGGTTTTCCTTGTGGCGGACATAGATGATTTGAGGGTATGCATCTAAAATGAAATCCATTTGTTTTTATTGGTTATATATAACATATCTCGTCATATCGTATCATATATCATACATGATAGGTAAGGGCAAAAGACTTGATATGCGTATGAAATATATATTTGTTTTTTAGGCATTGTCATGGAACTGTAAGATATTATCAGTGCCCACGTATGTGCTACTGAAGAGGGAATTGATTGTACAAACGGTTTATGGCATGAACAAGAAGCTCCTTGCTTACAGCATCTCCAAATGGAAATCTACTACATTGCTCCTGCCTAAACCAATACAAAAGTAATCTCACAAATTTGTTCTTCTATTCTTACTTCGTTCCAACAGTTGTTATCTTCGTGGTTGTCTTTAACTATCATATTGAGATGTTATTATCAAAATCAGTGGAAGGATTACAAAGTTTCAGAGATGTTGATTTAGACGGACTTTTCTTTACATTTTAATATCAATTAGTTGGATTCACATGGGTTCACGATTTTATTTATTTTATTTCATGGTGCATTTTTATATTTTATTTAGGTGTTTAATGGATTGTAGCTTTTTTTTATTGGTCTTTTCCTTGAACGTTATTGCAAGTCTAGTCTACTCGTGACATACTGAAGTATATCAAATTTTTTTAATAGCATGGATGACTTAATGTAGCAAATGCTAATGGTAACAATAGTATGCTGGTGATTTTGGCTAATACCAGTATAACAATTAGTACAGTTCAACACAAAGTTGTGTATCACCTTGGCATAAATGTTTGTGGATACATAAAAGTACTAGGTCACATCAACACGTAACACAAGTACTAAGGATTTCTCTTTGCACCCCACTTACCACTTACCCTCTCGTTACCAGCTCACATCCATACTCATGTGATTTTATTTACTCGTTTGGGTAACACATCCCGAAGTAATATCAATATAGTTTGGGAGGCACTCATTGGACAATGTATAAGAGCGATCATAAAATGTAGGATCGCTCATCTACATTATGGCTAAACGTTATGTGTTGCTATCGCATCTTCACCCACACTTTGAGCGATCCACCTTTTACACTCGTCGTTCGTTGGTAGCATACGCCATCCATATCTTCTTTAGCATTACCAACGAGGAGTCCACCGAAACCTCACCGAAATGAAAGAATGAGTGGTATAGGGTGTAAATTGAACGACCGTGAGTATAGAATTGATCGCTGAATGAAAATGATGAGAGATTAGAGCAGTAAATTACAAATTCAAAAAAGCAGAGGATTGATTGGTGATTCGATTTAGAAAATGCAAGGGATTTTATTGATGATGTGGGATGCATATGAGAGATTGCTAATGTTAGAAATTGAAGAAAAACGACTAAAAAATGAAGAGAAAGAAGTTTGAGTCAACGAGATGGGAAGAAGAGGTGCAAAAATTTCAAAATCATTCACGGTAGGGAATCACATAGGTCGACCTGTATTAATTAATATACAAGTCGACATGTGATTACATATTGGTTGGCATGTGTGTGACTTTGCCCCTTTTTTAAATATCTATCATACTTGTTTTCTTATTGATTTTTGTTCGACTCTTTCTGACATAGAAACGTGTTTCTTACAGACTCAACCTGCACCTCCGCATAGTAGTTCCATTTTTTTAGACATATCGTAGTCAGAGTGTATGCTTGCTGATTATACTGATTTGTCTCTTGTAGTATGGTACAAAATATCTCTAAATTGAAAGAATGAGTGGTATAGGATGTAAACTGAATGATCGTGAATATTGAATTGGATGAAACCAAATGAAACTGGATATAAATTAGAGATATATATATACTACAAATTTAGAAAAAAGCAGAGAATAGATTGTTAATTTGATTTAGAGAATGCAAGGGCATTTATAGATGATGCGGGAATGCATATGAGAGAGGTTGCTGCGGTTAGAAATTGAAGAGAATCGACAGAAAAATAAAGAGGAAGGAGTTTGAATCGAGAAGAAGCGATGAAGAGGCACAAATTTTCAAAATAATTCATGGTAGGGAATCACACAGGTTGACCGGTACAAATATATGGGTCGACAGCTGACTCCATACATGTCAATGTGTATATTTTATATAGATCAACGTATATATGACTTTACCCCTTTTTTAAATATCTATTATACTTATTTTCTTATTCATTTTTGTTTGACTCTTTCTGACACTTTGAAAAAAAATTCTAAAATCCTTTTAAAGATGTTTGAAATGTTATGTCAAAGTTTGGAGCAATTTGGAGGTCATTTGTGGAGCTTTACCAAATCTAAGCTAAATGGGCTCGACAAGGACTCTGTAAATAAAATATTCGACTTTTGTACTCATTTATCCATCTTCTCTGGGTTGCGGACGGAATTATAGATCTTAAGACTAATTTAACACTAGAGGAGGGAGGATGAATAGTGTTCTCAAATTTTTGTAAATATTTTCAATTTCTTTTAAGATTATATTAAACCACAGATTAACAACACATGTTTATCCTAAAAATCAGTCACATATGCAATCGTAGGTAAATATAATGTAGTAAAGTAAAATAGTAGAGAGTTAGAGAGATGACACAAGTGATTTTATACTGGTTCGAATATCTTCTACATCCAGTCCCGTACAATTGCTTGTACATATTTTTTTTCAAATGCCAATCTTTAAAACCGAGTAGATGACAAACCCAAATACAATCTCGATTTCGAGGCTACGAGACGTATCATCTTGATTTTCCGAGCTCAGGGAACACTCGTTTGATTTGACTGGACTACAAGCACACCCACTTGATTTGAACGGGCTACAAGCATACCCACACAAATAAGAGTAGAGTTGATAGATTTTCAAAGAAAAAAAATTGCTTTGGATACAATGAATTTTATAGCCTCTTAGATAGCACTTTGATCTTGAATTGAGAGAGAGATATATGATTGGAAACAGAGAGTAAATAGCAATGAAGCAATACAATGAAGTTCGAATTGATTCTATATGATTTGAATAAAGTAGAGTAATTTTCAAGATCAAGAGAGGGAGGAGTGGGAAGAAAGTAAGTAACTAGTCAATGAAAAATTCATTTGCACTCCCCTTTATATAGTAAATGAACAGATGTATCCATTCGCGGAGGGTTGCGACGAATAGACACTTCCATTCAAAATTTGAAAAACCATTTAGCAATATATATGTAACCGCCCAACTGCTATACCTATATTATTAAAGAACGTTACAAGTAATGTCGTTTAATAATACAGAGAGTACGGCTGGTTAAGGGTGATCGAATGTGAATATATCTTTAGATTAACACCGACACTTTTTTATTACAATTATGAGGATCTGAACTGAAAATTTGACGTGTACAATATTAATACGAAGTAATAAACACACCCATTTAAAATATTCAGAACAGTATATAATATAGATAATCAGATTCAGAGTTACAGATCACAGCAGAATAATATACATCATATACATAGTAAAATATGAGTCTACAAAATATCAGTACTAGACCCACATAATATATACATCGCATTCAAAATACCTTATCAGGTATAAAATGACTACTAGATAATATACATGACATATCATCCTAAATGTCAACATATACAATAATGAAGTAAACTTAAATAGTCAAATAGTTTACTCCATAGCTAACACAAAATCCAAAAGTTAGTGAATTCCTGTACCTGTAGTGTCTCGGTCTGACCCGATTATTATAAAAATAAACAGGTCAGACTATATCTATTAGAAAGGTGATATACTTATACTATAAGTATATGACTTAACAATAATAATAACCATAATAAAAATATGCCCGAAATCAAAATCATAACAAGGCATACTAATCAAAATCACCATTTCATAAATCCATATCAAGTCTCAAATGGACCATCATTAAAAATATAGTGATAACAATTCAAAATTCTTCAAGCCGAAAGATACTATATATCCATTCCAAAATCTCTAAAGAACAATCATCACTAATGAAATAAGAATGGTAGTCAACTATCAGTTTAAACAACGACACAAACCAAATTGACTGATAACAGTCTAATAACCAAATAGACCCCACCACATAGTGTAACAGTCTAAAACAACAAAATAGACTAGCTATGCGAATTTACCTAACACAACCAAATAGGCAAACACTGTCTAACTGTATACCAAATAAACCGATAGGTATTAGTCATCCGGTCTATAGACTAATCATGCATGCAACACCTGTCCAAACAACAAAAGGATAGCCGCATTATACCAACAAAAGGATAGCTGCATTATACCATAACAAACCTAACCCAACCAAATAGGTCTCAAGTCTGCCTACCCAAATCTAAGAATCTATCGACTCTCAGGTCGATAAAAAATGAGTCATCTTCTCTCAGGGATCTGTCGACCTAAAAATGAAATTCGAATACCTTAAGATAATACAACTCTAAGTGTAACTTACTTTCACTTTAGTAATCACTAAAATCTAACTAATTGTCTAATACCAGAAAGTGAAATTCTAGTATTTACTAAAATCTAGTAAATTCCACTCAAATTCTATTTAACAAATTATAATAATAAGTGAAAGAATTGTACGAAATGTCTCATACCAATCCGACAATTCAATCGTTTTTTTTTGGCAAAGCCAGCCTGTTTTTATAGTGGACAGTCCATAATTTATTAAACCAAAACCAATTACAAAGATAAAAGGCTACAAAGCAAGAACAGATACAACATTACAACCTGACAAATAAAACAGCGACACATCACTGCAAAAATTTGAAAAAAAGAGCGGAAATCGGAGAGGAAGATTGCAAGAATCTGCGCGAATTCCTTTCCTCCCAAATCGCCGCTACAGTAAGCTTGAGAAATCGGAGAAGACGAGTGGAAGAAACACTTTTCCATCTGGTTTGTTGAAAGATACGAACCCATTCGAGGCTGTAATCTCTGAACGGAGGCAGCTCATGAATATGAAGAAGAACACGTTTCCAAAGATGGTAGGAAAATAGGCAATTGAAAAACAAGTGTCCAACATTTTCAGAAGCACGATTACAAAGAATGCACAATGAGTGATTGATAACTTGCCTTTTGACAAGATTATCCTGAGTATGAAGAGCATTCATCAGGCATTTCCAGAGAAGGAGGTTGTGCTTAGGTATCGATCCAGTCTTCCATATACGAGCATGCCAAGGAAAAGGTGAAGTGTGATACTGTTGAATTATAGCTTTGTAAACCAATGAAGTACTGTGATGCTTGTCATTCCATTTAAGCCCCGATTGATCCACCATCTTAAATGAAGCAGCAATAGAGGACCAGAGGTTGTTCAACGTGGGAGAACACACTTGAGGCAAAAGGAGCTCCTCATTAACAATAAAGGCATTAGCATTAGCATTTTGAGGTATACCAGAGTTAATAATGAGGCTATATTCAATCGAGTGGGCAAGAATCTTACCTGGAGCACACCAGGGGGAATACCAAAAGGAATTGTTAGTGCTGCATTTCACCATAGGCAGGTAATGACTTCTATTCTTCATAAGTCTTTTCCAAAGGAAGCTAGCTTCTTTATTAATATCCATAGTCCAGTAGTTGCCACCTTTAAGGTTGTACTGTCTATTCCATACTTCCCACAACCCCATAGAATTACCGAGTAATCTGTTGACATGTTGTGAAGCAGTGGCAATGTTCCAAATTTTAAGATTAATGATACCTAAGCCCCCTTATTAAAAGGGAAAATAATCTTCTTATATGCAATCGGTATGAGTTTAGTGGAGTAGATATTTCCATGCCACAGGAAATGATTAAAGGCCCTATTTAACATGTCAATAAGTTTAGTAGGGATGATGAAAAGCCTAAAATAGTAAGCACACATAGAAGTAGCAATGCTTTTTAGGATCACAAGCTTGCCAGCTTGTGAGAGATTATTAGCATTATAATTATTTAGTCTAGTTGTTATTTTTTCAAATAAAGGAAGGCATTGCGCTTTAGTAATTCTGGACTTACACATAGGGGCACCAAGGTACATGGCATTCTGATCCATGACATGCAGACCAGAAATCATAAGAATGTTCTGGTAATTGATATCTGTAACCCCAGCAATTTTTATATGAGATTTAATTTTATTTATGTGGAGACCAGTCATCTGATTGAATTTTTGAAGAATGAAGAACACCCTGTTGATGGATTTACTATTAGGTTTAGTAAAGAGCAAGAGATCATCAGCAAACATTAAAGTGGAGATTTGATGTTTTTGACATTTAGGATGAAAGTCAATATTTTTATTTTTGCATTCTAAACTAAACAGATTAGTAAGAACTTCCATAACTATTATGAAAAGAGAAGAAGAGATAGGGTCCCCTTGCCTTATACCCTTTTGAGTTTTGAAATAGCCAAAAGATTCGCCATTAAGAGATAGAGACACATGAACAGTAGAAATACACGTGTATATCCATGCTAAAAAAGGGAGGGGAAAGTTCATCTTGGACATGATAGCAATGATAGAATCCCATCTAACAGAGTCGTAGGCTTTATGAATATCAAGTTTCAGGAAGCATATAGGAGAGATATTTTTTCTATTGTAACCCTTTATAAGTTCTTGAGAAAGTAAAATATTATCAGTGATAGATCTCCCAGGTATGAAACCATTCTGATTAGGAGATATAACATTAGCAAGGCAAATTCTCATACGAGCTGAAATAATTTTAGCAATACATTTATATATGACATTGCAACAAGCAATGGGCCTGAATTTAGAAACAGATTGGGGAAGATTAACTTTAGGGATAAGGGCAAGTTTAGTATGATTAATACCATTCAGTAAGGTGTTGGATTTGAAAAAATGTTGAATAGCTTTACAAAAATCATGATTCACAATATGCCAGCATTTTTGGAAAAACATAGCAGAGAACCCATCAGGGCCAGGAGAGCTAGAGGGTTTCATTTTTAAGATAGTTGCATGAATTTCTTCAGGAGTAATAAGTTTAATTAAATTACTAGCTTGTTCATTAGTGATAGAATTTAAGGGCAAATCATTAAGGACATGAAGATTATCACCAGAATCAGAGTGATCAAAAAGATGTTTATAATAATTAAGAAAGGAGTTCTTTATACTAGAATGGGTGTTTACTTCAAAACCATGCATATCCTTAATAGAGTGGATTAAGGCAGAAGACCTTTTAAGTTTCAAGGAATTATGAAAAGTTTTAGTATTTCTATCTCCTTCTATATCCCATTTTTGTTTATTTTTTTCACGGAGCATAAGGAGCTCAGATTTGATGGCTACTTTCAAGTTTTTGGTAAGCACATGAACTTTATCAGAAAGCATTAAATTACTGGGATCAGACTGCATCAGTAAATGAATATCATTAAGTTCAGAGCTTAATTTTGCAGACCTAAGGTTACCCGAACCAAACTTATTTAATGCCCAAACTTTAATAGCAGCTTTACAGTCTTTAAGTTTTGATTGCAGGATATACATTGGATTGCCAAATTTGGGAGAGGCCCAAACATGATCAATCATTGGAAAAAAATCTGGATCCGAAATCCAGCAATTGAAGAAATGAAATGTAGAAGGACCTTTATTATTTCTAAATCCCCAATCCAAAATGATAGGACTATGATCAGAAAGAGATGGAGTAGGGAAAAAAGAAATAAGAGAAGGCCAAGCATTGAAAGCAGATGAATTAAAGTAAGAACGATCTAATTTGCAAAAGGTTCTAGTACCAGATCTGCTGCAGTTATTCCACGTATAAAAAACACCTGATTTAGAGACTTCATGAAGCTGAGAAAGGAGGATGGCATTATTAAGAGGAGCAACATCACCCAAGGACAGAGGCAACCCCCCATCTTTTCATCAGAGCTTTGCATGCAATTAAAATCACCTAAGCAAATCCAAGGACTGGTAGATTGTAGAGAAGGAAGTAAGTCAAGAAAGAACTGCCTATTAGCTTTCGAGTTATCTGCATATACAAAGGAAGTGTTAAATTTGAAATTAGTAGATAAGTGTTCAATATTGCAGTGGATGAATTGTCTGTGTATTTCAGCAGCATTAATCGAGTAAGCTCTGGAGTCCCATAAAACCAAAAGACGACCAAAAGGGGCTGCAATATGATTGTGAATAAATTCCCACCCAGGAGCAATGCGTTTAGCAAATATCATAGTTTCCTTTTCAGAATATTTGGTTTCACTGATGCATATAATTCCCAGTTTGTTGCCTTTAATGAGTTGTCTAATTTCATATATTTTGGCTTCATCATGCCCACCACGAATATTCCAAAACCCTATATTATCTATCATCACTAATTTATTTTTGTTTTTTTGGCAGATTGCCTTGTAATTCTTTGTTGCCCCTGTTTCTTAGCAGAGGCTTTGTTTTTACCCTTTTTGGAGTTCTTTGGATTGAGCTTGGCCAAAATCTGCTCGTGATTATATTCATAGCCTCCATTTAAATCATCTTCAGGACAAAAATCAGATTCTGAAGATTTACCAGAGTCAGATATAGCATTGTTATCCTTTGTTGGAGTAAACAGTGGGATTTCATGAGGAGGTTTTAAATTAACATAAGGACTGATTGTAGGGCTATTATTCATAGTTGAAGTATCAACTGCAGTATTATTTGTAAACTCAGTATTAGAAGAGCTAACATGAACTGTTGCTTCCTTTTCAATGTGTGTACTATGATTTGTATTCTGCTGCTGGTTGTGATAACATGTTTCAGGTTGAACATGATGCTTCTGTGTACTAATGAAATCAATAGATTTGCCTTTACACTGCTGTTGAACAATATTACTTGTTTCAACTTGCAAGTTTCCAATTGTTACCATATTCTCTTCTATATATTCTCCTTCTTCAACATCAGATAGAATGGCAAAGGCGTTATTTGTTTCCATTGGTTCATGTGATACACCCTGTAACTGTCTCTCTTTAACAGCCTCACAAGACTTTGAATTTTTGTCCTTACTTAATTCTATCTCTGTAATCATTTTACCTTTATTTGGTTCCACCACTTTTTGTTTCACTTGAGAAGCTTTGGGTTTCCATTTTTGTTGCTTATTCTTCATATTATCCACTACATATTTCCTGGGGACAGTAGTCCTACTTTTATCTGTGGGAGCAGATTGATTTGCCACATTTCCTTTTTCGGTGCTAACTTGCTCTTCAACACTATTTTTTCCCAGATCACAGTTTTTCGTGGAGTGACCAAAAACTTTACAAGACGTGCAAATCAGAGGCCTCCAGGAATACTCAATGTAAACTTTTTGACATGTCTCCTCACCATCTCCTATCAGCAAAAATTCAGGTAGCTCTTTGTCAGGAGTTATTTCAACTAAACATTTACATATTCCAATCTCTCACGCTTTTCCGTAGCTTCGTTGAAGCAAACTAATTTCCCCAGATGACATGCAATCCAATTAATGCCAACTAGAGTCCAAGCTATGTGGGGTATATTGTAAAGATGTATCCATATTGGAACAGATCTCACTAGAGATTGAATCGAGCCAAACGCTGGCTTCCAAGTTGTGATAACAAACATTTGACCACGAATAAACGTAGGGTCAGAACGAAGGACATATTGCTTGTCCTCATCACAGCTAAACTTGAAGAAGAAATTAGCTCCATCAGATTTGATGTCATAGGATCCTTTGAGATTCCAAGATTTTTTAAAATGAGTTACTACTGCCATGTAATTTACTGGAACACCAAGAAAAAATCCCACTAGATACCCTTCCCAATAGCTCTTACCTTCTGACACCAGAATGTCAGAGGGAGTAAGCGGAGATCCTTGATAATCAAGATTGAACTCCGTCGGAATATAGGAACCAGCGTTCCTCGGTTTAGTTGCAAACAGAGATGACCATGACGGTAGCGAGGCTGAAGAAGAATGTTGATGAGAAGGACAAGGAGGAGGCAAGATTGGGGAGAGAGAAGCTGGTAGCGAAGGGTCCGGAGGAACAGGAGGGAGAGGAGGCGTCGGGATGAGAGCAGGAGGGGTAATGACAGACAAAGAAAGGGGTGGAAGAGGAAGGCAGGGAGAAGAAGAAGAAGGAATAGAGATGGCCGAAATAGCCGTTACTTTGGAAGCCATTAAAAGTCACTTGCCTGAAAACTTTTTTACTATTTTTTATTCAATCGTTTATTAAAATTCTTTGTTTCATAGAAAAGTATGAAATCTCAATAAAATCCCAAATCCATAATAAATAAAATAAAAGAGTTTTAAAATAACTTTGTTGATACTTCTCTTTATATAAAAGAAAATTTTGTTTATTAAAACCATTTTTAAAACCTTATGATCATTTCAAGAAACAACCACTTTACTTTAAAAAGCTTAAAAACTCTTCCAATCATTTTTAAATAACTTCTATAATCAAAATCACATGAAATAAGATAATTTATTTTATAATATATATTTTATAAAAGAGCAGTATATTTTATTTCCGTTCAAAACATTTTTAGATTTCCAATATAATTCAAATGATGATTTTTGTGGATTTTGGAAATAAATAAAACTCATATAAAGCTTGAAATAGAATTTGAATAAATAAACGAGTTAAGAATTTAATATGATTTAGTAAACTTTCTAAAAGCAAATTTTAACCAAATTCCATAAATAGAAGAAATCACAATTGAGATTTTAACAATATTTAAAACCATCTCTTAAAATCATTCATCAAGTAGAGAACCATTTTAATGATCCGAGTCACCGTTTTGGTGAATTCCGATCACACAAATAATGCACAAATATTATATAATCTAGCTACAAAATCAATGAGTTTTAACGGTTCTCGATATACATGCTATTTCATAATCGATTATCGAATCAAATTTAGTATAACAACACACAATTCAATCATCAAACAAATTAAAATCGTGGCAAGCAAATTTTACTTCAAGTAATTCAATCATTCACTACCAAATGTTATCTCAATCCATGATCAAATAAGGTATGCCAAAGGAATATAATTACTTTTAAATATATGTGTGTGAGTTAAATAGATTAAATCTCCTTAACTGTTCATTTGTACATTTTACTGTATTTTTTGTCGTTGTCGTCCTTGCACCCAAAATTGATGTGTTCACTCCTGCCTTTAACTACTTGTGTCGCAATCACCATTGTCTGCCTTCGTCGTCGAACAACTCTGCCTTCAGTCATCATCACCTCATTAAACCCCTCAATCACCACTTTCAAGCATGCTGTCTCCCTGCCTCGATGCCATCAAATTCGTGCTCAACATCACCATCCATCACTGCCTGTAGCCCTAGCGACTCCACACTCCTTCCTACAATATCATCGCTTCGTCCTTACTCACCGTGCCAGGTCGCCACCTTCGATGTCGACGTTGGTTGCACTCGCGAGGCCGTGCGTTACTTTACTTTTTTTCCGATCGATTGTCGATTTGGTAAATTAGGGCATTAGGGATCGACTTTCATTCATTTTTTTTTCACAGGAGAAAACTAGGTTTGGGTTTGATTAGGAGAAAGTTAAATTAACAGTTTCTAAGTGGGCTTGGGCTTAGTTTGTTTAGGAATTACCTTTAAATTTCCACTTTTCTTTTTATTTAATTCTTTTACATTTAAATTTAAATACTAACCTTTGTTATTTATTTATAATTATATTTCAATAACAAGATAGTTTTATTCAATTCAACAATTGTTTATTTTTTTAATTTAGGTATTCATTATATTATTACAAATTTCAATGGTACAAAAGTTATTCACACTTTTATTTCAATTAAATTTGTACAATATTACTACTTCAAAAATAGGATTGTTACAGACTTTCCCCTTTAAGAAAATTGCGTCTTTGCAATTTCTTATAAGGAGACGTCACACACACACAAACATTAACTGTATTCAAAATCTATAATCAAGTTGAAACTCATACAATACTCTAAGAGGCTAACATTAGAACCAAACCTATCATATGTTATAAATTTAAATAGGTTCATTCATAGATTTTCATTTCTTTGCATACGAAAATTTATAAAAAAAATTCTAAATGTTAGAATTTTCGAAAAATTTCGACAAAGTCTCATTTGTACGGAGAGCCGTTTGCAATTTCAAAAATATAATATAAACAATATACGTCGACCACACGGTTGAAAAGACAATATATATTAATGTTTCTAACAATTCTGTATTTTAGTCCGAAAGCGTACGTTTATTTTAGCACTTTATGCAAATCCGCTTATTATTAAGCGAGCAAAATTTAGTCAACATCATCAATAAGTCCCAGTAGCCTCTTGAACCCCTAATTTTATAAACATTAGTTACATAAAGAAAAGAAATAGGATAAGTATGCAACCATCAACTATAGGAATAACATCACATCTATGTACGAGCCTCTTTCAACAAACTTTTAAAAGTTGAAAATACCAAATCAGATAATGTTCTCGAAGCTTGAATTGTTGCATATGTTCTATTTTTTCAAAACATATGCTGGATCATTAAAATATTAAGTATGCAAATTTTTTTGAAAGTTTTTCTGAAAACATCAAATTCTGAAATCAAATCATATGTGCAGGTCCGTCTAATATAACGGTAATTTTAGCCTTGAAAACATTAAATTTTGCAAAACACTCGAACAAAAGATGTTGCTTATAGTTTAAGCTTTCAGGAATGGGAAAAATCATCGAAATCGGACAAACCGTTCAAAAGTTATGACTAGACTAGTTCAGCTCAGTTTTGATGAATTTTCATTTCAGGACAGCAATGAATATTCATTGAAATTTATGTTTAAACCTTTGCGAACTTCAAAATTTTGAAAGGTGATGAACACAAAAGTTGTTCTCTATTAAAATATCTTTCAATAAAAAAATCGTTTATACTATGGAACCAACACACTAGAAATTGCACATATGAAGGATGTATAATGGTACGTACATGCATGAACAAGTGCATAAAGAAACAAAAAGGTCAGATTAAAGTGTGTATAGTCGATGCATGTATAAGATAGTGCACATAAATAAGTCCAGACATGTACAAGGGAGACATGAACATAGGAAATTAACAAGATTAATTCAACCATAGCATGTTCAACTGAAACAACATCACTCAAGATTATAAGGCCGGGCTTCGGCAAGGATAAACAGAGCATCTTAACTAAACATCACAAACCAAAAAGGGATAGTTTCTCACAAAGTTAGAGCAACAAGTGCAAGTGTCAGCATAAGCAAATGCAAATGAAGTAAACAACATACAAGTAATTACAGCACATACAACCGATGGAAACAAGTATATCACTCAGTGTCAAGCATCAAGAAAAACAACACAAAGCAACGCAAATGCACACACTGTAAAACTACATAAAGGAGGGGACACACAAATAATATATTAAAATGACAGTGATCAACTAAGCTAGGATACCAGATTCTTTCATGCAACATGCTTACTGACATGAAGGGATGCATCATTATTAGAGTAGGAAAACAAATTGAATCCACATGCATACTAATACTCAAGTAGAAGCAAAGTACTTAAGGCCACAAGCAGAAAAAAATAATATGACCAAAGCAGTGAGATTGATCAAGTCATTGTCGAAATCAAATATATTCAACCAGGGCAAGTATATCTGAAAAATATATTAGAGAATTTAATTATATATCAGAGAAAAGATCAAGTCAGAAATCAAACCATCGTTCATCAGAAAATCGAACGGTCAAGCACATCAAACTGAAAAATTGAAACCAAAAGCATATGTTCGCAAATATAGGAAATTGATTCCTATATATACCCATACTTAATTTATATTTCAAATAATAAATCATTTCCTTTAATTACTTTCTTATTTTCTAATTTGAAAATAGCTTATACCAACATTTTACACATTTTCAACATATTCAACTCATTAAATATTTTCTAATTAAGGATGTAAAAGTAATTTTAAAGATTTTCTCTTGTATAATTACTATTACTTCATAGTCTAAATCATTTTAACAAAAATTCATTTTCTCAAAGAATCATTTTCTATAAAAAGGAAAAATAAAAAATCCAATCATTGCTTTTTTTTAAATTTAATTAAATTCTTACTTTTGAAATTTAATAACTTAAAAAAGCTAACTTCTAGCAAAAAGTATATATATATATATATATATAAAACCAAAAAGAATTCTCTCTTACTAAATGTCATCTTAAATATATTTCCAAGGCTTTCTTTTTATAATTAATAACTTACATTTTTATTTTGGTACATAGTGTGTCTTTATACACAAAATATTTTTCACTATCAAATCAATTTCATATAATTTCTTTCTTACCTTAGCTTTATAAAAGAAATTTTTAAATCTCATTTTATCTTGCAAAACCGCACTTGAGAAAAATATTTATCCACCAAATCAAAATATTCAATATTCAATTACTAATTACACCCATAATCGAATTATAGTTTCATTTCAAGCTTCATTTAAGTTGGAAATTCGTTTAAATAAATTTAATATCATTTTACCCTTTTCAAAAAAAATTTACAAATCCTAACATTCATCTAAACCATAATACAAATTGCACAATCATCCAAAATATCACACAAATTTTATTTAATATGCATCTATGCAAATGAATGTATAAGATTTTACAAATGCCAATTTAATATGTAAATCCTATTCTCATTTTACATACTTTATTTTATTTATCAAAAATATCCCAAGGCATCTCTTTCAAAAATATAATTTATACACTTCTATAAAATATTGTTTTATCATCAAAATAATCCTTCCAAACTACCCATTTTAATATATATATATATATATATATTATTTAACTTATTTAAAATTCTATGTATCTTCTTTACAAAAATATCATATACATACTAAGTAATATTTCTGAAAACAATTTATTTTCCAAAACACTATGTTCGAATGTCTCGTTCTAGCATTTAGGAATCTCTATCGATAATGTTGATCAAGCCATCGACTAGAATCCTTAAAGCACTCAACGGGCAATTTAACACAAAATTATTTTCTATATGGTATATATATCTTTTAATACTTTATGCCTTTACAAAATATTTACTTGGCTATAATAAACATAATCAGATTTCACATATATTTATATCTAATATCAAAGGATTTTAATTTAAATAAATGCTTGCTTTTATTAAAATTCATAAATGCTTGCTTTTATTAAAATTCTTTCAATCAATCTTAATGTTATCATAGAAATAATAATTTATTGATAATAATTCCATAACACACACATTCATCAATATATACCTCAAGAAAACATCAAATTTTTAATTCATCTTAACATTTAATTAATCATACATATGAATTAACATTTCATTTTATATTAATATAAAATTTCAATATTTGTTGCGGTAACTACACTACTGCAGACACCACAAGTTCTTATTGTTATTATTGAGCAGGTTTTAACTCTCAATAGTGATTCCTACTCAATATTAATTTTGCACAAGCACTTACAATTTTAAAACAACTAAGCATCCATCAACCAATCAATTTTTATTATATCTTATTTTATTTATTAAGTATATTTTCCAGTTCCAAATTTAATTAGATACATGTTATTTACCATTCTATATTTTATAACTATTAATTGCTTAGACATTTTTATTATTCCCCAGCGATTCTATTTTAAAGAAACCACTGGCTTTTATTAATAACTGGGTTCGTCTAGATTCAAATTGGGTTTATAAATTCTTTGAGTGATAACGTCTTATTCAATTTCACATTTTAAACTAAGCATAAACAAAACAATCATTGATGCAAACAACATACATTTCAACCAAACAAACAAACGATCGCCTTTAGCGGAAAGCTATCTTCCAGCTTCCGCTGCGCACTCTGATCTCTAACAGATCAGGACACAACAATTCAATTCCAAATCATATAAGGTCTTATTGATAATATCCATTAAATCTCACTCTTTACAGAAGTGAGTTCCAACTTGAACAAAATTTTCATAATAATAATTTGTATAGTAGTTCAAAATTTTACAAATAGGTCCCGATGATTATTCCCAATAATCATTTATATTTATATCCTAAATAGGAATATAAATTCTAGTTCTACCCTATACACAAAAGGGACAGAACTCTAAGTCTCAGTAGTTTTAGATCTTGACTCTGTATCTTTGTCAATTATATTCTATAAATTTTGAACCTTTGCTCTAATACCAAGCTGTAATGACCCCATCGTTATACCCATGTTATTAAAGAACATTACAATTAATGTCGTCTAAAAATAGGGAGAATATAGATGGTTAAGGGCAATCGAATGTGAATATATCTTTGGATTAACACCGACACGCCTTTATTACCATTATGAGGATCTGAATTGAAAATTTGACATGTACAGTATTAATACAAAGTAATAAACACACCGATTTAAAATATTTAGAACAGTATATAATACAGATAATCAGAATCAGAGTCACAGATCACAACAGAATAATATATATCATATACATAATAAAATGCAAGTCTATAAAATATCAGTACTAGACCCACACAATATATACATCGCATTCAAAATACCGTATCAGGTACAAAATGACTACTAAATAATATACATGACATACCATCCTAAATGTCAACATATATAATAATGAAGTAAACTGAAATAGTTAAAATAGTCTATACCATAGCTAACACAAAATCCAAAACTCAGCGAATCCCTGTACTCGTAGAGTCTCGGCCTGACCCGAGTATTATAAAAATAAATGTGTCACACTATATCTGATAGAAAGGTGAGATAGTGATATCATAAATATATGACTTAATAATAATAATAACCATAATAAAAATATGTCCGAAACCAAAATCATAACAAGACATACTAGTCAAAATCACTATTTCATAAATCGATATCAAGTCTCAAATGGACTATCATTAAAAATATGGTGATAACAATTCAAAATTCTTAAACAAAAGATACTAAATATCCATTCCAAAATCTCTGAAGAATAATCATCACTAATGAAATAATAATGGTAGTCAACTATCAATTTAAACAATGACATAGAGTCTCATAAACCAAATAGACAGATAACAGTCTAATAAACCAAATAGACCCTGCCACATAGTGTAATAGTCTAACACAACAAAATGATTCCTTTTGTTAAAAGGTACTGTCTAAACTCATATGTTGCCCCCATATAGGGATGTGTGGACCGGATTTCAACATACTATAGGAGCCGATGGTAATGCCTGGGACAATGGACAATGTGCAAGAGATCTGTAAATCGTGGTGGCTAGTAGTGTAGGCTTAAGTAGTTAGACTTAAGGTGGAGCTAGATCATCATACGTTAGATCTAGTAGAATGACACGGGAAAAAATCTTGGTATGGTGCAGGCATCGTGTTGGCGTATTGGAAGATGCATATAGGGATGTGAGCCAAGGTGGAGATCTGTTGGGGTATCTCGCATTGTGTGTGGGTAATGGGCGCATATTGAAAAGAAGAATAGTCCCACATCATGAAAAGTAATGGAGGTGGTGTGGTCTATATATGAGTTTGGTCCTATGTAACAAAAGGGATTCCTTTTGTTAAAAGGTGTTGGCCAAACTCGTATGTTGCTCCTATGTAGGGATGTGCGGACGTGATTTCAGTCGACCCAAAAAAGCATTGTACGGGAGTTCACATCCATCACAACAAATGGCAGTACCTGTACTCTCCTACATTTGCCGTCTCCCAATTCCACCGGTATCTCAACATAGCCTAATGCTTCAGTAGCAATACCACTAAAGCTATGAATACTGGCTTTGCATGGTTGCAAATCTTTGGCTTCCAGTAACATCTGATCATATGCCTTCTTGAAAATGATACTAACAGAATTTCTGCAATCAATCAGAATCTTTCTCACCAAGGCAGGGCCGATCATGGCTGAGATCACCATCGGGTCTATCATAGGGGCCTCTACTTGTCTGGATCTCTATTCTGAAACACGATGTTGTCAGTCATAATTCTTTGCTGCTTTGCCAGAGCGCTGTCCTCCGTGTTCGAGTAGCATTCACTATCAACATGCCTTATAACATTCACGTAACGCTCCATTTCGTTCCACCTTTTGTCGCCTGGATGTAAGCCTCTAACAATGGTGTTAATGACTAACCTTCCTTCCATCCGTCTATGTTCCTTAGCACTAGGCAGAGCTTCTCCTTTATCGGGTCAGGTGTCCCCTACCCGGCATCCTGTAGGGCTTTAACAAACTGTTGCAACTTTCTTTTGCGAATCAACTTTTCAATAACGTCACGAAGGTGGCAGTACTCATCCATGGTATGACCATAACTTTCATGGAATCTACAGTACTTCCCTACCTGTCTCTGCTTCTCTGTCGGTTCTTTCGAAGGGAGTTTTCTATACTGCATAGTATTACAAGTCAATGGATAGGTGTTCTCTAATGACATGTTCCACGGCGTATAAATGTCAAATGTTGGGATCCTTAGCTTCCCTCTCCCAAAATCCCATCTTCGATCGTGGTTCTATCACCGCCTCTCTTTTTCTCATTTGCTTTGTTTGAACATTAATTTCAACTTTCCTAGAACTCTCTCTAGCTTATTTCATCGCCATGTTACTTTGTACTCCCTCGGCACTCTGGCCTGCAACATCTTTCTTTCTGATCCGCTTCGCCTCCTCCTTCCTAAGATATTAAACCACCTTTGCATAAAATGGTCATGTAGAAGGAGGCTTTCCTGCCAACTAATCACTAAAATTAGAATCAGGGTTGACTCCCTTAGTCAGTGCCATTAGTACACCATCATCTTTTGGATTACTGACTTCTGTGATAGCTGTATTGAACCTTTCTGGATAATCTTTTAGTGACTCCCCCAAATTCTGGATCAAGTTGGAGAGGGACATGACATCTTTGGGGCGAGCTATGTGCATGTGAAACTGCTCCACGAACTTCCTTACTAACTCATCAAACAAAGAAGTTGACCACTGTGGTAGCTTGGTGAACCACATGGTTGTAACCCCTTCTAGAAAAATGGGAAAAAATCTGCACTTGACTACATCGGTGGATCGTGCAGAGTCCATGTGCCACTCGCACTTCATGAGATGCTGCTTAGAGTCGATTTTTCCCGAATAAGCAGCCATTGTAGGCATATTAAATCTCCGTAGATACTTTGCAAGTAGGATGTTGTTAGCAAATGGGGTATGACTTCTGGAGAGTCCCCAATCATCGATGGTCAGGCCTTGACTCTCTTTCACAAGCAGTCTCACCATAGCTGTTAATTCCGATGTCTAAAGAGTTGGTGCTAGGTAGCGATCTTGTTCCACCTCATGTGAACAACCTGATCCATGCCTTCGGGCCGCACTACATTTCCTTTACTCTGTGTGCTCTCGATGTTTCTCCTAAGCAGTAATCCTATCATCATCTCTCAGTTGGGGTTCATTCACTTGAGCTCCAGTGCCTTGGTTGATCGTGGCGCCTCCAGAGTTGGCTCCTCCAGCAGCATGAAGACTGCCCCCCAAGTTTGAGGGTTCGACGTCGATTCCCCTAGGGGGTTCGGTACCGAACTATGTAATTCGGCGGTAATCAGCTGCATAGTTCCCCCTATGTTCCACCTTTATATGCATCCGTCTTGCGCCGTCTACTCCTATGATAGTCGTCAGATAAGGAGGAGTTCTCCGATCCTGAGTATGGAGAGGGCTCCCTTCATGTATTCCCATTTTTGTCTTTCAACCGGTTCATTAGGTCAATATTGGCCTGGATTTACTAGTTGAGCTACCAAGGGCTATCTAACAATTCCTTCATCAAGACTTCAAAGTTGGTTTTGGTGATGTAATTAGCTGGATTTGGGGCATCAGCAGCCGTCGGTTATACGTTCTGGTCACCCTGTTGAATGTTGGTCTCTTCATTGCCTTCAATGACACAAGAAGTAGTAAACTTTTCTCTGGCCATGGCTAATAGCTCCTTGTAGATATTCTTTAAATCTGAGTAGAAATGGAAACTTGTTGGCAGAAATCTTGATCTTATCTCACAGATATGAGAATCCACTAGTTGATGATGAGATCCAATCAAGCTGAGAATTCCTTCCTTCCCAATTAAAGCACCAAAATGTTTGCATCAAAAGTTGGCACAAACACCCAATAGATTGAAAGTAGAGAAATAAAGTGAAGAACTAAAATTAAAATAGAGGAAACAAGCACAGAACAAGAACATGTGGATTTAGTGGTTCGACGTTGATTGCCTATGTCCACTTTGATGAAATTGCTTTATTAATCACTTTTTTTAGTACAAGGGGATCATATCAGATTGATCCTTGATTATAATGGAGTACAAGTGAAATAGCAGCATAAAGATCCTTAAAATGAACAGTGAACTCTGCATTTATAGGAGTAGACGACCGAATATCTTCATGAAATTTCACCCGTAGAATCTCATGATGTCGACGAGGTCACCCAAAAAGTTTCACGGCCCAAATCCCGATATTGGGCGATCGGTACCAATCGGCCCCAGGTGCTACATGGCGTTGCATGATCAATCATGTGGGTCCTCCTCCATGTTGGCTTTATGTTTCCAAAGTTTTTTGCATAGTTTCCCATGCTTTTAGAGATATTGATTGATTCTTGTTGAGTTGAATTGCTGGTTCGTGTCGTTCGTTGCCATAGTGATACAATACGATCCCCTACGTAAGGGAAGGAATAGGTAACCAGCCCCGCCTATGGGTGGCACTAATCCATAATTAAAATATTCTGAAGAGTCTATCCCTTGGTCTCGCTTGATCGTTGCTTCATATTGTTGTCTCTGCTTGATCTCTGGACTCCATGGTCACCTCTTTGGGCTGCTTGCCTTATCTACCGTCGAGCCTATCTTGTCCAATGGTCTGGATATAGCCGAGTCAAAAGGTTAGATAACATCAGTATGGGTCATGAAATGTGAGTATGGTAATGATAAAATATGTAAGTTTAACTGATCAATTGATAATAAGAACATATAACGTCATTCAGTAAACTAGGTTCAATCAATAGTCACATGCATAATAAAATTACTTGAAGTAAAGTAATATTTTTTCGTTAGCAAACTTCACACAAAATTGGGCTAAAACACCATTTATTTCCTTGAAACTAGTTTTCTTTAACCTTGATAAACCTCTTAAAATCATTCTTTAAAATAAAGAAAACATCATTCATTGATGATGTAGGTCCAAAAAGGTGGCTTCAACGTTGACGACATATGACCAAAGAGGTGGCATCAACGTTGACGACGTGCATCCAAAGTGGTGGCATCAATGTTGATGATATGTGTGATTAACATTGACGACATATGTCGAGAGGTGGCTTGACAACATGTGTCGAAGAGGTGGCTTGACGATATAGACGATATATGTCGAAGAGGTAGCCTTAGCGACATATGACGAAGTGGTGGCCTTGACGACATATGACGAAGTGGTGTCCTTGACAACATATGACGAAGAGGTAGCCTTGACGACATATGACGAAGCGGTGGCCTTGACGAAGTGGGGGAGTGTCAGACTCGTAATTAACATAAAAACTGTTATTTTGCTATATGAAGTATATTCTTTTCACCAACTTTTATGCTTTGTCAAATTCCTATTGGTCAGCAATTTTCTTTGCCAAATTCTTTTTAGAAAAACTTCTATGGATCAGAATTTATAATTCTAAAATAATTTAAATTTATATTAATATTTTAATATAATTATTAAGCTTTTCTGACTTAATAAATTCATAATAAATAAATCAAAAACACTTGAAAAAAATCCCCGAAATTTACGAAAAATTGAAAATAACATATTCTTTAACATATAAAAATTTTGGGGCCAAAATCAGTATTTAATTATTTTAATAATTAAAACCCAAAATAAATGCCCTTTTCTCCTTAGGAAATTCATAAAATATTCCCATTAATTCGGAAAATTGTGGAATTAAAAAACCATCTCCAAAATTATATTTTACACAATATCCAAAATTCAAGTCATTTGGAGATCAATTACTAAGGTTTTGCCCTTAAAACCTAACATAATAATTCCATAAAAATTCTAGTAAAAATCATTCAATCAAACAATGGTAAAATTAACCATATTATGATATATTACCATCAACTAATTCGAAATCAATCAAAATCCAAAATTAACACATAAAGATGAGATGGATATTCACCTTGATTTGATAAAGAGAGTTGAGATTTGAGTTGTTGACTTGATTCACCTTAGTTTTATCTTGATTTCCTAGCTTTTCTCCTCTTAAATCCCCTAGCAATGGACTCTACTTTTTTTATATTTGTGTGGATGAAATATGAATGAGGATATTGTGAAGCCCCACTCCGAGACCCATATTAGCAAAGAGTATTACTAGGTAACACCGTTTGCTAATACGGAGAATAGAGCTGGATAGGAGCGACCATTTATAGCCTTGTCTTAATTATCTATTAAATACGCCAACAATTGCCATACATTTCTCTTTCTTTCTCAAGTGGATCGACATATCCAATTAATACTTAATACAAAGCCATAGGTGGCTGAAGGATCTATCAGAACGAAATATAACAACTCAAATGTAATACACATCACAGAACAGTGGATCATCACATGCATTTACACATATATAGATACATTACAGAGTTTACAAAATGATACATGTCAAGTGGTAAAGCAAACCACAATATACAGGCGAGTCAATAGAATACATATCAGAGTTACAGACAAAAAGGACTACACAAAAAGCTATAACAAAAAGGAGCTAGCAGAATAGTCCATGTGGAAGCAAAATAGGCTAAGTCCAATGTACCTAACCTGAAACATCTCGGTCTGACCCGAGTATAAAATACACGGGTCAGTCTAGCTAAACAAATCAGTTAGATAAACTAAATGATAATGAACATATAAGGTCATAAAGTACCACAAATATCTCCAAAAGAGATAACCAGATCATCTAACAAAAGTTGAATCAAAACAAGCCTCATATCATAGGCAACTCAAATAAACAAAGGACATACATATCCCAAAACAAGCCAAAAGGCAAATAACAAATACCAATAAAGGTAACACAAGTTTCCATAAGGTAATCGCTATATATCGTGTGGTTCAAAGAACCTACACCGAAAGGCGATACACTAGGGAAATATAATTGTCAAAGAAACAAAAGATGCTCGAGCTCAGTACTGTATAACAAGGATCCACAAACCCGAAGGCAACAAACCCAAATATCACTCGAGCGGTGACGAATGACCAACTCCAAAAGTGATACTATAGGGCAACAAACCCGAAGGCACAAACCTGAAGGTACAAACCCAAAGGCAACATACTCGAAGGCAACATGCCCGAAGGCAACAAACCCAATATCTCTCGAGCGGCGACGATTGACCAACTCCAAAAGCAATACTATAGGGCAACAAACCGTAGTGGCGAAGGTCCGGAGACCCAGTACTGGACACCACTAACTGGCAGAATGTGTCACAACTCTCAGAAAGGAACCCGAAAAATGTTAACGTGAGTCCCATACCATACGTTCGCACTAAACGGTTTACTAACCAGTAATCAATTTCACACTCAAAGCGGTACAAACTTCACCTCATCTCATCGGTAAACCAGACCCAAAGGTCAAAACGGTCAAACGACTAGATTAGGAATTAACTGAAAAGATAAACCCACGTGTTCATGACACGCATTTTATTTAATCATTTAATTCTCCTCCCTCTTCGCTCGAAGTGCAAAATTGTGTGTGTGTTTTAAATAGAAATTATAAGTTGGAGAAACGAGCTTTTAATACAATTTAAAAAGATCATTTTATAAAAACCCGTGTACGAAATCTAAAAAGGAATCATCAAAGTCAAAAATGCGATAACAACTGATTGGATCGACACGAATCGATCAAAATAGGAAACTCAAGCAAAATAACAAATTGGGCTGAGACAAGCAGGTCAGTCGACTGAACCAGGGGGTCAGTCGACTGGCCCAGTGCCTGGAAACTTTATGTTTCCAAGTCAGTCGACTGACCCAGGGTGTTAGTCAACTGACACAGGGGTACGAAATTTTCTGCCCCAGGGTCAGTTGACTGGCCCAGAAGGTCAGTCGACTGATACAGACCCAGGCAAATTCCTGGGATCTGGTTCAGTCGACTGAACCTGCTACCAGAGCAGAATCAACCTAGCCCCCTTTGGGGGCAAATTCGATAACATGGAACAGGAGCGACGAGCGAGCGACCACGGCCAAGGATTTATGCCAAGCAACAACCCAGCCTTGTATGGCCCTCCGAAACACCCCACTAACGTGTTCAAACACCAAAGATTGGATTTTCACAAAATTGGATTTCAAAAACCCAAAATTGGACAATTCACTAAATCGATCCAAATTGAACACAAATGAACATGGATAGATGATAGGAATTGTAACCCAACCACAACAAAACTATAGGCTTAGATGTAAGTTCAAAAATCTCACCTTTTAACTCAAAAACAATGATAAGAAGCTCAAACACAAGGAAAAGATCAACCACTTTTCACTTCAACTCTACAAGCTCCAATCTAAGATCAAAACAAGTATTTCCTAAATTAGGTTATAGGAAATTTCTAAAATTGGAGAGAAAGAGAGATGAAGAAGGGGAAAAGAAGGCTTACCTAAGCTTCTCTTGGATTTTGGAGCAAGAATTCGAGTTTGCAAATAAATCTAGGGCTTGGAATTTCTAATTCCTTTTCTCTTCCCCCATTTCAGTTGAGCTAGAGTATTAGGAATGAAATGAGAATGAATGGATGAAGAGTTAAAGAGTTAGGGTATAAGTTGGGTTGGTGAACTGAAACCCAAACCTAAAAGCCCAAAAAGAAAATAACAAAAATCTACTTACTCCAAACATATCAATGCTTATACTCAAAAGGATCACAAACGCCATTTTGAACTCAATGGAAGTGGTCCCGAGTCCTAATTCGACCGTTTGCAAAAAGTGACATTTCGGACTTAAATCCGACCAATGATGCTATATTTAAATATAAAATCGTAAAATATGCGGGTTGTTACAGATATGATAGTGGTAGGGTTTATGTTTAGAAAATGAGGCCTATTCCTATTTTTCCCCTCTCATAAATCCTCCTACTTATTTATAAGTTAAAACAATATTATTTGTTGATTAGTTAAGGCATAACCCAATTAATTATCAAATCTCATTTCCTTTTCACACCACACGTTATTCTATTTAATTAATCTAATTAAATCTCTTGAATAATGTTAAACAAAAATAGGGATGTTACACAATCATATCTCGAATCTCTATGTAAATTCCAGCATCTTAAACCCATCACGAACCTCTTCCAAAGCGTAGAACATGTATATGGTTCAGAGTGGTTATGGTTCGAGTCATCTCATAATAGTACACTTCCCCACTTACCGGGCGCTCCAAAAACCAATCGATAGATTTTTAGTAAACTCAACTCCGGTTCTTTTGAAAATAAACAGACTATACATAAGAGCGAAGATCACCTCCTAACTGGACGAGGATGGATTTCCTTATCATTTGTCCTAGAAGAGCAAAACAAGTTCATACGTACAGTATAACATCACCAAAGATAAATGTACCATATAATTCTCGTTTTCTTCTAGATATTTCTAGAGTTCTATTTGGTTAATTTCAATGATAATGAGAATAATCACATAAGGGAAATTATGTCTCGTATACTTTACATAAGCAAGTTACTGTAATGACTAGACTTTCGACCTTTGAATGCCGACAGTAAATACATCTATTGTATTCGTGTGTCGAGCACCCAAGTGACGGAAAAGGTAGAAAGTTAGGGTAAAAGAAAAGAAAAAGAAATAGAATAAGAAGTGAGAACACAACGTCAGAATCTTAGAACGGAACGATAATACATAATATTAAAGGAACATCACAAATGGTTGCTATGAATACCAAAATATCAAAGTTACTAGAACCTAAGTACTATCATCAGCCTAGACAGTTATATCTGTATGTCCTTACAATGCTGATGTATACAATACCTAAATGCAACGGAAATAAGAATACTATGAAAGGTAATCATCCAACTCTTTTCCATAAGCTTCAAAGCATCCCCAGCTAAATCTAGAAACATATATAGGGTTGACTCGAGCATTATAAGAAAATAACACCCGAATCAGTCTAGCAAACCAGCGTGAGAAACTCAAGAAATATGCATCAAGTAATAGAAACCATTGAGACAGTGTGGATTCCCATAATGGTTTTTCCCTTAAAGAAACCAACCATTAATTAAGTTTTAACATATAGTGATAAGATAGATAATGTCTACAGTATAGCACATAAATCATATCAAATAGCTGTTATGTGAATGCCACAACAATATTAGGTATACAATCAATACTGTTATGCTGTACTCGCATAATGGATTTTCTGTGGAGATCTCCTCGAATCTAGTCGAATTCGAACTCCTGTACAAGGATCATAGATATCATTCCAAGCAACGTATATCTCTAGGGAATGTACTATAGGAAATGCATAACTGGCCCATGCCTAAATAACCGTGGTTCCGAATGCATCGCTTTCGCATGCATGTCTATAAGTAATACTAGATATGAAGTCACCTGCACCCTTGGGATTGCTAAATTGCTATATTCCCTTTGGTTATGCATTCTATCTTCGGTTTTAGTCATTCCAATATCGAGGCTACGTTCGACATCTCTCACTCGAGTCTTCATTACTATTACAGAACATGAATCCCCAAATGGATTCCCATATCCTGAACAAATCACGAATCACTACATGGATTTGAGCTTCTCGAATAGATCTTAAACCTCCATATAGGTTCCCCGCATAAGTCTTCTGACGAATGCTAATGATGTCCTCCTTCTTGGAACACTCCTCAAGATAGACAGACGATATCATCGTTTGAACTGTTAACGCTGACCTGTCCTCTGGACTCAACCTTAGGATTGACAGTTCAACTCTATAACATTTCACTTCACAGCCCTTCCAGAACATAGAACTCATATACTAGTTTTGAAGTGGTATTTGATAAGTAGAATACTTACCAATCCAGGTCTCTTCAAAACTAAATCGATGAATTTCCAGCTAACTCAATTCTGGTTTTTTCAGAAGTAAGTGAAAGCTAGAGATGTTTCATACCAATGTTCCTCCCCAGGGGTTCCCATTGGTACGAAATCGTGAAGTCTTTCAATTGCTTATCTAGTCAAACAATTGCTTATACAAATCACGATTCGTACGCTTAAATCATTTCTGACATTCCATCTTAACTATTCCTCATACAAGAGTGAAACTATGTAAGTTAGAGCACTAGTTGCTTCAAAGCGTTGCTTAGACACTTAATTCTTGAATCTCACAAATAGATAAGTCCATCTCGTCAGATTTTAGTGTTAAGTAGAGTATTAACGATTTCCATAAACAAGAAGAAATCAACACGATTAACACGTTCAAGACATTTTCCAACTTACTATTCTTCGGTCAAGTGTGAAATCAGTAGGTTAGAGCTCTATTGCTCTGTCCCTACTCGACATCAATTTCAACTCTCATAAAAAGATTAGCCTTTCTTCGTCAGCTTTTAGTGTTAAGCATAGCTAATTACTTTTCAAACAAGTAATGAAACTATTAACCATTTGTCCATTTAACAATTCTAACCCCCTTCTGAAACTTTTGTATATACTTTTAAAATACTTGAAAATACTTATAATAGGTTTTAAAACATCTATCTAAAATATTACTTTAAAATAACAAGTTTGTAAAATCTATAAAACCTGGAAAGGAACATGTTTTATCATAAAAACCGATTCTTTAAAAATTCATAAAGACCTCAAATCACTTTTAAAATTCTCTAATAATAATTAGTAAAACTTGGAAATATAATGAAGCAAAATACTTAAACTCAAATATCTTTTCAAACCTTTTAAGTCCAAAAATAAGGTCCAAACGGGGCAGTTTTGCATAAGTGAAGTTTTGGTTGTTTTCGAGATGTTACTTAACTTTTTACTATCCAAGCTTTTAACTGAAAAACACACACACACATACATATATATATTTTTATATATAACATTATAAATATGGCAAGAAACCCTTAAGGATCTCTCTTTCCATAGCAATCGCCAAAAACAAGAGAATTCACAACTTCATCTGTAGCGACTATTGCTGTACGTGCACTTTCAAATCCGAGTCCAATCTAAACCAAAGTCCATCTATAACCTATATGCTTTATTCAAGGCCTAGTCATATGTCATACAAGTCCATTCAAATCTATTCCAAGTTTGTTCAAGTTCATATACATGGATCACATGTGTCACTTACTTTCAAAGCAAGAATTCAACCAATGTTTTGACATATGTCAACAACAATTCAACGATTAAAACATAATCAAACTACAACAAATATATGTTATATTTTCCATTAAAAGTAAGGTTCAAGCTCATCATTAACCTAACAAAAAATTAAGATCCAAGAACCCAAGTCCTAACCCAAGCTACCAACCTCTTTTCCTTTCCTCTCCTCTCTTCCTTGCTTTTGCCTTGCTTTTTCCCTCCTCCCCTCACTTACAGCTCACGGCCTTCCAATGTAAGGGGCTTTGTTTCTTTAACTTATAACTTGATGGAAGGTGTTATAATATCCCCCCGGGCTTCACTCCAAATTTGAGTTGATTTGGATTTGATTTGCAACAATTTTCTTTAGAACATAAGAGAAGAAGAGGAAGAAGAAGCCATTGATTTTCTCACTTAAGCTTTATGAATTTGTGTTTCTATCTCTATGATATGCCTCTCCTTATATATCACAAGAATGGTGTTTCCTAAGCTTGCATTCAACACCCCACTATGCCATGGAAGCTTCACCTTCCATCACTTCTCCTTTAAGTCACTTCTTCTTTATGTTAATTACCATTATACCCCTCTCATGATATCTCTTATCATTTAGAACACTCTAGAACCTTTCAAGCTTTATGAAGAGGAGAGTGTGTTAATAGTTTCTAGTGTGTTCATTTGATCATTAGATAGTACATAAGAGTTTGAACAACTTATATCGATCGAATTGTTGTTTAACGATAAACTGATTTTTGGTTACCTTATCGATTTTTCTTCGAAGAATATGCTTTTGTAAACAAATCTCAAAAACAAGTTTCTTATCATTATTAATTAACTAAATGATGTTAAACAAGGCTATAAAATCATATTTATAACACTTAACTATATTCAAAATGTTTCGATATTCGAAGACGAAGTGTTTAAATTTCAGGATCGCTACATTCTCCTCTGCTTAAAACATTTCATCCTCGAAATTCAAACAAGAATGATAATCAAAGGAGGTAGACGAAAAAATATACATATATAGAGTACTGATGAAACTATATACAAGCTAAGCTACACACCAAAATGCATACTAGCGACTCCACCTATTGGTTTCTTAACTACACCAATTCCCTTTTAATCACATTTGATTTATACAATTAGTTTGTCATTTAATACTAAAACCATTTATGAATCATTTCATAAAACATAACTTCAAGTTTATCTGCATTTTATAACTTAAATTCATACTCATATAATACTCCATTACATCTAAAGAGCATATACTAACATCAAATTTGTTTTACGTAACAGGTAAATTTGAACTTGTTTTAACTTACTGCATTCTCAATTTAAGTGTTATATAAACTTACTTTATATTTTCAAGAACACTTAACTACAAGTTCTATAATAATCCAGAAGTTCCAAACTATCCAAAATCGCTAAAAAATTCCATTTCATTTTAACAATTAAAATTATCATACAACATATCATATCATGATGCATATACCATACTTTCCTAATGCATAGGCTATGTGTGTCCGTGAAATAACTTAATAAGAGAATTTTAGAACTAAACATCGGTTTCATTCTAGATTATTTGAAATAATATATACATATAACTTTTGTATATTAAATCATACTTTCAGAATTTTAACTCAAAATCCGTTTTATCAAAACAACTTTGTAGCATCCCACACTTAGAAACCCGAAAATGCACGCCAATGATGCTAGAGTCATCACCGAAATTATTTTCAAGCAACAGAAGTGAGTTCAGTACATCCAAACTATACTCTTGGTACTTATCCAAAAACATTCCAAAGAGGTATCAAATACTTCATATAATAATACCCAGTATCATGATGTCAATTTCCAATACCAATTTCCCAAATATTTACTTTCAAACAATACTATTATTATTTTCCTACAAAATCTTTAAAAACATTTTTCAAAGACACAGGGATTTATGTTCTCAAATTCTTTGTTTAAACCCTTTTGTTTATAAACCACATTTCATAAACCATACTTTATATAAAATCACTTACTTATATAAAATTCTTTTCACAAATATTCTATCTTTCCTTTGGATTTATAAACATATTTTACTAAATTTTAACTTCTAACCCAACATTATCACCGAACGTCTTATAGCTAAACCGTGAAATTAATTCACAAGGTATTCGTTTTAATGTACCCACCCCATGATGTAAAAAGGTAAAGCTTTTTATAGACCGGTTGAGAACAAATCAACAACAAACAATACCCAATGTTCTTAACATGCCAAGCATGATTAAACAATCAAGGTTACGAGATATTAAACTATGAGAAGCACTAAAATATCAAACTAAACATGAATAGATAAACTATAAACTGATAGTATACCCTCAAGAATCTACTTTCCCTTCGCAACCACCAAAGTAGAAGGTGCTGAAGCAAGTGGAAAAGCTCTAGGCCGTTGTCCTATCTGAAGTATCGGAATACTCCTAACTATATAACCTGGCTGATGGTACAAGTCCTCAGTGCAAACTACGCCTTTACGGTCTATGGCTTAATCTTCAGAACCTTTGCGATTGGTGCTTTAACCATATGCTATTCTCCACCCAACCTAAACTTTCTAGCAAAATGATCCTTCTGTCCACACCTATGACAAGTTAAACCGAAAATTTCTCTCGATGGTTGAAACTTTCTCTTGCTGCCTCCAGTTGGTGTAGATATAGACGACCTTGGAGCCAAACCCTCGAACCGAAAATTCATGCTTATAATATCCTTGAATACTCCTTGGATATGATCAATCATATCCTTACATAACATCTTGCATAGACTAATCCAATCTTATACCTCAATAATAGTCGTAGTGTCATTGAACCTCTTTCTGCCCAACACCTCAAACTCATGCTATATCGAAGCAAAGTCTTTTTGTGGTTGAACCTACACCGGTTCCTCAACTACATCTCTCTCAGCATTAGAAGCTCTAGTATCCATAGTTCATACTACCTAATCAAAGCAGAACGGCTTTAGAAACTAAAGGATAGAGTTATTCCCAAGAGAGGGTTACTAATAAAGAGATATTCCTAAAAAATAATTTCAAAAGTCTAGTTTCCAAAATAAAAATATGCTCTCATATATATAATACACTGGACTCATTCTACGTTGTCGCTTACCCTAACTCTAATAATCCATATCCAACCAAAGCCAAGGTGTTCGCTTAACCTCGAGCTTTGATACCAAATGTAACGACCAGACTTTTCGAGCCTCGAATGTCGATACTAAATACCTCCACGGTATTCGTGCGTCGAGCACTCAAGCACCGGAAAAACATAAAGCTAGGGTAAAATAAAAGAAAAAGAAATAGAACAAGAAAGAGAGAACACAACATCAGAATTTCACAACGGAACGATAATAGTATAAAGGGTTACTCTAAATACATAAATATCAGAGTTACTAAAATCTAAGTACTATCATCAGTCTGGACAGTTATAACTGCCTGTCCTTACAATGCTGATATGTACAATACAAAAATGCAGAGGAAATAAAAATACTATGGAAGGTAATCATCCACCACTTCTCCATAAGCTCCAAAGCACCCATAGCTAAATATGTAAACATACACGAGGCAGACCTGAACATTATAAGAAAATAACATCTGAATCAGTCTGGCAAACCAACGTGAGAGACTTAAGAAATATGCAACAAGTAATAGTAACCACCGAGACCATACAGATTCCCATAACGGTTTTTCCCTCAAAGAAACCAACCATTCATTAAGTTTTAACATATAATGATATGATAGATAATGTTTAGAGTGTGGCACACAAATCATATCAAATAGTTGCTGTGTGAATGCCATAACAATAATAAATATACAATCAACACTGCTAAGTCACGTTCACATAGTGCATTTTCCATGTTGATCTCCACGGATTAAGCCAAATCCGAACTCCTGCACAAGGATAAGAGATATCCTTCTGAGCAATGTACATTTATAAGGAATGTACTATAGGAAATGCATAACTGGCCCACGCCCAGATAATCGTGGTTCCAAATGCATTGCTTCCGCATGCATATCCATAAGTAATACAAGATGGATTCACTTGCACCATTGGGATTGCTAAAGTGCTATGTTCCCTTTGGCTATGCATCCTATCTCTAGTTTTAGTCATTTCCGATGTCGAGGCTATGTTTGATATCTCTCATGCGAGTCTTCATCACTCGAATAGAACATGAATCCCTAAATGGATTCTCACATCTTGAATAGATCACAAATCACTACATGGATTCGAGCATCTCGAATAGATCTCGACCCTTCGCATAGGTTCCTCGCATAAGTCTTCCGACGAATGCTAAATCTGTCCTCTTTCTTGGAATACTTCTCTAGATAGAAAATCCCATACGATAGCATCTTTTTTTAAATTTTAACGCTGGCTTCCCCCTTAGACTTAACCTTAGGATCGACAGTTCGACTCTATAACATTTCACTTCACAACCGCTTCCAAAACATAGAACTCGTATACTAGTTTTGAAGTGGTATTTGGTAAGTAAAACAATTATCGATCCCCATATATTCAAAACTAAATTGATGAATTTTCGGCTAATTCAATTTCGGTTCTTTCAAAATGAAGCGAAAGCTGGAGACGTTTCATAACAATGCTCCTCCCAAGAGGTTCTCATTGGTATGAAATCGCGAAGTCTTTTGATAACTTCTTAAGTCAATATTTTGTCAAGTTCAATAATTGGCTAATCGGTTATCTAGTCAAAACAATTGCTTATACAAATCACGATCCGTACGCTTAACTTGTTTCTGACATTCCAAATTAACTATTCCTCATCCAAGAGTGAAGCCAAGTAAGTTAGAGCATAGGTTGCATCAAAGCCTTGTCTAGATACTTCATTATTAAATCTCACAAATACATAAGCTACCTCATCGACTTTTAGTGTTAAGTATAGTATTAATGATTTCGATACAAGAATAAATCAACACGATTAACACATATTCGACATTTTCCAACTTACCATTCCTTGATCAAGAGAGAAACAAGCAGGTTATAGCTCTATTGCTTTGTCCCTACTCGACATCAATCGTAATTCTCACTAATAGATAAACCTTACTTCGTCAGCTTTTAGTGTTAAGTATAGTTAATTACTTTTCAAACAAGTAATTAAACAACTAACCATTTGGCCATTTAGCAATTCTAACCCCTTTCTAAAACTTTTGTATATACTTTGAAAATACTTGAAAATACTCATAATAGGTTTTAAAACATTTATCTAAAATATCCATTTAACGACTAATTTTCTATCGGTTTAGAAAATAGCCGAAAAATTTTAAATAAAAATTTACCGCAAGCGCATGCCGTACAATGCTAGTACGTGGCGAATACGGGTCGATCCACAGGGAATTATATAGATTTTAAAATTTTCCGTTCAATCGAATTAAACCAAACTTGAGATAGTGATTAGCTAAAAATGTAAAACAAAACGCTAGAACAAAAGTGATTGAAAATATGAGATTAGAAAATAATTTAGAGGCAAATCCACTCTCATATTTTTGTAAATCAACATAAAAATAATCTATGATCTCTATTTTTGATATTAAGTGGAATTAGTGATGTATTTATCATAAGTATGGTTTATTTATGTTATTGATTAACATAACTTAAACCATCAAACTATAATACAACAACCAAAGCCACTTATCAATTCTCATGAAAATGAAGTCAAAGCAAAAGCTATTTTAAGTATGATATATTTACTATTTAGTAACATAGATCATCAAATTTTGTTTCTACCTTAATTTCTTAATCAAAAATCAATTAGTAAAATGATGATGTAAATCGTGTTTATGTTTGAATAAGGATAGCCTATTTGTAAATACAACATAGGCCATCGAATTCATGTTTATAAACTTACATCAACATTTACTTCTCATGAAGCATAAAAGAGACCATAAATCACAAATTATGTTGAATTTACATAATTAGAGAGCTTCATTACTCCTAAATTGGAGGGGTTTAGCTTCTCATTTGTGTCATCAAATCAACACATGTGAATTTCAACATTTTAAAGCAAGCAAAAAAGTAAGAGCTAATGAAAATGGAAGAAATTAGAATTAAACTACTTGCATAAAAATAAAATTAAACTAAGTGCATAGAAGAGTAAGCTAATCTACTAATATTAGAATGAAGAAAGCATGTAAATAAAATGAACACAAATAAAAGAACATGTAGAAAAAGAAAGAGGCTTAGGAAGTCATTTTATTTCTCATTTGATTTAAAGCTACAACTTGCATTATAATTTCCTAAGTAATTAAAAGAGAAGAAGACCCATTACATGTACATAAGAGGGTTATTTATACATGCACAAAACCCTAATCCATATTTTAGGGGGCTTCCAAAACTATCCCTTAGGAAGTGTGGCCACCAAGTCATCATTAATCTCTAATTAATCCATCATCAAGTATGCATGAAGCTTTAACCTCCACTAAATTGTACATTTTCTCATAATTGTAGATTAAAGTAAGTGGGTAGGTGGGGTCCTCCATGATGCATGAGTTGAATTATTTCCATCTTCATTCCTTTGTGCATGCATATTTCATGATAACTTCTTCATAGTTCCCTTCAAAATTCCT
This sequence comes from Allium fistulosum, assembly GCA_030737815.1. Taxonomy (NCBI): domain Eukaryota; kingdom Viridiplantae; phylum Streptophyta; class Magnoliopsida; order Asparagales; family Amaryllidaceae; genus Allium; species Allium fistulosum. Next base: position 1,328,020,761 of record CM060904.1, read on the forward strand.
ATAATAAAAAATAAAATGTGCAAATAAATATTCTCAAAATTAATTCATGCACAAAATTACTATTTAACCCCCAAATTGATGTATGAATGATGACTTGAAAGAATTTTTGAAATTTGGTTTTAACATGTAAAAATACCCAATTATGACAGTTATTTAAATAAAAATAGATTAAATATGGATGTAAATATATGCACATTTACGTGCACATCAATATTACTTTAAAATAACAAGTTTATAAAATCTATAAAAATTGGAAAAGAACTTATTGTATTATAAACACCACTTCTTTAAAAGTTCACTATTAATTCTTAAAAATTAATAAAGACCTCAAACCACTTTTAAGATACTATAATAATAGTTAGTAAACACTTGTAAGAAGAATGAAACAAAATACTTAAACTTAAATTGTTTGCGCCAAAATTGATCACAAACCCCAAGTGTTGTGAAAGCACCAGTGTATGAATACAGATCAACAAATATTCAAACACAAATCTCAAATCTAAGCAAGCAACAAACAGCAATCCAGAAATAATGAACAGTGACACACGATTTATAGTGGTTCGGCTATCTCCGGCCTACGTCCACTTCAAGGTTTTAATGATTTTATTGCTCGATGTTTGAAGATTACAATTTCTTACTGCGTGGTACAACAGACTTTATGATTATAATCTGAATCTAAGGCAGCAATGGTGATCTAGAGTAAATCTGGCAGAGTTTGGGCGCTGTTTAGCTCTCAAAATTGTCCGACCTCCTTTCTGAATGATCAGGGGCTCTATTTATAGGTGTAGGAGGCTGATATTTCGCCTAGATTGAAGGGAGACCAGTTCTGGCATGTGAGGGGGCCCACATGCCCGCTCTCTAGAAATCCGGGCCCACTTTGGGGATCGATTCGAAGTCTACTCGAATCGATCAAGAAATTGTCCAATCGAGCTGAAATTTGGCGTGGACATTCTTCAACATGTGCTCAAGCTTCTGTGAAAATTTCATTACATTTGGAGTTGTAGATCTCAAGATATGATCGATTCAAAATTGTATTTCCGTTAGCCATGCTCTGTTCGAATCGACTTTATTCGAATCCATTGCTTCGAATCGATCCATTCACGCGCTAGCAGATTGACGTGGCGCGCGTTCTTCGTGTCGATCCATCTTTTTCGCCGAGTTGATCGAGTCATTCCAGATATTTCTCCGTGTTGAACTCCTATTCCCTTGCTCCGATAACATTTTTCCAGTTCGCATCCATGCTTTGCACCCAGTTCGTATCCATCTTTCACATCCGGTTCGAATCCATAACTTCATGCTGTTTTTACCACTTCCTTCGTATCGATCGTTCTTGAACACAATCGATACGAGCATTGCCCCATAATTCTTCGTATCCATGTCTCCGTTGCGAAGTACATTGATTCGAAGTAAACTCCATGCGCCTACCTGTTCAATCCAAATCCATCGCCATCAAGCCAAAGTCCTCCAATCCTTCCTACCTGATCGATACGAACACGTCGTTCGTATTATGTGGATCGATATGAACTCCATCAATCTGAAGCGATACCGATCGATACGAAATGTATCGATACGAAGTGCGGTAGACCTTGATCGATGCGAACAGCATCGATTCGAACCAATATCATCGATACGAGCCAGTGCTTCACATAATTTGATCCATCCATATCTCGAGCATATGAACTCCGATCGTATTGAAAATTGAAACATAGCCTCTCCTAACCTTGATTATCATTCCCAATCGATTCTGCCTTGATCGGAGCTTGGCCAAATCCTGACGATATCGATCACAACCTTGTCTCTAATCGACTTCCAATCCCGATACCCGTCCTTTCTTGTCAATTTGTTTGATATTCCGGCTTTGACCAAAAAGCGGGATAACATTTGCCCCCCAAAACATGCCTTGTGATAAGAAGGCGTGTTTTGAATAGTTTTCCAAATCCAATATCCGTAGCCCATAGCCACATCATCCAAGTGCTTTATCCTTGACTGCTCAGAGTCGATGCCCAACTCCAAACCCAATAACCAAAGCCTTAACCAAATCCATATCCGTTTGAACCCGACAACCGAATCCTAATCCATCCTTATCCAATAGCCAATAACCGAATCCAGGACCTCTCCGGGTCGATATCCAAATCCATAACCTCTCCAGGCTCTTGCCAAGCGCAATCCACACCTGACGACCGTGGTCCAGTGTCCCTGGACGTTGTGCTAACCTCTCCGGGTTCTTGCCAAGCGCAATCCACACTTGACGACCTTGGTCCAGTGTCCCTGGACGTAAGTAATGCCGTGGCTTAAGTCCTAAGCCGAATCCTGGTCGCTTCGGACCCTTGTTGAGCATAGTCCATACTCAACGACCTGAAATGATAATCGATAAAAGGGGCCTAAGTCCTAGGCCGAATCTTGGTCTCTCCGGACCCTTGCCGAGCATAGTCCATACTCGACGACCTGAATGAGTCAATTTACCACGTTCGGGCAAAAAGACTCATCCCTTGCCAGGCATAATCCATACCCGACGACCGTTTATCAAAACCCAAAAAGAATCCAATCAAAATCCAATCCAAAAATCCAATCCAAAATCCAAATAAAATCCGAAAATCAGAAATGCAAACCAACATCCAAAACAGAAAACCACCCAAATGAAAATCCAAACCAGAAAACAAACAAAACTAGGAGTTCAAACCAAACTCCAAAACCAAACCAGAAAACCAAGTGTCCAATCCAAAAGCAAAAATCAGATTTCGCAAACCATAGCTTCGCGGTTTATCATCATTCAGAGCATGCCTAGGGGCTATCTCCGTCCCCGTACATGTGTAAATGACTTGGTTGCTCGCCAATGGTTTGTTACTTATTTCATATTACCCTGGTCAATTGATAACCAATCGACCGTCATTCCTAGGCCTCACATCATCATGATGCGAGGTGGGCGGTGTTGCTCCTGCTCCACCGCTGCATTCCGTGTCCCAACATATTGCCTCAATTGTCCATTCCTCACATGCTCCTCAATTATATCCTTTAAGTTCCTGCAGCTGTTGGTATCATGCCCGTCCAAATCGTGGAAGAGACAGTGCCTTTTTGATGTTCTTTCCCGTTCAGATGGTTCTCTCCTAGCCGGCCTTCAGTAAAGAAGGCGATTCCGGGTTTCCAAGTAAATCCGCTCCAGCGTCTCATTCAATCCTGTGTATGTGGAAAACTTTGGATCCTTCCATCGCTTCCTAGCTTTTTCCGAATCATCATCCAACTTCCTTTTCCCTTTATCTTTATCCGAACCTCTACTAGATGGTCCTCCACCCTCAGTTGCATTCACTTCCTTCAACTTTAAATCTGCACATGCGTCTTCTTGCCGAAGGAACCTTTCAGCTTCATGAAAGAATTCCCCGAGATCCAGTGGCGGGTCTCGTACTAAAGATATCTTGAAATCCGAATCCTCCCTGACTCCTGACACCGCTGCCATTAAAACCATCGATGGATCTGGCCGATCCACCGAAGCAACTACCGCATTGAATCGAGTTAGAAATGCTCTAAGTGATTCATCCGTCCTTTGCTTTACCGATGTTAACGTCATCACGTTCTTAGGTCTTTTGATATGAACCCGAAACTGTCCCAAAAACCTATCCACCAATTCCCTCCAAGTCCTGATAGATTCTTCTTCCAACTGCCTAAACCACATTGCAGCTAGATCTGTCAAATACAACGGGAAACATCTGGCCATCACTTCCTCCGATGCCCCCAGCACTTCCATGTGTCTAGTGTATCTCATCAAGTGATCAGTCGGGTCAGCCTTGCCATTATATACTTCCACGCTAGGTAACTTGAACTTAGGTGGATTCTAAGCTATCCTGATTTCCCGAGCGAACGGACTCCTGTTCGCTCCTTCCAAGTCTCTATTGATCGAACCTCCACACATAGTCTTCCTAATGATTTCCATTAATCCAACGTTGTTTGTCAGGGGTTGCCCCCCGTGATCCCGAGGGAACTCCGGCACATATTCTTCATGTGGCTCACTAGCAGCAACGTTGGCCCTAGCCTGTTGAACTCCCTCTAAAGGTCCTCCTGCATTGGATCCTGCGGGCCTGCCCACAAGCCCTTGTTGATTGCCTACCGGTTCTGTATTCTGTCCTCCATTGGGTTCTATGACCCTAGCCCCTTATTCCACATTAACAGCCGCTGTGGCTGGTTCTAAGTTCTGCATTCCTGCCGCTCTCATCTGTTCAAAGAAGGTCTGCATCATATCCTGTTGACTCTTCAACAATCTCTCTTGCAATGAATTTGTCATAGCTTCCATTTCGTCTCTAGTAATGTAAATCGAAGCCTGTCCTTCGCCAGCTTCGGAGGATGCCTCTTGACTTCCTCATGGCCGGCTTCTCTCAGCTCTTTGTCTTCTACTTGTTTGTCGAGTCATTGTCCTTCAAATCTAAACTCTTCACACTTTCCAAATCTGAACTTCAATCCGATGTAGCGGGTGCTAGTCCCTCTCAGTGAAAGCACCAAAGTGTTTGCGCCAAAATTGGTCACAAACCCCAAGTGTTGTGAAAGCACCAGTGTATGAATACAGATCAACAAATATTCAAACACAAATCTCATATCTAAGCAAGCAACAAACAACAATCCAGAAATAATGAATAGTGACACACGATTTATAGTGGTTCGGCTATCTCCGGCCTACGTCCACTTTAAGGTTTTTATGATTTTATTGCTCGATGTTTGAAGATTACAATTTCTTACTGCGTGGTACAACAGACTTTATGATTATAATCTGAATCTAAGGCAGCAATGGTACTCCGGAGTAAATCTGGCAGAGTTTGGGCGCTGTTTAGCTCTCAAAATTATCCGACCTCCTTTCTGAATGATCAGGGGCTCTATTTATAGGTGTAGGGGGCTGATATTTCGCCTAGATTGAAGGGAGACCAGTTCTGGCACGTGAGGGGGCCCACATGCCCGCTCTCTGGAAATCCGGGCCCACTTTGGGGATCGATTCGAAGTCTACTCGAATCGATCAAGAAATTGTCCAATCGAGCTGAAATTTGGCGTGGACATTCTTCAACATGTGCTCAAGCTTCTGTGAAAATTTCGTTACATTTGGAGTTGTAGATCTCAAGATATGATCGATTCAAAATTGTATTTCCGTTAGCCATGCTCTGTTCGAATCGACTTTCTTCGAATCCATTGCTTCGAATCGATCCATTCACGCGCTAGCAGATTGACGTGGCGCGCGTTGTTCGTGTCGATCCATCTTTTTCGCCGAGTTGATCGAGTCATTCCAGATATTTCTCCGTGTTGAACTCCTATTCCCTTGCTCCGATAACATTTTTCCAGTTCGCATCCATGCTTTGCACCCAGTTCGTATCCATCTTTCACATCCAGTTCGAATCCATAACTTCATGCTGTTTTTACCACTTCCTTCGTATCGATCGTTCTTGAACACAATCGATACGAGCATTGCCCCATAATTCTTCGTATCCATGTCTCTGTTGCAAAGTACATTGATTCGAAGTAAACTCCATGCGCCTACCTGTTCAATCCAAATCCATCGCCATCAAGCCAAAGTTCTCCAATCCTTCCTACCTGATCGATACGAACACGTCGTTCGTATTATGTGGATCGATACGAACTCCATCAATCTGAAGCGATACCGATCGATACGAAATGTATCGATACGAAGTGCGGTAGACCTTGATCGATGCGAACAGCATCGATTCGAACCAATATCATCGATACGAGCCAGTGCTTCACATAATTTGATCCATCCATATCTCGAGCATATGAACTCCGATCGTATTGAAAATTGAAACATAGCCTCTCCTAACCTTGATTATCATTCCCAATCGATTCTGCCTTGATCGGAGCTTGGCTAAATCCTGACGATATCGATCACAACCTTGTCTCTAATCGACTTCCAATCCTGATACCCATCCTTTCTTGTCAATTTGTTTGATATTCCGGCTTTGACCAAAAAGCGGGATAACATAAATATCTTTTCAAACATTTTTAGTCCAAAAATTAAGTCTAAATGTGGTAGTTTTGCATAAGTGAAGTTTTGGTCGTTTTCGAGACGTTACTTAACTTTTTACTATCCAAGCTTTTAATAGCAATAAACATATATATATATATATATATAACATTATAAAATGGCAAGAAAAACCTAAGGATCTCTCTATAAAGTTCCATAGAAATCGGCAAAATCAGGGCAATTTAGAACTGCATATATAGCGACTATCGCTACAAGTGCACTTCCAAATCCGAATCCAATCTAAACCAAAGTCTTTCTATAACCTATGTGCTTTGTTCAAGGCCTAGTCATATGTCATACAAGATCATTCAGGTCTATTCTAAGCTTTTTCAAGTTCATAAACATGGATCACATGTGTCACTTGCTTTCAAAGCAAGAATTCAAACCAATGATTTAACATATGTCAACAACTTTTCAACAATTTAAACACAACCAAAATACAAAATATATATATGTTGTATTTTTCATTCAAAGTGAGGTGTTAACTCACCTTTAATCCAAAAACAACTAAGATCCAAGAAGCCAAGTCCAAACCCAAGCTAGCAACCTCCTTTCCTTTCCTCTCTTCCTTGCTTTTGCCCTCTTTCCCTCACTTATAGCTCACGACCTTTCTATGTAAGGTGAGTGTGGATTTGTGTAACAACCCGCATATTTTACGATTGAATATTTAAATATTTTATTTAAATGTGGAATCGTTAATCGGATTGAAGTCCGAAAAGCTACTTTTTGCAAACAGTCGAATTAGAACTTAAGACCACTTCCATTGAGTTCAAAATGTCGTTTGCGACCTTTTTGAGTATAAACATCGATATGTTTGGAGTGAGTTGAATTTTGCTATTTTCACTTGGGCTTTTGGGTTTGGGTTTCACCCAAATCATCCTATAACCTAACTCAGCCCCTCTCTTCATCCATTCATTCTCATTTCATTTCTTTTTCTCAAGCAAAACTGAAAATGCGGGTAGAGAATGGAAAATAGAAATTGCCAAGCCCTAGTTCCTCTTGCAAACTCAAATTCTTGCTCCAAATTCAAGGTGAAGCTTTGGTAAGCATCTCCTCCTTCTTCTCCAACTCATTCTCTCTTTAATTTTAGAAATTTCCTAAACCCAACTTAGGAAATGTTCTTCTTTTGAGCTTAGATTCAAGCTTCTAGAGTTGAAGTTGAAGAGTAGTTGATCTTCCTTTGCTTTCAAGCTTCTCCTTCATCGTTTTTGGGTTTAAAGGTGAGTTTTTGAACTCACATCTTTGTCTATTTCTATCATTGATGTTAGGTATGAATTCCTACCACATATTCATGATCAATTGCTTTTGGTTTGAATTGATTTGGTGAACATTTCAATTTTTGGTGTTTTGAAGTCAAAACTTTGAAAATCCTTGTTTTGATTTGTGAACATGTTTTTGGTGGCGTATCGAAGAGCCTATAGGGCTGGGTTGCCGATTGGCGTAAACCACTAGCACCCATTGCTCGATCGATCGCCAATTGTTTGGGATTTTGCCCCTTGGGGGCTAGGCTGAGAATACTGGAACTTCCAGTTCAGTCGACTTAACTAGAGGGTCAGTCGACTGAACCGAACCCAGGGAATTTCCTGGGCCAGTATCAGTCGACTGACCATTCTTGGTCAGTCGACTGAGCCTGGAAACAGAAAGTTTACAGGCATTATTCAGTCGACTGGCCACCCAAGTTCAGTCGACTGAACCTGGAAACAGAAAGTTTCCAGGATTTGTGTCAGTCGACTGACCACCCTGGTCCAGTCGACTGAATCTGCTGTTTCTGCCTATTTTGACTTTTGTGTTTGAGTTTCCAATTTTTAATCGATTCTTGTTTCTCCAATTTGTTGTTATCACCTTTGTTGACTTTGATAACTTCTTTTTCGGGATTTTCGAGAATATCCATTTTGATGGATTCGGTATTGATTTCTTTTGATTTGATTTACGTCTTCATATGTGGATTTTGGTGATTGATTATTCCTACAATCATTTTTGTGACTTCACTTTTAAATACAAAGGTTTCTATACTAGTAGTAAATATCCAAACACTTTTACAAAGATGATTTCAACTCTATTTTTAATACAAATCTCGTTTATAAAACCGTTTTTCTAATCTATTAGTATATACAAACCTTTACCTCATTCGAATGAGAAAATCTAATTAAACGGCTTAGCAAAACAAGTGGTATGAAACGCTTGCGTTTACTTCCTCGGTTAATTTTTGGACTTGTTCGATTGAAACTCTTGTGACAATTTTTGAGTGGGAATCTACAATTTGTTCGTAAATATTTAAGTTAAGCTAGTGGTTATGGGACATGAAGCTAAACTCTTATATTTACTAGCTTAGTGTAATCGACACTTCTTGATGATCGATGATGGTCATTTTGTGATTTATACTAGCATTGTGCGATGTCTCTTTGTTGGTATGGGGATTAAACCCCGTTTGAGGAGCTTCGACTCAAATTTGGCGAGGTAGCGACCCGTGGTCTTCGGGCCGTTTGTGGATCTTCGGCTCAAATTTGATGGTTAGCGACCATGGAATAGCGTTCCGTTTGAGATACATGTGTTGGTGAGTTTTCATGCTCCCGTTTGAGATAGGCCTTCCCCCTTTTGTGATTTCTGGATTTCTAGTATTTATGTTGATCATTCAGAGATTTAGACTAGCGATGTGCGATGTCTCTTTGTCCGCGTGGGGGACTATACCCCGTTATGTTGAGCTTCGTCTCATTTCTTTTATGGGCTAGCGACCCATGTTCTTATTTGAGTTTTGGTTCATCGGACATACCGTTATTGTACTGCGTCGTTGCACCGACTTAGTTTATGGATTAGCTTTCCATTTGCGTTTCTGTTATAGTATGACATTTTTGTTATCACACATTTTTATCATACCTCTTATCCTATCTTATTTTATCTGATAACTATAGCTAGACTGATCCGTTTATTATTTTCTTCTTAAATAATACTTGGGTCAGACCGAGGTATTTCAGGTGCTTCTGCTTGACTTCTTTTCAGGGTCCTTCACCTGACTTTTGTCTAACTACATTAGTTTGGTAGTTTTTGTTGTCTTACATTTGAGAAAGAGACTCCTTGATGTATAATTATTCTTTTGTCTAGCACTTGTATCTATTCTTTTGTGATGTAGTGGTTCTAGATTGACCACTACTTTGATGTACACTTTTATGAGATATATTCATATCTAATTCCGTCTTTGTGATATGAATGTCTGTGACTGATTTTCGTTATGTTTATTTATATATTTGTTTCCGAGGTCCACATAGCCACTATGTGGTAGCTTTGAGTTTGTATTAGATATGTCGAATTTCCTCTTGAAATGAAATGTAAGTTATATTATCTGACATATCGGTGCTTGCATAAAGCAATTACGCAGATGGTCGCTCCTCAACAGCCTTATTCTTCATGCTAGTCGACGACATTATCTAGTTGTGTCCTTGGCTAGCATGAGTATAGAGGTGGGGCGTTACAGTATGGTATCAGAGCCAAACTCCAGAAAAATGTAGAATAATCTAGCAAGGATCATTGTCCTAAGTCTCTCTTGAGAGTCGTGTCATAGGATTTAATTCGAGTCTTCGTACCGTTCTATCCTATTTTTTTATGTTGCCTTGTTTTATCAATCAAGTTTGTTTGATTTTCATTTTTGTGAATGACCTTTTTCTTTTTCTTTATTTCTTAAAGAAGAAGAGATGGTTAGATCTAGCAGTCCCAGTGCCGGTCAATCCAGTAGTCCTTCTCTGGATGGCGTATTTATGTCTGCCCAACAACTTTTGGATCTTGTAAAGAATCCAAAGTTTATCTACGCTTTGAGTAAGGACCCCAAAAAGATTTTTCCTTTGAAACTAGAAGTGCCTTTCGACCAGTTTGTTGATATCACTCTTCGACTTGAAGAGGCCGATAAAGAAAATGATGTTGAAGTTGTGGTTGCCAAACAAAACTTCACTATCAACAAGAAAAGGCATATTAAGTTCAAAAGCCCTAATCCGTACAAGAAAGAGAGGCAGGCAATTTTGATAGCAAAGACTCCTACCTCTAGTCGTGGACAATGCTACAATTGTGGTTCTATGGACCACTATGGGATTGAGTGTCCAAAACCCTTTTCTTGTCGTTATTGCAAAAGGGTGGGTCATTTTTTATTTACATGTCCCAAACTTCAGGGTAGGAGAGAGGGAAAGTTGAATGTTCATGCAAGCCCCTAGTAACCCTTCTCTTGGTCAAGGTATTTTCTACCCTTGACGATATTTGTTTTGTGATTATCTTATTCGAGTTCTTTTTGATTTGGGTTCATCTCATTATTTTATATCAAAAGTACTTGATGATTCTTTCTCTTTTAATATCATGGGCTTGATGACTTCATTGAGAATTGCGAATTCGATCGATGGATTCGCAACACTCAATTTACTTTGTGAAGAATGTCGAGATTATTTTGTGTGATTATTATTTTCGAGCCGATTTACATGTTATGCATTATTTTAGCTTCAAAACTGATTTTTGGGAAAGGATTGGCTTAATCATATGAAGCCCACATCCTATGTCCCAAGCGGACTATCTATCTTCGACGTCCTCAATCTGTTAAGCAGATTTCTATTATTTTTAATGATTTTGATTTCCAATTTGGTGGCATCATTTTATTCTTTAAACCCACTTGATGAGGAAAGTATTATTTCTATCATTCAAGTAGTTTGTGAATTTTCCTGTATATTTGAGCTTGTCTTAGGATTACCACCTAAGCAATCTATTGTGCGGTGTTAAGGTCTTTTCACCTCGACCTTGCCACTAGTTTTCATTAGCTACGAGAGCATAGCATTCCACTTACTGCATTCTGCACTCGTTATGATTCTTGTGAGTGGTTCGTTATGTCATTCGATTTGACGAACCTTCTACCTTATTTCATCCATTTTGTGAATCGAGTATTCTATGAATATCTCGATTAGTTTATCCTTATATTTATTGATTATGGATGAAAATAACAAATTTAAAATTTAATTTTTTTTTAAGATATTTATAAGTATGATTGGGTTTTATTCTCAAAACAAGCAAAGAATATTTGTAAATTTTATAAGATACTTGTTTATCATATATAAGATGATTTTGTGTTGTTTTGCCCATTGAGTGCTTTAAGAATTCTGGTCGGTACGCTTGATCAACGTTATCAATAGGAATTTCCTAAACTCTATGATGAGAAAGTCAAACACAATAAATTGACTTGTAAAAAGTTAATTTTTCTAAAAAGATGAATATATATAAAGTTAATTATAATTTTGAAAATCTTAGCTTTTCGGGAAAGAGAATCGATTAAACGAACTCTTTTCCAATGCTTTTATTCTTGTGATTCCCGAAGGAAATCAAGACTTTATTGTTTTTACCGATACTAGTCATATTGGTTTGGGTGCCATTCTCTTGCTATGGGAATGTGTTATCACATATGCTTCTTGAGAATTGAATCTTGTCGAGACTAGATGTGCCATTCATGATCTAGAGCTCACGGCTATTGTTTTGGCTCTTAGAATTTGGTGCCATTATATTTTGGGAGAGAAATTTGTTCTCTACTCCGATCATAAATTTTTGAAGTATTTGTTTTCTCAAAAGGAACATAATTTTGCGTCAACGACGTTGGCTTGAGTTCCTTACATCTTATGATCTTGATATTCCTTGTGCTCTGGAAAAGGGTAATCGTGTTATCGATGCCCTTAGCCGAAAGCAACAAGCAGTTGTTTCTTTGATGATATCCGAATAGAATGATCTCGAGACTTTATCCACTTGAGAGATTCTGGATCGTGAATTCAATTCATGTTCATGCCTTGTTTTGTGTAGCCTTGAGGCTCATCCTTCTCTTTTGGACCGTACCTCTTTTGGCTAAACTCTATGTCAAACTAAATTGCATGGATTTCCTACTTATATTGTTAGCAATCGTGATCCATTATTTTACTAGTGGATTTTGGTAAGATCTTCAAAAGCTTTGGGAACAAAGCTTAATTTTTAGCACCGTTTATCATCTTTGTCCGATGGACAAACCGAGCGCTCTTGAAGATCTCTTTCGTGCATATGTTCTTGATTTTTGTGGAAGTTGGGAAAATCATATTTCTCTTATTGAGTTTTCTTCCTATAATAGCTTCCAATCTTATATTGGTATGGCACCTTTCGAGGCACTCTACGGAAGGCTGTGCCGATTTCCTTTGTGTTGGCTTGAAGCCGGTGAGAAGTTGGTTTTAGGTCCAGAATTTATTGGTGTTCTTTTTTGTTCACCTATAATGGGTGTTGTGCGTTTCTGTCGATCGGGAAAGTTAGCACCTCAATATGTTGTTCCCTTTCTCATCACCGAACGTATTGGTTCGGTGGCTTATCGCTTTTTTTTATTACCAGCTCAATTCTTTTGCTATTTACGACGTTTTCCATGTCTCTTTACTGCGGAAATACCTAGGGAATTCCGATTTTTATTCTTGAGCCTGGTGTTGTTGAAGAAATCGAGGTTTCATCAGATTTGACTTTAGAGCAACATTCTATTCGTATCATTACTTCGGAGGTTAAACGCCTTCGAAATAAAATGTTCTTCTTGTGAGAGTTCAATGGTCCTCAAATCCTAAGGATTGCTCTTGGGAATCCTGAGAATTCATAGAGCAACCATGTTCGGGCTTACTCTTTCATGCTCTCTATGGTGAACTTCTTATTTTAAAACTTTCTTTTGTGTGGATATGCTTATATGGTTGTTACTCTTTATCTTCTCCTTAAGTATTGCGAGGACGCAATTTCTTTAAGGAGGGGAGTCTGTAACAACCCGCATATTTTACGATTGAATATTTAAATATTTTATTTAAATGTGGAATCGTTAATCGGATTGAAGTCCGAAAAGCTACTTTTTTTTTTCAAACAGTCGAATTAGGACTCGAGACCACTTCCATTGAGTTCAAAATGTCGTTTGCGACCTTTTTGAGTATAAACATCGATATGTTTGGAGTGAGTTGAATTTTGCTATTTTCATTTGGGCTTTTGGGTTTGGGTTTCACCCAAATCATCCTATAACCTAACTCAGCCCCTCTCTTCATCCATTCATTCTCATTTCATTTCTTTTTCTCAAGCAAAACTGAAAATGGGGGAAGAGAATGGGAAATAGAAATTGCCAAGCCCTAGTTCCTCTTGCAAACTCAAATTCTTGCTCCAAATTCAAGGTGAACCTTTGGTAAGCATCTCCTCCTTCTTCTCCAACTCATTCTCTCTTTAATTTCAGAAATTTCCTAAACCTAACTTAGGAAATGTTCTTCTTTTGAGCTTAGATTCAAGCTTCTAGATTTGAAGTTGAAGAGTAGTTGATCTTCCTTTGCTTTCAAGCTTCTCCTTCATCGTTTTTGGGTTTAAAGGTGAGTTTTTAAACTCACATCTTTGTCTATTTCTATCATTGATGTTAGGTATGAATTCCTACCACATATTCATGATCAATTGCTTTTGGTTTGAATTGATTTGGTGAACATTTCAATTTTTGGTGTTTTGAAGTCAAAACTTTGAAAATCCTTGTTTTGATTTGTGAACATGTTTTTGGTGGCATATCGAAGAGCCTATAGGGCTGGGTTGCCGATTGGCGTAAACCCCTAGCACCCATCGCTCGACCGATGCCAATTGTTTAGGATTTTTCCCATTGGGGGCTAGGCTGAGAATACTGGAACTACCAGTTCAGTCGACTGAACTAGAGGGTCAGTCGACTAAACCGAACCCAGGAATTTCCTGGGCCAGTATCAGTCGACTGACCACTCTTGGTCAGTCGACTAAGACTGGAAACAAAAAGTTTCCAGGCATGATTCAATCGACTGGCCACCCAGGTTCAGTCGACTGAACCTGGAAACAGAAAGTTTCCAGGATTTGTGTCAGTCGACTGACCACCCTAGTCCAGTCGACTGAATCTGTTGTCTCTGCCTATTTTGCCTTTTGTGTTTGAGTTTCCAATTTTTAATCGATTCTTGTTTTCCAATTTGTTGTTATCACCTTTGTTGACTTTGATAACTTCTTTTTTGGGATTTTCGAGAATATCCATTTTGATGGATTCGGTATCGATTTCTTTGGATTTGATTCACATCTTCGTATGTGGATTTTGGTGATTGATTGTTCCTACAATCATTTTTGTGACTTCACTTTTAAATACAAAGGTTTCTATACTAGTAGTAAATATCCAAACACTTTTACAAAGATGATTTCAACTCTATTTTTAATACAAAGATTGTTTATAAAACCGTTTTTCTAATCTATTAGTATATACAAACCTTTACCTCATTCGAATGAGAAAATCTAATTAAACGGCTTAGCAAAACAAGTGGTATGAAACGCTTGCGTTTACTTCCTCGGTTAATTTTTGGACTTGTTCGATTGAAACTCTTGTGACAATTTTTGAGTGGGAATCTACAATTTGTTCATAAATATTTAAGTTAAGCTAGTGGTTATAGGACATGAAGCTAAACTCTTATATTTACTAGCTTAGTGTAATCAACACTTCTTGATGATCGATGATGGTCATTTTGTGATTTAGACTAGCATTGTGCGATGTCTCTTTGTTGGTATGGGGATTAAACCCCGTTTGAGGAGCTTCGGCTCAAATTTGGTGGGGTAGCGACCCATGGTCTTCGGGCCGTTTGCGGAGCTTTGGCTCAAATTTGATGGTTAGCAACCATGGAATAGCGTTCCGTTTGAGATACACGTGTTGGTGAGTTTTCATTCTCCCGTTTGAGATAGCCTTCCCCCTTTTTGTGATTTCTGGATTTCTAGTATTTATGTTGATCATTCAGAAATTTAGACTAGCGATGTGCGATGTCTCTTTGTCCGCGTGGGGGACTATACCCCGTTATGTTGAGCTTCGTCTCATTTCTTTTATGGGCTAGCGACCCATGTTCTTATTTGAGTTTTGGTTCATCGGACGTACCGTTATTGTACTGCGTCGTTGCACCGACTTAGTTTATGGATTAGCTTTCCATTTGCATTTCTGTTATAGTATGACATTTTTGTTATCACACATTTTTGTCTTACCTCTTATTCTATCTTATTTTATCTGATAACTATAGCTAGACTGATCCGTTTATTATTTTCTTCTTAAATAATACTCGGGTCAGACCGAGGTATTTTAGGTGCTTCTGCTTGACTTCTTTTCAGGGTCCTTCACCTGACTTTTGTCTAACTACATTAGTTTGGTAGTTTTTGTTGTCATACATTTGAGAAAGAGACTCCTTGATGTATAATTATTCTTTTGTCTAGCACTTGTATCTATTCTTTTGTGATGTAGTGGTTCTAGATTAACCACTACTTTGATGTACACTTTTATGTGATATATTCATATATGATTCCGCCTTTGTGATATGAATTTCTGTGACTGATTTGTGTTATGTTTATTTCTATATTTGTTTCCGAGGTCCACATAGACACTGTGTGGTAGCTTTGAGTTTGTATTAGATATGTCGGATTTCCTCTTGAAATGAAATGTAAGTTATATTATCTGACATATCGGTGCTCGCACAAAGCAATTACGCAAATGGTCGCTCCTCAACAGCCTTATTCTTCGTGCTAGTCGACGACATTATCTAGTTGTGTCCTTGGCTAGAGTGAGTATAGAGGTGAGGCGTTACACTTTGTTTCTTTAAATTATAACTTAATAGGAGGTGTTATTATATCCCCTAAGGCTTCACTCCAAATTTGAGTTGATTTGGATTTGATTTCCTATAATTTTCTTTAGAACATAAGAGAGGAGGAAGAAGAAGCCATTGATTTTCTCACTTAAGTTGGGTGAATTTGTGATTCTAACTCTATGGTATGCCTCTCCTTATATAGGCACAAGAATGGTGTTTCCTAAGCTTACATTCACCCTCCACCATGCCATGGAAGCTTCACCTCCTCTCACTTCTCTTTTAAGTCGCTTCTCATTTATGCTAATTACGATTATATCCCTTTCATGATAATATATCTTATCTTTAGAACATTCTAGAACTTTTTAAGCTTTATGAAGAGGAGAATGTGTTAATTAGTTTCTAATGTGTTCATTTGATCATTAAACAAGTGAACAAGAGTTCGAATAACTTATATCGATCGAAAAGTTGTTTACCGATAACCAATTTTCGGCCAAATTATCGATTTTTCTTCAAAGAATATATTTTTGTAGACAAATAAAAAAAAAAGTTTCTTATCATTATTAAAAAATTAAATAATGTTAAATAATGCTATAAAATCATATTTATAACACTTAACCATATTTCAAAATGTTTCGATATTCGAAAACGAATTGTTCGAATTTTAGGGTCTATACAGTAACACCCAAAGCATGATCGATACATACAAACACGATCAAGTCATATAAATGACTTCGAATTCCTTTTTTAATTAATCTTCCTTTATTAATTAAAACTTTCCTTTTCTACATGTATATATATGTATGTAAAAATATCTTTATCAAGGATGTATATAACTGTTCTACAATTCCCTATTCATTTGTACTCTTTTCAATACTTCAAAATAGAATTCATATGCTTATCTCAATGGTATAAGGATATTCAAAAATCATTAATAGGATTTACCTAAAAATAAAATCAAAGAGGTTAAAAAAAATGTTTCTCACATATTGTTATTATAAACCTCTTCTCTCTTTTATACTTTAAACTTATACTTCTCTAACTTTCCCAAAAGATTCCATACTTGTTATATCTTTAAAATTACATTATTAATTCTAAGTATCTCCCAAAATCATTTAATAATATTTTACCACTTTAAAATATTATTCAAGGGTTTAAGAATAAATATTACTAAAACATTGTTTACAGCAAACCTAAAATATTTCACTTAATCGTTATCTTTAAAATTCTCTTTAAAGATTAAATTACATTCATAAGGGTTTAAGGAAATTGTTACTCAAATAATGTCATAACAAGTCCAAATCATTTCATACTTTAAACACTGTCTTCAAAACTTGCTTCTTGAAGATTTAATCATACTTAAGGGTTCAAGACAATTGTCACTCAAATAATGTCACAACAAACCCAAATCCCTTTCTCTTATTTTTACTATAAAGTGTTTCTCATTAAAGTCATAATGACAATCCTAATTATAATTACTTATCTCTACATTAATTTGACAAATTAATGCACTTTAACATAGCTGCAAAAACCACTCATTTTAACAAAAAGTATTAAAATCCAAACTTTCCTTTATTACTTTATAAAAGGCTTAATTTACCATTTTCCAACTTATGTATTTACTAAAACCTCTTTAAAATGATATTTATACTACATAAACTCCAAATCAATTTAATAAAATAATCACTAATTTTCTAAAAACTATATATACATAAAATGTACTTTAAGATACTTATACTATGGTTTAAAACATTTATTCTAAATATTACTTAAAAATGCTTATTTTATAATTTATTTAAAAACCATTGAAACATGTTTTTATAATTTAAAACTCATTACTTTAAAAATTCAGAAATAATTATAAAAACATATTTAAACTTCAAACTTCCTTGATAAAATACTTTAATAACATTTCATAAAACTACTTTTAAGGATATGTATATATATCGAATAAGTAAAGAAGTCTGGGCCATGCCACATGTTATAGAGGATTAAAAGAGAGATTATACTAAGTATATTATTATCACTTGCTTTCAAAAGTAAGAAGGGGTCCAAAAGTAATAACTTGCATTGTAATCTATTTTAATTTATATTTTGCACAAAAAAAATATATACACAATATATACAAATTAATTGGTGACTAAACTTACCTAAGTCCAAACCAATCCAAGATGTAGATAATCCCGATATGAGTGCAACGGCAAAGACAACATTTTGATTGGACCTCGTATGCAAAAGATATTGATTTTATAAGATTTTGAATTTATAATAGAATTAATCAACTTTAATTCACTAATTACCTTTACTAGTTAATCCCTCCCTCTAATCTTTCTTTTCCATCCCTAAATTGAATTCCAATAAACGCACAAGGGTACGCACCCTTTATCGTGAACGTTTCCACACATCCCCACTGCCTCAGACCACTGGAGAATGTCAAACAATCGCCAAAGTTCATCTTTACGCGTTCCCATTGGAACAAGCATCAATTTATCAACTTCGATCACTCAATGATAATCACAACCATGGCCTCCTTCGTACAGTGCACAATCACGTTTTAATCTCGGACACTTGAGCTCCTCCAACCACCACCATTCGACTCCACTCACCACCACAAACTCAACATCAACCACAATTTTACCTTCGGCCTCCTCTAGCAAAGTCCGACCCGCTTCATCCCAAGAAAACAAACACATGTCGCTTTCCACCTCCAATGCCGTAGTTTCCCTCATCGACATCGACAAGTAGTGCCTGCCAAGAGAAATTTAATGGCACTCACCTCGTCGCCTAACTCCTCCTAAATCTCCGACCATACTCAACCCTAGCACGGCCTCCCCAAAATCCCACATGGCCAACCAATGCCGCATCACCTTTGGTCCACACCAATATGAAGCTCTCACTCACACAAACCCAATGGATCCAAAATCATTGAATTCCGACACCTCAAGCACATGAAACAATTGGAAGAAGGGGAAAAAGAGCGGCGGCTAATTATGATTAATAGGAGAAAGAAAAGGAAAGTATGTGTAGGAAGGAAGGTTAAAGAGGCTATTCATAGTAGAATAAATATTATATTTAATTCTCTTGATTCAATTATCGAATATTCCGAGCTCGCACGATCACACAGGACGTCCGATTGCTACGAAACTCATCGCGCACAATAACTTATTATCCCGGACCTAATAACACTAGTTTCGTTAAAATCTAAGATAGTGCCTCGAAATTATAATTTCATGCATTGATTAAAAAGAATTATTATTAAAACAAGTTTAATCACTTTAATTATAAATTAAAGGTTTACCATTATCACATATTATTTAAAAAGAGTTTGATAAGCTTTCGAAATCATTTTTATTCACATTAGATCTAAGATTAAAATATTTAAATAGTTCAGATACTTGAATATAAAGTGTACAAAATTTGGGGGCGTTACACCCCTTAGAATATTTCGTCCTCGAAATACCAACCTAAGTAACAAAAGCAACAATCGCACATCAATACGTAACGGTATTACAATCACTAGCAACCAAAGAAATAATCATATAACAGTATTACACGGTAATGCAATCACTAGCAACCAAAGATCACGGTTTTCCCATGTTCAGAAACCTTCTCATCGCACAAGGATGATAAATAACCTACTAAACGTACCTTTTGCTCAACAGCCTTAGGTTATTACTTAGTTGATCATCCATACTACCTCAAACAATTCGAAGAGTCATTTTCCCAAACTCTCCACAAGCTAACACATATAATATACAAATATACTAAAGTTCGTACAACATACATATATCATCCATACGCAATATCAAATCTAATTACTAGCTCGATCACATAAATTTCACTTTCGAACTAGTATAGATCACTTGACCTCTCTAGTGTAGACTCCAATTAGGTCCCTTGATTAGAAACCTAGGGTTTTCCTTACATATCCATAAAAAACTTCAGGATTATATCAAGAATCTGTATCAAGTGATCGCCGTTAAGAATCAACTAAAAAACCCTAACTTGGACGATGAGAATCACCTCAAAATCCTTGTACTTGAGTCCTAGATCAAGAACTAGTATGTGAATAAAATGATCTATGTACAATTTACGTACTTTATTCCAATTGGTTTCTTGTCTACACTAATTACTTTTCATTTTAATTCACATTCATTTTCCATAAAGTATTCCTTATTTAATACTAAAATCATTTATGAATCATTTCATAATACTTTACTTCAAGTTATTAAACATTATTCTAAGAGTATATATATAAAAAATCTAATTGATTTTACCTAAGAATTTTGTTCAACAATTTTAAACTTGTTTAAATCCTTACCATATTTTCTATTCAAGAGTTACAAAAACTCGACTGTTATATTTTTACAAAATCACTTGGCTTCAAATCTCTATACCAACTCAGAAGTTTCCGACTATCCAAAATCCCCAAAAATTCTGTTTTATTTCAATAAATGAAAATCACCAAACAACATATCAAATAGGATGTACAACCAAACTACCCTAATGTATATGATACATGCATCCATAATATAACTTAACCGAAAACTTAAGAACTAAACACCGGGTTTTAGTTGATATTTGGAAATAATATATATTTATTACTTTTATATATCAAATCATATTTTCGGAATTTAAATCAAAATTTGTTTTACTAGCAAAGCTACTATAGTAGCATCCCTTATTTTGAAACTCGAACACCGACAATGCTGCAGTCATCATCAGAATTATTTTCCAACGATAGAGTTAGTGATTTCTATCTCTTTTAAAATACTTTTGGAAACATTTCTGTACATATACTTTTAAATAGCGCTAGTATTATTTTCTCTTCACAAACTTTGTAAAACAATTTACAAAAACACCGAGATTTAAGTTCTTAAATTAACAGTGTAAATCCTTTTTATTATAACCTATACTTTATAAACCATACTTATATAAAGTTACTTCCTTATCTAAATCATTTCATAATATTTATTTTAGACTACAATAAACAACTTTATTAAAATTAAATGTTAACCCAACATTATCACCGAACGCCTTATTGTTATACAGTGAAACTTAATTCATAAGGTATTCATTTCAATATCCCTACAATTACTATCTACCCAACCCACGTAGTGAAAAGGTAAAACTGCTCATAAACTGGTCGAGCACAATTCAAAAATCAACAAACAATAAATGATAATATTTCAATATTATCATTTCCTAATAAACAAACACATCATTACTAACTATATCAATTTTTGAAAATTATTCGTTTATATATAAAACATAATCCTAGGTAAAATTATTTCATTTACCAATTTCAACATAATACTGTGTTGGTTTGTCTGGTTTAGAGGTCCCAATCAATAATGTTAGCAACACGTATTGACTAGAATCCATAAACCACTCAACAAACCAATGAATATAATACAAAATATTTTTTATAGCAGTAACAAATACGCACTCTCATATATATAATACATTCAACTCATAATAAGGCATTCCATTACCCTATCTGTTATTAAGTTATGCCCCACCAAAGCCAAGGTTCTCACTTAACCTTCAGCTTTGATACCAAATGTAACGAACGACCTTTTCGACCCTTAAATGTCGACACTAATACATCTATGGTATTCACGTGCCGGATAGACAGAACGTTAGGGTAAAAGAAAAAAGTAAGAGAAACAAAACAAGAAAGAAGAACATAATATCAGAATCTCACATGTGGAACAATAATATATAATATCTGAAAAAATCGTTACCAAAAAGAAAACTTTAATAAATATACAATAACTAGAGTAAACTAACCGATCATCATCCTGGACAGTTATAATAGCCTGTCCTCATAAACGCTGATTGATAGAAAACAAGTAATCCAGCGGAAAATAAATACGTGAATAGGTCTTGAAGGCATCTAGCTCATCTCTTGAAGCTCCAAAACATCCAGCTAAATCTGGAAACTTGGGGCTGACCTAAGCATTATAAGAAAATAACACCCGGATTAGTCTGGTAAACCAGCATGAGAAACTCAAATTATATGGATTTTTGTATTTATAAAACCTTTCAAAAATAAGGTATCTCGTAAGACCACGTCGCAAATAAAGACGGACATGTTTTAACCTTACAATAACTAAATCATTTCTATTAGAAAATCCAGTGATATTATAATAAAGTCTAGGGGGTGAAATATAAATAAATAAGTAGTTGTGATGCATGTGAGTGTATACCACAACAATAATAGGTATACAAGCAAAATCGTTATGGTGTGTTTGCTAATTTTGTAGTATTTCACGAAGGTGCCCTTAGTACTTCGAGAATGGTCCTCCTGCACAAGGATCAAAGATATCTCACAGAAGCATCGTACATCCCTAGCTGATGTACATAGGATATACATAGCTGGCTACAACATGAAGACGAGTGCACCACTCACACATGCTTAACTATAGGTATCTCTAAGGTAGAGTCGCCTGCAACCTTGGGTTATCTAAATCCCTGATCTATGCATCCTATCCCTAGTTCTAGTCATATTTGCTGGTTAGGCCACGTCTGGCATTCTATCACATGAGTCACAACTCAAACAGATCTCAGAACCACACATGGATTCTCATATCTCAACAGATCTTGGAATCACACATGGATTCCAAAATAGATCTTGAACAACAACATATGTTCAAGCTTCTAAATCAAATCTCAAATCTCCACATAGGTTCCAGCATCTCGAAACTATCATGAACCTCATCCAAAGCATAGAACACGCATATGGTTTTGGAGTGGTCATGATTTCGAGTCATCTCATACAAGTGCATAACCCCGCTTACCAGGCGCTCTAAAAACCAATTGATATATTTTCGACAAACTCAACTTCGGTTCTTTTAGAAATAAACAGAAAAAACATAAGAGTGGAGATCGCCTCCTAACCGGATGGGGACAAAATTCCTTATCGTTTGTCCTAGGAGAGAAAAATTAGTATATACGTATAGTATAGCATCACTAAAGATTACTATACCATATATTACTCGTGTTTCTTCTAGATATTTCTAGAGTAATATTTGGTTAATTTCAACAATATGAGAATTATCGCATAAGAGAAACTAAGTCCCGTATAATTTACATAAGCAAGTAACACACAAAGCGTGATCGACACACACAAGCACGATCAAGTCATATAAATGACTTTGAATCCAATTTTTAATTAATCTTCCTTTATTGCTTAAAACTTCCTTTTTCTACTTGTACACACACAGATATATATATATATATGTATATATATTTACCAAAGATATATACAAGTATTCTACAATTTCCTATTCATTTGCACTCTTTTCGATACATCAAAAAGTATTAATATACTCATCTCAACGGTATAAGTATATTCACAAATCATTAACATGATTTACTTACTTAAAAATAAAAACAAAGAGGTTAAAACAAATGTGTTTCTCACACATTGTTATTATAAACCTTTTCTCTCTTTTATACTTTAAAGCTTATGCCTTTCTATATTTTCCTAAAAGATTCAATATTTGTTATTATCTTTAAAATTCCGTTATTAAAGATCTAAGCATCTCCTAAAATCATTCAACAATATTTTACCGCTTTAACATCTTATTCAAGGATTTAAAAATAAATGTTACTAAAACATTGTTTACAAGAAACCCAAAACACTTCACTTAATCATTATCTTTAAAATTCTCTTTAAAGATTAAATCACATTCATAAGGGTTTAAGACAATTGTTACTAAATCACTGTCACAACAAACCCAAATCATTAGATACTTTACCCACTATCTTTAAAAACTCGCTTCTTAAATATTTAATTATACTCAAGGGTTCAAGACAATTGTCACAACAAACCCAAATACCTTTCTCTTATTTTTACTTTAAAGTATTTCCCATTAAAGTCATAACTACAATCCTAATTATAATTATTTATCTCTACATTAATTTAAAAAATTAGTGTACTTTCACTTAACTTCACAAAACCACTTATTTTAACAAAAAGTGTTAAAATCCAAACTTTCCTTTATTACTTTATAAAAGGCTTAATCTACCATTTTCCCTCTTAAGTATTTACTAAAACCTCTTTAAAATGATATTTATATTACATAAACTCCAATTTACTTTAATAAAATAATTACTAATTTTCAAAAAACTATATATATTTAAAATGTACTTTAAAATACTTATAATATAGTTTAAAACATTTATTCTATATATTACCTAAAAATACTTATTTTATAATTTATATTGTATTTAAAAACCATAAAAACATGTTTTTATAATTTAAAACTCTTTACTTTAAAAATTCATAATTATAAAAACATATTTAAACTTCAAACTTCCTTTTTAAACTACTTTAATAACTTTTCACAAAACTACTTTTAAGGATTTGAAAAAATATCTAAAGTAAAGCCATTTTTACTTTACTAAACACTGGGATTTTCAACACAACTCTATTTCACAATTTCAATAACTTTCCATACCAGTTCCTTTAGGTCAAACACACTCAAAACATGTGAATAGAACAACCCAGTATATATCCACACTTTAACCAATTTAACCAGTGTCAAATACGGGGAATTTCCAAGTGCGTTTATAGCGATAATTTCTCTTCAACCATTCACACACAATTTTCAACTTTATTGAACAACAATATCAAACATATAAACAAGTCTGGGCCATGCCACATGTTATAGAGGATTAAAAGAGAGATTATTCTACATATATTGTTATCACTTGCTTTCAAAAGCAAGAAGGGGTCCAAAAGTAATAGCTTGCATTATTATCCATTTTAATTTATATTTTGCACAACAAACATTGTATACACAACATATACAAATTAACTACTAATTATACTCACTCATGCCAAAACCAATCCAAGACGTAGATAATCCCGATACAAGTGAAACGCTGAAGACGATATCTCGATTGGACCTTGTATGCAAAAGATATTGATTTTATAAGATTTTCAATTTTATAATATAATTAATTAACTTTAATTCACTAATTACCTTTATTAATTAATCCCTCCCTTTAATCTTTCTTGTCCATCTGAAAATTGAATTCTAGTACATGCACAAGGATGCACACCCTTAGCCATGCACATTTCCACACATCTCCGCTGCCTCGGACCAATAGAGAACGTCAAACTACCGCCAAAGTTCATCTCCATGCGTCCTCATCGCAACGAGCTTCAATTTGTCAACTCTGATAACCCAATGACAATCACAACACCAGCCTCCTCCTTAGTATAGTGCACGGTCGCATTCTGGGCTCGGCCACCTGAGCTCCTCTAACCACCACCATTCAACTCCACCCGCCACCACAAACTCAATAGTAACCTATATTTTACCTCCGGCCTCCTCTGGCAAAGTCTAACCCACTGCCTCACAAGACGACAAACACATGTCGCATTCCATCCACCAATGCCATCGTTCCCCTCGTCGATGTCGATAGGTGCTGCTTGCCTAAAGAAATGCAACGACACTCACCTCATCGCCTAATTCCACCTAAATCTCTGACCATCCTCAACCCTAGCACGACCTCCCAAAAATTGCACATGGCCAACTAATGCCGCACCCCCTTTATCCCATACCAATACAAAGCTCTCACTCACATAAACCCAATGGATCCAAAATCATCGAATTCTGAAGTCTCTAGCTCATGAAACAATTGGAAGAAGGGGAAAAGAGTGGCGGCTGATTTTGATTAAGAGGAGAAAGAGATGGAAAGTGTGTAGAGGAAGGTAGGTTAAAGGGGTTATTTATAATAGAATAAATATTATATTTAATTCTCTTAATTAAATCGTCGAACGTTCCAAGCTCGTACAATCACACGGGACGTCTGATTGCCATGAAACTTATCGGTGTAAAACTATTTATTATTCCATACCGTTGGCACTAGTTTCGTCAAAATCCAGACGGTATCCTGGAATGATAATATCACTCGTTGATTAAAAAGAATTATTATTAAAACAAGTTTAATCACTTTAATTATAAATTAATGTTTACCATTATCACTTATTACTTAAAAAGAGTTTAATAAGCTTTCGAAATCATTTTTATATTAAATCCATTTTAAATATTTAAATAGTTCATATATTTAAATATAAAATGTTCGAAATTCTGTGTCGTACACGTCTCCTTAGTTATGTGGGGTTAGTATCTTGGTCAACTCAAGTCAACTCAATGTCAAAGTTTCCGGCCAGTGCATTTCCGTTAATACAAGTATGTATATGAATTGAATTTTGAAATTAATATAATTTAATTAAATTAATTAGTTAAAGGTTAAATAAATAAATAAATTAAAGGTTAATTGATTAAATGATTATGCACATAAATAAGGTAAATGTATAATACTATTAATGTTATAGTATGTAATAAATATTTAATATAATATTAATTAAAATGTTAATTAATTAAAATTATTTAAATAAGATTTAATTAATATAATATTACACGTAAGACTATTATATAACTAGTATGAAATACAAAAGTTATATAATGATAAAACTTATACAATATGAATGTATAAAATAAAGGTGGAACATCAAAACCACTCTAAATAAACTTAAGAGGTAAATACAAATGTATTGTACGTATACCGTGATTTTTGATGTGTTCGACACTTAAATCACGAGAATAGTTCATAAGAATTATATTATTCCATACTCAATATTAAATATTAAAGATTATGAATCTTCAATATAATGTTATCCACTACATTTATGTTAATAAATGACTCAAGCTAGGGACGTTATGTGTAGTATTATTAATATATTGAATAGATGAGGTAAGATTACTATATGTTTTTGTTGAGCAAACTAAAGGTATATATATTACACTTAGGCCATCGCGATATGGTAGGTACGAGTGAATAAATTTATTTTGATTTGTTGAGCAGACTAAAGGTCGAAGTGAAATTAGGACAAAGCACAAAAGGGTTAGGAGTTGTATATGACACAACCAACAAGGAGTTATCCATCGTCCATGAAGCTATGACTTGTTGAGCAAACACAAGGTCAGAATTCCAAGATGAATGAGTCCTAACACCTACTAGTGAAGTCGAAAGACTTCTATATTTTGACTTGGGGTTTGGCAAAACATAAAGGACTAGCGGGGGCCTTATTAGAAAAATAAAATGATAACATTTAAGTTTTCTAATATTGTAAGAACATATGCTATATAATGTTATAATAATCTGCATTGATAAATTTGTACATTTAATATGATTGATAAAATGTTTATCAATTAAGACATACAAATGAACTGAATTGAAGATTGACGAATAGAAATATAATACATATACTTACTATTAAATACTTCTTACATTTTAATGTTTTCTATACCCAAGCAAATACCTAATTTTACAACTACTTAACACATTTGTAACTTGTTCGCTTACGTTTTTATTTGATCGAGACCATGTATTGCATTCTATGAATTCTGAACTTAAAAGCGATGCAAGACTATGGATATCTGATCCCTATACTAGCACATATAAGTTTCATATGGGGAACAGTCATAGTTCGTATTGTATAATACTTCAATCAAGTTAGTTCATTCGAAATAAGCCAATAAACAGTACTATAAGATCAAATATTCAATTGGATTGATTACAAAAAGGATTGTATTGTGTTAAATGTAACACAAGATCTAAGCTACCACATAGACCTAATAAATCGATCATTGAAACGTCAGTTTGATTAGTTTACGAAAAGTGCAACATATTTGATGTCCTTAAATGTTAAGGACAATTGAGTGTGCTTTTATAAAGAGTTTGTTATGATGTTTTAGTAAGAATATTTTTGAATGGTTCGACCATTTAGAAAGAAAAATGAATATGCAAGAATAGATGTGATTTAAGGTACAGTTGAGATGAAGAGAGTGAATTGTCACTTCTGCTTCATAAAGAGACATCGAAAACGAGAATTATTGTGACGACCCGCATTTCGGAAGGTTTAAATCGACAATAATCCATACATGTCAAACTCAAACAATCTGAAACATAGATAATCAATGGATTAATTAAGAAAAATAAGAAAAGAAGAAAATGAATATAGAATATCACAGCGGAATGACAAAATATAATAATCAAATAAACAGTTCATGAAGCTGTTTATACTATACATTTGATTAAAATTTTACAACATCTATCAGAGTTATATATAAAACAGAACAATAGAATACAAAAGTGTAGCAGAACAACATGATGCAAAGGAATAATACTAGTAATAATATACCAATCTTCGTCTTCGTCCTCCAAAAAATAATCTTCAACGTGTCGAAAACTCAGGGCTGAACCGAGCGTAATGAAAAAACAAAACACTTGAGTCAGCACTAAAATATCCTTATGTGAGTCAAATCAATATCACATATAACAGGAGTATAATAGCATTAGAGATGTTTACGGGGTTTTAAAACTCTTATCTAGTGTATAACGTGCGTGCAATAACTCAAGGGATGTTACGAGATTTTTCATCTCTTAAGGATCCGTCAAAATATTTGTATATAGTAGAATATGCTATATATGTAATGTCTAATCAGTAAAATAAATATTTTTCTTAGCGTTAAGGCTTTACGTTAATCCCCCTTAACGCATTTTTATGCACTGTCGTACAGTTTGCATATAACGCCCCAGTAGCATGTCAGAGGATAGGGATGCGCCGTGATACGACAACAATAAACCAAACTCGTAGTGACCACATATAAGGATAAGAGTATGACAAGGCACGTGAGGCAATGCCCAATGTAGGATACTACCAGTTCGGGTCGCAAGGCTGGTGGTAATGCATCGTAGCCATGATCGCGCACCGCATCCATCCATCCCGTATCGAGTCAAAGGGAGGTCATCCCAAATCAATGTGCACCAATCGAAACCAACATCAAAGATAATAGTATGGACTGAGTGCAAAAGAAAATCAAAGAACGAATGTCCGCTAGGGGTAGCTAGCCCACTTGGCCCTGTCAAGCCATCATGTTTTAGTCATTTCAAATTGGCACAAGTGTCGGGGTCTATCCATCATCGTTCTCTTTCTTCAAATCCAGCAGACGTACGCCAAATCCAACCACTTCATTCTGGAGTCTCCTCCGCAAACATAGTTATTAAAGTGGTTCCAATATTGACAGAGAGTATGCCAATAAGAGGCCCCGGTCTCTTTAATACCAAACGTCGTTTTACACACCGGTTGGTACTTCTTTATTTCAAAATCGATTTATACTTGATATCAAAATATCATATTCACTTCAAAATATCATTTATCTCAAAATATCATATTTGCTTAAAATATGTCAATTTCACTTGAAATCATTTCGCTCTAATATTTCAATTTCACTTCCAAAATCGTTTCGAATTTCAACTTAGGTTATAACTTCATTTTAACCACATTTATATTTAAATCCACGATTTAAATATAAACAGTTCCCACTCTGACCAGTTTGAATTTTTAGAAATAGTTAAAATAGTTTAGATATTAAAATATATTATATATGTTCAATGATTTGAAAATTTAAATAATTTGGAAATTTAAAAAGATGAATTTTAAAACAGTTCATAGGAAAATAGTTCACAGTGAAAATAATTTCAAATCCAAAACTACTTCTTCCCATTTCCAATAAATCTGGATTTAGGTCCAAATTTAAATCAAACTGATTCAATTTCAAATCTTCCAATTCAGATCATCTTAAATCTCAAATCAATTCAAATCAACTCGATTTAGATTTAAATTCAAATCGACTCAATTTCGATTTCAATTCGAATTAACTTTAATTTTGATTTAAACAATTTGATTCAATGGTTTAAATTTCAATTCAATTTTTATTTTAAACCAACTCAATTTATATAAATTTCAAGTCCAATTTCAATTTACCGATTTAATTCACTTAAATCAAATCAAACTTCAATGTTCAATTTAAGGTTCAAATCTTTAAAATGATTCAATTCCGAGCCCAAGTTTGAAATATCAATTTATATGTCTTTTACATAAATAACTTTGAAGTTCAAGTAAAAGTTCAAACCTTTTAAAAAAATTCATAGGAGAAAGAAAAGGAAAGTATGTGTAGGAAGGAAGGTTAAAGAGGCTATTCATAGTATAATAAATATTATATTTTATTCTCTTGATTCAATTATCGAATATTCCGAGCTCGCACGATCACACAGGACGTCCGATTGCTACGAAACTCATCGCGCACAATAACTTATTATCCCGGACCTAATAACACTAGTTTCGTTAAAATCTAAGATAGTGCCTCGAAATTATAATTTCATGCATTGATTAAAAAGAATTATTATTAAAACAAGTTTAATCACTTTAATTATAAATTAAAGGTTTACCATTATCACATATTATTTAAAAAGAGTTTGATAAGCTTTCGAAATCATTTTTATTCACATTAGATCTAAGATTAAAATATTTAAATAGTTCAGATATTTGAATATAAAGTGTTCAAAATTTGGGGGCGTTACACCCCTTAGAATATTTCGTCCTCGAAATACCAACCTAAGTAACAAAAGCAACAATCGCACATCAATACGTAATGGTATTACAATCACTAGCAACCAAAGAAATAATCATATAACAGTATTACACGGTAATGCAATCACTAGCAACCAAAGCTCACGGTTTGCCCATGTTCAGAAACCTTCTCATCGCACAAGGATAATAAATAACCTACTAAACGTACCTTTTGCTCAACAGCCTTAGGTTATTACTAAGTTGATCATCCATACTACCTCAAACAATTCGAAGAGTCATTTTCCCAAACTCTCCACAAGCTAACACATATAGTATACAAATATACTAAAGTTCGTACAACATACATATATCATCCATACGCAATATCAAATCTAATTACTAGCTCGATCACATAAATTTCACTTTCGAACTAGTATAGATCACTTGACCTCTCTAGTGTAGACTCCAATCAGGTCCCTTGATTAGAAACCTAGGGTTTTCCTTACATATCCATAAAAACCTTCAGGATTATATCAAGAATCTGTATCAAGTGATCGCCGTTAAGAATCAACTAAAAAACCCTAACTTGGACGATGAGAATCACCTCAAAATCCTTGTACTTGAGTCCTAGATCAAGAACTGGTATGTGAATAAAATGATCTATGTACAATTTACGTACTTTATTCCAATTGGTTTCTTGTCTACACTAATTACTTTTCATTTTAATTCACATTCATTTTCCATAAAGTATTCCTTATTTAATACTAAAATCATTTATGAATCATTTCATAATACTTTACTTCAAGTTATTAAACATTATTCTAAGAGTATATATATAAAAAATCTAATTGATTTTACCTAAGAATTTTGTTCAACAATTTTAAACTTGTTTAAATCCTTACCATATTTTCTATTCAAGAGTTACAAAAACTCGACTGTTATATTTTTACAAAATCACTTGGCTTCAAATCTCTATACCAACTCAGAAGTTTCCGACTATCCAAAATCCCCAGAAATTCTGTTTTATTTCAATAAATGAAAATCACCAAACAACATATCAAATAGGATGTACAACCAAACTACCCTAATGTATATGATACATGCATCCATAATATAACTTAACCGAAAACTTAAGAGCTAAACACCGGGTTTTAGTTGATATTTGGAAATAATATATATTTATTACTTTTATATATCAAATCATATTTTCGGAATTTAAATCAAAATTTGTTTTACTAGCAAAGCTACTATAGTAGCATCCCTTATTTTGAAACTCAAACACCGACAATGCTGCAGTCATCATCAGAATTATTTTCCAACGATAGAGTTAGTGATTTCTATCTCTTTTAAAATACTTTTGGAAACATTTCTGTACATATACTTTTAAATAGCGCTAGTATTATTTTCTCTTCACAAACTTTGTAAAACAATTTACAAAATCACCGAGATTTAAGTTCTTAAATTAACAGTGTAAATCCTTTTTATTATAACCTATACTTTATAAACCATACTTATATAAAGTTACTTCCTTATCTAAATCATTTCATAATATTTATTTTAGACTACAATAAACAACTTTATTAAAATTAAATGTTAACCCAACATTATCACCGAACGCCTTATTGTTATACAGTGAAACTTAATTCATAAGGTATTCATTTCAATATCCCTACAATTACTATCTACCCAACCCACGTAGTGAAAAGGTAAAACTGCTCATAAACTGGTCGAGCACAATTCAAAAATCAACAAACAATAAATGATAATATTTCAATATTATCATTTCCTAATAAACAAACACATCATTACTAACTATATCAATTTTTGAAAATTATTCGTTTATATATAAAACATAATCCTAGGTAAAATTATTTCATTTACCAATTTCAACATAATACTGTGTTGGTTTGTCTGGTTTAGAGGTCCCAATCAATAATGTTAGCAACACGTATTGACTAGAATCCATAAACCACTCAACAAACCAATGAATATAATACAAAATATTTTTTATAGCAGTAACAAATACGCACTCTCATATATATAATACATTCAACTCATAATAAGGCATTCCATTACCCTATCTGTTATTAAGTTATGCCCCACCAAAGCCAAGGTTCTCACTTAACCTTCAGCTTTGATACCAAATGTAACGAACGACCTTTTCGACCCTTGAATGTCGACACTAATACATCTATGGTATTCACGTGCCGGATAGACAGAACGTTAGGGTAAAAGAAAAAAGTAAGAGAAACAAAACAAGAAAGAAGAACATAATATCAGAATCTCACATGTGGAACAATAATATATAATATCTGAAAAAATCGTTACCAAAAAGAAAACTTTAATAAATATACAATAACTAGAGTAAACTAACCGATCATCATCCTGGACAGTTATAATAGCCTGTCCTCATAAACGCTGATTGATAGAAAACAAGTAATCCAGCGGAAAATAAATACGTGAATAGGTCTTGAAGGCATCTAGCTCATCTCTTGAAGCTCCAAAACATCCAGCTAAATCTGGAAACTTGGGGCTGACCTAAGCATTATAAGAAAATAACACCCGGATTAGTCTGGTAAACCAACGTGAGAAACTCAAATTATATGGATTTTTGTATTTATAAAACCTTTCAAAAATAAGGTATCTCGTAAGACCACGTCGCAAATAAAGACGGACATGTTTTAACCTTACAATAACTAAATCATTTCTATTAGAAAATCCAGTGATATTATAATAAAGTCTAGGGGGTGAAATATAAATAAATAAGTAGTTGTGATGCATGTGAGTGTATACCACAACAATAATAGGTATACAAGCAAAATCGTTATGGTGTGTTTGCTAATTTTGTAGTATTTCACGAAGGTGCCCTTAGTACTTCGAGAATGGTCCTCCTGCACAAGGATCAAAGATATCTCACAGAAGCATCGTACATCCCTAGCTGATGTACATAGGATATACATAGCTGGCTACAACATGAAGACGAGTGCACCTCTCACACATGCATAACTATAGGTATCTCTAAGGTAGAGTCGCCTGCAACCTTGGGTTATCTAAATCCCTGATCTATGCATCCTATCCCTAGTTCTAGTCATATTTGCTGGTTAGGCCACGTCTGGCATTCTATCACATGAGTCACAACTCAAACAGATCTCAGAACCACACATGGATTCTCATATCTCAACAGATCTTGGAATCACACATGGATTCCAAAATAGATCTTGAACAACAACATATGTTCAAGCTTCTAAATCAAATCTCAAATCTCCACATAGGTTCCAGCATCTCGAAACTATCATGAACCTCATCCAAAGCATAGAACACGCATATGGTTTTGGAGTGGTCATGATTTCGAGTCATCTCATACAAGTGCATAACCCCGCTTACCAGGCGCTCTAAAAACCAATTGATATATTTTCGACAAACTCAACTTCGGTTCTTTTAGAAATAAACAGAAAAAACATAAGAGTGGAGATCGCCTCCTAACCGGATGGGGACAAAATTCCTTATCGTTTGTCCTAGGAGAGAAAAATTAGTATATACGTATAGTATAGCATCACTAAAGATTACTATACCATATATTACTCGTGTTTCTTCTAGATATTTCTAGAGTAATATTTGGTTAATTTCAACAATATGAGAATTATCGCATAAGAGAAACTAAGTCCCGTATAATTTACATAAGCAAGTAACACACAAAGCGTGATCGACACACACAAGCACGATCAAGTCATATAAATGACTTTGAATCCAATTTTTAATTAATCTTCCTTTATTGCTTAAAACTTCCTTTTTCTACTTGTACACACACAGATATATATATATATATGTATATATATTTACCAAAGATATATACAAGTATTCTACAATTTCCTATTCATTTGCACTCTTTTCAATACATCAAAAAGTATTAATATACTCATCTCAACGGTATAAGTATATTCACAAATCATTAACATGATTTACTTACTTAAAAATAAAAACAAAGAGGTTAAAACAAATGTGTTTCTCACACATTGTTATTATAAACCTTTTCTCTCTTTTATACTTTAAAGCTTATGCCTTTCTATATTTTCCTAAAAGATTCAATATTTGTTATTATCTTTAAAATTCCGTTATTAAAGATCTAAGCATCTCCTAAAATCATTCAACAATATTTTACCGCTTTAACATCTTATTCAAGGATTTAAAAATAAATGTTACTAAAACATTGTTTACAAGAAACCCAAAACACTTCACTTAATCATTATCTTTAAAATTCTATTTAAAGATTAAATCACATTCATAAGGGTTTAAGACAATTGTTACTAAATCACTGTCACAACAAACCCAAATCATTAGATACTTTACCCACTATCTTTAAAAACTCGCTTCTTAAATATTTAATTATACTCAAGTGTTCAAGACAATTGTCACAACAAACCCAAATACCTTTCTCTTATTTTTACTTTAAAGTATTTCCCATTAAAGTCATAATTACAATCCTAATTATAATTATTTATCTCTACATTAACTTAAAAAATTAGTGTACTTTCACTTAACTTCACAAAACCACTTATTTTAACAAAAAGTGTTAAAATCCAAACTTTCCTTCTTTACTTTATAAAAGGCTTAATCTACCATTTTTCCTCTTAAGTATTTACTAAAACCTCTTTAAAATGATATTTATATTACATAAACTCCAATTTACTTTAATAAAATAATTACTAATTTTCAAAAAACTATATATATTTAAAATGTACTTTAAAATACTTATAATATGGTTTAAAACATTTATTCTATATATTACCTAAAAATACTTATTTTATAATTTATATTGTATTTAAAAACCATAAAAACATGTTTTTATAATTTAAAACTCTTTACTTTAAAAATTCATAATTATAAAAACATATTTAAACTTCAAACTTCCTTTTTAAACTACTTTAATAACTTTTCACAAAACTACTTTTAAGGATTTGAAAAAATATCTAAAGTAAAGCCATTTTTACTTTACTAAACACTGGGATTTTCAACACAACTCTATTTCACAATTTCAATAACTTTCCATACCAGTTCCTTTAGGTCAAACACACTCAAAACATGCGAATAGAACAACCCAGTATATATCCACACTTTAACCAATTTAACCAGTGTCAATTACGGGGAATTTCCAAGTGCGTTTATAGCGATAATTTCTCTTCAACCATTCACACACAATTTTCAACTTTATTGAACAACAATATCAAACATATAAACAAGTCTGGGCCATGCCACATGTTATAGAGGATTAAAAGAGAGATTATTCTACATATATTGTTATCACTTGCTTTCAAAAGCAAGAAGGGGTCCAAAAGTAATAACTTGCATTATTATCCATTTTAATTTATATTTTGCACAACAAACATTGTATACACAACATATACAAATTAACTACTAATTATACTCACTCATGCCAAAACCAATCCAAGACGTAGATAATCCCGATACAAGTGAAACGCTGAAGACGATATCTCGATTGGACCTTATATGCAAAAGATATTGATTTTATAAGATTTTCAATTTTATAATATAATTAATTAACTTTAATTCACTAATTACCTTTATTAATTAATCCCTCCCTTTAATCTTTCTTGTCCATCTGAAAATTGAATTCTAGTACATGCACAAGGATGCACACCCTTAGCCATGCACATTTCCACACATCTCCGCTGCCTCGGACCAATAGAGAACGTCAAACTACCGCCAAAGTTCATCTCCATGCGTCCTCATTGCAACGAGCTTCAATTTGTCAACTCTGATAACCCAATGACAATCACAACACCAGCCTCCTCCTTAGTATAGTGCACGGTCGCATTCTGGGCTCGGCCACCTGAGCTCCTCTAACCACCACCATTGAACTCCACCCGCCACCACAAACTCAATAGTAACCTATATTTTACCTCTGGCCTCCTCTGGCAAAGTCTAACCCACTGCCTCACAAGACGACAAACACATGTCGCATTCCATCCACCAATGCCATCGTTCCCCTCGTCGATGTCGATAGGTGCTGCTTGCCTAAAGAAATGCAACGACACTCACCTCATCGCCTAATTCCACCTAAATCTCTGACCATCCTCAACCCTAGCATGACCTCCAAAAAATTTCACATGGCCAACTAACGACGCACCCCCTTTATCCCATACCAATACAAAGCTCTCACTCACATAAACCCAATGGATACAAAATCATCGAATTCTGAAGTCTCTAGCTCATGAAACAATTGGAAGAAGGGGAAAAGAGTGGCAGCTGATTTTGATTAAGAGGAGAAAGAGATGGAAAGTGTGTAGAGGAAGGTAGGTTAAAGGGGTTATTTATAATAGAATAAATATTATATTTAATTCTCTTAATTAAATCGTCGAACGTTCCAAGCTCGTACAATCACACGGGACGTCTGATTGCCATGAAACTTATCGGTGTAAAACTATTTATTATTCCATACCGTTGGCACTAGTTTCGTCAAAATCCAGACGGTATCCTGGAATGATAATATCACTCGTTGATTAAAAAGAATTATTATTAAAACAAGTTTAATCACTTTAATTATAAATTAATGTTTACCATTATCACTTATTACTTAAAAAGAGTTTAATAAGCTTTCGAAATCATTTTTATATTAAATCCATTTTAAATATTTAAATAGTTCATATATTTAAATATAAAATGTTCGAAATTCTGTGTCGTACACGTCTCCTTAGTTATGTGGGGTTAGTATCTTGGTCAACTCAAGTCAACTCAATGTCAAAGTTTCCGGCCAGTGCATTTCCGTTAATACAAGTATGTATATGAATTGAATTTTGAAATTAATATAATTTAATTAAATTAATTAGTTAAAGGTTAAATAAATAAATAAATTAAAGGTTAATTGATTAAATGATTATGCACATAAATAAGGTAAATGTATAATACTATTAATGTTATAGTATGTAATAAATATTTAATATAATATTAATTAAAATGTTAATTAATTAAAATTATTTAAATAAGATTTAATTAATATAATATTACACGTAAGACTATTATATAACTAGTATGAAATACAAAAGTTATATAATGATAAAACTTATACAATATGAATGTATAAAATAAAGGTGGAACATCAAAACCACTCTAAATAAACTTAAGAGGTAAATACAAATGTATTGTACGTATACCGTGATTTTTGATGTGTTCGACACTTAAATCACGAGAATAGTTCATAAGAATTATATTATTCCATACTCAATATTAAATATTAAAGATTATGAATCTTCAATATAATGTTATCCACTACATTTATGTTAATAAATGACTCAAGCTAGGGACGTTATGTGTAGTATTATTAATATATTGAATAGATGAGGTAAGATTACTATATGTTTTTGTTGAGCAAACTAAAGGTATATATATTACACTTAGGCCATCGCGATATGGTAGGTACGAGTGAATAAATTTATTTTGATTTGTTGAGCAGACTAAAGGTCGAAGTGAAATTAGGACAAAGCACAAAAGGGTTAGGAGTTGTATATGACACAACCAACAAGGAGTTATCCATCGTCCATGAAGCTATGACTTGTTGAGCAAACACAAGGTCAGAATTCCAAGATGAATGAGTCCTAACACCTACTAGTGAAGTCGAAAGACTTCTATATTTTGACTTGGGGTTTGGCAAAACATAAAGGACTAGCGGGGGCCTTATTAGAAAAATAAAATGATAACATTTAAGTTTTCTAATATTGTAAGAACATATGCTATATAATGTTATAATAATCTGCATTGATAAATTTGTACATTTAATATGATTGATAAAATGTTTATCAATTAAGACATACAAATGAACTGAATTGAAGATTGACGAATAGAAATATAATACATATACTTACTATTAAATACTTCTTACATTTTAATGTTTTCTATACCCAAGCAAATACCTAATTTTACAACTACTTAACACATTTGTAACTTGTTCGCTTACGTTTTTATTTGATCGAGACCATGTATTGCATTCTATGAATTCTGAACTTAAAAGCGATGCAAGACTATGGATATCTGATCCCTATACTAGCACATATAAGTTTCATATGGGGAACAGTCATAGTTCGTATTGTATAATACTTCAATCAAGTTAGTTCATTCGAAATAAGCCAATAAACAGTACTATAAGATCAAATATTCAATTGGATTGATTACAAAAAGGATTGTATTGTGTTAAATGTAACACAAGATCTAAGCTACCACATAGACCTAATAAATCGATCATTGAAACGTCAGTTTGATTAGTTTACGAAAAGTGCAACATATTTGATGTCCTTAAATGTTAAGGACAATTGAGTGTGCTTTTATAAAGAGTTTGTTATGATGTTTTAGTAAGAATATTTTTGAATGGTTCGACCATTTAGAAAGAAAAATGAATATGCAAGAATAGATGTGATTTAAGGTACAGTTGAGATGAAGAGAGTGAATTGTCACTTCTGCTTCATAAAGAGACATCGAAAACGAGAATTATTATGACGACCCGCATTTCGGAAGGTTTAAATCGACAATAATCCATACATGTCAAACTCAAACAATCTGAAACATAGATAATCAATGGATTAATTAAGAAAAATAAGAAAAGAAGAAAATGAATATAGAATATCGCAGCGGAATGACAAAATATAATAATCAAATAAACAGTTCATGAAGCTGTTTATACTATACATTTGATTAAAATTTTACAACATCTATCAGAGTTATATATAAAACAGAACAATAGAATACAAAAGTGTAGCAGAACAACATGATGCAAAGGAATAATACTAGTAATAATATACCAATCTTCGTCTTCGTCCTCCAAAAAATAATCTTCAACGTGTCGAAAACTCAGGGCTGAACCGAGTGTAATGAAAAAACAAAACACTTGAGTCAGCACTAAAATATCCTTATGTGAGTCAAATCAATATCACATATAACAGGAGTATAATAGCATTAGAGATGTTTACGGGGTTTTAAAACTCTTATCCAGTGTATAACGTGCGTGCAATAACTCAAGGGATGTTACGAGATTTTTCATCTCTTAAGGATCCGTCAAAATATTTGTATATAGTAGAATACGCTATATATGTAATGTCTAATCAGTAAAATAAATATTTTTCTTAGTGTTAAGGCTTTACGTTAATCCCCCTTAACGCATTTTTATGCATTGTCGTACAGTTTGCATATAACGCCCCAGTAGCATGTCAGAGGATAAGGATGCGCCGTGATACGACAACAATAAACCAAACTCGTAGTGACCTCATATAAGGATAAGAGTATGACAAGGCACGTGAGGCAATGCCCAATGTAGGATACTACCAGTTCGGGTCGCAAGGCTGGTGGTAATGCATCGTAGCCATGATCGCGCACCGCATCCATCCATCCCGTATCGAGTCAAAGGGAGGTCATCCCAAATCAATGTGCACCAATCGAAACCAACATCAAAGATAATAGTATGGACTGAGTGCAAAAGAAAATCAAAGAACGAATGTCCGCTAGGGGTAGCTAGCCCACTTGGCCCTGTCAAGCCATCATGTTTTAGTCATTTCAAATTGGCACAAGTGTCGGGGTCTATCCATCATCGTTCTCTTTCTTCAAATCCAGCAGACGTACGCCAAATCCAACCACTTCATTCTGGAGTCTCCTCCGCAAACATAGTTATTAAAGTGGTTCCAATATTGACAGAGAGTATGCCAATAAGAGGTCCCGGTCTCTTTAATAACCAAACGTCGTTTTACACACCGGTTGGTACTT
Organism: Allium fistulosum; assembly: GCA_030737815.1. Taxonomy (NCBI): domain Eukaryota; kingdom Viridiplantae; phylum Streptophyta; class Magnoliopsida; order Asparagales; family Amaryllidaceae; genus Allium; species Allium fistulosum. The sequence continues at coordinate 1,328,060,560 of CM060904.1, forward strand.
CTTTATTTCAAAATCGATTTATACTTGATATCAAAATATCATATTCACTTCAAAATATCATTTATCTCAAAATATCATATTTGCTTAAAATATGTCAATTTCACTTGAAATCATTTCGCTCTAATATTTCAATTTCACTTCCAAAATCGTTTCGAATTTCAACTTAGGTTATAACTTCATTTTAACCACATTTGTATTTAAATCCACGATTTAAATATAAACAGTTCCCACTCTGACCAGTTTGAATTTTTAGAAATAGTTAAAATAGTTTAGATATTAAAATATATTATATATGTTAAATGATTTGAAAATTTAAATAATTTGGAAATTTAAAAAGATGAATTTTAAAACAGTTTATAGGAAAATAGTTCACAGTGAAAATAATTTCAAATCCAAAACTACTTCTTCCCATTTCCAATAAATCTGGATTTAGGTCCAAATTTAAATCAAACTGATTCAATTTCAAATCTTCCAATTCAGATCATCTTAAATCTCAAATCAATTCAAATCAACTCGATTTAGATTTAAATTCAAATCGACTCAATTTCGATTTCAATTCGAATTAACTTCAATTTTGATTTCAACAATTCGATTCAATGGTTTAAATTTCAATTCAATTTTTATTTTAAACCATCTCAATTTATATAAATTTCAAGTCCAATTTCAATTTACCGATTTAAATCACTTAAATCAAATTAAACTTCAATGTTCAATTTAAGGTTCAAATCTTTAAAATGATTCAATTCCGAGCCCAAGTTTGAAATGTCAAATTATATGTCTTTTACTTAAATAACTTTGAAGTTCAAGTAAAAGTTCAAACCTTTTAAAACAATTCAATTTCTATAATTCAAGTCATATTTCAATCATAACTTCAAATTCCAAATTAAATCCTTTAAAACAATTTCTTTTAACTAATTTCAAATTCAAAATTTCAAAAGTTGAATTCGAAATTAATTCAATCTTTATAAATTCGATTTTTATTTCTTTAAATCAAAATCATTTAAACAGATTTAAATTCAAGAATTTAAAACCATTTAATTTAACCAGTCCGATATCCATATATAATTTTCTATCCTCTGGCTAAGTGATCAGTTATTTAAATTTTTAATTGCAGGGATGGATATATACAATTTCAATCCAAATCAAAGTGTCATATGTATATATCATTTCAACCTATTTCTTAATTTATTCGAATATAATTTAAATAACAGTTTATATGCTGTCAAATAAAATATAGGGTGATAACAGAATATATATAAAATAAATATACATCCAATCATCCAGTATCAACCAATAGCCATCCATCGCAATCAACATCCAAATCAGTCAAAATATCACAACCATTAACTAGTTATCACTATCGGGTGTTTAACCAGTAATACAATTTCAATTTCAAATTGAACTGTCAATTTAAATTCCTATTAGTTCAATTCATATGTCAATTTAAATGTCACTTTAACTACTAAACAACAGTAAATAAAAATAAATTGTTTGTACCAAAAATGGGCACAACACTCTTCGGAAGTTATTTGAAGAGATAAAATGAAGAACGTGAATGTGAAACAGAAATTATCTAACAAAAACTCCAACAAATAGAAATGTAAAATGCAAAGACAAGCAATTTAGAGTGGTTCGGCGTATTGCCTACGTCCACTATGAAGTTTTGACGATTTTATTGATTCTCTTTCAACGATTACAAGCGATTACAGCGAACAACAGCGAATTACAGTTTAGAATTCGAATTCGACAGCAAGAGTGGGATGCAAGTCTCAATCCGGCAGAGTCTGGGCGCTTAAGAATCAATAGGTCCCTTTTCTGTATGCTCTGGGGCTCTATTTATAGGCGTAGGAGGCTGAGATTTCGTTCAAACTCCGGGAGACTTGGTCTGGCATGTGAGGGGGCCCACACGACCATCTCCGGAAAGTTTCGCCTCGATCTGTGATCGATACGAATCTATTTCGTATCGATCAAGATGATGTCCAATTAATCTGAAATTTGGCAGGGACATTCTTTAGTGTGTATGCAAGCTTCCCTGAAAATCTCATTGGATTTGGATCAGTGGATTGCGAGATATCGTTGATACGAAATGGAATTCATCGCTGGCTGTTTCGTTCGACTCCATGGCTTCGAGCTGATCCCATCGTATCGATCACTGCACGTGCTTCTGAGATGATATGGCGCGCGCACTTCGTTTCGATCCAGTATTCACTCCGCGTTGACCACTTCGACTCCATGTATCTCGCCTCGCTTGGTTTGATGGATTACACGTCACCCTAGTCAGTTGACTTGTCGGATACGAACAAGTCATTGGGCATGGATTCGAAGTGAGGTCCTTTGATGGGTGCGAAGAGCACTGGTCCGATGGATACGAAGTAGACATTAAATGATGGTTGCGAGACACGTCATCTGTTGATGGATACGAATCTAACCGATACGAACTCGATGGGTTCGAACGTTGCCAACCTGATCGTTACGAAGTCGTGGGAATTTGCCGATGTGAAACGGATGGTGGACACGGCCCGGATGGATACGAAGCAAGGCTTCCTGATGGTTGCGAATATGACACTTGGTCATTTGATACAAGTTGCACTAATTATCGATGGACACGAAACCGATCGATACAAACTCGATGGATTCGAAACACGACTTCTTCCATCGATACGAACCGACGTTCCCTGATGGATACGAAATGAACATCATTGATGGGTACGAAAACATGCTTTTCCCTCCAACTTGTATCCATCATAACTTGAGCATACAAACTCGGATTGACTTGAAACTTGGAACGTTGGTTCACTCTGCTTTCCTAGTTATGTCTTATCAATTGCAGCTTGATCCGGATTAGGACAAAATTCAGCGATATCCATGACATGCAGTATTCGGAATCCGATCAATTCCTTGGTGTCCAAGCCTTGCCAAAAGGCGGGATAATATTTGCCCCCCAAAGTACGTCTTGTGAAAACATGACGTGCTTTGAAAAGTTGCAATCGTGGATCATTGTCAGTTTAGCTCGATATTGAATTTCGCATCGGTCCTCTCCTGAACCGATTTGAGATTCGAGTTGAAACAACATTTGATGGTCTCTTCTGACTATCCTCTTGTATCGATCCTCTCATGAATCGATGCAAAAAATTGAAAAGTATTATTTCGTATCGATGCAGGCTGAACTGATGGATACGAACAATTATTCGTATCGATGGACCTGCTCTGTTGTGAATCGATGGCTCATAAAGTGGATGCTTCGAATCGATGGAGTCCATCATCTTCAGGTGGCTTCCCTGTGCGCTTCGAATCGATGAAGTCTGGTGGATTCGAAACGAGCGTCCGTATCGATACGTTGCTTGACTGGTTGCGACCGGTCAGGTTGATTGGGAGACGAATCGACTCGGTTCTACCCTAGGCTCCATATAAATACCTGGGACTTCGTCATTTTTCACTTTTTTACCTTCTATTTTTACTGTTGCTCTCTATTTTCTTTGTGATTGATCCAGGAAGAGATAACATCTCTGTACCCTCGACTCAGTCAAACTCATTTCTTCGGATCTTTGAATCTTAATTCCTAGGTAAGCGACTGTGAATCTAAATGATAAGGCCGTCATGAATCCACTCTTTCTCCATCAATCTTCCTTTCTGGCAACTGGTAAAACCAGATCTGGCTCAAAGATATGATGGCCATGGTGATTTTTGCAGATTGGAAAAGAAAGGGTGGAAGAGGCGATTTCGAATCGATTATGGGAGCCATGTTCGAATTTGATGAGATCAATGGTATTTTCCCGGATTTCGCATCGATTCTTGGGATATGTCAGTGGAGACGATGTGATTTTGAATCGATGGTTGTGGTGATGGGTCGTATCGACATGAAGTAACTGATAATAAGTCAACGACTACTCTGAAGCCCCTAGCTTTAGATCGATACGAACTTCGCCACTGCGACCGATATGAAAAGTATCGACTCGAGTGTTATCGATTCAAAGCTAAGGCCCTCCCGATCAATACGAACCAGGCCACCAATGATCGATACGAAAGTGCACCTATTGCGATCGATACGAACCAGACTACCGATGATCGATTCGAAGCACGACGCTTGGTATCGGTTCGAACTTATAACCTGATGGATTCGAACGAGTCTCCTGGGATCGATTCGAACTCTCCCTTTGACGGATACGAAATCCTGAGCACTTGAAAACATGATTCCGATGAACTTCATTCCTGCATATCTGGACTCGATAATTAAACTACACACCTGATTCCTACGAGCTCCTGCATTGCATAATCGAACTTGATCATAGCACTGCACATCTGACTGCCTTTTGAAGCTCGTAGATGGAACTGTAACCCAACAAAGTATAACGAACTTTAATCTGAATCGAATGTCAGTTTTCGGATGGCGCGGTTGTGACGGTCAGCGATGATGGTCATTTCCAGCCTGACTCTCAGAGTTTTGTTGTTCACACACTTAGGCTTCTTTCGTAGAAATTTATTTGTTCAAGTTATGCATAACACTTGCACTGCACAACATATCCATACACTTTACACTGGGGAATGCACGGGCTTTTTATCGTCTAATGATGATTTCTCGTGAGTTAGCTAGTCATGGAACCGTCAAGTTCACAACAGCAAGAAACTCCCAGACTTGAGATCCCGGACATCGAGGCCGAAGTCATCGGTCCAGCTTCGGATGAGTTGCCTGACGCGTCCTTCATCAATAGTCCACCTGACTCGGTCCCGTCAAATGTTTCCGAAGATATGTTAGGGAGGATATGCTTACGGCACCATCTGTCGATGGATGACGTGTTGTTGCCGGGGCCAGATGATATACCACATAATCCCTCGGAATGATATACCGCATTCAATCGTCATGCGTGTGCAGCCGGGACGCTTCCCCCGTTCAATGACTATATAAGGGAAGTGTTGGCTTATCTGGAGATCGCCCCGTCTCAGCTACACCCGAATGGATATGCTTCGCTCAACAGCTTGTTCATTGAATTTATGGAGTACCTCCATCGTCCTCCCCATATGACCGACATAAGATACTTGTTTAATTTCAAGAGCTGGACTGACAGTCCATCTTTTACATTCATGGAGTCTGTACGAAACTGCCAAGTGGTTACGGGGTCCTGGACTAGAATGAGCTACTTCAAGTCGGAGTGGTTTTACGTCCGTTGCCCTCCAGGGTTTTCCAGAAGATGGCTATTCAAACGTGAGTATCGTCTCTTTCCCAAGTAGTTGACAAGGCAATTCATTAATGAAATCGAACTCATGTTTGCTTTTTTCTTTTCTTTCAGCAATAATCCAGCGACCTGAAGGCGGTTACTATAAAGAGATTGTCCGGGTTCTTCAAGAAATTCCGGGTGAAGAAAGGAATATTGAATTGCTGTTGGCGGACCGGAATCTCAGAATTCTCGGGCTGATTGGGCGGAGGCAGAGCATAAGGCTTGATGGCGCACTAAAGATTGTCTCCAGAGAAAAAGTCAAGCGAAAGAAACCCAAAGTCGTAGTAATCTAGGAACCCGACTCCGAAAGAACTCATACCGATGAGGAACCGTTGGTCGGGCCCGCTGATGCAACCCCGGATTCTGATGAAAAAAGAAAGGGCAAGGCAGTGGCCTTTAAACAGGCTAAGTCTGGGAGACGGAAGTCTGTGGTCTTAAACCGCCCCCTTTCAGGAATTAAAATCTCGAAGGCATCCCCCCCGTAAGCCGAAAATCAATTCGAAGGGCTCGCTGACCTTCCAATTCCGGACCTTGCGTCCGCACAACATGATGCCGAATTGGATGAACTGCAGCATACCTTCGATGTTAGCGAGCCTCTTCCCACTAGCGCGATCGACACTTCTGGTTGGTCCGGGTGGTTACACATCCATACAGTCTTCAAGGAACAACACAGTTTTCTAACTATAAACCGTATATCATAAATGGTTAATAATTCTCCTTGTTTCATTTTTCAGGTACGATGTCTGGACGAGGTTCTGTGCTGGGCAGTTTGCGCAACAAGCACCGCTACTATGAGCTACGTAGGAGAGAGGAAGAGAGGGATTATGATTCAGGACACTCTGGTCAAGAGAAGTCCGACAGAGACAGGGGATACGTGCACCAATCTCGATCTCGCTCTCCTCCTCCCAGGACTTCCGTACCGCCCGCGGTAGTAGTTACCCGTCCTCCTGAAATCTCACGGCCTAAGCCGCCTTCTCAAGTTCCGAGGTCTGATCCTCCTCGCGGGACTGAAATAGCCACCTCCTCAACTACCACACCGATCGCGACTGATTCAACCAGTGAAGGAGCACTTAAACTGGCACAGATGAGGAAGGAATTCCCCGACATCTGCTTTGACGGTTACATATTCCCTCCGCACTTGAGGAGAATTCTACCAACAGCTGAAAATACCATCCATGATTATGTCTCGGACATATTCTTTCAGTACAAGGAGTGGGCAAGGGCCGCGAGGAAAGCATCCAAAGTAGCATTCGATCGGGGTGTTGTCATCAAAAAGTTGGAGAAGGAGCTGGGTCGCAAAGACCGAATCATGAAAGTGCTCAACACTGAGGCCGAGTCTTCCCGTAAGTCTGAAATGGAAGCTCTGAAAAAGGTCGATGAGGTAAACTCGGCCATGACCAGGATGACACAAGAACATTATACCGCAATCGAGGACATAGGTCACAGGAACACCACCATTACTGCCGAAAGAGACACCGCTCTCAAGGAGCTTAATGAGCTAAAACCAAAGTTCTCTGAAATGGCGAAGGAGAAGGATGCGGCTAATGTCTCCGCGCAGGAGGCCTGTGATCAGGCGGTGGTGCTTCGGAAAGAGAATGAAGCGGCTATGGAAAAGGTCCGCGAAGCTGAAGCTAGGGTTGATGAGAAGGTACGACAGGCGGAGGCCAGGATTAAGGCCGAGGTAGAAGAGCTACTTGTCACTTACAATGCCAACGTGCTAAGGCACCGAGACTTGACATGGCTCGATGATTACCCAACGCATCTCTACAATGCCTGGAACTTACTGGTTGAGGAGGAGAAATCTGGGCACCCTGATGAAGCCATCGATGAATTCGAGCTGGAGAACCGCATACTCAATGATGACGAGAAGAAAGTTCTCCATGGCTCCATGATTTCTCATGAGAAGGAGAGGCTTGGTGCCCAGTCTCAGGAAGTTGGAAAAAGCTCTGGTGCCGAGCACCATATTACAAGTTCTGAGATTGTCGTGTCATCTCAATCTGAGCCAACTCCGATGATCGACTCCCAGCCTATACCGGCATATGATCCAGACCGACCACATCTATCTCCTATTAAGGAGCATCCTTCTGAAATCGTTCAGACGACCTCGAGCCAACCCGAGGAAGGTACTCTGAACTAATTTCTTGTATGTTTGGACTGAAGAACTTGTATAGAAGTGTATACTAACAAAATGTTTCTATCTCTTTGATCAGTGACTGAAGTTGCACCAGCGGCGCCTCCCGTAGCCCAGGAATCATGCCAAGTGCCGGGCCATTATTTCTGAGGCGACCTCCGTTGTGATAGTTGCACCGGTTGAGGTAACTCAGGGGAGCTCACTTTCCTTAGATGAACAAATGATAAACGAGCTCCTCGGCCGACAGAGTGATCCTTTTGCAGACTTACCGTTCGGCCCAAGTGGATTCTCATCTGCTTCTGACATCTCAACTCTGACCACTACAGCGTATAGTGAGGCCCGAGCACAACGAGAAGCAATGATGTTGGCTGAGATTAATGCCGAGATGGCGGCGGCGGCGCACGGTGGCGGCTTAGATGGCGGAGCAGTAGCGCAGGGCCCTACTCCTCTTATGATTGTATCTCCCGGAGGCACACTCGTCGATGTTAGTGCACCAGCCCCGTCCCCGGCTGTAGATCCTGTTCCTCCAACTCCTCCTGCGGGGAGTATCCCCATAGGCTCTAGCTCGGAGGATGATGTTGACATCATGCCTTCGCCCGAGGGAAACCCGCCTAAGGAGAAAGGCTCCAAACGAAAGGTCACTGGTGACTCCAGTAGCCGCTCGAGGAAGAAGAAGCTGAGGAGGCAGAAAGATTAGACAGACCCCATTTTTTTTCTTTTTAGGCATGTGTTTTCCCTTTTTGTAGTCAGGAATTTTGTTGTCTTTTTTCTTTTTGTAGGCCGTGTTTAGATGCGGGTTCGGCTCCTGCTAGTAGGAATTTTTTGGAAAGGCTCGTGTATGAACCATTGCTTTTTATTAGCTGAAATAAAAATTTTGTCTTCTTGTTTCAACTTAAATTCCTTTTACGCTTAAATGTTGCAGTGTTCGAACTTCAGTCCGATGTACTTGCATTATTTTGACGCTTAAGCATAGCTTGTTTTGTCCGCCAAGCCTGGAAATCTTGGACTTGAGTTGTGATCGGGGATTGAATCGTACTTGAACACCATGCAGTTTCGGTTTTTGATTAACACTTGAACCTGCCCCCAGTTCTGGGTGAAGTTATGGTGATCAGCTTATGATCGCAAGGAGTGAGGATCGAGCGGGCGAACCACACTTGTTTCCTTATGAATCGTTTCATCCACACTCTGGGGATACAAGTCGTCTCGCGAGCGGTTGTTCACACTTTGGGAACTTAAGATCATCTTCAGTACTTCAACCCATATCCAGGGAAATTGGTGTTGGCGTTCACATTCTGACTCGCGCTCCGGGAGTTCGGAGTTGACTGTTTATACTCTGCTTCGCACCGTGGGAGTTCGGAGTTGAATGTTTACACTCCGTTTTGCGCTCTGGGAATACGGAGTTGAACGTTTATACTCTGCTTCGCACTCTGGGAATACAGAGTTGAATGTTTATACTCCGCTTCGCGCTCTGGGAATACGGAGTTGAATGTTTATACTCCGTTTCGCGCTCTGGGGATACGGAGTTGAACGTTTATACTCCGCTTCGCGCTCCGGGAATACGGAGTTGAATGTTTATACTCCGTTTCGCGCTCTGGGAATACGGAGTTGAACGTTTATACTCCGTTTCGCGCTCTAGGAATACGGAGTTGAATGTTTATACTCCGTTTCGCGCTCCGGGAATACGGAGTTGAATGTTTATACTCCGCTTCACGCTCTGGGAATACGGAGTTGAACGTTTATACTCCGTTTCGCGCTCTGGGAACACAGAGTTGAATGTTTATACTCCGTTTCGCGCTCTGGGAATACAGAGTTGAGTAGATGTTTATACTCCGTCTCGCACTCTGGGAGTACGGAGTTAAGTGAAGGATTGTCGTGTATTAACCCATTTTTATCCCGACGTGATGGCTTGCCCCCGAGCTCGGGTTTCACTTAGCGAGTGACCGGTCGTATCACATCCACTCTCTACTTAAATAAATCCCACCACGTGATGGGACTTAGCTCTCCGTGCATCGTGATGTCGCACATTGTATTCAATGAATCATAGCTCTGGCTCGAAGAGATGGCATTTTATTGCTAAAATAAGAAAATGCGGCAAAGTCAGTTGCCTTATTACAGAATTCAAATTTCGAAATGCGGAAACAAATTGCTAAACGAAAAGGTATAATGAAATAAATAAAGCCTGTCATGTGTAATAGCGACGGATACTCTCGCTGTTCCAGGCCTTTGGCAAATCAAGACCGTCAACGGTCGATAGTGTGAATGTGCCATCTCCGAGTCTTCGTGTAATCACGTATGGTCCTTCCCAATTTGGTTTCATATGTGAAGGGACTGGATAGCTTCTTTTGAGAATGAGGTCGTCGAGTTCAAAGGTCCGAGGTCGAACTTTGGTATTGTACAATCGAGCGACTCGACTTCGATAGGCGGCTGCTCTCAAATCAGCCTCTTCCCACTTCTCGTCCAGTAGATCCAATGATTCAGCAAGCAATATAGCATTTGTTTTTGGATCGTAGTAAGTCACGCGGTGGGAAAACACTTCCGTCTCAACCAGAATAATGGCTTCTAAGCCGTAAGATAGGGAAAACGGGGTGTGCCCGGTTGCAGTCTTGTGAGTCGTTCGATAAGCCCATAATGCCATAGGAAGTTCATCAACCCATTTGCCTCCGGCCTTTTCCGGCCGTTTCTTTAAGATGGATTTTATAACTTTATTGACGGCTTCGACTTGGCCATTTGCCTGAGGATGCGCAACTGCCGAGAACTTTTTATGAATATGAAACCGTTGACAGAAATTCTTGAATTCCGCACTCTCGAATTGGGCTCCGTTATCGGTAATGATGGTATGCGGGAGTCCAAATTGACAGATGATGTTGCGAATCACGAAATTTATCACTTTCTTTGTCGTAATGGTTGCGAGGGCTTCAGCCTCAGCCCACTTTGTAAAGTAGTCAACGACGACGATGGCATACTTCGCACCACCTTTTGCCAAAGGTAAAGCGCCGGTGATATCGATTCCCCACATTGCGAATGGCCAAGGACTGACCATTTGAGTTATCTTGGTAGGCGGGGCTCTTGGAATTCGGGTATGTTTCTGACACCTATCGCACTTTCTGGCATAGTTTACTGCATCTTGGTTTACTGTCGGCCAGTAGTATCCATAGCAGAGAATTTTCTTAGCGAGAGCTTGCCCACCGGTGTGATCGCCACACGCTCCCTCGTGTACATCATGTAACACTCGTTTGATTTCATTGTATGCGATACATCGGAGGAGAGGAACGGAATAACCTCTTCTATACATGACTCCGTTCTAAATGACGAACCGTGAAGCTTTTCGCAGAATTTGTCTTTTCTCATTTCTATGCTCGGGCAACGTCCCATTCTCAATGTAATTTCGATATGGAGTCATCCAAGAATCTCTACTGGGAGCGGTTTCAAACACAAAATTTGTCTCTACTTGATCAATACTCGAGGAAGATAAAGTTTCGACTGGGACAAGTCCCATCTGTTGTGCTTCACCCGTGCTGGCTAACTTTGCCAACGAATCGACTTTTTGATTGCGTTCACGAGGTATATAATAAATGGCATAGTAGTCAAACTGATTCAGTACTTCCTGAACTCGGGCCAAGTAAGCAGCCAGCCTCCGATCTCTTGCTTGATACTCTCCCCGTACTTGACACATAACTAACTGTGAATCACAATAAATTTCCACAGCGATAATCCTCAAATCTCTGGCAAATTTTAGTCCAGTTAAGAGTGCTTCATATTCAGCTTCATTATTAGTGGCATGAAAATCGAACTTCAAAGCGTAACATATAGATCGGCCTTCAGGAGTCTCAAGTACAACCCCAGTGCCCGAACACCGGTCGTTTGACGCACCATCAGTATACAGCTTCCAGATGTATTCGGGGGATTCACTGGTTTCGGGCAAGTCTTCTGGAACGGTAATTCAGCTATGAAATCTGCCAGGACTTGTCCTTGAATGGCTCTCCGCGGAGCGTATGTGATATCAAATTGGCTTAGCTCAATGTTCCACTTGAGTAACCTACCAGACGTCTCAGGCCGCGTGAGGACGAATCGTAACGGCTGATCGGTGTACACAGTAAGAGGATGAGCTTGGAAGTAAGGGCGGAGCATTCTTGAGGCAATGACCAGGCAATAGGCCAGTTTCTCCAGTCTCGGATAATTTCTTTCAGCTCCTGTTAGCCGCTTACTAACATTGTAGACCGGTTTCTACACTTTGTCTTCCTCCCGAACTAGAGCAGCACTGATCGCATGTTCTGATACTGCCAGGTACATGTACAATTGCTCTTGGTCAACTGGTTTTGACAAGATCGGAGGTGTGGAAAGATGTTGAACTAGTGATCGGAATGCGCCTTCACACTTCGTGGTCCATTCAAAGTTTCGTTTTCCCTTCCGGATCAGATCGAAGAAAGGAATGCATTTATCGGTGGACTTTGAAATGAACCTTCTCAATGCTGCGACCTTTCCGTTAAGACTCTGGACTTGTTTTATGGTTCTGGGGGTTCGCAAATTTCTTATTTCCCAGATCTTCTCAGGATTTGCTTCTATCCCTCGAGCATTGACAATAAACCCAAGGAACTTTCCAGACGCGACGCTAAAGTGACACTTGAGCGGGTTGAGCTTCATTCCATATTCCCGAAGGATGCAGAACATTGAATTTAAATCTTTGACGTGATCTGTGGAGAATCGAGATTTCACTAGCATGTCATCCACGTAAACTTCCATGGTCTTCCCGATCTGGTTGGCGAACATCCGGTTGACCAAGCGTTGGTATGTTGCCCCGGCGTTCTTTAGACCAAATGGCATGACTTTGTAACAGTAAAGTCCCAGATCGGTTACGAAGCTGGTATGTTCCTGATCAGGTAAATGCATGGGTATTTGATTGTAGCCAGAATAAGCATCCATAAAAGATAGTAACTCATGTCCGGCTGTCGAATCTACGAGCTGATCAATTCGGGGAAGTGGGAAACTATCTTTCGGACAAGCCTTGTTTAGGTCAGAGTAATCGACACAAGTTCTCCATTTTCTGTTCGGTTTTCGAACCAGTACGGGGTTGGACACCCATTCTGGATACAAGGCATCTCGAATAAACCCATTCGATTGTAACTTATCAACCTCCTCCTTAAGGGCGGTAGAGCTCTCTGGATCCATACCGCGCCTTTTCTGCTTGACCGGGACATATCGCGGATCTATATTCAGGGAGTGACTTGCAATGCTTGGTGAGATCCCGCACATGTCAGTGTGTCCAGGCGAAGACGTCGAGATTCACCCGGAGAAATTCAACCAATTCCTGTTGTGTCTGCTTGCTCAGTTGAGACCCAACTTTTAGCATCCTCGAATCATCATCCTCACTGATTGGGACGTCCACAGTCAGTTCGGCCGGAGAAGCTTGACTTTCCTTAGATTCATCTTTATCCTCATTGTCCTTGGGGTCAAGGTCTTTCAGGAATTGGTTGTGGTGCCCGGGCCGAGGCCCAGGCATCAATTGTCAATTATCAATAGAACAGACGCAGAGAGATTCCTCTACGCCCTTTCCCTTCTCCTTTCGCTGCGCCCCGCGCAGCTCGGCAACATAACAGGCCCTCCCCATGGCCTGATCTCCTTGAACGACTCCAATCCCACGATCGGTGGGGAACTTCAGAGTCAAACACCATGGGGCGATGGCCGTCCTGAACTCAGCTAGGGCCGGTCGGCCCAAAAACGCGTTATAAGGTGAATCAATCTCTAAAACAACAAATTGTAACATCCGGACTCTCCGGCGTTCTCCAACTCCCAACTCAACCGGTAGTTCAGTTACTCCAATGGGTATCGTGGCACTCCCGTTAAACCGTGGATTCGGGACAAGCAGGGTTTGAAATCCTTTGCCTCCATTTTCATTAAGTCATAAGCCCGTTTAAGCAAGATATTCACAGAGCTCCCACTGTCAACCAGGATCCTCTTCATCCAAGCAGGACCTACCTGGGCAGATATGACTAATGGGTCGATTGTAGGGGCTTCGATTTTATCAGCGTCTTGGCTCCTGAACACGATATCATCAGATATTATCTTCTGTTGTTTAGCCGGAGTTCCATCTTCACAATTACTACAACATTCGAAGTCCGCATGCCTGATAGAACTAGCATACGACTCCATTTCCCCCCAGCTTCTGTCTGCTGGGTGGGGACCACCACTTATCATGTTGATAACCAACCTCCCGCCCGCACGAGCGGGTTCTTCCTGTCTTTCTTGATTTTGTGGACGATTCTGATTCGAAGGGCCCACTCCACCAGGCTGCGGCACCCGCACAAACTGATCTAATTTACTCTCTCTGATCAACTTCTCGATGAGGTCCTACAAATGCCGACACTCATTAGTATTGTGGCCGTAGCTTTCATGGAATCTACAGAACTTTCCCGTTTGAACCTGCCTCTCTGATGAGGGTTTCGGAGCAGGCTTCTTATACTGTACAGTGTTGCAAGTCTGTAAGTATACGTTCTCCAATGACGTATTCAACGGCGTGTAATTGTCAAACATTTGAGCCCCACGGCGTGGGCCTCGGTTCTGATCTCTTTTCTTATCCTGGCCATTGTTCCCTCTCGGCTGGGTCTGCTTGTTCTGTATATTCAGCTGAACTTTTCCAGAGCTCTTACCGGACTGTTTAACTGCTACATTACTCTACATTCCCTCAATACTAGGCCTCACATCGTCCTGATTCCTAGACTGTTTCGCATCCTCTTGCCGTAAGAACTGAGCGGCTTTGGAGTAGAAACGGTCCAACGATGCGGGTGGTTTTCCAGCTAGCCAATTCCCAAACTCAGAATCAGGATCAATCCCTTTAGTTAAAGCCATCAAGATTGAGTTATCGTTGGGGTTACTAATTTCAACACATGCTGCGTGGAACCTTTCTAAGTAACGCCTGAGCGTCTCCATGAGCTTGAGTGACACTAGACAGGGTATTAACGTCTTTAGGCCTAGCCACATGCATACGAAACTACTCTACAAACCTCATGGCCAGTTGATCGAACGAAGAAATAGATCTGGGTGGTAGCCTCGTAAACCACATGGCTGCGATTCCCCCCAAAGAGATGGGGAAACTTCGACATTTCACTGCATCATCAGCTCTTGCAGCGCTCATTGACCATTCATATTTCAAAATATTTTGATTGGGGTCACTATTCCCTTCGTACATTGGGAGAGTTGGCATTCTGAATCGCCGAGGGGGTTCAGCGTACAATATCTCGTATGTGAAAGGGGTATGACTACGGGAGATTCCCCAGTCATCATTAGTGAGCCCCTGACTCTCGCGAATCCTCTGGCGTATCATGGTCAAAATGTCCGACACTGGCACATTCTAGGCATGCTGAGCTAAGGTGTGGTCGGGTTCCACAGTGCGAGTTTGGACCGGGCGCTGTCGATGGTCCGTATTTCGCCTCCTTGGCTCAGCATCTTCTGGGACATATGGTTCAGGAGTGCGTCCACGCTGTTGATTGTTCGGCTCTGACAGATTCCGGGCATCAACCCTCGTCTCTACCGCGGCAGTTGTAGCACGGTTGTCCGTGGTATACTGTGGAGCAGTGCCTCCTCGTGTTGAGAGCCCTGTTTGAAAGATGGTCGACGGCCCTGCCCTCAATTGTCTAACGGTCAAGGTGGGTTGATATCCGGTAGTTTGTGCGTGACTTCCTTCTAACCGGGGATGGGTAGACCTGTGGTGATAGTCAGATTAGGCGGAACTTTCAGTGGACGTGCGGAAAACATCTTCCCTCCTGGACCTTCTACGGCTCTGGCGGTTTAGTTGATTGGTCAATTCAACATTGGCGCGCAACTGTTCAGCCAACTGTCGCCGGCTTTGGGTCAGTTCCTGGAGCAACACTTGGAACTTTTGTCGGGTGACTGGTCCTGACAGATCTAAGCGAGCAGTGTTGTCCTGATTGGAAGAAGGCTGCTGTGTAGGATTCTGTCTATCTCGGCCTTCTTGATCAGCAGCGGTAGCGGCAGTTCTTGTGCTAACCATCTTCAGCGGTGGAGTCCTTTCCTAGACTTTGAGCAAATCTGAATAGAATGGAAGGATTCCAGATCGGATATCTGGATCTTCCTCTTGGATTTATGCAATCCGGTATCGACGGCAGATCCAAAGAGCAGGAGAAAAAACTGGTTTTCTCAGTGAAAGCACCAAAGTGTTTGTACCAAAAATGGGCACAACACTCTTCGGAAGTTATTTGAAGAGATAAAATGAAGAACGTGAATGTGAAACAGAAATTATCTAACAAAAACTCCAACAAATAGAAATGTAAAATGCAAAGACAAGCAATTTAGAGTGGTTCGGCGTATTGCCTACATCCACTATGAAGTTTTGATGATTTTATTGATTCTCTTTCAACGATTACAAGCGATTACCGCGAACAACAGCGAATTACAGTTTAGAATTCGAATTCGACAGCAAGAGTGGGATGCAAGTCTCAATCCGGCAGAGTCTGGGCGCTTGAGAATCAAAAGGTCCCTTTTCTGTATGCTCTGGGGCTCTATTTATAGGCGTAGGAGGCTGAGATTTCGTTCAAACTCCGGGAGACTTGGTCTGGCACGTGAGGGGGCCTACGCGACCATCTCCGGAAAGTTTTGCCTCGATCTGCGATCGATACGAATCCATTTCGTATCGATCAAGATGATGTCCAATTAATCTGAAATTTGGCAGGGACATTCTTCAGTGTGTATGCAAGCTTCCCTGAAAATCTCATTGGATTTGGATTAGTGGATTGCGAGATATCGTCGATACGAAATCGCATTCATCGTTGGCTGTTTCGTTCGACTCCATGGCTTCGAGCTGATCCCATCGTATCGATCACTGCACGTGCTTCTGAGATGATGTGGCGTGCGCACTTCGTTTCGATCCAGTATTCACTCCGCGTTGACCGCTTTGACTCCATGTATCTCGCCTCGCTTGGTTCGATGGATTACACGTCACCCTAGTCAGTTGACTTGTCGGATACGAACAAGTCATTGGGCATGGATTCGAAGTGAGGTCCTCTGATTTGTGCGAAGAGCACTGGTCCGATGGATACGAAGTAGACATTAACTGATGGTTGCGAGACACGTCAACTGTTGATGGATACAAATCTGACCGATATGAACTCGATGGGTTCGAACGTTGCTAACCTGATCGTTACGAAGTCGTGGGGATTTGCCGATGTGAAACGGATGATGGACACGGGCCGGATGGATACGAAGCAAGGCTTCCTGATGGTTGCGAATATGACACTTGGTCATTCGATACAAGTTGCACTAATTATCGATGGACACGAAACCAATCGATGCGAACTCGATGGATTCGAAACACGACTTCTTCCATCGATACGAAACAACGTTCCCTGATGGATACGAAATGAACATCATTGATGGGTACGAAAACATGCTTTTCCCTCCAACTTGTATCCATCATAACTTGAGCATACAAACTCGAATTGACTTGAAACTTGGAACGTTGGTTCACTCTGCTTTCCTAGTTATGTCTTATCAATTGCAGCTTGATCCAGATTCGGACAAAATTCAGCGATATCCATGACATGCGGTATTCGGAATCCGATCAATTCCTTGGTGTCCAAGCCTTTGCAAAAGGCGGGATAACATAAATCACTTCATGATATCAATTTAATGAACATCAGAAATATTTTAATATTTCGTGAGCCTTTAAAACACTCACCTTTGTTCAAATCCAAAAATTCGAATGAAGTGAATTGCAATGAATTTAACTCCATAGCGTAGACAACGTCAATATGAATCCAACACAAGAGACGGCACTCGAATCCGACCTCGTACAAACGATGTACGAATGAATTAGCAAAATGAATAATTAAAATGTAATTAACATAATTAAATTAACTAAAAAAATAACAAAACCTTCTTCCTCTCTGCGTTGCCCCAGGTCGCATGCGAATACTCATGCAACCAAAACCTCACGCGATAATCCTTCCACGTGCGCCACCATCAACCTCCACCGTCCCAGATCCAAGCCCGCCATCCGACGCGCCTCCGCCTCCTCCACCATCGTCAGCCTCGCGCCAAGCCCGCGCGCGCTAGAGAACGCGCGAAAAACTCAAACTCAAAAGTCGAATGCAAACGAACACCGGCCGCCACGTGACGCCAATTGACGATCCGACCGTATATCTCATAGAGCTCATCAAGATCTACAATTTTGCTTTTGGAGTCATTTGATTTTATTGAGTGGACGATGAGAAAATGAGGGAGGAAGATAGGGTGATTTCGGCCATTAATCGAATGGAAGAGAGCGGCTGCGTTTTTAGATAGGGTTTTGATTAAAATGAAAGTATACGCGGCCATATATATAAATTTCCAACACTATTCACACATAAATTTTCCAATCTCCAAACGAAATATGCCGCCTGGCGTTCTATATGTTATACCCATATTTCGAACGCAATGGAACATATATCGGGATCCAATTCCATCATATTCAGAAGATAGTTTTTTAAAAATTAAATTATTTTAAATTAAATTCCTTAAACTAATTTCTACGCATTTCAAGCTCGCACTACCAAACAATAATTCCATCGCTACGAAACTTGAAATCCTATAATAACTCACTATTACGGATCCAATGATACTGGTTTCGTCGGAATCCGAGACAGTGCCCAAAAAGACTATTTATACACGTTAATTAAAACAAGTAATTTCTAAAGATCAATTTAATCACTTTTAAATTCAATTTTAAAATTTAGCAATCTTCATTCTTGTTTAAATAAAATTTAAATCAACTTTCGACATCATTCTCATTCATATTAAATTCAGAATTCAATTATTTAAATAATTAAAATATTAAATTTAAACAATTTTAATTATTCAATAAATCTATACATTTGAAATATAAGTGATTTAACTTATAAAATTTAACCTTGAAAACAACTTCAAATAATAAAACAACTACTTCCATTTTACAATAATTCAACATCAATGCAATTATTTACAATTCAATATTATTCATTTCTTACCAAATAAATGTTTTCTTATCGAATTTTGTTATTTAAAATTTTATCTAAGTTCATTTCCAGTAAATTACATTAATAAATCATTAATTTTTTTTATTTCTAACCATTTTGTGCAATAATCATATTAAATTTAATAATTTAAAATAATAAAAAATACGGGTCGTTACAATCTCCCCCATTCAAAACTTTTCGTCCTCGAAAAGGGGTTAAGGAATCTAACATTTGATATATTTTACTCAAAGTAATCAACTTATAACATTAAAAAAATCTTATTTGAAAACCATTACTACGCTTCTACTACGCCACTCCGATGCCTGCTTTACGGAAATTACAACTTAATTATAAAAACAAGTTATAAAAATTTTAAAATCTCAAAAATTTTCTAACACTCGGATTTATGAAAAATTTCGACAGCGTCTCCTTTACGCGGCTAGATCATAAAAATTTACAATATAGATATACAACCAAATATATGTCTCATCTCAATGATGAGGCATCCCGTAGGGAAAAAATATAAAAGTACGGTATGTAATCCGAGATATGTACTTTATTATTATTATTAATACGAGCGAGTTCGCTCATATTAAGCAAGCAAAAGCAAATGGGTAAGTTTGGCTCACATCCCTAATAAGTTTCAAAATAAACAAAACATCCTTCACATACAAAACTTACATTTTCGCTCCCTATTTTCAAATTCGCGCTAGCAAAAATACACAAATACCCTTTACGTTTTAAACAATTCAAACGCGTATAACTTTATGTACAAAAACCGGATCAACAAACCGTTTTCACCAAAAAATCACAAATTTTATGATTTTTGAAATGAGATCCATTGTTGATACCAAAAATTCATATTTGTATTAAAGGTGCAATTATTTCAAATATTTGCAGATAATTCAGCAAATTTTAAACCCTTTTGATTTTTTTTTTCAAATTTACAAAATTTGCAAATAATTGCAGATATTTCTGCAGCTATATGATATAGTTGCAGAAATGTCTGCAACTATTGGGTATAGTTGCAGAAATTTATGCAACTATATGGTATAGTTGCAGAAATATCTGCAACTATTGCATATAGTTACAGACATTTCTGCAACTATTGCATATAGTTGCAGAAATGCAACTATATGCAAATAGTTGCAGAAATGTCTGCAACCATTGCACATAGTTGCAAACATTTCTGCAACTATTGCATATAGTTGCAGAAATGCAACTATTGCAAATAGTTGCAGAAATGTCTACAACTATTGCGTATAGTTGCAGAAATGTCTGCAACTATTGCATATAGTTGCAGAAATACAACTATTGCTAATAGTTGCAGAAATGTCTGCAACTATTGCGTATAGTTGCAGACATTACCGCAACTATTGCTTATAGTTGCAGAAATGTCTGCAACTATTGCGCATATATTTGCAGAAATTTGTTGCGATTATTCATAACTGCAAATATTAACAATATCATATTTCATATAAAAAAATTGATTCGTCTTTAATTTAATTGCAGTTTTCCATTTAAATCGAAAAATAAGAAGAAGAATCAGCTCGACAGGGAAGCGCAAGGGTAATTTGGGAAAAAAATTGGCGGAAAACAGAAACAGGGATGTAGAAAATATATATTTTACCACAGGGATCCGCTTTGAATTAACTTCCGTTTTAAGGATGTGTGCCTAATTTTCACAAAGCAAATCAATCCGCGTATATGTCCCAACGGCCTTCGTATGTACCTATCTCAACTCAAATTTGAATATTAGTCACTTACAAAAAGATATAGAAACATGTATGAGTTTAATAGAACCATATAACATGAATTCTGAACCCAAAACATAAACATATGCACTAATACACAACACAACAATCATATGCAATAAAAAAAGTTATAACAATGATTTACAACCAAAGAAACCATCCAACAATTAATATTCATCCAATTAATTCATAACTTCATCAATTTACATTATCCAATGTCAATAGTTTATTTCTTCACTTCATTTCTTATTAACGTCCATTCTTTATTAACATTTAGTTGGTTTACTTCCAATTTATTCATATCTATTTCATTTACATTCAATTTATTAAAAATTCAATTATTTCACTTTATGTTATAACATTTCATATTAATTCATTTTTTTGGACCATTTTATAAAATCATTTCATTTAACCTTGTTTAAGTTAAATTTTATTTCATTACCACTTAGTATATTCTCTTTAATACTAATATCATTTGTAAACCATTTCATAAAACCATTTAAGTTTATTACAAACGTTTTATAAAACGCAACTCGTGTTTATTATTACTGCATAACTTAAGTTCATATTAATTCATTGGTTCAATTCATTAGTTCATTTCATTAATTCATATCATTAAATTTACTTAAGTAAATTTTACTTTATAACTCAAATTCATATAAATAATTTT
Source organism: Allium fistulosum (assembly GCA_030737815.1). Lineage (NCBI taxonomy): Eukaryota > Viridiplantae > Streptophyta > Magnoliopsida > Asparagales > Amaryllidaceae > Allium > Allium fistulosum. The sequence goes on from CM060904.1 coordinate 1,328,081,310, forward strand.
TTCTTTTTATCACAATCAATTCCATTCAATTTTTCTAAAGTTAAATTTCATCTTATAATCATTTCATTAACCTATTTCATTAATTCATTCCATTCAACTTGACTTAAGTAAAATTTCATTTCATAATTCAAATTTCAACTTTCTTATTTCATTAATCATTTCTTAAGTTTATAATCATTTTATATAGATGTATCTTATTTTACACAATATTATTCAAATTATAATTATCTTAGAAAGCTACAACCAAATCCTAAAACATCCTTTGCAAATTTATTTCTTATTTTACAAACAATTCACAAAGATATGATTTAATTTATTATTTGTTTACCTTCTCTTAAGTTTATATCTAAATAGTATTTTCTTTTTACTACTCAAATTATTCATTTAACATTTCTTATAACACAATTTCAATTTGAAACATTTATATTACTTAAGTTCAAACTTATATAATATTCTATTATATATTCATATTTAACATTTCAACTTTTTAAACATTTCCTGTAAGTTTTATATATATATTTAGAATGTAACTGAGTGTTATACAAATTTATCTTATTCATTTTAATTAACAAGAATGTTCAATAATTTATACATATTTAAATTTCCATTATTTTGAAATCTAATAGTTATAATTTAACTTCTTATATTTCATTTAAATACTTAGCTTCAATTTCTTATTTCTCACTTTAGAAGTTTCCAACTATTTAAAGAAATACACTTTATTCCTACAATTGAAAATCATTAATTATAGGAACTTAAGAATTCAAATACAGAGTTCATTTCAAATCATTTTGAAATAATATATATACTCATATCTTTTATATATATCAAATCATATTTAGAAATTTTTAATCAAAATCTGTTTATTGAACCAAATGTGTAGCAAAGATACTAAGTGGCCTCCCCACTTTGAGACTCTAAAATGAATGTCGAGGATACAGTCGTCATCACCGAAATTATTTTCCTATGATAGAAGAGAGGAGAAGGACTTATTTCCTTTTAATTCCTTTTGAAACACTTTATTCATAAATATTATTAAATAATACTAGTTATTATATCACAATCTTAGAAAACAATTTCAAAAGCATCGGGATTTAAGTTCTTAAATTCTCATTTTTTAAATCCTTTCTATTTATAAGCTATATTATAAATATACTTATATAATTCCATTACCTTATTATGAAAACATTTTGTTAATTTACATCTTTGTTATTGCAAACAATTCTTATTGTAATTAGATTTCAATCCAATCTAATTATCAAACGCTTCGTGAAATAGAGTTAACAAAGTATTCGTTTTTAGTTTAATTCAACCAATAATTGATGATAACTAAATATTATCATCTCATAACAAGCAACATTCATTGATAATCATACAGGTTTATGAAAGTTATCATTTTATATATAAGATATAATATAGGTAAAATTATTTCATTTACCCGATTTTTAAAACAATATTATATCGACTTGCCTCGTTTAAGTATTTAGAAACCCCTATCGATAACATGGCGTCTCACGCACCGACCAGAATTCATAAACAACTCAACAGATAAGTAAACATGATATAAAATAATTTATAACACTAACAAGTACACACTCTCATACACACACACACACACACACACACACACTCAAACAAACTCATTCTATGGTATTACTACCCTATCTCTAATTAGTCAAACCCCGCAAAGCTAAGGTTATCGCTAAACCAAAGCTCTGAAACCAACTATGATGATGCTCATTTCGGAAGGTTTAAATCGACAATAATCCACACATGTCCAACTTAAACAATGCAGAACACAGATAATCAATAGGGTTAATTAAGAGAAATAAGAGAAGAAGAAAATAAATACCGAATCTCGCAGCGGAATGAAAAAATATAATAATCAAATAAACAGTTCATGAAGCTATTTATACTATACATTTGATTAAAATTTTACAACATCTATCAGAGTTATATATACAACAAAACAATAGAATACAATAGTGCAGCAGAACAGCATGATGAAAGGAAATAATACTAGTAATAATATACCAATCTTCGTCTTCGTCGTCCAAAAAATAATCTTCAATGCGCTAAAAACTCAGGGCTGACCCGAGCATAATGAAAAGACAAAACACTCGAGTCGGGACTAAAATATCGTTATGTGAGTCAAATTAATATCTCATATAATAGGAGTGTAATAGTGTCAAAGATGTTTATGAGGTTTTACATCTCTTATCCAGTGTGTAACGTACGTGCAATAACTCAAGAGATGTTACAGGATTTTACATCTCATAAGGATCCATCAAAATATTTATATATAGTAGAGTACGCTATATATGTAATGTCTAATCAGTAAAATAAATATGTTTCTTAGTGTTAAGGCTTTACATTAATCCCCTTTAACATATTTTTAAGCATTGCCGTACAGTTTGCATATAACGCCCCAGTGTCATGATACGACAACACTAAACCAAACTCGTAGTGGTCTTGTATAAGGATAAAAGTAAGACAAGGCACGTGAGGTAAATGCCCAAGGTAGGATACTACCAGTTTGGGTCGTAGGGCTAGTGGTAACGCATCGTAGCCACAATCGTCCACCGCATCCATCCATCCCATAACGAGTCAAAGAGAGGTCATCCTAAATCAAGGTGCACCAATCAAAACCAGCAATAAAGATAATAGTATGAACTGAGTCCAAAAGAAAATCGAAGAATGGATGTCCGCTAGGGGTAGCTATCCCACTTGGCTCTGTCAAGCCGTCCTACTTTAGTCATTTCAAATTGGCACAAATGCCAGGGTCTATCCATCATCGTTCTCTTTCTTCAAATCCAGCAAACGTACGCCAAATCCAACCACTTCATTCTAGATTCCTCTGCGTATATAGTTGTTAAAGTGGTTCCAATATTGACATAGAGTATGCCAATAAGAGGCCCCGGTCTCTTTAACGTCGTTTTACACGTCGGTTGATACTTTTATATTTCAAAATCGATTTATACTTGATATTAAAATTCTTATTCACTTCAAAATATCATTTTTTTCAAAATATCATATTTATTTAAAATATGTTAATTTCACTTGAAATCATTTCGCTCCAATATTTCAATTTCACTTCCAAAATTGTTTCGAATTTCAACTTAGGTTATAACTTCATTTTAACCACATTCCAATTTAAATCCATGATTTAAATATAAACAGTTCCTACTCCGACCTGTTTGAATTTTCAGAAATAGTTTGAATAATTTGAAATAGTTCAAAAAGTTAAAATAGTTTAGATATTAAAATAGATTATATATGTTAAATTATTTGAAAATTTAAATAATTTGGAAATTTAAAAATATGAATTTTAAAATAGTTTATAGGAAAATTGTTTATAGTGAAAATAATTTCAAATTCAAAACCGTTTCTTCCCATTTCCAATAAATTTGGATTTAGGTCCAAATTTAAACCAAACTGATTCAATTTCAAAGCTTCCAATTCTGACCATCTTAAATCTCAAATCAATCCAAATCGACTCAATTTCAATTTAAATTCAAATCGACTCAATTTCGATTTCAATTCGAATTAACTTCAATTTCAATTTCAACAATTCAATTCAATGGTTTAAATTTTAATTCAATTTTTATTTTAAACCATCTCAATTTATATAAATTTCAAGTCCAATTTAAATTTACCGATTTAAATCACTTAAATCAAATTAAACTTCAATGTTCTATTTAAGGTTCAAATCTTTAAAATGATTCAATTCCAAGCCCAAGTTTGAAATATCAATTTATATCTCTTTTACTTAAATAACTTCGAAGTTCAAGTAAAAGTTCAAACCTTTTAAAACAATTCAATTTCTATAATTCAAGTCATATTTCAATCATAACTTCAGGAATTCAGAATTAAATTCCTTAAAATAATTTCTTTTAACTAATTTTAAATTCAACATTTCAAAACTCAAATTCAAAATTAATTCAATCTTTATAAATTCGATTTGTATTTCTTTAAATCAAAATCATTTAAATAGATTCAAATTCAAGAATTTAAAACCATTTAATTTAACCAATCCGGTGTCCGTAAATAATTTTCTATCCTAAGGCCAAGTGATCAGTTATTTCAATTTTTAATTGCAGGGATGAATATATATCATTTCAACCCAAATCAAAGTGTCATATGTATATATCATTTCAACCTATTTCTTAATTTATTCGAATATAATTTAAATAACAGTTTATATGCTGTCAAATAAAATACAAGGTGAAAACTAGATATATATAAAATAAATATACATTCAATCATTCAATATCAACCAATAGCCATCCATCACAATCAACATCCAAATTAATCAAAATATCATAACCATTAACTAGTTATCACTATCGGGTGTTTAAATAGGTATTCAATTTCAATTTCAAATTGAACTATCAATTTAAATTCCTATCAGTTTAATTGATATGTCAATTTAACTGTCACTTAAACTATCAAACAACAGTCAATAAAAATAAATCACTTCATGCTATTAATTTAATGAACTTCAGAAATATTTTAGTATTTCATGAGCGTTTAAAACACTCACCTTGGTTCGAATCTGAAAATTCGAATGAAATGAATTGCAACGAATTTAACTCCATAGCGTAGACAACGTCAATACGAATCCAACACAAAAGATGGTACTCGAATCCGACCTCGTACGAATGCTATACGAATGAATTAGCAAAACGAATAATTAAAATGTAATCAAGATAAATAAATTAACTAAATAAAATTAACAAAACCTTCTTCCTCTCTGCGTTGCCCCAGGTCGCACGCGAATACTCACGCAACTAAAACCTCACACGATAATCCTCTCTGCCTCCGCCTCCTCCACCATCGCCAGCTTCGCGCCAAGCCCGTGCATGCTCGAGAACGCGCGAAAAACCCAAACTCAGTTGTCGAACGCGAACGAACACCGGCCGCCATGCGACCCCGATTGATGATCCGACCATACATCTCGTAGAGCTCGTCGAGATCTATGTTTTTGCTTTTGGAGTCATTTGATTTCGTTGATTGGATGATGAGAAAACAAGGGAGGAAGATAGGGTGATTTCGGCCATTAGTCGAATGAAAGAGAGCGGTTGTGTTTTTATTTAGAGTTTCGATCCACGAAAATGAAAGTATACATGGCCTTATATATAAATTTTCGACACTATTCACAAATAAATTTTCCGAACTCCAAACAAAATGTGCCGCCTGGCGTTCTATATGTTATACCCCTATTTCGAATGCAATGGAACATATATCGGGAGCCAGTTCCATCATATTTAGAACATAGCTTTTCAAAATTAAATGATTTTAAATTAAATTCCTTAAATGAATTTCTACGCGTTCCAAACTTGCACGGCCAAACGATAAGTCCGATCACTACGAAACTTGAAATCATATAATAACTCACTATTATGGATCCAATGAAACTGGTTTCGTCGAAATCTGAGAAAGTGCCCAAAAAGACTATTTTTACACGTTAGTTAAAATAAGTTATTTCTAAAGATCAATTTAATTACTTTTAAATTCAATTTTAAAATTTAACAATCTTCATTCTTGTTTGAATAAAATTTAAATAAACTCGACATCATTCTCATTCACATTAAATTCAGAATTCAATTAGTTAAATAAGTCCAATATTAAATTTAAACAATTTTAATTATTCAATAAATCTCTATATTTGAAATATAAGTGATTTAACTTATAAAAATTAACTTTTAAAACGAATTAAAATAATAAAAAAACTACTTCCATTTTACAATAATTCAACATCAATGCAGTTATTGACAATTCAATATTATTCATTTCTTACCAAATAAATGTTTTCTTACCAAATAAATGTTTTCTTACCGAATTTTGTTATTTAAAATTTTATCTAAGTTCATATCCAGTCAATTACATTAATAATCATTAAAAAAATTATTTCTAACCATTTTGTTCAATAATCATATTAAATTTAATAATGTAAAATAGTTAAAAATACGGGTTGTTACAATTCTAATAATAATAATTGATACTTAACATTGGAATGAGAAATACCATTTATATTCCTAAATGTATTTTCATATAGAAAATTGTTTTCTATGAGATTTTGTAACGCCCCACTCTGAGACCCACTGTAACAAAGAGTATTACGGGAGTAATACTGTCTGTTAAAGAGGAGAATAGAGTATATTGGAAGCGACCATTTGTAATCAAGCTATAACTATCTACTGAATACGTCGAAAGGATGGTATCTATATTTTTTTTTCAAGTGGTTCGACATATTCGGTAAATACTTATAACGAAATTACAAATGGCTAAAGATCTATCAGGACATAGCATAATAATAAATGATAAAACATCACAGAACAGATATAAAATCCCAGAACAATACATCGTCAATATAGATCCAAATACTATAAGTGGGTACAAAGCCACTGCCCACACATGTGGGTCAAAATATGTACATATCAAAGTCTGAATAATAACAGAGTAGCGGAATAGTGGAAAAATAAAAGTGCTATCTATCAGCATAGCAGATAATGTCCAAGCGGAAGCATAGAAGCTAAGTCCAGAGACCTAACCTGAAACAACTCGGTCTGACCCGAGCGAAAACACTCGGGTCAGGCTAGCTAAACAATCAGTAATAACTGAGATATATAATAATGCGGTACATAAATAAAATAGTACTTATCCAAAGAGAAGTATATTATGAACCACATGAATATAATGACGATCCCTAATCATCAATAAACAATAAAAATCTCCAAAGAGAAATCAACACCAAAGTGTAGAATAAATAAAATCGTCTCATATCATCAGCGTAGCCAAAGCTATAAAAAGATGCCCATAGGCAATAATCCCAAGAGTGACCAGAGTCTGTAATCAATGCCCAAGCAAAGATCGATGCTCCAAAGAGCAATGGGGATATACTGAAAAGTCAATGAAATCCAACACTGAAAAGCAGTGTCTAGAGACACTGTGAATCCAAAAGGTAATCGCACTTACGTCGTATGATTCCATAGAACCAACACCGAATGGCGGTACTCGAATGGATGTAAAAATCATCAAATAATACCAATATTGCACGTGCACCGACCAGAGTCGTTGTTGCCAAGTACTGTAGAGTTGTGATCGATCACTCGCACAGATGCGGAACGCGCGAGACGGCAAGATCCTTCCCAGAAGGATAAAGGCCCAGAGGCGCATGCCGAAAAAATAAACTGCTCCATAGAGCAGGTGTCCAGAGACGGTTGCCCAGAGGCGTGGTGACCCAGAGGTCCAGTACTGGCCGCCCAAAGGCTAATGTGTCACCAACTTCTTGGAGAGGAACCCGTAAAGTGTTAACAATGAGTCCCATACCCCACGTTCGCACTAAACGGTTTACTAACCAATAGCAAGCTCACACTCCAAACAATAAAAAGTCCACCTCGTATCATCGGTAAACTAGACCCAAAGGTCAAAACGATCAATCGAATAGGTCGGGGATTAACCGGAAAGGAAATACACACGGTTCCATAGGCCAGAGATTTCCTAACCGTTTAAGCACCTTTCCACTTCGCTCGACGTGCTAAAAAGTGAGTGTGAGATTTTTATTATAGAAAATAATGGTGCAAAATGGATTTATAATTGATTCTGAAATCACTTTAAAACGGCTTTTGAAAACTCTCCTATTATGGAGTAATTAATTTAATAATTAAAAATAATATTATATAATAATTTCTAAAGCCATTTAGGAGTGAAAAATCCTTTGAAAATAATTCATAAAACCCGTGTACGAAATCTAGAGACAAATCTCAAAGAAATCAATAAAACCAGAAAATCACTGAAAATATTCTTAAGTGTTGGAAAATAGTCCAAAAATGACGTGAACCCAAGTTCGGAAAATTATTCGGACTAACAAACTGAATCCGAATGGCATGAAAATTGGTAGACATATAGTCCAACATCCCTGCTCCAAACTGCAAAAAGAATCGGGAAATTCCGACTTGAAACGAAGAAACGGTATCGTCTCAAAGTCGGACAAAAATCATAAAACTTTACTGTGTCAAAGCAGTGTAAAGGTCCCACTTCGACGACATGGTCGAAGGGTCACATGAACTCAGATCTTGATGAAAATTTGCAGCAGAGTATAAAAGTACTCCTACTTTGATATGCAACAAGAATCGTTCGGTTTCGACTTGAAACGAAGAAACGACAATGTTTCGAAGTTGGTCCGACGAGAACTGAAAATGATCACTATTGTAAAACAGTTTCTGGGTGCTACTTCGGCAATAGAAACGAAGTAACTAATGCACCCAGATCTAAACCAAACTTTGCATGGTTAAAGATCGCGATCTCATCTTTTTAACGAGACCAAAAACTATGAAATCCGACAAAGGACGAGCCCGGGATGGCGTCGCAAAGTCGGGGTTCTACGCTGAAAACAACGGGAGAAAAGAGACTAAGGCCTATAGCTATGCACTAACTGGCAAGATATGAAAAACCACAATTTTTGCATAGTAAACTTCAAATTCTGGCAAAATGAATAAAATGAAAGTTGTATCTTAGTTTCTAAGCTTTCCGGAATGACCAAGATCGTCAAATTCCGACCAGAGATGAAAATTCTATGACTAAAACAATTCTCAGATCTAAATTTTATATCACTGTTGTTGTGCTCTCGGGACAGTGGTAAGAATGCACACTTTTGATCAAATTAACTTCAAAATTTCATGAAACTCAAAACATGAAAGTTTTAGCTCTAAATCTAAGCTTTCCAGAACATCCAAAATTATTAGATTTGGATAAGAAACGAGTAACTTATGGCCAAATCAATTTCGGGTTTTTTATTTTATCAACCCTGTAGTTTGTTGTCAGGTCAGCGACAAACAAGCATGATTTCGACCATTCAAACCTCAAAATTAGGCAAACCACAAAACATAAAAGTTATAGGGTACAGAATAAGCTTTCCAGAACTTCAAGAAAATCTTAATTCCGATTTAAGATGAATGAGATATGCCTAATTTACTAACAACAATAAACTAATTATAATTTCAGCTAGCATATATTACCTCTTTCCAAGCAATGAAAAGAAGATCAAAGAGTTTCACAATCTAAATGCACAAAAAAAAGAGGATTACAAAATAATTTCAGAAATTAAGAGATGCTTATACATAGATTAGGAGAGGGTTTACCTAGTATTCCTCTCAAGCAAAAGAACAAACACCTATATGGCACTAACCAAAGCTAAGAGATGATGATCAAGGAGCTAGAAAAATACCAAAACACATAAAACCAAGAGTTACAACATGATTTCCAGAAATTAAAGAGAGTTAGAAATGGATTACAAGAGGGTTTTTGCATTACCTTCCCTTACTTTAACTAGCTTAAGCCAATATAAGAGAGGATGGAGCTTTCCTAAGCATGGAGGCCATTTTTAGGTTTATTGTTTTAGGAATTTGATTAGGGTTGGAATGAATGAGGTTTTGAGAGTATGAGATAATTTATAGAGGAGGTTTAGGGTGGGTTATTGGGTTAGGTTTTGTAACCCAATAAGAAGAGAGTTATTTACATGTTTCCAAAAATTAGTCTAAGTGTTCATATATGTTTATAAAACTCTTTTTTTTCTTATCCAAACCCATTTTAAAATCTCTCCTCAAATATTTAACTTTCCAAAAATAATATTTTATCCTCATTTTAAAATCCCATATTTCCCATTTAATTAAAATAGCCTTTTCAAATAATAAATTTTATTATTCCAAATCCTTTTATGCTTCATTAAAATAAATAAAAAAAACCTAACTTTTATTTATTAATTGGTAATGCAAATCCTGGGTTGTTACAGACTCCCCCCCTTAAGAAAATTGCGTCCCCGCAATTCCTTAAGATAGATGTCGTCTATAACGTCAAATCCACAAAAGAAGTGATAGAGATAAAATAGAGAATTCTCACCCGTAGAAGAAGATGGGAGAAAGCCAGGATAAGAGTGTTCGATAGATTCTCTGGTCTCCCAAGTGCAGTCCTTAGGATTCGGTGACCATTGAATCTTTACGAGTGGAACGTCTTTGTTGCGAAGGCGTCTAACCTCCGAATCAAGCACACGAAGAGGTTGCTACTCCAAAGATAAATCAGGTAAGATCTCTAAATCAGGCACAGCATGCGGCTCAAAGATAGAATCAGGATCGCGGACACACATGCGAAGCTGGGGAAACATGGAACACGTCGTGCATTCTAGAGAAGTGAGCAGGTAGAGCCACACGATAAGCCACGGGGCCAATGCGTTCCGTAATAGGAAATGGTCCAATATAGCGAGGAGCCAACTTCCCTGTAGAGCTGAAACGCACAACCCCTTTCATAGGAGATATACGAATAAAGACATGATCACTAATGGAGAACTCAAGAGGCTTCCTACGGTTGTCCGCGTAGGATTTCTGACGGTTCTACGCCTCTTTCATTCTCTGACGAATAAGAATAATCTTCTCAGAAGATTCCCGAACTGAATCTGGACCAAGAAGGAGCTTCTCACCAGATTCTAACCAACACGCAGGAGAACGACATGGCCTTCCGTAAAGAGCCTCGAAAGGAGCCATGCCAATACTAGACTGAAAGCTGTTGTTGTAGGAGAACTCTACAAGCGGTAAGTGATCCTCCCAACTACCTCCGAAATCCAGAATACAACAGCGCAAAAGATCCTCTAAAACACGATTCACCCTCTCCGTCTGACCGTCGGTCTGAGGATGATAAGCAGTCGAGAGATTTAGCTTTGAGCCCAAAGCTGACTGTAGGCACTTCCAGAAGTGACTAGTAAAGATAGTGTCTCGATCACAGACGATAGAGCTAGGAATGCCATGAAGTCGAACGACTTCCTTCACATATAGCTTGGCAAGCCGTGGAGCAGTCCGAGTGGACTTAATAGGAATGAAATGAGCTGATTTGGTCAAGCGATCGACGATGACCCAAATAGAAGTATGGCCTGACCTCGATCGAGGCAGACCGTCAATAAAATCCATGGATATCTGATCCCATTTCCACAATGGAATCTCTAGCGGCTGAAGAAGACCAGATGGATGCTGATGCTCAGCTTTGATCTATTGACAAGTCATGCAACGGCTTACATAACTTGCAACATCACTCTTCATGCCCTCCCAAAAAAATAGGCGACACATGTCGGCATACATCTTACTCGACCCGGGATGTATAGTGTACTTAGTGTGATGACACTCGTCTAGAATGTCGTGCCTAAGTGATAAATCAGATGGTACCAAAATAAGGTTCTTCCTGCGAAGACACCGATGAGAATCAATAGAATAATCCCACAATGTCTCATCACTGGATCCTGACTCAAGGAGATGAATGTATCGCAACAAGTCTGGATCCTGCCGCTGAGCATGGGCAATGCGATCCAATAGAATAGGTCGAGCTTCCAAGCTGAATAACAAGATCTGAGAATCAGAAGACGGAGCTCGATTTCGAATATCACACATAGAAAGAGTCTCAAGAATAACCCACTCGGTAATCATCATAGAAACAACTGCCGAGTGTTTGCGACTGAGCGCATCGACAACATGATTCCCCTTGCCAGGGGTATACTGAAAATCTAAGTCATATGAGGCGAGAAACTCGAGCCATCGCTGCTGCCTCATATTGAGATCCTTCTGACTGAATGAATACTTCAGCGACTTGTGATCGGTGTAGAGAATGAAACGTTCGCCCAATAGTTAATGACGCCACGTCTTCAAGGCAAAGACGATAGCTGCTAACTCAAGATCATGAGTAGGATAGCGAACCTCATTCAGACGTAGCTGCCTAGAAAGCGTAAGCAACTACCCGATCTTTCTGCATAAGCACAACACCGAGGCCGCTACCACAAGCGTCGGTGTAAACAATCCTGGTTACTCTCAGGAACTACAAGGATAAGAGCATGAGTGAGAAGTTCCTTCAGTCGCAGAAAGGAAGCTTCACACTTATCAGACCAAATAAAACGAACCCCCTTACGAGTCAGAGTCGTGAGGGGAAGTGCAACTCGAGAGAAATCCTTGATAAACTGACGGTAATAACCCGCCAGCCCAAGGAAGCTGCGAATATCATGAACGTTCTCGGGCTGCCTCCAATTCTGAATAGCTTCGATCTTGGCAGGATCGACAGAAATACCCTCAGATGATATAATATGGCCCAAGAACTTGACCTTGCTCTCCCAAAAATGGCACTTGGAGAGCTTGGCCTTAAGCTGATGCTGACGAAGAGTATCCAAGACGATCCGCAAATGATGAGCATGCTATGCCTCGGATCTAGAATAAATAAGAATATCGTCGATGAAAACCAGAACGAATCTATCGATGTATTCCCGGAATACTCGATTCATAAGATCGACGAAGAAAGCCGGAGCGTTCGTCAAGCCGAACGGCATGACCAACCACTCAAAAGAACCATGACGAGTGCGAAATGCTGTAAGAGGAATGCTGTCTTCCATGACTCGTAGCTGATGGAATCCGGTGGCAAGGTCAAGCTGAGAGAAGACCTTCACACCGCTCAATTGGTCAAACATGTCGTAACGAGAATTAGAGTTAGACATGATTCAATGATAGATAATTAATTAAGGAATACTATGGAATATAACGGATTCCTATACATATTCCTAACTTATCTATCAATAACATAAGGAAGGGATTTGATTTAATTCGGATCTAATTAAAATGTATTGTACTAAGTGTATATGTTCTGTGTTTATTATGCTTATTCCTGAAACCTGGCTTTGATACCAAGCTGTAACGCCCCACTCTGAGACCCACTGTAACAAAGAGTATTACGGGAGTAATACTGTCTGTTAAAGAGGAGAATAGAGTATATTGGAAGCGACCATTTGTAATCAAGCTATAACTATCTACTGAATACGTCGAAAGGATGGTATCTATATTTTTTTTTCAAGTGGTTCGACATATTCGGTAAATACTTATAACGAAATTACAAATGGCTAAAGATCTATCAGGACAAAGCATAATAATAAATGATAAAACATCACAGAACAGATATAAAATCCCAGAACAATACATCGTCAATACAGATCCAAATACTATAAGTGGGTACAAAGCCACTGCCCACACATGTGGGTCAAAATATGTACATATCAAAGTCTGAATAATAACAGAGTAGCGGAATAGTGGAAAAATAAAAGCGCTATCTATCAGCATAGCAGATAATGTCCAAGCGGAAGCACAGAAGCTAAGTCCAGAGACCTAACCTGAAACAACTCGGTCTGACCCGAGCGAAAACACTCGGGTCAGGCTAGCTAAACAATCAGTAATAACTGAGATATATAATAATGCGGTACATAAATAAAACAGTACTTATCCAAAGAGAAGTATATTATGAACCACATGAATATAATGACGATCCCTAATCATCAATAAACAATAAAAATCTCCAAAGAGAAATCAACACCAAAGTGTAGAATAAATAAAATCGCCTCATATCATCAGCGTAGCCAAAGCTATAAAAAGATGCCCATAGGCAATAATCCCAAGAGTGACCAGAGTCTGTAATCAATGCCCAAGCAAAGGTCGATGCTCCAAAGAGCAATGGGGATATACTGAAAAGTCAATGAAATCCAACACTGAAAAGCAGTGTCTAGAGACACTGTGAATCCACAAGGTAATCGCACTTACATCGTATGATTCCATAGAACCAACACTGAATGGCGGTACTTGAATGGATGTAAAAATCATCAAATAATACCAATATTGCACGTGCACCGACCAGAGTCGTTGTTGCCAAGTACTGTAGAGTTGTGATCGATCACTCGCACAGATGCGGAACGCGCGAGACGGCAAGATCCTTCCCAGAAGGATAAAGGCCCAGAGGCGCATGCCGAAAAAATAAACTGCTCCATAGAGCAGGTGTCCAGAGACGGTTGCCCAGAGGCGTGGTGACCCAGAGGTCCAGTACTAGCCGCCCAAAGGCTAATGTGTCTCCAACTTCTTGGAGAGGAACCCGTAAAGTGTTAACAATGAGTCCCATACCCCACGTTCGCACTAAATGGTTTACTAACCAATAGCAAGCTCACACTCCAAAAAATAAAAAGTCCACCTCGTATCATCGGTAAACTAGACCCAAAGGTCAAAACGATCAATCGAATAGGTCGGGGATTAACCGGAAAGGAAATACACACGGTTCCATAGGCCGGAGATTTCCTAACCGTTTAAGCACATTTCCACTTCGCTCGACGTGCTAAAAAGTGAGTGTGAGATTTTTATTATAGAAAATAATGGTGCGAAATGGATTTATAATTGATTTTGAAATCACTTTAAAACGGCTTTTGAAAACTCTCCTATTATGGAGTAATTAATTTAATAATTAAAAATAATATTATATAATAATTTCTAAAGCCATTTAGGAGTGAAAAATCCTTTGAAAATAATTCATAAAACCCGTGTACGAAATAAAGAGACAAATCTCAAAGAAATCAATAAAACCAGAAAATCACTGAAAATATTCTTAAGTGTTGGAAAATAGTCCAAAAATGACGTGAACCCAAGTTCGGAAAATTATTCGGACTAACAAACTGAATCCGAATGGCATGAAAATTGGTAGACATATAGTCCAACATCCCTGCTCCAAACTGCAAAAAGAATCGGGAAATTCCGACTTGAAACGAAGAAACGGCATCGTCTCAAAGTCGGACAAAAATCATAAAACTTTACTGTGTCAAAACAGTGTAAAGGTCCCACTTCGACGACATGGTCGAAGGGTCACATGAACTCAGATCTTGATGAAAATTTGCAACAGAGTATAAAAGTACTCCTACTTTGATATGCAACAAGAATCGTTCAGTTTCGACTTGAAACGAAGAAACGACAATGTTTCGAAGTTGGTCCGACGAGAACTGAAAATGATCACTATTGTAAAACAGTTTCTGGGTGCTACTTCGGCAATAGAAACGAAGTAACTAATGCACCCAGATCTAAATCAAACTTTGCATGGTTAAAGATCTCGATCTCATCTTTTTAACGAGACCAAAAACGATGAAATCCGACAAAGGACGAGCCCGGAATGGCGTCGCAAAGTCGGGGTTCTACGCTGAAAACAACGGAAGAAAAGAGACTAAGGCCTATAGCTATGCACTAACTGGCCAGAGATGAAAACCACAATTTTGGCATAGTAAACTTCAAATTCTGGCAAAATGAATAAAATGAAAGTTGTATCTTAGTTTCTAAGCTTTCCGGAATGACCAAGATCGTCAAATTCCGACCAGAGATGAAAATTCTATGACTAAAACAATTCTCAGATCTAAATTTTATATCACTGTTGTTGTGCTCTCGGGACAGTGGTAAGAATGCACACTTTTGATCAAATTAACTTCAAAATTTCATGAAACTCAAAACATGAAAGTTTTAGCTCTAAATCTAAGCTTTCCAGAACATCCAAAATTATTAGATTTGGATAATAAACGAGTAACTTATGGCCAAATCAATTTCGGGTTTTTTATTTTATCAACCCTGTAGTTTGTTGTCAGGTCAGCGACAAACAAACATGATTTCGACCATTCAAACCTCAAAATTAGGCAAAGCACAAAACATAAAAGTTATAGGGTACAGAATAAGCTTTCCATAACTTCAAGAAAATCTTAATTCCGATTTAAGATGAATGAGATATGCCTAATTTACTAACAACAATAAACTAATTATAATTTCAGCTAGCATATATTACCTCTTTCCAAGCAATGAAAAGAAGATCAAAGAGTTTCACAATCTAAATGCACAAAAAAAAGAGGATTACAAAATAATTTCAGAAATTAAGAGATGCTTATACATAGATTAGGAGAGGGTTTACCTAGTATTCCTCTCAAGCAAAAGAACAAACACCTATATGGCACTAACCAAAGCTAAGAGATGATGATCAAGGAGCTAGAAAAATACCAAAACACATAAAACCAAGAGTTACAACATGATTTCCAGAAATTAAAGAGAGTTAGAAATGGATTACAAGAGGGTTTTTGCATTACCTTCCCTTACTTTAACTAGCTTAAGCCAATATAAGAGAGGATGGAGCTTTCCTAAGCATGGAGGCCATTTTTAGGTTTATTGTTTTAGGAATTTGATTAGGGTTGGAATGAATGAGGTTTTGAGAGTATGAGATAATTTATAGAGGAGGTTTAGGGTGGGTTATTGGGTTAGGTTTTGTAACCCAATAAGAAGAGAGTTATTTACATGTTTCCAAAAATTAGTCTAAGTGTTCATATATGTTTATAAAACTCATTTTTTTTCTTATCCAAACCCATTTTAAAATCTCTCCTCAAATATTTAACTTTCCAAAAATAACATTTTATCCTCATTTTAAAATCCCAAATTTCCCATTTAATTAAAATAGCCTTTTCAAATAATAAATTTTATTATTCCAAATCCTTTTATGCTTCATTAAAATAAATAAAAAAACCTAACTTTTATTTATTAATTGGTAATGCAAATCCCGGGTTGTTACAGATTTATTTCTTTGAGTTCAAGATATTTGATCAAAGAACTCACTGCTGTAAATTAGTTACAGTATATGAAATAAATAATTTATATTACGTGAATGATGGACCTCCGAATTCAGTATGCCAATATAGTAATGGCGGAAATAATGGGAGCATGTGATATAACACTTATCAATTGCATCGGGTTATGAAAAAATATGTTCGTAAAACACACTGAAAATTATTTATGAAATAATGATTATTTTCGGTGCCGACTAAAAAACAGACATAGTTATATTTCAGCGTGAATAATATGAATATTCATAATGAAATACAAGTAAAATATGGTATTTTTTTCATAAAAAAAGTGATGCATTAGAAAATACAGAAGTATCTAAATTGTTTAGAATTATTTTGGAATTATAGACTAAGCCGCAGTTTTAAGAAATTATTTTATTATATGATTATAAAACATATGATATTGGTTAGTTATATCTCAAATAATTAAGGGCTATGCACCCATTTAATGAGAGCATTATAAGTTGATGAACTCTTCGAATTGATACATAAAAATGTATGCAATCGTAAGTCTATTAATACCAAAACCGTTTCACGTACTTGATCATATTCATCGATGAGTTATCATAGACATGGACATGCGTATATGATACACAAGTATAATTCTATGATAAGCCCAGATAATATACAATGGAAGTAAATAATTTAACATGCGATAAAAATGATTTGATTTGATTGAATGGGAGAGTATATGAAAGAGTGTTCCGTCTGTAACTAAAAATGAATAAAGATTCAATCTCAAAAGTCACTCGTCCATGTGATACATAATGATATATAAAGATCAATCATACTTTGTTGTATGATAGAGTGTTTTGAATGTAACTAAAAATGAATAAAGATTCAATCTCAAAAGTCACTTCTCCATGTGATACATAGTGATATATCTATAAAGAGTAATCAAACTTTGTTGGACAAAGTACGATTAATGTGGGTGAAGTTGAGTTAATTTCTTTTTATATAGTCATGTACTTAAAAGTAGTAAACAAGGTTAATATTATTTCATCTAAATAATAGTTTACAAATCATACAAGATAAAGTTTATAAGAAACCCTAATGTATCCTAGGCCAAGAAGTTGGTAGGTGGTACAGGTCGAAAGTCTACATGTAATAATTTTTCATGAGAGATCTTATATGAATCTTCCCAAAAGGAGTTTGGGAAGGACTGTCATTGGATCACATATTTATGTTTTAAACATAAGTTTTGTAAACTAAAACTAAATTAGTTTTATATAAAAGGAAATTCATAAAGTGTTTATGAATATCTATTCCATTGCATCAAGAAATAATTATTGTTTTAAGAAATACCAACTTCATGAAATTTCTTTGAGAAATTATTGTTAGTAAAATGGAATTGGATATGATTGAAAGACAAAATTGATAACATGATATGAAATGAAGTTAACTAAACTAAACGAACACATCATATTAGAGTATCTGATAAGTATTCTCAAACATTATAGAAACTATCAGTTTCTTATCAAGGTCGAAGATATAAAATCCTCGGTTATTTAATTAAACCATTAAGAGTGTTGACTCTATGGCATGGTGCGATGTGTAGATCCGAAATAGATTCCAAGTTCATTACCAAAATATGATTTTGATAGTTGCAAAGGGATAAAACTAAGGTCGAATAGAAAATATCGATGTGACCGATTTACACAGTTCTCCTGAATGAGAATACTATGGATCTTCAACATGAAAGCTCTGCTTTGATTATAGTCAAATCATGGCATGACGTCCATTGAGCGACTATAGTTGGGTTGAGTGGAAGTATTAGAAGCGAAGCACTTTTCAAGAGAGAATTCGTCTCCTCGGTTATATGGGGTTAGTATCATAGTCAACTCAAGTCAACTCAAAGTCAAAATCTCTGGCCAGAGCATTTCTGTTAATAATAATTGTTATTATTGAACCAGGGGCTTTGTGTTTGGATTGTAGAGTTGAATATCGATGATATTGGAATTTTGACAATTACCAAATTCCATAAGTCTATATTGACATAGCTTTGACGAAGAGTGTAACGACTCTCAAATTTGAACTATTTTAAATTAGGTATTATTTGAATTTAAGTTAAAATTTAAAATTTGAATTTAAATAATGAATTTGAAATGTTGAGTAATATATTTTCCAAATTCAATAAAAAAGAAAATTTTGTGAAATTTCAACTTTTGGTCAAATTTAGTCAAAATTTGAATTTGGGTTCAGAATTTTAAATTTTAAATTTTAAATTTTTTATGATACTAGACTGAATTCTAATCTCCACTCAACTTTTCGTTCGTTAAAATCAAACTTCTGTAGCTTTTAATCTGTAATTTACATGTAAAAATGCGCGAATACGGACTTTGTATTTGTGTCTATTTCTACTTGTATTTTTATTTTATTTTGGGTTTTGGGTTGTGTTTGTTAGGCTTATGTTTATTGGGCTTGAATCTTAAGGGTCACCTAAAAGGCCACGTATCCTTTCCCCAACAGAATATTCTATTGGGAAAGAGTACGTAGTTTTTTCTCTCTGGCTTCTCACCTCATTCTCATTTCTTTCAACCAGAAGAAAATTTACAGTAACCATCCATCTGCTCCTCCTTCTTCCTCTTTCCTAAGCCTAAACCCTAGCCTTCCTCTCTCCTCTCCTTGCTTCCCCTTGCCGCCGCCATCCCCATCACCCACGGCCAGCCCTTCCTCCTCCAACCTCCACCCCAAGGCCGTGCGCCTCCTCCACCTAGCCCACACACCCACCCTCTAACCGAGCCACACACATACCCTTCTTGCCTCAGCCACAAACGCACACACTCACCCACACACACACCCTCCACCTATACACCATAGCCGTGAGCCACCCACACACCAAGGCTGCACCCTGCACACCATAGGCCAAGCCCAATCAACCCCCTAGGCTAACCCTATTGCTCTTCCTATCCTCTTTTATAAAAAAAGAAAAGGAGAAAAAAAGAATTTTGTTTCAAAATTTTGAAGCTTGGTTCGTTTCGTGCTTGTGAAATTGCTAGTTGAGATTCAGTTCTATTCGTGCTTTGTTTTGTAGTCGTAGTTTTCACTTTCATTAGCCACGAAAGGTGAGAAATCACCCACGACTTACATACTTATTATTAAGTGAATTAATATCACTTGAATTATCATTGGAATGTTATGATGTGCTAGTTGACACTATATATTTTGTTATGTTAAAGTGATCATTCGATATGCTATGTACTACACATGAAAAATTGGATATTGTTATGCTATGTGACTTGATATGTGACTGATGTTATGTTTATTATATACGTTGTTATCACACTGCAAGTTCCCTTAGTTTGTTGGTAGGAAATCATTGTGGTTGAAATGATACATACCCGAGCGATTTTATTGATTTTGAATTTTACTTGGGATTGCGGGTTGAATTGATATATACCCGGAAATTTAAATTATTGCGGGTTGAATGATATATATCCGTATTACTTGACCATAGGGAAGAAAATTATGTATGGACACCGTTGGTCGGTTTTAAATTATTTTCTAAATTTAAAATATGTTTGATTTATAAATTTTATTTTTAATTTTATTTAATGATTTTATTTAAAAATTTATATTTGGAAAATAATTTATTTTATATGTTTTAAAGTATAAAATTATAGGTTAATATATGGTTTTGAATGTAAATTTAAGATTTAACTTATAATTTTATTTAGTTTTAAAAATATAATTTAAATAGTTTAAAATTTAATTTAATAAAATATTTAATATAGTTTTAAGTGATTTATTTAAAATTTAACTTAATATAATACAAAAGTTTAATTTAAAATATTTTTATTTAATATAACAAAAATACTTAATTTAGTAAAAAATTTAACTTTAAAATTTTAATTTTTAATATAAGTTTTAAAATTTATTTTAGAAATTTAGTTTTAAATTTAATTATATAAAGATTTATTTTATAACTTTAATAAATATCTTTAAGAAAGATAAGTTTAAGTTTAAGATTTTATTAAGTTTTATTTTTATGTAAATTCAAAGATATAATTATGTCATTTAATAAATTGATTGAGAAATAAAACTTCGTTTTTTTTATTATTAATGAATTTAATTGTTCAAGCTAAGTGATCTCAAATGATAAATATATTTGAAGTTAATATTTAGAATTTGACGTAACTTAAATTATTTAAGCATGTTTTATAAAATGACCATGGTGTGAAAAATATAACGATTGGTTTTAAAGAGACCAAGGCCAAATATTGGCATACTCTCTGTCAATACCGAAACCATTTTAACAACTGTGTATGTGGTGGAGAATCCAAAATGAAGTAGGATGGTTTGGCGAACTCTACTGGAACGAGGTAAGAAACACGGCCTTGACCTTCGATTCATAATTAAAATGACTAAAACAGGAGCTATACCGGGCCAAGTGAGGTCGCTCCTCCTATTGGACATGCTTCTTCGAACCCATATCTTTTTCTTTGTGATTGATTGGTGCGCACCCTTGATTATGGGAGTGTTGTCTCGAGGTGGGCGGTGGCTGCGGCTATGCGTTATCACAAGTCCGGGCGTGCAAAACAGTAGAATCCTGCCCTGGGCATTGCCTCGCGTGCCTTGTCATATTTATCCTGATCGAGCCTACTATGACTTTGGTTTTTGTTGTACCTATGGAGTGCTCCCTGATAGCCCACCAGTTTACGGTGGAGTTTACAATACTATATTGACTACAACACTTATATAAATGTGTTAAAGGGGATATGGATAACGCCTTAACGCTATTTTACATATTATACTTTACTGATAGACATTACATATAAATTCGTATCTTACTACATATAGATAGTTTAATGGATCCTTAAAGGATGGGTGATCCTAAGCATCCTTTGAGTTACTGATACATTTTATTGAACAGTTCACTTGAGTTGATTTACTTATATAAGTATGTTAGTCCTTACTCGAGTGTTTTGTTTTACTTTATGCTCGGGTCAGCCTGAGTATCATAGCCTTGGATTCACCTTTTGGAGCTAGAGATCTACTGGAGATTTAGCTATCTATCTATTATTTCCTATTTCAGCTATTTCCCTTTCAGTCATTTTCTTATGTATTAGTGGACTTATGTACTTGGATTTCCAGTTGTATTTGCTTACAGACTCTGATATTACGTATTTGCTTTGAGACTATGTATTTAGTAGCTTCATGAACTACTATGGTTTATTTATTCCACTGCGAGATATTCTGTTATTCTGTATCTGTGATTCTTTGATTGATTATTATTTACCCTAAATTAATTAACAATCTGTTGTTTTGAACAATTCAAGTCCGACATGTGTGGTTTTATTATCGATTTGATGGTTCAAAATAGCGGGTCGTTATAGTTGGTATCAGAGCTTTGGTTTTAGGTAAACCTTAGCCTACAGGGTAAAAACTCATTAGAGATAGGGTAACAATACCCTAGAATGAGTAGAATCAGTCTCAGAATCATTCTTGAGAGAGAGAGATAGAGCGTATTTTGAAAAGTATAAAATGGTTTTAAATGGTTTTAAAGATTTTTTGGATATAAAAAAATTGTTTTAAAAATTTAATCCTTTTCCTAGAATTTCCTTCCTTCGAATCTATCTTGTTACTTTTAATTTTTTGATTAGGATTTTCTTTAAGTCTGAATGTTTGACCTTGTCCGAAAAAAATCATTCATAGGTAGGGGTCAAGGAATTTCCCCAGCACCAGAACCCGTTGCACCAGTCAGATTCACCACTCTCTGTAAGGAGTTCACTCATCTTTGTTGTACTAAGTTTACTGGAGCAGAGAGCATCATTGAGGCTCAATAGTGGATGAGGAGTTTAGAGAATATTTTCACAGGTTTTGAGATCACTGATGCTCAGAAGTGTCAGTTAGCCGCTTAGCAGTTGCAGGAGGTAGCCCGGGATTGGTGGGAGTTTATTTCAGCCCACACTATTGAGGGAAATATCACTTGGGAGCAGTTTAGGTATAAATCTTGAGTTGGATTCAAGATTGGTTAGTTATCTCTTTGGAATCTACCTTAAGCCTTGAATATCATATTTCAGGGATGCTTTTGTAGCTAAGTAGATGCCCGAAGCCGCGAAGTCTCAGTTATACAGGGAATTTATGGATCTTAAGCAGGGGAGTATGACATTTTCTGAGTATGAGAGGAGGTTCAACGAACTATCCAAGTTTGGTCCTAGCTTGATTGATACCCCACTTAAGAAGAATGAGAAGTTTATAGCTGGAGCTCGCCCGGAGTATTATGACCATTTGATTGCTCATGTGCACGACCCTTTTAATGGATTGATGGATATGGCTATTAGGTATGAGAACCCCACTTCTAAGGAAGCATCTGTTGTTCGTACACCTCCATCTCAGCCTTCTTCCAGCAGCTCCAAGAAGAGGAAGTTCAACTTCCAACAACAGAAGAAGAATTGACAGAAGACTCAGGGTTTAGGATCTTCTTCTCAAAGGCAGCCTATTGATCCATCTTCTATTACTTGCTTCAAGTGTAATCAAAAGGGACACTATGCCAACAGCTATCCTAGTTCAGTCGGAGCTTCTGTCCCACCGGTTCAGATGACTAGGCGTGATCTATGCCATATTTGCTTTCATCCAGGCTACTTCAAGAAGGACTGTCCCACTCAGCAGAAGGGCAAGGCATCTGGAATCTTCGTAGTTACCTCTTCCACTCCTACCAGTGATGATACTAAGGGTACGCTTCAGGGTACCTTTACTTTGCATTTTCATCCCATTCGTGTTTTATTTGACACCGGTGCATCTCATAGTTTCACCTCTGTTGACCTCTGTAATAGGTTTGAGCATATTCTTTCACCCGAATATGCAACTAAATCCTTTTGGGTGTCTAATCCTATTGGCGGTCCAGCGAACCTTAATAGGATTTGTAAAAGGGTGAAACACTTTTACAACAACCATTATTTTACTGGCGATTTCTATGTTCTTGGTTTTTATGCTTTCGACGTTTTGCTTGGAGGTGATTGGCTAAAGAAGTTTGAAGCTGTTATCTCTTGCAAAGCCCGAACTGTTTCTTTAATTGATGATAAGGGTAATCCTTTGGTGATTGGATGTCGTATGCCTCAGGATTATGCTAGCAGTTTTATCTTTTCTCTTGCTCTCATCCTAGCGATGTTGACTCTACTCCAGTTGTCCAACTTTTTCCCGATGTATTTGGTGAAGTCGCTTCTTTACCTCCTTAGCGGGAAATCGAATTCTGTATCGATCTTATTCCTGGAGCCCGACATGTAGTTCTTCCTCCTCATAGGATGGCACCTAAGGAGAAAGCCAAGTTGAGGAAGCAGATTGAAGATTTGTTTTCTAGGGGTTTGATTAGGCATACTCACTCGGAATAGGGAGCAGCAGTGGTGTTTGTCACTAAGTTTGATGGTTCTTTGAGAATGTGTGTGGATTATAGGGAGCTGAATAAGCTCACTATGAAGAATTGTGTAACGACCCGTATTTTTACGGATCGAAACATCGAAGAAAATTTCGTCGAAAAAGTTTTCATGAAGACTGGCGAAATTTCTAAGTCCTAAGTCGTCCACGACTTAGCGTAAGTCGTAAGTCGTATACGACTTAGGAGATATGGTTTAGGACGACCTATAGAACCTGACCGAGTTAGACAGTTCGAGTTAGCGACCTATGATAGTTAGGTCAGAGTTTACGACTTAAGAAAGCCAGCGACTTATAGAATGTAGCGACTTAGTATCATGGAGCGACCTATAGGTTAGCGACCTAAGAAGGTTAGCGTGTTAGCGACCTAAGAGTTAGGCGACTTAAGGAGTTAGAACATAACCCAGTTAGGTCGCGTGAGTAGTTTTGTAGTATGGGTTGTTAGGTCGCAGGGGATAGCTTAAGTGTTAGGTCGCGTGGTTTCTAAGTCGTAAGTCGCGCACTTGTTAAGTCGTAGGTCGCGCGAGTTGTTAGGTCGCTGGGCTTTGGCTTAGTAGTTAGGTCGCAGTCCAGTTGTTTGCGACTTATGTTAGGTCGCGTAAGGACTTAACAGATAGGTCGTTGAGGTGTTATGTTGTGAGGTCGCTTCTCAGTTGGGTCATAGGCGCACATGCTATAGGTCGTGACCGACTTAGGAGATAACCGTTAAGTCGTAAGTCGTATCTTTGTTAAGTCGCGAGCTGCTAAACTTTAAGTCGTAGGCAGGTGATTCTGTTAGGTCGAATAGGCGCGCGCACGTGTTAGGTCGAAGGAAAGTTAAGTTGTAGTCCTTAGGTCGGAGGGGTCTTAGGTCGTAAGTCGGAGACGACTTATGGAGATAGCCGAGTTACGACATAGAGAGATTTCAGCTATAAATAGGAAGGGTTTTTCTCACTTTTTGGGATCCGGATTTCGAAGTGACGAAGTGCTGCCATTTTGAGAGCTCGACTTCTACACTTCTTCACTTCTTTTCTCCACTCTAATCTTGTGCTTCCTTCCATCCAAATCGAAGATCAAATCGAAGATCGAAGAGCTTAGATTGAAGATCTACATTCTTCGAAGAGAGATTTCATCGTTTAAAGCGGATTTGTGATAGATCGAGATTGATCCTTCGCTGTCCAGATCTGAAGCGTGTTGATTTGGGTTTGTTTTGGTGATTTGGTGAGTGGTGATTATCTCTCACACGGATCCAAAGGAGTATATCGGATTGTTGGCTCGATTTGGTGTTGAAATAGTGATTTCCATGCATTTTATTCATCCTAAGTGTAGATCCGTATAGATTCATTGTTCATGATGATGTTACATCCATTTTATCACATGTTAACCTATGCAAGTTCATTCATCAAGTTTATAGAGATATTGTTCATGTTTTCATGCTTGTTGGACTTTCAACTCTTTATTTACGAAATTGCCATTATTGTGATAATTGTCCATTTAGATCTTATTTGAATGCTTGATTGTTTGGATTAATGTTTGACTTGGTTGATTGCTATGAATTAGATGATTGATGATTTGATTTAGATCGAAGATGATTCAAAAGCTAAGGGAAAGGCTCTTGAATTGGGAAAGCTGCTCGTGGCATATGTAGCGGGATGATGAAGCTCTTATGCATAGATGAGGATGTTGAGATGAGACTTTGCGAGGATGTGATGAAGCGAAGTATGATATGAGATAGTCTTGGTCTAATCCAGACGGGATCATTCCAAGCACGTTGGTAACTCGGTGATATGATTCGAGTTAAGGGTAATGGATGCTTGAGAGGCGCTTCAGCTAGTATGGAAATAGTCGTCGAGGAGGATGACTAGGAGGCTTGGATAGCATCGTTGTTGAAGGTTCTAGCATGCTCTAAGCAAGAGTACGTTTGGGCAGATTCGATAGTCCCAACGACTAACTGTTGATGGTCGAGTACTCTGGGCAGATTCGATAGTCCTAGGCACGGGCTGCGACGACGTGCGGGAGTTATGTCTAGAACCGGGGTTTCCATTAGCCCTTGACGGACGGCTGAAAGAATGTGCCGGTCATTCAATTAACGGTGATATCGAAGCAATGATAACAGTGATAGCCAGAGTCATGGATGTTTGGTTGTATCGTCATTCGGTCTCAAGAGCAGTGTTTTCCGGGTGCTTATCTGATCTTGGTTTAGGCCTTGGGGGTTTGTGCTTGGAAAACATCGCCCTTGACTCGAGTGACAATTTCTTTACTTTACATTGTATGCTCTGCTATGTTTGCTTCTGCTTAGTGTGTGTCTGGGGGCTATCACTGTAGAAAGAGGTTGGAGTGGGAGGGTAGTATTCCTATTCCTTTTTCCTTTGTGCTCTTTTGGTATGTTGTTAGTTAATCTACTGCTCACTAAGACTGTTGTCTGACTCAAGGCTTTATGTTTTAATTCTTATTGCCTTGGGCTGTTCGTCCATTTTGGGATGGGCAGACTAGGTAGCAGGTGACAGGTGCTGTTCTCTTCTCACGATGCTGATATCGAAGACGAGCTAGAGGGTTGCATATTATCTTCTTATATGTACTGGATGTTCCGCTGTTTGTATAATCTCTGAGTGTTATGTAGTGAGGCTTGATGTATTGATTATTTGGATGCTTGTATTCAACTATTATGGAGTTTTATATGATGGCATTTTATTCTATAAAGCTTCACTATACATATGTTCTATTGTATTTTGTCCATGCGCTGTGAGTAATACGATAGATCCTGTTATTTTGATCTACCCTGACAATCGTCCATGGTCGCCTGGCACACTTTACAGCGCACTATCTCTAGATTCGGTGCAGGGGTCATGGGCGGTCGTCACATTTGGTATCAGAGCATTGGTTAATCGATTTTACCCAACGCTCGCTGACGTAACTACATATGAGAGACGTAATTGTATTTTGATGGATGAATACTATATATAATATAGTAGTTTAGTTGAGTTTGAGTCCTTTATGCAGTTGTTTCTCTAAGATGTTCTGATCATTCCTTTTTATAGATATTGAGAATGAGTCGAAGAGGGAGACCAGCTGCTAGGGAAGGCCGTGCTACTGAGGGGACTGCTGATTATGCAGCTATGTTTGAAGCTATGATGACTTCGATCATGAGAAGGATACCAGTTCCGGGGGCAGCATTAGATGTTGGAGTTCAAGTCCAAACTCCAAAACCAGTGGATTTTGCTAAGTTGTGCAAGGACTATACTGCTCTTGGAGGGAAGGTTTTCTTGGGAACAGAATCAACTATTGAGGTCCAAAGGTGGATAGATGCTTGTAGAAGGATCTTTGGTGATTTTGGAATTGAGGATGCGACTAAGAGGAAGTTGGCATCGAGACAGCTTCAAGGGAGAGCTTCTGATTGGTGGAACTCTATTACCATCAATACTCCAGAGGAAGAGATTACTTGGGAGCAATTCCAAGTCAGGTTTGAAGCTAAGTTCATTTCTACAGCTCAGAAGTCTGTTCTGTTCAAGAAGTTTGTGGAGCTCAAGCAAGGTGGAAGACCAGTTCTTGAGTATGTTTCTGAGTTCGAAGCTTTGTCCAAGTATGCCCGGTCATATACTGAGTCTGCATATCAGAAGAATGAGAAGTTTGTGACAGGCTTGGACAGTTATCTTGGGAGACAGTTAGTGGATCATTTGGACGATTCATTTGAGAAGCTTGTGGAGAAAGCTCTCAGGCATGAGAGTCTGTTTTCTAAGGAAGGATCTGTTGTTGCTGTTACCAGGGGAGAGTCTAAACCACAGCAGGGTGGAAACCAGAAGAGGAAGCAGCAGCAGCAGAAGGGTAAGGATGGCCAGAAGAAGCCAAAAGGCGAAGTGACCTGCTACAACTGTCAGCAGAAGGGCCATTTCTCTAAGGATTGCAAGAATCCGAAGGCGCTGGCGAAGTGCCACAACTGTGACAAGCCAGGGCATTTCAGGAAGAACTGTCCAGAACCGAGAAGGGACAAGCAGATTGTGCAAGCTTATGCTTTGGGAGCTGTTCCGTCGTCTTCGAAAGCTCCTACCGATGAAGAGAAGGGAAAGAGTGTGGTGGTTCAAGGTACTCTTTTCCTATGTGGTGTTCCAGTTAGAGTTCTGTTTGATACTGAGGCGTCGCATTCGTTTATTTGTAATGAACTCGTAGGCCGGTTAGGTTTGGAACCGGATATTGTTGATAGGCCATTGGTTGTGACTAATCCAGTTGGGGGTTCGTCTTGTTTGTGTATGTTATGCCGTGGTCTAGTTGTATCGAGTCATGGTTGCTCTTTTGTTTGTGATTGCTTTGTTCTGAACTTTGCGGGGTTCGGAATTATTTTGGGTATGGACTGGCTTAGGAAGTATGCGGCAAAGGTTGATTGCGAGAGGTTGGAAGTGACAGTCGAGAATGTGGAGGGGCGAAAGGTTGTGATACGATGTAAGCATGAGGAAGGCGTCTTCATGAGCTTCATGTATTCGCTGGTTGTTCCACGGGATGGACTGTCATCGGTGCCAATCGCTAATGGATTCGAGGATGTCTTTGACGAAGTCAAAGGGTTGCCGCCGCATAGAGAGATCGAGTTTCGTATAGATCTAGTTGAAGGAGCCAGACCTGTTGTGATGCCTCTTAGGCGGATGGCGCCTAGGGAACAACATGAGTTAAAGGTGCAAGTTGATGACCTTTTACAGAAAGGATTCATTCGGCGTAGTGTGTCTAAGTGGGGTGCACCAGTTGTGTTCGCAACCAAGGCAGATGGATCGTTGAGATTGTGTGTGGATTATCGTGAGCTGAATAAGGTGACTAAGAAGAACAAGTATCCATTGCCGAGGATAGATGACTTGTTTTATCAGCTTCACGAAGCTAAGGTGTTTTCTCAGATGGATTTGGCAACGGGATTTCACCAGTTGAGAGTAGCTAAGGATAGTGTGCGAAGACTGCTTTTCGGACACCATTTGGTTTCTTTGAGTGGCTGGTAATGCCGTTTGGATTGACTAACGCGCCAGCATATTTTATGGATCTTATGAATAGAGTGTTCAGAGATCAGTTGAACAAGTTTGTGCTTGTGTTCGTGGATGATATTCTGATTTATTCCAGAACTGAAGAAGAGCACAAGACGCACTTGCGTATTGTTTTGGAGATCTTACGGAAACATCAGCTGAAGGCTAAGTTTTCGAAGTGTCACTTTTGGAAGAGTGAAGTGAGGTTCTTAGGCCATGTGATTTCTGGAAGTGGGATAGCGGTTGATCCCGCTAAGGTGGCAGCAATCCAGGATTGGGTTAGACCTAAGAATGCATCTGATGTGAGAAGCTTTCTTGGATTAGCAGGATATTATCGTCGGTTTATCAAAGACTTCTCCAAGGTAGCTGCACCATTAACAGGATTGACGAAGAAGAACCTAGTGTTCAGATGGGATGATAAGTGTGAGCAAGCTTTTGGAATCCTGAAAGAGCGATTGACAAGTGCTCCTGTTTTGACTATTCCTAGTGGGAATGACGAGATGGTGGTTTACACCGACGCATGTGGTACTGGACTTGGAGCAGTGCTGATGCAGAGGGATAAAGTTGTTGCGTATGCCAGTCGACAACTGAAGCCGCATGAAAGGAATTACCCAACTCATGATTTGGAGTTAGCGGCGATTGTATTTGCTCTGAAGATATGGAGACATTATCTATTGGGAGTTCGATTCGAGTTGTATACGGATCACAAGTCATTGAAGTATCTTTTCTCCCAAAAAGATTTGAATCTTCGGCAGCAGCGATGGCTAGAGTTTTTGGCATCATATGATTTTGGTATAGCTTATACTCCGGGAAAAGGTAACGCAGTGGCAGATGCGTTAAGTCGAAGACATGCAGGATTGGGAGCCATGTTTTCAGAATGGAAGAGTCTCGAGTATTTAGCTGGATTTGACTTCAGGCCTAGATGTGAATTGGAACCTGAGATGTTGGCAAACTTATCGATAAGACCTTCTCTTGTGGAAAGGATTGGCGAGAGCCAAAAGCGAGACGATAAGCTTGTCAAGATTATCCGTGAATTGGAATCTGGATTGGATCTAGAAAAGGATAAAGGATTCGAGGTCGATCGAGAGGGTTGGCTTCGGAAGCAAGGACGACTAGTTGTTCCCGATATAGATGAATTGAGGAGTGAAGTTCTAAAGGAAAGTCACCACTCAAAGTTGACAATTCATCCAGGTGGAAATAAGATGTATCGGGATATGAAGAGAACCTACTACTGGGAAGGTATGAAGAAGGATGTTGGAAATTTTATTTCCAAGTGTATGAACTGCTAGTTGGTAAAAGCCGAACAGAAGAAGCCAAGTGGATTGCTTCAGCCATTAGAAGTTCCTACATGGAAGTGGGAGCAAGTGTCGATGGATTTTATCGAAGGACTACCTAGAACAAGAACGGGAAATGAAGGGATTTGGGTCATCGTTGATCGTTTGACTAAGAGTGCACGATTCATTCCTGTTCGATCGACTAGGACTGCATCAAGGTTGGCTGAGTTGTATGTTAAGTGGATAGTCCGATTCCATGGTATTCCGAAGAGTATAGTGAGCGATCGAGATCCATTGTTCACTAGTGGATTTTGGAAGAGCTTCCAGGAAGTTTTGGGAACCGAGTTGTGTTTGAGTACAGCTTATCACCCTCAAACAGATGGTCAGACTGAGAGAGTCAACCGAGTTTTGGAAGATCTCCTCAGAGCTTGTGTTTTGGATTTCGGAGGATCATGGGAAGATCACCTGCATTTGGTGGAGTTTTCGTACAACAACAGTTACCAGTCAAGTATTGGTATGGCACCGTATGAGGCATTGTATGGAAGACCGTGTAACTTTCCGACGTGTTGGATAGAAACAGGAGAAAAGTTGATACTTGGGCCAGAGATGATTCGACAGACTTCGGATTGCATAGAGATCATTCGGTAACGAATGAAGGCAGCCCAAGACCGTCAGAAGAGTTATGCCGATAAGCGTCGAAAGGATTTGGAATTCGACGTAGGAGATATGGTTTCTGTGAAGATTTCTCCACTGAAGAATGTTATCTGATTCGGGAAGAAAGGAAAATTGACTCCGAGATTTGTTGGACCATTCCCGATCATCGAGCGAATTGGAAAGCTCGCCTATAGACTGGAGTTACCTGAGAAGATGTCGAGTGTGCACAATGTTTTTCATGTATCATATCTACGGAAGTATGTGCACGACTCGAGTACGGTGGTTTCTGCTGATAGCGGTGAAGACTTTGAAGTTGATCCAGTCGATAGAAGACCTCGTAAGCCGCTTCGTGTTGTGGAAACCGATATGAAACAGCTTAGGAGGAAGGTAGTTAGGTTGCTCAAGATACAATGGAGTGATGATGATAACGACTGTACGTGGGAGGTGGAAGAGAGGATGAAGGCAGCTCATCCTGAACTCTTCAAGGTATGGCCCTAAGGTGTCGTGTCATCTAACGAAATTGTAACTTGTTCTAGTTTTAGAATTCTGTACGCTAAGCTAGAATTGGATGCATGGTTTGTTGATTGCTATGGATGATAGGCGTACAGAATAGTCTTTGATTGCCTTGTTTGTTTGGAATTTCGGGGGCGAAATTCCTAAGGGGGAGAGAATGTAACGACCCGTATTTTTACGGATCGAAACATCGAAGAAAATTTCGTCGAAAAAGTTTTCATGAAGACTGGCGAAATTTCTAAGTCCTAAGTCGTCCACGACTTAGCGTAAGTCGTAAGTCGTATACGACTTAGGAGATATGGTTTAGGACGACCTATAGAACCTGACCGAGTTAGACAGTTCGAGTTAGCGACCTATGATAGTTAGGTCGGAGTTTACGACTTAAGAAAGCCAGCGACTTATAGAATGTAGCGACTTAGTATCTTGGAGCGACCTATTGGTTAGCGACCTAAGAAGGTTAGCGTGTTAGCGACCTAAGAGTTAGGCGACTTAAGGAGTTAGAACATAACCCAGTTAGGTCGCGTTAGTAGTTTTGTAGTATGGGTTGTTAGGTCGCAGGGGATAGCTTAAGTGTTAGGTCGCGTGGTTTCTAAGTCGTAAGTCGCGCACTTGTTAAGTCGTAGGTCGCGCGAGTTGTTAGGTCGCTGGGCTTTGGCTTAGTAGTTAGGTCGCAGTCCAGTTGTTTGCGACTTATGTTAGGTCGCGTAAGGACTTAACAGATAGGTCGTTGAGGTGTTATGTTGTGAGGTCGCTTCTCAGTTGGGTCATAGGCGCACATGCTATAGGTCGTGACCGACTTAGGAGATAACCGTTAAGTCGTAAGTCGTATCTTTGTTAAGTCGCGAGCTGCTAAACTTTAAGTCGTAGGCAGGTGATTCTGTTAGGTCGAATAGGCACGCGCACGTGTTAGGTCGAAGGAAAGTTAAGTTGTAGTCCTTAGGTCGGAGGGGTCTTAGGTCGTAAGTCGGAGACGACTTATGGAGATAGCCGAGTTACGACATAGAGAGATTTCAGCTATAAATAGGAAGGGTTTTTCTCACTTTTTGGGATCCGGATTTCGAAGTGACGAAGTGCTGCCATTTTGAGAGCTCGACTTCTACACTTCTTCACTTCTTTTCTCCACTCTAATCTTGTGCTTCCTTCCATCCAAATCGAAGATCAAATCGAAGATCGAAGAGCTTAGATTGAAGATCTACATTCTTCGAAGAGAGATTTCATCGTTTAAAGCGGATTTGTGATAGATCGAGCTTGATCCTTCACTGTCCAGATCTGAAGCGTGTTGATTTGGGTTTGTTTTGGTGATTTGGTGAGTGGTGATTATCTCTCACACGGATCCAAAGGAGTATATCGGATTGTTGGCTCGATTTGGTGTTGAAATAGTGATTTCCATGCATTTTATTCATCCTAAGTGTAGATCCGTATAGATTCATTGTTCATGATGATGTTACATCCATTTTATCACATGTTAACCTATGCAAGTTCATTCATCAAGTTTATAGAGATATTGTTCATGTTTTCATGCTTGTTGGACTTTCAACTCTTTATTTACGAAATTGCCATTATTGTGATAATTGTCTATTTAGATCTTATCTGAATGCTTGATTGTTTGGATTAATGTTTGACTTGGTTGATTGCTATGAATTAGATGATTGATGATTTGATTTAGATCGAAGATGATTCAAAAGCTAAGGGAAAGGCTCTTGAATTGGGAAAGCTGCTCGTGGCATATGTAGCGGGATGATGAAGCTCTTATGCATAGATGAGGATGTTGAGATGAGACTTTGCGAGGATGTGATGAAGCGAAGTATGATATGAGATAGTCTTGGTCTAATCCAGACGGGATCATTCCAAGCACGTTGGTAACTCGGTGATATGATTCGAGTTAAGGGTAATGGATGCTTGAGAGGCGCTTGAGCTAGTATGGAAATAGTCGTCGAGGAGGATGACTAGGAGGCTTGGATAGCATCGTTGTTGAAGGTTCTAGCATGCTCTAAGCAAGAGTACGTTTGGGCAGATTCGATAGTCCCAACGACTAACTGTTGATGGTCGAGTACTCTGGGCAGATTCGATAGTCCTAGGCACGGGCTGCGACGACGTGCGGGAGTTATGTCTAGAACCGGGGTTTCCATTAGCCCTTGACGGACGGCTGAAAGAATGTGCCGGTCATTCAATTAACGGTGATATCGAAGCAATGATAACAGTGATAGCCAGAGTCATGGATGTTTGGTTGTATCGTCATTCGGTCTCAAGAGCAGTGTTTTCCGGGTGCTTATCTGATCTTGGTTTAGGCCTTGGGGGTTTGTGCTTGGAAAACATCGCCCTTGACTCGAGTGACAATTTCTTTACTTTACATTGTATGCTCTGCTATGTTTGCTTCTGCTTAGTGTGTGTCTGGGGGCTATCACTGTAGAAAGAGGTTGGAGTGGGAGGGTAGTATTCCTATTCCTTTTTCCTTTGTGCTCTTTTGGTATGTTGTTAGTTAATCTACTTCTCACTAAGACTGTTGTCTGACTCAAGGCTTTATGTTTTAATTCTTATTGCCTTGGGCTGTTCGTCCATTTTGGGACGGGCAGACTAGGTAGCAGGTGACAGGTGCTGTTCTCTTCTCACGATGCTGATATTGAAGACGAGCTAGAGGGTTGCATATTATCTTCTTATATGTACTGGATGTTCCGCTGTTTGTATAATCTCTGAGTGTTATGTAATGAGGCTTGATGTATTGACTATTTGGATGCTTGTATTCAACTATTATGGATTTTTATATGATGGCATTTTATTCTATAAAGATTCACTATACATATGTTCTATTGTATTTTGTCCATGCGCTGTGAGTAATACGATAGATCCTGTTATTTTGATCTACCCTGACAATCGTCCATGGTCGCCTGGCACACTTTACAGCGCACTATCTCTAGATTCGGTGCAGGGGTCATGGGCGGTCGTCACAAATTGATATCCTATGCCTCGTACCAATGATATGTTCGATCAGCTCCATGGAGCTAAAGTGTTCTCTCAGCTTGATCTTGCCACCGGTTTCCACCAGCTTAGAGTGGCTGAGGAAAGCATTCCTAAAACCGCTTTCCGAACGGAGAATGGTTTCTATGAATGATCAGTTATGCCCTTTGGCTTAACTAATTCCCCAGCTTTCTTCGTCAAACTTATGAATCGTGTCTTTCGATATGTTCTTAACAAGTTCGTTCTGGTTTTCATTGATGATATTCTGGTCTTTTCTACGCCAGAGAAGGAGCATGAATCACATTTGGGTTTTGTTCTTGAAACCCTAAGGAGTCATCAATTGAAAGCTAAATTCTCGAAATGCCATTTTTGGAAAGATGAAGTCATATTTCTTGGACATATTGTTTCTGAAAATGGAGTTTTGGTTGATCCAGTTAAGATCGCTGTGATTAATGTAAGTCTATCCTCTTTCTTCTTTTGTAACTTAATTATCTTATCTTTCTTTGTAATTCAAATTCCCTATTCTATTTCAGGATTGGGAAAAACATAAGGCTCCTTCGGATATTCGTAGCTTCTTAGGCCTTGCTGGTTATTATCAGAGGTTTATAGAGAATTTTGCTCGGATTGCTGCACCTTTCACTGCTTTGACTCGTAAGATACCAAGTTTATATGGAATGATAAGTGTGAAGCTGCCTTTAATGAATTAAAGCACAAGCTAACTTTTGCTCATGTTCTTATCGTTCCAAATGGAAGTGAGGGATTAATGGTTTACACCGATGCTAGTCGAGAAGGTTTGGGAGCTGTTTTGATGCAGAATAAGAAGGTTATTGCTTATGCTAGTCATTAGTTGAAGACCCATGAAGCCAATTATGCAGCTCATGATTTGTAGTTGCTTGTTGTAGTATTTTCTTTGAAGTTATGGAGGCACCATCTTTTAGGGACTAAGTTTGAGCTCTTTACGGATCACCAGTCGTTGAAGTATATTTTCACCCAGAAGGATTTAAACCAGAGGCAAGTTAGATGGCTCGAGTTTCTAGCTTCTTTTGACCTCGACATCAACTATACTCCTGGGAAAGCTAATGTAGTGGCCGATGCCTTGAGTCGAAAGAAGGCGATGTTATGTCAGCTTGTTGTTTCTTCCACCCTTATGGATCGTATTGTTGCTAAGAAAGAGGAAGACGAGATGCTAAGGCTTATTAAGGAGAATGTTCGTAATAGGGAAGGTGGTAACCAAGATGGAATGGGAGCACAGATTGATAATAAAGGGATTTTTAGGATGAATAATCGAATTTGTGTTCCAAATGTCGGTGGATTGAGGCAAGAGTTACTTCAGAAAAATCATCGGTCTAGACTTTCTATTCATCCCGGTGTGACAAAGATGTACTAGAATATGAAGAAGTTGTATTAGTGGAGTGGTATGAAGCGTGATATCTCTCTTTATGTTAGTAGATGTGCCACTTGCCAACAGGTTAAAGCTGATCACCAGAAGACCGATGGATTATTGCAACCCCTGGAGATTCTCAATTGGAAGTGGGAATAGGTTTCTATGGATTTTATTGATGGATAATTGAGGACTAGAAGGGGTAATGAGAGTATACGGGTGGTTGTTGATAGACTGACCAAGTCAGCTCATTTCATTCCGGTCAGGTCGAACCGCACTGCTTTGAGTTTAGCCGAGATTTATATGAGAGAGATTGTTCGACTTCATGGTGTTCCGATCAGTATAGTTTGAGATAGAAATCCCATCTTTACCAGTAACTTTTGGAGGGCATTTCAGGAAGCTTTAGGTACTCGGTTGAATCTTAGCATAGCTTACAATCCACAGACCGATGGTCAGATAGAAAGAGTGAAACAGATTTTGAAAGATCTTCTTCATGCCTGTGTTCTTGATTATGAAGGATCTTGGGAAGATAATCTCCATCTCGTTGAATTCACTTATAATAACAGCTATCAGGTATAATCTTAATTTTAAATTAAGGTTACCGTAAGCGTAACTCAATTTAATCCCATCCTTAGAATTCAGGCTAATATCAAGATGTCCCCATTCGCTGCTCTTTATGGACGATCTTGTAATTCTCCATCTTGTTGGATTGAATCTGGTAATCGTTTGGTTCTTGTCCTGATATGATTTTGGATTCTTCTAAGAAGGTTGAGGAGATTAGGAGGAAGATGAGGATTGCTCAGGATAGGCAGAAGAAGTATGCTGATAGGCGAAGGAGGAGTTTGGAATTTGCAGTGGGTGATTAGGTTTTTCTGAAGATCTCGCCATTGAGGAATGTGATTCGCTTTGGATGGAAAGGAAAGTTAACTCCTAGATTCATTGGTCCTTTCCGTATATTACAGAGAGTTGGTCCTTTAGCTTATCGAGTGGAATTGCCTGAGAAGCTGTCTGGAGTGCATAATGTGTTTCATGTTTCGCATCTTCGCAAGTATCTTCATGATCCTTCTTTGATTGTTCAGCCTGCTTTACTTGAGAATTTGGATGTTGAGCTGAATCTCACCATCGAGAGGAAGTTACTTCGTACCATTGATCGAGGTACGAAGCAGTTGAGGAGGAAGTCGGTCAACCTGGTCAAGGTGCAGTGGAGTACTGAGGATCAGGATTGTACCTGGGGGATGGAGGAGAGCATGCATGCTTCGAATCCGGAGTTGTTCATTCCAGGTACTATTCGTTGAATCTATCTTATCTTCCTTTTGTTTCTATTTCTGTGTCTCGTTCCTTTTCGGGGACGAAAAGTTTTAAGTGGGGGAGAGTGTAACGACTCTCAAATTTGAAATATTTTAAATTAGGAATTATTTGAGTTTAAGTTAAATTTTAAAATTTGAATTTAAATAATGAATTTGAAATGTTGAGTAATATATTTTTCCAAATTCAAAAAAAAGGAAAATTTTGTGAAATTTCAATTTTTGGTCAAATTTATTCAAAATTTGAATTTGGGCTGAAAATTTTAAAATTTAAATTTTTTATGTTTTTAGAGTGAATTCTAATCTCCACTCCACTTTTCGTTTCGTTAAAATCAGACTTCTGTAGCTTTTAATCTACAATTTACAGTGTAAAAATGTGCGACTACGAACGTTGTATTTGTGTGTATTTCTACCTGTACTTTTTTTATTTTGGGTTTTGGGTTGTGTTTGTTGGGCTTATGTTTATTGGGGTTGAATCATAAGGGTCACCTAAACAGCCACGTATCCTTTCATCAACAGAAACATTTATTGGGAAAGAGTACGTAGTTTTTTCCTCTCTGGCTTCTCTCCTCATTCTCATTTCTTCCAGCCAGAAGAAAATTTACAGTAACCATCCATCTTCTCCTCCTTCTTCCTCCTTTCTAAGCCTAAACCCTAGCCTTCCTCTCCTCTCTCTCTCTCCTCTCCTTGCTTTCCCTTGCCGCTGCCGTCCCCATCACCTACGGCCAGCCTTCCTCCTCCATCCTCACCCCAAGGCCGTGCGCCTCCTCCTTCTAGCCCACACACCCACCCTCAGCCGAGCCACACACATACCCTCCTCCACACCCACACCCTCCTTGCTTCGACCTCACACGCACACACCCACCCACACACACACCTACCGCACACACACCATAGTCGTGAGCCACCCACACACCAAGGCTGCACCCTCCATACCATAGGCCAAGCCCAATCAACCTCCTAGCTGAACCCTATTGCTCGTCTTCTCC
Source organism: Allium fistulosum (assembly GCA_030737815.1). Lineage (NCBI taxonomy): Eukaryota > Viridiplantae > Streptophyta > Magnoliopsida > Asparagales > Amaryllidaceae > Allium > Allium fistulosum. The sequence continues at coordinate 1,328,119,198 of CM060904.1, forward strand.
TCTTTTATAAAAAGAAGAAGAAAAAGAAACGGAGAAAAAAAATTGTTTCAAAATTTCGAAGCTTGGTTCATTTTGTGCTTGTAAATTTGCTAGTTGAGATTCAGTTCATTTCATGCTTTGTTTCGTAGTCGTAGTTGTCACTTTCATTAGCCACGAAAAGTGAGAAATCACTCACGACTTACATACTTATTATTAAGTGAATTAATATCACTTGAATTATCATTGGAATGTTAGGATGTGCTAGTTGACACTATATTTTTTTTACGTTAAAGTGATCATTCGATATGCTATGTATTACACATGAAAAATTGGATTTTGTTATGCTATGTGATTTGATATGTGACTGATGTTATGTTTATTATATATGTTGTTATCACACTGCAAGTTCCCTTAGTTTGTTGGTAGGAAATCACTATGGGTTGAAATGATACATACCCGAGCGATTTTATTGATTTTGAATTTTACTTGGGATTGCAGGTTGAAATGATATACCCGAAAATTTAAATTATTGCGGTTGAAATGATATATATATCCGTATCGCTGGACCATAGGGAAGAAAATTATATACGGACACCATGGTCGGTTTTAAATTATTTTCTAAATTTAAAGTATGTTTGATTTATAAATTTGATTTTTAATTTAATTTAATTACTTTATTTATAAATTTATATTTGGAAAATAATTTATTTTATATGTTTTAAAGTTTCAAATTATAGGTTAATATATGGTTTTGAATCTAAATTTAAGATTTAACTTATAATTTTATTTATTTTTAAAAATATAATTTAAATAGTTTAAAATTTAATTTAATAAAATATTTAATATAGTTTTAAGAGATTTATTTAAATTTTAACTTAATATAATATTAAAGTTTAATCTAAAATATTTTTATTTAATATAACATAAATACTTAATTTAATAACTAATTTAACTTTAAAAATTTAATTTTTAATATAAGTTTTAAAATTTATTTAGAAATTTATTTTTAAATTTAACTATACAAAGATTTATTTTATAACTTTAATAAATATCTTTAAGAAAGATAAGTTTAAGTTTAAGATTTTATTAAGTTTTATTTTTATGTAAATTCAAAGATATAATTATGTCATTTAATAAATTGATTGAGAAATAAAACTTAATAACTTGGCTTTTGTTAATATCAATGAATTTAATTGTTTAAGATAAGTGATCTCAAATGATAAATATATTTGAAGTTAATATTTAGAATTTGACGTAACTTAAATTATTTAAGCATGTTTTATAAAATGACCATGGTGTGAAAAATATAACGATTGGTTGTTAAAGAGACCGGGGCCAAATATTGGCATACTCTCTGTCAATACCGGAACCATTTTAACAACTGTGTACGTGGTGGAGAATCCAGAACGAAGTAGGATGGTTTGGCGAACGCTACTGGAATGAGGTAAGAAACACGGCCTTGACCTTCGGGTCATAATTAAAATGACTAAAACAGGAGCTATACCGGGCCAAGTGAGGTCACTCCTCCTATCGGACATGCTTCTTCGAAACCATATCTTTTGCTTTGTGATTGATTGGTGCGTACTCTTGATTATGGGAGTGTTGTCTCGGGGTGGGTTGTAGCTGTGGGTATGCGTTACTACCAGTCCGGGCATGCAAGAGAGTAGAATCCTACCCTGGGCATTGCCTCGCGTGCCTTGTCATATTTATCCTGATCGAGCCCACTACGACTTTGGTTTTTGTTGTACCTATTGAGTACTCCCTGATAGCCCACCAGTTTACGGTGGAGTTACAGTACTGTATAGACTACAACACTTATATAAATGTGTTAAGAGGGATATGGGTAACGCCTTAACGCTATTTTCAATATTATACTTTATTGATAGACATTACATATAAAAGCGTATCTTACTACATATAGATAGTTTAACGGATCCTTAAAGGATGGGTGATCCCAAGCATCCTTTGAGTTACTGATGCATTTTATTGAACAGTTCACTTGAGTTTATTTACTTATATAAGTATGTTAGTCCTGACTCGAGTGTTTTGTTTTACTTTTATGCTCGGGTCAGCCTGAGTATCACAACCTTGGATTCACCTTTTGGAGCTAGAGATCTGTTGGAGATTTAGCTATCTATTTATTATTTACTATTTCAGTTATTTCCCTTTTAGTCATTTGCTTATGTATTAGTGGACTTATGTATTTGGATTTCCAGTTGTATTTGCTTCCAAACTCTGATATTATGTATTTGCTTTGAGACTATGTATTTAGTAGCTTCATGAACTACTATGTTTTATTTATTCCACTGCGAGATATTCTGCTATTCTATATCCGTGATTGATTTTTATTTACCCTAAATTAATTAACAATCTGTTGTTTTGCATAATTCAAGTCTGACATGTGTGGTTTTATTGTCGATTTGAATGGTTCGAAATAGCGGGTCGTTACAAAGAGAGTTGGTGTAAATAAATGTCACAACCTTGTAAGGCTTAACAATATAAAATTGGATTTTATCAAAACTATGCAAGCGATAAATTTGGCCAAAATTTCACACCATCCGCTAAGTGACATGTTAACATTAACATTCGAATAGTTCGATGTTAATCGCTGATCAAATTTAACTCCTGATGAGACACACAGCCAGAATGATGAATTCTCTTTAGGCCAAATGATTTAATTAGTTTATAATTGTTATAAACTAATCAAATTAATTCATATTTATAAAATATTAATTATAAAATTTTGAATAGGATTTAAGGAATAAATATTATTGTATATATTTATAATTGTTATAAATATATAGATTTATGTGCGATATCGACAAGCAATTAAATTTGATTTAATTAATAATATTTATTAAGGCTTAAATGGGCAGTTAGTCCATGATGTTAAGATGCTATTTTGGAAGCAATATGGCTTGTAGGAGGTGGCTGAAAAGGCTGGAGGGGTTTGGAGAGGGATGGTTCAGAATTGATGAGAAATGGTATGAGATGTGTCCACGTTTATCTATATTTCTTCCACTATAATATGACTCTAACCTAATGCAAAAAGAAATTTTTGGCTGCCATTTCCCCATCATTGTTGGCCGATATCATCAAAAAGGAGCTCCAACAAATTCGTCTTAAATCAATTCAAAAAGCGATTGCTATTGGACAGTTCAAGGATTAGAAATCTCCCGAATCGAGAAGATTTCAAAGAAAGGAGAATCCATCATTACAAGGTGTGCTCTAAAGCATTATTATTAGGTATGTATCTACAGTACTATATGATTTATAATTTCTGGATAACATTATATGTATGTATGTATGTATGTATACCATTATTATATTGTTAGTTAGGTGAGATTCTTAATATATGTATCATCAATGTTGTCACATAGTAGATTAGTTATACGTATGTTTTAATTTATTTAAAAAACACATTTTATAAATAAATACATTTATATAGATCTGAAGTGCACACTCAATTAAATTTTAATTATGATCATTTAACTAATATATATGTATGTATGTATGTATCAATATACTACCTAATTTTAATTATATGACTTGTATTTAATTATATCGTCATATCATGTTAATAGTTGAACCTATATTTTATAAATGTATATCTACATAGATTGTATATTTTGATGGCTGCAAATTAATTTTTAATATTTATTCACTATTATCTAATAATATTTAAATAAATATACCAATTAAATAAATTATTTAAAATAAAATATGCTTTAAAAATTAAATTTCAAATTTGTTATAATTTTATTACCATCATATAAGCTCTCGGCAAAAAATAAGAATTCAAAAATCATTTTTTATATTTTAAAAAAATCAATTTACTAAACGGTTGAAATCAATCAATTAATTAAAAATATTATTTTAACTCAGAAAATTCTAGAATTTTTTTTCAAACTTTAAGTATCATGCTTGATTTTCTAAAAATTTACAATTCGAATAATATACATGAAAATATTTTTAATTATTATTTTATTGTATTTCAAAAATTAATTAATATTTTTTTAATGCAATAAAATATAAATAATTTTTTTGTTTTATGCATTCTATCTGGAAAGGTTTAATATATATATATATATTAAATACATAATTAATATACATATACATATATATATATATTAAATACATAATTAATATACATATACACACACATATTTAGATACTATAAATATACTTACATATATACATTTAAATATAATAATAATAATTTTGTTACTGTAATTCATACATATATACGTATATGTGAATGATTTAAAAAAATCTTTATATATTATGTGTATATATGTATGTATATTTATTTAATGTTTAATGCAATGGTATATACGTATAAATCATTAATATTTTTACATATAAGATTCATACATACATACATATACATACATACACACACACACGCACACATATATAATTTTACATAGTTTTAATATTTATATAAATAACAAGTTTACGTCCATACATATATTTGGACAACATTCAATACATATAGGATGAGCTAACATATCCGTTATGACATAAATCCCAACATTTATATACAAGCATATAATACCTTGGATGGATTATTGAGTAACACATGCACACACATACATATATGTGTATGTTCCATATGTGTAATGTTATATTTAGCCGAGTATAAATTAAATAAAATTCTATCTTTAATGTATAAATTAAATTGAAATAAGAGATTTTATTTAAATTAAATTTAGAAATGTTATAAATAAATTAGACTTCATAGGCCCAATATAGATATAATAAGGGACTTTTTTTTGAAATTCACCCACATCTTTTGTTGTGGGCTAGCGTAGTTCCAACACTATCTTTTTATTCAAATACAATAGGGAAGGCTTTGAGAAGGCACCAACCAGTATCGCTCCGAGACTCCAGGTATATCTTACCCTCATCATGGCCCTTGTCATGAATCTGAGAGCAGAAGGTTAAGGACAAGAGACAAGGAACGATGTGAAGCCAAAGAGAGGTGACATTGTTGTAAAGAATAAAGGAAGCTACATGACTAGTCTTAGCACAACTACAACTCCCACCATTAACAGAACTCACATTCTCAATCTTCTCAGTATTGCTAACCTTCCCATTCTGATCTCTCTCCGTTTACACAACTATAACATCCCCCACTTGAAACCCAAAAATGAACGTTGTTGCTGCTGCAGTCATCACTAGGATTATCTTCTGACGACTAAAGTGAATTCATTATGATATGGTTCCATAGATAAAGTAAACAGAGAAAATTAATATATTTTCATTCCACAATAATACATTTCTTTTAATATTATTTACAATTACTTCAGTTAATATTTCCCAAATAACGTGTCCACGCAGGGGTCAAATATAATATTAAATAACACAATAAAGAATCGGGTCCACATATGAAGATGCGGCCCGCACTCCTGCATACAGCGGAAACAAAATCTTTATTAGGTAGAGCGCCTCCTGCTCTGTCTTCTGTCCTCATACTACGACCAATATTCCAAACCTGCCTAAGTCCATAAACTCAGCTTAATCAAATGAGTACCCGTGAATTTATAGGGAAAACATTAATAAAAAACAAGTCAGACATAAAGTTTGGTGTGAATAACATTGTCCTCGAAAACAAATATGTACTGAATCCAACCTGCACTGCACAAATTAAGTTTTCCCCTCGCTATTAAGACATCATGATTTAAACTACTGACGTAATTATTTCTTATTTATGTCTTTAACTAAATGTTTCCTTAAGCAGATTTCCTTTACTTATGCACACCCTGCATAGACCCAACCCTCTTCCTGGTTTAGACAGCTTTTACATCTAAATATAGAATACCGCGCTCCATGTGTAAACCCCACTCGGGTTCCCTTATGGGTTCTTCTTTAATCTAGTATTACTTAACCATTTACCCTTGCGATAACCCTTAGGGGTCTCATTTATTCTTTAAAGCATTCTTTAAATTGTTCAATACTACGCCCCAGTGCGGTACTTACTTTATACTCCCTTTAGGGTTTGTCTTTTGCCTATTACTGCTTGGAATTAGCCCACCGTGGTTTTCTTCTAAATTTGTTCGTTATTACTACTTGGAATCACTCCACTGTGGTATTCTTCTAGATTTATTCATCTATTCAAATTGTCTGGACCCTACCCCCGCAGTACTTAACGATTTAATTAGTTAAGCCTTGGACTACAAAGAAATAGCGAATTGTAGTCCTTCTATATTTATTTACTAAATTTCCTTACTGCCTAGCATCACCCCACTGTAGTAATGTATTTACTTATTTTTCAAACTGCTTAGAACCACCCCACCACAGTAAACCGCAAAGAAACCCACATGCAACATTACACTGCAAAGAAACCCACATGCAGCCTCTAAACATTTTTCTAATTTAAAACTACTTGACCTTCCCCACCGCAGTTCCTAAAAGTTAAATGCCTCTCTTTTCCTTTCCTGAGTGTGCATTCGAGTGAGCGTCCCTACCCGACGTCAGTAGCCCTTCTGTCTTTTAATTTTAACGCGGGATCTCTTCCCCATTCTAACATAACTTCTCCTCGAGTCCCATTGACTTGTCTTTTATAAGTGTTATAAATTTCCCCCCTTTAGCGTTGTCCCCTTGACTCGTGAAGTACGCTTTACACTTTACATAGTAAAAATTCTTCTCTATTTTTTAGCGTAGTATAATTCCTTCAAATTTAACGTAGTACTCTTACTTATAAATTTGGAGCCACCACCTTAATGCCATTACCCGATAACTTTGACTTCCCTAACAACGCCTTTACACATATCGTTATACCATTTGGTTAGATTTCACTTTTGGTTATTTGCAGTGTTCTTTTTAGCAAATAATTTAATTTGGATCTTTTTTCTCTTTTCCTAACCTCTGCCAGGATATCTCTTTATAGAATTTAATTTCTGCGTCCCCCGTAGTACCAAAAATTCCTAGCATAGTAATTAACTGGTTTTACATTTATTTCCTATAGAAAAAGTTGGATAAATTGTCCAAAAATCCATGAACCTCTGTTCTTTTATAGTTTAACTTTATCCTGCCCTTTTAAGGGTATTTTCCTTGTTATTTTCAAGTTAAACCATTTAAAAAAATTCTTATAAATCTATATGTGCTTAGGAAATTCCTCAAATTGAAAACCCACTTTAACAACCATGATTTAAACATTATATAATGTTTCCATTAAGTTTTGAATTCACTAAACTAGGGAAAACACATGTAAACATCCCATATTCACTCATCCTTTCCCAAAGCATTCATTAAACCTTTAGAACTTTACATGCAATCCTGCATGAACCCCTTTGTACATAAAACATATAGATCTAAACCGAACCCAAATATATATATATATATATGTATGTATGTATGTATGTATATGTATGTATGTATATATATATGTATGTAAGCAAATTGGTTTAGAAAGGTTAAATATTACTCATCTAGATCTTTAAGATGTATAGCTTTAGTCTTCTTTAGTTTCTTCTATCTTGCATCTTCTTATCCTCCTATTATTTGCTTTCTTCTGCTTCCACCATTAAAGACTTTCTCTGGACTTTCATTTTAGTTTGAGCAGAATGAAATGAATGAATAGAAATGAGTAATGTATATTGTCCCATAATAAGTTAGGCATGGGCCCTCATACTTGCTTTATTAGTTTATTCCCCTCTACCCACTTTATTTAACTCGCCTTTTCCCTTTAATTAACTTATTTAATTAATTGTAAAATTTAGGGTCATTACAACACCGCTCTCTACCGCCATAATTGAATTGCCTAAGGCCCCAATCATAGCCCCCTATCAAAAAAAAATCAATCATCCCTTCTCTTTCTGAAAGATCTAACAAGGTTGGAAAAGATATTACTTCTCAACGCAATGCTCCTTGTCCTCCATCCAAAAACCAATCTACTGCCCCTGTCACTAAAATGTAGAATCCTTTCCTAAATTCTACCTTGAGAGGGTCAAGTTTGATTGAAATGCCATAGACTTTCCGCAAAGCCAAGCAAATGAAGGTCTTGACAGAAACCATGAGATAATGCAGCAGTTGTATCAATGGAAGGAATTGGCTAAAGGCCCCTCGGACGTCAACAGATCACACAAACTAATCATCAAAGGTTTGACACCGATAGAACCGACCATAACCGCATTTGCAGGGAGTATAAATGAGTTGTCCAAGCTTCAAATGGAATGAGAAGAGAAAGCCAAGCTTGTGAAAGATTCTTAGCAAAAGTTGACTAAGCTAGCTGCTGCATAAATGGCCGAAATTATAGTCCTCGGTGAACAACTAAAAAGGCATAAACAAATAGTGAATGTTTAAACAAAAAAAATTAAAGTCCAAGAAGCCCAAAAGGCCGAACTTCAAATAGAAATTAGTAAGTTTAGAGAAGATATTTAGGTTAAAATGGAGTCCAAGGAAAAAGCACAGAATGAATCCGCTGATTTAAGAACCGAGCAAACCAAAATAGAGAAGGAAAGTGCTGACCTCAAGGCCAAGAGGACCAAAACCGAGGAACACACCCAAGCCACTCGCATCAAATTCTTTGCAAACATTATTGAAATGAAGAACCTTAAGTGGCTAGTAGGTGGTTACCCTGTTACATTGGTTGAGGCAAGGGAGGAAACTATCAGAAGAGCCAGAGCATCTGGTGGTGATGTTGATGAGAAGGGGCTTAAGAGCGTGCTTCTCGATGATGAAGATCTAGCCCCCTAGAACAATGCATGAAAATCAGGGCTGAAGATGCAGTAGTTGAGAAGCAGGTGTCTATTTAGTCTCCCACCGGTCATAGCTCATCGAGCCATGTGGATGACATTTCTCTTATTCCAAAAGAGGCTCGGATTGGGATCATCACTTCTACGGCAACCGCTCTTGAGGTTTCCATAACCAAAACTCCTATAGCTATAGCCCATAATACTGCTACTTCTGAAAGTTATATTCCAGACTCTACAACCTTCATTCTTCTGATGATCCCATCCTCTCTGACGTCAATTACAATAGCTCTTGAAGAAGGGGAAATCGCTAAGTCTTTCTCAAAGGAATCTTCACCAACCAAAGGTAAATCACTACACCAAAATACAGTTTTAGCCACCCCTCCATCCGCCTTCTTAGATACGGCTTAAAGCCGTATCAAATATGATACGGCTCCAAGCCCTACCTAATTGTTTGGACACGGCTAATAGCCGTATCAAATTTGATACGGCTTGCAGCCGTATCCAATTTCGTGCCTACTATTGGCAGAAACTTCTACACCCAAAACGCATGGGTTCCCTCCAAATTAATTCGCTTTCCCTCTTGTTTAGGTACGGTTCTTAGCTGTATCATATCTAATACGGTCTTTAGCCGTATCACTTGTTGTGCCTATTTTTGGTGCGAAACTTTTACAGGCAAAACACGCCCCATACTTATCATTTCCCCCAAATTCCATTTCTTCTACAATTCATATCAATCTCTCCGTTTTCCCAATTCATATCAATCTCGTGCTCTCCTATCCCATCGCAAATCGTTGCTGGCTCCCCGCTTGCGTTCCTCCACTTTCCATTCCCGCTTCATAAAACCTAACTGAGTTTCTCCCAAAATTCGTCCGCCTTCCTCAATTAAACTCCTCAAAACCTTGATTCATAAAAGCTAAAAACCCTTCCCAACAATCATCTTCTCTTACTTGCGAATCAATATTAGCGGCGTCACTAGAGAGAGCATGGACGATAGGTGATTCGATTGACTACCAAAGATAGGTCAGGCGTATTATCAGCTTCTTTTTTCCTCGGTGAAATAATTCGATTTACTGTATACAATTTAATTAAAATGTTTCAATGTTTGGATTTGCTTCAATTTTTTACGTCCTCACTCATTGTTTTTTGCATTGATTTGAATTGTGAATATCGAACATAATTGTTTCATTCTGATTTATAATTCATGAAATAAATTTGTTATCAACAAAAATTCTAAATCCTTACAACTTTTGATATCATTACTCCTTATTTTTTGTCCTTTTACATCTGATTTTATCGAAGACAAATATTCTCAGATAGTCAACTAAGTCAAACTCACAATTTGATTATTTTGAAGTTTCTAAATACCACTTTATATGGTATGTAAAATTTACCAAGTTCTTACGGGGAAAATCTGCAGCATTTGACTTAATGTATTTATGACTTGGTATTGCGCAGATAAGGGTATGTATATCGATTATAATTGAAAGTGAAGAAGCATTTTAATGAGCATGCAAGCTGATAATCAAAAGATAAGTGGGGTCTTGCCTTGCTTATAAAATGAAACCCTAATATTGAAATGCCGGTCCATAAAAAATGAAAAACCAGTGGAATTAATAAGAATTTTACAAGCGAAGCTTGGTTCTTTGGATATTCCAAAAAAAAGGTGCTGAGGCATCTACCAAAGTCCAAAAGCGTATTTCATAAATCAGACATATTTTTAAGAAAACAACATACAAATTTGGGCTGAATTTCGTATGGGTACCATTATATTAATCGCAATACCAATAAGTGGGTCGGCTATATAAACAAATATGAAAAAGACAGATAATAAATTGCATACAGTTTAAATAAAGTAGGATAAATATGTCAATCTAGACAGTTTCCTTTGAGTAATAAATGGTATAACACACAAGACTTTGCTCTTTTGAGTCGATAATCAAGTTAGAGCTATAAAATATTTTAATGCATATAAGATGTAATTTAACTCTTTGCAATGCAATGGTAAGTGGGTTGATGGTTAAGGTGAAGGAGAGGAAGTGATGGTGAACAGATTGTTTATGTTGTTAATTTTACATAGTACTATATATATGATATGCATATATATATATATGTGTGTGTGTGTGTGTTGTGTGTGTATGTACATATATGTATGTGTGTGTGTGTATGATTGTAATGCAATGCAATGGTAAAATGGTTTATGTGCATGGTAGTGAACTAAAATATGACCCTTACTGGGTTATGGTTGTATGAATGAGTCTGCTTTATGTGTGATATTCAATGATTATTCAATAATGAGCATGAGAGTACTGAACACGAGCCGTGACATTAGATTGAGCTAATTTAGAACTAAACTTTAATGCATTTCAGGAAGAAAAAAAAATCATTTTATATGCATGCTGCCAGTAATCTGTAAAGTGAGAGTAACCTATCAAGTTACAATTGGGTTTTTCGAATATCTGTCGATAGGCTTATATATCCATGATTATATCACAATTTAATCTATAGTGTTAAATCACAAAAATAGTAGTAGCTTCCTATTTAACTTGATTGCACTGATTGACCACTTTACATGCTATTAATTTATATACTTCGGTTGTTGAAAACTAAACGATGCCATCTCCAGTCCACTCATGCTAAATGTAGTAATTCTAAAATTGATAGAACCTAAAAGGATATAGAGTTAAAGTATATTGCTTAATGATATCACCTGTTGACACTCATGTGGGAGCATGGAGAGGCCATATCATAATCCATAGGAAAATGCAGCCCAACATTAGATATGTTGACGACATTTCTTGATTCTGGAGCCAAAGTCATAAAAAATTTAACCGAACATTTCATGAATGTATGTATATTATAATAGAAGAAGAGAATATGTGAAAGATGTTCTTCCTGTTCCACTTCTATTATATTGATTTTAATATCGTAATTCATATCTTAAATTGCAGGCTAAATTCCAAATTTCTCCTTTTATCGTTTGGAACAACTGTTACTGTCTAATTTGAAGGTATGTTGCTGTCATTTCTACTATGTTCAATTTGATATACTATGTTCAATTTGTATTCTACTATGTTACTGTCTAATTTTAAGTGTTCACCTCAGGAACTATCATAATGATACAACCTAAATGATCAAACTCTTAAAATCAATATCAAAATAGAACATTATGTAACTCTGAGTTCATGCATGGCCACTGTTTATATACATGTTCACCTTACCATGTATTGACCAGGGAAAATATATTTTCTATATTTTATTTTCTTATTTATATTAGGGATGGTTTCAAATTTGTTTTTTGGTCATTTAGTTAAGGATTCATCTAATGGGAAGTGCAGTTCACATCACAATATAATTTTGGCGCAACCTTATATTTAGTTAGAATTCTTCAACTATAAAATGAATGTTTGTAAGATTTGAAGCTTGGAATAAATTACAGTACTACCAGGAATTGAGAATGTCTGAGTTTTTAGTGGTGGTGGTTCGTGAAATTTTGGGTTGGATGTTCGATTTTTCAAGCGAGGAGTTGTTCTTTTTTTTGCAGTACTGTTCCTACCAGATTACGCTCAGTCCTCTTCATTAGTTTTCTACTTGATTTTGTGTGTTCGTTTTATTTGTTTGCTCTCAGGTGTTGTTTTGCAGTTGATGTACCATCGATCATTTTGTAGGTCTTTGTATTTTTAAACAATGAGATTTACTGAATTCTATTAGGATTTCTTTGGTATGACAGGCTGCTGATTGTATTGTTTAGTAATTTTTAATCTGAGTTATTTACATGGTTAAAGTTTTATAGGGATTGCTGAAGGTTTTATCTATGATATATTAACAAATGAAACTTTTAAAAATTGATATAGGATAAGCAGGCTATGAAACAATACGTGTTCATGATGCCATCCATAGTCGTAATGCAATAAACAGATTAAAGTGCTGCAACATCCTATTGAAAATTCACTAGGAGGCAATTTCTCTTTTGGACCCAGTTCTAGTGAGTTAGCAGGCTCTGGACCAACTCCATTGAGTTACGGGAACTAACCCAATTTCAGGTGACAGTGTCGCTTAATCTTTTATATTTGCTGCTTATTTATCTGTAGCTGCTTAATTTATGAGAGGTAAATACATAAACGTAGTTTTGTATGGTAATTGAATCAAGACATGTAATTGAGAATGGGATGCGTTTGATATAGGGGCAACGCAACACTTTTGAATTTGGCTTCAACTCCGTTCCCACTATGACAGAGAATAGTAAGCTCGAATTATATACCCATCAGCCAGCAAACATAATATTGGGGATAAATAGTAAATGGGTTTGTTATGTTATTATAATGGGCACCCTACTAGAAAAGCTCCTTGTAATGATCGACCAAACTAACCAATTTGAAACACCTATTATGTGTTAACATAAAATAAAGAGGGGATTGTTAATTGACAGCATAAATTAAGAAAATCCATCGAAAGCAAGATCAGAAATCAATCCCAATCCAAAACTCCATATAGCATCAAAATTGGAGAAGTTAGCAAAGAGGAAAATAAAAAAAAGAGTTAAACCGTTAAAAATAGACTGAAAACCTTGTTTACAAAACTTAATATTAGTTGGAACTTTTCCCCATCATATCCTCCAACTTATTTGTCAGACGTCGGACTATTGTGGCCGGTGACTCACCTTTTGTTTGTTCTCAGAACTTTTAGTGATAAAGTGTACCGTTTCAGATTCTACTAATCTTTATATTAATTTCTATTTTTTTAACAAAAAAATTACAAATGCAGACTGATGATTGAAACAGACTATTATGCTACTCTTTGAATGTGTAGGAATGCATGTCACATGTCTTTGTATCAATTCTAGTTGGCGGCTTTACTGCATCTTTTCCACATTTTATACTCTCTGCTCTACTATACTCTAGCATGCTTCAATGATTATGATCCATATCATCATCATCATCATTATTATTAAATAAACCTCAAACCAGATATATGAGCACCTATAACATTCACTATGACGTGAGCTTTTCTTGTTATGGTAAAAAAGAAGCAAACTTTCACCTATAGTGAACAAAATTATCTTCTTGATTTTCAATATATAATCAATTAAATTTATATTTTATAATTTTGAAAGGTTCAAGAAATATCAAAATTTTAACATTGAAACTCTAAATCTTACAAATTCCAAAGAAATTCTAATTCTAGATCGTCTAAAGAGTGTGCTTATCCCTCATCTTCTATCCAATCTTCTCACATCCACTTGAACTTATGTTCACTGATGTACACAATTCAATATAATACCCAATAGATTAGGGATCCATTTAGTAACAATTTCCATTTGTATCCATATGCTAATTCTACTCCTGTTTGCTTATTTAAAAACTTTTTTTTGAATAACATACAAATACTGTTTACTAATTCAAATCGCTAAGCAGTAATTTTCTAATAATGGCATACACTATATATTCATCAATTTGCTTAGTTTTGAAATTTGGACATTCTTGTATCATTGCAATTGTAATGCATTAATCTATCGTTAAAACCACGATACATAAATCTATCATTAAAATCACGATATACCGAAGTATCATTATAATCATGATCCGTTTTGAAATTACCCCATCTTTTTCTACATTTCTTTAAGCTAATATCTTTTGAAATTATTATTTTTCCAGTTAGACATTTAATTCCGTTGTATATGGTTCTGACATTGTATATGGTTTTGACATTATTGTATAAGTGGATAAAATTATTGTTAATGGCGCAAGCCAAGTATCAGGAGAGGGGTAACGCATAGACATTACTCCGGTGCTACAAAATAGCGCCGTTGTAATGGCAAATTTTTTAGAAACAGTTTGGTGCTAATGTTGTATATTGTTCTGACATTGTTGTATAAGTGGATAAAATTGTTGTTAATGGCACAAGCCAAGTATCAGGAGAGGGGTAATGCATAGACATTACTCCGGTGCTACAAAATAGCGCCGTTGTAATGGAAAATTTTTTGAAAACAGTTTGGTGCTATTGTTTAAAATAAACCCTATATTTTGAGTTCCATTTATTGAAATTTAAATAGTCCATATATTTTAACTATTTAAAATTAATTAAATATTTAAAATCATACTACAAAATTAATTCTAGGGTTATTGTCTACTTGTTTGTCTTACATTAGAGTATCATAGTTGAAAAGAATGGTAAAAGTTCAAGATAAATTATAGTTCTAGCATCAAGAAATCAAAACATCCAACAAAAAACAAGCATGATTTCAATTGATCGTTTTTAGATTTGTGCTCTCGATTAACTTGTAAGCTCATATTATAAAAACAAGCATAATTGTTTATAACAATGAGGCCTTCAAAAATCATTTTTACAAATCCAAAGCAACCAAAAGATTTTGAAAGAAACAGAAGGAAAAGAATTTGTTCTTTAAAGATATGCACTATGTTTACCTAGTTTAGGATGTGGAGAGTAATATCTAATAAAGCTAAAAGAATGTTAGAAGTAAAGATTAGCTATTTTGGAATTACTTGAGACTATCACATATGTAATATGTTTAGCATTATATAATATATAAAATAATAATATACTAAAATAAAAAATAATATCAAACTGTTATTGACTAAAAAAGAATTAATATATCCATATCATTTATAAATAACCAACCGAAAAATGAT
Organism: Allium fistulosum; assembly: GCA_030737815.1. Taxonomy (NCBI): domain Eukaryota; kingdom Viridiplantae; phylum Streptophyta; class Magnoliopsida; order Asparagales; family Amaryllidaceae; genus Allium; species Allium fistulosum. Next base: position 1,328,134,523 of record CM060904.1, read on the forward strand.
CATCCAACTACCCAAACAAGTTACACTCCGCTACAACCCAACCAATGGTAATCGGTCAATACAATTAATTTTCATCAATTATTTGCGTTCACGGTTCACTTATTGTTTCATTCACATAAACTCTAATAAGTATAATGAATGAACCTGAATAATATCTTAGGTTTCACCCTAAAATCTCAAACTGTAGAAATGAAATGGTTGTTGATATTGATGTTCACTTTAAAGACATTATGCTTGGGACATCTTGAAAATAGAGGTTATGATATAGGACCCATTGAAGGGCAAGTCTCATGTTCTGTTAAATATGATATAGGAGGGCAGTATGTCTTTCAGCATAGACAAACAATGGATAAATGAATCAGATCTAAGATCTACATACTATATAGACGGGGTGCAGAAGTTCATTAGTTTTGTTGAAGAAAACGGTGGTAAGAAAGGATTGTATTTATGCCCTTGCACCCGGTGCAAAAATATGAAGACGATCAAATTAGATGACATTCATTTTCATTTGCTTAGATGGGGTATTATCCAATCGTATACAACGTGGTATTTTCATGGTGAAAAAAGGGCGGAGATGGAAAAACAACAACCATTTACTCATGGCAGAACTACTGCTGAGTCTGAACATATTAGGATGGAAGATTTGGTCAATGATGCAGATAGATTTCATCATTTTCAACCTACAAATTCGTTGCCTGATCATGCTAATGTTGGAGAGTAGTCTACAGATTATCCAGATTGGCAGGCCAATGAAAGTAAGAAGTATAAATCGCTTTTTGGTAGCGTAAAAGAGCCGCTGTATCCTTCATGTTCAAAAGGGATTACGAAGCTGTATGCCATTATGAAACTGAATAGCTTGAAGACCCAATACAGCTTTTCAGATAATGGTATGACTGCACTTCTCTAACTAATAAAGGAGTTATTCCCCGAAGGTAACACGTTGCCGACAACGTACTCCGACGTGAAGAAGATCATTAAGCAAGTTGGGATGAATTACAAAACTTATGATGCATGCATCAATGATTGCATATTGTACTGGAAAGATGATGCGAACAAAGTTTCTTGTACAAATTGCAATGAACCAAGATATAGGACATCATTAAACGAAGAGAGAAAATGCACCAAAGTACCTCGAAAGACATTAAGACATTTTCCTTTAATTTCTAGATTGAAGAGACTGTATACTGTACCATGGATGGCAGATGCGATGACCTGGCATGGTCGTGCCAAGTCTGATCCAACTGTAATGCGTCATCCATGTGACACTTCTCAATGGAAAGGCGCAGATTTATTTGATCAAACTTTTGCTGCCGAGCCACGAAATGTCACACTTGGAATAGCAATAGATGGTTTCTGTCCACATGCTTCTCTCTCTAACCCTTACAGTTGTTGGCCAGTAATTGTAGTACCATATAATCTTCCTCCGTCTATGTGCATGAAAAGGGAGTTCTCAATGTTAACATTGTTGATTTCTGGGCCAAAACAACCAGGAAAGGATATTGATGTTTATTTACAGCCGTTGATAGACGAGTTAAAGCAGTTATGGGAAGGAGTAGTTACATTTGACTTGCTAAATAAATCTGAGTTCATAATGAGAGCTAGGGTGCTGTGGGCAATCCATGATCACCCTGCTTTTGGGACTTTATCGGGATGTACAACTCACGGTTACTTTGCATGTCCTGTTTGTGGGGAAAACACTTGTTCTTATTATCTTCCTAAAAGTAAGAAGATGTGTTACATGGGACATCGAATGTTTCTTCCTAACGAACACAAGTTTCGATACGATAAGACAAATTTCAACAACGAACAAGAACTTCGTCGCCCTAAATGGCCATTGACTGGTTTTCAAGTTGAAAAGAAAGTAGCGAATATCAAAATGAAAGTTGGTAAACATAAAGAAGAAATTGGTCGAAAATGGAAAAAGTCAACCAATGAAGATGTTGACAATATTTCTGGATGGTATAGGAGGTCTATCTTTTTTGATTTACCATATTGGAAAGCAAATTTGGTCCGACATAATATTGATGTTATGCATACGGAGAAGAATGTCACGGAGCATCTCATCAGCACCATTATGGACCATAAAGATAAGTCAAAAGATGGCATCAATGCACGCAAGGATTTGAAAATCATGGGTATAAAACAAAAGTTGTGGGTGATGGAAGATCCTGAAACAAATAAAACAATCATACCAAAGACAACTTTCGCTTTGAGCAAAGAAGAAAAGATACGGTTTTGCACCGTTTTGAAACATCTGAAAGTGCCTAACAAATTTTCTTCTAACTTTCACAACAATGTGAGCATCAATCCTCCTGAACTAAGAAATATTAAGTCACATGATTACCATGTCATAATGCAGTATTTGCTTCCGGTATTGCTTCAACATTCTTATCCACAACATAAGGATCTACGAAATGCTGTTCATCGTATTAGTTTATTCTTTAACATTTTGTGTTCAAAGGTGATCAATAGGGAACATCTTTTAAAAGCAAAGGCTAGCTTAGTAGAAGCAATGTGTGTATTCGAAAAACATTTTCCACCTGCATTTTTTGATATCAGTGTCCACCTTATGGTTCATTTAGCCGATGAAGCGTTGATTTGTGGCCCTGTCAGATATAGATGGATGTATCCATTTGAACGGTAAATTTCTCATTTCAGTTATGCACATCATTATTTCATATAAATAGCTACCGTCTACAGTATATAATTGAACACATTTATAGGTTGATGAAAACATATAAAGGATATGTGCGCAACAAAAGATACATTGAAGGGTGTATTGCAGAAGGATATATCGTACAAGAAGCTAGTCTTTACTGCATGGAATATATGCCAAACGGAGGTGATGGCAATCATAAACATACCCACGAAGCATTTTTAGACGAGGACGATGAGTTTGCTGGTGAGATACCTCTGGATAATGGTAAAGACATAACGTTAACCCAAGTGCAGTTTGAACAGGTGCGTGATGGATCCTTAATAAGTACGATGGATTGGATGAATGGAAGAAGTAAGTTCACGAACTTGTTTGGAATTTTAATTTTTTTAATTCAATTTATATATACATTTTGATATGTGTTTTTCATAGGAGGTATAACTCCTATGTGAAAAGTACTAGATTTCAACCTAGAGGCAGAGCTACCACCGTGGAAGTAATTCAAAGTTTTAATCTATGGTTACGTAATGAGCTGTTAAAGACCATCGATGTTGATCCAACTCTGTGGCGGTTAGTGCACGGGCCGAAGTTCATAACGCGTAGTTATATAAAGTACCAAGTGAATGGATTTTCATTTTCCACGAAAAAGTACGATGACCGTATGGTAACACAAAATAGCGGTGTATGTATGAGAGCAATTACAAAATTTAGAGCGAGTGGCAAGGATAAAAATTATAAGGAAGCAAAAACAACGTATTACGGAGTCATTCAACAGATACTTGAGTTGGATTACACTGACTTCAGACAAACAGTTTTTTATTGTGATTGGGTAAAAGTCGAGGATAAGGTCAATGGTTGCAAAATAGATCCTATTTCAAACCTCATCATGGTAAATTTAGAGAAATTAAAGAACAAAAATAACGTGAATGACAAGCCATTTATTCTTGCATCAGAAGCGAGTCAAGTTTTCTACTCAAAAGATTTAAAAAATAAAGGATGGTCTGTAGTCTTGCATACACCAAAACGGTTGACTACAAATGTGGATGACATTGAGTTCCCTACCGTCTATCAATCAGCTTTTGAAGACAATGAAAAATTAGAAGACCTTACCAAATCCATATGTTAACTTATTAGTATTCGTACATCACATAATTGTGTGTTTGTATATTTTTAATTGCACGATTGTGTGTATGTATGTTTTGAATATTTTATACATTCTAATGCAATTTCAGGTGTTGTCACTTAATAATTTTGTATGTGCAAGTGTGTTATATTATGGAGTGTTGACATTGATACATTGATACATCTATCATTCAATAGCATTATGGTTTCAACTCTTTGCACAACATTTAATTTAATATATTTTTTGCAGAAAATTTATGAGCTCGATCCGCTTTCAAAGGAAATGTTTTTAAAGAGAATGGCCGAGGATTTTAGGAGATACAAGAAAAACTTGAGAGTAGTTTATTATGACACTTTCAACAATGACGAAGAACAGTTGAAAAATTGCCCACCTACAGTTGCTCAAGAAGATTGGACAGAGTTCGTAAAAAATGAAGCAACGCCTGAAGCGAGCGGAAGAAGGGAGGTAGGCAAAAAGAACAGAGCATTTCTCAGTTATGCTCATCATGCAGGACGTAAAAGTCACTCTAAAATAGAACAAGAAATGGTAAATTATATTCATTTTCATTCAAATGATTTACACATTGTGATTGGATATTCATGTCGTTGCATCAAATTGTATTGCAGATCGTTGCTAGTCCATCAACAAATATCAGTCGTCGTCAAGTATGGGAGAAGACACACAGGAAAAAAGATGGTAGCATATCAGATGCCACTTCTTCATACTTTGTAAGTTAAACAAATATTAACTTGCATATTCTTTAAAATTCCTTATTCATGTAAGTATTATCATATTACAGGATCAAATTGCGAAAGTGAAGGAAAAGATCACTGATAGTGATGAAGAAAAATTGACAGTGGATGAAGACATCTTATCACAAGTGCTTGGTAAGGATGCAAGGGGTAGGAGCCGCGGTGTTGGGACCGTTATACCAAAGACTAAAGTTAAGGCTTGTGCCATTGCACAGAAACGACTCCGACATGTTCATGGCGAGCAGGATGAGTTGAAAATGAGGGTGGGAAGTTTGGAGAGTACGGTGGGAAATTTGTCTGGGCAAATGGAGGTTTTGATCAACATGGTGGGAAATATTGAACAGGGAATTCGTGCACCGGTCAATTCTTCTGATGGAGGACGCGCCACACAATTCAATGCTCCTGAATTCATTGCTTCGCAATTCCAGGATTCGACCAATGTTACGAACAATCAAAAATGTGAAATCCTCAACTCTGATTTAGAATTAATAGGAACAAGTATTTTTAACATTTAAACATTTATGACATAATAATTAGAAAACTTAAATTATAATAAATATTCCCTTTTATTGCAACAGGTACTATATGCCGAGATTCTACCTTGTCCAACATCCATGGGAAATCTGTACCATCCACACACGAAAAGTGGTGTTGGACAGTATACTGCTACCAGATGAGAGAACCAGCAAAATGAATCATCAATTTGCAGAGACCTTTGCTGATGTTGGAGTGGGTGGATATGTGTGCCATCCGAAGTGTCTTATTCGATATCTCTAGATGATGGAGCAGGTATATTTGGCAGGAGTAATTTTGAGAAATAAAAAATGTTCATGAATCATATGGCAGGAGTAAATTAGAGAAAATAAGAATAATTTAGTTGATTTTAATATAAATTTTACACATAATAATTGTGAGCTATAATGGAATAATATTTGATTTTACTATAAGGGTCTCAATAGATATTTACTAGATACTATTTATATAATTACATATTGGTATATTTAGCTTGAAAGGAACCAACGAGATTTTAATAATATTATTTTAGGATTGAATAATTTTATATATGCAATTTCTTTAATTAATTTTAATTAGTTTTCAAACACTAGTTATAAATTAAATAACAATTTAGATTTTAAAGAGTATCTTAAAAAAACAAAATCTCATATTGACTTTTTTAAGAACAAAATATAAATTAAGTTTTAAGTAATTTTATAATTAATTCTTTTTAAATTACATTGGGTAATTATTCTAAATTAATTATATTAATTAATTAATCCTTAATAAATTAATCCTAACCTCTTAATTAAATTAAGATCTCAATTAACTTAAGATAAACCATTTATCTTAATTATTATTTTTAATTACGTCATTATATTTCGAACCACTCAGAGATCTAAATCAATATTGTTCAAAGCATAAGTGCGTAGAAATTAGATGGTTATGATAAACTACTTGTCTACAGACTTCGGGCTTTGAAAGTTGCCTGCCTACCTGCAGTCCAGTTATGTACAACCTATGGTACAACAAAACTGAATTAAACATTTGATGATTGTTAATTATATGCTCAGTTGTGAAATGAAAAGAGTAATTTCAATAGTGATGGGATAATACCTCATGCATGCGTAGACTTGTTGGTTTGAGCAATTTTGATCACCACATGCAAAGCATAGATTAGTTGGGTTGAGCAATAGTAATGGGATACTACAGTGAGAGTTTGGAAGCTTGGTTAGGTGCAATAGCTTTGTAGTTATTGATATTTCCTACATTATAAATCTTATCCTTATACCTTATGCTATCCACATATCTGCTTTTTGCTCTAAGATCATGAAGCCGTGTATTATAAAGTGTAGTAATTAACATCTAGCAGATCTGTCAATATACAGAAACTAGTTGGGAGGATAATACCGTAAAATTTGGTTCATAAGTAACAAAATAGTAGTCAATACTCACTTGCACGAATCACTACTATTACATACTGAGCTTATCTGATAACTAATTGTAGAGGCATGAAGGACAGTTCAGTTTCCTGTTTTGATAGCATGCCTTAAGCAGAATGAAGCCAAACGATCCAGGCCTTCGCTCAGGGCAAATGGATCGACTGCAAAAGTAATATGTAGCCAGTTCATCATCCCCACCGCGATTCCTGGAAATGAAAAAAAAACGAAAGAAAAGAAAACTTAAGAATACATTGTTTAGTTAGTTTAATTTAAATAATAGTCAAGAGGGCATGTCGTGAAGAATAAAGCCACTTGACATGTTCAAATCAAAATATATCTAATGTCAAACTGTCTTTTGTACTACTATAATTTATACCCATTTTTATGTTTGCAGGTTGAATCAGGAATGATCTTTATGCAATCTTTGGTGCTAGCTAATTTTATTTGGTTTAGCAAGAAGTGTAGCAAGAGACTTGGAGTAATTCATTTGCAAAAGATTTAGCGAGAGTCACTGTTATAAATGTTATATTCTGGGTTCTATTGAACATCTTAAGGTTTTGTATTGATATTGTGACTTGTGTAGCTCTTGTTTTGAGCTTAACTTCATATTTGTACTAAATGCTAGTATATACTATTTTTCGTGTTATGTAATGATATTGTTAAGTTATTATGCACTGCAATGCGGATTATTGAATCATTTGAATGTGCACTGCCTATAATATTATTTGTTTTCTAATATCATTTGAGTGCGGAATTTTATATATGTATGTGTAATTGAGTACTTAGATACGGCTACTTGCCGTATCTAATGGGACAATTAGATACGGCTTAAGGCCGTATCTAATTGATACATTAGATACACTATTAGCCTTATCTAATTGATATATTAGATACGGCTAATAGCCGTATCTAATTGTCCCATTAGATACGGCCAGAAGCCGTATCTAATGTATCAGTTAGATACGGCTTAAGGCCGTATCTAATTGTCCCTTTAGATACGGCCTTGAGCCGTATCTAATTGTCCCATTAGATACGGCTAATAGCTGTATCAAAATAATAAGCTCGTCATATTTTGATACGGCTAAAAGCCGTATCTAATTCGATTAGATACGGCTTTTAGCCGTATCAAAACATCGTTTATGGTGTAGTGAATTAATCATATCCCTGGTCTTTAAAATGCTTAAGTTAAAGGTCAACGACCATCACTAAATTTTATCATTCACTACCTCCTCTACCACAAGTCTTTAAAATGCTTAAGAAAACTTAAGAGACATCGCTAAATTTTATCATTCTGTTTGTAAACTTAAAGGTCAACGACCATCACTACCTCCTCTACCACAAGTCATTCATGCCTCAAGTCCTAATGCCATAACAACTAGGTCCACCATCATCACCACAACGCCCGTTCTTCTATCTCTACCCTTAAACTCTTGCCATGGTACTGACTCCGAGAATGTAGGAGAATTTGATGGTCTGGATACTATAGTTAGTGAGAAAGGACATGAATCTACTTCTATGGAGGAGAGGTGGCACTTGACATGTCCAAAATTAAAGTTAAAACTCGAACTGAGCACGAGGAAGCCCCCTGTTGGTCCAAGCAAGTCATCTCATGTTCCACCGATCCCTCTTAAGATCACACCACCTTTAGGTTGTGTTGTTGATGCTTCCAATGTTTTTTCTGACGATCCCGAGAATTTCGAGAATCCTTTTAACTAGACCACCAAGGAAGAGACTTCCCCTTTGGAGAAGAACTCCTCGGAGAAGGAGATAACCATCCAGAAGGAATGTCCCCACAAGCAACTAATAAGGGGTGACAAACAAGGGAAGAAGAAGTAGACGGCGATCACATCTTATTAAAGACATTCTCTTTTTGTCTTTTTCATCTTGCACTTTTTTGGCTTTTCATGTATATAGGCTATGATTTTGCAGGAGCGGCTCCCGCAACTTTTATGCCAAAAGATATGTAAATAAAAAGATTGTTTTATGTTATTTACGTTATTGCATCTTTTATTTATGTTACCTATATACTTGTTTACATGTATAATATAATCATCTTTAACTCAATTACATATGTATTATTCATTCCTATATCTATGATATGTGCAATGCCATTATTTACTATAACTCCATACATATAAATAAATTTTGGCAATTTATCGGTATTGTTTCCTTTATCATTTGGCCAAACGTATCATGCTCGACTTAACAAAATCACTTCGCATTGATCGACCTCCATTATTATCGATCTAACATGTCACTTTCGATCATAAGCAAGGTCGTCCTTCGATGCAGCTATGATGTACGATTCATTTGTTAATATTGTTATAAACATCGTTACATTTTAGTAGGGTCCCTATAAAAAGATTCAATTTCATACAGATTCTTATTGTCAGGAATCTGTGTGTTAGATGCCTATCTCCAAGCATCGATTCTTGACCTTGCCTATCTCTAGGCATTGGTCAAAGAATAGATCTATAATAGCGAATCGTTAGATCAGAACTAGTACGATTATTCTCTAACGACCCGATCATGGATCAAAGCAGATCATTGATACCTATCTCTGGATACCTAGACATCTGGTATTTCAGAATACAGAATGTTTGATTGTTCAACTGATCATGCATCACAAAGTCAAACTTTAAGAATACAGTTCCATTGATCTAAAAAGCCAACTTTATTTATGAACAAAATGGTGGAAATCACTTACTACATCACGTCCTACTCGATAGGATATTTTATTTGCAAAAATAAATTCAAGTGAAATAGTACCATAAGTGCTCCCTATTCTATTCCCGCGAAATTGAGATCCCATCAACAGTCGATAGCATAAAAGTTCTATTTTCAAGCTAATGTTTAATCACATAGGGACCTTCCCAATTCAGACAAGTGCCCCCATACTAGGAAAGATCCATTTCAAAATGAGGTCGTCTATCTCAAAGGTATAACTTATGACCTTCGTATTAAACTATGTTCCACTCTTACCTAGTGAGTTGCTACCCTAAAATCAGCCTCCTCTCTTTCTCTTTAACAAAGTCGAGGGACTCAAACAACAGTTCCTCTTTCATCCTAGGATCATAATGCTATATTCAATGAGAATGGACTTCTTCTCCAATTGATGTTATGGTCTCAGTTCCCTTGGCCAAAGCAAATGGAGTATGGCTAGAGTTGGGCTTTTGGGTTATCCACTAAACTCATAATGCTAGTGGTATTCATCCACGCAGTTTCCTTTAGCTCTTGTCAATATTTGATTAATGATTGATTTGATGATCGTGTTGACCAGCTCTACCTATCCATTTGCTTGTGAGTGTGCTACTACTGAGAATCTTCTCTCAATTCGGTACTAGTCACAAAACTCCTTAAACTTGCACTCTTGAACTGAATTCCATTATCAATGATGATATCCACTGAACTCCAAATCGAAACAAAATATTTTTTGCTCCAAAGTTAATCAATTTTTTCAAAGTAATCACTACCGACGGTTCTACTTCATCCCATTTTATGAAGTATTCCACAACCATCATAACATATTTCACTCTACCTCTCGACATCGATAGCACACCGATGATATCTTTCACTATGTTGTAAACTTCCACGGGCCAACCATCTACATAAGCTTGGTAAATGGGACTCTTAGTATCCTTGCAAACCTCTAACAGTTATGACATTGTCTTGTATAATCGACAACATTTTGGTTGACCATTTGCCAGAGGTATCCATTACGAAGGACCTTCTTTACTAATGTCACTACCCAGTGTGATCACCATACCTTCCTTCATGCAAATCCATAAGGATTTTCTTAGCTTCTTCTTTGGTGACACACCGCAGCAAGGGCATTGAGAATTCTTTTCTATACAACACTTCTTCATGCGTAATGAATCAAGGAACTTTAAACAGGAGTTTTCGTTGTTCATTTCTTTCATTCGAAAGAGTTCCCTTCAGCAAATATTTCTTTATTAGAGCCATCCACAACTCCTTTTCATCCTCGGACTCCATGATCAAATCAACATCCATCTCGTTGACGCTTGGAGCCAAAAAAACTTCTACTAGAACGATTCCCAAGAGTTGCGCATCTCCAGACCTAACTAACTTGGCTAGTAAATTGGCTTTCATATTCTCTTCTCCATGAATGTGCATTATTGTACAATGCTCAATATCATTCAGTAGTTCCAAAAATATCATCAGGGAAAAGGGAAAGCCTCCCTCCCTTAATCTGATGTTCTTTATTCGCTTGATAAACCACCAATTGAGAGTCATTGAAGATATGCAATTTCTTAGCTCTTAGTTCCCTTACTATCTTGAGTCCTGTAATCAACGCTTCTTATCATCACATTGTTTATGTCTAGGAACTCTACGTCAAAGCGTAGCATATCCTCCGTTCTTCCATGGTCAGAAGAATCATACTTACCATAGAATTATATTCATTTGAGGCTTAATCTATGTACCATTTCCATTGAGATAATTAGAGCAAATCTTCTTCCCCTTCTTCACCATGGATGGTGAAATCGACAATAAAATCAACAAATGCATGTCCTCGAATCGCCTTCCTTGGATGGTAAGATATGTCATATTGGCTCAGCTCCAAATTCTACTTTATCAATTTTCCCGATGTCTTGGGTTAAAGTAGCACTTTCCTCAATGGCTGATCAGTTAGCACTTTTATCGGTAAGCCTAGAAGTATGATTGCACATTCCTCGCAGAATTCAACAAATAGTATGCCAACTTCTCCAGCTTTGGATAATCCAGTAAAATATTTTCTAATACAATACATTAGCCTTTGGATTCCATACTCTACATGTACTAAGGCAGCACTTAGTGCGTGAGTAGACACCGTTAAGTAAATGAACGGATCTTCTCCTTCCAAAGGCTTTAATAGAATCTATTCCATATGCTCCAAAAAATTCTGGAAAGCATCTTGGCATTCCATTGTCTAAATGATTATTTTTTACTTCTTGAGGGCAACAAAGAACGATATGCATTTTTCGCTCGCTTTTGAATTGAATCGACTCAGTGCGGCGACTTTCATGTTCATGCTCTACATCTCCCTCCTCTTCTGTGTAGTAACCACTCTTAATGCTTTTATCTACTCTAGGTTAGCTTCAATAACCCTTGATATAAAAATGAACCCAAAAACTTGCCCGATTCAACTTCAAAAGAACATTCAGTGGATTAAGTTTCATCTCAATTTTATGGACTAAATCGAACGTCTTCGAGAGATTGCCCATGTGATTCATCGATCGTTGTGACTTCACAAGCATACCATCTAAATAGACCTTGTTGATGCCGAAAATGGGCATCAACACCCAATAGAATCTAGTAGAGATTAATGAAGAATGAAATTAAAACAGAGCCAAAGTCATAAATGAACACATCCACTTCATATTTTTATTGATCTTGCACTTGATTATGATTACAAGAATGTTTTGATCAGCTAGGATCCATTAGTACAAGAATGAAGAAGAAAAGTGGAAGAGCCTTGGCAATAGAAAGAAGGATCCCTTTTCTGACACCATGCATGCTGTATTTATAGGGGAAGACATGCACGGATTGGGCGGAAATTTTGACAAAAGAACCTCCAAGCCAAGACGAGTCCACACAAGAATTTTGAGGCCCATTGAGGCCCACAATAGGGGTTGGCTCCGACCCCTATTTTGGTGTCCGAATGGGGTGGGATCCCTCTGGTCGGTCCTCCATGATGTTAGTTACTTGCCCTCCAAATTTCATGCCATTCTGACTTACCGTTTGTGAGATATCGTATTTTCCGTGAAGTTGTGTTGCACGCATTTTGATTTCAGTCGATCCCTCAAATCTCCTCTGATTAGGGCACGATACTTAGGGTAGGCTTACTAGGGTCCCTACGTCTTGCTAACAAAATTTCATATGCATTGGACTTACATATTTTGAGATATTGATTGTTTTTCATTGAGTTGCACTGGTTTGGCTGAAATATGCCGATCTCTTCTGTACGATCCCTTTTATACCGATTCCTTTTATTCTGATCCCTTTCTTAGGTGAAGTAATTTGCCCATAACTTGAGCATACAAACTCAAAATGACTTGAGATTTGAAATATAGCCTCATAGGGCCTTCCTTGTCACTCTATATTGATCTCACCTCGTTTGGGACAAAAATTGAGGACATGTAACGATCCCCTAGGGGAAGAGAAGGTACCAATCCAATGCCTGGGGGAGATACTAATCCATAATTAGAATATTATGGAGAGTCTATCTCTTGGTCTCTATTGATCGTTGCTTCACATTAGTGCCTATATTTGATTTATGGACCTCACAATCATCGCTCTGTGCTATTGGCCTTGATGACAATCGAGTCTAACTTGTCTGGTCAGTTTGGATATAGCCGGGTCAAAATTTCGAATAACACTTTCCCCCCAAAGTGCATCTTGTGTTGAACATGTCGTGCTTTGAATTTGAAGCAAGTTAGAGTCACCGAAATGAAATCCATCCATTTTTTTGAATAGTCGCTATCCTTTCATTGAATTACTTTCCTAAAGTGTCGTATCTCTCTTTGATCGTTATGACGCTTGGTCGATTTCCAATAGTATAAATTATGGGTTCTATTCCATCAGTTTCTATATGTATCTGGTTCTACGAGGCTAGTAAGCTTTGGCCATTTGATCCAGTTTCGCTTTTGAAAGCTTCAAGTCAGATTCAATTTCTATCCATTTCAAAAATCAAATTCTTAGAATATACACGGGCACGTTTAGGTACATGTCTTTGTCGTTGGCTCTCGGATGCATTTGTACACTTATGGGTCATCGCCAATTCCTTATAGTTTAATTGCAATTAGATTGCAATTCCATGTTTATATTTCTTTTTATAATGAAATAAGGGTTGTAATAAGTCACTCGATGAGAAGAAACTTCAAGTTCTATAGGAATCACGGCTTTGGAGCCGTATATAAGGGAAAATGGAGTTTGGCTAGTCGCAGACTTGTGTGTGGTTTGGTATGCCCATAATGCTAACGGGAGTTTGTCGACCTACTTGCCTCCAACCTTCTCCAAACGCTTCTTCAAAATGGACTTTATGATTTTTCTAATAGCTTCGACTTGTCCATTAGCTTGGGGATGAGTAACTACCGCGAATCTTTTATCAATAAGACGTCGATGGCGAAAATCTTTGAATTCAACATTTTTTGTTGTGATCATGGCTAAATGTTCAGCTTCAGCCCATTTGGTGAAGTAATCCACTACTACGATGGCGTATTTCGCACCACCATTAGTAATCGGCAAGGAGTCGATGATGTTAATATCCCAAGTGGCGAACGACCATGCACTGACCATTTGAGTGATTTTCGTAAAGGGGGCTTTCAGAATTTTTGCAAACATCTAGCACTTGTCACCTTCTCTAGCATGATCGGCTGCATCTCGATTAACAGTTGGCTAGTAATACCCATAGCGGAGTATTTTTTTGTCGGGGTTTGCCCGCCGGTGTGATCGCTGCATTCTCCTTCATGGACTTCTCTCAAGATTCATTTGACTTCATCATGGGTGATACACCGAAGCAGGGGAATGGAGAAACCCTTTCTATACATGACTCCTTATTGGATGACGTAGCATGAAGCCTTGCGAAGGATTTGTCGTTTTTCATTCCTCCATCTAGGAAGAATCCCTCGTTGCAGATAACCTTTAATCGGAATCATCCACGACTCTTTCTCAGGCTTCGCTTCTAGTACCCAGTCGATTTCCATATGGTTTATGCTCGGAGCATCTAGTACTTCGACTGGAACCAAGCCTATTTGTTTTGCATCCCCAGTGCTAGGAAACTTTACCAATGAGTCGGCCTCTTTGTTTTGATTTCGGGGAATGTGCATGATGTCATGATACTCAAAGTCAGCCAATAGCTCTTGGACTCGGATAAGGCACGGAGCGAATCGTCGTCCTTTAGCTTGGTAATCTCCCTTGAGTTGGCATATTATTATCCGGGAATCACATAAGATTTGTAAAGTTTTCACTCCCATTTCTCTAGCAAGTTTGAGCCTGGCGATCAAGGCTTCATACTCAGCTTTGTTATTTATTACAGGGAAGTCGAGTTTCAGGGCGTAGCAGATCGATCGTTCCCCAAGAGTCACAACACAACTTTGGCACCAGAACACTAATCATTGGATGCTCCAACCGTATATGTTTTCCATCGGTTGGTTGGTTCTCCACTACTCTTCGGAGAGTCGTCTGGTGTAGTGAATTCAGGTATGAAGTCCTCTAATGTATGTCCTTGGATAACTCTTTGAGGGAGATAAGTGATATCGAATTGGCTTGGCTCAATATTCCATTTGAGTAACCTTCCATACGTCTCAGGTCGCTTTAGGGCCTGTCGTAATGGCTGGTCAGTGTAGATGTTGATAGGGTGAGCCTGGAAGTAAGTGCAAAGCTTTCGTAACGCAACCAACAGGCAGTACGCAAGCTTTTCCGGCTTCGAGTAGTTTCTCTCAACACCTGTCAATCGCTTGCTAACATAATATACCGGCCTTTGGATTTGATTCTCTTCGCATAACAGTGCGACACTTATCATATGTACTGACACCGCTAAATAGATGTATAAGTCTTCACGATCAAGTGACTTGGACAGGATAGGAGGTCTCTCTAAGCGATCTACCCGAGCTTGAAATGCATCTATGCAATCCTGCATCCATTCAAAGTTCCTCTTCCCTCTCCTAATCAAATCAAAGAAGGGAATATACTTATTGGTCGCCCTGGAGATGAATCTGCTTAAGGCGGTGACCTTCCCATTGAGGCTCTGTACCTGCTTGATTGTTTTCGGTGCTTGGATGTTCCGAATTGCTTGAGTCTTCTCGGGATTGGCTTCGATTGCGCCAGAGTTGATGATGAAGCCCCGAAATTTTCCTAATGCGACGCCAAAAGAGCATTTCAAGAGATTGAGTTTCATTCCATATTTTCGTAGAACATTGAACGTCTTCACTAAGTCATCGACGTGGTCGCTTAATCGTCGTGAGTTCACGAGCATATCATCCACATACAATTCCATCAGTCGCCCAACCTGGTCTTTGAACATCTGGTTGACCAATCTCTGATAAGTATCTCCAGTTTTCTTTAGTCCAAACAGCATCACAACATAGCAATATAATGCTAGATCGGTAATGAAGCTGGTGTCCTCTTGGTTGGGGATGTGCATCAGGATCTGATTGTATTCAGAGTACGCATCCATAAATTGAAGCAGTTCATATCCAACGGCCGATTCTACTAGCTGGTCGATCTTCGAAAGTGGAAAGCTGTCTTTCGGGCATGCCTTGTTCTTGTTTGAGTAGTAGACGCATGTCCACCACTATCCATTAACCTTTATCACATGAACTAGATTGGATACCCATTTCGGGTAGAGGGCATCATGGATAAACCCATATTTTCTGAGTTTATCCACCTCCTCTTTAAGTGCAGCAGATCTCTCCGAATCCATGCCGAGTCGCTTTTGTTTTACTGGGACATTACTCGACTCGATATTCAATGCATGGCTCACGATAGTTGGTGAGATCACACACATGTTAGAAGGGTCCAAGTGAACACATCAAGATTCGTTCGGGGAAAACTAGCTAATTCCCTCATCATCATTGCACTGAGTTGTGATCTGATCTTCAGTACTCATGATGGGCTTTATGTTCTTTGAGCGATTATCTGCAATGGCTAAAAATCAGGCTTATAAGCATGTCGAATTAAATGTCAAGTAGGGTTCAGCCTCGTATTGTGTGCAGCTGCATAGTTGGCTCTTGCTTTGGGTTTGAATCTGCTTGTGTATTCGAGTAACACGCTTTCCATTCATTGTACTCATGATCCGTTACTCGTCATTCAGGTTGGAGTGATAGTCAATCACCTATGAGCCTGGGCATCGATCCGATGATTAAATCTCTAAACATCCTTTCGGTCGTAGCCTCTAGTCACTGTAAACGTTACGTATGAGTCACAGTATTGAGCTATCGCAATTAGTCTTTGGATGATCAACACTTCTAATAGTCGAGTCTCGTCCTAGTCGTGTTTATACTCCCACCTACGCTCCAAAGACTTAGTGTTGATCGACGAATGGTCGGTTCACATTCATCTTGTTTCTCGTTCGTGCCCCCAAGTCTGGGGCATACATCAATAAGTAGGAAGACAAGTCATGTCCACTTTAGCTTTATACTCTTTCTCATTGAATCGCGAGATTGGATTAGTTGATGGAAGGCTAAGTCTCGCCTATCCTAGACTGTATTCTTCTTTTTACTTCTAAGGGGAATACTTCGATGCTCCATCAGATTTCGGGCATGAGTTGAGTACTGGGTGGTCAATCACGTCCACGTTTGGTGAAAATATCATCAAACTCTAGGCGAGGACCTAAAGAATAGATGGTCAAGTTATATCCAACCAATGATTGAAGCTCTCCCTACCGGACTAAAGGTAAGGATCAGTGTGCGGACGGTTGAGTCACGTCCGTTTCATATTGCACTTCTAATCGGATCATGGTAAGAGTCAGTGAATGAACGGTTGCATCACATTCATTCGGAGCTGGATGGTCAGGCACGTCCATTTTGATTTATATTCTCCCTTCAGATCTAGGGACAGAGTTGGATCAGGTGTAGTCGGGTCATGCTCATCCACTTTCATACTCCTCCTAATGGATCGAAGGAGGGTATTAGAGAATGAATGGTCAAGTCACATGCATTCATGATTTATTCTCCTATCCACGCTCTTGTGATCGGATTTATTTGTAAGACGTTCGAATCACATCCGTTTGTGTTTGGTGTGGGTCAATATTGACCGTCGACCCAACGGAATGATATATAAAGCTCGAATCACATTGCATGTTGATCCGATGGTATGATATAAAATGTCAGGATTGATATTGCCCATGGATCCAGCAGTACGGTATTGTCAGTCGCCCGTAACTTCGAACGTCGTTCTGATTGGTTTTTTATTAAGGCTCCTTGCAGTCATTGCCTTAAGTCATAAAGAATACCGAGCCTGAGCTATTATGGGTTGTCGTATTCAACTTTTAGTGGTTTGTACTCCTACCCTCAGTTTCTGGTCAACAGATTTAGTTCGTGGATGGTCGAACCTCATCCATAGTATGTTTATACTCTTCCTGTCGAGTTTAGGTCAGAGTTGGCTAATGAATGGTCGATTGCATTCATTCATTTGCTTATGATTCAATCTACACTCTAGGGATCGAAGTTAGTTGATGGGCGATTAATCACTCCCGCTTGATGTCTATACTTTAGTCCATGCTCTAGGGATTTAGAGTTATCGTGGAAAATAGTTGAACCGAATTTTCCTTGGTCAATTCCTTTGCCTCCAGTCAAGGGAAAAAGCCGATAAGTGGTCGGTTGTACCACGACTACTTTATTTCCAAGTTTCTCCCATTGAATTGTTAGGAGGAGTTGATTAGCAAATGGTCGAGTCACATCCATCCTGTGTTTTATACTAAGCACGTTGTGTCATAAGCGAGATTCATTGGATGAACGGTCGAACCATGTTCAATTTGCTTAGTACTCCTCCCAGAAAGTCAAGGGAGAGGGTTGTCGGGTGGACGATCAAGTCACATCCACCTCAAGCTGCAGTCGTGTCCATGTGTTGAGCATGGGGGTTGATGAGTAGTCAGTCAGTCATGCCTACTTTAAGTCGAGCTTTCGAATTGCCCCTTATGTCCATGGTAGGAGTCGAAGTGTAGACGATCAAATCACATCCACTTTAGTTGGATCCCGGCATCGCTGAGCTTCGGGAGAGGCATATGTATTTTGGCGGACTTCAAGTATAAGCTAGGGAGTGGATGATTAGGTCACATCCTCTCTAAGTCTTTCTTTGGTCTCTAAGTCAAGTGTGGAGGTTGATGAGTGGCCGACCAATCGTATGCACATTACATTGGAGTTTGTCCTTTCTGAGCTTTGAGTAAGGCATTGATGTCCTATCAGGATTGAAGCATAAAATAAGAAGTGGAGGGTTGAATCACACCCACTTTCCATTTCAAGTTCTTGCCCCTAGTCAGGGACATATGGTAGCTGATGAGCAGTTAATCATGCTCGTCTTGAGATCCTCCAAAGGTCTGATCATAGTCCGTGGAGGTTGGTTGGTGCCTAACTCTAAGTACTTGGTCACCTGCATTGTTTGGAAGTAGTTTAGTTCAAGTTGGTCATAGTTCACAACATAATTGAAGTTGAAATAAATCTTATTGATAAGTGAATCATAGTCGTATGCTCACTATTCCACTTTGCCCCAACCCTTCTCAGCTAGAAGTCGACTGTATGTGGTCCAATTGATAATCAGAGTTCTTTATTGATTGGATGTTCCTTGCCTGCCATTCTGTGGGGCTTGCACCTACTGTTGGAACTTTCCTTTCCAGATCAGTTTTCTGATCACATCTCGAAGGTATCTGCAATCACTGGTGTTATGACCATGTGTACCTTGAAGTTTCGGTGGACTCTCTCGAGGCTGGTTTCCAGTGCTACTCTAAGCCATGAGTCTCCATGTAGATGTTTTTGATTGAATCGTTCAAAGGAGTATATGAGTCGAATTTTGGGATTTTGGGTCGTCTCCTAGAATTCGAGTCCTCATCTAGGGCATCATCGTTTGCTGGACTCGGTTTAAATCCCTTTGGCCAACAGGCCTGCATTGTTCTTTTTCCTAGTCTGCTTCGACTCCTCCTTGCTTAGGTTCGGGTTTGCTTTATAACAAAAGTCGTAGGAGGCTCTCCAGGTAACCAATCGCCAAAGTGTGTTTTGGGGTCGATTCCCCTTACCAGCGCCATCAATATGATATTCTCACTGGGATTGCTCACATCAGTGACAGCGGTGTTAAATCTCTACCAGAAGTCTTTGAGCAGCTTACCTGCCGCTTGGAATAAATTAGATAATGACATCGCATCCTTGGTGTGAGTCGCATGCATCTTGAATTGCTCGACAAACTTCTGATCCGATTGATCAGATGAGGAGATGGACCTAGGTGGTAACTGTGTAAACCGCATGATCATTATTCCTTCAAGAAATATGGGAAACATTTGCATTCAATGGCATCCATCGCTCTAGCAGGATCCATGTGCCACTCGTACTTCATGAGATGTTGTCAGGTGTCTATGTTCACAGAATACACTAGCATGGTCCGAGTTATGACCGAAACAAGATGGACTGGTAGTCAAAAGTTGGTCGGCTGAGAGCAGTCAAATCGTACCATAGTTGCCAAATCAAGTTGCACACAAAGTTTCAAGTCATACCATAGTTGCCAAATCAGGCATTCAGAAGTTGGTCGGTTGAGAGCAGTCGTAATCTACCCTAGAAGCCTGATCCAGTAACTAATCCCAGTTTGCGCTATATCACCTTGGTTCTCCAACCTTAGGGAGTACCGTTTGAGTAGCAATTCCTTGTCCATTCCTTAGCTGTAATTCAACAGCTATCGCTTGATCCCCTATTCCTCAGTTAGTCACAGGACGTAAGGGAAGTGGATAGAATGCACCAACTTTAAGTTGAGTTCTGAATCCAGAATGCGGGGGCATCAGAATGGTATGCATTTTTCCATCACTTTTGAATTGAATCGACTCAGTGCAGTGACTTTCATGTTCATGCTCTGCTTCTCCCTCCTCCTTTTCAGTGTGATAACCTCTATTAATGCTTTTATCTACTTTAGATTAGCTTCAATAACCCTTGACTTTAAAATGAACCCAAAAGCTTACCCGATGCAACTCCAAAAGAACATTTAGTGGATTAAGTTTCTTCCTAATTTATGAACTAAATCGAACGTCTCGAGAGATTGCCTATGTGATTCATCGATCGTTGTGACATCACAAGCATACCATCTAAATAAACCTTGTTGACGCCAAAAATGGGCATCAACATCCAATAGAATCTAGTAGAGATTAAATGAAGAATGAAATTAAAACAGAGCCAAATCGTAAATAAACACATAGATTTTTATAGTGGTTCGACAATCTTAGCCTACGTCCACTTCATAATCTTGTACTTGATTATGATTACAAGAATATTTGGATCAACTGGGATCCATTAGTACAAGAATGAAGAATGAAAATGGAAGAGCCTTGGTACCAGAAAGAAGGATCCCTTTTCTAATCCCATGTTTGCTGTATTTATAGGGGAAGACGTGCACAGATCAAGCTGAAATTTTGATAAAAGAACCTCCAGGTCAAGACGAGGCCATACAAGAATTTTGAAGCCCATTGGGGCCTATAATAGGGGTCTTCCCCGAACCATATTATGGTTTCCAAATAAGGTGCGATTCCTCTGGTGGGTCCCTATGATGTTAGCTACCTACCCTCCAAATTTCATGCCATTCTGACTTACCTTTTATGAGATATCGCTTTTTTGTGAAGTTATGTTTCATGCATTCCGATTTCTACCGATCCCTCTAGAGAGATATGGGGCGATCCTTCCAATCTCCTCTGAATAGGATGTGATCCCTAGAATAGGTTCCCTAAGGTGCCTACATCTTTCTCAAAAAATTTCATATGCAGTGGACTTATGGATTTTGAGATATTGATTGTTTTCCATTGAGTTGCACTTGTTTGGCTAAAATATGCTGATTCCTTCTGTACGATCCCTTTTATATCGATCCCTTTCTAAGGTGAAGTAATTTGCCCATAACTTGAACATACAAACTCCAAACGACTTGAGATTTGAAATATAGCCTCGTGGGGACTTCCTCGTCAATCTATATCAAACTCACCCAGTTTCGGATAAAAATTGAGAATATGTATCGATCCCCTAGGGGAAGGGATAGACGTCGATCCCCTGCCTGGGGGAGATACTAACCCGTACTTAGAATATTCTAGAGAGTGTCTATCTCTTGGTCTCGGTTGATCATCGCTTCACATCTGTGCCTGCACTTGATTTCTAGACTTCACAATTATCGCTTTGGGCTACTGGCCTTGATGACAGTCGAGTCTAACTTAAGCAGTCGATTCAGATATAGCTAGGTCAAAATGCTGGATAATAGACCTCCATTGTCCATCCAATCCAATCTTTGAACATTCTAGTCAACAATTACTGTTAAGTAGCTCCAGCATTCTTTAGATCCAATAGTAAAACTCGGTAATAATATATGCCCAAATTGGTGATAAAGCTTACATGTTCTTAATTTGGGACGTGCATTGTTATCTAATTGTAGCCGGTCTATGCATCCATGAAGGATAGTAGGTTATGTCTAGTTGTTTCATCAATAAGTTGTTCAATCCTTTGAAAAGGGAAATAGTCTTTCGGGTATGCCTTATTCAAGTCCAAACAGTTTATGCATGTCTTCCATTTTACGTTTTCCTTCTTAACCAACATAGGATTTGGCACCCATTTTGAGTACATTGCATAGCGAATGAAGTCATTTGCGTTTAGCTTATTCATATCTTCTTTCAATGCAGCATATCACTATGGTTCCATACTACCCATATTTTTCTTCACAAAAGAGTATCCTGGGTCCACATTCAATGCACGGCACGCCCTCTGATGAAATATCATATATATCTAAATGCATCCAAGCAAACACGTCCATATTTGCTTGGAGATACCCTACCAACTCCTTTCTCATCTTCAAGCCTGTTTTAGATCCAAAATTGAGAACTCACATGGGATTATCATCATCGATCGATATGTTGATCGTCAGCTCCATTAGGGCTGACCTCACATCCTCTTACTCTTTTCGTAGGTCTATAGGCTTGTAGAACTTGTTGTTGGACCAAAGCCAGGGCTTAGGCGGTAATTGCTATGCATCAAAAG
The DNA here is from genome assembly GCA_030737815.1 of Allium fistulosum. Classification (NCBI taxonomy): domain Eukaryota; kingdom Viridiplantae; phylum Streptophyta; class Magnoliopsida; order Asparagales; family Amaryllidaceae; genus Allium; species Allium fistulosum. The sequence goes on from CM060904.1 coordinate 1,328,156,692, forward strand.
GATTAATGTAGGGAGGCTTCTCTGCATTCTTCCCTCTCTCATGTCATTTTTCCTCTCCGAGCTTTGCAACAAAGCACTCTCGACCTATATTTTTATCACCTTAGATAGCCCCCACTCTGCTCATGATAGGAAATTTCATCATTAGAATCCATGGAGCAACTACGATCCAATAAAGAGCAGGGGCTAGTTGGCCTAGAAAGGCATTGTACACCGAATATCCAACGATAACCATAAACATTTGCATCTGCACAACCTTGAAGTCTCCTTTACCAAACTCAATAGGTAGTTTGATGCACCCAGCATATTCCTTGGCCTTTACAAAAAAAATCCTTGGATACGGGATTTACAAACCTTTAGATCCTTCTTGCTTAGGCACATCTGGTCAAAAGTTTCCTTAAACAAAATATTAACCGAGCCTCATAATCAATAAGGGCTCAATGCATTATGGTCGGCCTAATCATAGTTTAAGCATAATAGGGTCAAGCGTCAGCCCTTGCACCCCATCCACATCTTGGTTCGGTAATATCATATCATCAGTCATCTTTCATTGCTGCTCCATAGAAGTATCATCCTTTATGGAAAAACATGTTTCATGACGCACATTCCTTAATGGGCTGTCATATCATTCCATTTCATTCCATCGTTTCTTTGTAGGATGAGGTCCTCTAGAGACAGTATCGATTAAAATTAACCTCTCTGGCTATCTTAGTCCCTCTCCTTTGGACCCAGCCCGATTCCATTAAGTAGGCTGCCCTTGGGGTCTGTTGTTCTTTTTCCCACCAGCTTGCGTGTTCCTGGCATATTGTTTCAACTTATTCTTATAGTTTCAACTTATACTTATTCTTATGGAAGCGAAAATATTTCCCTAAACACCTCTCTACCTTAGTTGCCTCCCTCAGAGGCGGTATCTTATAATGCTCGATACCTTTTGTGACAAGGTAGTTATTCTGAGCTGTATCTTTCAATGGACTATAATCTCCAGGTTTAGTATACCTCGTTCGCCTCTTGGTGTCCTGCTTCTTACCGCAATCCCATTTGTTCTTTCTTTTATTACGTTGTTCCTGACATTAACTGCAATGTTTCCAGCACTATCCCCACTCTGTTTGATATCAACATTGCTTTATGTCACACTACTCGGCCCCTTTTAAATATTAGCAGTCAATATAATATCCAAATATGTCTCTTTTAAGCGTAGAAATTAGGATGCCTTTCTGTAAAACTCCTCCATTGTAGATGGGTGTTTTGTCTTCAACCACCTACAAAAATCCATCCTCAAGTAAACCTGTTGATCAATGCCATCAAAAAAATCTTCTCCATAAGGTTTCTTACTTTAGTAACTACAACATTAAATCTTTACAAAAAGTTCATCGGAGTCTCTTGGGAACACTGAGGAATATTTGATAATGACATCACCTTTTTGGTCGCACTATACAGACCTAAAACTGTTCCATAATCTACCAAGCTAATTAATCAAATGATCATATGTCATCCTTTCAAAAATATAAGAAAGCACCTACATCTGACAACATCCATAACACGAGAATTATCCACATGACATCCGTACTTCAATAGATGCTGCCTTGGATCATTTGATCCATCATAAGATGACATAGTTGGCATCAAAAACTTCTTTGGATACCTTTCTTTCAAAATGTTTTCGATGAATGGGGCTCGACGTGTTGATGAACCCTACTCATCATTACGTACATGCTAGCTCTCATTTAGTAGCCTCCTAACTATATCAACATTATATTATTCATTACTCTTGGGGAGTGGATGGAAATCGCTGGGAACACCCTTGAGTATTTGACTCTACAAACGTTCTTGGCTTGAGTATTTGGGAAAGCCAATCGCCCAGACCTTCTTTCTTAACACCTTTTCAGACTATGTTCCCTCCTACCCGGTTCAATGGTGTTCAATGAATACCTTCTATTAGAGCACCACTAATCTGAGCACCTATAGCTTGCCCTTGACTGGTGCCAACATCCTACAAATCCTCTTCACTATCAAACAAGTTCAATGCCTCAGCAACTAAGTTGGCACCGATATGGGACCTCTCAATACCGACAAGTTTGGCTCTTGCATGATTTGTTCCATCTTTTACAGCTCTCTTCTACAATGGCCCAGTCCTTCTCTACATCGGTCATTTTCCATCTCTTCTATCCCTTTACATAAAAGATAAGCTTTCTTCACTGGAATAAGAAGATAATGATTCACTTCTAATTCTTCCTCGCCTCTATGATTCAATCCTCTGTTGGGGCTAAGAAAACGATATTAATTTTCCTTGCATGCTTTTCATCAATACCATATATGTATTTTGCTTCTCTAACATCTTCGCGTTTATATCCAACATCATCCTCTTCTTTTTGGCTCTTGCCTTAACTTCAGTCGGTTTAGAAGATGATCTTGTTAGGGTAGTCAAACGCTTAGTTGTGTCTTTTGTACCAAAATTGGGCACAACACCCTTCAGATGTGTTTGATGAGATAAAATAAAGAAAATAAATGTAAAATGAGGTAGATCTAACAAACACACCAACCAACAAACAAGAAAATGCACAGAAACACACGAATTTAGAGTGGTTCGGCGTATGGCCTACGTCCACTACAAAATGGCTGACTTTTATTGATTTTTGCTTGTTGGTTACAATGAGTTACAACAGTATAATCCAAGTACAATAGTAATTTCGGCAGAGTCTGGACGTAGAAGAGCCAAAAGTCCCCTTTCTGTAGGTCTAGGGTCACTATTTATAGGCCTAGGCAGCAAATATCTCGCCCAGATCTCGGAAGACTTCTTCTCTCATGCGAGTGGGCCCACGGGAGCGAGTTCAGGTGATTTAGACTCGATCTGGGAGCGATACGAATTGAGTTCGTATCAATCCATAAATGGTCCTTTGAGGCTGAAATTTGTCAGGTACATTCTTGGGGTTGTATGCAAGCTACTGTGAAAATTTGGGCATGTGATGACCGGTGACGTGGCACTAACTTTTAGGATCGATCCACTTTTCCTGCTGAGCGATCGAGTCTTTCTTTTGAACGTGCCTCGTTCGTATCGATCCAGTTTCACATTGTTCGTATCGATCCTATGTCGCCCACTTCGCATCGCCCGTTTGCGTTGAGATCGCATCGATAGCTCACACTCCCGTTCATATCGATATTTTGTATCCTACTTCGTATCCATCTCAGAAGCTACCTCATTCGATAGCTTAGTAGCCGCTTCGTATAGATAGATGAATGACCCCTCTTGCATCGATGTCGGTGTGTACTCTTCGTATCGATTATTTGGTTGTTGATACGAAGTGAATGACTGCTTCATATCGATTGGAGGTGTCGATTTCATATCAATAGTGGGTGTTTACTGGCTGCTGATCCTCGTATCGATGGACGAAGATCGATACGGAGTTGATGAGAGATACGAAATAGGCATCTGTTAATGAAATGATCGATACGAAGCACGTATGGGTAGGACCGATGCGAAATGATGCCTTCTGATATATACGAACAAGGACAACTTTGATGGATACGAAGGAGGTTGCCTTTGGATGGATACGAAGTAAGGATGTTTGATGGAGCGACATCCGATGGATACGAATGAGAATGGATACGAAGGAGTTGATTTACTTGGCTTGCATCGATCATATCTTGAGCATACGAACTCCGATTGACTTGAAATTTGGGACGTTGGCTTTCATAGCTTTGATTGTCGTGTCATGTTAGTTGTGGCTCGATCCAGACTCAGAAAAAATTCATCAGTATCCATAGTAGACTTGTGTATAATCGATCTTCGGGACGGGCCGTCCTCGGTTTCCAGTCAATTCCTTAGCGTCACGGCCTTGCCAAAAGGCGGGATAACATTTTCCCCCCAAAGTACGTCTTGTGAGGACATGACGTGCTTTGAAAAGCTACAATCTTCATTCTGAAAAGTTCTATCCGTCTTATTGAGTAGCCGTTGTCTCTTTTATCAAGTGATGCGACCTTTTGATTGACTCTTGGCAATATAAATACTGGATTGCTGACTGCCGATGATTGTATAGTGTACTGTTGTAATTGAGTGTTGAGTGCTGGGAGTCTGCTGTTCACTATCGTGACTGTCATCGGGTGAGCATCGAACTCCTGTGAATTTTGAAAACTGAATGTTAGTCTGTCATACATCCACGTATGTTAACCTGACCCCTATTAACGTTTGCACGTCCACGAGTCGTTGTCAAGATTTTTCAGAATCGAGTTTCATATCGATCCTCTCTTGGATCGATGTGAAATTCGAGTTTAACAAAATTTGGTGGTTATTTTAAGTCCTTCCTTCGTATTGATCCTCTCCTGAATCGATTTGGGTAGTTAGGATGTATGCTTCGTATCGATGGCTGTCAATACAAAGTAGTTGGTTTTTTAGATGATTCGTATCGATGAATCATTTATGGATATGAATAGCTGCGCTATGGGTCCGAATAGTTCAAACAAGCTTTTGTTGCATTGTTCGTATCGATTGGTTGCTGATGGGTACGAACAATCGTGTTCTGGGTCGACCTGAGTTGATGGTTACGAACGATTGTATCTATAACCGATGTAGGTTGATGGATACGAAGAATGCCTCATATCGATGATATGGGAGACTGCTCTTCACCGGTTAACATAACTGGGAGATGAATCGTTTCCTTCTATCTTTCGTGCCCATATAAATATGTTTGGTACTTAGAAATTTTCTCACTTGCTCTTACTTTTTTTGCTGCTTTCGTATCGATTAAAAAACCGGGAAATAGAAATTACTCTTGCTTTCGAATCGAACCAAACATTAATCCTTTAAACTAATTGCTGAAATTAGGTAAATAATCGACCAAATTCAATCTTAAAATGATGAGACTCGAATTCTCGTGCCATCCCACTTACATTCGTGGCTGATTCTGGTGAAGAGGAGGTCGGAGACGGTCGGAGCGAGGTCGAGGAAGGTTAGAGTAGTTTATGTGTTGATTGGGGAAGATGAAGCATGGAGGGATACAAAGTACTCATGGAAGGACGCTCTGCTTTGACCTTGCATCGATGGGAGAAGGAAGGAAGAATACTCTCGGATCGATCTGGGACGAGGAATTCGTACCAATCTGGAACTGATGGATGGTAGGAGGAAGTTCGTATCGATCTTGGGTACAATGTAATCTCGTATCGATGGGAAAGACTTGCTTCGTATCGACGGTTGGTGGACTTTCAGATCGATTGACGAAATCTGGGGCATGATGATCGATACGAAGGTGCCACTGATGATCGATACGAAGTAAGGGATTTTGTATCGATACGAAATGGCCTTGGATGATCGATACGAAATGATGGTTCCTGGACCGTTACGAAGCGAATTCCGGTGATCGATTCGAGTTTAAATTTTTGACCGATACGAAATTCCTTGCATACTTGAACATTTGACTCCGACGAGCTTCTGCCTTGCATAACTGGACATAACTGCTCCATTGCATATCTGACTGCCTCTCGAAGCTCGCCGATGGAATTGTAGCTTTGACAAAATTTTAACAAACTTTAACTTGGATCGGTCTCCAAAATCTAGATGGCATGGTTGTGACGGTCAGCGATGACGGTCACACTGGTTGAATTCTGAAGTCTCGTCGTTCGAATACCTTCTATATTTTGCAGTATTTTATCTACTATATACAGCACTGCACTGCATTACATTCATGCTCTTTACATTGGGGAACACACGGGCTTATCATCTAATGATAGTTTTTACCGAGTTGATTAGCTATGGAACCCGGGAGTCCACCGCAGCAACAGGCTCAAAGCTTACCTCCTTTGGTAATAGAGATGCCGGCCATCACGGCCGAAGTCATAGGTCCAGCTACGGACGAGTTACCAGGAGAAACTTTTATTAGGAGCCCACAAGATTCCGTTCCATCCAATGTCACCGAAGATATGTTGGGGGATAATTTGCTTGTGGCACGGGCTATCGTTGAACGATGTTCTGTTACCAGGACCGAGCAATAGGCCACATGCTCCCCTGGAAGGGTACACTGCTTTTAATCGATTTTCCTACACAGCCGAGACACTTCCGTCATTCAATCAGTATATCCGGGAGGTGCTATCTTACCTAGGAATTGCTTCGTCACAGTTGCATCCAAATGGATACGCATTGTTGAACAGCTTATTCATTGTTTTCATGGAGCATCTCTTACGGTCCCCGACCCCGAAGGAAGTCATATTCTTGTTCAATGTCAAGAGTCGGGGAGATAATCCCTCGTTCACATTCTTAGAGGTGGTCAGGAATTGCCAAGTTGTGACTGGAACCTGGACCAGACTTAGCTACTTCAAGACCGAGTGGTTCTATATTCGGTGCCCGCCATGGTTTGCCAGACGGTGGCTAGTTAGACGTAAGTGCCGCAATTTCTCTGGTGACTAACGAGATAGTTGTAATCGATGTTGAGTCTAACATTTTCTTTCCTTTACAACCGAAATTCCACGACCCGAAGGTGCCCGATTTAAAGAAATAATGTGGATTCTTCAAGAGGTACCGAGCGAGATTAGAGAGATCGACTCGATACTTACAGATGAAAATTTGAGGGTCGTTGGTCTGATTGATAGATACCAGAGCATATAAGGCCTAAAGGAACTCTTAGGGCAGCTCCGACAAGACGGGCTGGGCGTAAAGTGCCCGGGATTGTAATTGCCAAGCAAGGTGTTGAAGAGGATACGCCCACCGAAGACGAACCCATAGTCGGCCCTCAGATAGCCCTCGACATTCAGAGGGAAAGAGAAAAGGCAAGGCGGTTGCTCATAAGCTTCACAAGTCTTCAAGATGGAATCCGTAGTTATGTCCCTACCAGCCGCCGGTGGTAGAATCTCGGAGGCTCCTCCTCCACAAATGGAGAATCCCTTCGAAGGACTCGCTGACATTCCAATTCCGGACTGTGTCGCTCCAACAAGACACCGGATTGGAAGGGCTTCAAAGCGCTTTAGATTTAGGCGAGTTACTTTCTTCAATTATGGCCGATATAACCGGTTGGTCGGGGGGTTTTGCACATGCATACACACACTTCACTGTACTACACGATTTCCAATCATAAGCTATTCATTTCTGGAGATTACCAACTCTGCTTCTCTTTTTATTTTACAGGCACGATGTCAAAGCGAGGATCTATGCTTGGCAGCCTCCGTTCTGCACGCCATTCCTTTAGTTTATATCATGAGTCTCGCAGGCGTGAGGCCGATAGAGACCGCGATCGCGGCTACTCTAGCTAGGAGAGGGAGCGATATGAGAGGGAAAGGGATAAAGATAGGGAGTACGTGCATCATTCCCGGTCATGCTCCCCGCCACCTAGGGGTCCGACACAACCTTCATGCTCCGGCAAACAACCCCTGTAATCTTCACATCAAATACCACCTTCTCAAGCACCAAGGCCCGACCCATAGCATCGGAGGATCGAAACCGAAGTCGCCGTCGTTGCCGAACAAGCTATCACAGAGCCCACCGGGGAAGGAGCGATTAGAATCGCTAAGCTGAAAAAAGATTTTCCAAACATTTGTTTTGACGGCTTCGTCTTTCCCCCGCACTTAAAGCGAATTCCTGTCGAGGTGGAACAAACAATGCACGACTATATTCATGATGTCTATGGCCAATACCGGGAATGGATGAAGACCGCGGACAAAGTATCAACGGTGGCCTTTGAGCGGGCGAAGACAATCGAAAAATTATGGATCGATCTAGCTCAGAAGGACCGCATAATCCAGATGCTTAACGATGAGAATGAGTCCACGAGAAATTCAGAGACAGAGGCCAACAAAAGGGCTGATGAGGCAACTTGGCGGATGGAAGAGATGAGGTGGGCACATTTAGCCCTGGTTGAGGAGATGGGACATCAGACCACCACAGTTATGGCCGAAAGAGACGGGGCGCTTAAAGAGCTTGAAGAGCTTAAAGCCAAATTTTCTGAAATCGTCAAAGAGAAAGACGATGCAAACAAAGCCGCCCAGGAAGCATGTGAACATGTTGTGGTGCTTAGGGATGAAAGGGATGCGGCAATGCTCAAAGTTCAGGAAATCGAAACCACGGTTGAGGATGAAGTGAAAGTGGTGGAGGCCAGGTTAGAGACTGACATCGAAGATCTTCTTATCACATACAACGCCAACGTCTTGAAGCATCGAAATATGACCTGGCTTGAAAACTATCCGTCACACCTATACAATGCTTGGTGCCGCTTGGTGGAAGATGAAAAGGCAGAGCATCAAGCTGAATCTATTAATGAATTTGAATTGGAGAATCAGATGCTAAATGAGGAAGAAAGAAGAGTCCTCCATGACATTACTATCACATTCGAGAAGGAGAAGCTTGGTACTCAACATTCAGATGTTGGAGAGGGTTCTGGCGTTGAGCATCATGATGCGAGTTCTGAAATTCCTATGCCAGCCCAGCCCGAATCCACTCCTACGGTTGATCCTTTATCTGTGCCAGCATAAATCCTGATCAACCGCAGTTATCTCCAGCTCATGACCAAGTCAATAAAGTTGTTCCGGCTCCACCCATAAGCCATTCTGAGGAAGGTATTCTAAACATCTCTTGCACCTACTCGAAGTAAGGAGCTTTGTTCAAAGCAGTTATTAACACCTTTTCTCTTATCTTTATCCAGCGATAGGAGCCACACCGGTCGTGCCCCTTGTAACCCAAGAGTCGCATCATGATCAGGAGGCCCTTATAACAGAAGCAACCACCACAACGACCACTGCACCAATCGATGGAGCACAGGGGAGCACATTTACTTTTGATGAGGAGATGATGGAGGAACTTCTTGGCCACCAAAGCGACCCTTTTGCTGATCTGCCATTCGTCATAAGCGGTGCACCTGCGATTAGCTCTTTGGGCCCAACCGACAGCATCCCCACGGACGCTCAAACAATCCACGGAGAAGAGATAATAACTAAGATTAATGTTGAGATGGAAGCGGCTGCGCGGGCCAGCAGTGCTGGAGGTGGGATGGCGAGCCCTGGTCCAGATCCTTTGCGAATGATTTCTCCGGGAGGCACGATCATCGACACCGGTGTGCCTCCCCCGTCTTCCAACATCGATCCTACCCCTCCGACTCCGCCTTCAGGAAGTATTCCAATTCACGTGAGTTCGAAGGAAGAGGTTACCATAATTCCCCCGGCTGGAGACCAACCACCAAAAGGCAAAGGCTTGAAGAGTCATCCAAGTAGTAGCTCCAGTGGGTCAACGTCGGGGAGGAAGAAGAAGAAAGTGAAAGAATAGGCATGTCTTTTTGCCTCATTTTTGGTAGATAGATAGGAATTTCTTTTTGCTTCTTGTAGGCCGTGTATAGATGCAGATTTGGCCCCCGCTAGTAGGAATTATTGGAAAGATTTTTGTACTTATCCTTCGTTTCTAAAGAATAGTTAAAATAAAATTCCATTTTGTCTTCAGCACAGTTTGTATTTGTTTGATTAAGTATTTCAGCGTTCGAACTTCCATTCGATGTACTTGTGAAGTTTTAGTCTTCGAATCAGACCTGAGTTTAGTCATTAAGTCCTAAAGCCACGACTTCGGGTCATGATCGAACGTTAGGTTGAATTTCAATACTGCACTATCTCGATCAGTAGCTGGTATTCAAGTTTTGTCCCCAGTTCCGAGGATAAATTGAGAAGATCGGTCGGTAGTTACATTTCGCCTTTAATACATCGAGCTTAACTTTGTGAAATGAGGCTGAAGCAAGACGAGTTTGGGTGGTCGAATCACACTCGCTCATCTATCGGTGATCACATCCCCGTTCTAGGGATTGCACTTGTTCGTCGGCGATCAGTTGCGCCCGCTTAAGATTTAGAGTTTCACCCGCACTCTGGGGACTTAAATTGATTCGTGGGTGGTCAGCCACGCCCGATTTGCGTTTATACTCCGGTCCGCACTCCGGGTACTCGGAGTTGTCCTACGGGTGGTCGTTTCACACCCGGTTTGTGTTTATACTCCAATCCACACTCCGGGGATTTAGAGTTAATTAATGTTTATACTCCAGTTCACACTCTGGGGACTTAGAGTTAGTTAACAGATAGTCAAGCACATCTGTTGTAGGTTTCAAAATTTCGTTCGTACTCCGGGAACGATAGATGTATCAGGATCGTGGATGGTTGGATCGCATCCACCCTGAGTTAACAAGTGAGGTCGTTAGATGGACGGGTCCACCCTCCTCGAACTTGGTTTAAACACGAGCGAAGTCGTTACGTGGACGGATCCATCCTCTTCGAGCCCGCATTTGTATGTTTATACTCCATTTTGCACTCTGGGAATCTGGAGTTAGTTAGAGGATTGTCGTGTATCAAAGTGTGATGACTTGCCCCCGAGCTCGAGTTTCACTTAGCAAGTGACCGATCATATCACAGTCACTCCCTATTTGAATAAATCCCACCGTAGGATGGAACTTAGCTCTCTGTGCATTATGATGGTCGTATGACGCATTTAGAAATCACTGCTCTGGCTCGAAGAGATTGCATTTTATTGCTGAAATAAGAAAATACGGCAAAGTCAGTTACCTTATTACAATTTCAAATTAAGAAATGCATAAACAAATTGCAAACGAAAAGCAGACCGAATGAATAAATAAAGCCTGTTATGTGTAGTAGCGACGAAGACTCTCGCTTTTCCAAGCTCTCGGCAAAGTGAGACCATTAACGGTCGATAATTTAAATGTGTCGTCTCCGAGTCTTCGTTCAATGACATACGGCCCTTCCCACGTTGGTTTCATATGCGAAGGAACTGGGTAAATTCTCTTAAGGACAAGATCGCTGAGTTCAAAGGTTCGGGGTCGGACCTTGGCATTGTACAATCGGGTGACTCGACTTCGCTACGTGGCTGCCCTCAAATTGGCCTCTTCTCGCTTCTCATCCAATAAGTCAAGAGATCCGGCAAGCAATATAGCATTCGTCTTCGGATCATAATATGTCACACGATGAGAAGGTACTTCCATCTTGACTGGAATAATAGCTTCTGAACCGTAGGAAAGAGAACATGGAGTGTGGCCAGTCGCGGACTTGTGGGTTGTTCGATAAGCCCATATGGCCATAGGAAGCCCATATGACTTGTGGGATGACTCGACTTCATTTAATCCTGTCCAGCATACTAGCCAACAAGTGGGTTATACAATCAAAACCGTAAGGTAAAAACTTTTCCATGTTTATGTGTGGGAAGTCTTACGAGATACCTTTTTCTTTCAAAGGTTTTTTCAAAGTTAAGCAACTTTAACCCGTTTACTCACACCAGATCCATGTCTGACCCAAGTGTTTATTTTCTGTTTTATTAAACTCTTGGGTACTCAATTTTGTATTGAGTAGTCAAGGGATTCAGGTTAGCTTTAACGAATTCTGGAGGAGATTTGGAGCAGGAGGCTTTAGCATGTTTATATATAGTGATTCCGCTGTGTTTGAGTTGAGTCTGTATCTCTGTGATGTTTGAGATGTATGATAGACAGGTGTTTATAACTGTCTAATATGAGATGTATAAGTTGTGTAACTCTGATGTATATGATACTATGTAATATCTTATGTGATATATTATATTTCATTCATTCCGCTGTGAGATTCTTATATGTTGTTGTTCTTTCTTTTCTATCTTTTCTTCTTCTATCCCTTTCTTTCTTAAATCATGATGCGTCTTTCAGGGCTAAGAAAGACGGGTTGTGACAGTTGGTAAATGGAAAACTTTGGTTCCCTCCATCGCTTCCTAATTTTTCCTGCTTCGTCATCCAGCTTCCCATTTGCTTTATCTTTATCTAAGCCTCCGCTGGATGGCCCACCATCCTCAGCTGCATTTACCTCCTTTAACTTCATATCCGAGAATGCATCTTCCTACCGAAGGAATCTTTCAGCCTCGTGAAAGAATTCTCCGAGATCCATTGGTGGATCCCGTATTAGAGATACTTTGAAATCCGAATCCTCTTTGACTCCTGAAACTGCTACCATTAAAACCATCGATGGATCTGGCCGATCTACCGAAGCAACCGCTGCATTGAACCGAGTTAAAAAAGCTCTGAGCGATTAACGGACTCTTGTTTACTCCTTCCAGATCCATGTTCGTCAAACCTCCGTGCATAGTTCGCCTGATGATCTTAGCCAATCCAGCGTTGTCTGCCAATGGTTTCCCCCCGAGCCCTCGAGGGAATTCTGTATGTACTCCTCATCCCGCGCTCCTAAATTCCTGCCAGCATCCTGTCGTGTGGTGTTAACTGGACTTCATGAACTGGTCCATTGCTGCCGAGTGGTGTGCCCCCATGTCCGGATCCATCCATATTAGCAGTAGTGTGCTGATCAGGGGTTGTGCCTTGTTGAGCTACTCCATTCAATTGCCTGTTTGGGCCTTCTACTCCCGCTCTGTGGATCTGATCTCCTGAATTAAAGCTCCAGCTGTTCCTGCTGTTCTCATCTAATCAAAGAAGTTTTGCATCATTTCTTGTTGACTCTTCAACAACCTTTCATGAATTGAATCCGCCATAGCCTCCATTTCGTCCCTGGTGATGTAGATCGAAGCTTGTCCTCCTCCAGCTCTAGAGGATGCCTCTTGACTTCCCCCTTGTTAGCTTCTCTCCGCTCTTTGTCTTCTACTTGATTGCCTTGTCATAGCTCTTTGGATCTGAACCTTTAAACCGTCAAATTCGAATTCCAAATCTGGTATAGCGGGTGCTAGTCTCTCTCAATGAAAGCACCAAACTGTTTGCGCCAAAATTGGTCACAAACCCCAAATGTCGTGAAAGCACCAGTGTATGAACACAAATCAACAATATATGATCACAGATCTCAGATCTAAGTATTGTAGAGGATAAAAAGTGAAGAATAATAAATTTAAAATGGAAAGAGATAAACATAGACACAAGATTTATAGTGGTTCGGCTATCTTCGGCCTACGTCCACTCTAAAAGTTAATCTTTTATTTATTTTCCTCCCTGGTTACAATTGATTACAGCAGATAACTGTGATAAAATCGAGTACAACAGCAGTAATGGGGAGCAAAGTTGAATCGGGCAGAGTCCGGATGTTGGGAAGCCAAAAGTCATTTTTCTGTTGGCTCTGGGGTGCTATTTATAGGTGCAGGAGGCTGATATTTCGCTCAAATCTCGGGAGACTCCTTCTGGCACGTGAGTAGGCCCGCGTGACCAAGCCCGTGAAGTTTCGGCCCGATCCGTGATCGATACGAACATATTTCGTATCGATCAAGATTTCATCCAATGGAGTCGAAATTTGACGTGGACATTCTTTAGCACGTGCATAAGCTCTTATGAAAATTTGGTAGCATTTGGACTTGTGGATCATGAGATACGATCGATACGAAATGGGATTTTCGGTTGGCTATTTCGTTCGACTCCATCATTTCGACTCGATCCTGTTCGAATCGATCTGTTCGACTCGACCGTGTTCGAATCGATGCCCTTCGTTCATGTTTGCTTCGAACCCACTACTTCGCATCCATCGATAATACTTTGTTCGTGTCTATTCATCCCAGCCCCTAATCGTTTCGATACTGGTGGCGTCCTTCGTATCGATCATCGCCTTCTGATCAATACGAAGTGACTTGTTCCGAGGGGTCATGATCAACTCGAATCGAAGACTATGATGGAGGATGCCATTTATTCGAATAACCAAGAACTTGATGGATATGAGTGAGGTCTATGGGGTGGATGGATACGAGCTAACCTTGCCTGTGATTGACACGCACGAGGACTATGGTGGATACGAAGTAGTGTTGACACGAGGTATGTTGATGGACACTTATAGCATCGATTCGAAGCATGCAACTATTTTCCATCCTGATCGATTCAAACTGCATCGAGTCGAACAAACCATCGCACGCTTACCTATCCAATCCGAGTCCACTACTATCGAGTCAAAACCCATCTGGCCTTCCTACTGATCGATACGAAGGTGCTGTTCATATCCATGCTGATCAATACGAACACCTTTTTCGAATCGATCAATTATCTTGAGCAAATGAACTCCTTTTGACCTGAGATTTGAAACGTAGCCTCTCCTAGCCTTGACCATCATTTCCTATCGATCCCGCCATGATCGGAGCTTGGCCAAATTTTGATGACCTCGGTCAAAGCCTTGTTTCCAATCGATTTCCAATCCTGATATCTGTTATTTTCCAGTTATTTTGTTGATACCCAGCCTTGACCGAAAGGTGGGATAACATAGACTCTCATGTCGAAGAGCCTTCTCCACCAGCTTCTTGAAGGTCTCATCGATATGACTCACAAGCTTCTTTCCAAGATAATCATCGAAGCCTATGATAAACTTCACATTCTTCTTGAGGGGAATATCAATAAAAGATAAACCATACTTCGATAGCATGTCGAACTTGGCCACATACTCTACATAAATATATCTCCCTGTCTCAACTCAGCAAAGTTCTGGAAGAGCACCTACTTCTGAGCAGCCGGTATATACTTCTCTTCAAATCTCACCCTGAACTACTCCCATGTAATCTGATCCTCGGGAGTAGTAACCTTGATGGCATTCCACCACCCCATAGCTCTTCCCTGAAGCTATCTAGAGGTAAGCTTCCTCTTCATCACATCCTCTAATTTCATATCCTCAAACATGCGGTCGCAAGTGTCCAACCAATCCTACACCTCGACGGCTGATTCCATTCCAAGAATTGGTCTGCCACCCAAAGTAGAGAAATCTTTGCTCAATTTGGCAGAGTCATCCCTCAACGCTTGCACGGGGGCACCACCACCTACAGCCAAAGTAGGAGCAACTTGGGAATTCTGAACCATATTGCATACCATCTCAACGAACACATTCTGCAAGTTGGGGTTAACAGCCCCCGATGATGCCTCCTCCTCAATTCCCAAGCTAGAATTGCTACCAGCATTCCTCGTTAGCTAGTTCATTCTTATAAGCTGAAATAAGAATGATCAGTCTCTCAAAAAGGAATAAGTGGTGCCTAAAAAAGTAAAGCAACTTATATACTATACATACATACATATGTATATAAATATATATTACTATATAGTTTTGTAAACCAAACATAACAAATACGCTCTCTCATATATCGCTAGATCAATTCTAAGGCAATAACTTCTTCCTTATCTAAACTGACGGGCTTAGCAGCCTCAAGGCCCTGTCCGATTACAGCGCTAAGGTGATGAAGGCGGGCGAGGAGGTTGGTAAAAGAACGACAAGCTGAACTTGAAAATTTTTACTTAAGGAAACGGCTGCACTAGGAGGAGATAAAGCTTAATGAGGCAGTGGAGGCAGTGGAGGGATCTCGGGCTGAGCATGCTAAAGAAATAGAGGATCTTAAAGTTTCTCACACCCAGGACCTTGAGTAGATGAAGAATGAATGCTCCACTAATATCAAAGATGCCAAGAAGCATTGGAATGAGAAAGCCGCTTACTTCTTTAAGGACTACAAGAATGTAAAGGACAAGCTAGGTAAAAAACTAGATGAAATTCAAGCGATTGCTAACAAGGTTAAGCCTAGTACCGAGGAATCAACCGCAATGGCCATGGAGTGGAAGAATATGCTAGCATCCCTTCGGGCTAAAGGGGAGGCCTTGAAAATGAGTACAGCTGTTGAGGTCGCCAAAAGTGAGAAGCTACAGGTGGAACATGATGACTTAGACAGTCAGTTGGACCAGGTGGAGTGGGTTCTGAACAAGATTTATTATAGAATGCTGATGGAGAAAAGCTTGGCATGGATGGATGACTACCCAAAGGTTATGGTTGTCATCCACAAACGGTTGATTAGGGAGGCGCACGCTATCAACGAGCAGGGTGGTCCACCATTTAGTCTCAAAGCCATTGGCTCCCGCTTCTCAAAAGAGGAAATGGAAGTCATTCGTCAAGGATATGCAAAGTTGCCCGAGACTGAAAAAACAAAAAGAGAGATGGTGGAAACAAAGAAAGTTGGTGGCTCACATTCTCAAGAAGCACAAGGTCAGACCCATAGGCTGGCCTTCATGCCCCCATGCTTGACATTCCATTAACTATTTTTCATTTTTCTCCAGATCCACCAGTCTGGAGCCAACACATAGACGTCCCTCCTTCTACAGCTCATTCTCAGATCTCGAGCGACGCTGCCATGCTTTCGGAAAGAGGTAGGGTATTTCCCGACGGCTCATGGGCCATGACATATATGTATGGTTTTGCTTAAGTGGGTCATCGTTTGACTGCCTCTCCCTTCTCCCAACCCTTCGATGGACTAGGCACTCCAGGAGAGGATTGCCGCTCTCCTAGAAGAGACCGATGCTGATTGATCCTTTCGAATGTTTCGAAAAGGAGGCAGTTTTATAACCAAGCCCTAGCGAACTCTCCCGCTGACATAGCCAGGTTAAATTAGACGCTGGAAAAGAGTTGATATCTATGAAGAAGAAACAGGCTGAGCTAGACGCTGGCGATGCTGGAAAAGTGGGGACATAAAAGCTCCATGAGCGCAAGGACCTGAAGCCCTACTTTAAATAAACTAACTCCAAATCCAGGTCAAGATGGCGACTAGTTTTCCTTCCACCTGCATCCCCCTTTTGTGTACCCGTGCTAAGTAGTGAATTTTTCATGTCAGTACAGTTGTCTTTTGTAATGAACATTCATACTTCCATTTGAAAAATTTTAATGTATTGTCTGAGGTTAATCGCATGGCGTTAACATTCTGTAGCTCTTTAATTTATATGCTTTTATCTGCTACACCATTATTATTAGTATGTCATGATTATTGCCTAATCGGTGTCGTGTTTATCTATGCACATTGAAGGTAAAGAAAAAACAAAAAGGGAATCCAACTGGGCGGTCGCCATGCCATGGCAGCTGACAAGCTGGTTCCTTCTATAACCGATATCGATTGTTATGGTGATTACTCATTAGGTCATCAAGCCCTGACCACGGGCTGGTTGGGCTTGCCATTGCCTATGAGGAGGTTAAAGGACATCTATAGACCCCTGAGTAGAAACTACCATGGTCTGTCACTGCCGGTCTGGAGTTTATGGCTAATCGTCAACGATGGTCTACCAGTTCCTCAATCATGTCCTGATCAGGGTACGTTTGATTCACTGGTGCCAACCGAGAGTTAAGGCCAATCGTCAATGATGGACTACCAATTCCTCGATCATGTCCTGATCAAGGTACGTCTAATTCAGGCTACCGGTTGAGAGTTAGGGCCGATCGTCAATGATGGACTACCGTTCCTCGATCATGTACTGATCAAGGTAAGTCCGATTCACTATTGTCGATCGAGAGTTAGGACTGATTATCAACGATGGACTACCCATTCTTTGATCATGTCTTGATCAGGGTAGGTCTGATTCACCGCTGGCGGCCGATAGTTACATAGAGGGTGGAGCAGTAGCATGGTTTCGCTCTCGAGTCGTGGAGTTGGGTCTTAAACTAATGCTACGCCTCCTTACATTGTTTAAATTGGTCCATTATGTTAAAGTGGCAGTTTAGAGACATGTTTCATGACAATTACCTATTGAAACAAGATTTAAAGGAAAAGCATATTTATTAGAATCTGTCTCATAATCATCGTAATTATAGAGTTATAATACAATAACGGAGAAAACTCAAGTAAAGTAACGATGGAGATGTTGTGCGTTCCAAGCTTTTCTGAATATAGCTCCATCTACTATGCTGAGGATGAACGTTCCGTTGCCAAAGTCATTGTGGATGACGTATGGTCCTTCCCAAATTAGATCAAGTGCTCCCGGCCCATGAAAAATCCACTTTAGTACCAGGTCCCCTTCCTTGAGTGGGCGATGCTTGACTTTAGAGTTGTGCTATACCTGTGCAGTTAATGCCCCGCTATTACCCCGCTATAACCCCGCTATATCTCGTAGCGGGTTTCTACCGCTACGATTTTTCCATATAACCCCACAATATAGCCTTTCCGCTTTAATCCCCGCTATTTCCGCTATATTCCGTTATTTCCGCTATTCCCGCTATATCTTCTTTAATAAAATGAATTGAAAATTTCAATTTATCCATTATAAAATTATGAAACTAATTTATTCGATTTAATTTTTAATATATTTTCAGAAATGAAAATACTCTAACATTCTACTAAATTCAATTATGTTATATAACAGTTTTACGTTTATTTAAAGTTTATTCGCACATGTTTTTATTTAAAAAATATTTATGTATTAGTTACAATTCAATTGAATGATAATTTTTCATTTAATTACCATTCATATATTCGTAAAAACATTAGGTACGAGTTTTATATGCTATTTTAAAGCCATCCGCTATATCCCGCTATATCCTCGCTGTATCTCCGCTATGACTTTTTGCACCTCCACCGCTTTGAATCTGCCGAGCGCTTTAACTACACAGTGCTATACTGCCACCCATTGCTTTTGTGCTTCGGCCTTAAGGGCAGCTTCCTCGTGTTTCTCATCTACCAATTCGAGGGACATATTAAGAAACTCCTCGTTCTCGTCTAGGTCATAATGAATTCTTCTATGAGATGGGACTACTGTTTTGACCGGTAACATCGCCATTGACCCATAAGCTAATGAGAATGGGGTATGTCTCGGTGTTGTCTTTAAGGAAGTGCGGTAAACCCACAATGCCAGGGGTAGTTCGTCCACCCATGCTCCCTTCTCCTTTTCCAGTCGCTTCTTATTGAGTGTCTTCAGAACCTTGTTAACTGCCTCCACTTGTTTGTTAGCCTATAAGTATGCTACTGCGGAGAAGATCTTCTTTATGCTATATTGTTGATAGAAGTCGGTGACCTCCGCACTATCGAACTGCAAATTATATTCTTGACTAAAAAGTTTATGACCTTAGCCGTTGACACTTTAGTAAGAGGCTCAGCCTTGACCCACTTAGTAAAGTAGTCAACTGCTACAATAGCATGTTTTGCTCCTCCTCGCACCATTGGAAGCTCTCCAGTTAAGTCTATCCCCCAGACCGTGCAGGGCCAAGGGCTGGCCATGTGAGTTAACTCCATCAGGGGTAACTTAGGAATCTTCGCAAACCACTGGCATTTGTTGCACCCCTTGCATACTCTATTGCATCATGGTTTAGTGTCAGCCAGAAGTATCCATATCACAACACCTTTTTAGCCAAGGTTTACCCCAGTGTAGTCTCCACAACTTCCTTCATGTATGTTCACCAGCACCTTCTTGGCTTCCCTACCGGCAATGCACCTCAATAAAGGGTTAGAGAATTCCCTTTGATATAACATCCCATCCTGGATGACAAAGCAGGGAGCATTTTGTAAGATATTCCTAGCTTCGTTCCTGTTACTCGGCAGTGATCCTTCACCTAGGTACCTTAACAACAGCGTCATTCAAGTTTCTTCACCATCGATAGCTGCCACCATCTTTACTTCCTCGATGCTGGGTCTGAGTAGGGTCGTCATGGGTACGGACCCCAATAAAGGTCCGCCCCTCGAACTTGTCAACTTCACCAGATCATCTGCATCTCAGTTTTGTTCCCAGAGGGATGCGCTTGATTATGTAATGTTCTATTTCGTTAAGCAAGATCTTCACCTTCTATAAGTAGGACTTCAAACAATCCCCTTTTACCTAGAATTCCCCGAGCATTTGATTCACCACCAACTGGGAGTCGCTATGGACGCACAGTGATCTGATCCCCAGCTCCTATGCCAATTTCCAATCTAGCTATCAAAGCCTCATACTCTGCCTCGTTATTCATTGCTTTGAATCCCGACTTGATTGCATAACACGACTTCCTTCCTTGGGGGTCAGGAATACCAACCTCGCACCAGTGCTCCATCGATATATACTTTCCATTTAAGGGCCTCCTCCTATAGCTGCACTTTGTCATCCCGAATGGTGAACTTAGCCAGAAAGTCTACCATTGCTTGTCCCTTAATTGTAGTTCATGGGTGATAGCTTATCTCATATTGAATTAGCTCAATACTCCACTTAGTGAGTCTCGACGAAGTATCTGACCTGTGAAGAACTTGCTTTAAGGCCTGATCTATGAGTACTCGAATAGGGTGTGACTGGAAGTAAGGTCTCATCTTCCTGGATGCAATCAGCAAACATTTAGCCAGTTTTTCCAGGTTGGGGTATCTAGACTCTGGCCTAGTGAAACGCTTGCTTATGTAGAATACGGGGCATTATACCTAATCTGCCTCCCTTACTAGGGCTATGCTCAAAGCATGATGCAATACGGTTAAATAAATGTAGAGATCCTCCCCCTCCACTGGTATGGACAGAACATGTGGTTTTTGTAGGTGCTCTAAGAAATTCAAGAATGCGGCCAAGCATTCATCTATCTAAGTGAAATTGCCTTTCTCCTTCTAAGCACCTCAAAGAATGTGACGCACTTGTTTGTGACCTTGGATATAAATCTGCTCAGGGCTGCTACTTTTCCATTTAAAATTTGCATCTCTTTCCGTGCCTCGGGGATCTTTATGTCTTGCAACGCCCGAACCTGCTCTGGGTTAGCTTCTATCCCCCTGTCGTGTACGATTAAGCCAAAGAACTTCCCGCAAGCCAATCCAAATGAACATTTTAGTGGGTTCGGCTTCATTTCATATTTCCGTAAAATTTGAAACATTTCATCCAAGTGAGAGATGTGATCTCTGGCTTTCCTAGACTTTACCAGAATGTCATCGATATATGCTTCCACGGTTTTTCCAATCTATTCTACGAACATTTTATTCACCAAGCGCCGGTAGGTAGCTCCTGCGTTTTTAAGTCCGAAAGGCATGACTCCGTAGCAGTAGAGTCATAAGTCAGTAATGAAGCTAGTATGCTCCTGGTCAGGGACATGCATTACGATTTGATTATACCCAGAGTAAGCGTCCATAAAGGACAAAAGCTCATGCCCTACGCTTCCATCTACTACTTGACCGATCCTTAGGAGAGGGAAACAATCTTTTGAACATGCGTCATTCAAGTTTGAAAAGTCAATACATATTCTCCATTTGCCATTGGACTTCTTAATGAGGACCGGGTTTGCTATCCATTCCGGATAACGTGACTCCGGAATGAAATCGTTTCCCAGCAAGGTTCTTACCTCTTCATTTAGCGCCGCATATCGTTTTGGGTCTATACTCCTTTACTTTTGCTTCATGGGAGGCTTTTTTGGGTTGACATTCAAGGCATGACAAGCAACTGTGGGAGAGATCCCACACATGTCCATATGAGACCATGTAAACACATCCTGGTTGTCCCGTAAAAATCCGATTAGCTGTATTTTGAGATCTTTTCTAGACTAGACCCGACTTTCATAAGCTTCGTAGGGTCTTTCTCATTAACTTACACAAACTCTAGAGCCTTTCCAGGCTTGGCTGCGCCCCCCTCTCCTATGTCTCTCGGGTCAAGCTTATTGTGAGGATCACTTGTGAACTCGAGAAGGGGGCCCTTTGCTAATTGCTTTGCAAAGGAGTTCTTGGCGCAGAATGCAACTTCTGTGCCTTTTCCTTTCTCTCTCCACCTATTCTCCCTAAGCTCTGCAACATAACCTTCCCTAGCCATGTCCTAGTTTCCCTCCATCACTCTTATTCCATTGGTGGTTGGAAATTTCATTGTCAAGCACCAGGGGGCCATAACTGGCCGAAAGTCAGATAGAGCCAAACATCCCAGGAAGGCGTTGCAAGCTGATAATCCATCCACCAGTATGAAAGTTTGTTCCTGTATGGCTAATCGAGGACATATTCCTATCTCCATAAACAAGTCTACTCTTCCCAAGGGCATAGTGCCCTCTTCCATGAAACCATGTAGCCGCTGGTTGCAAGGTGAGATATTTTCCATGGATAAGCCCATTTTGTCGAATGCATCTTTGAAAAGGATGTTGATGGAACTTCCATTATCTATTAGAATCCTATGCACTTCGGCTGGGCCATGCATGACCGTAATGACCATTAGATCTGTATGTGGGTACTGCTTCCCCTGCATGTTGTGGTCGTCAAAAGCTATTACCTCCTGCTCCTGACGAGGAGTTTTAAAGGAATGTTTTGAAAGTGATATTTTCCGATGGAGTTAAATGGTTTTAAAAGGTAATTTAAGATGTACTAAGCAACGAAGACATAGATTTCAACATTTATTGTTGTGATAGATGTTTTTCGAGAAAACGAGGAAGACGTAGACTATAACACTGTTGTTATAATATGTGATTTCCGAAAGGAAGTGTTTTATCTAGTATACGAGATCTATATAAATATAAATAGTCAAATCCCTATACTACTGTTTTGGGTTGTTGTAACGATGTTTTACGCGATATTTTTTTTGTGCCAATAAAGCGTGTTTTGGAAAATATGAAGCTTTTCTCAAAAGATTTGTAAATATACTTATTACAGATTTATGTATATAGAGATATTTTCTAAGCATTGAAAACAAAATGGTTTGTGAATATACTTATACCATTGAAATAAGTATATGGAAATGTTTTTCAAAAGATCAAAAGATTAAAATGGTTTTGAGAATATATCTTTTTAAAGATATTTTGAGATAAATATTTGGAAAGTGATTTGATTAACAAAGATTAATTAAACATGCCTAGTCACTACTTGTGTGCTAGATTGTATTTTTGGCCATTTTTGGTTCCTTGACTTGATGAGGGAACCGATTAGTCGTGCACTTAGTACAAGGCCAACTGAGTAAGCTTGACTATTGTCTGGTGTTAAGAATGATGATTCGAGTAGGTTGGAGTAATTATGGTCTCTCCAAACTACCGAGCTTCCTTCTTGGACGAAGGATAGCAAGTTGAGAGTTGGAAACGTGATTAGTCTCTGAGACTTGGTTTCCATATGAGGTTGAGGGCCTCTTATCGGTTGTTGGTCCGGAGTGACCAAGATCAGATTTATCCGAAAACCACTTCGGACCAACATATGCGTTAGAAAGTGCATATTTTTTGAAGATGATGATTTTTGAAGACGGAGGTCTTCATGGTGTAGGGCTACTTTCCACTAGCCCCACGATTCCATATTATATATATACGGTGGCAGTAGTGCTTTATTTTGGAAATCTTTGATGCAAGGACTGCTCGCTACTAATCCTAGGGTTGACTCCCAAGAGGATGTAGTAGGAGAGTGCCTTCGGTTTGTCCTGTTCTTGGACAACTTGTACGGATGAGTGTCTGACATTTCATTTCTAAGATATATGTACATTGATTTTTTACAAACGGACATCTGTTGGTGGTGTAGGAGGAAACCCTCTTATACTTAACACCCTTCTCCGAGAGGTACGAGCTTAGAGATTGTACTTTTGTGGAAATCAATCGTGTGTTATATGAAATGGAAATGTGGAATTCAAATTAGAATATGTTCTGTGAAAGGTAAATGTTACCTTAAGCCTCACACCCAGCAATGGATTAAATAGGGTATGCCATAAGGTTATGTGGTTCGCAACCATTAGGGTATGGTCATCACCTTTCTAGATTACTTGTTATATTTTGGGTTTTGTTGTGTATGTTGTGGCCATGGATAGGTCGGGAACGAATAGGGTGATGTCGTATTCAGTTTTATTTCCGGCACCAAATGGATCTTCGGGTAGGCCGGTCTTGTCAGATGTAGAGGATCATAGTGTTGATCCTTGGTACATTCCTCTAGAAATGTACTGTATGGAATGTAGTCCCTTACCCGTCATTGTATGGAATCCATTGTCTAATATGAGCCTTTACGGTTTTAGTTGTAAACCTATTATGCTGGATTTTTATAAATGTACAATTTTGGCTATAATTAATATGTATTTGTATCCTAGACACTATTATAATATCAGAGGATTTGATATGAAGTTTTTTGGTTATCGTAAAGTAAAAACCCGTTCGTATTTATGTGCGACGTGGTCTTACGAGATACCTTTGTTTTGAAAGTTTTTTATAACTTAAAAATCCAATTGAGATGTGTTTTCTCACGCTGGTTTACCAAATCGATCCAGACATTATTCTTTTTGAATGCTCGGGTCAGACTGAGTATATTTACAAATTCAATTTGGATGCTTTGGAGCTTCCGAAGACGAGCTGGAGGTCTTCAAGTCGTATTCACGTATATATTTATTTTCCGTTGTATTGGTTATTTAGATTATCAGCATTTATGAGGGCAGATTGTTATAACTGTCCAGGCCGATGATTAGTTATTTGTGTACTCCGATTTGATGTATGTATATTACAATTTTTCCTTTTGTAAAGATCATTGTTATATTATATATTGTTCCGCTATTTTATGAGATTCTATGTTGGTTTGTTTTCTTTCTCTCTTCTCTTCTTTCTTCTTTCTTTCCCATAACTATTCGTCTTTTCATTCAATTTGAGTTGGACATGAGCGGTTTATCGCCAGCTTGAAATGTGAGAAATTGCAGGTCGTTCAAATGACAATCCTACTAGGGTGCCACCTGCCTAAGTACACCACTAGCAAAGTATATCGAGGGCCTCACATGGACCCCAGGCCAACACAGGACCGACCTACCCCTTACTGGATAGTACCGAATATATTACCATCCCGGTCGCCAGCCAACAACCGTACTAAATCACTAGCATACATAAATAGGTCAATATCGATCTAGTTCGGGTGATGACGATACACTAATGGCTGCAAACCATATAGCCCAACTGCATACCATCTGTTTTATTCATTACTGGGAGTGAGGCTTGAGGCTAAGTTTTAATCTTTTTAGCAAATCCCACTTGGAATGCTAGCACTGCCTTTCAAGCAATGATGCAATGCCAGCATTCATCCTTATAAGTTGTTCAGGATATGAACAAACCGAAGGAACTACTTCTACTACATTCTTAGAATTAGCTACAATTATTCTTTGCACTTCAAAGAACTCCATTTTTGATTCCATCATCTTCAAGATGTCTCAATTCAAACGCTTATGCCGGTTCGAAGTGGTTTCTAGATAATATATCTGATCTCGGTCTCTCTAAACCGATAACGATAGTCTCAAAAATGGCCAAGATTTGATACCCGGTTATTTAACTATCAAATAAACAAACAATTCAACCAAAAATTTAATTTCACATGGAAACCCACCTTGGTTAAGCACATAAGCAACCACTAAGCCTCTTTAATTCCCTTTCATCAATTAAAATCACTTTTCAAATATTTGTATTAAAATACCTTTTCAAAAGATATATTCACACCCTCTCTACTCTTTTCAATACTTGAAATTTTTTGATACACTTATCTCAACTGTATAACTATACTCATAAGACATTTTGCTTTTAATACATAGAAATCTTTTCCATATACTTATAAAATATACCCATATACTTATCTCAATGGTATAAGTATATTCATAAATCTTAAGAAAGATTTTATTTTCAAAACTATACTTAATTGGGTTAAAACAAATGTCATTTAAAATATTGGTAACAATAAACCCAAAACACTTTTGGTGTTAGGTATGAAAAAAATACTTCACATACCACCATAATTTAAAATGATCATTTAAAGAAATCAAACCTCATTTCCTTTTATAAAATTTTTTCTATAAAACACCTTTATAAAACTCCTTTCTATTTATAAAACTCTTTTTTATACTTACAAAACTAATTTCTATTTATGAAACTCTTTTCTAAAACTCCATTTACAAAACTCTATTACACTGAACGTAAATCTTTGTTTTCAGGATAGGACTAAATACTTTTTCATAAACGACCATTCCATATATTACTATAAATCTACAAATGTGATTTATTTTCCAGTTCATCAAAATATATAATTTCTTCCTTTTTATAAAATATCATTTATAAAACTATTCTTTTATTTATAATAACATTTATTAAACTATTCTTTTATTTATAAAAATCCATTTATAAATATATCCTTTTATTTAGAAAATACCATTTATAAATCTATCCTTTTTATGCACTATTTTATATAAAATGTTTCACAAATATTTACAACAATAACAACCAAGCCATTATTCCCAAACAAGTTGGGGTCGGTTAGAGATAAAACCCAAAACTAAATGACAAAGTCAATTTAAAAGTAACAACAACAACAATAAACCATGATAATAGTTATAAAATAAAGTAAAATAATTAAAGAAATAATAACAATAATAAAGAAGTAAAATAAAATAAAAGATAAAAAAAAGATAAAAGTAAATATATAAAAAAAATAAAAAAACCATGATGATAATAATAATAATAATGGTACCACTAGTAATAGGGACTGAAGAACAAACACTCGTCTTAGGCTCCAACTTACTAATCCTATAATCTAAAACTTATAACACTACCCCTAAATCAACCCTAAGGAAAAAAACTCCTAGCTCATGGTTCTGGTATGTTGATCGCTAACTTTCACCCGCTCCTATCCGAAACTAGCTCTTCGGATATATTCCAATTCTTCAAGTCCCTTTTACTACTTTCTCCTATGTCAACCTTGGTCGACCTCTACCTCTCTTTGAGCATTTGATGCGGCCTATAATTCCAACGCACACAAGTGCCTCAAGAGACCTCCGTTGGAGATGTCCAAGCGGCGTTGGACTAACTTCTCTTCAATTGGTGCTACTCCAAGTTTGTCGTGTATATCATCATTTCTAATTCAGTGTCATCTTGTACGACCATAGCTCCATCGCAGAATATGCATTTTTGTTACACTTATCTTCTGGATGTGTTGTCTTTTAGTAGGCCAACATTCTGCACCATACAACATCATAGGCCTGATTGTCGTTCTGTTGAACTTTCCTTTAAGCTTTTGTGGGACTTTCATGTCACAAAGAATTCCAGATGCTAGTCACCATTTCACCCATCCCGCTCGAATTCTAAAACTAACATCTTCATCAATCTTACCATCATACTGAAATATTGATCCTAAAAATCGAAAGTATTCCCTCATGGGCATTACTTGTCCGGCCAGAGTGATATCTCTATCTTCTGACCTGACACCCTGTACCCGCACTTCATATACTCTGTTTTAGTTCTGCTAAGCCTAAAACCCTTTGATTCTAAAGTCTATATCCATAGCTCAGTTGTCTATCAACCTCTATCATACTTTTGTCAATTAGCACAACATCATCAGCAAAGAGCATACACCAAGGAATCTCACCTTGTATACCCTTTGTAACCTTATCCATCACTAGGGCAAAAATGCAGGGGCTCAAACTGACCTTTGATGTAAACCTATGTTAATGGGAAAGTCGCCAATTTCACCATCGCATGCTCTGACACTAGTCACAACATCATCGTACATATCCATGATAAGGGTAATCTACTTGGTTGGGACTCTGTAATGACCCGTAAATTTTTAATAATTTTATTTGTTTTAAATAATAAATTTAATTGAATTTTTGTGAAATTTCAAATAATTGAAATTAGAAATAAAAATTTGATAATTGGAATACGTCTAATTAAACATAGCAAATGGTAAATTTTCATCTGATAATATTGAAGTTTATTTTCTTGTGTAATTCTATTCCAATTTAAATCAGTTAATATTTGATGGAAATGAAATGTTTTCCAAACCTGAATATTTTTCTATAGGAAATTTGTAAATCATCTTTTGAGTAAGACGTCATATTTTGTTTCTTTAAATTTGGACTGTTATTGCTCCGTTTATCTTAATTCTGGCGAATTAGCAGCATTTTCGGTACCGATATCAATTTATGATTGAATGATCGTACCACTGATATCTGTATACCGTTTTGATCGTCTCGTCATGCTAATCTCCGCTGTATATTCATTCGGATGTTTCAAAGTCCGGTGAATGGCGAAATCTACGGAAACGATTTCGTATCGGTTCGGTATTCGATCTCTTTTAGTCTCCTTGTCCATTCGTTTGCCTTAGCTCAAACGAATAACCATATAAACTTTTACTATTCCCAGATATGGTTACCCCTAGTCTAGAAATTAGTGCGTCCCTTTCTTTTACCTTTCGGTTTCATTTTTTTTCTACTTGCTTGTATTTATGTTGTTTCATTTTGCTTTCTCGTTCGTCTCTCTATTTGGTTTAAGAAAAAAAAGAGATTATTCTGCCTGCTCGTTTCCCATCTCTCATTCTCGACAATCACTCACTCCTCCATGTCGACCGGGCCTCCATCTCACCAAAGTTTCCGACCCAACCCTAACGGCCTCACAACCTTCCCGATCCGTGCGTCTCCTCCTCGACAACTCCTGCCGTGCCTCTTGCTTCCAGTCTCCAAACGAGTCCTCTTCTTCTCCTTTATATAGGTCAGTTGTATATGGTTTACGAATATATATATATATATCGGTTCATTTATATCTTAGCATATTTAGTCATATTATATAAATATTTATATGTATGAAGTTTACAAACAATATTAGCTTACTGTTACAGTTTTATATTCTACCCATCTATTTGCATCAGTTATGGAAATATGTAGCTTTTATACGTATCTAAGTATATGGGTTTAGCATTTGTCTGTAAATGTTCCTTTGTAGCAAGAATTCATTT
Source organism: Allium fistulosum (assembly GCA_030737815.1). NCBI lineage: Eukaryota > Viridiplantae > Streptophyta > Magnoliopsida > Asparagales > Amaryllidaceae > Allium > Allium fistulosum. Next base: position 1,328,184,989 of record CM060904.1, read on the forward strand.
GGTTCATAGGTATGGTCTGCACATATTTTGTTTACATGTATATAGTGTGGTTTGCATTTACATTTAATTGAATAGCCAGTATATATATTGGCTGCGCATATATAATATACATGTATTTATTTGAAGCTTCCCATATATGTTATACGGCAGTATATATATGTTAGATATTAGTTGTATATAAATAGTTGTATATGTATATATAAGCTAGGTAAATCATTTTAATATATATAAGTTGTTTGTCTATATTCATTATGTTGTTACAGTTGGTATATATATACATTGGGTTTTGTTTGTTGTTCTCTTGAAAGGTTGTATATATATATATGAATATATATATATAGTTTTTGATATTGTCTGTTGTGTATATGTATAGATATAAATTTATACAAGTTATATACTAGTATTTTATTTGTTGTGTAAAGTGATATATATAACTAGCTGTTTATAAGAGTATATTGGTTTTACTTGTATTATTTTATTAATATAAATTTGTAAACATATTATAGTAATCTAAATTAGTATTATATTAATATAGGTTATACATAAGTTATAATATGCTCTGGTTTGCTTTATATATGTGTAATTTATACTAGTTTAAGTATCTGAAATATTGTACATATATATAAGTATAATATTTTTGGTTTTAAGGTGTTTGTATGTTTTGGTTGATATATATGTTTTGTAATAAGATTTACAAGTTTATAAATAGTTGCAAACTGTATTATGCTGTTGTATATGCAGATTTTTTTTATTTGATAGATATATGACCTGTTGACAATATAAATTTGATGGGTTTAAATATATATATATTTGTTATATATAATAGTCTGCATATTTGTTTGTACATATTTATTTATTCGCATATACATTTTTGTCTGCATATATTATGTGGTGTCTGCATTTGTATATTGGTTTTAGGTATGGTTTTATAAAGAAAATATACAAGAATTTTTAAATGGTTTTGAACTGAATTGATTTTTATTATTATAGGTATGTATTTTATTTTTACTATATATAGTTTACTTTAATTTTTGTCTTAGATTAAAATATTGATTTTTATAAAATAACAAATATTTCTGTATATATCAAACTGATTCTGATTCAGTCATCAATTCTTGATTATCAGCCTTGTTCGTCCAATTCACGTTCAATCTAGCTTTGCTTTGGATTCGTGCTTGAATTCGTAGCTCATTTCTTTGTCTATCCTCTCTAGCCTCGAAAGGTGAGCAATCACTCACGATTAATGTTCTTATATTTATTAAATTTGATTTCAATTGAAACGACAATTGAAATATGCTGTTGTTAGTTGTTTACATTATATGTTGTTATCTGTATCTGTTCGCCTGTGACATCTAACACCATTATCTGTTATTTATCACTGATGATATATGCCTGTTACTGATTGTTATATTATTATCATTTCTGTTATCACTCTGCAAGTTCCCTTTTAGCATAGAATTCACTATGGGTTGAAATGATACATACCAGAACGATCTGTAGAATATGCAAAAATCATTATGGGTTGAAATGATAAACCCAAGCGATTTTCATTAAATTGAATTTGGGATTGCGGGTTTAAAAGATATATACCCGTATATATTTAAAATTGTGGATTGAAATGATAAATATCTGTATCACTTGACCATAGGATAGAAAATTATATACAAACACCGTTGGTCTATATATAAATATTTTGAAAATGATTTCTATGGTTTTGAAAAGAAATATATAGTTTTAATAAATATTGATTTTAAAGATTTATTAAAGTTTATTTAATAAAGTTGATTTAATCAATATAAAATATGTTTAAGTATTTATTTAAAATTTATATTTTCAAATATAGAGTTTATAATGATACAGGTTGAAAAGATAAATTTGAAATTGATTTGGAATTTTAATTATTTAAGAATTATACTTAAATAAGTTGATTTGAAATTTATTAAAAAAATTGGAATTTTAAAAGATATGTTTTATAACTGGAATTTGATTAAAAGTGATTTAAATGAATATTTCAAACTTATATAAATTTAAATGGAATATTTTGTTTATTTAAATTTGTAAATTGAAGTTGTATTTAGATGTTATTGAAATGATTAAGTTAATATTTCAAAACTAAATAATCGTAAAGTGAATTTGATATATATTTTGAAATTATCGAATTTAGTTTTGAAATATTGAATACTTAAAGCTTTGAAATATATTGAAATTGAAATGGTTTATTTATGGTTCAAATCGGTATTTGAAATCGATATAATTTGTAATGTTTAATTGAATTGAAATTGAAATTGATGATTTGAGATTGAATTAATTTGAAATTGAAATTTGAATTGATTTGAATCGATTTGTGAAGTTGAGAAAGCTATTTTATTTAATTTTAAATTATATTTAAAACTATTTATATATTTTAACTTAATAAATTATTTTAGTATAAACTATTTATTTTATAAACTATTTTAATATACTAACTATTTTATTATAAACTATCTTAACTTATAATTATTTTATTTTAAACTATTTTAACTTATAACTATTTTATATAAACTATTTTATTTTATAAACTATTTTATTATATATACTAATTTTAATTATCTAAATTTTTTAAGAGGAAAATATTATAGATTCCAAAAATGATATGATTTCAAAGCTATGATTTCAAAGTGTTATAAATTTTAAGGTTTTGATTTCCAAAGTGTTTTGATTTTTTAAAGACTTATGATTTCGAAAGCGTTATAACTTTGAAAGTACTATGATTTTTGGAAGTGAATATTTTTGAAATGGATATGATATCGTATTGATATAGTTTTTAAATGTAAATTATATTTTGGTTTTGAAGTATAAACTATTTTGAAATGACCGCGGTGTTATAATAACATTTGGTTGTTAAAGAGACCGGGATCAGATATGGGCATACTCTATGTCGATATCGAAAACCACTTTAACAACTGTGTACATGGTGGAGATTCCAGAATAAAGTTGGATGGTGGCGACAATCTTATATGAGGTATATACGTGGACCCGACTCCAATGAGTTGGCATAAGGTGGCTAAAACAGGAGAAATCGACGGGCTAATGAGGTAGCACCTCTGATCGGACACACTCCATCGTATGCCATTCTATTACTTTATGATTGATTTGGTGCGCACCCTTGATTCGGGAGTGTGGCTTAAGGTGGGCGATTGCTGCGGCTCTGCGTTACCACCGGCCCGGAAGTGTAATTGGTATATCTACCCTGGCATTGCCTAGTTGTGCCGTGTCACCTACCTTAGCGTGCTTTACTACGAGTTTGAGTTGTGTTGTACCTATGGAGTATCCTCCGATAGCCCCAGTTTACAGGGTATTACGGTATTGTATAGACTATTGGCACACCTAAAAATGTGTTAAGGTGGAAAATGTAAAGCCTTAACGTTATTTTTAAGTAGTATACTTTACTGCAGACATTATTATAATAGCGTATATTACTACATAGTAGATAGTTTAATGGATCCTTAGAGGATGGTAATCCCAGACATCCTTTAAGTTACTTGTATTTCAGTTGGTATTTCACTTAAGTTGAATTTATTGATATAAGAATGTTAATCCTGATTCGAGTGTTTTGTTTTACGCTCGAGTCAGACTGAGTGGTTCAGCATTTGAGACTCACCTTTGGAGCTGGAGCTTCGCTTGGAGATCCAGCTATATCGATTCTGCTATCAGTTATTCAGTTGATTCTAGTGATGTGTTCAGATCTTGTATTTGACTATTGTACTGAGACATCTATGTATTTGTGACTTCTGTTGTATCTTGTTTAACTCTGTTATATATATATATATATATAGTAGCTTCATGAACTACTATTCCTTTGTTTCCGCTGCATTATTGTTATATTACTCTGTGTCTGTGATTATGTGATTATTTATTTACCGTATATACTGAGATTTGCCAAATTTAAATTAACAATATGATATTTTGAGCAATTCCAATCCGACCAGGATGTTACATGTGGTATCGAAGCTCTGGTTTTAGGTAAAACTCAGCATATGTAGTAAATTAAATTACGGAATCACTTTCATTCGAGCTTGAATCTCTTCCACTTTGACTCGGATTTCCTTTGAATTTTGGAACTCTCCGCTTCATTCTGGAATTCATTCTTGTCTTCCCTTACTCGTGTTTCCTGATTCTGGAGTATCCCATAACTCCATTTTGATTTATTTCTATAATAATCGGCGGTTCCGCCAATCTTAGAATGATTTGTAAAGAGGCGAAACTCCTTTACAATAGGCATTGATTCATCGGAGATTTTTGTATCCTCGGTTTACGATGCCGCTAACTTTTGCTATACCCGAATTCTATCTTTGGCGATCGAATGTCAATTTGCTCCAGAATTCTACCTCGATCTTATTTTGAAGTCACGGTTGACCCGGTTAAGGTTGCCCGCGTTTTATATAAGTCTATCCATTCTTTCCTCTCTTTCAAATCTATTTATCTCCCTATCGAGCCTATCTTCTAGTTGAATTCTTTGGGTCAGGATCCCTCTATATTTGAATCTATCCTTATTTTGAAATCCATTCTTGCATTATCGAGTGAGGGAGTGTATTTGTATTAATATTAAAATGTTTTATATATTGTGTTGTTTGAGTTGTTAATGTTGATTTGGGTTTTCAATCGATTCATCTGATCAACGCTATCGATAGAAATTTCAAAACACATTAACAGAGCAAACTGACATAATATTATTTTCAAATTGGTAAATAAAATAAATTTGTATGATTATATTATAAATATATAAGTAAAATTTCCTGGAATTTAAAAAGTTAATTAAATTGGTTGTAGAAATGATAATAATTGATTATCATTTGTGGTTGTGAAAACCAATGATTATTTCCACAAATAAATAAATGCAAATTATAAAACATGGTTTATAAACTGATTTGGAATTGAAATAAATATAAAATCAGGAATTTGAGAATTTAATTTCCGGTGATTCCAAACTTTGGTTTTTAAGTTTTAAAGTGTATATTATATAAAAGTAATTTCGAATAGAAATCGTTTCCAAAGAATTTTAAAATGTTTGAATCAGTACTCTCATATTTTGTCGCTGGAAAATAATTTCGGTGACGACTGCAGCATCATCGACATTCATTTTCGAGTTTCGAAGTGGAGAGACCATTTTGTAGCTTTGCTACATTTTGTTTTGGAAAATTAAATTGATTTGAATTCCTAAATTATTACTTGATTTATAATATTTATAGATGTATGTTTATAGATTTGATTTGATATAATATATATATATATATCTCTAAATGGTTTGAATTGAAACCGGAAACTTTATTCTTAAATTGTGATAAGGTGATTTCAATAATAAAATAAAGCCAAAATTTTGAATACATATTTAAACTTGAAAGAAGTTGAATGAGAAAATTTTACTTGTATAATACTCAATTATATTTCAATATAACTTACCTAAATTATTCAGAAGTTGAAAATTTGGATAATATACAATATAAAATGACTTTGTAAATAAAGATTTGAGTGGTTATAATAAATGTTATACACTTAAGTTTTAATTATAAAAATGTTAATAGAGATAAATAGAATAATAGGTTGGTCGAATAGTAAATGAGATAAATTAGATTTTTTTTGTTTTGAAACAAACCTTTTTGTATCAAATATTAATAAATTGAAATTAATTCAACATAATGAAATACCTTGAATTTAAAATCAATTATTAAATATTAATTAATATAAATTGCAATTTATATGGTTTAAATTAATTGTTTTATTTTGTTTTCAACCTATTTTCTTTCTGGTTGTTTCCATTCTCCTACTTCCTTCCTTTTCGGGGACGAAATATTTTGAGTGGGGGAGAGTGTAACGACCCGTAAATTTTTAATAATTTTATTTGTTTTAAATAATATATTTAATTGAATTTTTGTGAAATTTCAAATAATTGAAATTGGAAATAAAAATTTGATATTTGGAATACGTCTAATTAAACATAGCAAATGGTAAATTTTCATCTGATAATATTGAAGTTTATTTTCTTGTGTAATTCTATTCCAATTTAAATCAGTTAATATTTGATGGAAATGAAATGTTTTCCAAACCTGAATATTTTTCTATAGAAAATTTGTAAATCATCTTCTGAGTGAGACGTCATATTTTGTTTCTTTAAATTTGGACTGTTATTGCTCCGTTTATCTTAATTCTGGCGAATTAGTAGCATTTTTGGTACCGATATCGATTTTTAATCGAATGATCGTACCACTGATATCTGTATACCGTTTTGATCATCTCGTCATGCTGATCTCCGCTGTATATTCATTCGGATGTTTCGAAGTTCGGTGAATGGCGAAATCTACGGAAACGATTTCGTATCGGTTTGGTATTCGATCTCTTTTAGTCTCCCTGTCCATTCGTTTGCCTTAGCCCAAACGAATAGTCATATAAAATTTTACTATTCCCAGATATGGTTACCCCTAGTCTAGAAATTAGTGCATCCCTTTCTTTTACCTTTCGGTTTCATTTTTTTCTACTTGCTTGTACTTATGTTGTTTCATTTTGCTTTCTCCGTTCGTCTCTCTATTTGTTTTAAGAAAAAAAAAGAGATTATTATGCATGCTCGTTTCCCATCTCTCATTCTCGACAATCACTCCCTCCTCCATGTCACCGGGACTCCATTTCACCACAGTTTCCAACCCAACCCTAGCGGCCTCATAACCTTCCCGATCCGTGCGTCTCCTCCTCGACAACTCCTGCCGTGCCTCTTGCTTCCAGTCTCCAAACGAGTCCTCTTCTTCTCCTTTATATAGGTCAATTGTATATGGTTTACGAATATATATATATATCGGTTCATTTATATCTTAGCATATTTAGTCATATTATATAAATATTTATAGGTATGAAGTTTACAAACAATATTAGCTTACTGTTACAGTTTTATATTCTGCCCATCTATTTGCGTCAGTTATGGAAATACGCAGCTTTTATATGTATCTAAGTATATGGGTTTAGCATTTGTCTGTAAATGTTCCTTTGTAGCAAGAATTCATTTGGTTCATATGTATGGTCTGCACATATTTTGTTTACATGAATATAGTGTGGTTTGCATTTACATTTAATTGAATAGCCAGTATATATATTGGCTGCGCATATATAATATACATGTATTTATTTGAAGCTTCCCATATATGTTATACGGCAGTATATATATGTTAGATATTAGTTGTATATATATACCTATATATGTATATATAAGCTAGGTAAATCATTTTAATATATATATAAGTTGTTTGTATATATTCATTATGTTGTTACAGTTGGTATATATATACGTTGGGTTTTGTTTGTTGTTCTCTTGAAAGGTTGTATATATATATATATGAATATATATATATATATATATAGTTTTTGATAATTGTCTGCTGTGTATATGTATAGATATAAATTTATACAAGTTATATACTAATATTTTATTTGTTGTGTAAAGTGATATATATAACTGTCTGTTTATAAGAGTATATTGGTTTTATTTGTATTATTTTATTAATATAAATTTGTAAACATATTACAGTAATCTAAATTAGTATTATATTAATATAGGTTATACGTAAGTTACAATATGCTCTGGTTTGCTTTATATATGTGTAATTTATACTAGTTTAAGTATCTGAAATGTTGTACATATATATAAGTATAATATTTTTGGTTTTAAGGTGTTTGTATATTTTGGTTGATATATATGTTTTTTAATAAGTTTTACAAGTTTATAAATAGCTGCAAACTGTATCATGCTGTTGTATATGCAGATTTATTTTATTTGATAGATATATGACCTGTTGACAATATAAATTTGATGGGTTTAAATATATATATATATATGTTATATATAATAGTGTGCATATTTGTTTGTACATATTTATTTATTCGCATATACATTTTTGTCTGCATATATTATGTGGTATCTGCATTTGTATATTGGTTTTAGGTATGGTTTTATAAAGGAAATATACAAGAATTTTTAAATGGTTTTGAACTGAATTGATTTTTATTATTATAGGTATGTATTTTATTTTTACTATATATATTTTACTTTAATTTTTGTCTTAGATTAAAATATTGATTTTTATAAAATAACAAATATTTCTATATATATCAAACTGATTCTGATTCAGTCATCAATCCTTGATTATCAGCCTTGTTCGTCCAATTCACGTTCAATCTAGCTTTGCTTTGGATTCGTGCTTGAATTCGTAGCTCATTTCTTTGTCTATCCTCTCTAGCCTCGAAAGGTGAGCAATCACTCACGATTAATGTTCTTATATTTATTAAATTTGATTTCAATTGAAACGACAATTGAAATATGCTGTTGTTAGTTGTTTACATTATATGCTGTTATCTGTATCTGTTCGCCTGTGACATCTAACACCATTATCTGTTATTTATCACTGATGATATATGCCTGTTACTGATTGTTATATTATTATCATTTCTGTTATCACTCTGCAAGTTCCCTTTTAGCATAGAATTCACTATGGGTTGAAATGATACATACCCGAACGATCTGTAGAATATGCAAAAATCATTATGGGTTGAAATGATAAACCCAAGCGATTTTCATTAAATTGAATTTGGGATTGCGGGTTTAAAAGATATATACCCGTATATATTTAAAATTGTGGATTGAAATGATAAATATCTGTATCACTTGACCATAGGATAGAAAATTATATACAGACACCGTTGGTCTATATATAAATATTTTGAAAATGATTTCTATGGTTTTGAAAATAAATATATAGTTTTAATAAAATTAATTTTAAAGATTTATTAAAGTTGATTTAATAAAGTTGATTTAATCAATATAAAATATGTTTAAGTATTTATTTAAAATTTATATTTTCAAATATAGAGTTTATAATGATACAGGTTGAAAAGATAAATTTGAAATTGATTTGGAATTTTAATTATTTAAGAATTATACTTAAATAAGTTAATTTGAAATTTATTAAAAAAATTGGAATTTTAAAAGATATGTTTTATAACTGGAATTTGATTAAAAGTGATTTAAATGAATATTTCAAACTTATATAAATTTAAATGGGATATTTTGTTTATTTAAATTTGTAAATTGAAGTTGTATTTAGATGTTATTGAAATGATTAAGTCAATATTTCAAAACTAAATAATTGTAAAGTGAATTTGATATATATTTTGAAATTATCGAATTTAGTTTTGAAATGTTGAATACTTAAAGCTTTGAAATATATTGAAATTGAAATGGTTTATTTGTGGTTCAAATCGGTATTTGAAATTGATATAATTTGGAATGTTTAATTGAATTGAAATTGAAATTGATGATTTGAGATTGAAATAATTTGAATTGATTTGAATCGATTTGTGAAGTTGAGAAAGCTATTTTATTATATAAAGTAATTTTAAATTATATTTAAAACTATTTATATATTTTAACTTAATAAATTATTTTAGTATAAACTATTTATTTTATAAACTATTTTAATATACTAACTATTTTATTATAAACTATCTTAACTTATAATTATTTTATTTTAAACTATTTTAACTTATAACTATTTTATATAAACTTTTTTATTTTATAAACTATTTTATTATATATACTAATTTTAATATCTAAACAGTTTAAGAGGAAAATATTATAGATTCCAAAAATGATATGATTTCAAAGTGTTATAAATTTTAAGGTATTGATTTCCAAAGTGTTTTGATTTTTTTAAAGACTTATGATTTCGAAAGCGTTATAACTTTAAAAGTACTATGATTTTTGGAAGTGAATATTTTTGAAATGGAAATGATATCGTATTGATATAGTTTTGAAATGGAAATTATATTTTGGTTTTGAAGTATAAACTATTTTGAAATGACCGCGGTGTTATAATAACGTTTGGTTGTTAAAGAGACCGGGATCAAATATGGGCATACTCTTTGTCGATACCGAAAACCACTTTAACAACTGTGTACGTGGTGGAGATTCCAGAATGAAGTAGGATGGTGGCGACGATCTTATATGAGGTATATACGTGGACCCGACTCCCGTGAGTTGGCATAAGGTGGCTAAAACAGGAGCAATCGACGGGCTAATGAGGTAGCACCTCTGATCGGATACACTCCGTCGTATGCCATTCTATTACTTTGTGATTGATTTGGTGCGCACCCTTGATTCGGGAGTGTGGCTCGAGGTGGGTGATTGTTGCGGCTATGCGTAACCACCGGCCCGGAAGTGTAATTGGTATATCTATCCTGGCATTGCCTAGTTGTGTCGTGTCACCTACCCTAGCGTGCTTTACTACGAGTTTGATTTGTGTCGTACCTATGGAGTATCCTCTGGTAGCCCCAGTTTACGGGGTATTACGATACTGTATAGACTATTGGCACACCTAAAAATGTATTAAGGTGGAAAATGTAAAGCCTTAACGCTATTTTTAAATAGTATATTTTACTGTAGACATTATTATAATAGCGTATATTACTACATAGTAGATAGTTTAACGAATCCTTAGAGGATGGTTATCCCAAACATCCTTTAAGTTACTTGTATTTCAGTTGATATTTCACTTGAGTTGGATTTATTGATATAAGAATGTTAATCCTGACTCGAGTGTTTTGTGTTTTGCTTTACGCTCGAGTCAGACTGAGTGGTTCAGCATTTGAGACTCACCTTTGGAGCTGGAGCTTCGCTTGGAGATCCAGCTATATCGATTCTGCTATCAGTTATTCAGTTGATTCTAGTGATGTGTTCAGATCTTTTATTTGACTATTGTATTGAGACATCTATGTATTTGTGACTTCTGTTGTATCTTGTTTAACTCTGTTATATATATAGTAGCTTCATGAACTACTATTCCTTTGTTTCCGCTGCATTATTGTTATATTACTCTGTGTCTGTGATTATGTGATTATTTATTTACTATATATACTGAGTTTTGCCAAATTTAAATTAACAATATGATATTTTGAGAAATTAAAATCCGACATTTATGGATGCGAATGGTTGAAAATTTCAGGATGTTACCGACTCTCTTCTTTTCCAGAGCCCTCCACATAACCATTCTCGGTACTTTTTCATAAGCTTTCTCCAAATCAATAAATACCACGTGTAGATCATTCTTTTGCTCCCTAAATCTCTCCATAAGTTGTCTTATCCAGAAAATCCCCTCTGTGGCCGACCTCCCAGGCATGAAACCAAATTGGTTTTTTGAAACACTGATCATCCTTCTTAATCGATGTTCAATGACTCTCTCCCAAAGCTTCATTGCATGATTCATAAGCTTTATTCCTTTGTAGTTTCTGCAACTTTGAATATGTCCTTTATTCTTGAAGATTGGAACTAATATGCTTCTCCTTTACTCATCTGGCATCTTGTTTCATTCGAAAATATTATTGAACAACTTAGTTAGCCAGGCCCCAATGCCTTGCCTACTTTTATCCATTTTAGTGCCTCTTTTACCTCGGACTCTTGAATTCTCCAAACAAAATGTCTACTGGTGTCATCAAAAGAGTCATCCAGTTCGATCGTAATGCTATCACTTTCTTCATTGAATAGCTTGTCGAAGTATTCTCACCATCCATTCTTTATTTCATCATCCTCCACCAAAAGTCTATTATTCTCATCCTTGATGCATTTAACTTGGTTGAAGTCTCTCGTCTTCCTCTTATGGAGCTTAGAGATTCTATAGACGTTTTTTTTTCACCCTCCTTCGTACTTAGCTTTTGATATAGATCTCCATACGCCCAACCCCTTGCTTCACTCACCGCTTTCTTTTCGTTCTGCTTTACCGCTTTGTACTTTTGCATGTTGTCCTTGCTCCTTTTAAAAACAAATATTTATTCTAGAATATTTCTTACCTTCTTTTAAAAACAAAATCACTTTATTTTAAAAGATAAATTCTTCTTTTATTTTCCTTTAAAATAAACCTTTATTATTATAATAACTTTTCTATAAAAATAAATACATCTCAAAATACTTTTAAAACATTTCCAAAAAGGTTAGAATAAAATAAAGAAGTCTGAAACCCATTTTTAAATAAAATGCCATGGAAAATTCCAAAAGTCACATTTAAAAATCATTATCTAAATCAAAACCCATCTCAAATCCAAACAGCAAATAATAGTATTTCAAAATACTATAATAAGGCCAATAACTACCATAGCACTTATTACCTTTATCACCTAAAAGGTTCAACTTTTAACATATATCAATGTCACATGTAATATTGCCAGACTACCAAACTTTTAGCATTCAACAATTTATATAACAAGTATATAACCAAAAATAAAATCAATAGTAATGAGGAATCTGGATTCCCCTACAAAATTCCTTGTATTTCATTTTATGTGTCATTCGTTTTTCAAAGCGGGAATTCAACCAAACCAAACCAATAAATCACTCAAACACAAAACAATAATTTATCTATATATCATTATAGTATTCATTACAAGGTGACATAACTCATCGCAATTCCAGTGGACACTTAGGCATTCCGGTTTGATTTTTAGCCCAAAATTCCCCTTGCTCCAAACTTAACGAAACCAATTCCAGTGTGTAGATATCGCTCCTACGAGCTCAATACAAATGATTCGATTGGACCTAGTATGAGAGAGATATTCATTTTATAAGATTTGGAAATTAAATAATTCATTAATTCACTAATTACATTTCAAAATAATTAACCTCTCCTCTAATCCATCTTATTCCTTCTCTAATCTAATTCATGTACACGCACACATCCCTCCCTTGTGCATGCATGCCACCATACCACCAATACTCAATGAATCCAACTTTGACTTCACCAATGCATTTCTCTTCTCCTCTTCTCGGCATCCCCCTTACCACATCGAGCTCGGCCCCACCATGGAGAAAGTGGTGTACTCCATCTCCCCTTCAACCTCGACATGACGCACTACCTAAACAGCGATCGAGTTCCATCAAACTCGGCTTTGAGATGTCATTTCCCTTCACAAATCCAAATCCAACCCCGCCTTAGCCAATTGTCGACCACAACTCCAAAAATCACAAACCCTAACTCCTCCCTCTCTACGTCTAAACTATCGATCCTTACAAACAATGACTGCACACCCCCAAACTCCATAGATTCGAAGGTCCCCTCAAAACAAACCCAATGGAACCAAAGTTGTGATTTTTAGTTTAGTGTTTTATTTGATTTTAATTTTGAAGGTGGAGGCCATTTATTTCATTTTACAGTAAATTTAAGTGAAAAGAAAAGTCAAAGTGTGTTGATTTTTCTAAGTGTAGAGTTTAGTTTATAGTTTGATTTCCGGCACTTCGCTACATAGAATTTCATTCATGTACGAACCACAAACGATAAAAAAAATACTATCATGCATAAAACCGCGACACGATCATAAACTAACAATAAAATATAATGGTTATCTTATTCTTTAAATTTCAAAAATACCAACGTTTGCCGTAAAATATGTCAAATGATAATATAAATATTTTCCAAATTAAAAATTATGGAAAAATCTTATAAATTAAAATTAAAATACTTCATTTAAAATCGATTTGTTTTATTAAAATTTAATTTTCTTATTATTTATTAAATTCGAATCAAATCTGATTATTTAAATAGATTAAATATTTTCATTTGAAACGTTAAAAATTCTGGGTCGTTACAAAAAAATTATAATTTTTAGAATTCGTACGGAAGTTAATTTAAATTAGAAAATATTAAATTGTACAATTAAAAAAATTGTTTTTTTAAACTATTTTTGGCAAAAAAATTAATTTGATTTATATTAAAAATCTATAATTTTATATTTATAAAATTTAATATATATATATATATATGAATAACTTGTCTGTGTGTATATATTTGTAAAAAAACTATATTTTAATTCATATATATAATGTTTAAATCTAAATTTGAATTCCAAATAAGATCTTATTTTGAATCGAAATCTGATTTTAAATTTGATATTTCTCGGGCTATTTTAAATATTGAATTTTGAATTGGTTTTATATTAAATACACACACACACATAATCTTTTTAGTACATGTATGTATGTATAAATGTATACACACACATAGGTATACATTAAATTATACTAATTTTAGACTAATAATATCAGATGACAAACACATATATAAAGGGATAATGTGTCAATTGTATGTAAATTCCAGTCTTTGTTGTAAATATCCTTCTAGGTCTTCCGCCTAGGCCTCGCTAGACGCTAGGCGAGGCTTTCCGCCTAACCATCCTCCAAGGCCCACTTAAATGATGCATACTACATTATCTAAGCATCTAAATAGGTGTATAAGCAAATCTTATGCAATAGTTAAGACTTAATGTCTCGTTTAATCATTTATATGCTAGTTTCAAGAGGTTTTGCCTCGTTAGCTACTCCCAAGCTTATTCAAATCCCTAGATTTTCATTTTGCATCAATTAATACTATTATCCAACTATTTAAGTTTATCAAAAGGTCTAGCTTTGATTAATCCCCGCCTAAATGATGGATCCCTAGTCCATGCTTACCGCATAGTGTCCGCATAGCGATTTTTACAACCATGATCTCAGCATTTAAGTACGGGCATACTAACCAATGTACATATTATATGTTGTACGTGCACATACACCTATATGTGTATTTGATATACGTGTACACATTATATACCATATATATTAACAAATTAAATCTTTATATCAATCGGTTAAATTAAATAAAGTTTTTATTTAGAATTTATTTTGATTTGATCTAAATTAATTTAGACTTCAAATGCCAAATAAGATCTAAATTGATTAAAAAAAATTAAAATCCACTGGTTTAACCCACACGTATGTGCCAATAGCCTATGGTGTTTAATTTGGTAGTATTGTGGTCAACTTATTAAACTTACGCATTTAGTAGGGTGTCTAAAAAAGTAGTGTCTATTCTAGGTTGGGGTAATCAAGTACCTTGCCATACTTGGCTATCGGTCTGGCCCAAAAGGTGAAATAAGCCCAAAGTTTATCTCTAATATAAAGGCCAATTTGAATTTGGGCCTTAGGCTAATTTTTCAAAATCTATTTTGAAATTAATATAAATTTTTAAATTTAAACGGTTAAATTTATAATTTGTAAAATTTTATAAATGTCGTAAAGTAATTTTAAAAATTACTGTGAAAATTTAATAATTAATTTTGAAAATTATATATAATTAATTATATTAAAATATTAAATAGTTAATTAAATAGTAAATTAATTAAATTTAAACTAGTGCGAACCCATGCTACGCACATGGCATGTGCTCGTCAGTTACATGGTATATGATTGTGCATTGTCTTCTTTAATTTTTCAGCTTTAAACAAATAGACCTCTTGTGTAGTTACATGAAGTATAATTGAACATCCTTTTGTATAGATGTTATAAGATTTGTTTTTACAACTATTTAATATTTTTATACATGGAAAATATTCATTTTATTCTTTTTTTTTCTTTTTTTTTGGGTAAAGCATAGTACTTAATAAAGCAAATGCTAGATGTAAAGTTCAGCATAACATCAAAGATAATGTTAAGTAAGGTCAAGAGCATGTATGACAATATGTGAAAATTTCTTCCCATGATGGCGTGTGGACCATTTTGACCATGAAGATCTATTTTCAAAACTTTCGTTGTTAAACATATCATGCTAACAAATGCTTTAAATGATCAAACATTCAAAATCTTTTATGTTTGTACTTATTCACCAATCTTGCATTTTAGTAATTCCACTAAGCCCGTTGTAGAAAAGCCTCGTTACATCTTCTAGAGTAAAAGTTATGGAAAACCAATGCATAAGTGATTTATTATTGTAAGAAAATTGATTTTAGATTGCTTTGTAAATTTCAACATAATCAGGTACAATTTTAATGCATCAAATATATGAATGGAACAGAGGCACAAAACAATAATCCACATGTAAATAGGATTGAACGTTATAGATGAGTCGATGCAGAGAGAGAGATATAGATTTAGAAACATATATGTAAATACAGTAAAAATAAAAGTGTAGAGAACGGAAGAAAAAGAAAAGAATCAAAGGGGTCATTCATTTCTTGTGATCATCATAATGCATACATGTAGATGCATTCTACTCTGCATATCATTTGTTCTATTGAAGATAAAGCAAACAATAAAAAATAGAACAAATGGGCAACGGTGGAGGTAAAAGTTGGTGGGATTCTTCTAAGAGGTAATTAGTTTCAGAAAAAACTTTAAACTAATTTTTAAACCAAGGATGCAACTTTAGGCAGAAGGACAATAGCGCATTTTTTCAATTTCCCGACTTCGACGGTTTCCTCCGCCTTCGTTCAAGCTTGCCCGAGCCGTCGTCTACCTTCAGCTACTGCTAGCCCTAGTCGCTATCGTCCAAGCAATCGTCGTCTAAAGTCTTCGTCCTCCAATCCGCCGCCGTCTAAGCCTCTTTCTTGTCGATGTTCGAACCAAATTGAATCTTCCATTGACGACGTCAATTTCTCCAAAATCGAGAAATCTTAACTTGACGCCTTAATCCAAACCTACGTCAGAAATTACTCGACCTTTGAATTCAAGAGCTGCAAATTCAAGATCTAAGAAACGAATGGAAAAGCAGAATCTAGAAGAAGAAGAAAGTCCAAAAAGTATTATGAATTACAAGTCGAATGATATTTAGATATAGCGTATCTATATTTGAAACATAACAGATTGTGTTTAATACGTTAAATGATAGACTAATATGGCATTTATACTTTTAAATATAGTACCATTATCTGACCTTGCAAAATTATAGTTGGATATAGTATAAGCATATTTCAATTGAACAATGATGAAAAAATATGCAAAATGGTACTCGAATTTAGCATAAGTATATTTAAAGTGAACTAGCATGAATAGAATATACAAAATGAAATAAGTATTCCTAAAGAGAACTCCATGAATAGAATATCACTACACCATAACAGCCATTTCGCAACACTTATTTTTTTCAATTGTCAACACTTATTTGCGTTATAGATTAATCGCAATAATAAGCATTGCTAAACAAGAAATGTGTGACCAAAAATACACATTTATAAATTTTTAATTGCCAACACATATTTGAGTTGGAAAAATTGGTTAAATTGGAATTAACTAATATTAGTTGGGGCAAAAAAGTAATTGAGTATCGTTTTCATGGGTAGCCCTAATTCCAAACCACTCTACGCTCTACGCTTTTTTACTTCTACTGCTACGAATAAAAATCCATGATTCCATTTTGTTCGCCTTTCTCTCTGGCATCGGATTTCAGGCGATTCGCTCTGGCAAACTAGCTTCAGGGAATCGTCTCCAACACTTATAACTTCAGGCAATTCAGCGATTCGGCTTAAATATATTAGGGTTATAACTTCAGGCGATTCAACGTCTCGACTTCAGGTATCAGACTTAGCCCTGGTGACATGATTTTAGGCTGTTCTCTTTTAATTTGCTATTATTGGGTTTATTGAAGCATTAATATTGTAGATTTCTTATTATATTGGTGCATGTATGTAACGACCATGAATTTTGAACAAATTAAATTGAGAATATTTAATTAATTTTAAATATTTGAACGATGATTTAATTTGAATCCCGAATATAACTCTGAATTTTACGATTTAATTATAAAATTTAATCTATTGAACTGAATAAAAATTTGTATCTTCGATTTTTAGCCGAAGAAAAATATTTCGAAAACTTTTAAAATTCGTGTTGATATTACTGAAGATAACAGCAGCTTCAGAATTGAAATTTAAACTGTTTTTCTCAGCTTTGAAATTAAATCGTTCGTATCGATATTTAAAAATAGTCAATTTTCAAACAGTCTCGGAATTCGACGAAACCAGTTCCATTGGGTCCGTAATATTGAATTATTACTGGATTTCCAATTCCGTATTTTTCGGTGTTAATACGTGAGCACACGTTGAGTAAACGCCTTGGATTTTTATCGAGATTCGATTTAAAGTAAATTTAAAATTTATAAATTGGTCAACAATATTCCCACGTTCCCCTCCTAAAATCGCGCAGAACCTTACGCCTAAAATCACGTTTTATTTTCATTTTAAATCCAAACCGTATCTTCATCTCCATCCCCCTCTCTCAGATTAAAAATCAAAACAAAGAAAGTTAATGGCCCATAGTTCCTTCTCCCTTCCTAAATAAAAATCGAAGCCGAGTTCAAATCGACAGCGAGGGTCGAGGTTTTGCACGCGGGAGAGGTTGGACTGGGATTCGTGAGTAGCTCGCGAGGATAAACTCGAGCTCGGCGGCATCCAGATCTGGTCGCGAGGCGACTGGGCGGTGGGACTGGGGAGGTTCGCGACAAGCACACGATGAGGAGGTGGCGCTCGCGAATTGGAGTCGCGCGTGGCGTTCGTGAGCAAGTGGAGGTCGAGCGAAGGGGGTTTCGCGGAGGCGCGTAGGCGGCGAAGTGATCTGTAGGTCGGGTTCAGGTTGGAAGCTCGTGAGGCATGCGGGGCAGTGGCAGCGCGTTCACGACTGGGGGTCGCGGTCGATCGCAGGCGACTCGCGATCGGAGGAGGCGGCGAGAGCAGCTTTGTGATGTTGCATAGGGCAGCGTCGTGGCTTCGGCGACGCTCGAAGGCAGCAGAGTAGTCGAGTTCGACTTTGATCGAATCTGGGTGGAGTTCGAATCAATACAGTAAGGTATTTACAATTTATCAAATTCGATTTAAAAATAGAACATAAATTGATATATATCTATATATATACACACATAAACACTATTGTATATTTTAGTGTAGACGTTTATGGGAAAACAGAAAATAAAATGATTTCAGTAAGATAGATTTCTACTGTTCTTTACAGTAAATATATATATAGACATCCTGTAATAAAATGTATAGTCTGGTCAGAAAATTTATTTTTGTTTATGATGATTGAAAAATATAGGGATTTTAAATGATCGAAGAGTTTATATAAAATCAAATTTTAAAATTTGAAATTTAAAAACATTGGTTAATTAAAATTATCCAATAGGAATTTAAATTATTCGATATGTTCGGATATTAATAGATTTTATAAATTATTTATTCAAGGTCTATAAATCAAGAAAACAAAAGAAGGATTGGATTGGATGGCAAAATAAAAAGCTAAGGTGAGATTTTCTCACTCGAAGGAAAATTTTGATTTGCAGTTATTGATTGATTTGTTTGAATGTGCTATTAGATATGATAGGATATATCTATATATAGCAGTATATACATATTGGCATATGTATATATTGGATTGATTGATTCCCGCCTCGTATAGCGGATGAGACCCTATTGCGCCGTTAGTAAGCGGATTTATAAAAACCTATATACCGCGATAATTCCGTACTGGAGCGGAATTGGTATTGTGCTAACATCTTTGGATGCAGGGAAACAGGTTGGAGGGATCCAACTGGACCCCTCACATTTATTTAATTCATTTCTATTGTGATATGAATCTGTGAATGATTATAGTGATGCTATTAATCATATTGATATCTGGAAATTGTTTGAAAGCTAAAATTTAGCTGAATGGATGTTTGACATCATTGGATTCCAAAGATAAACGAAATTGAATTTTTGAAATTCAAGTAGAAAATTTCTAAGTGAATCAATTTGTGAAATTGAAGAAATTTTTAAGAAAGGAATTTTAAAGTATAAAAAGTGAATTTTTATAATCGTATTGAATTAATTCCAGAATCAAGTGAAAATATTAAATAAATGGATTTCGTAAAGTAGTGATTATAAATTGAAGAATTTAATTTAAAATTTGGATTTTTAAAATAGATTGAAAGAAAACGATTGAAATTTATTTTCTTAAAAAGGAATTTATTTAAAAGAAGATAAGTTGGAAATTCAGTTTAAAATTTAATTGGTAAATTGAAATAAGTTGTGAAATCAATGTAAAATGATTTCAATTTGAAGAATCCATTTAAAAACAGGATATTGAATAATTTGAAAGAAAAATAAGGAATTTATTTTAGTAGTGATAAATAAAATTAGAAATCAATCTGTAATTGATTTGATATTGGAAATGAATTTTTGAGAAATTAGTATGGGATCTTTTATTTAACGTTGAAAATAAATTCAGAAATCAATATTGAAATTGAATTGATATTGAAGTTTTTATAAATAGAATTGAAATTTATAAAAGTTGTTATAAACCCAAAGTCACTTATTTTAATAAGTTAAATATAGAAGTTGATAAAAGAAGGTTTATAAGCCGAAGTTGTTATTAAAAAGAGAAATAGAATTTATAAACGTGCTTATAAATTCGAAATAGATTGAATGTGATAAATCCAATATAGAAGATTGTTTAAGAAGATATATTCACGATTTTGAATAGCGAATTTTTATTGAAATAAAAACGTGTAGAAATGATTGAAATGGGGTTAAGTAAATTTTATTCACGATTTTGGACAGTGAATATATTGTTAAGTAAAATGGATTCATTTTTGAAGAAGTAATATTTTAAAAATGAAGTTAAACATTTTAAAGGTGTTTTAAAATGTGTTATGAATCAAAAGCATAGATTTCAACATTTATTGTTGAAATAGACGTTTTCGAGAAATTTAAGGAAATGGTGGACTATAACACTGTTGTTATAGTAAATGATTTCCGAAAGGAAGTGTTTTGATGTAGTATTGGGATTTATATACCTATCTTAAAATCCGAATCCCTATACTAGTGATTTTGAGTCGTCGTAAAGATGTTTTACGCAACATTCGTTTTGACTCAAATTGATGTTGTTATAGAAAATAGATTTCCTTAAAGAATGAAATATATACTTAATTTGATTTAAGTATATCGAATATTTTCTAAGGGTTGAAAATAAATGATTTGTGAAATACTTATTATTAAATAAGTAGGGAAATGCATTTCCAAAATGAAATGAAACGTTTTGAGATTTTATCTTCTTAAAGATAAATGAAATTGAATATTTGAAATCGATTTGAGAATCGTATATCAGGAGATATTTTGAAGATATAAATTCACTATGGAATTTATAAAGGGAATGAGAATTTGTTTTAAAAATAAACGTTGATTTATTTTTAAAGTGTGGAAATTTTATATCTTGTAAAGATATTTTTGAAGATGAAATAATTTGGAAATTATTTGGAATCTGATGATGTTGCGCATCTTTTATTGATAGTTAAATAACCGACTATCAATAATTACCTTGAGTAGGTATTTGTTGTGAATTGGATGAATTTGAATGCCACACTTATTTTTGAATAAACGCTCACTATTCGGGTTAACCGGGAAGGGACCATGGGGTCGTATAACCCATTCCGAATATGTGATACGTCGTTATGAATCGCAATTGAAGACCGGTGTTGAAGACCGGATGTTTTTGAAAATGGAAGGATTACCGTCGAGTTACTCTACACCGACTGATCCTCGGTTTAGAGGTTTTATCACCCTTAGTGACGGGAAGTCCTAACGTGATTGAAAATTATCCGGAAATGCAAGGGCTTCGTGAGAAGTGCCTTCGGTTCTGTTCGATCCCGGAACAGACTTGTATGGATTGTGTGTCTGACGTTACAATTTGAGATATAAAGCTGATTTCTTTCAAATACATTTTTGTTGGTGGCGGAGAATTTATTCTCTTAGCTTAACACCCTTCTCTGAAACGTACGAGCTCAGAGGTTATGTAGTTGAAATTTATCAGCGATATATCCCAATTTGGTAACGTGGCATACTGAGTGTTGCTGTGAAATGATCAGTGTTTGATCATTAGTGATATGATCATTTGTTTGATCTTATATCTTTGTGATCATAGGTTGATCATTTTGTTTGACCCGAAGCAGGGCTTATTGTAGAAAGCGTAGCTTTGTGGACGAGACTTCGTCGAGCCTCACACCCCGGAAATGGTCGAAACAGGACGAATGCGGCAAGGTTCTAGGGAGTAGCGCCCCTTAGTGTATGTCATTCCTTCTGGATAAAGGTGGTATCATGGTATGGAGCCCAGATACTTAACCTCTGTGGTTACTGCATTATTTTTTTTTCTATGTGGTTTGTTGCGAATCGGGGATCCTCGGGAAGATCGGTGACGATCGGGGGATGGCATACGCGTGTCAGTAGTTACCTATTTTTGCAGAGGTAACCCGGCCTTGTGTTGGCAGAGATCCGGTTAGGTTCTCGGGTCGTCTATTCCAGGGACGTACCCATCGTGGATAGGAAGTTCCTTAGCCTGACCATTTGTTGGAAATCCAAAGAAACAATACGTGACGTGTACGGTTTTAGTTGTATTACCTGCTATGGAATGTGGCGGTAACCTGCTATTGAACATAGTAGCTATAGTAGGCATAAGTGCGGAATGCCTATGCTGGCTAAGATTAATATTATACTTTCGAAATGTTTTCTACACTATGCACTAATAATAATATCAAAAATGATTTGATTTTGCGTAGTAAGCATCTTTGACTATCATAAGAAGAAATCTCCTCCAATTCTGCGTTTGCATTGTGTGTGTGGTGGGAGGTCTTATGGTAGTTTCATTTTCCAAAAGCATTTCGAATTGACTTTGAAGTTATCTTGTTGTTGTTTTAAAGAATAACTGTTTTACGATCTCACACCAGTCACCATGACTGACTCGGAGTTTATTGTTCCCTTCTAAACTCTGGGTGCCCACCAATTTCCACACGGGCGGTCTAGAGTTAGATTATCAGGATATTCTGGATATTCTGGAGCTTTGGAGATAAGCTGGATGACGAGACGTAGTATTTGTATCTGATATACTTATTCCGCTGTGTATTCTGTATGAGGACAAGTATAAAACTGTCCATTGTTGTACTGAGTTGTATATTGACTCTGATGATTGATGTATGTATAAACTGATATAGTTCTTTGTTTTAGAGATTATTCATTTATCTATTATATATTGTTTCGCTGCGATGTGTAAGATTCTGATATTGTTCTGTCTCTGTTCTGTATCTGTTGTTGTTTTGTTGTTCTTCTTCTCTTTTTCTTCTATCTTCTTCTTCTTCTACGTTTTCTTTTTCTTAAAACCATAACTTTTCGGGTTTCCGGCATTCGATGGCTCAGCAGTCGATAAAGTGAGTATCGATGTTGAATTTTCGAAAGTCGAAAATTTTCGGGATGTTACAATGTAGCTGCGTTTCATTGTGTACACTCTATTTTCATTGCTTATAAGAATAATATTATGCAAAACACAGTGAGAAACAAGTTACTAGTTAATAGACAAATGATAGTTAAGAAGATAAGATACTCACACATTACTGGAATAATTTGAAAGGGATTTCTTCCTGTGGGTGGTGGAAATTTATTTGAACCATTCATCAAACTATTTGAATGGTTAATGGCATTTAAATACTGAAGCATGTAGTGCTCATTTGTGTATTATAATTAAGTTGAGGAAAAGAATATGTTCACGAGGTAGACTATACTGCTGCTACATGGTGCGAATAAAGTTGTAATAGGATTATGAATGTGTTATGCTACTGTGGATCTTATGTTTCTTTGAATAAGATTTTATTTGTTTGTAGTAGGGAAATCTATTATTATAGACTGTTGAAGGATCCTATGCAAATAGTTCTTGTGAAATTAACATCATATAGCAAACTTTCATATTTTGGTTTATTTTTTGACTATAGGCTATGATATTGTTCACAAGATTTAAATTGTATAAAATGAAGATTTTGTAGGAAGTGAAAAATGAAACTGTGCCTATTTGTGTAGTAAGTGCACTATTAGTGCAGATACAATCGAGTCACTACATGGAATGCCAATGGATTTGCTTCTTGAAGAGTTTAGATAAAAGAATCCTTATGAGTCAATAAAAGATAAAAGAAAGAAGATCTGTAGCCATTTAAAAAAATGGCTGGACATGATGTTCTGAAAGGTGACTAAAATTATTAAGCATGTAGGTCTGGAACAAAGCATAGAAATAGGCTAGAAAAGAACAATATCGTTCGCTGCTAACAATGTTTCTTTCACCAATGTACCCTTAGTATCTCTGAAAATGTGAACAGGCTTAGAGTACAGTAGACACGAAAAAGGAAAATAAAGGTTTTTAATATTAATAGATTTTACTTGTTGAAACATGTAAAACTTACAAAGTAAATCTATAGCCATTCAAAAGAATCGCCGGACATAATATTTTGAAAATATAGCTAAACTATTAAGCATGTAGGTGTGAATCAAAGCATGGAAATATGCAAGAAATGAAGAATATTTTTCGCTTCTAACAATGTTTCTTTTACCAATTGACTGATGATAACACTCGTGCATATCCTTTTACAAAATAAAATTAAACTGATCTAACTCTACTTTGTTATGAAAGAATTGTTTGGCCAAATATTTGACTTGCAACACACCTAAAATGTTGCCTACTTCATAATTTCTTTATTTTTTTCCTTTTTTTGTGATAGGAAGAATTTGACATGGATGTAGATCCTACCATAGCTCGATCATTATTAGAGAAACATTTTCCACCGTTTTATAGATCGTTGAAGTCAACATTACGAAACAAACTTCTTAAAGTTGATAAAACTATGATACCTAAACGTGTTGCTATTGATAGATGCCCAAAGGATATAGATAAAGTGTGGTGGGAAAAATTCCTTGATATTGAGTATACGAATGTAAAGATGGAGCAGTGTAAGGCAAATGCAAAAAATAGAGCAAAAAACTCGATCACTCATACTCTAGGAAGAAAACCTTACCATAGAGTGCATGATGAAATGGTATTAAAATTATCTTTTGTAAATAGTTTATAAAATGTTATATTAATTATGGGTTGTCAACTTTGATCTTTCTTGTAGGTAGTAGCAAATCCAGAAGCAGATATTTCACGAACAACGGTTTGGAAGGCTGGACATAAAAGAAAATCAGGAGAAATACTACCATGTGCTGTGGAAAAATATGTAAGTGTAAGTTTAAAACAAATTTCAACTTATTCCATTGTGTGTTTAGTTTAAATTTGAACTAAACAAATGAAAATTAGGAACATTTCTGCTTATGTATCTTTCCCCTCCTAGTGTAGTAGTAATTTTCCGTGTTTTAAGAAATATTGTTCGTTTCTTTTTGCATAAGATTCTAGCTGCTTTAGCTAAGCAAAACAACCTCTAATCCATCTTCATTTGGCTAAGAATCTTTGAATTCAGGTGAGTAAAACTCACCTCTCATACTGATATTAAGTGCCGATTGAATTTAGTGACTGCCTAGAAACCATATAGTAGGCTACGGTAAAAATTATACATAGCGGACTGCGCTAAACCATAGGCAGACCGCGCTAAGCTATATATAGTGGACTATGCTAATTATATGTAGATAACTGAGCTAAACTGTATAGAAAACTGCACTAGAACTATATAAAGCGAACTGCCCTAAATTATATAAAGCAAACTATGCTGCACAACACACTGATCTGGGCTAGATTGTATAACATTTTGCTCAACTGTCCTTCCTCCGTTAGATTTTACTACACAACCGAGCAAAAAAATATGGGTCCAATAAGAGGGTAGATTTTACGACTTTTTAACACTCTATTTTTGAGGTAATTATGAAATTTAGGCGAGTCTTGTATCCTAAAAACGTTCTTGTGTGGCTACTGTGATTGTCAATTTGAAATTTAACACTGATAGATAGAAGCATACCACGCTGTCCAGCCATTTTGAATTTAATATGATAAATGAACTTTATGCTTATCGTGTCGTAAGCTCTCTGCAAATCAACTTTTTGAAATGTGGCTACTGTGATTGTCAATCTGAAATGTGGCTTTTTAGTTTTAGTGTTTATTCCTTCCTGTTATGTTAAGTTTATATGAGTTCTAACTTTTCCTCTTCAATTTCTCTTGACATATACGCATGTATATATATGTACTGACATGGAAATCCTTGTATATGCATTTAAGTGATTGTGAGGTCCGTTATTACCTAAAACTTATGCAAGCTAACTTATTTGCTTCCATGAATGATCTCTTACCACTACATTACCTTCATATGTTAATCCTAGTAACCCAATTGTTTTTCTAATATAAAGCATTGTTATCGTACAATATCTAATAGCTGACAGTTTGTTACTTTTTGTATATGAGAATAAGTTATTTTATATTTGCAAGCTTATGAAAGATTATAACTGTTACTCAAATCCATTCTCATCAGTTATGTTACATGTATAAATGCGAGTATCTATTTGATAATCGAGCGTAGTGAGCTAGTAATTTGTGTTGTTTATATGAATAATAACTCTTGTTTTATGAAAGTATAGTAATTTTGTGTAAGTGTATATATATAACTATATATATGGTGCCATAACAGTCCAGCTTTTTTGCACATAACTATTTAAGCGAGTATCTATTTGCATTAATGTGTGGAATTTTATATAGGCATGCAGGCATCTGGTCATAATTGAGTGCAGAAAGTTCAAGAGATTTAATATCTTCTAATAATTTTATATAGGCATGCAGGCATCTGTTCATAACAGAATTTTATATAGGTGTTAAATAAGCTTTCTTTGTATTCATTGATTACTGTTGCTGAGGGATCTTCTAATAATTTGAAGTACAGAGCATTATTATTTTCTCTCATTACTTCAAGTTGTGCTCTAAATGAAGATCGCCCTTTAAATGCAGCAACTTCAAGCATGCTTTGTGCCAATTAACCACACGGTACACACGAATGCACACATGAATACACACACATGCATGCAAGTTCATATTCACTTGTGCAAATTCAATTTAACGTGATATTAAATGTAGGCACTTCTAGAGGAAGCGGAAAAAAAGAGGAAGTTGGATGATAGTTCTAAGGGTGGAGTCGAAGATCTTGAAGATGACCCAATTGCGGAAGTTTTTGGTTCCGACACGAAGAAAAATTATTGTCGAGCAATTACTTCTACTTCTTCTATAAAACAAGTGAAGATGGCTCGAGCTGTAAAAGGTGTAACTGAAAAGAAGCAAGCCGTGGATTTGTCTATTTGGAAATTGGAGATAGAAAGGCAAGTAGCTAATCAAGTTAATAATGCCATCAATTCAATTACTTCAACTTTTATGAAATTTATGCCTAGTTTGCAAGAAAAATATATTGCAAGTCCTACGACTCCACAAACGGAAGGTGCTTCTAATTTAGGAGATTCTCATACAAACAATAATGTAGTTGTTACTCCAACCGTGTCAAATAATGATATTCGTTCATCTACAATGGAAAAGAAATATGTAATGCTATTGTCACAAGATTTAGAGAAGGAAGTAGTTAAAGGTTATGTTGGAACACAAACTATTTGTCATTTTAGGAAGGTGATACCGAATGTAGAGAAAGTAATTTGGGTGGATGATGTTCTTGAACCGGATGCACCAATTTATGATGGTCCTCAAAATGGAATGTACAAGTTATGTGATTTTTTAGATGGAGGTTTCGTTATATGGCCGGAGTTTCGTATTCGGTATTTGTAGAATTTCACTATGAAATTTACGTTGTCTTTTGTATTCCAATTTGACATTGTTATGAAGTAGTTGATTATGTATTGAATTAACCAACTTAATTATGTATTGTACTTGTTATGAAGTAGTTGATTATGTATTGAATTAACCAACTTAATTATGTATTGTACTTGTTATGAAGTAGTTGACATTGTTATGAAGTAGTTGACTATGAAATTTATGTTGTTATTTGATCATGAATATTGTAAATTTTGGGTTCCTATTGAATGTAGTATAATAATGTTGTTAAAGCGTTATAAGCGTTGGTAATTAAAATATACCAACGCTTATAAGCGTCGGCATAGAAAATTAAACAATGTTGGATGGTTAATTTGCCAACGTTTATAAGCGTTGCTAAATAATATACACCAACGTTTATAAGCGTTGGGGAATACAACCTTCCAACGCTTATAAGCGTTGGGAAACTAAATTCACCAACGCTTATAAGCGTTGGCAATAAATTGCGACGCCCCTACAGCGACGCTAATAAGCGTTGCTGAAACTGTTTGCGACAGTTATACTCGTTGGGAATCACCTGTTTTGGTGTAGTGATATGCAAAATGATAACTACATATAGCATATGTATTTTTTAACGTAACATTTTAATTACAAAGTTCACTATCATATTTATGATATGCAAAATGATAGTTTAATATGGCATTTGAGTTAGGTAGCCCACTATCATGTTTAAAATATGCAAAATGATAGTTTAATGTAGTATTTTAATTATGAAGTCCAATATTATGATTACAATATGCAAAATGGGATTTAATGTAATATTTTAATCACAAAGTCCACTACCATGTTTATGACATGCAAAATGATAGTTTAATGTTGCATTTGAGTTATGAAGTCCACTGAAATAAAATATGCAAATGATAGTTTGATATAGCATTTTAGTTATGAGGTCCAATATCAAAGTTAAATATGCAAAATGAGATTTAATGTAGCATTTTAATCACAAAGTCCACTAGCATATTTAAGGTATACAAAATGATAGTCTAACATAGCATTTAAGTTATGAAGTCCAATATCATGTTTACAATATGCAAAATGATAGTTTAATGTAGCATTATAGTTATGAAGTCCAATATCATGAATACAATATGAAAAATGAGATTTAATGTATCATTATAGTTATGAAGTCCACTAGCATATTTAAGGTATGCAAAATGATAGTTTAACATAATATAGTTTAACATAGCATAGTTTAACATAACATTTGAGTTATGAAGTCCACTATCATGTTTATAATATGCAAAATAATATTTTAATGTAGCATTTCAATTACAAAATCCACAAACATGTTTAGGATATGAAAAATGATAGCTTAATGTAGCATTATAGTTATGAAGTTCACTATCATGTGTAAAATATTCAAAATGATACTGTAATATAGCATTTTGAGTACAAAGTCCACTATCATGTCATAGGCTCGGTCAAAGGCCCGATCACGGGATAGGTAATGGGATCGGCCATGGGCTCGGTCACGGGCTTGGTCACCGAGATATATTGTTTAACCGAGCATACCATCGAATGAAAAAGCTAACTTGATGTCAAGCCTAATCAAGTATGTATGGATGCGAAATCCAACCTGATGCTAAACCTAATTGGATACATATGAATGCAAATGCAAACCGGATGTCAAACCTAATCGAATACATATGAAGGCAACGGCTAACCGGAGCCAAGCCTAATCGGGTACGTATGGATGCAAAAGCAAACTAGGATCGGGTATGCATGGATGCAAAAGCAAACCGGATGTCATACCTAATCTAATGGCCAGTAACATGTTATACGTCAAATGATAGTTTTATGTAGCATTTAACTATGAAATCCACGAGCATGATTAAAAAATGTAAGATGATAATTTAATGTAGCATTTTTGTACAAGGTCAAGTAGCATATTTGTGATATGTGAAATGATAGTTTCATATGACACTTTAACTATAAAATATACTAGAGTGTTTATAACATGAAAAGTGATAGTTTAATGATGCATTCTTTTAACAAAGTCTACTAGTATGTTTATGATATCTAAAATGATAGTCTGTTGTGGCATTTTAGCTATGAAGTCCACTAGCATGTTTAAAACATTCAAAGTGATAGTTTAATGTAGCATTGCATTTACAAGGTTCGATAGCATTTATAAGATATTTGAAATGATAGTTTGATGTGACATTTAAATACGAAGTCAATTGTCTTATTTATAAAATGATGAACTGCTGGATAATTGCAAAAGTATGAAAAGTTTGTAATACAACTTTAAATTACACTATAGTATGTTTATTCTTATTACTTTCAATTATATTCAAATGCTATATTCAACTAGCATAATGCAAAAACTTGATGTTTAATGTTTGTACTATGAAAACCATAAACAACATATATTGTTGAGTACTTAGAAATGTTCAAAAATATTAAATACACCTATAAGTTCCACAATATTTATGAATAATACAAATAGTTAAATATTAACAAAAAATGTTATATACATATAGCATTACACTTTAACAATCTCAACAACAGCTTGAAGCTTACCAGAAATACAATCAACATTAAATACACAATTTGAAACTAACAAAAGCGACATTCAACATCAGATACAATATAATAAAACAATAAAAGACTAAATTGCATAATATACATAGAAATGATAGTTTCATAATCATAATCATATGAAAGATACAATAATCACATACAAAAACAAAAAACTGATCAAAAAACAATACGAATCATCAATAATTCCAGTACATGTCAAACCTCCGGTTAAGATCAACATCGTGTTAGAACTCCATAGTGTTCACAAGCAGGCGGCAACACACTCAAACTCAAAGCGCTCACGGCAGCCTCTCCTATTCTCGGCATCACAAAGCACAACGAGGACGATGAACTCACTCAAGCAATCTAGAACGGAGAAGCGGCGATCTCGATCTTCATCTAAGAGAAATGGTAAAGTGAGATGCATCTTCGAGTTGGCATCTTCATGCGAATAGCAACAATGAGTTTAGGAAGACGGAGCAGCGAAGTTTATTCAAGGAGAAGCAAGATCGATTTAATTTTTGATAGTCGGCGTGATTTGTGATCGAGATTGAAGAATGAGATAGAAGAAGACGCACGATTTATTTTTTTGTAAAGATTTTCCTTCAGCCGAAATTATAAAGTCCGCGTCCTTAAAAAAGAAAAAAATATGCATGTATCTCGGTTAAAAATATGTGATATGTTTTACCTTCAGTCCGTTTTCCTGTTCTTCTAATTGATAGCTATAAAAATAATATATCAACTAACCACCAACAGAAATAGCATAATTATTTTTTCGAAGCTTTTATGATTTCTTTCTAACTGCCAATATCAAGTGCACTGATCATGTGAAATTTTTATGTAATTATACCAAGAGTTACGAGTGACTTTCAATAGATGAGAAGTTACAGGTTGAAGGGAATAAACATGTTTATAAGCTATTAAGGATCCAAGGATTAAAATAAATCCATAGCTAACCGAGTTATGAGTGCCTTTAATAAATTAAGAAAGGACTCCAACTAAGGATGTATTCCAATAAAATTCCAATTAAAAAATTACCAGTAGCCATGATTCTTGTTGAGATTTATCCAGAAGATAATTATAACTAAGCTTATTTTACCCTAGTACGTGATCAATGCATAACGAACCAAGGCTAATATGTAATTGTGATATTCCTTTTATTAATCCTAGTTAATGATTTCATTCATTTGAAATTTAATAAGCTGCTATAGGATATGATTTGAATTTATACTCTACAAACCTATGCATGCATGTGATTATTGGTTTATGCTATGTTTTTATTTCCAATTATCAAAATTAAGAAGTTTCCTTTAGCTATGTTTTATTCCATGCCAGCTTTTATCTATAATATATGTATTTTCATTGCTAAAGAGATTTGTCATTCTTTCTTTTCAACAATAAATTAGGAAAACAAATTATATATAGCGTCCACCATATATATTTAGACACGTAAGTCTAAATGTGTTTAAAGCTATAATAATTGGATTTATTCTAAAAATAGCACGGTATTTCATGCGTAGCAATATGCTTACATTGCCACCCATTCACAATCATAATTGAGTATTTCAGCAACATTATTATTCATATAATTACTGTATAAAATGGGCCATGCCTTAAATTATGATAATTTTGCTCAGTAAAACTTAATCCCTATCAAATCCAATTCGTCATTGCCGCTGCCAAATGCTCTGAAAGAGAGATCTTCAATCATTTCAACCTTGAAATAAATGTTTTTATAAAAAGTTCCCCAAAAAGTTATTAGAAACATATAAAATATAAATCTAACAAAATCACCATCTATCGAAATTTGTAGCAACATTTATCTAGTGTTATCATATTCCTTACCCACGTAAATAAACAAAGAAAATGGTAGAAATAACACGTAATTGTTCTATGCTTCCTACATATG
Organism: Allium fistulosum; assembly: GCA_030737815.1. Lineage (NCBI taxonomy): Eukaryota > Viridiplantae > Streptophyta > Magnoliopsida > Asparagales > Amaryllidaceae > Allium > Allium fistulosum. The sequence goes on from CM060904.1 coordinate 1,328,216,860, forward strand.
AATTGTGTATATATCTGAGGATTGGTCTAATCAGTATAATGCTTGATTTATATTAAATAAAGCAAACAATTTAAATTTTGACAACAACAAACCGTGATTTAACACAATTCTTATTGAAAAGGAAAGAATTACCACCACTTCATAAATTTTGTACAATATAGTGTGTTAAGTAAGGACCGTTTAACCTTACAATACATGAAGTACATGCTTGATTTATTTATATAGCATACTCATACATGATACATGCATAAACTATACCAAATCAAATCTAGCGCATGTGGGTTCCATTCCACATGCATTACCAAATATGCATTGTTTGATATGGTATGATATAATTTTATTCTTTAAACCAACATAGCTATACCAAGCATTATATAGATATGTGTAATTTTCTTAACCTTGTTCACTTATTTCACTCAAAATAACTATTTTGAAAATGAGTGGAAACTGGGGCGAAAACTTCATATTGAAATTGTGGACCAACAACATCAAGTATAATATATCATAGGAAACAAATTTTATTTTGAAACTTCAAAAAATAATGAGTGAAAAAACAGAATAAAACCAAACATTTTAGATATTCCAAGGTTATTTTTTTAACCTTTTTTGAAGCTGTTGTTCTTAATAAATTACTTGGAAATGTGCATAAATTGGGGGAGAAACTACGATTGAAAATATGTATGGGAACAAAGTAAGCATAATTCTGAATAATGTCAGAAGATTGGTAATAATTAGTGAAGCCAAAACAATGATAATTTAAGCAGCATAAAAAAATTGAATCTGAGAAAACTGAAATTATACTTGAAAAGAATTCTAAGCTACTCGTCAATTGATGGATCACATTTCATAAACTCAAGAATAGATACTTTGTGAATCAGAATCCATTCATATGAATTATGCAGCAAATAAAACTAATGCTTGCTGTTGAACATAACATAAAGGTGAAAAGCCAAAGTATGAATAACATTTTCTCTATTTATTAATATTATTTTCATTTTCATGCTACATATTTTTATCAATAATGAGTATAAAATTTTTATGTGGTTTAGAGTTTATTACGCTCATCAATAAAGTGCTTGAATATTGGTTCTATGATATGTTTTTTTGCATATCGAAAAACTAAAATCAATATATATTGAAAAACCATCAAGAACAAGCAGAAATCTTCGACGTAAAAAGGGAAACAAAAACAAAACACTATAAAGCAAAGATCAATGCCTCAAAATCCAATATTTGGTATAAGAATTTCCAAGTTCGCTATTAACTTTATGAACATTTAAACATAACCTCTATTTATGTTGACTAACATTGCATTATTTGAAACTGATCAGCTCTGAGTTAAAGCTATTATTTTCCATCATGTTAGATTTATAAATTTATACTATGTTACAAATCATTAGTTTCATTCAACATAAGGATGAGCGCTTGATGATGCAATAGCAAGTCTTATTTTAATAACCGTACTCAAATAAAAAATTAGATGTTAAGTTATTAGTAAAGATGTGACACCTATGTCAAAAAAGTCTATATTATTTTTTTAGTAAAAAACCCAAATAAATGGTATATGCAAAAATTATTTTTGATTAATGCTATAAACTGCGATAAACTCCAAATTCACATTGCAATGAGCTAAACGATAATAAAGACTTAATTTTAATGTTAATTAAAAATCAGGATTAGGAGAAAAGAAGAAGAAATATATGGATCATGGTGTATCAATCCAAGCATGTAAAGAATATTGATATACATTTCTTCATGCATATAAGAAACAGAAATTCATAAAATTAAAGCAGCTATATCTAAAAGTCAGGGAGAATCCAAATGCACTAAGAAGTTTCAATAAATAATAATACTTTTTGAAAATGGCAGATAATATCAATCTAGTTGTTCAACCGTATGCTAAAATTAGATTTTGTTATTTGGCTTAACAACATAAAACATTTATATTTACAAACTAAGCAGCATGCATCATGCATAGAAGAGTGACCGAAATAACTATATTACAATAGAAGTTGAATACCCATTTTACAACAAATTTTTTTATATGGTAATTATTTCAATTTCCTCACTATAGTAAAACATGCAAATGTTTTAGTGGATTATACTCTCTTAAATTCAAGTCCATTTGCAACAATGTCCCATCTGAATGGACATTTACTTAACCAAATTGAAGTTGGTTTAAATATAGCATTTTAAGTAATTAATAACACATTTATAACAAACATTTATCACCACTAAATTAGCACCACTAAGGACCTTTGTGCTGCCTTTGCATGCAAATTATGGCACAGATTTGACGCTAACAACTCCTTATGGGCTTCTTTCCTCCATGCGAAATACCGCAGTATTGCGGGTTCTAACTTCTCAGGTTCTCCGTCTTATGCTAGTGAGACCTGGAAGCACATGCAGTCAGTGAAGCCTTTTTCCGACACTCATGGTGGTTCTTCTGGTTGGGATGGATCTCCTTTTTCCATCCTTAAAGCTTGGTCTTCGATTAGAATCCAAGATCCCATTCGTCCGATTTTTTCTTTCATCTGGGACTCTCGTATTCCCCCCAAGGTCTCTATTTTGATGTGGCGGATTCTCCATGATGGATTGCCACTGGACGAGAACCTTCAACAAATCGGTATCCCTCTCGTGTCTCGTTGTAGATGCTGCGGCAATGGGGAATCAGAATCCCTGAATCATTTGTTCTTTGGTGGTTTTTCGGCCAGATCGTGCTGGAATTACTTCGGAAACCTTCTTAATTATCGTCGTTTAGCCAGCTCCCCTTCTGATCTCCTTAACTCATGGTGGTCTGGGAATGTTGGTAAGTCTCTTCGCTCTATTGTTTTTCGCTTGATCCCTTGCCTCATCTGCTGGCACCTCTGGTGCGCGCGGAACAAGGCAACCTTCGAAAACTCTCGTATGGATCCAACATCTATTATTCGTTGTGTGAGGAAAGACGTCTTCCTTGCTTTCCGTGGTAGACCTTTCAGGGGTCGTTTGAACTCCCGTGCGGAGCATCTGGTCGGTCTTCTCTCTATCTCGTGTGCTTTGTCTCACACTAGACTGGGAGTAGGCTGATCATCGCGAGCGAGCGCTGGCCTTCACCCAGCGCTCACTTCCCCTCCCCCTTTTGTGTTTAATGTTGTTGTTAGTTTTCCAAGTTCTTTTCTCTTTGGTTCTTCTTTGGCTCGGTTGTGATTTGGTTGTCTGGTTTCGGGATCCAGCCTCCAGTTGTTCGCTGGTTATTTGGTGGTATCACTGTGGTTGTTCGGCTGCTTCGACTGGTCTTGATCTCCTTTTATGCCACTGGATTGGCGTTGGTGGCGTCTGCTTTACTTTGATTGCCATCTTCCGTGCGTTCCTTATATTTGCTGGATTTGCGATTACTAGTTGGCACTCTTTTTGGTTCGGCTTGGTGGTCTGGCCTTTTCCTTAGGGTAAAGGCGGGTTTGTGATTGTTGGTGGATCGTATGTTCATTCTCCTCCACTATCTTGGTGTGGATTTGTTGCTGGCTATGGTGGTCTTTTATCCAGTGTCTTGGTTTTATTTTCCGCTGTTGTTTTGCGGTATTTTCTTTTTGGAGGATTTCGTCCCTTCTTGTTTTCTATTTTTTGTGAGCCCTCAGAGAAAGGCGTTTTTTCTCCTCTTTATATATTATATTATTTTTCTTTAAAAAAAAATTAGTGTCACTAAATTTTGAGAAAAGAATAACAATCATCATTTTTATGCTAATGCATTGCAAAGAAAAGTGATCAATACTAATTCCACTGTAAAAATTTATATGAACAATGTCACCATCATAACAGAATAAGTAAACAAAGTATAACATATAACTTTCCCTGTAATTGCAATAAACCAAAATTGGAATATAAACACAACAATTCAATAGATTGTATAAAAGCTTGCTTAATTTGAAAATGAAGTAACTTTGCGAATAGTGTTAAGTAAAATATTTAAAGAAATGTTTACTAAACACTTCATTTAGGAAACATTTTGTTTAGTCAGTGAGTTATAGCGAACCATAATTTTCGACCATCGAAAATCGACATCTGTAAATTCACTGTATAACATGCCAAATATTCAAGAGCCGGAAACACCTATTGCTAGAGGTGAAGAAGAAAAGGTAGAAGAAGAAACATAAAACAACAATACAGAATCTTACAATCGCAGCGGAACAGAATATAATATATAATAACAGATTTTAAATACAAGAACTGTACCGTTAATATACATACCATTATCAGAGTACAATAGACAACAATCAATCTGGACAGTTTAATAACTTGTCCTCACATAGCGGAAATACAAATCAAGTACGGAAATACGTCTTTGTCATCCAGCTCGTCTCCTAAATCTGTAATACTCGGTCTAACCCGAGCATTATAATAAAATAACACCCGGGTCAGTCTGGAAAACCAGCATGAGAAAACACACTCAATTTGAATTATTAAAGTTATCAAAATCCTTTGAAAAACAAAGGTATCTCGTAAGACCACGTCACACATAAACACGACGGGTTTCTCCCTTACGATAACCAAAACATTTTTATCAAAATCATCTAATATTTTAATAGTGTTTAAACAAAGTAAATAGAAAATAGCTGAAATTCTTGCATCTCACGTTTCAGCATAGTTAGGCACAATCAAAACCGTACGGCGCTTATTGGAGAATGGATTCCATACAATGACTGAGCTATTGGGGTACCGCCCATCACAGTACACCTCTAGAAAAATGTACCGAGGACCTCGCTGGGATCCCCTGCCAACACAAGACCGGCCTACCCCTAACCTAGATAGTACCGAATATGTTATCACCTCGGGTGTTCCCACCCTTAAAATCGAGCGCTCACTTTTCCATGCACAACCATATCCATAATTTTATATATCCGAGGGTATCTAGAAAAGTGATAACATATCCTAATTGGGTGCGACCCACTTAGCCTTGCTGCATCTCCCCTGTTTTAGTCATTCCCCTTGATGAGGCTTAAGGCTAACGTTTACCTTTCAAGAACAATTCCACTTAGAATGCCCATCGTCCTCCAATGACGATGTTCTGATAACATTCGTCCATACAAGTTGTCCTGGGCTTGGACAAACCGAGTCGCCGTCCTCACCATCTTCACGATATTACCATTCGTAACATTCAAATCGGATCGAAGTAGTTTTCAGATAATTAAATTTTATCCCGGTCTCTTCGAAACGATCAACGAATTTGGCCAGATTTGATAGTCAGTTATTTAACTATCAAATAACATCCATAAGCAGTCACTAGGACTTATTTGATAAATTTTCAAGACATTCATCTCAAAACATCTTTGTGAAGATATATATATATATATATATATATTCATAACTCTTTCAGTATATTCAATATTTGAAAACGATTTCAAATACTTAAATCCATAACAGGATATTTTTAAACTATTTCAACACTTAGAAATATTTCTGAATTCAATTTACAACACCTAGAAAAATATCTCTATATAAATCATTTCATACTTAAATATTTTTCCAAAACCCTCTTCCCAATACTTAGGAGAATATTTCATAACTTATTTCATCATCCCCGGCATTATTAATAAATCCCTTCTTACAATTTCCAAAACCGATTTATAGTCTTCTATAAATCCAACCAACAATTTATAACTTCTTTTATGAATTCAGATTTCATTTTCGAAGTTACCCTATTCAACATTTTTTTTGAAATTCCATTTCCTCATAAAATTCCTCTTATCCAAATCATACCCATTTTATAAACCCCCTTTATGAATCTCGAGAGAATTTATAAATAAATTTCAATCACTTCAAAACTCTCTATATATATATATATGATAAGTATTTTTAAAGAATAATAATTTATTTTCTAAAAACAAGTTTAAGTAATTATTTAAAATATCGGAACTCTTTTTATAAACACCAATAACTCATTTTTTAGATAAACAAATCAATTTTCAAAGCTGATTTTAAAAATTAGAATTTATTAAAATAAATATTAAATATTTGAAAAATCCACTTACCAAAGTATTTCAATCCTATCTAATTTAAATCTCACAGTTTAATAAATAAAATTTCTTTTTAAAAAAACAAACTTAACTTCTTAATATATAATTTTTTTAGAATCTCAATAACCACTTCAATTTATAAATCCTCTCGATTCACAACCCATTGATTCCATTTCCAGCATCCTATCCATTTCCATTTTTCAAAAATAGTATCCACTTTTTTTCCCAACCCTATTTCCATATTCTAATATAAATTCGCCCTATGAATCTATATTCCCAAATTATCATCTGATCAATTTCCTCTATTTATAAACATTGTTTATAAATTTATAACTTCTTTGAGTTTCACTTTTTATAAAAATAATCTCATTTATAAAGTTCCATTTTATAAATCCATTTCCTTATAAATTTCATTTATTCCACAAATCTATTTTTAATATCGATTTCAACTCCTCTTCATATTTTTTTCAGAAATATCATTTAAAAATCCATCCTTTAAAATCTTCTATATAAATTATTTTTAAATCTCTATTTAATTTATTTTTTTTCGAATAGTTAAGTACAATCCAAAAATCAATTTATCGTTTTATCCAAATCAATTTCTTTTAAAAATAATCCAAATTTCGATGCATATTTTTATATTCAAAATCTCCTTTTAATTCCTTCAAATTAAAAAAATATATTTGTGGTACTTAAAATACCAAAATTCAAGCCATTGCTACTATAGCATCCAATAATTCCATCACAGCAATAATCTATAACAGATTATTCTAACACATCATATATTACTATATATGAAAAACAATCAATATAAATTTTAAAGAATCCAGTTGGATCCCTCCAACCTGTTTCCCTGCATCCACAAATGTTAATACAACATAAAAATATCAATCACACTTCGAGGGGGATATCGCAGTAATATAGGGTCATCTGCTATTATGCGGGCGCATAGGGTCTCATCCGCTCCAATCAGCGGGAAATATCCAACTACTAATATATATACTACTATATATATATACAACATCCAAACTGATAATAATTGATAAATTCATCCTGTAACGACCCAGTTTTTCAGTCGTCTGAATTTAATATATTTAATTGGATTTAAATATTGAAAATTGAATATTATAAGTTAAATCAGTTAATTAATTGAATATTGAATCTAATATGAATAAAAATGAATTCTAAAGTCGTTTTAAATTCTATTTAAATTAGAATGATGTTAGTAAACTTTAAAAATTGAATTAAAAGTTAATTTATAGAAATTGGAAATTTTAATATTTCATTAACGTATAAAAATAGTCATTTTTGACACTATCTCGGATGTCGACGAAACTAGTTTCAATGGATCCGTAATAGTGAATTTTATATGATTTAAAATTTCGTATCAATCGGACTTATGGTTTGGTCGTACGAAGCTGAAACGCATAAAATTAATTTAAGTAAATTTAATTTAAATAAGTCGATTTGAAAACCTATCTCCCAAATACGATGGAATTGGCCTCCGATATATATTCCATTGTGTTCGGAATAGGGGTCAAATATTATAGACGTCTAGCGGCACGCTTCGTTTGGAGTTCAAATTTTTTTTGGGTGAATAGTGTTTTAAAACGTGCCTATATAAGGATCCCCGTACCCTAACCAAACCCTAACCGCCGCTTTCATTGAATGGCCAGAAATTTCGAATCTTCTTCCTCTATTTTCTCCAAATCCATCAATCAATTCGAAAATCTTCCAACTACAAAATCGAAGACCTAGTCGAGATCTCTCTATCCAACGGCTATGATTGAAAATAGTGGGCTGGATCACCAGAAATTTAGTCATAAAGTCCTTGCGTTTGCATACGTTTTTCGAGACACAGAGGAGGCCAAGCTTGACCGTACTCTGGGCATTGATGGAGTGGGTGATGGGCTTCGAAGTGGTGTTAACTAATCATCTTCTCGATCAAAGTTGTGGCCATGGCGATCGATTGTTGAACGCATGAATGGGTTGTGGCTTTCGTATAAAGCCTGGGAACAAATGCACGATGGAGAAGAGGAAGTGGGCGGCCCGATCTGCTCTATCTTGAATTCAATGGTTCATATTTAATCAGAGGTTAATTAATATAAAAAATAGTTTAAATTTATATTAATTATAATTCGTGTAAACTTTATAATAGCATATCTTTGTCATACGAGGTCGAAATTGCACGAAACAAATTGCATTGGGTTTGTATTGACGAGCACTACATTATGTAGTCAGATTGGCATTTATTGGAGCTAGTGAAAATTTTGGTTAAAATTAAACTCTCGTTTAATTTTAATCGAAATAAATCGCTATTGCGATGACTACAACCAAAGTGAGTAAAAACTCACTCTCTCTGTCTCGCTTATATTTTTATATAAGTGAGAATAAATTAATTTTGTGTCGTTTGATGATTGTTTGGATAATATATGATATATATATATATATATATTAGTTGGTTTGGATATATTCTCGCATATTTTAGCTTATGAGACCCTATACGTTCCCGTGTATGAGCGGGTAACCTTTTGTACGCGCGTCTGCCTCGAAGCGGACATTGTACATATTTTCTCATATATATATTTGTTGCAGGTGACAGGTTGGAGGGATCCAACTGGATTCCTCACCGTTGTTGATTTTAATTTACGGATATTGTTATATATGCTGTTATCATGTGATATATGATGTTTGGATGCCATGATTGATCGATTGATGTGAATCCCTTTATCTAGCGCTTTTGCAGCATTGGGCCATAGTTTTGGAAATTTAAAATATTAAAAATGATGATTTCAATTTAAAAAAATTTCAAAGTGATTTTGAAAATATACATGTGTTAATAATTTTTGAATTGTTAAAGGAATGGATTTATTTTAAATAAATAAAAAGTTATAATTTTTATGTTATAAAAATTATGGCTCTTGTGAAATATAATCAAAATATGATTTTGGAAATATAAAGTTAACTAATTGTTAAAATAAGTTAAATTGAGATTTATGGAATGATTATAAATGGTTTATATATAAGATTTATAAAATTGATATTTTATAGATAAAAGTAATAGAATTATAAATAGTGTTTTATAAATATTAGAAATGGGATTGTAATCAAATTTGTATATGGATTTGCAATTGAGATTCAGAAATGAACTTATGATGGATTTTATAAATAAAGAATTTTGAAAAGAATGAATTGGTAAATAAGGGATTTATAAGTAAATTAACTTATAATTGGATTTTGACTTATAAATGAGATATAAATGGAATTTGTTAGTAAAGGATTTTGTATATGGAAGTTTATAATATATAAATGGAATTTATAAACACTATTTTAAAAATGTGAAATCAATTTAATTTGATAAGCTAAATATGGATTTTTATAAAAGGAATTATATTCACGATTTTGGACAGTGAATAATCCTTTAGATTAAATGTGTAGAAGTAATGAATTTGGTAAAAGGAATTATATTCACGATTTTGGACAGTGAATAATCTTTTAAATAAAATGGATGTTTAGGAAAGCGATACTATAAAATGGAGTTTAAATGGTTTGAAAATAAAATTATTTGTAAATTTAATTATTATTAAAATAAGTATATGAAAATGTTTTCCAAATATCCAATAAGTGAAATAGTTTTGAATATTATCTTTTTAAAAGATATTTAATTAATAAATGATTAATGAAATAAGGCCGAGTGATTACTTAAGTGCTAGATTTTGTTTGTTGCTTTGATAGTTAAATAACCGACTATAGAAATTGGCCATTTTAGTTTCTCGACTTGATGTAGAAACTAATTAGTCGTACACTTAGTACGTAACTGACTGTGTAGGCTTGATTATCGTTTGCGTTGAGAATGTTGATTCGTGTAGTGCGGAGTGATTACTCCATTCTATCGAGCTTCCTTCTTGGCCGAAGGATAGCAAGTTGAAAGTTGGAAATGTGATAAGTCTATGAGACTTAGTTTCTGTGTGAGGTTGAGAAACGCTTTTGCATTGTTGGTGCGAAGAGACCGGGATCAGATTTATCTGAAAACCACTTCCGACCAACATATATGCGACGATTGTGCAGGTTGGTCGATGATATTGATATTTAGGATTTTCATAGTGAAGGACTGCTTGTTGATTGTTTGGGGTTAAAATCCCTATATACATCTAGTAGCAGTAGTCTCTTCGTTATGAAATATCCATTGCAAGGGTTGTCGCTACTGATCCGATAGGATGTGGTAGGAGAGTACCTTTGGTTTGTCATGTTCATGGACAACTTGTATGGATGAGTGTTTGATACTGCATTTCTAAGATTACGTACATTGGTTTTTACAAACATACATCAGTTTGGTGGCAGAGAAGGCAACTTCTCTTAGCTTAACACCCTCCTTGAGACGTATGAGCTCAAGGGTTGTATTTTTGTGGAAGGCAATTAGTAGTCAACAGAAATGGAAATGTGGTATTCAAAGATGATGTGATATGTGATATGTGAAAGGTAATCGATACCTCTTTTGGCCTCACTCCTCGGAAAATGACTGAAACAGGGATAGAAGCAGTTAGGCTAAATGGGTCGCTCCCATCAGGAGATGCCATCACTCTTCTAGATATATCTTTACATGCTATGATGTCATGTATCTGATTATTGTTGATGTATGCATGTGGCCACGGATTATAGGTCGGTAACGACCAAAGTGATGACATATTTGGTACTATACAGCATGAGGGGTAAGCCGGTCTTGTGTTGGTTTAGGCGCCCAGTATTTGGACCCTAGGTACATCCTTCTAGAGAGGTGTACCAAGTTTCGGAAAGGTAGTCCCTTCACCTAATCATTTGTATGGAAATCCAATATCCAATACGTGCCTACCATTTTCTATTGTAGAAAGCCTTGTATTACAAGGTGTATGCTGGAATTTAATAATGTAACAATTTCAGCTATTTTAATATTATTTGTATAATAGACACTATTATAATATAAGAGGATTTGATATGGAATGTTTTGGTTATTGTAAGGTAAAAACCTTATCGGTATTTATTTGCAACTCGGTCTTATGAGATACCTTTTGTTTTGATAAAGGAAAAGTTTAGATAAATTTATAAATTTAGTTAAGGTGTGTTTTCTCATGCTGGTTTACCAAACTGATCCGAACGTTCTTCCCTTTCAATGCTCGGGTCAGACCGAGTATATTTACAGGTTCAGATTTAGTGCTTTTGGAGCTTCAGCAGGCGAGCTGGAGATCTTCATGTCGTATATACGTATCTGTTTGTTGTTCCGCTGCTTGGCATTGTTGTTGTTGAAAATTATCAGCATTTGTGAGGACGGGTTATTATAACTGTCCAAGATGATGATCACTTATTGTGTACTTTGATAATTGATTTATGTATATTACAGTTTCTCTTTGTAAAGATTATTGATCTATATTATATGTTATTCCGCTACGATGTGAGTATCTGTTTTGTTTTGGTTCTGCTTCTCTCTCTTCATCTTCTCTTCCCTTCTACTTTCTTCTCTCTTTCTTCTCACCCTCACTTTCTTTCTCATGATCATCTGCAATCGGTGCGCTCTGGGTCGGACACGCATGGTTTGGTGTCGGATTCAGAGGGTGCCGAGTGCGGGTCATCACACATCCAAACAACCAATAATTTAAATTTAACATTTTTAAATTATAACTAGCAATCCAAATGAGTGAGATTTTACACACCTTGATTTTCGAATTTTCCACGTGCACACTCTAAATTAAACCAACTCCAAATTAATCCCAATTGCTTAGTATCCTGGATAACGAATCTGTCGTGACTTGATTCGACCTTGCACGAATAATTTATGAATTTATATGTTATCAATTTTTATACTTAACTAATTACAATTTAAATTATTATTATTATTATTATTATTATTAAATTACCTTCATACCCACTCAAGCCGCTTACTGCCTGAGAATCTATAGCCTTCGGCCTCTCCCCTCGCCGTACCAGCAGCAGCCCACTCGAGCCCATCTTCCCGATCGACCCAAAACCCTAAATGTGCGACAAAGGTATCATGCTCCTCGACTGCGAACTCAACTGCCGCGAGCTCTTGAGATTGCCGGAGCACCACTGCCTAACTCCCTGCCGCGGCCACCCAAACTCTTCATCTTCGAACGAAAATCACTATACCACTTCCCGCTTTCCCAATTCCAATGCCAACAATCGAACCCCAAGTTGACTGCCACCATCCTCCCATACTCCGCCGTCGACGTCGCTTCGACAACACGCCTCGACCTGGAACACATCGCGGCCATTCCCCATCGCGGCCATTCCCCATCGCGGTCGCCCTATCGCGACGCTACCAGGCTCAAGTTCGAGCCTTCCACTCTCGACATCGACGTCGTCTGCGAGCTGCGTTGTCGACCTCTTCCCAAACTCAATCACCAACCTCGACAACGCCAAGCCCTCGCATCTCCCAATTGCCCACGCGCGCTCGCGATTGGCTTCGATCACGTTTGAGCCTGAATCAAAAGTCGCGATTAAACTTTTCATTTTTTTCCTTTGATTTCGATCTGAGAGGAGAAAGACGTATTACAAGTTGAAGGGGAGGGCTCAACTGTTTATTTGATTTTACCTTTGTTATTATTATTTTCTTCAAAATATCTCAAATCACATACCGTGAAATCTCGACCTCCTATTAAGGTGTGCCGCCTAGCGTTTCTAATGTTATACCGCTATTCCGAACTCAATGGAACAAGCCTCGAGCCCCAATTCGATCGTATGTGGAAGATAGCTTTTTAAATCGACTATTTAAATTAAATTCAATTAAATTATTTCTAGGCGTTTTTAGATCGCACGACCAAACGGTAAATCCAATTGCTATGAAAATTGAAATCCGATAATAATACACTATTACGGATCCAATGGAACTGGTTTTGTCGAAATCCGAGACTGTGCCCCGGATCTCTATTTTAACGCGTCGATTAAATCGACGATTCCAAAATTTACGAAATCGCTTGAAATTTTCAGTTTTAAAACCTTACTAACTAAATTATAATTCAAAATCCAGTATTTAAACTATTTAAATATTCAAAATCAATAAAAAATCCGGGTCGTTACATTCCTCCCCCCTTAAAAGAATTTCGTCCCTGAAATTGCTAAGGTAGGAAAATTGATCCAAACTCATTAACTTAACAAAACCCACTTAGTTAAAACTCAATATTCACTTTTCTATACCCTTTAGTTCCATCCAAACATTTAATTTCCATTTTTGATTCAAAACCCTTTCTTTCAATTCAAAAATCAACCCTTTTAAGTTAACAAAAAAATTTCAAAAATTTTCAAAATTTTTCTAACACCCGAAATTTTTGAAATTTTTTGGCAGAGTCTCCTTTGTACGGAGGACCTTTTGCGAGATGACAAGAGAGATAAAAATATATACATCGACCTACATGGTCGGAAAACAATATACATATATATATATATATATCAATATTTATATTTTGCGGTATTTAATATGAAAATGTACCTTATTTTAGCGTTTTTAGTGAGCGGCTCATTTTATATGCAATTTGCACGACTAAATCAAGCAAAACAGCTCCATATACCTGTACTTACTCAATTTAAACACGTAAGTACCAAAAACATGAAATTTTATTAACATTTCATTCGTTTAAATAGTTAAACACATACTTTTCACAACTAAACATTTTAAACATGTATTTGTAAGCAATCACAAAGTTCCAATACTGATTTAATTACTTTACATCGATTCATTTATCATTTATCCAATTCGAATGATTTACAACCAAATTTGCTTACATCAAATTTACATTTATACCCAACCAATTCATATCCATTCCAAAATTATTAAAAATCAATTTATTCACTTTCCATTGATTAACATAATTTTATTTACTTTCGTTTATGTCAAACGACAAAATTTCCATGCAAAAATATTAACTCAAGTTAATTTGTTCACTTTTATTCATTCCAATATAACTTAAGTTCATTTCTATTGATAACAAATTTCATTTCATTTAAATTGATTCCTATTCAATTTATTTACCATTTATCGATTTGCATTTCCATTTTCTTAGTATATCTCAATTTACAGTATATTATTTTGGGAATCATTTCATAAAATTAATATTAAGGTTTATTATAACCTTTTATACCAAATATATATTCATTTTCACTTCAAAACTAAATTTCATACCCGAATTCATTTAAACAATATCTAAAGCTATATTTAATTTACTTTTACTTACATTGAATTTATTTTAACTTAAATCATCACTATTTCAAACCATTTCCACTTCATTCGACAATATTCCCAATTATATTTAATTCGCTTACAATTTAAGTCGATTTATTTATAACTCAAGTTCCATTTCCAACATCCCCTTTTAATTCACAATCCAATTTTATTCAACCAAGTTAAGCTCCATTTTTTTGTATTCAACATTTGATTTTTATTTCAAGAATCATTCTATTTAATCCACTCGAGTTCACATTCACTTTATAATTCAAGTTTGAACTTTTATTTCTTCACCAAAATATCGAAACTTTTTTTATTTTGGTTGTTATATTCCATTAATTCCAATTTTGTAAGCTATTTAACTTATTTGCTCATAATTCTAAAAAAATCACTTAAAATTTTATTCCATTCAAAATTTATAACTTCTAGTTATATATCCATTTCACAACTCAAACTTTGTATTCAATATCTTCCGTTACATTCAATTCAATCAACTATTGATATTTGTTTCAATTCATATTACTAGTTTCTTTCATTTATACACATCCAATTCTTTTCAATTCAATTCATTTAATTTGTTCACTTTACTAATTTATTCCATTTAAATTTGCTTAAGTTAACTCACATTTCATTAATTCCATTCAAACCACAATCAATTAAATTTTTAAAATTTAATCCCTTCGACTTAAGTTAAATTCCCTTTTAACTTTCTCACTTTAAATTTTAATTTCAAAATTCAGTTTTCACACTTCTTCCCTTATTAATATTTCTAAAATCTTTAGCTAGGGATTTCAAAATTCAAATACCCGGTATTTATTTCAAATCACTTTTAAATCATAGATATATATATATATATATATATATATATCTGTATACCAAATCCCACTTTTTAAATTTAAACCAAATCTGGTTTTTATCTAAAATAAATTCCCTTTGGAGTTTCCAAAACAACACTTGTTTTCACCAAAAATCTCCATATCAATTTGCTATGGTAGCAATCCATCACTTAGAAACTCGAAAATGAATACTGATGATGCTGCAGTCGTAACCGGGATTATTTTCCAACGACTGAAGTGAGTTCAGTGCTATTCCTTCCAAATCCATTTAAAACCATTTTTCTATTCAAAAATATCTCCAAAATAATAATACTATTATTTATTTTCAAACACTTTGGAAAATATTTCCAAAAATCTCCGGGATTTAATTTTCCAAATGCTTAGTTCAAACCCATTTGAAACATTTCTCAAAGCCTCCGAAATTTTAAATTTCCAAATTCTAGTTTGAATCCATTTTAATTATAATCCATTTGTATAATTAATAATTATACAATTTTCAGTTGGTTATATAAACCATTTCCAATTTTATAATCTTATTTTGATTATATAATAACAACCAAACACATCACTATAATAATTTTTCAGAAAATTATTCTTTTTATATCAAAATATAGTTTGGGTAAAATTATTTCATTTACTCGCTTCAAAACCATACTTTGTCAGTTTACCGTGTTTAAGTGTTTAGAAAATCCTATCAATTTAGTGGCGTCCCACTACTCGACCAGAATTTATATGCCACTCAACTGATAAATCAGCACAATATAAAACATCTTTTATTCACTAACAGATACGCGCTCATATTTATTAATACACTCAAAGTCATTTTAGGGTATTACTGACCCTTTCTCTAATGAGTAATCCCCACCAAAGCCAAGGTTCTCGCTTAATCTTCAGCCCTGATACCAAGTGTAGCGAACCAGAATTTTCGACCATCGAAAATCGACATCTATACGTTCACTGTATAACATGCCGAATATTCAAGTGCCGGAAACCCCGATTGCTAGGGGTGAAGAAGAAAAGGTAGAAGAAGAAATAGAAAACAACAACACAGAATCTCACAATCGCAGCGGAACAGAATATAATATATAATAATAGATTTTAAATACAAGAACGGTACTGTTAATATACATACCATTATCAGAGTACAATAGACAACAATCAATATGGACAGTTTAATAACTTGTCCTCACACAACGGAAATACAAATCAAGTATGGAAATACGTCTTTGTCATCCAGCTCATCTCCTGAGCTCCATAGCATCCTATCTTGAATCTGTAATACTCGGTCTGACCCGAACATTATAATAAAATAACACCCGAGTCAGTCTAGAAAACCAACGTGAGAAAACACACTCAATTTGAATTATTAAAGTTCTCAAAATCCTTTGAAAAACAATGGTATCTCGTAAGACCACGTCACACATAAACACGACGGGTTTTTCCCTTACGATAACCAAAACATTTCTAGCAAAATCGTCTAATATTATAATAGTGTCTAAAAAAAGTAAATAGAAAATAGTTGAAATGCTTGCATCTCACGTTTCAGCATAGTTGGGCACAATCAAAACCGTACGACGCTTATTAGAGAATGGATTCCATATAATGACTGGGCTACAGGGGTACCGCCCATCACAGTACACCTCTTGAAAAATGTACCGAGGACCTCGCCGGATCCCGTGCCAAAATAAGACCGGCCTACCGCTAACCTGGATAGTACCGAAGATGTTATCACCCCGGGTGTTCCCACCTTAAAATCGAGCGCTCACTTTTCCATGCACAACCATATCCATAATTTTATATATTCGCTGGTATCTAGAAAAGTGATAACATACCCTAATTGGGTGCGACCCACTTAGCCTTGCTGCATCTCCCTTGTTTTAGTCATTCCTGGTTGATGAGGCTTGAGGCTAACGTTTACCTTTCAAGAACAATTCCACTTAGAATGCTCATCGTCCTCCAATGACGATGTTCTGATAGCATTCGTCCATACAAGTTGTCCGGGTCTGGACAAACCGAGTCGACGTCCTCACCATCTTCACGATATTACCATTCGTAACGTTCAAATCGGATCGAAGTGGTTTTTGGATAATTAAATCCGATCTCTTCGAAATGATCAACGAATTTGGCCAGATTTGATAGTCGGTTATTTAACTATCAAATAACATCCATAAGCAGTCACTAGGCCTTATTTGATAAATTTTCAAGACATTCATCTCAAAATATCTTTGCGAAGATATATATATATATATATATATATATATATTCAAAACTCTTTCAGTATATTCAATATTTGAAAACGATTTCAAATACTTAAATCCATAACATGATATTTTTAAACCATTTCAACACTTAGAAATATGTTTGAATTTAATTTACAACACCTAGAAAAATACCTCTATATAAATCATTTCATACTTAAAATATTTTTCCAAAACCCTCTTTCCAATACTTAGGAGAATATTTCATAACTTATCCCATCATCTCCAGCATTATTAATAATTCACTTCTTACAATTTCCAAAACTGATTTATACTCTTTTATAAATTCAACCAACAATTTATAACTTCTTATATGAATTCAGATTTCATTTTCGAAGTTACCATATTCAACATTTTCTTTTGAAATTCCATTTCCTCCAATCCCTTATAAAATTCCTCTTTTCCAAATCATATCCATTTTATAAACCCCCTTTACGAATCTCGAGAGAAATTATAAATAAATTTCAATCACTCCAAAACTCTATATATATATACATGATAAGTATTTCTAAAGAATAATAATTTATTTTTTAAAAACAAGTTTAAGTAATTATTTAAAATATCGGAACTCTTTTTATAAACATCAATAACTCATTTTTTAGATAAACAAATCAATTTTCAAAGCTGATTTTAAAAATTAGAATGTATTAAAATAAATATTAAATATTTGAAAAATCCACTTACCGAAGTATTTCAATCCTATCTAATTTAAATTTCACAGTTTAATAAATAAATTTTCCTTTTTTAAAAAAACAAAATTAACTTCTTAATAAATAATTTTTTTTAGAATCTCAATAACCAATTCTTATAAATCCTCTCGATTCACAACCCATCGATTCCATTTCCAGCATCCTATCCATTTCCATTTTTCAAAAATAGTATCCACTTTTTTTTCCAACCCTATTTCCATATTCTAATATAAATTCGCCCTATGAATTTACATTCCCAAATTATCATCTAATCGATTTCCTCTATTTATAAACATCGTTTATAAATTTATAACTCCTTTGAGTTTCACTTTTTATAAAAAATAATCTCATTTATAATATTCCATTTTATAAATCCATTTCCTTATTAATTTCATTTATTCCACAAATCTATTTTTAATATCGATTTCAACTACTCTTCTTATTTTTTTCAGAAATATCGTTTAAAAATCCATCGTCTAAAAATCTTATATATAAACTATTTTTAAATCTCTATTTAATTTTTTTTTCCCGAATAGTTAAGTACAATCAAAAAATCAATTTGTCATTTTATCCAAATCAATTTCTTTAAAAAAAATCCAAACTTCGATATACATATTTTTATATTCAAAATCTCCTTTTAATTCCTTCAAATTCAAAAAAAAATTTGTGGTATTTAAAATACCAAAATTCAGGCCAGTGCTACTATAGCATCCAATAATTCACATCATAGCAATAATCTATAATAGATTATTCTAACACATCATATATTACTATATATGAAAAACAATCAATATAAATTTTGAGGAATCTAGTTGGATCCCTCCAACCTGTTTCCCTACATCCACAAATATTAATACAACATAAAAATACCAATCCCACTTCGAGGGGGATATCGCGGTAATATATGGTCATCCTCTATTATGCGGGCGCATAGGGTCTCATCCGCTCCCATCTGCGGGAAATATCCAACTACTAATATATATACTACTACATATATATACAACATCCAAACTGATAATAATTTTTAAATTCATCCAAACAACCAATAATTTAAATTTAACACTTTTAAATTATAACCAGCAATCCAAATGAGTGAGATTTTACTCACCTTGATTTTCAAATTTTCCACGTGCACACTTTAAATTAAACCAACTCCAAATTAATCCCAATTGCTTAGTATCCTGGATAACGAATATGTCGTGACTTGATTCGACCTTGCATGAATAATTTACGAATTTATATGTTATCAATTTGTATACTTAACTAATTAAAATTTAATTTTTTTTATTATTTTTAAATTACCTTCATATCCACTCAAGCCGCTTACTACTTGAGAATCTATAGCCTTCGGCCTCTCCCTTTGTCGTACCACCAGCAGCCCACTCGCGCCCATCTTCCCGATCGACCCAAAACCCTAAACGTGCAATAAAGGTATCGTGCTCCTCGACTGCGTACTCAACTGCCGCGGGCTCTTGAGATTGCCGGAGCACCACTGGCTAATCCCTGCCGCGACCACCCTACGATTTGCGGCCACCCAAACTCTTCATCTTCGAACGAAAATCACTACGCCACTTCCCGCTTTACCCAATCACAATGCCAAAAATCGAACCTCAGGTTGACTACCTCCATCCTCCCATACTCCACCGTCGACGTCGCTTCGACAACACGGCTTGACGTGGAACACATCGCGGCCCTTCCCCATCGCGGTCACCCTATCGCGATGCTACTAGGCTCGAGTTCGAGCCTTCCACTCTCGACATCGACGTTGTCTGCGAGCCGCGATGTCACCCTCTTTCCAAACTCGATCACCAACCTCGACAATGCCAAGCCCTCGCGTCTCCCAATTGATCACGCGCGCTCGCGACTGGCTTCGATTGCGTTCGAGCCTGAATCGAAAGTCCCGATTAAATTTTCATTTTTTTCCTTTGATTTCATGATTTTGAATTGAAAATGAAAAGGGGATGGTTCGAATTGATTTCGAACTAAGAGGAGAAAGACGTGATTAAAAGTTGAAGGGGACGACTCAACTGTTCATTTGATTTTACCTTTATTATTATTATTTTCTTTAAAATATCTCGAATCACATACCGTGAAATATCGACCTCTTATTGAGGCATGCCGCCTGGCGTTCCTAATGTTATACCACTATTCCGAACTCAATGGAACAAGCCACGAGCCCCAATTTGATCGTATATGGAAGATAGCCTTTTAAATCGACTATTTAAATTAAATTAAATTATTTCTAGGCGTTTTCAGATCGCAAGACCAAACGGTAAATCCAATTGCTACGAAAATTAAAATCTGATGATAATACACTATTACGGATCCAATGGTACTTGTTTCATCGAAATCCGGGTCTATGCCCCGGATCGCTATTTTAACGCGTCGATTAAATCGACGATTCCAAAATTTACGAAATCGCTTGAAATTTTTAGTTTTAAAATCTTACTAACAAAATTATAACTCCAAATCCAATATTTAAACTATTTAAATATTCATAATCAACAACGAAAAATCCAGATCGTTACATGAGTAGTTAGTCCTTTGAAGCTGCTTATTTACCATAAATGAAAATCAGTAGCTGTGGATCCTAGCAACACTACTGAAGATATGGAAGTCTAAAGTATAGTCATAACATGTTGTGCAAACAACCATCACTATATGCTACAATTTATGAAAAGTTAGTCGGTTATTGGAATTGAACTTTTAGAATCATCCTATTTTAGATTGTGAAAGTACCAAACCTTTCACATTATAGTGTATATATGACCATTATGTAATAAAAGTTATGACGAATAAAGACTCAAAACTATCAAATTTGTACAAACCTAGAACATATGATACAACAACAAAATTTTAAAGAAAAATTATTAACACCATTATCAATAGTTTTATAACATGTTATGTATCCATTATCCAACTTACAACGGTCAAAATAAAATAAAAATGGCCTCCTTAACTTTGTCTACTTAGCGATTCTCTGGTTTCTTCGACTGTCTCCGCTCCCCCGCTCTAGCGTCCCTTCGTTCTCTTCTCTGGTTGCGCGACTTTCGTTCTCTGCTCTATTGGTTGTCGTCTTTGTTTTTCTAGGGCTTTGTCTATGGATTTGGGGATTTTTTACTTCCGTGGTGATTTCGTGAAGAATTGCCCCTCTTTCGCTAGCATCGCTGCTGCCCTTTTAGAGGTGGTGGTTCCGCCACTGTCGGTCTGCTTCACTAGTTATTGCTCGATTGAGATTTGCGTTTTCTCTATTAGGGCATTTTCGACTCTTGCTCGTTTCAAATTTGTTGTAGTTGATGGGTTTTTCATGGAACTGGATCCCATTTTTAGTGCGCTCCCCTCGATTTCAACTCACGACTCGTGCTTCGATGGGTCGAGGGCAGAGACTGCTGCCTCGCCTGAGATTTGGGCATCTTGTCCGAGTTTGGGTGTGACTGTCGGTAATCGGGATTTCACCACCCGATTTTTACCGAGCCTTTTCTTTGATGTTGCGATGGGTGGATTGGATTCGTGCAGTCAGATCTTTGCTTTGGCTCGCTTGGTGATGTTTCCGTGTGCGAGCTCTCTGGCTCTTTGGCTGTTTGTGGTTCCTTATCGATTAACAAATGAGACTTCATCACTCGGTTTGTTCCTCGCCTGTCGTTTTTAGGAACTGCAGCTGCTTGTAGCCCGCTTGAGGCCTCTATCGCCTTTGGGTCTGTTGGCGTATTAGGTGTAGCCTATGCTCCAGGGGTTAAGGAGTTGACCACCTTACCTCCTCCAGCAGACCGGCCATTGGATGATTTGTTTGGCCTTGGCTCTTTTCTGCCTATGGCCGAACCTTTTGGTTCGTTGTTATCGCCTCCTCCTTTGGCTAACGATGAATTGGTGCTTTCCTCTCTGCCATGTTCGCCGCTTTTGCTGGCTCTTCCTCCGTCCGTGCAGGTTTGTGTTGCCTTTTGTAGGCAAGTGAGTATTTCTCATTCTTGTTTCACTTCCGTTGATATTTTTGGTTTGCCTGCTGTTTATTAGTTGTCGGCCGAGATGGTCGGCCATGTTTGCTTGAGCCTTGTCACACTTACATGTGTGCTCCCAGACACTACCGTCTCGTCCGAGGCCGGGTGTGTGTCAGGTCCCTTGTTGTCTGATGGTTTAGATTCATCCACCGGGGCCCTTTCGTCTTGCTGCTTGCATCAGTATATTCGGCCTCTGTTGATTTTGCGGGTTTTCTTTTGTCGCATCGGTTATGTCCGTTTCAGGCTGTTTGTTTGGTTCGATCTGTTGGAAACCCATTGTTGGTTTCTTGTGTTGAGTCTTGACGAGGCCCATTCTTTGTCGTCAGCGACTTTGTCCTTTTGGTTTAGACTTTTATTGTCTGGCTTCTATTGGTCCCTTCGGAGGTTACAGAGGGGCTGGAGTGATTGGTTCGGGCGATCTCCATGTCCTGGTCGTATAGTGGCCATTTCTGACCACTATACGGACAGACTGAGTTATTGCCAGCTTTCTTTATTCTGCTCTGCTATTCCCTCTGTTTGGTCCGTCTTGCGACTCTTACTTGTATTGCGGGGCTGTTTTATTAGTGACAGTCCGGCTTTGGTAAGACTCCCACAGCAACATGGGCTGCAGTCTGTTTGCGCCCTTACACAGTTTTGTTCCCCCTTTGTTCTTCCCTTCCTCACTCTTTCCATCGCTTCGCCTATCTCTACTTCCCCATCGTCGGGTGTGTCGGCTTTTTCGGCTTCGGATTGCTCCTGCCACATTGATTCCTCCATTTCTTCGGCACATTATTTTTCTGTTTGGTTTCTAAAGAAGATTGGTATGCGCTTGGTTCGCCTTCCCTCTTATTGTCGATTTCCCTATGATCACTCGGATCAATTGGGTCCCTCTTCCTCTCATTGCTCCTCAGCTTGCTCCCTTTCCTCTTCATCGTGCTCTCTGTCCATATCCATTCCTCTTATGAGTAAGGCAGAAATTGCGCTCCTTAATGAGCGCCTTGATTGCATATCTAGGAACTCTTCGCCTTCGTCTTCGCTGCTTGGTGCCTCGCTGTCTACTTCGTTGGGGACCGGTAATGAGGTGTCTTTTGTGACACCTCCCCAGCCTCCCGACCCTATCCCTCGGGCGTCTCGTCGCAGATCGCGTAGAGCCCAGTCTATCCCCCACACCATCCGCACACGCTCTATAGCGGCGTCCGAGCAGATCGATCGATCTACTCGTTATTCGTTATACCTTGTCTGAGTCCTCTCTGCTTCCTCTTGTTTGGTGTCCTGCTTTCCCTCCTTTTATCTTCATTCTCTCTTTTCTCGCTCTTAATGGCGAATTTGCTTTTCTGGAATGTCCGTGGTATTGGCAACGATGCGTCTTTGGCTAGGCTAAAACGCATTGTCAGGAAGCACTCTGTTGGTTTGGTCGCTGTTCTGGAACCCTTTCTGGAACCGGAAGGCATATCCAACATCGTCTTATCCTTAGGTTTTGGCGGTGGCTCTGCCAACGTCTCGGGGAAAATTTGGATCCTATGGTCCAAATCCATCTCGGTTCGTGCCGTTTTCGATTCCTCTCAGCTTTTTTTGGTGGCCTGTTCGTCTCCCTCTTTTATCTCTCCCTTTCTTTTCTCGGCGGTTTACGCCAAATGTGATCGTACGGAGAGATTAGCTCTCTGGTCCGACATTTTAGGGCTCGATTCGTTGGGTATCTCTTCTTCTGTGATAGGCGGCGATTTTAATATCGTCACCTGCCAAGCGGAAAAACGGGGAGGAGCCGCCATCAACCGTTTAGCGATGGCTGATTTCAACTCGTTCATTATCTGCTCTGGTCTATCTGAACTTCCCTTTGTTGGCTCTGCTTTCACCTGGTCAAACACCCAAGAGGGACCGAACCGTATCCTTTCCAGACTTGACTGCGTTTTCGGGTCGGAGGAGTGGTTTCCCCTCCCTTTCTCTTTCTCGATCGCGCATCTCCATCGGTCCTTCTCTGACCATGCTCCCATGGTTGTTCGCTGCTCTCCCTTCTCCTTAACGGGGCCATCTTCCTTTCGGTTCCAGAGCATGTGGAGATCTCATCACTCTTTTCTTCAAGTGGTTGCTAACTCTTGGAGCGATCCTATTGTTGCCTCTCCCTGTGAGGTTTTCGGTCGTAAGCTTAAGCGTCTCAAAGCGTGCCTTAAGGTTTGGAATGCTCAGGTCTTTAAGAACATTTTCGATCGCGTTCGCATGGCCGAAGAGTCTCTAATCGTAGTCGAATCCTTGCTAGACGAGGACCCTACCACGGCTAACAAGGAGGCTTGGGCTATTGCTCAAACCATATTCTCTTCGGAACTTCGTATTGAGAATGACTACCTTCGTCAAAAGGCTAGGGTCAAGTGGGTAGTCGTCGGTGATACAAACTCCAAATTCTTCCATTCCTCTATTCACAAGAAGAATAGCCTTCTCACGATCCGTGAGATTTTGCGGTATGATTTATCTACGGCTTCTTCGCACGAAGATGTCAAAGATACCATCCTGTCCCACTTTCAATCCTATCTGGGCTCGCCATCTGTCTCGGTTTCTGATCCGGCTCTGCTTGCCTTCATTCCTTGTGTGGTTCTTTCTCCAGAAAGTGACCTTCTCGCAGATCTCCCTACCCTAGAGGAGATTCGTGCTTCTGTCTTTACTCTGGGCAAGGAAAGTGCCAGTGGTCCGAATGGTTTCAACGGTGTTTTTTTCAGGAGTTCATGGCCTATTATTCAGGCTAATTTTTGTCTTGCTGTTCAATCCTTTTTCTCCGAGGGATCCCTTCCATCTGGATGGACATCCACCAACCTTGTTCTTATTCCTAAATGCGAAAACCCTAGGTCGTGTGTGGATTTTCGGCCAATCAGCCTATGCAACTTTTCGAATAAAGTTATTATTATCCCGCCTTTTGGCAAGGCCGAGATATCAAGGAACTAACCAGAGCATAAAGGTCATACGTCCTCAGCATCGGGCCGCTACTGGATAGCCACGGATATCGATGAATTTTATCCGGGTTCGGATTAAGCTAAGATTGATAAGATATGTCAAGCAAAGCCGTGAAAGCCAACATTCCAAATTTCAAGACGATCCGAGCTCGTATACTCAAGTTATCACTGATGAAAAGTGGAGGAAATATCCCTAGCTTCGAATCCATAAGCCAAGCCCTAGGTTCGAATCCATAAAGTGGGGATGCCGTTCGGATCCATCAAAAGAAATTCCATTCGAATCCAACAGGTCGAATCCATATGATCCTCTTCGTATCGATGAGGCCATAATCGTTCGAAACCCTCGAGATGAAGCACTTCGGATCCACAAAGCCACCACACTTCGTATCCATCAAGTTTTCCCCACTTTGAATCCATCAAAGGCAAGGCCTTCGAATCCATGCAGTTGAAGAACTTTGACTCCATCCCACGACTATCCTCGAATCCATTCCCTCGAATCCAGTGATTAAAGGTGGCTAAAACCATGGATTCAACCCAGTCAACTCGGAGCAAAAGTCGGATCGATACGAAGAAGGCGCGCCACGTCAACATCTTCGCTCACCAAGTCATCGATTCGACCCTATCGATTCGAAGGGGATCGATTCGAACAGACCACATCAGCCAGAAATGAAATCTTGAATCGATCATATCTCGAGATCTACAAGTCCAAATGCTATGAAATTTGGACAGGAGCTAACTGGCAACCTAAGGAATGTCCATGCCAAATTTCAGCTCAATCGGAGCAAATCTTGATCGATTCGAAGCAAGGGTCGAATCGATCCCAAAGTGGGCCCCGATTTCCAAAGAGCGGGCATGTGGGCCACCTCACGTGCCAGAACCGGTCTCCCCTCAATTTAGGCGAAATATCAGCCTCCTACACCTATAAATAGGACCCCTGGTCATTCAAAAAAGGGGATCTGGATTCTGAAGCGTCCAGACTCTGCCGGGTCGAGATTTGCATCTTATTCTTACTGTTGAATCTGAATTCCAAGCTATAATTCGCTGTTGTTCGTTGTAATCACTTGTAATCATTGAAAGAGAATCAATAAAATCATCAAAACTTCATAGTGGACGTAGGCGATACGCCGAACCACTCTAAATTGCTTGTCTGCGTATTTACAATTCTGTTTATTGGAGTTTTTGTTAGATAATCTCTGTTTTACATTTACGTTCTTCATTTTATCTCTTCAAATAACTCCCGAAGAGTGTTGTGCC
Source organism: Allium fistulosum (assembly GCA_030737815.1). Classification (NCBI taxonomy): domain Eukaryota; kingdom Viridiplantae; phylum Streptophyta; class Magnoliopsida; order Asparagales; family Amaryllidaceae; genus Allium; species Allium fistulosum. The sequence continues at coordinate 1,328,243,009 of CM060904.1, forward strand.
CATTTTTGGTACAAACAGTTATCTCTAAGATCCTGGCCACCCGCTTGGCTCCCTTCCTTGAGCGCATTATTTCTCCTTCTCAAACGGGTTTTGTAAATGGGCGTTTGATTACTGATAACGTACTACTCGCCCAGGAACTTGTCTCCTAGATTGATCGGAAAGTCTGGGGTTCTAATGTTGTCTTCAAACTAGACATGGCTAAGGCCTACGATCGCATGTCCTGGTTTTTCATCATCAAGGTCTTAAGGGCTTTCGGATTCCCGAAACCCCTTATTGACTTGGTGTGAAGGCTCATCTCCAACTGTTGGTTCTCTGTGCTCATTAATGGTTCGGCTAATGGTTATTTCAAGGCAGGAAGGGGTTTGCGTCAGGGAGACCCACTCTCGCCATCTCTTTTTGTGATCGCGGCAGTGGCACTCATTCGCGGTCTCCAAACCTTAACAATTTACGGCCAGGTCCAGCGCTTCGGGATTCCGAGGGGTTGTCCCCTTGTCTCTTCCTTATCCTTTGCAGATGACATTGTCATTTTCTCTAATAACAGCCGTTCCTCTGTCCGGCGGCTCCTCAGCTTCCTTCATCAATATGAGAGATCCTCGGGCCAACTAGTAAACCCTTCCAAAAGTTGCTTCGTCCATGCGAAAGACTTGTCTCCATCTTGTGCTACCTGGATCGAGACTATCTCAGGTTTCAAGGAAGCCACCCTTCCTCTTCCTTACTTGGGTATTGTCCTATATCGTGGTAGAAAGCTCAATGCTTTCTTCGACCCCTTGATAGACAAAGTGAGGTCTAAGATCTTACGTTGGAATGCATCTCTTCTTTCTCAGGCTGGTAGACTAGTTCTTATCAAATCCGTATTAGACTCGATAGGAACTCATGTTTTCGCGGCTATGACCCCTACCTCTTCCTTCTTTCGGTCGTATCGGTCTTTGGCCTCGTCCTTCTTCTGGGGCAACAAGGACAACGACCGTCGGCACCACTGGGTGTCGTGGGACGCGGTGTGTCGTCCCAAAAACGAAGGCGGCTTGGGTCTGCGTAATCCTAAGGACCTTTATGCAGCTTTTTCCTATAAGTTGTGGCACAGGTTTGGCGCTAACAACTCCTTATGGGCTTCTTTCCTTCATGCGAAGTACCGTAGGCTTGCGGGCTCTAACATCACGGGGTCTCCGTCATATGCTAGTGAGACTTGGAAGCACATGCAGTCGGTGAAGCCGTTTTCTGACTCTCATGGTGGATCTTCAGGATGGGATGGCGCTTCATTTTCCATACTAAAAGCTTGGTCTTCGATTAGAATCCCAGACCCCATTCGCCCTGTGTTTTCTTTCATTTGGGATTCTCGTATTCCCCCCAAGGTCTCTATTTTGATGTGGCGGATCCTCCATGATGGATTGCCACTTGACGAGAACCTCCAAAAAATCGGCATCCCATACGTCTCTCGTTGTAGATGCTGTGGCAATGGGAAATCGGAATCCTTGAATCATTTGTTTTTTGACAGTTTCTCGGCCAGATCGTGTTGGAATTACTTCGGCAACCTTGTTGGTGTTCGACGGTTTGCCAGCTCTCCTACTGATCTCCGAAGTTCCTGGTGGTCTGGGAATTCTGGAAAATCTCTTCGTTCAATCGTGTTCCGCTTGATTCCCTGTCTCATCTGCTGGCACCTCTGGTGCGCGCGGAACAAGGCAACCTTCAAGAGTTCTCCTATGGGCCCTCTATCCATTATTCGGTGTGTGAGGAATGACGTCTTCCTTGCTTTCCGTGGTAGACCTTTCAGAGGTCCTTTGAGCTCCCGTGCGGAGCAGCTAGTAGGGCTTCTCTCTATTTCGTGTGCTCTGTCTCACGCTAGACTGGGAGTAGGTTGAATCCTCGCGAGCGGGCGCTGGCTTTCATCCAGTGCTCACTTTCCCTCCCCCCATTTTGTTTAATGTGGTTGTTAGTTTTCCTGTTCCAGGTATCTTAGGTTTCTTCAATGAACCGGTATGAGCTTTGGATGGCTAGGTTCGAGGTCCAGCTTTCTTTTTTCTCTGGTTCTTTGGTGGTGTTAGTGTGGTTGTTCGGCTGCTTTGGTTGGATTTTGTTCTCTTTTCTCTTCGGTTGGATCTACGATGGTGGCGTCTTTGGTGGTCTGGCTTAGACCATTGCTGCTCTGATACTTCTGTGAAACCATTCTGGGCTCGTTTGGACTGGCTCCATTTCTCCTTCGCCGATTGCTCCTTTCCCAGGAGTATGTTTTCCCTGGTTTGCTGCCTTTGCTTCAACTAGGTTTGATTTCTATGTGGTATGGCTTGGTGGTCTGGCATTTACCTTCGGGTTAAGGCGGGTTGGTGGCTTTTGGTGGTTTTTTCCCTTCTCTGTCGCTGTCAACGGGTGGTATTGTTTCTTCCTGTTGTGGCCTTTATTTTCTGTATTTTCTGGTTTCGTCTTTCCCGATGTTGTTCTGTGCTATTTGTGAGCCCCCGGAGAAAGGCGTTTTTTCTCCATTTTGGTTATATATTCTCTCTTTGCTGAAAAAAATAAAAAATAAAAATACTACATGTATGTATTTATTTTTAAATATAATTAGGGTTTCTTATTGTTTCACCTTTTATTACACATTTGTATTATATAAGTTTAATTTTATATCACATTTTATAATTTGATTAACTTATATAATAATCTTATGTATAATCTTATATTAATTTTATTAATTAAATCTTATTTAATTAATTAATTTAATTAATTTTATTTTATTCATTTAAACATTTTAAATTGAATATGTATATTATAGCATTTATAGTCATGCACATGTATCTTTATATTTGTGTATTATATTATTTATTAATTAACATTTAATTTAATTATTTAATTAAATAATTTATTTAATTATAATTTAGTTTGAAGATTATATATATTTATATTACCTTTAATAATTTAAGATAATGCACATATATTAATATGCATGTTATCTGTACTATACTATTATTGAATCTGATTTCAACAACGTAGAAGCACCTTTCAATATTACTCGGATCTTAAATTCAAGCGTCTCCCTATTAATTACTTTCTAAGCTGCTGCTGCTTTCTTCTTCTTTTCTTTTCTTCGAACCCTTGAAATCTATGGCGGGCAATAAGGAATGTCTCTGCAATCAACAACTACCCGCTTCCTGCTTCGTATATGTTATCCTCCTACCCATTTTTCTACAAACCCTAACCTTTGAAATTAATGGTGGTGAATATGTAACGTCCTAGGAATCAACAACCACTCACTTCTTGCTACGTATATATGGAGCCTCCCTCCATCTTCTGGCCTTTTCCATCTTTTTACTCCTATCGCTTTGAAATATAGGTAATTTTCAATCCTTTTCACACACTATTTTCAATTTTCAGTTTTTCGACCATTTGAATGTTTTACTGATTCACTAAACCTTGTTACTCTTTGGAAAAAAGGATGGTGCTTCGTTGATTGCCTTCAAGTGCTAATTATTCACGTATTCTGCGTTTCAGGTTTCATTTTGATTAATATTTTTTGCTTATTCTGTTACCCATGCTTAAGGGTGATGTTATTATCAATTTGGTTGGAATTAATGATGATTTGGGTTGGTTTGATTTTTGGATTAGGTTCATAAATATAAGGGGTTTCATGATGAACTACAGTATCAAATATTAAGTATATGTGAGGTATATCTATTGTTACATGTACATGAGAAGTTAGAAAAGATATAATCTTCATAGTTTAATCTGCTGTTACAGGCACATCTGTTGTTAAATTTATATGTGCTATGGTTTTTTGAAGTGGTCTTTGTTAACATATCAGGTTCCTAAAACTGTTTGATTTTTTTTCTTTTGAGCTGTTGATCTACTTTTAGTTTTGGTTTAAGTTGTTTATAAATCCTTACGTTAACTCATGTTTGGTTGTTTTCTTTTGCAACTATGACTCTTCCATGCATGTGTCGTGTAAGGTTACTTCCAACTATAATAGAATTTTGTTAAATATTGAACTGTGGTATTTGATATGTATGTATGTATGTATGTATGGATGGATGTACACACATAGTCATGTGTATACATATATGCATATTTTGTTTTGGCTAATTTTGTTAAAATATGATGTATTGTTAGCTTATCTCATTTTCGGTAGTAAAATTGTCTACTAGATGTGCAATCCTGCAAGTAAAAACATATTCTCTTCTACCCAAAATTTTGTCCTATTTCAAGAGGCTCTACGACATTTTGAAGGAGTTTCTTCAGTCTATTTAACCATATTGTTACTTTCCGTTTCCTTTTTTTTAAGAAAAACAATGTATAAATAATAGGAGAAAAATCGCCTTTCTCCGAGGGCTCACAAAATAATACGAAACAAAAAGGATGAAGGCCTCCCAAAATAAACACCGCAAAACAACAGCGGTAAAGAAAAAAACCATAAATACAGGAGGTAAAAACCACAGCAGCTAGAAACAAATCCATCCATAGATAGGGGCAGACGATCTACCAACAGTCACAAACACGCCTTGACCCATAGGAAAAGGCCAGACCACCAAGCCAAACCAGAAAAGAAAGCAATCTATAAAGCGCAAATCCAGGGAAAGCTCACTCCTAGAAAGGCAGCAAGAGGGGACGAAGAGAAGATGCCCAGATTGGTTGCACTGAAGAAACCGAAAGGGGTTGGTGGCAAGTAAAGCAACAAAGACGCCACCATCATAAATCCAGCTGCATAAATAAAGAGCAAGACCATCCGAAGCAGCCGACCAACCACAGTAAAGCCACCAAAGAACCAGTGAATATTTGAAAGTCGGACCCCGAAACTAGTCAACCAAAGCACAAACAGGGCCATTGAAGAAGCCAAAGAAACTGAATCTGGAAAACTAACAATAACATTAAACACAAAAAAAGGGGGGGTGGGGTAGTGAGCGTTGGGTGAAGGCCAGCGCTCGCTTGCGATGTTCAACCTACTCCTAGTCTAGCGTGAGACAAAGCACACGAAATAGAGAGAAGACCGACCAGATGCTCCGAGCGGGAGCTCAAACGACCCCTGAAAGGTCTACCACGGAAAGCAAGGAAGACGTCATTCCTTACACACCGAATAATAGATAGAGGGTCCATACGAGAATTTTCGAACGTTGCCTTGTTCCGCGCGCACCATAGGTGCCAGCAGAGGAGGCAGGGAATCAAGCGGAAAACGATTGAACGAAGAGACTTACCAGCATTCCCAGACCACCAGGAGTTACGGAGATCAAAAGGCGAGCTGGCCAACCGACGAATACCAAGGAGGTTTCCGAAGTAATTCCAGCACGATCTGGCCGAGAATCCACCAAAGAACAAATGATTCAGGGATTCTGATTCTCCATTGCCGCAGCACCTACAACGAGAAACGAAAGGGATGCCGATTTTTTGGAGGTTCTCGTCAAGTGGCAATCCATCATGGAGAATCCGCCACATCAAAATAGAGACCTTGGGGGGAATACGAGAGTCCCAGATGAAAGAGAAAACCGGCAGAATGGGGTCTTGGATTCTAAACGAAGACCAAGCTTTCAGAATGGAGAAGGAAGAGTCATCCCATCCTGAAGATCCACCATGAGTGTCGGAAAACGGCTTCACCGACTGCATGTGCTTCCAGGTCTCACTAGCATAAGACGGAGACCCTGTGAAGTTAGAGCTCGCAAGTCTGCGGTATTTCGCATGGAGGAATGAAGCCCATAAGGAGTTGTTAGCGCCAAATCTGTGCCATAATTTACAGGCAAAAGCAGCACAAAGGTCCTTTGGTTTGCGCAGACCCAAACCGCCTTCATTTTTGGGTCGACACACCACGTCCCACGACACCCAATGGTGCCGATGGACACTGTCCTTGTTGTCCCAGAAGAAAGATGAGGCCAAAGACCGATAGGAACGAAAGAAAAAGGAAGTAGGGGTCATAGCCGCGAAAACATGAGTTCCCATCGAGTCTAAAACGGATTTGATAAGAACAAGTCTACCAGCCTGAGAAATAAGAGAAGCATTCCAGCGTAAGATCTTACTCCTAACTTTATCAGTCAAGGGGTCGAAAATAGCATTGAGCTTTCGACCGCGATACAGGACAACACCCAAATAAGGAAGAGGGAGGGAGGCTTCCTTGAATCCAGAGACAGAATCGATCCAGATAGCACGAGTGAGAGGCAAATCTTTCGCGTGGACGAAACAGCTTTTGGCAGGGTTAACAAGTTGGCCCGAGGATCGCTCATATTGATGAAGAAAACTGAGCCGTTGGACAGAGGAGACGCTGCCATTAGAGAAAATGAGAATGTCATCTGCGAAGGACAAGGAAGAGATTAGGGGGCAACCCCTCGGAATCCCGAAGCGCTAAATCTGGCCGTAGATAGTCAAGGATTGGAGACCGCGAACGAAAGCCTCTGCCGCGATCACAAAAAGAGATGGCGATAGTGGGTCTCCCTGACGCAAGCCCCTACCTATTTCGGACAATATCCTAATAAAGGCTTTAGTTTGCTGTAGCGTGTTTAACTTTTGATGTTTTCCCATTTAACAGTTGCACATACATTATAATTTTTAGCTTATTACAGAGCTCTTAAAATGATTACCATACTCAACGTACATTATATGAATGCAATATAATTTGAGTGGATAATGGATACATTTTTTTTCTTCAGCAAAGAGAAAATATATAACCAAAATGGAGAAAAAACGCCTTTCTCTGGGGGCTCACAAATAGCACAGAACAACATCGGGAAAGACAAAACCAGAAAATACAGAAAATAAAGGCCACAACAGGAAGAAACAATACCACCCGTTGACAGCGACAGAGAAGGGAAAAAAACCACCAAAAGCCACCAACCCGCCTTAACCCGAAGGTAAAGGCCAGACCACCAAGCCATACCACATAGAAATCAAACCAAGTTGAAGCAAAGGCAACAAACCAGGGAAAGCATACTCCTGGGAAAGTAGCAATCGGCGAAGGAGAAATGGAGCCAGTCCAAACGAGCCCAGAATGGTTTCACAGAAGTATCAGAGCAGCAATGGTCTAAGCCAGACCACCAAAGACGCCACCATCGCAGATCCAGCCGAAGATAAAAGAGAACAAAATCCAACCAAAGCAGCCGAACAACCACACTAACACCACCACAGAACCAGAGAAAAAAGAAAGCTGGACCCCGAACCTAGCCATCCAAAGCTCATACCGGTTCATTAAAGAAACCTAAGATACCTGGAACAGGAAAACTAACAACCACATTAAACAAAATGGGGGGGGAGGGAAAGTGAGCGCTGGATGAAAGCCAGCGCCCGCTCGCGAGGATTCAACCTACTCCCAGTCTAGCGTGAGACAGAGCACACGAAATAGAGAGAAGCCCTACTAGCTGCTCCGCACGGGAGCTCAAAGGACCCCTGAAAGGTCTACCATGGAAAGCAAGGAAGACGTCATTCCTCACACACCGAATAATGGATAGAGGGTCCATAGGAGAACTCTCGAAGGTTGCCTTGTTCCGCGCGCACCAGAGGTGCCAGCAGATGAGACAGGGAATCAAGCGGAACACGATTGAACGAAGAGATTTTCCAGAATTCCCAGACCACCAGGAACTTCGGAGATCAGTAGGAGAGCTGGCAAACCGTCAAACACCAACAAGTTTGCCGAAGTAATTCCAGCACGATCTGGCCGAGAAACTGTCAAAAAACAAATGATTCAAGGATTCTGATTCCCTATTGCCACAGCATCTACAACGGGAGACGTATGGGATGCCGATTTTTTGGAGGTTCTCGTCAAGTGGCAATCCATCATGGAGGATCTGCCACATCAAAATAGAGACCTTGGGGGGAATACGAGAATCCCAAATGAAAGAAAACACAGGGCGAATGGGGTCTGGGATTCTAATCGAAGACCAAGCTTTCAGTATGGAAAATGAAGCGCCATCCCATCCTGAAGATCCACCATGAGAGTCAGAAAATGGCTTCACCGACTGCATGTGCTTCCAAGTCTCACTAGCATATGACGGAGACCCCGTGAAGTTAGAGCCCGCAAGCCTACGGTACTTCGCATGAAGGAAAGAAGCCCATAAGGAGTTGTTAGCGCCAAACCTGTGCCACAACTTACAGGCAAAAGCTGCACAAAGGTCCTTAGGATTACGCAGACCCAAGCCGCCTTCGTTTTTGGGACGACACACCACGTCCCACGACACCTAGTGGTGCCGACGGTCGTTGTCCGTGTTGCCCCAGAAGAAGGACGAGGCCAAAGACCGATACGACCGAAAGAAGGAAGAGGTAAGGGTCATAGCCGCGAAAACATGAGTTCCCATCGAGTCTAATACGGATTTGATAAGAACTAGTCTACCAGCCTGAGAAAGAAGAGACGCATTCCAGCGTAAGATCTTACCCCTCACTTTGTCTGTCAAGGGGTCGAAGAAAGCATTGAGCTTTCTACCACGATATAGGACAATACCCAAGTAAGGAAGAGGAAGGGTGGCTTCCTTGAAACCTGAGATAGTCTCGATCCAGGTAGCATGAGATGGAGACAAGTCTTTCGCTTGGACGAAGCAACTTTTGGAAGGGTTTACTAGTTGGCCCGAGGATCTCTCATATTGATGAAGGAAGCTGAGGAGCCGCCGGACAGAGGAACGGCTGCCATTAGAGAAAATGACAATGTCATCTGCAAAGGATAAGAAAGAGACAAGGGGACAACCCCTCGGAATCCCGAAGCGCTGGACCTGGCCGTAAATTGTTAAGGTTTGGAGACCGCGAATGAGAGCCTCTGCCACGATCACAAAAAGAGATGGCGAGAGTGGGTCTCCCTGACGCAAACCCCTTCCTGCCTTGAAATAACCATTAGCCGAACCATTAATGAGCACAGAGAACCAACAGTTGGAGATGAGCCTCCACACCAAGTCAATAAGGGGTTCCGGGAATCCGAAAGCCCTTAAGACCTTGATGATGAAAAACCAGGACATGCGATCGTAGGCCTTAGCCATGTCCAGTTTGAAGACAACATTAGAACCCCAGACTTTCTGATCAATCTAGGAGATAAGTTCCTGGGCGAGTAGTACGTTATCAGTAATCAAACGCCCCAAAGCCCACTTGAGAAGGAGAAATAATGCGCTCTAGGAAGGGAGCCAAGCGGGTGGCCAGGATCTTAGAGATAACTTTATTCGAAAAGTTGCATAGGCTGATTGGTCGGAAATCCACACACGACCTAGGGTTTTCGCATTTAGGAATAAGAACAAGGTTGGTGGATGTCCATCCAGATGGAAGGGATCCCCCGGAGAAAAAGGATTGAACAGCAAGACAAAAATCAGCCTGAATAATAGGCCATGAACTCCTGAAAAAAACACCGTTGAAACCATCCGGACCACTGGCACTATCCTTGCCTAGAGCAAAGACAGAAGCACGAATCTCCTCTGGGGTAGGGAGATCCGCGAGAAGGTCACTTTCCGGAGAAAGAACCACATGAGGAATGAAGGCAAGCAGAGCCGGATCAGAAACCGAGACAGACGGCGAGCCCAGATAGGATTGAAAGTGGGACAAGATGGTATCTTTGACATCTTCGGGCAAAGAAGCCGTAGATAGATCATGTCGCAAAATCTCACGGATCGTGAGAAGGCTATTCTTCTTACGAATAGAGGAATGGAAGAATTTGGAGTTTGTATCACCGACGACTACCCACTTGACCCTAGCCTTTTGACGAAGGTAGTCATTCTCAATACGAAGTTCCGAAGAGAATATGGTTTGAGCAATAGCCCAAGCCTCCTTGTTAGCCGCGGTAGGATCCTCGTCTAGCAAGGATTCGGCTATGATTAGAGACTCTTCGGCCATGCGAACGCGATCGAAAATGTTCTTAAAGACCTGAGCGTTCCAAACCTTAAGGCACGCTTTGAGACGCTTAAGCTTACGACCGAAAACATCACAGGGAGAGGCAACAATAGAATCGCTCCAAGAGTTAGCAACCACTTGAAGAAAAGAGTGATGAGATCTCCACATGCTCTGGAACCGAAAGGAAGATGGCCTCGTTAAGGAGAAGGGAGAGCAGCGAACAACCATGGGAGCATGGTCAGAGAAGGACCGATGGAGATGCGCGATCGAGAAAGAGAAAGGGAGGCGAAACCACTCCTCCGACCCGAAAACACGGTCAAGTCTGGAAAGGATACGGTTTGGTCCCTCTTGGTTGTTTGACCAGGTGAAAGCAGAGCCAACAAAGGGAAGCTCAGATAGACCAGAGCTGACAATGAACGAATTGAAATCCGCCATCGCTACACGGTTGATGGCGGCTCCTCCCCGTTTTTCCGCTTGGCAGGCGACGATATTAAAATCGCCGCCTATCACAGAAGAAGAGATACCCAACGAATCGAGCCCTAAAATGTCGGACCAGAGAGCTAATCTCTCCGTATGATCACATTTGGCGTAAACCGCCGAGAAAAGAAAGGGAGAGATAAAAGAGAGAGACGAACAGGCCACCGAAAAAAGCTGAGAGGAATCAAAAACGGCAGGAACTGAGATGGATTTGGACCATAGGATCCAAATTTTCCCCGAGACGTTGGCAGAGCCACCGCCAAAACCTAAGGATAAGACGATGTTGGATATGCCTTCCGGTTCCAGAAAGGGTTCCAGAACAGCGACCAAACCAACAGAGTGCTTCCTGACAATGCGTTTTAGCCTAGCCAAAGACGTATCGTTGCCAATACCACGGACATTCTAGAAAAGCAAATTCGCCATTAAGAGCGAGAAAAGAGAGAATGAAGATAAAGGAAGCGAAAGCAGGACACCAAACAAGAGGAAGCAGAGAGGACTCAGACAAGGTATAACGAATAACGAGTAGATCGATCGATCTGCTCGGACGCCGCTATAGAGCATGTGCGGATGGTGCGGGGGGTAGACTGGGCTCTACCCGATCTGCGACGAGACGCCCGGGGGATAGGGTCGGGAGGCTGGGGAGGTGTCACAAAAGACACCTCATTACCGGTCCCCAACGAAGTAGACAGCGAGGCACCAAGCAGCGAAGACGAAGGCGAAGAGTTCCTAGATATGCAATCGAGGCGCTCATTAAGGAGCGCAATTTCTGCCTTACTCATAAGAGGAATGGATATGGACAGAGAGCACGATGAAGAGGAAAGGGAGCAAGCTGAGGAGCAATGAGAGGAAGAGGGACCCAATTGATCCGAGTGATCATAGGGAAATCGACAATAAGAGGGGAGGCGAACCAAGCGCATACCAATCTTCTTTAGAAACCAAACAGAAAAATAATGAGCCGAAGAAATGGAGGAATCAATGTGGCAGGAGCAATCCCAAGCCGAAAAAGCCGACACACCCGACGATGGGGAAGTAGAGATAGGCGAAGCGACGGAAAGAGTGAGGAAGGGAAGAACAGAGGGGGAACAAAACTGTGTAAGGGCGCAAACAGACTGCAGCCCATGTTGCTGTGGGAGTCTTACCAAAGCCGGACTGTCACTAATAAAACAGCCCCGCAATACAGGTAAGAGTCGCAAGATGGACCAAACAGAGGGAATAGCATAGCAGAATAAAGAAAGCTGGCAATGACTCAGTCTATCCGTATAGTGGTCAGAAATGGCCACTATACGACCAGGACATGGAGATCGCCCGAACCAATCTCTCCAGCCCCTCTGTAACCTCCGAAGGGACCAATAGAAGCCAGACAATAAAAGTCTAAACCAAAAGGACAAAGTCGTTGACGACAAAGAATGGGCCTCGTCAAGACTCAACACAAGAAACCAACAATGGGTTTCCAACAGATCGAACCAAACAAACAGCCTGAAACGGACATAACCGATGCGACAAAAGAAAACCCGCAAAATCAATAGAGGCCGAATATACTGATGCAGGCAGCAAGATGAAAGGGCCCCGGCGGATGAATCTAAACCATCAGACAACAAGGGACCTGACACACTCCCGGCCTCGGACGAGATGGTAGTGTCAGGGAGCACACACGTAAGTGTGACAAGGCTCAAGCACACACGTAAGTATGTATACAATGATTTCAGATGTGTATAACACTTGAATCATGAGGATATTTCGTAACTAATACAAGGTTCACTAAATCGATATCAGTTAATTTATACATATGTTAAAGATAATGAATCCTTAATATATAAATTGTCCCCTACCATTTATATATTAATAGATTACATACATGCTCCTTAGTTGTTAATATTCCTCAAGCGAAGTGTAACAACCTTACTTTCTACGTTGTTGAAATCAATAATTTCAATTAAAATAAAATGTTCAAGTTCAATTTTTGGATAATTTTATTTTTGAAAATATGATTTACTGAGTTAAAGATTATTTGACAAAGGATATTGTTTTAATAAATTGAATTAATTAATAATTCTTGTTAGAAAATACATTGACTCAAATAAAATATTTACAATGAATATAAAATAATTTTATACGGAAAATAATTTTCATATGTTTGAAATAGATGAAATAAATTTTATTTGACGTTTATAAAATGAATAAATTAAAAAATCAGTAAATTTAAGTATTTTGTGTGATATATTGAAATATATTTTCTTAAATAGTTACTTCAATTAAATTGAAAATATATTCATAAAATATTTGATAGAGCATCCATATATGTGAATGAAAAGGGGATTATGTAAAAAAAAGCAATGATAATTTTAATTGCATAAGGACCTGGTTGTGACTAATAATTACTCTAGAATCTTCATAACCATCTATTCTAGACCGTTCTTCTTTTTATCCCATGACCAAAAACCCAAAACCCCTTTCTTTCCTACCTCTAGCCCTGATCCCCTTAAGCACAGCTCAGGAAAAAAAGGCAAATGCATAAAATTTAAAAATAACAATAAAAAACAATATATAAAAAAGCAATTGAAAAAAAAGTGCAATGGCTTGGAGACTAGAGAAGGTGGAGGCGTGCGATTTATCATTGTCGTGCTACGCGATGATAACATGGGATGCGTCCAAGCGACGGGAGCAGTGAAATAGGGAAGACGCGACCTAGGTTTTAGCTGCTAAAGGTGGCGTGAAAGGCTGATGTTGCTTGGTTTAGGCTGACGTTGAAGTTCAGTGCCAACGTGGTATTTGAGTACTATGGAGGAAAGAGTGGAAGTAATGAAGCATTGATTTGGGAACTTCAAGCTTTGATTTAGTGAGTAATCTCTATAACTCGCAACTACAGTCTAGAACCCTTATCCTATGATTTTTATTGATTATTGGATGATGGATTTGTGTTGATAAGGATTGAAGTTGAGTAACACATTCTTGTTTATTAGCTATTTTGATGCGATACAAGTTGATCGTTGAGCGCATACATTATATGTTGTGCACAACCAAAGGATGATTGCAATAGTTGGACACGACATTTGAAATTAATTGGAAGGGAATAAATGAATTAAAGTAGGAAGTTTTGAACAAAATGAAATATATATTTTTTTGGCATAGCTAAATGAAATATTTTAAATATAAATTATGATTTTAGGAGGGATTTCTTATATTTTGCTATTGAAAATGTTATTATTATTAGGAATTATAAAAGTGGAATAATTTTGAGAATTGCGTGAATAGAAATTATTTGGAAAGAGATGATTTTTAGTTTTTGTTTAAATTAGTGGACTTTCGAATATATATATTTTTATTTATCTATGAATATCAAATATTTAAAAGGTGTTTTCAAAAAGAATATTCAATTTTTATATTATAAATCGATGAGTTATTTTATGTGATTTTGATAAATGAGAAGTTTTACAAAATAATATTTTTGGACTTATAATGAGATGTTTGCTATTTAGTTATTGTATGGAAACTATTAGTAAAACTTTATTATATTTATGTATGAATAATTTTGGATGTCTTATATATTTAGTATTTGATTATTTTTTTATAAAAAAGAAAATTGTTTTAAAAGCCTTCGGAAATATATATAAAGAAATTTGAATTAAATTATTATGAAAAGTGTAATTTTGAGGATTTGGTTATACAAATCTATTTATAAATCGATATTTTGTAATGTTAAATATTTGGAAGATTTATTATAAAATAAGATTTTGGTTTGATGAATTGTTTTTAAATAAAAGTTTTGAAAGGGATTTGGAACATGAATGAGGGTTTTAAATATATTGATTTTAGAATTCTATTATTGCTTTGAGAAATATTTTGAACTAGAAATCCTTATTGGGAAAAATGAGATTATTTAAATCTGTTATTTAAAGCAAATTTTGAATTGTAAACATTCTTTGGTGTTATTATTTTAAAATTATTAAAGAAGAACTTCAAAATTATGGATTATTTTTAAAGGAGTTTAAGGGATTTGAAATCGAATAAAAGTTTAAAACATATATTTCCTTGTGATTTAGTAAGAGATTTTAAATAAAGATTTTAAAAAAGAACAGGGATATATATATATATATATAAAAATCTCATTGAAAATTATTTTTGACCTTTTGAAATTGTATTGAAGATTTTGGGCAATATTTCTCTGGTTAATCTTTGGACTTGTTGCATGGAATATTGTTGGATGGAACAAGTGCAGTACAAATATTGAGTAAATGAGGGAGTAGCACCTAGTGGTATGGTACACCGGTGTTGATATTTGTGCAGTTATTCCTTGAGTATATGACACTCGAATGGGGATAGCGATACTTGGGTATGGCACATGACGTGTATAGCAGGGGTGAGCATGGCTATGTGCCTATGGCTGTGTGCATACACATACACACAAACACGCCATTTTGTGTGCTCCTATCATCCATCAAGGAGTGAACCAGATTAGGATGGTATCCATTCTAGCGATCTGATTATGGTGTCACACCCTGAATCAATGACACATCTTGTGTTATATAGTTGTGTGTTATTGCTATGTCCCATTGCCTTGTGTCACATAGATCGGTAGTCTATTACCATTTAGGGGCACTTTCAGGGTTATGACCATGCATAGCATAGTCTTACACCAGATGGATAAATTGAAATTATGGCCATCGAGGTAACTAAAGACTGAAGGAGCAGTGTTAGACCGGTACGTATGTAGGCTCCTGGAGCAAGTAAGAGCTATTAATTTCCTGTCTGGTTATGATGTGTGATGGATATACTTATTTTATTTATACACCTCTATTGAGTTTGATGATGATGAGTTAGGACTATACTTGAAACTGTGTCCAAAGTGTGGTCAATGCCCGTGCCTACCCATTATGAGATTATCAAGGATGATAATCCATTCTTTACGAATGTGTGTTGTTGATATATGTTTAGTTGTATGGATGCTTATTTTTTTCACTTATATGAGTATGATGAATCCAGAGTATGTCTACTTTATATTATCTGAGATATAATCTTAGGCATTGCTGTGTGTCCCCTTATGGTAGTTGATGATTTCTTATCTAATGATAGTGGTTGAAAATTTAGATGTTTCACTCATTTTATAAATTAGATTATTGGATGTGTTCCAGACTTTGCTTTGATATAGGCAGTGATATGTGTATGGTTAGAGATATGTTGTTATATTTGAGGTGTTCACTTGACACTTTGAGTCACATATGAGTATACACGCATATTGCTATACATTGACAATACATCTAGACATCATTTGACACGTTTGTTATTAGTATAACACTCGGGTAAGTCCCGGAAATTTCAGGTTCAAGGATGAATTGACCAGCTTGTGGTTGTGGGGCATAGTTGGGGACTAGTTTATTAGTTGACTGGTGTATCATTACTTACTTATGTAGCCTCATGTATGATCATGAGGATAAGATGTATGTATTGGACATATACATTATATTTATTTGATAGATATGGATCATTTGACAATTTTTATAGACCTACTTAGACTTGTATATTTATATTCTATTATATATTTTATCATTGGGTTGACGACTTCGTGTTCTCTATGATTAATTTTATAATGTGTGTTGTTCTATCCTGAAATTACATGTGCTTATTGCATTATGCAGATATCGGGTATATATAGATGAGTAGTTTATGATTTTTGAAATAGGTACCGGTGTTAACCCAAGGGAATATTCATGTGTGATAGTCCAATATCGCTTTATTCTTTGTACTATTAGATAGTTTACCTAGTGATACTCTTTGGTGGTACGGGTATAGAGATGGGTGTGTTACAATTGGTATTAATGTAAGTTTAGAATAATACATAGTATAAGAGACATGAGTCTTGATCTTAAATGAGACTTAGAGTCTCTGTCCTCATGGTTGTGTGGTAGATTATTGTATATACATTAAAGATAGTAGGAGAATTTGATAATTACTAGGGTAATCAATTGTGGACGTATTTGTATTGTTTCTATATAATAGATTTCTTATACCTCTTTTTGAGTGTAAATCTCTATATGAGATGCAGAGAAATAGATCAAGGTTATGGAAGTAGTAGTAGATTATCTAACCAGTAATGTCGGCATTGATGATAAATATTAGACCTTCGTGTGGCTTTGTATGAAATATCTCATTTAGGGAAGCTTTAGAAATCCCTAATTCGAATCTCGCACTTTGGGTACAACACATAAATAAGTCGCGATGAAGCGAGTTGAGAAGAAGGATCAAGTAGTGATCAGAGTGGCGCTACGAAAGTCGATAGCTTGCTCTTTGATGAACGCTTTTGTTTGTTTGATTTGATGTGTGTTTTTGTTGTATTAATGTTTGAAAATTTATAAACCAGCAATTTCCTTCAGTTTTAGAGAAGTCAAGGGGGATAAATGAATCTATTTTATGAAAAAGAAATTATTAATAATAGTAAAATAACAATAACAATAATATATTTCTATATATAACAAAATTATGGAATGAATAAAAATTAAATTGAATGCTTGCTTGCTATTATAGATGGATGAATGATGAGTGATGAAATGGATTGTGTGTTTGCTTGTTTTTGTATGTATGAATGCTTAATGAGTGGTCGATTGTGTGGTAGTGATCAATTGATTTTATGATCCTATCAAATATTAGTAGTATCTAGTATTATTATAGGCAAGCATATGTTTTGAAAATCAAGAAGATTTTTATTTTTACAAGAAAAAGAAGGGGAGAGTGATTTTGATAAAATAAGAAAGTTAATTATATATTGGAATACTTGAAAATGTTTTAGTAGTTAAATTCGTGTTAATTTGTTCGTTGAGTGCTTTAATAATTTTGGTCGATGCGTTGCTAATGCATTGATAGGGATTCCTAAACACTAGGGTGTGACATTTCAACACATGTGTTTACAATGTTTTTAAAAATACACACGATGTTTTGAAAAAAATACAATATTTTGGAACAGGTGTACTGCATTGAGAAATATTATATACAATATTTTGAAAAGGAAACAATATTAGGAATATATATATATATTTGTGTGTGTGATGATGATAAATATATAAAGATAACTAAGTTGTGATTCTTTAATGTGATTTGAATGAATGGTATAAGTAAATTTATAAAATATAAAAATATGTGGATCAAGGAAGAAATGTATATATGGGTAAATTAAAAGTATGATCAAAATAAAAATGCAATTCAAATATTTTGAATAAGGAATTAATTTTAGGAATAAAAAATTAAAATAAAACCCATTAAAGAATAAATTTGCTACCCCCAAAAGTGATTAGGAAATAGAGCTAATCAATGAGAGGCCTTGTTGAGGCTTGTCAAAGTGATTTGAAGAATGTTTCCAAAGTTTCCCTTAGCGGTTCCATTGAGGCCATGGTCATATGAGACATGGTGTACGGTCGAAGTCAGTAAGTAAGTCGACATGCAAGTTAAAGTCGAACTAAATATGTTATGCAAGTTCAAGGTTGAAGTCAAATATGCTATAGAAGTCACAAGTCCAAATACTTCAAATAGTCAATATGCAAAGTCAAAATATTATTCAAGTCATGAGTTTGAAGTAATTTAACATGCTATCCTATGCACTTGTTTAATTTTCAAATCCTTATGTGAATAAAGTTCAAATAGTACAATAAGCTTTCAAAATCTCCAAATCGATTTAGGGTTTACAAAGTTGAAAAGGTAAGAAATGCGATCATAGAATTCGACCCAAGCCCATAGGTTCATATTTATAAGGTTTGGCAAGTGGCAAACTTTGGCAATCATTAACTTCGACATTATCAGCATCGTTGAACATTAAGCTTAACACTTCATCGGCTTCGATATTAGCAGCATCGTTGAGCATCAAGGCCGACATTCTTATATTTACATAGCTTGGCTTCGATGTTGGTGGCTTTTATTATGTTGATCGACTCTGATTGTAATCATGATGTAGTAGCATTGATGAAAGAAGACATCCATTGGAGGCGGCTTCAATGAATCTTATTAGTATTGATTATTCTCGACACTGACAATGTTTGTCGGAGATAACGACTTCATACCCCATGATCTTCTTGATTGATGTTTGGTGGCATTACCTGCTATTTAAGAGCAACGTTGGCGCAGAATAGCATTTTGACATTGTAATTTGCTTTAATGTAATGGCGACATTAATAATCCACGATGTCAGTGCACAACATCCAATGAAATGCGGCACCGACAACACCTGTGGACATTGACAATGACAATTATCAACATCGCACATGTAGATGTATGGTGCCTACAAAGCATGTTCATAAGAGTCGACGATGTAGTATGATTGAACCTCGGCAACATTCATAACTTGTGTTTCCCTTTATAAGGCAATTTCGATAAGCAGCAACATTAGGATGGAAAACTCCATCAATACTTAATAACTCTGATCACAAGCAACATTAATGATAGTTGGCGCTGGCAACGTCAACAATGATAGGATATGACTTCATTCAACATTGCTTCAAAAATCATGAGTTGTCCAGTGGTTGTTGGAATGTGATAGCATAGTATTACTTAGTAGTGATGGCGGTCGTCGTAGCAAAAGACCGGTTCTTCCTGAAAGACGACATCGATGCCCCCAAAGCATCGTGCTTTATTGGTGCTAATGGACTTCACGTGATGTATGTATTCTTTGGCTCCACTCATCATAGCTTTCACATTAATGATTCTTGGCATTATTTTTTTGAACATCGTCGACGATGATGATAGTGGTAGCATTTACCCCCTAGTGTAAAGGAATCATTGATTTTTCAAGTCGATATTCTCGACGCCATCCTTATTCCCGTCTTTTGATCTTCTTGTGCCGATCTATCCGTACATTTAAATTAAATCCAACGGCATCCATTTGCTTACTTCTTCCTATAAATACGTAAGCTTCTCTTCGTTTTCTCTTTTTACCTGCGATTTCGAAAACTTGAACAAACAATTAAATTCACGAAATTAGTTGCAAGCCCAAGCTCTTTAATAGCAATTTTCCACCCTAGGTACAACTTTCATTCAATTAACTCATAAATTAGTTTTGACAAATTTTACTAAAATCATGACTGGAGTTTTGCTCGAATTTTATTACTTTTGAAATCAGCAATTGAGTTCAATTATCTGGTCCTAATAACTCTGATTTGATTGTGAATTGTTATTATTAGCCTTCCATAATATTGGATTAGTTGCTCGATGGTGTTGATTTGGGCATTTTCTGTTTTATGACGAAACGAGTAGCATATCAAACCCAGACCTGTTACTACTTAGACTAGTGTTGGTGTCATCCTTCATGATGTAATTGATAAACTTGAAGTAGGTTGATTAACCTTGTAGCTGTTAATTCATTGGCGTAATGTTTCTTTGTCGCATAAATAGGCCTTGATATCAATCGATGTTGGTAGGGAAACTGGTATGCGCTAAGTTCTTTCACCAACAAAAGCAATATATTAGGCCTGAAACTCGATATTTATTCACGATGTCGTTATAATGATGTTGACATTGACATTCAGCGACGTTGTCATCATACTCAAAATCGACAAAACGTTATGTTATCTTGTTATTTCATTAGCTGATGTTTTTGACTCAAAGCTTTTATATTGTGAGTAATCTATCCAAAATTACAAATGTCACTATTATTTGGACACTTAAATCGATTTGATGCGACATCGATAGTTTTTGTTTTAATTTACATCAATGTTATAGTATCCTCAACATTGACAAGACTCTTCATTAACCTACTATCGATCAAGATGTGATGTGGTAACTTTTTATTGTCGAAAGATAGTGTATACCAATTAGTTGCAGAGTTGCTTAATTATAGTTGATGTGGTTGCTCACTGATTCATATTAACTCATGTTGTCATCGTTCATTGATAGACGTTATCTCTCGTCGTCGTCATTCATTGATGTCGACGATTTTCATTACTTCAATTTTAGCTATAATAGTAGTGTTCATTAATGCTTTGTGATACTTGTCGTCATTATAACTCTTGACTTAGTTTTAGTAATGTCGCCTAACCACTATTACTTCTCGTATAATTCTTGTTCATTAACTCTTGTCTTCATTACTATTAATGTCGATGATCCACACAGTATAAACCTCATCGTTATTAGAATGAGACATCAATAGTCTTGTATTATTAAAGTCGACATTGCAGCACCAGCATGTCCCACGATGTCAATAACACCCTTTGTTAACCAATTATTTTTGATAACATACCATATTTATAGTGTTAGTGATTAAGGTAAGGTATGGTAACTTTCCATTATTAGGAGAAAACGTATACCAGTTAAAGGCGACGACATTCAATCATAGTCGACGTCGCTTGCTTTTGACATTGATTTGTAAAGCCTTAATTTAACGTCGACAGGCTTCTTGCTTATCGTTATTGTTTCATGAGTACTTTTCATGTCATGAATTAAGCTTCATTTGAAACCATTATCTACAATCTATCTTTCTTAACACATTATGACTTATTTAACCGGTTAACTTACTAGCAATCTACATTGTCATTACTCATTAATGTTGATGACATTTAATACTTCGTTGTTAATTATAGTTGCAAGCATTTTAAATCATAAGTTACACAGCGTGATTTAAATGAGTTTATTAGTGTTACATGTTCATTCCTACTCAACTTTTGTATTGTTCTCTCATGAGGCTCTCTTATTAAAATTGAAACTTAGATTTACTAACGAATTTTTCATATGCCATATAAGGATTGTTTCATCATAGCTAGTTTAGACTTTGTCATTTAGACAATGTTATATTATTTTGACAACAACGTATTAAATTTTTCTATAACATGAACATGATCATTTCTTAAATTTAGAATAATATCACCCGACAAGTTAATGAAAGGTCAACAAATTAGCATGAATCCTACTAAGAAGCCCAGCAAAGGGTCCAAACCTTCACCCTCAGTTTGCAAGAAAGAAGACAATCTTTTAAATCCATTGTATATAACGACCTAGGAAGAAGTGGATTCTATTTGACATTACCGGAATAGAAGTCATTCTTGTGGGTCCTTTAGATAGTATTACCAATCCACCCGAGGGATACTTTGTCTTCACCGCGGTACATAGTTGATAGACAAGCTATCTTCCATTTCCAAGTATCCTTCAAAGATATCTGGAGCACTTAGACATTGCTCTCATCTAATTTCTGCCCAACTCATACAAATATCTGACCTGCTTAGAGGTTCTGGCTCAAGAAGTAGGGCTTCCTTTTCTCAGCGCTGAAATCCTCCATTCCATAGCAATCCATGCTAAAGTTGGCGACCAACCGGATCGTCAACTATACCGCATTTGTCTTTATGCAAAAAGCATAATCTTTGAAGGTGTTAACAAAGCAAGGGAATGGGAGACTCAAACTTTTTCATTAAATGTTTTTCTAACATTAAAGAAACATTCTCTACTCCCGGTAAGTTGTTATTGTTGTTTTTTATACCATGCTCACTCATTATCTTTTACTAATGGATGCTTCTTTCTAGATTCTTCTCCTAAACAACTAAAACTTTAAAACCAGGAAATCGTGCTATCCTTAACTAAAGCAGTAGAAAGCATGTGGAACTGGCTTAGATTACTGACTTCAGCTACACTCCATAAGTATTCCATTATTTTGGATTGTCATAAGATCTTGGGAGAACCCCCAAAGGTCAAACTCAATGCTAGAGGATGATGCCCATTAGTGATGGGCAGATTAGAATCCTTCACCTCCAACTCTCTAGTTCAGCCTGATGTCGTTGGTAAGTTTTAATATAGCTGAATATGGAATTTCTAATGTTATCAGCTTACTAACTTAATTTTTGTTTTAGGTTCATGTGCTCTTATTATCGCTCCCAAGGAAACAAAGGTCAAAGAATAAGTTTCCAAAAAGAGAAAAAGTAATTATGAGGTTCCAACTTCATCTCAACCAACCAAGTCTGTCTCCTTTAAAGATTCCATTGCCCAAGCAATTGATAAATTAGATGAAGATGAAACAAGTGATGATGTTCTTATTGACGCTCATTTTCCTCCTCAAGATAAGAGGGCCAAACTTGCAGGTGACTTCACCCCCGTTATCATAGATGAGATATGGCATGTAAATATTGATTTAAGTCCTGAAGCAACACATTTGGACAAAGCTCCGAAAAAGCCTAGAGAGGCTCAAACTGAGATACCCAAGGAGGCTCAAACTCCCAATGCCCTTTTTAATACTACATTTCCTACTTCCCCAACATGTACCAGTCGCATGTTTTTGAACTCGGTCTAATTCTCTCTCCAGATAATCCTCTTCCTTCGAGGTCTCAAACTCGGACTTCATCAACGAATTTTGAGAAACTTGCCCAATTGGCCATTCACTCTACCTTAATCAGCTCTCATGGATCATTGCAACCTCTGATTTATTTCGATGACCACCTTTTTCTAATCCTCAGACAACTTCTATCGGTACGTTTTTCTATGTTTATTTGATTAACTTTAACTTTATAGGTTTTGTTTTAACTTAGACAAGTTATGTATTCTAGGTAGGGAAGTACATGTTTCTTTTTCGAGATGCCTCTCAAGGGCCATCCAATGAGGTGGTTGAGCTTAAAGAAAAGATCTCCTCCCTTCAAAATAGTAATGTTGACGTTACCATGGAGAAAGATGAGGCAATCCTTGAAAAAGGCAAGCTTGCTTCCTCCCTCGAGGAAGAGAATAAAGCCAAGTAGCTGTTAGAAGGAAGGATAAAAAGCTTGGAAGCTGACTTTGAGTCATCTAACAGACTTAAAGCAGATCTAGAGAGGGTGGCCAAGGAAAACACTGAGCTTGCCAAGGAAACCTCAGAACTAGCCAAGAAAAAAAATCATTAAAGATCAAGTGTAAAGAAAGTCTAGCCTCCTAGATTACTCAAATAACATTATCAGTGATGCCAAGAAAAAGGTCGCTTCTTTTCTTAACATCGCTCTTCCTAAGATCACCGACAGATGTTATGAAGACGCTCTGTATGTGGCATATGCTAACAACATCAGGAAATGCCAAAATCTAGATTTCTCATACCTTCCTTCCTTGAATGAAAAACAAGCAGAAATTCAGTCTTAGAATAAGGAAGGATAAGAAGGCTCTTGAGGAAAAATTCCCTACCGAGGAAGAAATTGACACTAGAGATTGGCTAACATTCGACAATGCTCCCATTGATGAAGAGCCAAAACCCGATGAAGAGGAAGGCGACGATGACGATGATGACAACGACGATCATGATGATGGAAGTGATCATGATGATGATGATAATGGTGATGGTGGAGGTGATGGAGTAGGATTTTCGGTAGTGCCAGGTGATAAGGATGGATCTGGTGAAGCCAATTTCGACTCAATTGTCTAGGATACTGAAGCTACCAACTTACCGGATCTTCTAAAAAATGATTCTTCCAAGATAGGCAGTGCTTCTCAAGACGAAAGACCCAAGAACAAAGGGAAAATCTCCTCGCCATCGGTTTCGCTTTCTCAGGTATAGGTCATTCTATTCAAATGTGTTAAGTTATGAAGTAATTTTTTAGTTAACATATTGATTATTTTAGTTAAGAGGAAAATCAAAATACTTCTATGAAACTATACTTGAAAAGAAGCAAGCAGAAATTAATCTAGAGAATTGGACAGGCAAATGAAAGATTATAATGAGCTATTCGAAAAATATAAGAAACTTGCTGAAAGCGCATTGAAGTTCCGATTCTTCTAAGAAAGGGAAGTCACTCCTCGAATGAAGAAAGCTCACCGTCACCGGGAAATACTATGAAAGAGAATTCTGAACCGTTGACCCTCTTCTGGATGCTAACTAATGATAGAGACACCCTGGTGGAGTTTTTGTACAAAGCTTATTATAGGGGCAAATTTATCGATTTCTCATACTTGGGTGACAACCATGGAGGTTTGCTTGATGCTTTCATCGTAGATATTTGAACAAGTATGGGTCTGATCCCTACGATGTGTAGGAACCTTCCTAGAGTGGCATTCATTCCACTTTCTTCTAGCTCTCTTCCCCCCAAAAAAACTCAAATACAACAGGAAGAGATTTATTTCTGAAATGTATAAGAAATCGATTTTGTATGAACCTCAATGATTATGCAATAATGGTATGTTTCTTGTTTTACTTATAGTTTTCATTTTTTTGGTTTTTTATCCTTAATTTAATTTTAATGTGTTGTACAGAATAGAGATCTCTCAATTAGTCCGGTCTCTAGGGATCTCTTGAGTAAATTCGTCAAGCTAAGAAAATATTTTAAAGAAAAGTCTACAATTTTCAAAACATTGCAATTGGCAAGACATTGCTTCCTTAGAGATTTACAAGGAGTCTACATGTGTTACCCTTATTTTTGCTTTGACTTTCTAGGTGATGAAAGGGATAAATTGCTTAACGAAATCCAATCTTACCATACCAAAATAATATGTGGTCATGATAGTCCTCCAGTTGGGGAATGGGATTATCGTTGGTTCCCTCTTGTTCATACCTCGAAAGGAATTAGGGCCTCCTTCAATTCTATACTTACATTGTTTGCTAAGTCATTTGAAAAGGCCAAAACCGCAGTCTCAAAACTTTGAAAGCTGATTAAATGTTCTTGAAAATAGAATTCCGACGTAACCTTAATCTTGTATCACTTGTGAACTCTGCTTATTATCAATAGAAAAGTTTGTTTTTCATTAAATAATTCTTGTCTCCCTCATTCTTAACTAGAGACTTAATTAGTGCGTACATCAGATTCTCCAGATGCTTTGTGAATTATTGAGATTAAGGATAGGTTGCTTGATTATGTAGAAGAAAAACGATCATTCCAAGCTGACTCAACTTCGTGATTCTCGAATAATCCTATAGTGCAAGAGTGGCATAGGAACTACTTCATATTGAAATCAACTTTTAGGACTTACAAGGAAATGACTGCTCACATTGAGGAGCAGTTAAAGAAAAGGAGAAAGAGCTTCAAGCGTTAAAAGAGAGAACTAACTCGATTCATGTGTCTGGTACTTCAATCGAAGCTAACGTAGAGATAGCTAAATTACATCAGAGAATAAATGATCTTGAAGTAGAATTAATAAAGAGTCAAGTTCACTGTCAATAATTAGAGCTTAATTGCAAGCGAGGGCGAATACGGCCTTCCTACCCCCACTCCTGGAAGAATTACTAGATCTCGTTCTTCGGCAAGTCAAGAATTCCCTACTTCGCCCGCGTCCGGGCTTAAGGAATGAAACAATCTCAACATGGAGCAAAAAGGTAAAATTTGAGGTCATACAACATTTTGGTAGGAAATGGGATGAGAAAGTATCTCGGCATACAAGAGAATACGAGAGCAAAGTTCAAAAGCTCGAGCGTAAGAGATAAACTTTCAAACAAAAGATCGAACAGTTGAATAGCATAGTCAAAACTTTACGAGGAGACAATAAGACTCTCTTGTGCGCTTTGAATATTCAGATTGCTTCGATTGACGATACAAATACTATTAAAAAAAGAAATTCAAAGAACTCTTGGATGCTGCTATTCGCCATGTTATTGACCCCATAATTGCTAGGGATTTAGAGGAGACTATACAATACCTCGAACTTTAGTGATGATTTGCTTTAAACTAGCTTTCTTTTCTGTTTGACTTTTGTACCTTCCACTTTGTACATAAAATATTAGGCTGTAAGTAAATTTACAATTGAATGAATGTTACCTCGAATGTAGGTATATAATCAAGAGTTGAATTTCGATTTTGATCCGAAATTTCTTGATGATTAGTATTTTACTTTTCCATATTTGAGCTTTCCGATGTGTAGATTAACTTCCCGCTTGCTTAGAGAATCAAGAACCTTACTGATTGAACTCAATTTAAGTCTTTGGTAGCTTGCTTTAGTAACAGAGATTCTCGTTAAATGAACTTGAGTTGAAAACTGACTTAAAGAAGCCCTGAAACTTAATCTGGTAACTGAAGAAGACTAGAAACCCAAATTGCTAATAATGATAGTAGACCAGAAATCCATATCTGAAGGAAGACCAGAAATCTATATCTGAAAGAAGACCAAAGGTCCATATCTGGTAGTAATAATAGAAGACCAGAAATCCATATCTGAAAGGAGACCAGAAATCCATATCTAGGAATAATAGTTGAAAATCAGAAATATTTATCTGGTAACTGGATGTTGCATTTGCTTGGGAGCGTATTTAGCTCATATCTGATAGACCTTCTTCTAGAAGATAGATTGATGGGAAGCACTTCTTGGCTCAAATATTGGTAGATTGGAAGCACTACTTCGCTCTAATTTTGATAGTTTTGTTTGACACCATCTTAGCTGATGATCTTTACTTGGATTGAAACCCATTTCACCATCATAGACAATGACTTGGGTATCTTTTCTGATGCATTTGGTTATATATTTTAAGTAGAAACAAAGACTTACCCAGCCTTCCTCTAGGAGGTGCTTCCGTTAGGCCTTTGATGGTGGCACCGAAGGCTTAGTTCAGGGCTTTAGTGAAGCCTTCGATGACGGAACTAAAGGCTTACTCCGTACTCCCTCTAAGAGGCGCTTCAACCAGGCTACATAGGAAGGGTTAAAGGCTTTCCTAGTGCTTTAGTATGGCATTTGATGGTGGCACTAAAGGCTTATTCCAATCTCCCTCTAGAAGGTGCTTCAGTGAGTCCTTTAATGATGACACTGAAGGCTTAGGGCCTTTGATGGCTCTGGCCTCTTGCGGTCATGAGCCATTGATGGTTGGGGCCTTTGATGGCTAAGGATCTCTTGCAGTCATGAGCCTTTGATGGCTACGTAGATACACTTATATTGGTCAGAAAACCTTTATTGATGATTGAATTAACATCTTTATAAAAACTGGTTGAGTTTTCCTTGCCTTAGAAATTTGATGATCATTCCTTCTAAGCTCCGGCATTGATTGGTATCATGACCATTTGCAAGGTGATAGTGATAATATGATTTTCCACGATTCCTTTCGAATTTAGGTCTCCTCTTTTGCGAAAGCCATTAGTTAAGATCATCCTTAGTCAGGAAATAGATGTTTTCAAGAGAAGTGGTGAGAATGCAATCTTTTGGAAGTCGTGATTTGGAGGCTAGCCCCTTGTGTAATGCTTAACCCTTTTCCTGCTTGCTATAGGAATCTCATCTTCTACGATTAGTTTCCTCTTTGATGTCCTTTGAAATTCACTTGGGATCAATGAATGACTCATGACCTTATGCCATTTCAGAGAGAACATGTCAAAATCACTTGTTATCTCTTTCTCAAATATAGTGCCCTTAGCGTGGAATTGGATGGCCCTCCTTACCTTTAAGAACAAATTATCCTTCTTCGGGCTCTCTTTTCCCAAGCCAAAAATTGGAGTAGGGCCTATATGAAATGGATTTATGCTCCAATTGTCCGGATCATAAAGGGATGCCTGCTTCTTCTCATTTGTAATTTGCAAGGCTATTAATCTCAACACTTGTTCTTTATGAATTTTAAGGTTACTAGTAACTTGATAGGTGGGCCTACTAATTCGGGGTTCAGAAGACCCTTGCTTAGACATGTTAACACGATTAAATGGCACGATATGAAGGATTAAGATTGGTTATCTCAGAATGGGATATGTTTGGTTAGGAAAGTTCTTTATGCCCTAAATATGCTGGCTAAGGAAGTTCCACTTGGGATTTTAACGAAGTTAAAGGTTCAAGCCCTCCTCCTAGCGCCAAATGTTAATGAATAAATTCGCTAACCCCAAAAGTGATTAGAAAATAGAGCTAATGAATGAAAGGCCTTGTTGAGGCTTGTCGTGGTCACTGATTTGAAGAATGTTTCCATGGTATCCCTTAGCAGTTCCATTGAGGTCGCGGTCATATGAGACATGGTGTATGGTCGAAGTCAGTAAGTGAGTCGATATGCAAGTTATAGTCAAACTAAATATGCTATGCAAGTTCAAGGCCGAAGTCAAATATTCTATATAAGTCACAAGTACAAATAGTTCAAATAGTCAGTATGTGAAGTCAAAAGATTATTCAAGTCATGAGTTCGAAGTAATTCAACATGCTATGCTATACACTCGTTTAATTTCCAAATCCTTGTGTGTATAAAGTTAAAATAGTACAATAAGCTTTCAAAATCCCAAAATCAATTTAGGGTTTACAAAGTTGAAAAAGTAAGAAATGAGATGAGAGAATTCGGCCCCTTCCACAAAACCCTAGGTCTATATTTATAGGGTTCGGCAAGTGGCAAGCTTCGACAACCATTAACTTCGACATTATCAGCATCATCGAACATTAAGGTTGACACTTCATTGGCTTCGACATTAGTAGCATTGTTGAGCATCAAGGCTGGCATTTTTGTATTTACATAGGTTGGCTTCGACGTTGGTGGCTTTTATTATGTTGATCAACTCTGATTGTAATCATAATGTAGTAGAATTGATAAAAAAATGATGTTCGTTGGAGGCGGCTTCAATGAATCTTATTGTTATTGATGATTCTCGACACTGACAATGGTTGTCGGCGACAATGACATCATACCCTATGATCTTCTTGATTGATGGTTGGCGGCATTACCTACTATTTAAGAGTGATGTGGGCATAGAATAGCGCTTTGATATAGTAATTTGCTTTAGTGCAATGCCGGCATTGATAATCCTCGGTGTTGGTACACAACAGCCAATGAAATGCCGCATCGACAACAGCTGTGGACACTAACGATGACAATCAGCAACATCGCGCGTGCAGATGTGTAGTGCCTTCTAAGCATGTTCATAAGAGTCGATGCTGTAGTAGGATCGAACCTCGACAACATTTATTTCTTGTGTTCCCCTTTATAACGCAGTTTTGATGAGCAGCGACGTTGGGATGGAAAACTCCATCAGTACTTATTAACTCTGATAACAAGCAGCATTAAGAATGGTTGACGTTGGCGACGTCAACACTGATAGGATATGGCTTCATTCAACATTGCTTTAGAAATCATGAGTCTCGACATCAATGTCCGGTGGTTGTTGGAATACGGTAGCATAGTATTACTTAGTAGTGATAGCAGTCGTCGTAGCAAAAGACCGGTTCTTCCTATGAAAGATGACATCGATGCCCCAAAGCATCGTGCTTTATTGGTGCTAATGGACTTCACGTGATGTCGCTATTCTCGGCTTCACTCACTGTAGCTTTCACATAAATGATTCTCGGCTTTAGTCACTCATGTGATGGATCCTAAATAAAAATGGACTTATAGCCAATGATTGTGAAGTGTGGTTTTAGAAACAATTAAAATAAAATGATACTGAATGAGATATCATTTATAAAAATCTCGAATTCTAAATATTTTGAAGGAAAAAAAACTCTTTGCAAGAATTTTGTGGAGAATAACTTTTAAATAAAAGAAAATGAGGAAAAAATAAAAAGAAAAGAGAGATGATGCTATTTGTATTTTGGAAAAAAATATATATGGTAGAGTTATTTTGAAATTGCGAAGATTATACTTAAGTGAATTTTGTATTTTAAAAGAGAAACTTTTCCCCATTGAGAGAGTGTACAAACATTTTGTTGTGAAAATGTATATTTGAATTTAAATTGTGTATGACGTAATTGTTTCGAATTTTATGTGAAATGAAATTTTGGTATGTGAAATATTTTTAATCGAAGTACGAGAAAATGAAAACCCATTTTTAACTTATGACTGTAATTTGTCATTTAAAGATAAGATTGATTTACTTGCGGTCTTTTAAAAGGAAAATATAAAAACAAAAAACATGTATATGGGGTGTTTTGATCAAATTTTGCAATTTAAAAGGTGAAATTTTGATTTTACTTGAATTATAAATTTTGGCAAAGAGTTGTGAAATTTTATATTTGAAGTGTTGTACTATCATAGACATAACTTTTAAATTTATGATCGAATTCTATTGATTTTTCTTTATTGGAAAGGTGTTTTCATAAGTAACATCTTCGATGTTACCAATTTTCAAAATTACGAAGTTTGCTAGTGCTAAAATGCATTTGAAGATGAACTAAAATTCTGGCATGCGTTTGAAATTTCAACGCTAAAGCGCCGTAGAGTTATGATCATAACTTTTGTCCTTCTTATCCATTTTCAACGATTTTGTACTTACTATAAAGCTAATATAACAAGGAACTAGTTTCCTTTTGGAAGTTCTGCAAAATTATTTTATTTGCTAGGTGAAAAATTGGTTTTAAAAGAGTGGGTCTGCAGTTTATTATTCGTTTCAAAATTAACATCATTTACAAAAACAGCCATAAATTTTAATGTGTTTAGAATTTTCATGATTTGAAAGATGTATTGGAAAGCTAATTAATTGTGCTATAACTTTACTACAAATAATTTTTGTGTTTTGATACCTAAAAGAACTTAGTAGGAAATTTGCTTAACCAAGATTGATATGTTGTTTGTTTAATACATGAAGGCAATACTCCTTTATGTTTAT
The DNA here is from genome assembly GCA_030737815.1 of Allium fistulosum. Taxonomy (NCBI): domain Eukaryota; kingdom Viridiplantae; phylum Streptophyta; class Magnoliopsida; order Asparagales; family Amaryllidaceae; genus Allium; species Allium fistulosum. The sequence continues at coordinate 1,328,273,626 of CM060904.1, forward strand.
ATATACTATGATGACCGGAATTTTCCACCCTCGAAAATTGACACTAATAAGCCACCGTATATTGCGTGCCGAGTATTCAAGTATCGAAAAAACTGATTGTTAAGGGTAAAAGAAAAAGAAGACATAACAGAATCTCACACGAATGGATAATTTATAATATTAATCATCTTTACAGTGGAAAATTCGAAAATACATATATCAAAGTCTAACCTAAGCTCAGCTTGGACAGTTATAAATACCTTTCCTGACAAATTCTGGAAAATAACAAACACAGTGGAAAAGTAAACTACGTCCATACGTTGATGAAGATCTCCAGCTCTCATCTGGAAACTCCAAGCGTCTTTAGCTAATCCTGAAACTTCTCGGATTCTACCCAAGTATTAAGAATACCCAGATCAGGCTTGGCAAACTAGCATGAGACACGAATTATAAATATGTATATGACAGTGTCATTGATCAACTTTGATGTCAAACAAAATCTTTGAAAAAAAGAGCATCTCATAAGACCACGCCGCACATAAACATGAACGGGTTTTTACCTTATGGTAACTAAAACATTTTTATCAAACCATTTGATATTATTTCTAGTGACATTATTTGAAAACCCTTTCTAACAACGCATTAATCATAGTCGAAATTGTTAAATTGATTAAATTTCAACGTACTATGTCCTACAATCAAAACCGTAAAGGCACGTATTAGAGAATGGGTTTGCAAAAATGACAAGGTAAGGGGCTACCTTTCGACAGTACATCTCTAGAGGAATGTATCGAGGCACAGCCCCGCTTCCCTCTACCAACAAAGAATCGGCCTAAATCTATCAAAGATAGTACCAAATATGTCATCACCCTGATCGTTCCCGGCCTATCCATGACCAGAACATACACAACAAACCCGAAATATAGAGGGTAATCCAGAAAGGTGATGAACATCTCTTAATGGGTGCGATCCACTTAGCCCTGCTGCATCTACCCTGTTTTTTCCATTACCGATGTGTGAGGCTTGAGGTACCGTTTTACTTTTCTCAAAACAGCAAATCCCACTTTGTCACATTACCATTTCTGATGACACGCTAATTGGTTTCCACAAAAGTACAACCCCTGGGTTCATACGCCTCAGGGAAGGGTTTTAAGTGTAAGAGGGGTTACCTCCTACACCACTAAACAGATGTACGTTTGTAAAAACCAATGTACACGCTATTAGAAATGTAATGTCAGACATTCGTCCATACAAGTTATCCAGAAATAGGACAAACTGAAGGGACTCCTACTACATCCTATTTGGGAATCACCCCTAAGATTAGTAGGAGCGGTCCTTGCATTGAAGATTTCAAAATGAAGATACTACTACCAATATATGTATATAATATGGGAATTACGAGGTTAGTGGCAAGCAACCCTACGTTATGAAGATCTCCATCTTTAAAACCATTGTCTTCAACATATCTTCACTTTCGAATGCGTATATTAGTTCGAAGTTTTTTTCGGATAGGAATCACCCAAATCCGATCCCGGCCTCTCCGAACCAATTATCGATAAAAAGATGTGTATACAGAAATGTTAAGCCTCTTTCGTTAAATCATCTTTTCTTCATTTACTCAAAATATTATTTAACTTTAAAGATATCTTGTTATCCAATAAAACATATTTTAGAGATATATATTTTTAAACCATTTCTGTTTCAGGATATATAGAATTATTAAGCCTCTTTTTAACTTTGGAAATACCAAATCATTTCCTTTTAATTCCCTAGGGATAATATTTCCATCTTATATAATTTCAATCTAAATGATGTTTACTTATTCCGAAACATATCTTTTGATGGGCTAAAAATAATGTAATTTAAGACGTCGTTTTCTGTATACCTAAACAAATTAGTACAGATTAAAATGGATTCATATATTTTATATTAGTTATGCTTAATACTAATTTCCGTATTCAACCTGTACTATTTGTCGAATAACGGTGAAATCGCCTTTTAAATTCACAAGGATAGTATAAGTTCCCTCCTTGGAATTAAATATAGAGTTTAGCTAGAATATTCTCTTTACCATCACAATCCTATTTTTAATCTTGTTTAACCTTTTTGTAAAAACTCCAAATCTCTTTTCTTTTATATTAATAAAACGCGATTCAAGTAAATCAAATTAACTATCCCAAACGTTGGGCCAGTTCGGATAGCTAGGGGGAGCGGGCAGCAGGTTTCTCAAACTCCAGCCTAGAGACTGTCTTTCTGTCACCCATAAGGCGGCCAAGTTATTTGATCGACTCTAAACTTTTAAAAGTATTTTATTTATCATTTGAAATAAATTTCAAAAAGATTTGGGAAGAAAACCCAAGTTCAAATCATTTATTCAACGGTTATCAAATTCCATTGCTAAATTGTCAATGAATAGTGATTTTAAAGCTTTACGAATTAAAACACCATTTTCATTACATATGTGCCCATTTTTATGATTCAAATTCCTTTTAAAACATTTTAACATATTTATGGAATTTATTTTATATTTTTAAAGATTTAAAAATATCCATTTCAAAGAGTTGAAAACGATATTTTACAAACTGCCAAAACGTGACGATTTTTAAAACTGGATTTGGACATATTTCAAACTTTACTAAATGGAATCTTGATTTTTCTTTTTCATTTGAAACTATAATCATAATGGTTTGGAAAATTTATATTTCAAATAATTTCAACTCATATTTCATTTTGCACATTGATTTAACTTTTCAGGTCGCGAAATCACGAACTGCCGAAACGCGACGGCTTATTTTTCACCTTTTAATCAAATTTCATAAAACTTGTCCGCAACACTTTTAAACAATTTTAATACCAAAGTAAACTATATTAAACCAATTTTTCACTATTTTACTTTATTAAAATCTCATTTTCACTTTACTCTATATATTTAATATTATATTATCATAATATTCAATTTCCATCTTTTTAATTCCAAATTCTTTTATATTAAACCATATGATACTTCTATATTATTTTCCACCTTTAAAACTATTATTTTTCATAAATGAAACCATAGATTTTATTTTCCAAAAATTTCAAAACTCCACCTCTCGAATTTCTTTCTTTTAAAACAAATTCCAAATCTTTCCAAAAACATTTTTTTTGGTTTAAGATTTAAAGAGAGGCTTAACCTATCTTATACACATATTATTTTGGGTATAATATGAATACTTTTTCATGGAATATTCATGGCAAATCAAATAGCCATCTGTTATACCGCCTTTTGACCAGACAGTATATCATAAAATTTGGTTAAATGGCTTCTATGATCGTCAAGGCAGGAAGCCCAAAGAGACGGTTATCAGGCTCGAAATCGATTATATTAGAAACTATGGGCAATAGTTGGGCGGATTCGGACCGGGTCCCAATTAAGGTGCAACTAATATGAAGTGGCAAGGAAGGCCCCGTGAGGTCGTATTTCAAATTTCAAATCAATCTAAGTTCGTATGCTCGAGTTATGGGCAAAGGAAGAATTTATATGGATCGATCGGGAACGATCCATAAAACAGCGTAAACCAACGATGATCGATCAATATCTCAAAATCTACAAAGTTAATGCACTTGAAACTTTCAAAGAATTACTATATTGAAGAGTGGAGCCCACAAAAATGACCGCATGGCAAAACTCCCAAATCTTGTGTAACGACCCAATTTTTCGACGCCCGAAAATCGACATCAATACGTCCACTGTATTAAATGCCGAACAATCGAATGCTGGAAAACCGAACCGTTAGGGTTAAAGAAGAAATAGAAACAAAATCAGAATCTCACAATCGTAGCGGAACAATATATAATAGATAAATGACCAATCTTTAAAACAAAAGAACTATATCTGTTTATACATTACATCATCAAAGTACAACAGTTTCATAGCACACAACAGGACAGTTATATAAACTTGTCCTCATAACTGAATACATAGCGGAATAATAATCAAATATGGAAATACGTCTCGCCATTCAGCTCGTCTCCTGAGCTCCACAGCAATCCATCCAAAATCTACTGATAACCTGACTCTAGGCTGCCCGTGTGGAGAATTATGGGAACCCAGAGTTTAGAAAAGGGAACAATAAACTCCGAGTCAGTCACGGGACTGGTGTGAGAACTTAAAACAGTTATTTGTACAAAAAGAAATCCATTTATGCTTTTGGAAAATGAAACTACCATAAGGCCTCCCAGCACACACACAATGCAATCGCACACTTGGGGGAGATTTCTCCTTATAGCAGTCAAACATGCTACGTGAAAATCCTTTTGATATTATTATTAGTGCATAGTGTGGAAAACATTTCGAAAGTATAATATTAATCTTAGCCAGCATAGGTACCATTATATTATGCCTACTATTGCTACCACCTGAGGTGGCAGGTTCTACAACTACAATTGTAAAGGGCTAGTATTGTTTTGTTTGGATTTCCAACAGATGGTCAAGGCTAAGGAACTTCCTTTATCCGAAAGGGTACGCCTCTGGAGGGATGCCCCGAGAACCTAACCGGATCTCTGCCAACACAAGGCCGGGTTACCTCTGTAACTAGGTAACTAACTGTCACGAGTATGCCATCCCCCGGTCGTAACCGACCTTTATCGAGGCACCTCTGTCACCAAAAACCACATAAAAAAATATCTGGGCTCCATACCAGAATACCACTTTTTATCCAGAAGGAAATGTACATACCTTGAGGGGTGCGACCCCCATAACCTTGCTGCATCCTTCCTGTTTCGACCATTTTCGGGGTGTGAGGTTTGATGAAGTCTCGTCCCACAAAGCTACGCTTTTCACAAAAGCCATGCTTCGATCAACCAATGATCAGCACTTAGCATGCCACATTTCCAAATTTGGAATATATCACTAGTAACCATCAACTACATAACCTCTGATCTCATACGTCTCAGAGAAGGGTGTTAAGCTAAGAGAATAAATTCTCCGCCACCAAACTGAAATGTATTTGATAGAAACCAGCTTTATATCTCAAAGTGTAACGTCAGACATACATCCATACAAATCCATTCTGGGTCTGAATCGAATCGAAGGCACTTCCTCCAATTAAGGAAAGAAGCTCTTGCAAATCCGGATATCCACAATCCCGACCGGACTCCCCATCACATAGGAAAATCTCTATACCGGAGTAACTCAGTGCAGAGACAATCAATGGGTAATCCTTTCGTTTTCGAAAATACCCGGTCTTCAACCACCGTCTTCAAATGCAATCCTATTTCATCGTATCATTATTCGGAATGGGTTTTATGACTTAATGTCCTCTTCCGGCTTAACCGAATAATGAGTGATTATTTTAAAAACAAGTGGATACATTCAATTCTAAATTAAGTCACAACAAATTTCCACTTTTGATCTTTTAAACAAAAGATCCACCTTTTAAGATTCGATGTGGTTTTCGGATAACCATTTGGAATCCGACCCCTGGTCGCATCGAAATTTAAATGCCATTTTAAAGGCCAATATTGATAGTTGGTTATTTAACTATCATACAACATTCACAAACAACCATCAGATTTAAATAATTTCCTAAATTATTTATTTCAAAATATCTTCGCAAGATATAAATTTTTCTACACTTCAACCCTTTTGAAAACAATTTTCAATCACTTTCCTCTCGCGGAATAAATTCCAAATATTGTTTATTTCCATTGAAAATTACCAAGACTAAATGCTTTAGATTTTTAAAGTAATTTAAATCACTTTACCTAAAAATATATATACTTTAAAATACTTAGCATAAAAACTATTTAAAACACTTAATTTAAAATACCAATTATGAAATTTAATAATAATTTTTCAAAAACATTCTTTTAAAACAACTTTGAAACTTCAAACTTATACTTGCAAATCTGCTTTGAAAACGTACTTGGCTTTTCAGGGAAATACGCTTTTCTCTCACACCTTTAAAAATAAACCACTATTTATTTTTAAAACAAATTACCCATTCCATTATCAGTTCCCACCATGAATTTATATTTTCCAAATATCTACTGATATATATTATTTCTTTTTATAAACCCAGTTTATAAATTCCATAGTCTTATCTTCCTTTTAAAACATAGTTTCAAACATTTAATTAGTTTTCAAATCGATTTCCCAAAACTAACTCCATTTTTAAAATAAATTCATTTATTTCTCCCAAACCATTTAACATCCGAATTTTTAAATAAATCCTTCAACTTTTAAACAATACAACTTAAGTTCTCAAAATCCATTTATTTTCATTTATAAAAGATCTTTTTTCCATACTTGAAATTTATTCGATAGGATTTCAAAAATCAACTTTTATCCTTTTCCAAATTCCTTCTTTTAATTTATACAATTTTCTAAAAATTATTTTACTTCCAACAATCCAATTCTTATATTTCTGGTATTTTAAAATACCAGAATATATTCGGCTAAACCATAGCCTCCACTAATTTCAATTACCAATATAATCAATCACAGATTATCAATAAATCATATCACAACAAATGAAATAAATTCAAACAATTTGAGGAATCCAATTGGATCTCTCTAACCTGTTTCCCTGCATCCACAAATGTTAGCACAATATAAAATACTAATTCCACTTCGAGGTGGAATATCGCGGTATATGGGTTCATATCATATCATCCGCTATTATGTGGCGCATAGGGTCCCATCCGCTATATAATGCGGGAAATAAATCACTCCAATATAAATATATATATACTACTATATATAACATACCAATTCAACTGATAACAATTATCAATCCAAGCAAACAACCAATAATTTAAATTTAACTGGGTAATCCGTTTGAGTGAGAAGTTCCCACCTTTAATTATGCATGCAACCCATTTTCATTCCAGCTTGATTTCACGATTTTTTGAACCTCACTACCTTCGACTAGCTTCCTTGCATACAACCACCCGACCACGTCACGACTACGGCCATCCCTCTACACTCGTCACCGAAACCCAGTTTCCACAGCAAATCGACGCCCAGGCTCGATCGAGCTTCGCAATCTAGAGCCGTCGCCATCCCTTATCGTGCTCTGACGTCGCCGCGCCTACTTGGAATCGTGATCGATTTCGGTCGCTATCCTTCCCCAAAAGCAGTTGACTCAATTGACCCTGTACGATTGAACTGAGATGCTCGGCCATCTCAGTTGATTTACAATCGAGGCCCCCCTATTTGAACGAACGCGACTATGATTTTGATTTTCGATTTGGGAAAGATTCGCAATTGATTAGTCGCCATTAATTTGATTTCGAATGAAAATCGTTCGGCCATTATTGTTTTGATTTTCGGTAGCCTGAAGAATGAGATTGAGATAGGGAAGTGACTTAGTTTTATTTTATTTTATTTTTCTTCGTTCGTTATGTTTTATTTCTTTTGTTTTGAACGAATAAATCGATTTCATTTGAATAGAGGAGGAGGAACACTTGTACGCAAATTTGAAAAGGCAATGGACACGTGCTGCTAAAGATGGAAACGTGTTTAATTTGTCTGTTGCGTATGAATATATATATTTTTAATTTTTAAATTCAAATTCAAATCGTCTTGATAAATGCAACTCAAAAACTTGATCTCCAATCGAGGCGTGCCGCCAGGCGTTCATAAGGTTAAACCCCTATTCCGAACACAATGGAAAAAGTTTCGAGGGCTAATTCGATCGTATGGAAAAGATAGCTTTTTGGGACCAGTTATTATATTGAATTTTCGATATAGATTTTAGCGCATTTACTTATCGTACGATCACACGACAACTCCGAATACCATGAAATTTGAAATCCTATAATAATACACTATTACGGATCCAATGGAACTAGTTTCGTCGAATTCCGAGACTGTGCCTCGGAAGGCTATTTTTAAATATCGATTCAAACGATATAAATTCAAAACTGAACAAATCACTTTCAAATTCAATTTTAAAAGTTCTATTACCTTCAGTATTATCAATATGAAATTTCTAAGTCTTAAAAATATTTTTAACAAGCTTAGAATTCTAGATTCAACATTTTACCCAATTTCCAATTGTTAAATCCAGTTATTTAATTATCCAAATAAATAGTGATATTTGAAATTCAAGTTAAACTAACATCCAAATATTTAAAATAAATTAAATATTCCAATTTCAAATATTCAGAAATTTCGGGTCATCACATCATGGAAAAGAGGTCGATCGTTAATGGAACGATTGTACAAACCAGTTATAACGAACCATAGTTTTACAGAAAATGCGATATCTCACAAACGATACATCAGAATTGCACGAAATTAGAGAGAAAGTCTCTTACATCGTGGGGCACCCCCATGATCGATTGCAGCTCAAAAGGATGAAATCTTGGAAATTAGGCCGATCGTTATTGGGATGATTGTGCAAATCAGCATAATAATCCATAGTTTTACGGAAAACGCGATATCTCACAAACAGTACGTCGGAATTGCACGAAATTTGGAGGGCAAGTCTCTTACATCATGGTGCACCTCCGATTGCATATCAAAAAGATGAAATATTGGAAATTAGACCGATCGTTACTGGAACGATCATACAAATCAGCATAGCGATCCATAGTTTTACGGAAAACGCGATATCTTACAAACGGTACGTCGAAATTGCACGAAATTTGGAGGGAAAGTCTCTTACATCACAAAGCACCCCCATGATTGATTGTTACTCAAAAGGATGAAATCTTGGAAATTAGGCCGATCGTTATTGGAACGAACGTACAAATGAGCATAATGATCCATAGTTTTACGGAAAACGTGTTATCTCACAAACGGTACGTCGGAATTGCACGAAATTTAGAGAAAAAATCTCTTACATCATGGGGAAGCCCCATGATCGATCATAGCTCAAAAGAATGTAATCTTGGAAATTAGGCCGATCGTTATTGGAACGATCGTACAAATCAGCATAACGATCCATAGTTTTACGGAAAATGCGATATCTCACAAACAGTACGTCGGAATTGCATGAAATTTGGCGAGTAATTAGCTAATATCATAGCAAACCCAAATAATCGATCGTAGCTCAAAAGGATGGAGCATGGAATGATCCTCTATGATCCAATTCCTAGTCAAAACAGCGAAGATCGATTGATATATCACAAACGGTAAATCGAAATGGCATGAAACTTTGGGAGCATGGACCATAGGCATGGGAGACCCCATAAAAACGATCGCAGCCCCATTGGAGTTATTATGGAACGGTCAACTAAATTATTTTTTGGTGTCCGATCAATCCCAAATTTTGTGGGTCAGGTTATATGGGCGTGGAGGTTCTTCTGTCGAAATTTCAGCCTGATCTATGCACGTCTTCACTTATAAATATAGAGGACTTAGCTCATTGCAAGGGACTCTTTTCGGCCGGCTCTCCTTCATCACTTCTTACCTCTTTCTCCACTAATTTTCTAAGGCAAAAACAACTGTACCTGTAATCTTATAGTATAAATAAAAGATTATTATAGTGGACGTAGGTCGGAGCTTGCCGAACTACTATAAAACTCGTGTGTTCCTTTACTTTTTCTGCTATTTGTTCTATAATCTACGTGCTTATCTTTTTATTTGGATACTGTTTTTGAAAATTGGTTCTTTCACATACGACTGGGTGTTTGTGACCATTTTTGGCGCAAACACCATCACTATCTTAATAAATATGATTCTTGTAACATAAATTATAATAAGCTTACTTTTCTCAACCAAATCAATATGAGATTAACCTAAGCAACCCATATTTAACCAATCATCATCCAAACATGTTAAACAACCAAATAAGCAATCATATCATCAATCATATATATATATATATGTGAGTGTGTGTGTGTGTGTATTAAAATAAACGAAGTTAAAAGTGTGTTCTCACAATCAAGCTACCCGCTCTGAAACTTCTTGAAATAAATTGGGCAGCATTTCTCTTCGCTCTGGGACCTCCTAGGCTTGCTCCTCGACCTCATTTGTGCTTGGCCAAGCAGGGTGGAAGTGGGTGGCCGTAGGTTTGAGGAGGGTAGAGGAGTTTTTTGGAATCGCTTTGGGGGTGGATCTCTATGATATATATGTATGTGTGTGTTTATATATATATATATATATATATACACACACACACATTACTTTCTTTTCATAATTTTTTTTCCATTACTTTCAGGTATATTTTCTTAAAGAAGGAGGCCATTAAAGAGGCTATTAGAGTGTAACATCCCCTTACTTGGAGGCCCAAAACTAACGGCTACGGATGATGTAGTCATCCATAGTTATTAATCTTCGGCGACCAAATACGGCGGTGCTAAATACATTGATATACAGATCACAAAAATATGGAAAAATTTAACAATTCGAAAACATATTTCCACATTCAAATCAAAACATTTCATGTTCATTACATAATCTCAAAACGTTAACCACATTCAGCAAAATATAACTATTATACATACGCCAAGAGTGACATATGAAGATGCCCCCTTGGTTGATCATAGTATATAGTAAGACTAATAAATCTGCCTTTACATCCAAATACACAGCGGACGAGAAAACTCTAAATAACTATCCGCCTCCTGCATGCCATCGAAATCTTTATTCGTCTAAGAAAACTTGAAAACCCTAAACCTCAAACTACTCAAAATTAATTGATTACCCAAGAGTTTAAGGGGAAAATAAAAACTTCGAGTCAAACATAAATCCTGGTATGAATAATAGTCTATCATCTCAAACCAAATAGATATCTAGTGAGACCACGCCGCTTAGCGGAACAAGTTTTCCCCTCACTAGTATCCTAAAACCTTTATAAAACCATATACTGTGCTCCTGCATCCATAATGGTTAAAAACATAGCAATTCAAAGCATTATGATGATATGCAAAACAAGCAAATCAAATCTGTATTACTCATCCCATTCATTCTAACTATATATCTTAATTATAGTTTCTAGGATTACTATTAACTTAATAGTTTTCATGGGCTAACTAATAACCGGTTAATCATTTAAGGACTCCCTGTCCAATCACATAGTTTTCATGGGCTTACTATGAACCTGTCTATCTGACATTATCATTTACACATAGTTTTCATGGGCTAACTATGAACATGCCTATCTGACATCATCATTTACACATAGTTTTCATGGGCTAACTTTGAACCTGTCTATCTGATATTCTCTTTTATACATAGTTTTCATGGGCTAACTATTAACCTATTGGCCCCTGCCAATATCATACAGTTTTCATGGGCTTATTGAAAACCTATTGACCCATGCCAATATCTTTTCTTTATATTCTACTCATTCAGGAGTTTATTCAATTTATATTCACTATTGGGTTAATCTAACTGGCTCTCCTACCATTTTTCCCAAAATACAGTTACGGGTCCATTATAAAGTGAATATATTCATATTAGAAGAAGCAATATAACAACATAGCAATACCACTCCTGTGGGTTTAATTTATCAAAGATAGATTCTTTTTAAACCATTATACAAACTCCTTTAATATACGGTTTTTCCTTTAAAAATTGAATTTCGATCATAAAACCTTTCGATACCTTCGAAACCTAGCTTTCGACTTCATAAGGTAACCTCCTTCGAAAGCTCTTAAAAACATTAGGCTCCTACCATATAATACTTTAAATTCTACCTTTCAAAAATACAAAACTTGGTCAAAAGAAAACAATTTTACAACCCCTTCAAAAGTATCTCCTTCGAAGGCAAAGAAATCCAAGCAAACAATTTGAAAGCAAAGAAAACAACCTCATTCGGAATTATAAAACTTTATTTTAGCCATAACCTTTTATAGGTGTAGAATTAAGGTCTCTAACCTATTCCATCATGTTCAAATGATGGTTTGCCTTTCCATAGAGTGGTCACAACGAAAAAACTGGCTCACGGTTAGAAAGTTATGCCTATTTGAAGTTTTTACAACAAAGCTGGAGAAAACTGCTACAAAAGAGCTTCCGCAACGTTTACTAACTGCTACCGAAAGGTAGCTTCGGACAAGGTCGAAGGGTTCACTATAAGTGCTACAGAAAGGTGCAGAAATGCTGCGGAATATGACGAAAGGTTCATCAAAAAACCTGCAGAAAGTGCAGAAATGCCGCGGAAGGTTCTATGACGAAGGGTTTAGGTTTTACGACGAAAGGTTCATCAAAAACGCTGTAGAAAGCTGCAGAAATGCTGCGGAAGGTTCTATGACGAAAGGTTTTAAGGTGGAAGGTTTTAAGGTGGAAGGCTTATTTCTGAAATTATTTTGAAAATAATTAATTATATTAATATTTTAATATAATTATTAGCCTTTTTAGCTTAGAAAATTCATAATAAATCGAAATCATTTGGAAAAAATCTAAAAAATTCACCAAAAATCTAAAATAACATTTTATTCATCATATAAAAATTTCAGAGTAGAATTCATTATTTTATTATTTTTAATAATTAAAATACGAAATAAATGCCTTTTTCACCTTAGGAAATTCATAAAATATTCATATTAACTCCAAAAATTATGAAATCAAAATCCCATCTCCAAAATTACGTTTTACATAGCATAACCAAAAATCAAGCCGTTTGAAGTTCGTTTACTAAGGTTTTTATGCAAAACCCATCATTTTAATTCCATAAAAATCCCAATAAATCACCATAAATCATTATTCTATCTGAACAATAATTATTAGATCCAAACATGATCAACATAGCAAAATATATTCAATTACTATCTATAACTGAACCAAAATAAGTAAAAATGAGATGATTTACACTATTATTCACCTTGATTAGTTAATTGGAGAATGAAATAATTTCCTAGCTTTAATTCCTTAGCTTTTTCTTCAATTTTCTGTTCTTCCTTGAGCTTTTAATGGCTGGCCGAATATAGTTGAGGAATTATGAATGAGAAAATAAAAGTTGATTAAGGTGGAGGGAGTGATTTATACTAAGGAATGTAGCCTCATTTCCTTGTTTACCCCTTAGGAAATTCCTCCTTCTTAATTTAGTTAAACCCTATTTTAGTTCATTCATTAAGACACGACCATTGGATTTATAAATCTCATCTCCCTAATCAATCACATTATTCTATTTAATTTATCTAATTAAATATCCTGAATAATGTTAAACAAAAATTAGGGGTGTCACAGCCTCCCCCTTAGAGAATTTCATCATCGAAATTCAGTAAGGACTACAAACAAGCATAACAACTATGCAAATAAAAGCTAGTATGTCTTACCAGCTAATAAGTCTATATAAAACATATATAGAGCATACCCTCAAAGCAGATCAGGATACGCATCTCGGATCATATTCTCTGTCTCCCAAGTACAGTCCCTCTCGTTGTCGCTCCACTGAACTTTCACCAACTTGACTGTCTTGGTCCTCAATCGTTTCTCATCTCTCACTATAACCCGAACTGGTTGTCTAACAAAAGTCAAATCAGGCTCTATTACCAAGTCCTTCAACTCTGTCTAAGGAATAGTAGCCTCTGGATCATGCACATACTTGCGAAGATGAGACACATGGAATACATTATGGACACCTGCCATACTGCTCGGCAATTCTACTCTGTAAGCAAGTTTTCCAGTCCTTTCTATAATATGGTATGTTCCAACATATCTTGGGGCCAACATTCCCGACTTTCCAAACCGTACCACACCCTTCATTGGTGATACTTTAATGAAAAATCTGTCTCCCACTGAGAACTCTAAGTCTTTACCTCTCTTATCTGCATAACTCTTCTGGCTGGATTGAGCTTCCTTCATCCATCAGATTAATTCAATGTTTTCCGATGTCCCTCTAACCAAATCTGGACCTAAGACCAACCTGTCTCCAGTCTCTAACCAACATGCTAACGATTTGCATGGTCTTCCATACAAAGCTTCAAAAGGCGCCATTCCTATACTAGGCTGATAGTTGTTATTATAGGAAAACTCAATCAAATGTAGGTGGTCCTCCCAAGATCCACCAAATTCCTATATACAAGCTCTTAGCAAGTTGTCAAGTACCTTGTTGACTCTCTCTGTCTGTGGGTGATAAGTTGTACTCATCTTGAGCTTGGCACCTAATACCTCTTGTAGACTCCTCCAAAATTCGCTAGTGAATAATGCATCCCTGTCGCTGACTATGCTACTAGAAATCCCATGAAGTCTAACTATGTTCTTCATGAATAACTTTGCTAAAATAGGTGCCGTTCTGGTCGACTTTACTGGAATAAAATGAGCACTTTTGGTCAACCTGTCTACAATAACCCATATGCTCTCATTTCCTCTCCTTGACCTTGGCAACCCATCTATAAATTCCATGGATATCGAATCCCATTTCCAAACTGGAATATTTAGAGACTGAAGTAACCCACTTGGCTTATGAAGTTCGGCTTTCACTTGTTGACAGTTTACACATTGCCTAACCCACAAGCCAACATCCCACTTCATGCCTTCCCAATAGAAGCTCCTCCTCATATCTTGATACATCTTGGTCCCTTCAAGATGAATTGTAAACTTGGATCGATGAAATTCCTCAAGAACTTCTCTTCTCAAGTTCTCCACGTCTGGAACACATAACCATCCATTCTTTCTCAACCATCCTCTCTGGTCAAGACAAAAATCCTTCAAATCATCGACCTCGGTTCCAACCTCAAGTCTTTTGATCCTCTCGGCTAATAATGGATCCTCCTTCTGTTTAGAAGCAACGTTCTCGATCAATACTAGTCGAACTTCCAAACAGGACAACATGGCAGTACACTGCTAAAACTAGCAGTCGATCTTAACTGCACACCACAACTGGTCAAAGCTTCTAAATCTTTCCACTCCACCAACATAGTCAACACCACATTCCGATGTCTTCTGCTGAGAGCATCCGCTACTTTATTTCCTTTCACTGGGGTGTATTCTATATCAAAATCATAAGCAGCCAAAAACTCCAGCCACCTCTGTTGTCGCATATTCAACTCCTTCTAAGAGAAAAAGTATCTCAAAGACTTATGATCGGTATACAATTCAAATCTCTCCCCCAAGAGATAATGCCTCCAAATCTTCAAGGTAAAAATTACAGCAACCAGCTCCAAGTCATGTGTAGGATATCTTACTTCGTGCAGTCTAAGCTGCCTAGATGCGTAAGCAATAACTTTTCCCTTCTACATCAATACTGCTCCCACTCCAGTCCCACATGCATCTATGTATACTACAAACCCTTGGTTACCATCTAGAACTACTAATACTGGAGCATTGGTCAACAAATGCTTTAACTTAAGGAATGCTCCTTCACATTTTTCGGACCAAACAAACTTCACTTCCTTCCTGGTAAGCTTAGTCAAAGGCGCTGCTATCTGCGAAAAATACTTGATGAATCTCCGGAAATAGCCAGCAAGTCCAAGAAAACTTCTAATCTCGGTCACCGTTTCTGGTCTCTTCCAATTGTTTATAGCTTCGGTCTTATCTGGATCGACTGACAATCCCTTCTTTGAAACCACATGACCAAGAAATTTATCCTCTTTCTTCCAAAAATAACACTTGGAAAATTTCACTTTTAGCTGATTCTGCCGCAGCGTCTCCAACACCACTCTAAGATGAATCTCGTGCTCTCTTTCATCTTTTGAGTATACTAAAATATCATCTATGAATACCAATATGAACTTATCCAAGCGCCCTCAGAAAACCTGGTTCATCAAATCAACGAAGAAAGTAGGTGCATTTGTCAATTCAAATGGCATCACCATCCATTCATATGATCCATATCTGGTTCGAAACGCCGTCAATGGGATACTATCCTCCGCCACTCTTAGTTGATGGAAACCTATCACCAAGTCCAATTGGGAAAACACTCTGGCTCCACTCAACTGATCAAATAAGCCATCGATTCTAGGCAAAGGATACTTATTCTTGATCGTCCTCTCGTTTAGCTTACGGTAGTCGATACACATCCTTAACGACCCATCTAGTTTCTTAACAAACACTGTGGCCGCTCCCTAAGGCGAGCTGCTTGGTCTAATAAAATTCCTTCCCTCAAGATCCACTAGCTACACCTTCAATTCCTTCATCTCCATCAACGACATTCTGCTAGGTGGTCTACTGACAGGTTTAGCTCCCAGTACAAGGTCTATCCAAAACTCTACAACTCGTTTCGGTGGTAATCCAGTGACCGGCTCAAATACATCTACAAATTCTCTTGCTACATGAACCTAACTAAGGTCATCTCCCACCTCCAGGGCACTTAACAAAGCCCGTACACTCTTACTGGAATTCTCCACTGAGAAAATAATTCGGTTATGACTATCTGGGTGCCTCAACGATATTTCCCAATCTTGGAAAAATATCCTAGCCTTATACTTACCCAACCAACCCATATCCAAAATGATCTCGAAATCTACGAAATCAAAAACATACAAATTGCATGCAAACTTATGAACTAACAAATCAAGTTCTAACTGGTCACATCTCATCCCAAGAGTTGCATGCCCTCATATTGGATTTGCAACCCTTAAGTAAGTAACAAGGTATATGGGTTCTATACATAACCTATCAACATATAAATGAGTGTGAAGCACCAGTATCAAAAAGTACTCTAACTGGTATACTCTGAATCAAAAGCGTACCTTTCATCACATTTTCCCTTTCTCTGCGGCAGTAGGCCTAGAAGAAGACGGTGGTCCAATAGCAAACACCTTCCCTCTGTCTGCCCGGAATGGCTTTGGGCACTGGCTTTTATAATGCCCAACTTGGTCACAGTTGTAGCATTTCACATTCTTCTTCTCTGCATGCTTCTTTCCTTTACTAGATCTGCACTCGTTGGCATAATGGCCATTCTTATCACACTTATAACACACTAAATCAGCCTTCTCTTTCTTGGCGGCATCCCCTTTCTGGGCTCCTTTCCTTTTGAAGAATTTCCTTTTCTTTCCCTGAGGGCCTTGGTACTCAAGTGGTTTCTCCCTAACAGACACAACAAGCATCTCCTCATGGCGAATGACCATCTCCACCACTAAATGACTAGGCTCTCTAATATGTGTCATAGCCATTCTGCCAAGCTCTGGCCTCAATCCTCTAATAAATCTTTCATTCCTTCTGACATCAGTGTCAACCAAAGCAGAACCATACTGAGATAGCTCATCAAACTTAGCAGCATACTCGATCACTGACATCTCTCCTTGTACAAGATCCATGAACTTCCTCATCTATGCCGACTTGGCAGCCTCGGACAAGAACCTCCACTCAAACCTTCTTCTAAAATCATCCCATGCCAACTCTTCCTCCAGAACTCCAACCGTCACACTATTCCACCAGTGAAGCGCTAACCCTTGCAACTGTCTAGAGGCTAGCCTTCTCTTCTCTCCATCATCCAAGCCTAAATCTGCAAATATCCTTTCACAGTTCAAAATCCAGTTCTCAACTTCAACAGCATCCTCTGTTCCATAAAAAGGCTTTCCTCCCAAACGGGTATAATCCCTGCTCAGCGTAGCATAGATATTGCCAACTTGGGCCACAGGATTGGTTCCTCCAATATTCACAGCATTACCTCCAACTACCTCTGTAGCTGCTCCAGCTTGCATCAAGTTGACGAAGAACTGATACATCATCCCCATATCTACTGATGGGGTTCCAGCACCTACATTGGCCTTTGCACTTGGATTAGCATTAGCCTGTTGACCTTGGTTCCTCATGGTATTAGGTCGAGCATTACCATTGGTTGTGGTGCTTCCTCCACCTAGATTTCCTCTTCTGTTTCTTGTTAACGTGTCTTCTTTCTCGTAAATCTACATACGAGCCTTAGTAATATACAAAAGAACGACCTAAGAGAGAGAGGAACACATACTTATATATATATATAGCAAATACAAGTACGTTATTATAAAGTTAACCCAAACCCCATCTTATTCTTTAATTCATTAGGATTATGTTTGAAAACTTTAGTTTATTTTATGTTTTATCATAAACCTATGCTTTGATACCAACTTGTAACATCCCTCTACTTGAAGGCCCAAAACTAACGGCTACGGATGCTTCAGTCATCCCTAGTTATTAATCTTCGGCGACCAAATATGGCGGTGCTAGATACATTGATATACAGATCACAAGAATATGGAAAAATTTAACAATTCGAAAACATATTTCCACATTCAAATCAAAACATTTCATGTTCATTACATAATCCCAAAACGTTAACCACGTTCAGCAAAATATAATTATTATACATACGCCAAGAGTGACATATGAAGATGCCTCCTTGGTTGATCATAGTATATAGTAAGGCTAATAAATCTGCCTTCACATCCAAATACACAGCAGACGAGAAAACTATAAATGACTATCCGCCTCCTACATGCCATCAGAATCTTTATTCGTCTAAGAATACCTGAAAACCCTAAACCTCAAACCACTCAAAATTAATTGAGTACCCGAGAGTTTAAGGGGAAAACAAAAACTTCGAGTTGGACATAAATCCTGGTATGAATAATAGTCTATCATCTCAAACCAAATAGATATCTAGTGAGACCATGCAGCTTAGCGGAATGGGTTTTCCCTTCACTAGTATCCTAAAACCTTTATAAAACCATATACTGTGCTCCTGCATCCACAATGGTTAAAAACATAGTAATTCAAAACACTATGATGATGTGCAAAACAAGCAAATCAAATCTGGATTACTCATCCCCATTCACTCTGACTATTTGTCTTAATTATAGTTTCTAGGATTACTATTAACCTAAGAGTTTTCATGGGCTAACTAATAACCAATTAAACATTTAAGGACTCCCTGTCCAATTACATAGTTTTCATGGGCTTACTATGAACATGTCTATCTGACATTATCATTTACACATAGTTTTCATGGGCTAACTATGAACATGCCTATCTGACATCATCATTTACACATAGTTTTCATGGGCTAACTATGAACCTGTCTATCTGACATTCTCTTTTATACATAGTTTTCATGGGCTAACTATTAACCTATTGGCCCCTGACAATATCATACAGTTTTCATGGGCTTACTGAAAACCTATTGGCCCCTGCCAATATCTTTCCTTTATATTTTACTCATTCAGGAGTTTATTCAATTTATATTCACTATTGGGTTAATCTAACCGGCTCTCCTACCATTTTTCCCAAAATACAGTTACAGGTCCATTATAAAGTGAATATATTCATATTAGAAGAAGCAATATAACAACATAGCAATACCACTCCTGTGGGTTTAATTTATCAAAGAAATATTCTTTTTAAACCATTATACAAACTCCTTTAATATAGCCATGGTTTTTCCTTTAAAAATAAAATTTCGATCATAAAACCTTTTGATACCTTCGAAACCTAGCTTTCGACTTCATAGGGTAACCTCCTCCGAAAGCTCTTAAAAACGTTAGGCTCCTGCCATATAATACATTAAATTCTACCTTTCAAAAATATAAAACTTGGTCAAAAGAAAACAATTTTACAACCCCTTCGAAAGTATCTCCTTCGAAGGCAAAGAAAACCCAAGTAAACATATTCGAAAGCAAAGAAAACAACCTCATTCGAAAATATAAAACTTTGTTTTAGCCATAACTTTTTATAGATGTAGAATTAAAGTCTCTAACCTATTCCATCGTATTCAAATGAGGGTTTGCTTTTCCTTAGAGTGGTCACAATGGAAAAACTAGCTCACGGTTAGAAAGTTATGCCTATTTGAAGTTTTTAAAACAAAGTTGGAGAAAACTGCTACAAAAGAGCTTTCGCAACATTTACTAACTGCTACCAAAAGGTAGCTTCCGACAAGGCCAAAGGGTTGCTTTCGACAAGACCGAAGGGTTGCTTTCGGCAAGGCTGAAGGGTTCACTAAAAGTGCTACAGAAAGGCGTAGAAATGCTGCGGAAGGTTCTATGACGAAAGGTTTAGGTGGTGTTTGGTTTTTTATTTTTAGTTTTGGGTTTTCGTTCATACAAAAATGCAAACAGCGCATGTATATTATCGAAAATGATCAATTTAGAAAACGAAGTTAACATACAAAATAGAAAACAATTTTTTTTCATTTTCCATGTTTTGGAAAATAACACAATCATGAGAAACAATCTATTCTTTCGTTGTCCATCCATCCCCTGTCCTCTCCTCCATCTTTCTTTTATCTCCTCCATCGTCTCTCCACTCTTCTCATATTTGAGATATATATTGAAAACCGAAAATACAAAATTCGCTTTTAAACCAAACACTACCTAAGGTTCTATGACGAAATGTTCATTAAAAACGCTGCAGAAATGCTACGGAATGTTCTATGATGAAGGGTTTAGGTTCTATGACGAAAGGTTCATCAAAAACACTGTAGAAATGCTGCAGAAGGTTCTATGACGAAAGGCTTTAAGGTGGAAGGTTCAGTGGCAGAGTCGTAAATAACTCGAAACTGCCACACTTATGCTTTATCAAATTCTTATTGGTTAAAAACGTACTTTAGCAATTCTTTATCAAATTTCTATTGGTTAAAAACAATTCTTTGCAGAAAATTTGCTACAGATCTGAATTATTATTTCTAAAATTATTTTGAAAATAATTAATTATATTAATATTTTAATATAATTATTAGCCCTTTTAGTTTGGAAAATTCATAATAAATCGAAATCACTAAGGAATGTAGCCTCATTTCCTAGTTACCCCTTAGGAAATTCCTCCTTTTTAATTTAGTTAAGTCTTATATTAGTTCATTCATTAAGACACGGCCATTGGATTTATTAATCTCATCTCCCTAATCAATCATATTATTCTATTTAATTTATCTAATTAAATATCCTGAATAATGTTAAACAAAAATTAGGGGTGTTACATAGAGCTCAAGAAAAGGAAAGGAAGAAGAAGTGAATTGTGTGAATGATATGCGAAGCCTTAGGGTGTATTTATAGCCTTCCCAAGCCTTAACCTTTAAGTAACCACTGAAATGTCTTCCCCTCCGCATGCTTAGCCGTCCACCATTGTAACGACCCCACCGTGATGCCCAGATTAGCAAAGAACATTACAAGTAATGTCTTCTGCTAATATGGAGAATACGGCTTGTTAAGGGCGATCGAATGTGAATATATCTTTATACTAACACTGACACGTCATTTATACCTTTTTACTTAATATCTGAACTGAAATTTGACGTGTACAATACAAGGTTTTAAATCTCACTCATCTCGGCCGAGATCTCGGCCGAGATCTCGTTTTCAAGCCTGGGCGATTCGAAACATGCTATTTCGTTTGAATCTCGTCTGATTCAAATCTCGGACGATATTTCAGTATCTCGTCCGGTATCTCGGACAAGATTTAACAGCGAGATATCGGCCGAATTTTTGAATTTTGGAAAAAATCAACTCTGTTTCCGTATTGGGCTGGCTCATCCTTTACCTTAATTTAAGCCTTCTTAATTGTATATTTTTTAACCCTTATTTCTTATATAAATCTCATTTAATCTTCGTCTCTTATTTTAGTGCAGTGACGAGTGTAAGAAGATGATAAAATCTACATCGATTATGGTAAGTATTTCACTTTATGATTTTCATTTAGGTTTCTGATCCAAATTAAATTACATCTGATTTCTTTTTTCTTTTTTCGACACTTTCTTGAGTTTTTTCCTAACCCTATTTTTTGCGGCTATACATTTTGGGATTCACTTATTTAACTTTATGTTCCAAATGGATTCCCAATTTGATTTCATTTAGTCTTTGCTGCTATAATTTTTTTCCCCAAGGCTTATTTTTAAGCAATAAAGGAATTCTCTTTCATATATTAGTTTCATTTGATGATTACATGTTCATTCATACATCATTTTTTGATTTTCTTATAATATTACTAAATGTTTGAAAATTGTTTGTACTATGTATGCTATTTTCTACGTTTGTTTGAAATATCTATGCTATTAGTTGCTTAATGAGATTTTGTTTGCTAATAATTAAATACTGTAATTAGACATAGAATATCTTAATTCTACTTGTAGACTTTTGTATTTGAAGTTATAAAATTAAGATTTCCCTTGCAGCACTATAAATCATAAAAGGTAGAAATGAGACATTATATTATGTAGGAAAGTTAAGTGAATGATCAAACAAAGTAAAGGTGCATATGTTATGGTTTGTTTCTTGTCTACTTTATCTCATATGATATTATATTGAACATTATTTATGAAATCTAGTTATTTGTTTATTTTACATGATGCAAGTGATATTTTTCCATACTAAATTACTAATGATAAGCGTGTGATATATTCAAGGTAAGTGCATAGTGTTTTCCTTAAGGTAGTAACTAGCATTGTTGTCAAAAATCTTAAAATATTACGATTTAAATCCCGATTCAAATCGGATCCCTCCTTTTACGATTCGATTTACATTCTGATTCGAACTTTGTTAAAACCACAACGAAAAACACATCCAACTCATGTTGATATATTTAATATACTTATTTAGATTCACAATTCTCATTATAATGTTTTTAAAACAAAATAAAAATGGAATTAGAGAGAAAATTAAGTTTTTAAGTTTAAATGTAGAAGTTCAAACATCAAAATCAACTTCAAAGCGTATACAAATCTTAAAATGTGGATATTTTAAATCTACGATTTACGATATGAATCTCATTTTGATTAACAATTTAAACTTTTTGATTTGTGATTTAAATCCCATGTTGAAAACCTTGGTGACTAGTATTATAAATTTAGGTGTATGAAAACTAATTTTCGACATGACATATACTCCGAGATAACTCCGAAATGAATTTTAGAAACCGAGATGTAAATCCGAGACAAACGACCGAGATACACTCATCTCGTTCGAGATCTCACCCGATACGAGATAAGCTATCTAAATTCTTCGAGACGAGACATGACCGAAATCCGAGATTTAAAACCTTGGTACGGTATTAATACAAAGTAATAGACACACCAATTTCTCAAAATCAGAACAATATATCATATAAGCATCAGTCACAGATCACAGCGGAATAATAATCTCATATACATTAACAAATTGTGAGTCTATAAGATAAAACACTAAACTCACATAATATACAAGTTTTACAATTCTCTAATCTCAATTATACATTATATAAGGTCCAAATTCCTAAATGGGATAAACTAAAAGTCCAAATGTTTATCTCCTTGCTAGCATAACCATTCAAAGGTCAACATGTCCTGTAACCTGAAAAGTCTTAGCCTGACCCGAGCAAAATAACACCCGGGTCAGACTATCTCTAAATATCCAATAGGGCGAGAACAAGATATAACACAAGAACAAACAACATATAAGTAAACACAGATGTCCATGAAATAATGGGTCAGGGGAATTAATTTAACTTAGAGTCATCACAAGGCACATAGTTATACATTTAAGTCACAAACACATTTTAGTCACTAAAAACAGAATAACAGAATTAACTTAACATCCATCACAAGACACAAGAACATATATTTATTTCACTAACACAAGACACAAAAATATATATTTATTTCATGCATATAGAATAGTCACAGAATCCAAATATCCAAAATCCAAGAGATCCTAATCCAATCCGATCATAATGATCGTCCAAAACAATCGCAATGATTGTACTCAAAACCCATGGCAAACAAACAAACAAATTGGTATCGCTCGAACCGATCCGATACCAAGGATCGTACTCAGACCGGGAACACAGAATCGCAGAATGATCACAAGGATAGTCCATACCGATCAAGGTGACCATAGAAACCATGACTCGATAAATCTACATTTATTTAATATTATTGTATTATTATGTTCGAAAAGAAATTCAGGAGTAACTTCTTAAGGATCTAGCAGCCACTTGCCGCACACCAAAAGAGAGTAAACTCTAAAGTGCCAAATACTATCACCTTCAGTAATCACAAGAATTTAACCAGTACGTCCCATACCATAAGGTAAAATTCAAGTATTTACTAAAAGGTAGTAAATATCACTTATTACAGATACCACTAGAAAACCTGAATTACATTCTCTTAAGGATCTAGCAACCACTTATCGCACACCAGAAGAGAATACAACTCTAAAGTGTTATGTACTTTCCCAATTCGATCACAAGAATTTAACCCAAGCATCCCATACTACCCGGTGAAATTCATGTATTCGCTACTGAGTTAGTAAATTCCACTCAAACATTTTATTCAATGAGTTATACCATAATCAATAAGTGTTATTCGAAAGCATTTAAACCAATCGACAACACTATATCGATTATTAGTACTTCCTAAATTATAGAATTAAGGTTCTCAAAACATTTATTTAAGTTGTCACTTATTAAAATTTTCCATTATTCCAAATTGTTCCAATTATATTTATTTTGTGAACTAAGATTTTCCATTTTGCGAAACCATAATGATACTTACATTTCCTTAAGTTGTATTATTCATGAATCATATTTTAAAACCATATATATATATATATTTAATTAATCACTTATTCTCTAAAACCCTATTTATTACTCTTATAAATGTCCAAATTAGTATTCCTACACTAGTATAAAACAACTTATGTTTATACTTCAAAACCATGTTTCTAAATCTCATAACATTTTATTTAATAAATTAAATTTATATTTAAAAAAATTAAATTCATTACTATTTATACCAGTAATACTTATATAAATATAAATATTTAATAAAACTATTTATAAAAGAGATTAGGCCAATTTATAAAACAAGTTTAATATTTATAACTTTAATAAACTCTCCTTACCAAATTATTGCTGTTTATAATTAAATATTTATCTATATAATAAATAGATATATCTTTATTTAAGTCCAAAGCTTTGAATCAAATGATTCAAAATCCACAAACACATTAGAATTTATTATGACTAAATATTAGATTATCATAAGATTTTAGTCACGAACCAACTCCGTAGAATTCTTACTCTTAACTATATACCAAATCAAACTTATAGTATAAAATTATTATTGTAAATATATATTTATATATAACCAACTACCAAAATAATCACTCCAACATCTAGGTACAACATTACAAACACGACAACTCTCAAAGGGTTCAAGCAATGGGTCGGGAATGCACCGGTCATTTCAACCTCTTCACCAATTACAACTCAGTCACACGTTTCAATTTTAAAATGCAATTTCGATCCTTTAAATCACATAATTTTAGAAAAATTACAACTTGAAAGTTGTAGCGCAAAGTTTAAGCTTTCCATAACTTTAAATATTATCAAAATCCGATAAGAAATGAAAACGTCATGCTTAAATTACTAACAATGTTTAGCACAGAAAATTTGACAAGGCAGAGACTATTACTCTGTTAAAAGCCCCATTTTGACCAAGAAATCTTCAAAATATGAGAAAGTAATTAAACCAAAAGTTCTTTCTTAGGAAATTATCTTTCTTTGCAAAAAGATTCAACACAATTGGATTTATAAATCAAAAGTTATGTCCATTTTACTCTCAGGTATTAACTCACAAATTTTTTATATGGTTGTGTTATAACATTAGTTTCAAACTCAATTTCAATCCATTAAACAGCAAAATTTCGAAACATGATTAAAAGACAACTTGTAGCAAATTGAAAGAACGTTATACCACAAAAAGATTGAGTCAATTTGGATTATTCTACCACATATTATCGTTGTTTTATTGCAGTGATTTTTTTTGCCAAATTTTCAGCAAACAATAACATAATAATCACACAAGTTTTCCACCAAATAGCAAACAATTCAATCAATAATCATTCAAACAATTATGCATAGAAAACAAAGATTTAGAAATAGGTATGTGAGTAATTAACTCACCTTTAATGCATCCTATAGCTTGCAAATCGTTGCCTAGACTTTGCTACAAGTTGACCAAAATTCACCAAAATTGTCTAAAATCCCAAAAACAAAAACCAACCAGCAAACAATTCTAATTAAAATGAAATCAAAATTACACTTTTATGTTTTCAAAAGATAGAGAGAGGGTTTAAACTACTTACTTTTCATTATAGAACAAAAGCCATTTGTTTTGATCTTGATTTGGGGTTGATTTTGATTCTAGGTTTAGAGAACAAAAGAGGTTTGGTTTTTTTTCCAGATGTTTGAACAGAAGAATGAAGGAGAAAGATGTATACGTACATCTGATAGTTATATTGTTGTTGAATAAAACTTAAGCGCGGAAATAATATATTTACCTCCAACCATTGATTGCTCAGAAATAGGAAACAAGAAGTGAGATGTAGGGTCCTAGAATCTGCTGTTGAAACTGCCGAAAGCTAAAAAAATTCTCACAGAGCTTTTATAGAGAACAGAGAGATGGATTTTCAGTCAGTCTATATTGCTGTTGATTTTGGTGTAGTCGATGAATAACCACATGCTACATATATATAGACTGATGAGATCCAAATCCCGTAATGAGCCTTGGCACGTTCTCTTTTCATCAAGAGAAGTGGAGATAAGCACAAGTGGCCAATGAATATTTCAAGATCCACTTTATTAGTTCATATACATAACAACATATATGCAAAAAAAAGTGGCACGTGGGGCATTTATGAGACAGTTTCTTACATTCTCCCACTTGAACCACTTGACACATTTTATCTTAATGATCTGAGAAATATTCACTAAACAACTTGGCCAAGTAGACCAATTGTGCTTATCATATCTAACCTGGAAGCTAATGCATGAATCATGGCGGTTTTGATTGTGAAAATCACAATTTCCTTCCATGTATCACAATACACTACATTCCATAAAACCTTAGACAGTAATACTTTATGTATGACTTCCAACAAGTCATCCTGGATCTTATGTTCTCATGAACTATCTTATTAGGAGCAAAACTTTAATGTGCACAAACAAAATTATTATTGACATTCAACCTTTTCAAAAAAAAATTAAGAACAAATGCATTGAAACAAATTCATGCTAATCCCATGTTGTTTACATGCTTTGTAAACACCTTTATTGAGAGTCCTTTAGTCAATGGATCGGCTACCATTAAGTCTGTAGAAATATGTTCAATTGCCATAATATGTTCTTTGACTCTATCTCGTACAGCGAAATACTTTATGTCAATATGCTTACTACGCCCCCCAATTTAGTTATTCTTCGCAAAGAATATAGCTGACGAGTTATCGCAATAGATCTTCAACGGCTTATGAATCGAGTCCATGATTTAAAGCCCAGCAATAAAATCCTTTAACCACATGGCCTTTGAAGTTGCTTCAAAACAAGCAATGTATTCTGCCTCCATTGTGGATGTTGCAAGTATTGATTGTTTGGCGCTTTTCCAAGAAACATCACCACCAGCTAGCATGAATACATATCCCAAAGTAGATTTCTTTGAATCTAGACACCCGGAAAAATCTAAATCTGAATATCCTACCACTTCAAGATTGTCAACATGCTTATATGTCAACTTGTAACCTTTAGTTCCTTGCAGATATCTCATAACCTTTTTCGCAGCTTTCAATTGATAGATTCCTAGATTTTCTTGATATCTACCAAGCATTCCTACTGCAAATGCTATGTCAGGTCTTGTACAAACCTGTGCATGCATTAAACTGCCAACTGCAGATGCATATGGAATATTTTCCATTTCTCTCTTTTCTAATGAATTTTTCGGACATTGATTTAAACTAAATTTGTCACCTTTGACAAGGGGTGCTACATTGGCTTTGCTTTCGTTCATTTTGAATCTTTCAAGAATTCTTTCGATGTAGGCTTTATGGGACAATCCTAATGTCTTTTGGGATCCGTCTCTCTGAATCTCCATGCCAATGACATAAGAGGCTTCACCCATATCCTTCATTTCAAAGTTTTTTCGAAAGAAACTGCTTAACATTGTATAGCAAACCCATATCATTGGTTGCAAGCAAAATATCATCTACATATAACACTAGAATGATGAACTTACTCCCACTGACCTTAAGGTATACACAATCATCCTTGATGTTTTCTGTAAAACCATAAGAGGTAATAACATCATGGAATTTTAGATACCATTGACGGGAGGATTGCTTCAATCCATATATAGATTTCCTTAATTTGCAAACCAATTGCTCACCCTTACTTGAGCAAAATCCTTGAGGTTGTCTAATGTACACCTCTTCTTCAAGATCACCATTTAAAAAGGCCGTTTTCACATCCATTTGATGTAGCTCCAAGTCATAATGAGCTACTAACGCCATTATGACTCTAAAAGAATCCTTTTTCGAAACAGGATAATATGTATCATGGAAATCAATGCCCTCCTTTTGTGTGAAACCTTTGGCTACAAGTCTAGCTTTATGCCTCTCAATGTTACCATTCGAGTTCCTTTTGGTCTTGTAAACCCATTACAGCCTATGGCATGTGCTCCTTTTGGCAACTTGAAAATTTCCCAGACTTGATTTTTAGCCATAGATTCCATTTCATCCTTCATGGCATTATTCCAAACATGCGCGTTTTCTCCATTTACGGCTTGTGAAAAGGAGATGGGATCGGTCTTAGGTCGATATCAAAATCAGATTCAATGAGGTACACAAGATAGTCACTAGAAATAGCAGGATTCCTTATCCTTGAAGATCTCCTAAGACCTTCAGCTTCACCTATATTTGATGGGTGTTGAACTGTTGGTTGAACTTCAGGTTCAATGATGACGTGTTCTTCTTGAGGTGGTGGATTATGAATTGGTTGTTCATTCAAGGTATCAGCTTGAAGGTTCGGAAAGACAACCAAATCATCTTTATATGCGGGTGTTACTCCTTGATCTCGCATTTCCTCCCACTCGACTTTTCGAGGATTTGCACTCCCACTAATGTCACCATTTTCTATGAACTTTGCATTTCTAGACTCAACAATTCTAGGAGTATGTGAGGGACAGTAAAACTTATACCCATTAGACGTTTCTGCATAGCTAATGAAATATCCACTGATTGTTCTAGGATCCAATTTCTTGAGTTGTGGATTGTAAACTCTAACCTCCACTTTGCAGCCCCATATGTGTAAATGTCTCAAACTAGGCTTCCATCCTTTCCATAACTCAAATGGAGTTTTAGGAATAGCCTTTGATGGAACCCAGTTTAATAAATACACTGATGTTTTCAAAGCCTCGCTCCACAAACATAAGGGAATGTCATTATCACCCATCATACTCCTTACCATATCCATAAGGGTATGGTTTTGCCTTTCCACAACACCATTTTGTTGAGGTGTGCCCGGCATAGTATATTGTGCAATAATCCCCTCTTCCTTAAGAAACTTTGCAAATGGACCCTCATTTTTTCCTGACTCCGTGTATCTACCATAATATTCACCACCCTTGTCAGACCTTACAATCTTTATTGTCTTCTCTAATTGTTTCTCAACCTCCTTCTTATATGTTTTGAAAGCATCAAGTGCATCCCCTTTATCATTTAGAAGGTATAGGTACATATATCGTGTATGATCATCAATGAATGAGATAAAATACCTCTGACCATTAAGACAAGGGGTACTGAATGGACAACAGATGTCCGTGTGTATGATTTCAAGTGTTCCACTACTTCTTTTGGCATCTTTTTTATTCTTGTTGGTTTGCTTTCCCTTTATGCAACCCAAACAAGTATCAAAATCGGAAAAGTCTAGAGTGTTAAGAACTCCATCATTAACCAATCTTTTAATTCTTTCAATGGAGATATGACCTAATCTCCTATGCCAAAGAATAGACGAAGACTCATCAAGCATGGTACGTTTGGTACCAACTTTATCATGTAGAGTTATAAGACTATGCTCATATGTTGGATCTAAATTTAATTTATATAAACCATCGACTAAAGTTCCGAAACCAACTTGAACAGAATCCTTTGAAATGATAAGTTCACAACCAACAAAATTAAATTGATAACCAAATTGTACCAAACGAGAAATAGAAACAAGATTTCTGGAAAAGGATGGAACATAAAAAGTGTTTTCCAAATCCAACACATGACCATTATTTAAAATAAGCCTAAAAGTCCCTACAGCCTCCACATGTGAGAGCATTCCATTTCCTGAATAAATGCCTTGCTCACTTCCCATCGGTTTCCTTAGGCTGAGAAATCCCTGCATAAAATTCACAACATGAATTGTAGTACCAGAATCAATCCACCATGAATTTTGCTGTGAGTCTACAAAATTAGATCCATAACACACAAGAACATTAAGATTACCATGCTTTATAAGCCACTGCTTTTGTTTCTAGCAATCTTTCTTATAATGTCCTTTTTCTTGCAGAAGAAGCATTCATCCTTATTGCCATGTTTCTTAAATGACATAATGCAATCATTCTTATTTTGTAAAGCTTTCTCAGTACCTTTACTCTTTTTCCATTATCCCTTTTTATGAGTGACTAAGTTTGCACTCTCCAAATTTTCATGCTTCAGCCTTTCCTCCTCTTGCACATACATGGTCAAAAGTTCATTGATAGACCATTTTTCTTTATGTGTGTTATAAGAGATTTTGAAAGGTCCATACTCCAAAGGGAGAGAATTAAGCACGAAATGAACAAGGAATGTTTCTGGAATTTCAACTTCCAATGTCTTAAGCTGAGAAGCAATGTCCCTCATTTCCATTATGTGCTCACACACACTCCTTGATTTGTGATGTTTCATCACAGTAAATTTGCTCATTAGAGTGCTTGCTAATGTCTTGTCAGAGCTAATGAATTGCTCTTCAATTACTTTCATGTAGTCCTTGATCTTGTCACATTATGGAATTGAACCTCTAATGCTCTTACTCACATGAGACTTAATGAACATTAGACTTAATCGGTTGGATCGCTCCCACCGCTCATAGTTCAACTTTTCCTCAGGCGTACTTTGATCTGAGGGCATAGGTGGCTCATCAATGCGAAGTGCAAGGTCAATGTCCATATACCCTAATACCAAAAGGATCTTGTCCTTCCATTTCGAATAGTTTTCACCACTGAGAGTAGGAATTTGAGCGGTGCTTGCAAAAGAGTTAGCTACAACAGAAGTGTTAACTGCGACAACAATAACAATTAATACATTGAAGCAAATGACTTTATTTTGAATTAACCCAATGTTAAATTCAAACAGAAGCATAATCTAAACCTTCATGTGGGTATAGGTGGCATCAATGCTTTAGATTTGCTTTAACAGAAATAATAAAACTAGTGGTTTCTGTATTATTTTATAATAAAGTTCTATACCTGTGGGTATCTAGAATTTCATTACTCAATAATTAAACCACTATTTTATTCTAATCAAATCAGTCAAACAATTGCATTCCTGTGGGTAAAACAATTATTTTAGTGACTTAATCACAATCTGAAGAATACATATCATATAGACATACAGTTCCTAAATGAAATATATACTTGACATAAGATGTTGTGGCTAATCTTAATCCATAGTGATATTTCCCATAAGTATGATAATTATAGATTTGCATTTCTGGAATGAACTTTACATGTATCAAAAACTGTATATGTATCAAACTGTATGTAATAATTCACTAGTGTCAATATCTCTTCTGTTGTAGTATGGTCTGTCCATGCATGGGGAAGTTTGATATGGACATTCCATACTTTTCCAGTATACGGTTTAAACAATCATGAATATACTTACGGAGCAATTCCTTTTAAGGTACATCTCATATAATGTAATATTACATTTTAATAGTTTAGGAACCCATACATAAAAAAAAATTCATGGCATGCATGTTTTAATGAACTGCTCCTTTAGACATGGTATTCTAAAAAGGCAACTTGTATTTTAAAGTTATATATTCAATGATGGGTCACATCAAAGGACAAATGCATACTAGCTACTCTTTTGGTTCAGGAAGCCTTTAATTAAACATGTTTGGTCATCCTTTAGAACAAATACACATATATATACATTTTGCATGAAAAGGTGAAAGTGTACGCAAACACTGTATTCAGTAGAAAAACAAATTACAATAGGTCACATCAAGGACAGGATTCATGCTTGCAGTTCATTTTGACATGTATAAACTTTATTTCTATTAAATGTTAGCTTAAAATATAGCATGTCAAATCTAATTATTGTAAAGCTTCTGCACACATTATAGCTAATAAAACTATATACCTCTCGAACTAAGCATAGTAACATAAGCATCGTTTATCATGTTACAGTCACTAAACTGTACTTGGATTTAAGCAATATAGCATGAAGGTGGCTCTGATACCAATGATAGATATTGTTTTTGAATAAAACTTAAGCGTGGAAATAATATATTTACCTCCAGCCATTGATTGCTCAGAAATAGGAAACAATAAGTGAGATGTAGGGTCCTGGAATCTGCTGCTGAAACTGCCGAAAGCTGAAAAAAATTCTCACAGAGCTCTTATGGAGAAGAGAGATGGATTTTCAGTCAGTCTATATTGCTGTTGATTTTGGTGTAGTCGATGAATAACCACAGACCACATATGTATATAGACTGATGAGATCCAAATCCTGTAACGAGCCTTGACACGTTCTCTTTTCATCAAGAGAAGTGGAGATAAGCATAAGTGGCCAATGAATATTTCAAGATCCACTTTATCAGTTCATATACATAACAACATATATGCAAACAAATGTGGCACGTGGAGCATATATGAGACAGTTTCTTACAACATCTTATTTCTCTCCTACATGGGCCCAATAGGGTTTGGGTAAGTATCCAATAGCAAGTGTTGCTAATTTCTTTACAAAGAAAGTGTTGCTAATTTTGTTTTATGACTATCACAACACCACCACTCTAACAATGTTACAGAAAATCATAAATTAATTTCTCTATTTATCAAACCAATTAACAACTAAAAAAGTTACATTTCAACAAAAATTCCCAATATTAAACTTTACTCTAAACACCAAATTTAAATAATTAGTTTAATAATATTTCAAAAGTAAATTGAAATCTTATTTAATAAATGAAACTCATTTCTTAATTAAATCTAATTAATTATTCACAACACTAAATTCAATTTCACAAAACACAATCATAAATTTATTGTCCATAATTAAAATTAATCAATTAGTTACTTAACAACAAGGTTGTTACAACCATGTCCCTTCGATCCATCATTTCATGCCCCCCTTGTCCCCTTTCCTTAGTTATGAAGAAATGAGGTGGAAAGGATGAAGAGATGTGCATTAATGGTGAGGTGAAGTTTGCTTTTTTAAGCACAAACCATGTTCACACTTAAGTAGATGTATGTAATATGTATATATGTATATGTATATGTATAAGTGTGTGTGCATGTCTGACATGTATATACATGTGTATGTATGTGCACAATACAACAAATAACAATGCAATATTCTATTACAACTTTTATTCGTTACACCGTTGAAAACCCGGAATCCGAATTCCGGTCATATTTTCAGTTTTTAATGAAACTATTTATTTATGTAAACAAAACTTGAAAATAAATTCCTTATCATCTTTAAATAATTAAAATAAGATTATTTAAGCTATAAAACCATATTAAATAATATTAAAATCCCTTTATAAAAATATGACATCGAACTACCAGAATGCAACGAAGTTTATATATCTTTATAAAACAAGTTTATATATTTATAAAACCATTATAAATCATTTTTTACATTATATAATAATTAAAATGGATCATTTATCATTTAAAACAATTAATTGAATATTTAAAATTAATTAAATATTCCTATTCGAAGTGATAAAATTATGGGTCGTTACATATACACTCACATCACATGAAGTTTGAGCCGAGTTAGGTACATGAAGAAAGCTACTTGGGTTGAGTTTTGGCATAATCTTGCTTATGCTCGCACAAAAAGTAAAGTAAGCTTGCTTAAAATGCGAATACAAGGTATGTTTTATGCTTTTGTTGGTATTTATATGTGATATTTTGTTGTTTTCCCATGTTGCGGATGCCCCATTGTTGGAATTCCTCTTTGAAGATGTATATTATTTAATTATATGTGTTGTAAATTTTTGGAATGCTCTTCGTCAAAGGAGACTCTACCAAAACTTTTCGAAAATTTCGACAATTAGAAAATTTTCGCATAATTCTATCGTATGTGAAAATAGAAATCGTTGAAATGAATCTATTTAACTTCTTAGCATATGATAACATGATTAAGAGAAATTTTGATCTTTATTTAAGGGAAAGCAACATAGTGTATTGAGTTAATTCTAAAGTGGAAGAAGACGAAGGTTAAGATGATGTTACTGCATAGAAAGCTAGGGTATGAGTTGGAAGTAACATTCTTCCCTGTAAAAAAATTTGAGGATGCAATTTTCTTAAAGAGGAAGGTCTATAACAACCTTATTTCTATGTTATTAAAGTAAATAATTGCGATTAAAATAAATTACTCAAGTTTAATTTTTGGATAATTTTATTTTTAAGAATATAACTTATTGAGTCAAAGATTATTTTATAAAGGATTTTTTAATAAATTGAATTAATTAACAAATTTTTTACAGAAAATATACTAAACTTGAATAAAATATTTATCATGAATGTAAAATAATTTATATGATTAATAATTTTTATATGGTTGACACATATGAAATAAATTTTATTTAACATTAATAAAATGAATAAATTAACAAAAATAAATAGTTAGTAAATTTAAGGATTTTGTATGATCTATCAAAATATATTTTTGTAAATAGCTACCTCAATTAAATTGAAAATATATTCAGACAAGATTTGATAGAGCTTCTATAAATGTGAATTAAAATGGGATTTAACGTAAATAAAAAGAGAGCAATGAAAATTTTAATTTCATAAGGACCCTGTTGTAACAATAATTGCTCTAGAATGTTCCAAACCATCTACTCTATACCATTCTTCTTTTTAGCCCATGACCAAAAACCCAAAACCAATTTCTT
Source organism: Allium fistulosum (assembly GCA_030737815.1). Taxonomy (NCBI): domain Eukaryota; kingdom Viridiplantae; phylum Streptophyta; class Magnoliopsida; order Asparagales; family Amaryllidaceae; genus Allium; species Allium fistulosum. Next base: position 1,328,308,355 of record CM060904.1, read on the forward strand.
TACTCCCCCTAGCCCTAATCCCCTCAAGCATGACTCAGGTAAACAAACGCAGAGGCATAAATTAAAATAACAACAACAACAACAATAATAATAATATATAACAATGCGATCAAAAAGAAGAAGTGCCACGGTTTTACCACTAGAGAAGGTGGAAGCATGCAATTTATCATTATCATGCTATGTTGATAATGACATGGGACGCATCCTTGTGGTGCAAGCGACAAGAGCTGTGAAATAGGGAAGACGCGACCTAAGGATCGCAGCTGAAGGTGGCATGAAGGGATGTTGTTGCTTGGCTGAGGGTGACATCAGGGTTTGTTGCTGGTGGGATTTGAGTATTCCGAAGGAAAGGGTGGAAGTAATGAAGCTTAGATTTGTGGAGTTATCTCTATAACTCAAAACTATAATCTAGAACCCTTATGCTATGAATTTCTTAACTATTGGATGATGATTTGATGTTGATATGGATTGAAATTGAGTGGCACATTCTTATTTATTGGTTGTTTTGATGAGATACAAGTTGATAGTTGAATATACACATTATATGTTGTGAAAAATAAATAGATGATTCCAATAGTTGGAACGACATTTGAAATTGATCGAAGGGGAATAAATGAATTAAAGTTGGAAGCTTTAAATGAAATAAAATATTTTAAATATAACTTACAATTTTTATATTATTTTTTTATATTTACCGTTGAAAATGTTATTATTAATTGAAATTATAAAAGCGGGATAATTTTGAGAATTATATAAATATAAATTATTTAGACAGATATAATTTTTGAGATTTGTTTAAATTAGTGGACTTTCGAACATATATTTTTATTTATCTATAAATGAAAAATATTTGAAGGATATTTTTAAAAAGCGTATTCAAAATTTATAGTATAAAGTGATGAGTTTATTTTATGGGATTTTAATAAATGAGAAGTTTTATAAAGTAATATTTTTGGAATTATAATAAGATGCATGTTATTTAAATATTATATGGAAACTATTAGTAAAAACTTATTATATTTATTTAAGAACAATTTTGGAAGTAATATATATTTATAAAACTAGGAAAATTATTTTTAAAACCTTCAGAAATATATATATATATATATAAAGGAATTTGAATGAAATTATTATGGAAAGTGTAATTTTAAGGATTTGGTTATACAAATATATTTATTAATCGATATAGTACAATGTTGAATGTTTGGAAGATTTAATATACAATAAGATTTTGGTTTGATGATTTATTTTTTAGTAATGGTGTTGGAAGGGATTTGGAATATGAATGAGGATTCTAAATATATTAATTTTGGAATTTTATAATATGCTTTTGGGTAATATTTTAAATTGGAAATCCTTATTGGGAAAATGAGATTATTTAAATTTTTTTTTGAAGGAAATCATGAATTAAAAACCTTTTTTGAAATTAATATTTTCAAATTATTAAAGAAGAATTTCAAAGTTTATGGATTATTTTTAAAAAGAGTTTAAGGGATTTGAAATTGAATGAAAGTATAAAATATAGATTTCCTTGTAATCAAATAAGAGACTTTAAATAAATATTGTAGAAAAGATTGGGAATTTATTTATATAAACCTCATTGAAAATTATTATCGATGTTTTGAAATTGTATTAAAGATTTTTGAAAGTGTGTTTATAACAAAACCCACTTCCTAAAAAATAAACAGTTGTATGGTATGCTATGTTTGATTTATTTTCTCCACGATGAGGAAATTAGATAAATGAAGTTGTAATACTGATTAGTATGGAACTTTGATAATATTTCTCTGATTATTCTTTGGACTTGTCGCATGGAATATTATTGGATGGAGCGAGTGTATAAGCATTAAGCAAAACCAACAAGTAACTCCTAGTAGTATGGGTCGCTGGAGTTGATATTTTTTCAGTTATTCCATGTGAGTACATGACACTCGAACAGGGATAGTGATACTGGGGTATTGTATAAGACGTATATATGAGATGATGCTCATTGGGGTAAGCACGGTTATGTGCCTATGGCTATGTATAAATGTTTATCATTTTATGTTCTCCTATTATCCATCGAGGAGTGAACGTGATTAGGCTAGTACCCATCCTAGTGGTCTAATCATGGGGTCGCACCTCGGATCCATGACATACCTTGTGTTATATAATTGTGTGTTATTGTTATGTGCTATTACCCATGTCACATATGACAACAGTCTGTTACCATTTGGGGCACTTCTAGGGTCGTGACCGTTGCATTGCATATTCTTGTGTCCTATGGATACCGAGTCACGATGGTCATCGATGTAACTAAAGACTGTAGGAGCAGTAATAGACAGGCACGTGTGTAGGCTCTTGGAGCAAGCCAGTGGCTGTCACTCTCCTGCCTGGTTATGATGTGTGACGGAAGACCTACATTATTTAACTACCTCTATTGAGTTTAATGATGATGAGTTGTGACCATACTTGAGAATGTGTGTCCAAAGGGTGGTCATCCCACGCCTACCCGTTATGAGATTATCAAGGAGGATAATTCATTCTTTATTGATGTGTGTTGCTGCTATACATTTAGTTGTATGGATGATTGTTTGTTTCACTTATATGTGTATGACGGACCTAGATTTTTTCTACTTTATGATTATCTAAGAGATAATCTTAGGCATTGCTGTGTTCTCACCCCATGGTAGTTGATGATTTCTTATGTATTAATGGTGGTTGAATGTTTTGATGTTTCACTCATTTTATAAATTAGATTATTGGATGTGTTCCTGACTTTGCTTTGATATGGGCGATATATTTGAGGAGTTCACTTGACACTTTGACACACATCTTGATACAGGTCTATTGCTATAAATTGACATCACATTTAAACATAGTCTGACCCCGTGTGTTATTTATATAATACTCGGGTCAGTCCGAGACATTTCAGGTTCAGGGACGAAGTGCGCTGCTTGTAATTGTGAGGTATAGTTGGAGACTAATTTATTAGTTGACTAGTGTATCATTATTTTCTTAAGTAGCCTCATGTATGTTGATGATGATGAGATGTATGTATTGGACATTTACATTGTATTTATTTGATAGATAGTGGTCATTTGATAATTTTTGTAGACCCTTTTGGACTTGTACATTTATATTCTATTGTATGTTATCACTGCATTGATGATTGTGTTCTCTGTGATTTATTTTATATTATGTATTGTTCAATCCTGAAAATGCATGTAATTATTTCTTTGTGCCGATACCGGGTACGTATAGGTGAGTAGTTTATGATTTTTGAAATACATATCGATGTTAACCCAAGGGAATATTCATGTGTGATAGCCCAATATCACCTTATTCTTCTTATTATCAGACACTATTAGTTAGTAATACTCTTGGTAGTTTAAATATAGAGGTGGGGTGTTACACTAAGGATCTTATGTGTAATACTATTAAGATATTGAATAGATAGGTAAAATATATGCAGGTATTTGTTGATATTCCCAAACTTATGTGCATTTAAACTTATGCCATCGCGAAATGGTAAGTACGAGTGGAAAATACCTTTCAATAGTTGATATTCCTCAAGGTCGAAATGAGATATGGACAATGACCATGGGTTAGGAGTTGTATATGATACAATCGATAAAGTGTTATCCATCGCTTGTGGACCTATGATTTGTTGATATTCCTTATGATTAGAATCCCATGGCAAGCGAGTCTTAACACCCACTGGAGAAGTCGGAAGACTTCTGTGCTCATCAGAGAGTTTTGAGAAACATAAAAGTCTAGTGAAAACTTATTAGTAAAATGAAATGTAATGTTCATACTTACTAATATTATAAGAACATCTACTATGAATTAGTGTCCTACTCTACCGAATCAAATTTGCAGAAAATGTCCATACCAAAATTGTTTTCTAAAAATACAAACTCACCAGACCTAACTACATAGACTGGTTAAGGGAAATTAAGATACCACTCACGTATGAACGTCTATGGTCATTGATAATTGAACCTCCAAGGGAAAAACTCGCTAATAATGCAGACCGAACTAATTTTAGCCTATAACAAATGGGTTTCAGACCTAGAGATCGTCCAAGTTTATGTGTTGTCTACGTTAGACAAATTATTGCAGAGACAACACGAAAACATGAATGTCCATCAAATCATCGATAGCCTCAAAGATTTTTAAGGAACAGTCTTGTTCTATAAAGTATGAACTTACGAAGAAACTGTTTAACACAAAGATGTCAAAGGGCATGAAAGTGGACTATTACATCTTAATGATTAAGGGTTGTATTGGTAGACTTTCTCAATTAGACGTTACGATAGGCAAAGAGCTACAAGTGTATCTGATCCTAGGGTCTCTTCTCCATAATTTGCTTAATGACCTGCCTTTTTGACCTCCAAATGTCGACGCTTTCCACGATATTCTTGTGCCAACCATCCAATTGTTAGAAAGATATTTTGTTAGGGTAAAATAAAAGAAAACGAAAACATAACACAAAAGAAGAGAATACAATATCAGAATCTCACAGCTGAACGTAACATATAATATCAAAAAACAATAAAGATTGTCACTCTAAGATACATAGCATTTTAGAGTTATAATTCTAAATACTATCATCAACCTAGAAAGTTATAACAACACGTCCCCACAAATGATGATATGTACATAGTAGTAATGCAGCGGATATAAGCATACTATGGTAGGTGAAACATCTAGCTCATATCCTCAAGCTCTAATGAACATTCAAATAAAACCCATCTTTCTCTGACTACTCGGAAGAGAACACGAGGAATTTGGGAAAAAAACAACGTGTTAGACATAAGTCCAGTATGAGAAACTCAAGAAATATGTGATCAATATATAATGGTACTTTTGAGACCGCACAAAATGCTTTAATGGTTATCCACTCAAAAGAACCACCATTTAATAAGTCATAAGGTGATATAATAGATAATGTCTAGGGTATAGAATATAATTAAAAAATAGCTATGATGCTTACATCTCATGACACAACAATATTGAAGTTTGTCTAAAATCGCTAAGGTATGTTCGCAAAATGGATTTTCCATGGAGATCTCTCTAGTTAAGACGAATCCAATCTCTCACACAAGGGTCAGAAACTATCTCTAAGCATCGTATATATCTCTAGATAAAATATACTAATAAGGAATACATAGCCAGTCCATGTCTAAAACGCGATCTAGAATATCACCAACTCCCACCGGCCAACATATCGAAAGCGTCTCTAGATATGGAGTTGAGATACTCTGTCGTGGGTTAGCAAAACCACAAACTATGACCCTACTCTATTTTCTATCATTTTCGATGTTGAGGTCACGTTCGGCATCTCTTACATGAGTCTTCATCGCTCGAACAGATCACGAATCTCCAAAGGATTCCAGCATCTCGAACAGATCACAAATCTCTACACGGATTCAAGCATCTCAAACAGATCTCGAATCTCCATATAGATTCCAGCATCTCAATCACATATATGGTTTTTGAAGTGGTTACAGTTTCGAGTAATCTTATATAAGTACACTCCCCCACTACTGGGCACTCCAAAACCAATCGATAGATTTCCATTAACTTAACCTCGGTCCTTTCAGAAATAAACAAACAATACATAAGGGTGGAGATCGTCTTCTATCCTAATAGATTTCCTTATCATTTGTCCTAGAAGAGCAAGATGAGTTTATACATACAATATAGCATCACCGAAGATAACTGTACCATATAATCATCATGTTTTTTCTAGATATTTCCTAACTCATTTTGGTCAAATTTCGATTGTTGACTAACCAATACCAAGTTCAAATTAGACTATCGTATATGGAAACCAAGTCTCGTATATTTATCACGTTTCCGACCATTTCGTCTTACACTATCCCTCGGTCAATAGTGAAGCCAGGTTATCAATCACTATTACTTATTTTAATCCCTTTTTTATTCTAATCCTTTTTTATTTAGCTACTACTTTTATTAGGTAAAACCACTTTTATTAATAAAACTTCTTTAACCTAATAAATTTTGTTTATCAATCACTATTACTCATTTGTATTCTTTCAATACTTCAAAACGCATTCAATCTCAAATGGTGTAAGTATATTCATAAATCTTTAATAAGATTGCTTACTTTAATCCTTTACTTTTTCTATCTTTTTTCAAACTATTCCATACGTGTTATTACTTTTAAAATATCCAAGGTCTAATTAAATTCACAAATCTATTTCTAAGGGTTTAAGACAAATGAAACTTAAGCATTTTCACAACAATCCAAAACCGTTTCACTTATAATTATCTTTAAAACATCCTTTACAAAGATCTATTTGCTTTACTAAGTATAATAAAAAAAGGGTTAAAGACAAATATTGTTAACACATTGTCACAAAAAACCCAAAAGCACTTTATACTTATCATTATCTTTAAAAACATTCTTTTTAAAGGTCTAAGTATATCTACACTTATTAAACAACGTAATATACTTTTAATAACTTTACAAAATCATTTATTATAATATAAGTGTTATAATTCAAAACTATATATTATTCTTTTATAAAATATCACGTAGGTTTTTTCCATGTCCTCCTTTCCTCCCTTCCATCTCTCCTCTACCAACTCCACCCATGTCCTACGCTACATCCCCACCTCCCATCGATCACACATCTTTGACCTCCCACCTCCTATCAATCCATCCATCACTTCATCTTCTCCCATTGTTTTGACCCCTCCCAAACCTCCTAATCCAACCACTCAGATTCCTCCTACTGACCCACCACCTAGCTCCATACCATCTGCTCTCAACCTTTCCACCTCCTCCATCATTCCATTCAAAACCTGGACTTCTCTGTTCAGCTGCAAACCAGAGAATGCTGGTAATTTCCAACCATTTGATTATGATCTGAACTACACTTAATCTGCTCTGCAAGTATCCGATGAAGTCAATATAGGTGGCATTGATTACTGGAAAGACCACTTTGTTGGCTTCTTTCTAGATGGCAACCTTTATTATTCTTCTATTTTGGCACACCTATAGAGGAAGTGGAAGCTAAAAGGTAATATGAAAGTCTAGTCTGAGTCCAAGGACTTCTATTTTGAATTCTCTTGCCATGAAGACAGAGCAAGGTATTAAAATCAGATCCTATGTTCATCAGAGGTAAGATGTTCATGGTCTCTTCATGGTAGTCTGACTTTAGTAATATACATTTTATGGTCCGAAGTGTTCCCATTTGGATACACTTATATAATATACCCCTCATTACTTGGATGTTAACTTATGGTTAGTATGCCATATGGGTAATCCGATACGTTTCAACAAGGCCATAGAAAAACTAAGCCATTTTGAGTATGCGAAATGTCCAATGGAGATAAAACCACACCATGAGTTTCCTGAGTTCATTCTCTATGGTGATAATAATTTGAGAGTAGACATTGGTTATGATTGGAAACCCTTGATATGTATGAGTTGCAAATGCTTTGATCACCAGACTAGTACTTGCAATGTTAATATTGATCAGCCAGATGCAATTTTATCAAATGTGAACCCATCCCAGTCTCGAGTTGTGAAGGAAGATCCTGTAGTATTTAGGAGAGTTTTGAAAAAGAGATGGGAAAAGAAAATGCCAAACAATGCAACAGTTAGAGATAAATCCCTAGGCAATGTCTTGGATAAAGAAAGGAATACAAGCTTAGCTTGCCTGGAGAATGATCATTTGAATTTGGATAATCACCCAAGTGTATTGGATGCAGATAAACAAGATGTTGTCAACTTGAAAGCAAGCAATGCAAATGTTTTGATGCACAAATCTTCTATGTCACATGCATAGAGCTCAAATGTGCACATACATGCAGATCTCCCACTCAACATATATTTTGGCACTCCACGTGAGCTCAATACACAGACCCATATCAATTGTCCCCTATTTCATCCTGACCCATCCTGCTCATACTCAATCCAACCATGTTCACTCCCTCGATGACCAAACCTAACCTGATCACTTCTCATGTAAAACATGCACACCATTCACATACAACTCCTTGTCCTGACAACATCACTTCTCTTATTATTCCTACCTTTAACTGTTTTTCGCAACTAACCTTTTCAGATGATCAAACAACTAAAGCCATTGAACCTGCCACTACATCAACTCTTTGTCTTCTTCAGGACCAATGTATCGATAACACCATACCTTCTAATCATTACTCATCCTCAACAAACATCCCACCTTCTACCAGCCAGTACATTTCCCACACAGCTTCATCTACCACCACTACTTCCTTGCCATCCAATATCTCCTCACCTTACTCCCATATTAAACTTCTTCAATCCATAACCGATATCATAATTGCCAACAACATATCCTTTGCCTCTTTCATTGACCCTGAAACCATTATCCACACCTCTACTACCAATTATACATCTTTGAATCATTTTGCTAGTAAGGAACAAATCAATACCATTGTTTCTTCTGAACATGATAAATCTGATGACAATGATACAATACCTCCTACAGAAATCACTGAACAACATCTCAATGAAATAGTAAAAGGAAAAAGAAAAAGAAGAAATCCAAACCTAAACTACAAGAGACCTCTAACTCAGACTATGACAATGGTTTTAGGAATCAAGGAACTATTTAGCAACAAAGAAATCCAACACATTGATGACAATGTGTATATCTCTACAAGATCTAGAAAGCTGAATGCTTCAGTTAAAAACAAATCTTTAAAAAAACATGATTAATGCAATTGCAGCTTGGAATATCAGAGGTGCTCACCTACAAGTCAAACAAAATGAAATCAAATATCTTATCAATTCCCACCAAATTCAAATGATTGTGATTCTTGAAACTAAGCTGAATGATCCTCTGACCAAAAAAACATGTACTTATCTAAATAAAAATTGGAATTATGTGGATAATCTCCATGGTGCTCCTTATGGCATAATCATTGTCATGTGGATTCCTTCCATTTTCCATGTCAACAATAATACTAAGCACTACCAGTTCATTTACCTTAAGCTCTCTAGTTCTCCCTCCTTTTCACTTTTCAAATCTCCTTCATATATGCTTCCAACCAGTCCATTTCCAGACATGCCTTTCTAGACCACATCTCATACTTCTCCTCATTAAGCATCCCATGGATTTGTATAGAAGACTACAGTTGCATACACAGTGTATCACAGAAAGCTGGTGGCACCCTCTTGTGTCTCAATGATATATCTCCTCTTAACCACTCTATAACAACCCTAGATTTTTGCAAATATTTTTAAATTATTTTAAATTAAATTTTATTTCAATATTTTATTTTTAAAAAATTTTAGAAGTATATTTATAATTTTTCCAAAGTTAATTGTATTTTTGTTGGCAATTTTTAATCTAGTTTCAATATAATAATCAATTTTCTTTATTTACTTTTATTTTATTTTTATTTTTCCTATGAATAATTATTTATTTTCATTTTCACTTTATTTTTGTTTGTCTTTTATTTTATTTACTGATTTTATTTTGTTTATATTGAATTAAAAAGAATTGGAAATTCAAAGAGGCAAAGTCCTTTCATTTGCTTGACTTTTCATTTCTAGTCCTTTCATTTTCTTTGGCCGTTCAAAACTCTATTGTAGCCGTATATTCTTTACTTCATTTTCACATGAAAACTCCTTCTCAACATCAAAAATTTCAGCCATAGCAATTTCTGAACATTTTGGTAATGGCTTCTTCTTTTTTTCTACTTTTCTACATTTTTTTCAATGTTTTTGCTTGATTCCTCTACACATGTGCTTGTCCTAACCCCTCCACCGACTACACCACTTCCTCCACATCATCATCCATGGCCTGACCCCCTCCCACTCTGACCAACAAGTGGCCGTGACCTCCTCTTGATGCAAACACCACAAAATAATGCAAAACTCCAAAAAAAATTGCACATAGCCGAGCCTATCTTCACCACCCCCTTCTTTGTAGCCATGGCCACCACCTTTTAGCCGCCACCACCAACATTACCTGACCCCTGACCATCTAACCTGACCTGTAGCAGCCCCTGGCCGAGCCACTTGACCCTTTGGTCGAGCCTAGATGCACCCAAACCCTCCTCTTTTGCCTTGTCTCTTGACATTCCTCCATTTGTAACTCCTACCCCTTTCCATTCTCTTGCCTAACCATGCCATATTGATACAATCCCGAGCCATTTCAACCTATAAACATGTGTGGCCGAACCAATAAAGCCTTATGGTCGAGCAAAAGTTGTTAGTGGTAGAGCAAAAATTGATTAAAAGTTTGGTTATGTCTTTTGTTTACTTTGATTCCATTTTTGTTTCAATTTAATCTTTGTATTATAAATATATATTTATATTGCTTTGTTTATTGTTGAATACAAGATTAATGTCTTGGCTCTCTCTCCACTCAAATCAAGTCGTGCTATCGTGCTTTCTGGATTTTCATTTGTGTGTTTTATTTGCAAACTCCAGCGTAGAAAGGTGAGTATTCACCATGACATTTATACTCATATAATTTGTGAAGTGACAACAAGTGAATGTGTAGAAACTATTATATCATGTTATACCTGCCTGTGATGTAAATTATATGATGTTAAACCCTGTTATAAACTTTTCACATCATCTGCAATGTTATATTTTATTATTCTGTTTATTTATTTCTGTTAAATCACACTGCAAGTTCCCTGTAGAATAGAATCACTATGGGTTGAAATGATACATACCCGAACAGACTTTAGAATAGGAAAAGATCGTTATGGGCTGAAATGATAAGCCTGAGCGATTTTTATTTATTTTTATTTACTTGGGATTACGGGTTTGAAATGATAGAACCTGGATTTTTCTTTGTAAATTACGGATTGAAATGATATATTATCTGTATCACTTGACTTAGGCTAGAAAATATTATACAAACCCGTGGTTATTTTATATATTTTTCTGGAAATTTTAAGTATTTTTAAAATGTAAAAATATGATAATTTGATTTAAATTGAATTTGAAATGATTTAATAAAGTGTTAATGATTTTTCTATGTATTGAAAATGTTAAATAAATGAATGGAAAAATTGTGATTTGAAACATAACTTAATTTGGAAATTTGTGATTTGATTTTTAATGGAAGTTTAAGTTAATTCAATAAAAATGAAATTTAAGTTTTATTTATGAAATGGAAATTTAAATTGAAGTATTAAAGTAAATTGTTAAAAATGAAAGAATGGGAAAATTGTACACTAGAATTTAATAAAGGAATTATTAAAAATTTGGATTTTTATTGTAAAAAATTTCTTTATAAAAAAACCATAAGTTAAAGGTATTTAAATGAACATTTTTGATGTGGAAAAATATGATTTTTATAAGTTAAAATGATTTAAATTGAAGTTTATTTGTGGCTGGAATTCTATTTAAAATCCGGAAATTCTTTTAGTAACACTTCAGAAATGCTATCGTTTCTTAAAATGAACTAAAAAACTGAACTAATAGAATCTGCAGCACTTTGTAAGTGCTGTAGTTGCCGAAGTAAACTAAAAGGAAAATTAACTAAGGGCTATAACAGCACTCTGTAAGTGCTGTAGTTGCAGAAACTTAACTTGAACCTGAAACTAATGGCAGAACTATTGTAGCACTTGTTAAGTGCTGCAGTTGGCTGAAATGAGATTGTGAATATAATTGAACTACTGCAGCAGTTTTGTAAATGCTGTCTTTGCTGAATTAAACTAATTTTCCAAATTGAACCCTGAACTACTACAGCAGTTTTGAAATGCTGTCTTTTCTGAACTGAACTTGTTTTCAAATGTAACTGAATTACTACAGTAGTTTTTAAAACGCTGTCTTTGCTGAATTGAATTGTTTCCAAATATAACTTACCACAGCATTTTTTAAGTGCCGTGAAAGCTGGAATTTTAATGTTTTAAGGTATTTAAGTGAATAAATGAACTCAGAAAAGGCTAAATTTTTGGTAATTGAATATTTGATTTGAAAGAATAATGACTTTATTTTTAAATGGTTTAAATGAAGTATTTTGATTTGAAATAGAAACTATTTTTGAAATTTATAACAACGGGTTATAATAACGATTGGTTGTTAAAGAGACCGGGATCAGATATGGACATACTCTCTGTCGATACCGAAAACCACTTTGACAACTGTGTACGCGGTGGAGTTTCCAGAATGAAGTAGGATGGTGGTGACGATCCTATTGTGGTATGAACGTGGACCCAACTCCCGTGAGTTGGCATATGGTGGCTAAAACAGGAGCGATTCTCGGGCCAATGAGGTAGCACCTCTGATCGGACACACTTCTTCGATACCATTCTATTACTTTGTGATTGATTGGCTGCACCCCTTGATTTGGGAGTGTGGCTCGAGGTGGGCAGTAGTGGCTGCTATTCGTTTCCACCAACCCGGATGCGTAATTGGTATATCTACCCTGGCATTTCCTAGTTGTGCCGTGTCACCTACCATAGCGAGCTTTACTACGAGTTGTGATTTCTCCTGTAGCCTGTGGAGTATTGAGGGTAGCCCCCATTCTGGGAGTATGCTAATACTGGATAGACTACTGGGACTATTACGTGTTAAGGTGGAAAATGTAAAGCCTTAACGCTATTTAAAAGTATGTTTATTTTATATTAGACATTATTATAATAGCGAATATTACTACATAGTAGATAGTTTAACAAATCCTTAAAGAATGGGCGATCCCAAGCATTCTTTAAGTTACTTGTGCATCTTATTACAGTTCACTTGAGTTGGTTTACATTGTATAAGTATGTATGTCCTGACTCGAGTGTTTGTGTTTTATTTACGCTCGGGTCAGCCTGAGTATCAGCTTTGGATCTCACCTCTGGAGCTAGGACTGCTGGAGATCATCTTTATCTAGTTGCTATTTATTTCAGTTTCAGTTGTTCTATGTCAGCTTTGTATTAGAGACATATGTATTTGGGATTTCTACTGTACTTGTTTCAAAACTGTATTTGTTTTCAGACTATGTATTTTGTATCTGTTTTTTTTAAGACTTTGTATTGTAGTGGCTTCATGAACCACTATTTATTATATTTTCCGCTGCGAGTTATTCTGATATTTCTGTGTCTGTGATTCTATGAATGATTTTATTTGCTCCAAATTTTATTACAATCTGTTATTTTGCATTATTCAAGTCTAACATGTGTGGATTATTGTCGATTTGAATGGTCCAAAATAGTGGGTCGTTACATTTGGTATCAGAGCCAGGTTTTTAGGCAAACCTAAGCCTATGGAGCAAAAACTTATTAGAGATAGGGTAGAAATACCCTAGAATGAGTGAAATCAACCTCAGAATCATTTCTTTGTGAGAGAACATATTTTCAAAGTATAAAATGATTTTTAAGAGAATTTTTTAAAGATTATTTTGATATAAAATTTTCTTGTTTTAAAAAGCAATTTTCTAAACTTCCTTCTTTCCGTATCTACCTTGTTAGAAATTTCTTTTATTAGGATATTCATCCAAGTGATTTTATCTTGTCTTGTCTTATCTTATCTTTGTCTTCTCTGTACCTTTGTCCTAAAATTCATTCTTGATTTTTCAGGATGAATCGTGGAAATGCCAGAGGTAGGGGTCGTGGTACTGCCCCAGCTCCTCAACCTGCTGCACCTGTTAGGTTTACCGTTCTCTGTAAGGAATTCTCTCATCTTGGTGGTACCAAGTTTACCGGTTCAGAGAGCATTATCAAAGCCCAGCAATGGTTACGGAGTTTAGAGAGGATCTTTACTGGTCTCGAGATTTCTGATGCCCAGAAGCGTCAGTTAGCAGCTTGGCAGCTGCAAAGTCAGCCTTGGATTGGTGGGAGTCTGTTACAGCTCACACTAACGAGGGTGATATTTCCTAGGAGCAGTTTAGGTATCCTTTGTGTTATCTTGAATTTTGTTCCCATTTCCTTTCTTTTGAATCTATCTTAATTTTTTATTTCTTTATCTTCTTTCCAGGGAGGCTTTTGTGGCAAAATGGATGCTCGAAGCCGGGAAATCTCAGCTTTATCGTGAATTCATGGATCTTAAGCAGGGTACCATGTCCTTTTCTGAGTATGAGCGGAAGTTCAACGAACTTTCCAAGTTTGGTCCTGGCCTTATTGACACCCAGCTTAAGAAAAATGAGAAGTTCATAGTTGGAGCTCGCCCAGAGTTCTACGATCGTCTCATTTCTCATGTTCATGGCACTTTCACCGAGCTTATGGATATGGCTATTCGTTATGAGAACCCTACTTCCAAGGGTCCCGCTGTTGCTAGTGCTCCTGCATCTCAGTCTTCCTCAGCTAACTCTAAGAAGAGAAAGCCCAATTTCCACCAGCAGAAGAAGAATTGGCTCAAGAATCCGGGTTTGGGATCTTCATCATCTTCTCCTTCTCAGAGGCACCCTATCGACCTATCTACCATTACCTATTTCAAGTGTGATCAGAAGGGACACTATGCTAATAGTTTCCCTACTTCAGTTGGTGCTACTGTTCCTCCACCTTAGGGTACCAGGAACAATCTCTGTCATGTCTGTCTTCAGCCTGGTCATTTTAAGAATGATTGTTCGTTGTATCAGAAGGGCAAGCCGTCTGGTATTTTTGCTGTTACTTCTGCTTCTTCACCTGCTCCACCTGTACCTGCTCCTGCTCCTAGTGATGACCAAGGTACTCTTCAGGGCACCTTTTATTTATTTAAGCATCATGTTCGTGTTTTATTTGATACTGGAGCTTCGCATAGTTTTATTTCTATGGCCATTTGTGATAAGTTTGAGCATCGCCTTTCTCCTGAGTATGCTTCTGTTCCTTTATGGGTTTCTAATCCTATTGGGGGTCCCGCGAACCTTAGTAGGATTTGTAGAGGAGTGAAACTTCTCCATTCTGATCATCGCTTTGTTGGCGATTTCTATGTTCTTGGTTTTGATACTTTTGATTTATTGCTTGGAGATGGTTGGTTAAGGAATCATGATGCTCACATCTCTTGCAAATCCCGAACTGTTTCTCTTGAGGATGATCGGGGTAATTCTTTGGTTATTCAGTGTCGTATGCCTCATGATTATGCTGGCAGCTTTATTTATTCTCTGGATTCTTTTCCTGTTGATCTTCAGTCGACTCGTGTGGTCAAACTTTATCCCGATGTATTTGGTGAAGTCACTGCTTTACCTCCTAAGCGGGAAATTGATTTCCGTATTGATCTTATTCCTGGAGCTCGACCTGTAGTTCTTCCTCCTAGAAGAATGGCACCCCGCCAGAAGGTTGAGTTAAGGAAGCAAATTGAGGACTTGTCCTCTAAGGGTCTGATCAGACCTAGCTATTCAGAATGGGGAGCAGCGGTAGTTTTCGTCACTAAGTCCGATGGTTCTCTCCGGATGTGTGTTGATTATAGGGAGATGAACAAGCTCACTATGAAAAACAGATATCCAATGCCTCACATCAATGATATGTTTGATCAGCTTTATGGTGCTACTGTTTTCTCTCAGCTTGATCTTGCCACGGGTTTCCACCAGCTCAGAGTTGCTGAGGAAAGTATTCCCAAGACTGCTTTCCGTACTGAGAATGGGTTCTTTGAATGGTTAGTCATGCCTTTCGGTTTGACTAATACTCCTGCTTTCTTTGTTGATTTGATGAATCGTGTTTTTCGTGATGTGCTTAATAAATTTGTTCTAGTCTTTGTTGATGATATTCTCATTTTCTCTAAGTCTGAGGAAGAGCATGAGTCACATTTGAAATCAGTTCTTGAAACTCTTAGAAATCATCATTTGAAGGCTAAATTTTCGAAATGCCATTTCTGGAAGGATGAAGTCCGATTCCTCGGGCATATTGTTTCTGGTAATGGAGTTTCTGTTGATCCAGTCAAGATTGCTGCGATCAATGTAAGTCTTTCTTTCCTTCTCTTTCCTTGTTTCATTCAATTTATTCTATCTTTCCAGTTGTCCTTATTTATCCCTATTCTGTGCAGGATTGGGAAACTCCTAAGACTCCGACTGATATCCGTAGTTTTCTGGGCCTTGCCGGTTATTACCGGAGATTCATTGAGAATTTTGCTAGGATTTCTGCACCTCCCACCGCTTTGACTCGTAAGAATGCTAAGTTTATTTGGAGTGATGAGTGTAAAGCTGCATTCAGTGAGTTAAAGCACAAGCTTACTTCCGCACCAGTTCTTACCGATCCAAATGGAAATGAGGGATTAACGGTATACACCGATACTTGTCGTGAAGGTTTGGGAGCTGTTCTGATGCAGGATGGGAAGGTCATTGCTTATGCTAGTCGTCAGTTGAAGACCCATGAAGCCAATTATGCTGCTCATGATTTAGAGTTTCTTACTGTGGTTTTTTACTTTGAAGCTTTGGAGAGATCATCTTTTGGGTACTAAGTTTGAGCTTTTCACAGATCATCAGTCTTTGAAGTATATTTTCACTCAGAAGGATTTGAATCAGAGGCAAGTTAGGTGGTTAGAGTTCCTTGCTTCTTATGACCTCGACATCAACTATACCCCTGGGAAAGCTAATGTTGTGGAAGATGCTTTAAGTCGGAAGAAGGCGATGTTGTGTCAGCTTGTTGTTTCTTCTCCTCTTTTGGATCATATCATGGCTAAGCAGGATAAGGATCGGATGCTTAGGCTTATTAAGGAGAATGTTCGTAGCAGAGTTGGAGGAAGTAATCTTGATGGTAGTGGAGCCCAGATCGATGATAGAGGTATTTTGAGGATTAATAATAGGATTTGTGTCCCGAATGTTGATGGATTGAGACAGGAGTTACTTCGGGAGAATCATCAGTCCAGACTTTCTATTCATCCGGGAGTGACCAAGATGTATCAGGATATGAAGAAGTTGTACTGGTGGAGAGGTATGAGGCGAGATATCTCCATTTGTGTTAGTAGGTGTGCGACTTGTCAGCAAGTCAAGGCCGATCATCAGAAGACCCCTGGTTTGTTGTTGCCTCTTGAGATTCCCAATTGGAAGTGGGAACAGGTTTCTATGGATTTCATTGATGGATTACCGAGGACTAGGAAGGGTAATGAGAGTATCTGGGTTATTGTGGATAGATTGACCAAATCAGCTTATTTCATTCTGGTCAAGTCTACCCGTTCTGCTTCTAGCTTGTCTGAGATCTACATGAGGGAGATTGTTCGTCTCCATGGTGTTCCTCTCAGTATTGTTTGTGATCGTGATCCTATATTTACTAGTCAGTTTTGGAAAGCTTTTCAGAAATCTTTGGGTACTCATCTGAATCTGAGCACTGCTTACCATCCACAGACCGACGGTCAAACAGAAAGGGTGAATCAGATTCTAGAAGATCTTCTTCGTGCTTGTGTGCTTGATTATGGAGGATCTTGGGAAGATCATCTCCATCTTGTCGAATTTACCTATAACAATAGCTATCAGGTATAATCTAATATTTTGTTTTAAGTTTATCAATCCTTTATCTATCTCATTTCTATCTTCGAATTCAGGCTAGCATTAAAACGTCTCTGTTTGCTGCTCTTTATGGACGACCTTGTAGATCTCCATCTTGCTGGATTGAATCCGGTAATTGTTTGGTTCTTGGTCCTGAGATGATTTTAGAGGCTTCTGAGAGAGTTGAGGAGATTAGGAGGAAGATGAGGATTGCTCAGGATAGGCAGAAGAAGTATGCTGATAGGTGTAGGCGGAGTTTGGAGTTTGCTGTTGGTGATTTGGTTTTCCTTAAGGTCTCTCCCTTAAGGAATGTTATTCGATTTGGTCGTAGAGGGAAGCTTTCTCCTAGGTTCATTGGTCCTTTCCGCATTATGGAAAGAATTGGTTCTTTGGCTTATCATCTGGATTTGCCCGAGAAGTTCTCTGGAGTACATAATGTATTCCATGTTTCTCATCTTCGTCGCTATCTGCATGATCCATCTCTTATTGTTCAACCTTCTGCTCTTGATAGTTTGGACATTGAGTCTAATCTGAATGTCGAGAGGAAGCCACTTTGTATTATCGACAGAGGTACGAAGCAACTAAGAAGGAAATCTGTTAGTCTGGTCAAAGTACAGTGGAGTACTGATGATCAAGATTGTACCTGGGAGACGGAGGAGAGCATTCCTGCTTCGAATTCGGAATTGTTTGTTTCAGGTACTATTTGCTTTTCTATCTTGTTTTTCTTTGTTTTCCTTGTTTCGTTCTTTTCGAGGACGAAAAGATTTGAGTGGGGGAGAGTGTAACAACCCTAGATTATTGCAAATATTTTTAAATTATTTTAAATTAAATTTTATTTCAATATTTTATTTTTAAAACATTTTAGAAGTATAGTTATAATTTTTCCAAAGTTAATTGTATTTTTGTTGGCAATTTTTAATCTAGTTTCAATATAATAAGCTATTTTCTTTATTTACTTTTATTTTCTTTTTATTTTTCCTATGAATAATTATTTATTTTCATTTTCACTTTATTTTGTTTGTCTTTTATTTACTGATTTATTTTTTTTATATTGAATTAAAAAGAATTGGAAATTCAAAGAGGCAAAGTCCTTTCATTTGCTTGACTTTTCATTTCTAGTCCTTTCATTTTCTTTGGCCGTTCAAAATTCTATTGTACCCGTATATTCTTTACTTCATTTTCACGTGAAAACTCCTTCTCAACATCACAAATTTCGGCCATAACAATTTCTGAAAATTTTGGTAATGGCTTCTTCTTTTTTTTCTACTTTTCTTCATTATTTTCAATGTTTTTGCTTGATTCCTCTACACATGTGCTCGGCCTAACCCCTCCACCATCTCCTCCACCGACCACACCACTACCTCCACATCATCATCCACGGCCTGACCACCTCCCCCTCTGACCAGCAAGTGGACGTGACCTCCTCTTGATGCAAATACCACAAAACAATGCAACACTCCAAAAAAAATGCACATAGCTGAGCCTATCTTCACCACCCCTTCTTTGTAGCCACGGCCACCACCTTTTAGCCACCACCACCAGCATGACATGACCCCTGACCATCTGACCTGACCTGTAGCAACCCCTGGCCGAGCCACTTGACCCTTTGGCCGAGCCTAGATGCACCCAAACCCTCCTCTTTTGCCTTGTCTCTTGACATTCCTCCATTTGTAACTCCTACCCCTTTCCATTCTCTTGCCTAACCATGCCATATTGAACCAAACCCGAGCCATTTCAACCTATAAACATGTGTGGCTGAACCAATAAAGCCTTATGGTCGAGCAAAAGTTGTTAGTGGTCAAGCAAAAATTGATTAAAAGTTTGGTTATGTCTTTTGTTTACTTTGATTCCATTTTTGTTTCAATTTAATCTTTGTATTGAAAATATATATTTATATTGCTTTGTTTATTGTTGAATACAAGATTAACGTCTTGGCTCTCTCTCCACTCAAATCAAGTCGTGCTATCGTGCTTTCTGGATTTTCATTTGTGTGTTTTATTTGCAAACTCCAACGTAGAAAGGTGAGTATTCACACATAACATTTATACTTATATAATTTGTGAAGTGACAACAAGTGAATGTGTAGAAACTATTATATCATGTTATACCCGCCTGTGATGTAAATTATATGATGTTAAACCCTGTTATAAACTTGTCACATCATCTGCAATGTTATATTTTATTATTCTGTTTATTTATTTCTGTTAAATCACACTCCAAGTTCCTTGTAGAATAGAATCACTATGGGTTGAAATGATACACCCCCGAATGGACTTTAGAATAGGGAAAGATCGTTATGGGATGAATGATAAGCCTGAGCGATTTTTATTTACTTTTATTTACTTGGGATTGCGGGTTTGAAATGATAGATCCCGGATTTTTCTTTGTAAATTACGGATTGAAATGATATATTATCTGTATCACTTGACTTAGGCTAGAAAATATTATACAGACCCGTGGTTATTTTATATACTTTTCTGGAAATTTTAAGTATTTTTAAAATGTAAAAATATGATAATTTGATTTAAATTGAATTTAAAATGATTTAATAAAGTGTTAATGATTTTTCTATGTATTGAAAATATTAAATAAATGAATGGAAAAATTGTGATTTGAAACATAACTTAATTTGGAAATTTGTGATTTGATTTTTAATGGAAGTTTAAGTTAATTCAATAAAAATGAAAATTAAGTTTTATTTATGAAATGGAAATTTAAATTGAAGTGTTAAAGTAAATTGTTAAAAATGAAAGAATGGGAAAATTGTACACTTGAATTTAATAAAGGAATTATTAAAAATTTGGATTTTTATTGTAAAAAAATTCTTTATAAAAAACCGTAAGTTAAAGGTATTTAAATGAACATTTTTGATGTGGAAAAATATGATTTTTATAAGTTAAAATGATTTAAATTGAAGTTTATTTGTGGCTGGAATTCTATTTAAAATCTGGAAATTCTTTTAGTAACACTTCAGAAATGCTATCGTTTCTGAAAATGAACTAAAAAACTGAACTAATAGAATCTGCAGCACTTTGTAAGTGCTGTAGTTGCAGAAGTAAACTAAAAGGAAAATTAACTAAGGGTTATGACAGCACTCTGTAAGTGTTGTAGTTGCAGAAACTTAACTGGAACCTGAAACTAATGATAGAGCTATTGTTGCACTTGTTAAGTGCTGCAGTTGGCTGAAATGAGATTTTGAATATAATTGAACTACTGCAGCAGTTTTGTAAACGCTGTCTTTGCTGAATTAAACTAATTTTCCAAATTGAACCCTGAACTACTACAGTAGTTTTTGAAATGCTGTCTTTTCTGAACTGAACTTGTTTTCAAATGTAACTGAATTACTACCGTAGTTTTTAAAACGCTGTCTTTGCTGAATTGAATTGTTTCCAAATATAACTTACCACAACATTTTTTAAGTGCTATGAAAGCTGGAATTTTAATGTTTTAATGTATTTAAGTGAATAAATGAACTCAGAAAAGGCTAAATTTTTGGGAATTGAATATTTGATTTGAAAGAATAATGACTTTATTTTTAAATGGTTTAAATGAAGTATTTTGATTTGAAATAGAAACTATTTTTGAAATTTATAACCACGGGTTATAATAACGATTGATTGTTAAAGAGACCGGGATCAGATATGGACATACTCTCTGTCGATGCCGAAAACCACATTGACAACTGTGTACGCGATGGAGTTTCCAGAATGAAGTAGGATGGTGGAGACGATCCTATTGTGGTATGAACGTGGACCCAACTCCCGTGAGTTGGCATAATGTGGCTAAAACAGGAGCGATTCTCGGGCCAATGAGGTAGCACCTCTGATCGGACACACTTCTTCGATATCATTCTATTACTTTGTGATTGATTGGGTGCACCCCTTGATTTGGGAGTGTGGCTCGAGGTGGGCGGTAGTGGCTGCTATGCGTTTCCACCAGCCCAGATGTGTAATTGGTATATCTACCCTGGCATTGCCTAGTTGTGTCGTGTCACCTACCATAGCAAGCTTTACTACAAGTTGTGATTTCTCCCGTAGCATGTGGAGTATTGAGGGTAGCCCCCGTTCTGGGAGTATGCTAATACTGGATAGACTACTGGGACTATTACGTGTTAAGGTGGAAAATGTAAAGCCTTAATGCTATTTAAAAGTATGTTTATTTTATATTAGACATTATTATAATAGCGAATATTACTACATAGTAGATAGTTTAACAGATCCTTAAAGAATGGGCGATCCCAGGCATTCTTTAAGTTACTTGTGCATCTTATTACAGTTCACTTGAGTTGGTTTACATTGTATAAGTATGTATGTCCTGACTCGAGTGTTTGTGTTTTATTTACGCTCGGGTCAGCCTGGGTATCAGCTTTGGATCTCATCTCTGGAGCTAGGACTGCTGGAGATCATCTTTATCTAGTTGCTATTTATTTCAGTTTCAGTTGTTCTATGTCAGCTTTGTATTAGAGACATATGTATTTTGGATTTTTACTGTACTTGTTTCAGAACTGTATTTGTTTTCAGACTATGTATTTTGTATCTGTTTTTTTTTTGAGACTTTGTATTGTAGTGGCTTCATGAACCACTATTTATTTTATTTTCCGCTGCGAGTTATTCTGATATTTCTGTGTCTGTGATTGTGTGAATGATTTTATTTGCTCCAAATTTTATTACAATCTGTTATTTTGCATTATTCAAGTCTGACATGTGTGGATTATTGTCGATTTGAATGTTCCAAAATAGCGGGTCATTACACACTCCCTCCATCTTTCTGGTCTATATCCAATTTCCTATCTGGCCCCCAATACACTTGGAACAACAATAAACATCGTGGAAAAAGAACCTTTTACAAGCTAGATCATAGCTTTTTCAACCTACCTTCTCCGTCTTTATGGCCTTCCTGAACCACCATTATCCCCACCCCTGGCATATCTGATCACAGTCTCCAAGTTCTAACCTAGAAAAAACGACATGTCGAAAAGCTCCCCTCCTTTAAATTTTTTAATTATTGGACTAAACATCCACTTTTTCTTAAAATTTTTTGCAGGCATGGAGCATCACTATCCATGTAAATCCCATGTACATGTTACAATATCAACTGAGGAGCACAAAGAATTATCTTAGAACATGGGCTTTATTAGAATTTGGCAAAGGTTCACATAAATCAATGCATGGCAATATAAAAATCTAACATGATTAAGAATTCATCTCTCTAACATGATTCTCTCCCCTGATGATATTAATCTCTCTAAACTTGAACACATCATTCAACAAAAAATCTTCCATGCTCTCAATGATGAAATCATGATGTTAAAGAAAAATCTTGGCAAAGATTTTTTCTTTGAACGTGACAGAAACACTGAATTCTTTCATACATCCCTTAAAATCAAAAATAATAAATCCAAGATCCTAACAATTACTGATTCAAATGGTGATCTCTGCTCTTAACCTGAGGATGTTAACAATGCCATAATACAATATTTTCTACAATTTTCAACTCTCAATCTGGTCACACTCTTTCTCTTGACATGATCAAGAATTCATCTCTACATACAATCTCTTCAATTACATCTCATGAATTAACTTCCAAAATCAATGACTCGGAGATAAAAGATGCACTTTTTAATCTCAATTCTACCAGTATGGGGGGGTTGATGGTTTCAACTCATACTTCTTCACTCAATCATGGTCTATAGTTGGTACTTCTTTCATCAAAGCCATTCGATATTTTTCCAAACCAATACTTTACTTGGTGGTATAAATTTCACAAATCTAGCTATGATTCCCAAGAACTCCAATCCTACCTTAGTCAACCACTTCAGGCCGATTGCTTGATCTATAGTTTTCTACAAGGTCATTACCAAGATTATTGGCACCAAACTCAAACCAGTCCTCTCCAGAATTATATCCCCTAATCAGGTTGCATATCTTCACAACAGGAACATTCTCTATAACATTCTATTGACACATGAATTACTCAAGGGTTATGGCACCAAAAACATTTCTCCAAGATGTATGATGAAATTAGACATACAAAAAGCCTTCGACTCTATCAGTTTGTCTTCACTGATTTTCATTCTGATCAAGATGAATTTCCCTAAGCCTTTTCTAGCATGGATATATACATATATGTCCATTGCTCATTTCTCTGTAATTCTGAATGGTGCTCCCGAGGGATACTTTACACCTTCTCATGGTATTCGTTAAGGAGATCCCATTTCTGCATATTTATTTATCGTTGTTATGGAATTTCTAACCCATCTCCTCCATAGGCACTGCTATGACTACTTACTTCTCAAGGACTTCATACTTCCCAAGAAGTTAATAAACAATCTGAATAGGGCTTTCAATCACTTTTTATGGCATGGAGATTGTTTCTCCAGAAAACCAATCCCTATTGCATTCAAAAAAATAAATATCCCCCGAGACAAATGTGGACTTGAGATCTTAAACTTGAATATATGGGACAAAGCTGCTGCCTATAAGCATCTTTCATCTTTTCTAATTGAATGCAATTCACTATGGGTCCATGGATGATGACCTACCAGCGAAGAACAAAAGGTTTTGGTCTATGCCAATCCCTCCTCATTCTAGTTGGTTTTGGAAAAGTCTGATGAATTTGAGATTAACTTTGCTTCCTCTTATCAAATACAATGCTGCTAATGATGACAATTCACTATTCTGGTACACTTCCTGGGCAATGCATGGCTTAATTCTCAATGACTCCCTCTCCTACAGTGAAAAACATGCCTCTGGCATCCTCGATAATGCTCTAGCCGCTACCTATATCCAAGATGGCGGGATTTTGTTGCCTAACTCCAGCTGCTCAAATGTCAAGAGCCTTTGGTCCTCTCTTATGTCTCAATCTTATGATATTCAATCTTCTGGGCTCTCGTGGACCAAAGAAAACTATTCTCACTCAATCAAAATTGTTTACTCTACATTAATCAATCGCAACACTTCAGCTCCTTATCCTTGGTGTAAAAGAATATGGAACAAACATGGATCCCACAAGGACAATTTTCACCTATGGAAGGTCCCGAGCAACGCCTTACTCACTAAAGATAAGCTGGTTAGCACTGATTTCCTCCAAAGTGACCGATGTGTTCTTTGCACATCTACCTCTGAAACTATATTTCACTTGTACTTTGAGTGTTCCTATGTTCATACCCTATGAAATAAGCTTTTGAATGAATTTAATTATCCAGATGCTTCAACATACTCTATAATGGAATGGACATCCATCTTTATGACCACTGGAATGAAGATCCCAAACAATAGAAAGCTGATACTAGTTTTAAAAGTTCACGGTTGAGGTTTGACACGAAAGAAACAAAAGGATTTTCAACAACCAGGCTTCTCATGAGAAAATAATTTTCAATTCTATCAGGGCAAATGTACATCGAGATTATATGAGAATTTGTGGAAACAGAATTGAAAATCCTGCTGCCTGATAGTAGTATTTTTTTACTGTATTTTTTATATTTTCTTTCTCATGACTGCAGCTTTCCTGTAATCTCTATCATTATTAGCTATTTTTTCTTCTTCTTACTACCTGGCCTAGTATCATTGCTTGGGCTTTCTCCCTGTACTTTTTCTTGGTTATTATTAAACTGGTAGGGATTCAGTATAAAAGCCTGCTGGTTTTTTTAAAAAAATACTTAACTTACTATGCCAAACTTATATATATAAATACTTTAAAAATACTTATAAATAGGTTTAAATATCTACGTTAAATATTACTTAAAAATAACTAATTTATAATTTGACGAAAATAAATAAAAAGCATGTTTTATATTACAAAACCCCTTTACTTTAAAAATTCATAAATAATTATTAAAATATATTTAAACTTCAAAGCAACTTTAAAATACTGAAAAATATGTTAGAAAACATCCCTAAAAAATTAGGGAAAAAAACCAAATTTAAATATCATTTTTAGACACTTTAAACCTCAAGCAATATACTGCAGCATTTATAAATGCTGTTAAAAGTCATCGACAAAGAATAGCATTGAAAAGCATGAACTTTACATGCAGTTTTAGCCACATAAACAAATGATTTAAGACTGAAAATTTTGATAGTAAGTACCACCCTTAGGGAACGTAAAAAATATTAGAAGAAACCCCGTAAGAATAATTTTCAATATAATTATAGAAATTCCCAAAAATAAGTTATTTACTAAAGTGTTCGTATAACGACCTTTTTACTCCAAATTTTAATGTTCAACTAGTTGTAAAATATTCTAAACTCTAATTTTCCTTCGGTAATAAGTACACATACCATACTTGTTAAAATATGAAGAAACCCCTAAGGATTTCTTTTAAAATCAAATTAAAAATTCCCAAGAACAAAGTATTTCAAAGTGCTTATATAACGACCTTCTTCTCGCTATAACTTTTTCCAACTTTCTTCTACAAGTTAATTAATGATTTATACTTAAATATTTTTCCATTAATAATTACTCTTATAATACTTATTACAAATGCAAAGAAGCCCCTAGGATGTCTTTTAAAGTTGACTTTGAAAATCGTCGAACGCATGGCATTTTCAAAGTGCATTAATAGCAACCTTTTCACTTCTAACTTTCACAACTTTGTTTCACAATGTTTATAACTTTCCAAGTCCATTTCTTGCTTCCCCATGCACCAAATAATGTGTAGAGAACAACCAAAGTATATTATATAACAATATATTCCCATATAATCACATAAAACAAGTTTAAACGTACAGGGATTCAAAGTGCGCTTATAGCTACTATCGTTATACAGACCATTCTATATCCATTTCAAATTCAATATACAATCCAAACAACCATTTAAACATCATGTCAAGGCTACTTCACATGTTATAGAAGGTAATAGGAGTGATGTTACACAATATAAAGTTATCATTTGCTTTCAAAAGCAAGAGGGTTCAAAGTTTATAACTTTAATTAGTTAATGTCACTTTAACTTTATATTTATACACACTGACATACACACACATAATATATACATATAAAACAGTGAGATAACTCACCCAAACCTAGCCAAACACAAACTCAAGCACCTACAAATTCAAGTATACCTCCTACCATACCCAAACTTCTAAAGATCTAACCTTTAGCACCAAAATAACACAGCATCACCTTCCCCTCTCTTCCATTGCTCATGGCCCCAAATGAATCCCCTATATTTCTCATCTTTCTTCCACTTTGTCTTTACATCCATGCTTTCTAAGGTGTTCAAAGGTGTTGGTGAAAGTTTGGTGGAGTTTGAAAAAGATTTGAAATAATTAGAGAAGATTAGTGAAGAACAAAGTGGATTAGTGCTTATCTACTTACACATTTTCTATTCTTTTTAATTTTTTCAAACTTTTTGAGATAATGAAGTGTTAACCCAAGACTAGCCCTCTCCTTAACCCCCCCTTGGCCAGCCAAACCCATCTCCCCTCATGCTTTCACTTTATACATCATCACACCCTTGAAAATATCTTCTTCCTTTCACACTTGACCACTTAACTTTTAGAAGCTTCTAGAAACTTCTTTTTAACTCTTACACAAAATATTTTTATTTTCTAGTTACTTAAATAATGATTAATTGGACAAGCATAAAAAGTTCGAACAACTTCTGTTGAGAAAAAAGTAGTTTATCGATAAAACGATTTTCAATCACTTTATCGGTATTTCATCAACTATAAAAAATTTATACACATTTTTATAAAACAAGTTTACAATCATTAGTTATATATTAAAAGGGGGTTAACATGGTTATTAAATCACTTTTATCACATTTAATACAAGATTTAAATATTTAAATAATTCGGATATTTAAATACAAAGTGTCCGAACTTCTAGGTCATTATATTTTGAGTCGTTCGGATTAAACTATAATATGAACCAGTTGAATGTAAGTCACATGGAGTTTCTTAGTAAATTGAGCTCAACTGAGTCTACATCCAAGGATCAGGGAGTACTGCTTATGGTTAAGGGGAAAACATCATCTTTGAATAGTTCGAAGAAGTGGAAATAGGTAAATAAGAAGAATAAGAATACTGCTCCAGCTGACAAGGGCGAGTGTCATCACCATCACAAGAAGACTCATTGGAAACAGAACTATTCGGAGTACTTGATGATTGTCAATGAGAAGAAATAGAATAGTGTTGTTGTTCCTTTAGGTATATTTATCATTCAAAATTATTTTAAAATCAATTAATTATGTTGCATTTTATATATTGAATATGGAACTTATATCTGTAATTCATTATGGGGACTTAGGAACGACGTCATGTGGCGAAGGGAGAAATGAGACTTCAGGTAGTTGATGGATCGCTGGTAGATGCAATGACAGTTGGAGAGTATCATTTATCTTTGCCTAATGGATTAGTTTTAATTTTAAATAATTACAATTATGTGAAAAACTTTATTTATGGAATAATTTCTATGTCTAGATTGTTTGAGACTGGATATATTTTTCATTGTGTTGATAATGTTATGAACATTATGTTAAGTGGAAATAAAGTCTACAATGGTGTTTTGGATAATGACATTTGTGGCATTAATACAGATTATGTCGCTGCTTTGAATAACTCTTCTAACGTTGACATTGATAATAACTATCTATGGCATTATAGACTACATCATATAAGTGAGAAACGACTACACAAATTGAAAACCGAAGGTTTTCTACCATCATTTGATTTTGAATCATTAGATACGTGTGAGTCATGTCTTAAAGGAAACATGACGAAGCACCCTTTTAGTGGGAGCAATGAAAGAGTTATCGAACTCTTGGGTCTCGTACATACTGATGTATGTAGCCTAATGACTACATTTACCTAAGATAATTCTTCTTTTTTGTAACGTTTACTGATGATTTTTCAAGACTAAGATAATGTGTATCTTATGGAGAACAAATATGATGTCTATGAGAAATTTATTAAATATAAAAATGAGGTCGAAAATTTGACGAATAATACGATTAAACTATTTTGATCTGATCGAGGAAGTGAGTATGTTGGACAAGAACTCCAATAATACTTAAAAGACAATAGGATTGTTTCTCAGGTTACTCCACCCTATACTCTGCAACACAAAGGTGTTTCGGAGCAAAGGAATCGAACCCTAATAGATATGGTTCATTCCATGATGAGTAAAGCTAATATGCCTCGTTCCTATTAGGGATATGCACTAGAAATCATAGTGCATATGCTGAATTTGATACCCATGAAATTTATGCATAAGACACCACATGAGATGTGGCATGGGAAGAAACCCGACCTCAAACATTAGAAGGTATAAGGCTAGCATACGTTAAGAACGTTGGTCGCAATAAACTTGTCGCAAAATCGGTCTTATGTAAACTCATAGGATATCCCAAGAATTCTATGGGATACATTTTCTATAGTAACGAGAAACAAAAAGTTATTATTTCTCAGCATGTCGTCTTTTTATAAAATAAATTTCTATGAAAAAATTTAACGGGGAAGTTGTTGATTTGGATGAGATCTAAGAGATAATACAGTACCTTAACTAGTGGGAGAACCAAATTAATCCATATACAAAAACATGCAACCTATTAGAAGGTCTAATAGGGAATCTCGCACACCAGAGATCTCATAGATGGAAAGAAAGTGGACTACGCCTTAAATAGCTACACTCCTCTCTCATTCCAACAAGCACTGCAGAGTGAATATAATACGCTGTCTTTGAGCTATGAAATCCAAAATGGATTCATGTATGAAAATTAAGTATGGACTTTGGCTGACATGCCCGAAGAAATAAAACCCATCGGATGCAAATGGATTTTTAAGAAAAACCTAAATGCATATAGACAAGTGGAGACTTACAAAGCAAGGCTAGTTGCAAAAGGATTTCGTCTAATTCAAGGTGTCAATTATGATGAAAGGTTTTCGCTCGTAGCAATGTTTAAGTTCATTCGGATAATGCTAGCTATTACTACATTCTACGACTATGAAATATGACAAACGGATGTAAAAACGGCATTTCTAAATGGTGATTTAGAAGAAATCATCTGCATGTCACAGCTTAACGGTTTTGAGGTCAGTAGAAGTGAGGGCAAGGTTGCAAGTGGTTAAGACCCATTTATGGATTAAACAAGCTCCAAGGACATGGAATATAAGTATTTTGATATGGTAATCAAATAACTTGTTTTTATCAAAACATGGAGGAAGTGTGCGTACACCAAAAGGAATAAGGAGGTGATATCTTTTTCTTAGCACTATACGTCGATAATTTATTATTGATTGGCAATAATGTTTCGTTATTGCAATCAGTAAGCTTGGCTCTTGAAGAATATCTCCATGAATAATTTGGGAGAAGCATCCTATATTCGAGGCACAAAGATCTATAGAGACAGATTTAAGAGGTTGTTGGGATTATCCCAATCCTTATATATAAATACCATACCAAAAAGATTCAGTATGGAGAATTCCAAGTGAAGAATGTTATAACGCGATCTGAAATCGTCCTTTTTAAGAAGGACGCTCCTCAAACTGATGATGAGAGAGAGTGTATAAAGACGATACCATATGCAAAGGCAACTGGTTTCATGATGTCTGCTATGCTATGTACTAAACCGATGTGACCTACGCATTAAGATGTGTAAGCCAATACCAATCTAATCCCACAGAAAATCATTGGACTATCAAAAAGCGTATACTTAAGTATTTAACACTACAAGAAAAATAGGTTTTAACAGCATTTGAAAATAGCGTTTTAAGCCTTAGTTATTTTAACCAGGTTAACGGAAATACAGCGTTTTTCAACAGTATGCATAAAAAATAAATTTTAAGACTACTTATTTTTGGTTTTTGCGGCTACGCCACTTTATTTTCTTTCTCCCGCTTCACACTTCCTTTCTCCCGCTTCACACTTTCTTCCTCCTGTGCTTTCCCTTTCGATTACAAAAAACAAAACCAAAAAACACTAAAAAAATTCCATCTATTGACGCTCTACTAATTCGATAAAACATTATGATCTAACATCCCACTTCACCTTGTTATTACTCCTCCTTAATCTTGCGTAGTCGCACCACCCAATTATGTTTTTCTTTGCAGCTTTAATCATCCACCGACTCTCACCGTTTGATGCTCTTCAACCTTTCACTACCATAGAAATCTACCGGTAAACCTCTCTGTCCTTCGCAAATTATTTTTAGCTTGAGTTTATTTAAATTTATATATAAGTAGATATAGAACTGTAATTTGTGCGATATACGACATGATCTATGAATATTTATTACATAAACAAGTATTACTATGATTCGAGTATACTCCGTTGAACTGAAATACATGTAGATTTGGAACTGAAATACATATTGAGTCGGATAAGGACACCTTGACAAAATTTCAAATCACTTACTATCTTTTTTTTGAGACACTTAATTACTTATCACCACTTTTAAAAATAATTCTTGATTATGGATTTGACATATCGTCCAATAAAAGACTTGGATCAGTACATTTTAATGCTATTAATCAAATATTCAAACTTTGTATTTTCATTCTGAACCGTATCAAAGTTAATGACATATTAATTACAAGTGGACGAGTAACATATTGATTACATCCTATTATGTGATTTCCTGGTAAATATTGTTTAGTGACAAGATTCAAAATGATTTCTCTATTAAGTGTATTTTAACCTGTTTATTTGTATAACCAGAACATACAATTTTACTCGTTTGAGGCAAAACTAGTTATCTTTGCTCCACATTCAAGGTATTTAGTCTTATGTTGTTGGGTATTTTTTGGTATGGTCCTTTTTTTTATTCATTGAATTCAAGGTATTTAGTCTTATGTTGTTGGGTATTTTCTTAGATGAGTAGAATTCTGAAGATGTTAGGATTTTTCACTAAAGAACTATTGATCAGTGAATACTAACATGGCTTGAACTTGCTGTTGAAAGTACGACAATAAACCTATTTTAAACATTTAAGACTGTGAGATTTATTAAATAATATTTTGCAAATACTAGCCAAAAGATGTAGTAGATCTTATTATATTCACTTTACTGATATGATTACCGATGTAGATTTGTTGTACCAAATATCAGTATATTGTTTTGCCATCCACATTAGAATATTAACTAATGCCTTGGAATTTTGAACCCAAAACGGTTTAACGAATTATTTTTCTTCGAGCCACATTTCAAACCTCATTGTTTAACAAACTGTTATTTTCCATAAATAAATCTGCAGCAGTGATGGTGTATGCAGTTTATGGAATCAGTAATTTTTGCATTCCTTATTGGCTTGATCTTCTAATTAATGGTATAAGTAGGTCGTGCAATCGGTAATTGTTGCACCAAATGAGCTTCATTTGCAAATAGTTTATCATCTTATAAGGGATCTCATCATGTATTAGGTCAACTACAAAACTGAACTTGTTATATCATCTTATGAGAAGCATATTTTTGGTAAAAAACGAGAAAGGCAGAGCCAAGTCAATGAGACCTCCCCACTTAAAATTTACAAGTACTCTTCCAACAATTTATTTGTATTTTCTTCTAGGACTTTTTTATTGTGTGCTTCCTTTCGTACTTCTTCCTTTTATTGTAGTATCATCCACCTCTAGCTTCCTCGTGTACAGACATTAGGTTGTTAGCATATCTTATGTCTCTGTTCGTTGATTTGAGTTGTCTGATACCATTTTTTGCTCGGTATGAATTTGTAATATTGGTATGGATTCATAGTACTACTGAAACAAAATCTAATATTTATTACAATTTATATGTTATTTTAAGTTTACGTGTTATCGGCATCTTTTTCCATTACTGATTATCACTTACCTTTTTGTAATTTCAGAAGATCAATGTCTACGATCAGAATACGAAAGTGCAGGATCATTTTGGCTGCATATTCATAACCATATTATTGCAAGTACGATAATATCATAAATACTTCTGCTTGGTCTGCACAGTGCAAAAACGCCAATGATTCCACTCCTTACAGGTACATTTCTCCATTATACATTAGATTAACTACAAGGTAACACTGAACATAAAGATTGCAATATTTGTCCAGTTATAATCATACCGTCTTGTCAACTATTAGGAAAGAATAAATATTTAGCATCAGGTTACCATCTTATGTATGTATAATGTACAAATATATTATTAGGTAAAAAATTGCTAAAAAACTTTAGTTGAAAATCACAATAGTTGTCTAGATGCTGGTGCTTTTTTTCTCAAAGAGGAGCCAACAATGAACATAAATCTAGCATTGAATTAGAAAAGGGCCTTATTGGAAAAGATGTCTTCTCCTGATTTTTTTTGGAAAAAGGTACTTTATAAATAAAGATAGAAATCATATACTTCCTTGATATGCCTCATTAAAACCTTACAACCCCCCTAACCTATATGGGTGCCTTGTAAGGAAAAAGAGTACATATCAATTCCATATATTAACAATACAACACTACGAAAACTGAGCTAAGCTGTCAAATAGATGGAGGAGCAAATACACAGACAGGACATTCTCAAAACCATTTGTACGATCAGCTTGCACCAGAGACAAAACACAAAACCAATAACCAAAACTACAAAGAAACAATGGGAGACTAATATAACAAAATTCTAGTCCTTGACAGTCTCAACCTCATTAGTTATCCAGTTAAAAGGAGAGAGAGAAGGAAAATCCCCAAAATTCTCAAATCGAAGATCTTATTCTTTTAGAGAATCGGAGGAGCCTGAAAAAAATCAACTGCCGGAAATAGCAAACGCTATATATTGGCGATGAACAACAATCAACCGAAGATCAAGGGGGTTGAAAGCAAGCATGGAGATCTGTCGCCATAAAGAGTTTCGATAAGATAAGTCTTTCTTTAGAGTTAAGTTATGAATATGAACTCTCTGTTGAATAAGATGTTTGCTATCAATAAGTATATGCTTAATTCTCAGTTCAAATGGTTCTTCGGTTCCATTAAATACTCGTTTATTTCGTTCGCACCATATGTTCCATATGATAGTTGTACAAATGATGCTAAGAATGCATGAATTAGCTGCGTGGAATTTTTCCTGTGCTTTTTTAATAGCAATCAGTATAAAATTGAGATCATAATTGGATCCTAGCTTAATATTAAGCTTAGGGAAGAGATCATCCAAAATGTTCTACGAGTAAGTGCATTGAAAAAAAAGATGATCTCTGTCCTCATTGTGATTAGCACATAATACACACTTTTGATCTATTGTAGGGGACCATTTACTAATTCTGACTTTAGTGTGCAATTTGTCTCTAATGGCCAGTAGTGAACATGTTGACATTTTCGGTGCACAGCCTTTATCCCAAATGATTATGGTCCAGTCGAACTCTTCATATTTGTTTCTAAAAAATTCCAGGCAGATTTCAAAGAGAATTGACCTTGTTTACTAGGGATCCACCACCAAAAATCCTGTTTCATCTGATGATGAATGTGAGTTTTCCTAACATCATTATGAGATTGGATGGGAATGGAATTGAGGCTTTGTTTCCAGTTATTATTAGAGATAAGATTTGAAACTTTTTTGTGACAACCACTCAAAGTAGTCATGCAGTTCCATCCATAATTGTCAATTAATGAAGATCCTTGTAACCATGGGTCAAACCAAATGTCATTATTAACCCCATCCACAATTTTTCTTTCTATATATCCTTTGCACCATTGTCTAGCACGTAGAATAGTTTTCCAAGTGTGTGAAGCATTATTGTCCATTCTAACAATCCAAAAATTAGTCTTTTTACAATATCTGTTATGAATCCATTTTTCCCACAAAGAGTTACCATTAATATAATTCCATAAAAGTTTGGTTGCAGAGGCTACAGCTAAGTCTTCAATTTTCCTAATTCCCAATCCCCCTTCTCTTTTGGTTTTGCATACTTCATTCCAACTCATTTTATGGGACTTTGAGTTCCACAAAAAATTTGCACATAAAGAATTAATCCTCTGAATAATTATTGTAGGAAATTGTGAAACTTGAAGCCAAAATTGCAACATGGGGTGGATAACAGTCTTGATAAGCTCAGCTCTCCCACTAATATTGAGGAATCTAGTTTGCTAGTTATTGAATTTTTTGTTGATTTTGTCAATAAGCCACCCAAAGTCTCTAGTTTTCAAGGCATTATTAGAAAGGGGAATTCCCAAATATATGATTGGCAAATTATCAATCTTGAAATTAATAATATCAGCAATTTCCTGCTTGAACTTGGCACCTTTACTGAAAAATAGTCTGGATTTTTCAGTATTTAATTCGAGTCCAGAGAAATTTTTCATGTTTTGTAAAATGTGGTGAATTGTTTCTGCATTTTTAGTGGTATCTTTTGTCATTATTAAGATATCATCTGCATAGAGGAGGTGAGTAATCATCGGCTCAACTTGATAAATAGGACTGATATTGCCTTTGATGAATTCTATGTCCAAATTTAAAGTGAGGAATTCCATGACAATTGAAAATAAATAAGGGGAGAGGGGATCCCCTTGTCTTATTCCTCTCGAGCTATTAATGAAACCATATGGGGCACCATCTATTAAAATAGAAAATGAGGGAGTAGATATACACTCATATATGAGATTAGCAAAGGAGATAGGAAACCCCATAGAAATCATCATATGATGGATAAATTCTCTATTGATCTTGTCATACGCCTTGTGTAAATCAATTTTCAAACAAATATTGCTCGAATTTTTTCTATTAAAAATTCTGAACATTTCATAGGCAAGAAGGGAATTTTCAGAAATTATTCTATTAGGGATGAATGCATTTTGATTAAATGAAATTAAGTCATTCATATATTCTTTCATTCTGTTGCATAGAAGATTGGCAAGGATTTTGTATGTGACATTACAAAGAGAGATTGGCCGAAAGTCAGACATTTTAGAAGCGTCTGGAATTTTTTGAATAAGACAAATGAAAGTGTGATTAATTTCTCTAATGATTTTACCAGTTTAAAGAATACCATTCATAGCTTCCCATATATCCATTTTAATGTTGTCCCAATGAATTTTATAGAATTTAGAGTTGAAACCATCTGGACCAGGGGAACTATTATCATTAATCTGAAAAATAGCCTCTTTGATTTCCTCCATCAAAAAAGGTTTACATAAATTGTTCTTTGCATTTTCTGAAAGAATTTTCTTGCAAATTACGTTTGGAAATTGGTTTGAGGCTTGGGGCAAGAGAAAAAGATCTGAGAAATATAGTGAAGCTTCTTGAGCAATTTTTTCTGATGCTGAAATCCACATACCTTGATGATTAATAGTGAGATTGTTCTTTCGACACGGTTTAAAATCAGCAATTTTACTGAAGAAAAATTCCGTAGGCCTATCCCCTTTAAGAAGCCAATTGATTTTCATTTTTTGTTCATTATCAATGGCAATTTTTCTCATCATATTGTGTAATCTATCACAATTATTGGAATATATTTGCAGAAGATTGTCATCAAGTGGATTACTAACTAATTGATTATAAATACTGTTATTTTGTTCTTTCAAACTATTAATCATTAGTTGCAAATTATTTTTATTACTTGACCATTTCTTCAGATTACTTTTCACCTTTTTCATTTTGCAGAGCAAATTATAGAGAGGGCTACCAGTGAAGCAAGAATCCAAAGCCTCAATGATGACTGGGGTATAATCAGAATATGAATGCCAAGAATTTTTATATTTAAAAGGTATGTTTCTCTTTCTATTATTCTGGACATGTAGAATTATTGAAATTGGGGTATGATCACTTAAAGAATGATTACCGAAATTAATGCCAAAGTTATTAAATTTGTCTAACCATATTGAATTAACAAAAACTCTATCAATCTTACTCTGAATAGAGAATAAGTTACCTCCTCGCCATGTATAAAAATTGCCTGAGAAATCAGGTTCCACTAGCTTGGAGAGAGTGATACATTCAGAGAATTTGAGATCCCCACTAGAATTAAATCTCCCGTTGTTCATTCTTTCATTGTTGTGTAGAATTGTATTAAAGTCACCTGCCACTAACCACGGTAGATTAATTTTTTTGGATAACGTGATGATGTCTTCCCATAGAAATTTGCGACCATCTTCTTCATTATGTGCGTAGACAACTGTGCACACAACACTAATATTATTAGCATTATACAGAGCATAGGAAATGTATTGCTCAGTAGTGTGTAAAATAATTGTAGTCCATAAAGAAGAATCCCAAATAATAAAAATTCGACTTTTCCGATCATCAGTGATATTGTGGGACATTTTCCATTTTTTATCAATTTTATTCATAAAACTGTCGATAGAATTAAGAGAAAGTTTATTTTCCAGAATTCCAATAAAGGAAAATTTATTCGATTTAATGATATTTATAACTTCCAACTGCTTGTAGAGGGCATTCATCCCCCTTATGTTCCAAATTAGGAATTCCATTAACAGTTATTATTAGGAGAGCTACTTTCTTCCATAGGAGTAGCTTTCCCCGTGGTCTTTGCTTTTTTGGATTTTTTATTTTTATTTTTCAGCTGGTTAACAAGATTTGACCATGCAGGATTATCCACTACATCGGAGTTCAAAGAAGCTTTGAATTCAAAAGGCACTTCCTCTCATCTAGTTTTGCGAGTTGGTTTTGTTTTGGCGATGGATGATGACTCTAAGATATAGGACCCAGCTTGTTGACTCGAAGAGGGGGTATCAGAAATGGTAGCAGCATCTTCTTTGGGAGGAGAATTAGTAGGAATAGAGTCCGAAGTCAATTTGAGGGAATTTGCATAATTGAAGTCAGGCAAATTGATCAAACTATCAGACATGTTGTGATCTTCTGTAATATTAATAGTCGTGCAAGCATTAATTGACTGGACTGTCTTAGTGTTAAGCGATTCATTTTGGTTAATCTCTGAATTTTTAACATTTGTCTCAGATTTGTTATGCTTATTCTGCACTGTTCCAATATGTAGCTGCTGTTGATTCTGATTAATAGTATCCAAGTTTGTGAACTGA
This sequence comes from Allium fistulosum, assembly GCA_030737815.1. Taxonomy (NCBI): domain Eukaryota; kingdom Viridiplantae; phylum Streptophyta; class Magnoliopsida; order Asparagales; family Amaryllidaceae; genus Allium; species Allium fistulosum. Next base: position 1,328,345,640 of record CM060904.1, read on the forward strand.
TTGTTTGGCTTTTCATTTATATCATAATTATTCGGAGGATTTTCATTAGAATCAATAATCATTTCTGTGTTATCGTTAATAGTGTTACGATTCACTTTGGGCAACCGCACTTTGTTGAATTGACATGATTTTCTGAGTGTCCAAAACTCGAACAATTAGAGCACACACTAGGTTTCCATTCATAAATAACTTCTTGCCATGTAATCTCATCTTTCTCATTTAGGATAGGAAGTTTACTAGGATATTTAAAGTTATTATCAATTTCCATAAGGACTCTAGCAAAAGCAATCTTGATTATTCCTTCAGTAAACTTGTCAAGTTTGATAGGAGTTCCGAGCACAGAGGCAATACGACTAATCCCCTCTTCAGTCCAGAAATCAAGTGGCAGATTGGGGAGGCGAATCCAGATCGGAATAGAATTAAGTAGTTCTTTATTGAGTTGCATTCCGGGGTGCCATCTCTTCATCATCATCAGCTTCTTGTTATAATAGTATGGTCCACCCTCCAGAACATTCAGACAATCTTGTTCTTTACTGAACTTAATCACATAAAATCCATTTTCCATTGAGAAAATCGAGAAATCCTCAACTGGTTTCCAAACTCTAGTGATATATTCTTTGAAATATGGATAATACGGTTTAGGTCCAACTACATACACAACAATAGCGTTGCTCCATTGTTTTCTAGCATCTAGGATAACTTCAGCGGACATTTTAGCGCACTTTAAAGAATTGACTTCTCGGGGATGGTAAAATTTCAGTGGAACAGAGACTGGTATATTGTTGCCTTTGACAACCTCGTTCCACGCTTTACTATTTGGAGAAGCAAAGTTCCATTTAGAAGGGGCTTGCTTGGTATTCACTAGACAATTTTGGGAATTTGATCCAGTTGGGATTGGGTTTTTTTCTGAATCGGAGGGAAACAAGAATTATTAGGCAGAGGAGAACGAGCTGTGTGATACGCATCCTTGGCATGACTATTGTTAGGACTCGGCTTGGGTTGCCTCTTCCATTTACGCGAAATCACAGGGGTGAATCCATCATCATTGGCGGGGGGAACCAGTACAGATTCGCATGGTTCAAAACCAGGTGGGTGGTTTGAAGGATAGGGCGGCGGATCAGGGGATGGAGCTGCCTGATTGCTAAGCGAAGTGGATGGAGACATGTCAAAAATAGGAAGCGAGGACGGAAACAAACGGAGAAGACGAGGAATATAGGGAGAGACGACAAAAATTATTCAATCGCCAGGACAGAGATGGCGGCCGCTAGGGTTTTCTCACTCACAAATTGGAGACCATTGACGCTAGGGTTTTAAGATTTTTTTAATCGTACGAAATGATGTCTTCTCCTGATTACATAAAATTTGGTCAGATGATTATAGTGTTTCTAACCTCTGTTATATTAACTGATAAAATTATTTTCAAATTAATATTTTTTTCGGCTTGTTCTCATGCCAAGATAAGTGGCTTAAATGGTGACCAAGTTGTGCTCATTGGTCATCATCGGCCAAAAATGATTGAGATGGTATGCTTTAAATTTAGTCTTCTTTTTGTGAGTGTGCATAAATGGAAACGAAACTAGTATATTAAACTTTTGTGTTCGGACGGCTAAGTGTCTATGAACTAGAAAATAGCCGAATGAATTTTATAATAAAATTAACCGCAAGCGCACGGCGTACACTTGTAATACGTGGCGAATACGGGTCGATCCGTAGGGAATTGATGATTTTAAAAATCTATTCAATCAAATTAAACCAAAGTCGAGTGAAAGTTAAGCTAGAGAATTAGAGAATTAACTAACTAACTAAAAGAAAAGAAATGCAAATATAAGAGTTAAATGATAATTTAGAGAATAAATCCACTCTCTAGATCATGTAGTTCAACACATATGAAATCATAATCTCTCTTTTATGGTCATTAGTGCTTTAATTGATGTGCTTATCATAAGTATGGCATATTTGTGCTATTGATTAGCCAACATAAGCCATCAAACTATAACACACCCCTTAAACCACTTACTAACTTTAATGAAATTTGACAATGAAAATGAAAATGAAAACTATTTTAAGTATGGCCTATTAACTATTGATTAGAAATATAGACCATCAAATTTTAATTTCAAATCACTTTCTTATGCCATAATCATATTTTGATGAAGAGGCATTTGTGTTAGTGATTGTTTAAGTATAGCCTATTTGGTGTCAACAATATAGACTATCAAATTCAAGGCAAAAACAACAATGAAACCACTTAAATCATTCTTCATTAAGCACAAAAAGAGAGCATGAATTAACAAATAGTTGAAGCTACATAATTAGATAGCTTCATTACCCCTAAATTGAAGGGGTTTAGCCTCTCATATTTGTCATTTGATTAACAAATGTAGCTAGCAACATGAAAGAAAGGGAAATGAAAGCTAATGGAAAAGAGAAGCTAATTAACAAGAATTAAACTAATCTACTTTGCATAAATGTAAATCTACACTACCAACATTAAAGTAAATGAACAAGGAAAGAAAATGAACAAGTAATTAAATTGCATAAGAAAAAGAAAGGAAATTACATGAAAATAAAAAATGGCTAAGTAGCCATAAAAAGAGAAAGAGAAAAGAGCTTGCCTTTTTATTTTGAGCCTAAACTAAACTAAGAGAGACTAAGGGAGGAGAGGGGTTTACATGAAACATAAGGGGATTTTATACATGTGTTAAACCCTAATTCATATTTTTGGGGAATGCCCAAAATACCCTCTTAGGAAGTGTGGAGGCCAAGTAATCATTAGCTTCAAATAATCCTCATTTAAGTGTACATGAAGCCATTAATTCCATAAGCATGTGCATTAGCCTCTAATTTGTACATTAAGGTAGGTGGGTAGGTGGGGTCCTCCATTATCTTCACTTTGAATTATTTCTATCTTCATTTGTTCTCTTCACTCTTGTGCATGCATGTGTCTTCATGAAACCACTCTTATTTGAGATCAAATTCCTACACAAATATATATAAATTTCCAATTAATTTTTCTCAAATTAATATATGCACAAAAATGACCATTTTGCCCTTGGATGAAGATGAATATGTGACGATTTGAAAATAATATGAATTTTGGTTTAAACAAGTTAAAATGCTTGATATGATCATTTATTTAATTTAAATAGATTAAATATGGTGGTAAAAATATGCACATTTACATGCACATCATTTTGTTCAAACAATAATTCCACAGGTTGAGGAAGATCCTCTTATTGTAAAGTGGATCATTTAATGTTAGTTTTTTCTTCATTTCAGAGTGCAGATCAGATAACAAATTCGCGTCCATAATTAATTATAAATTTGGCTTAAAAGTGTGTGGCACATGGATATTTTATAGGATAAGCCTTATGATAACGACGATGATCTTCTAAATTCCACTTCATTTAAAGTTTTATCAACACTGAGAGAAGTTCTTAAGATAAATAAATCCCTTGTTGAAAGATCACTTTACCCATACATACCACAAATTTTGATGAAATGTCCTTTAATTTAGTCTCTCTTTTTTGTTGTCAAATTTCATTTTTAATTTTAATTTTCATTATTCCTGTACCATGATTGATATGATTGACAAATTAATCAATACTAATACTAAAAATGGCAATTATTCAATTATGCAGGACGAAATGTGCTTCCACCAAGTTTAATATTATCTAATTCTACAGTAAAAGGAAATGTGAAAGCAACCATCTCCTTTTGTTTTATATTATCTTCTTAATTAACTTGGTTCTATGTGTAATTTAATATATAGTAACACACATATATAGATATATGTAGAACTTCTAAGCCATCATCAAATCTTGAAAAGCAAGAAAAATAAGAAAATCCTGTAGAATCTGTCCCTTATCTTGGCGGCCTCATGGCTTAATCAAACCCCCCATTACAAGCCATCATCCCTTATCTTGTTTGCTTATTTAGTAATTGTCCTGCCATTTTGAGAAGCAATGATATTAATGATAAGCTCCAAAAATTTTGGTTTCTCGCCTTCTTGTCTACTCTTTTGTTCATGCTCCTTAACCTTGTAATATTACCATACCATCATTCCATTTATGTGTTTTCTTCTTACATGCCTGAATACTATGAAAATCCACCCAAGCAGTTGCCTGACACATAATCTCTTATATCACCAACACATGTTGCACATCAAGAATTCATATAACCTCATAGGTTTATTCTTCTTTGCAAACCCATACAAAGATTGTGTTTCATGGCTTTGAAAACTTTGTGAAACATGGAAGAACTAGAAGCCATAGTTCCTCTCCGATGTAGGCCTCGGTTTCATGGCTTGATTAAATTTAAAAAAAAAAACATTGTGTTTAAACACAGGTTGTTGTTGTGTGTTTGAATACATCAGCAGCAATGTTTGTAAACACAGTAGCAGCTGTGTTTAAACATAGTGTGTTTAAAAATACGGCAGCAATGTTGTTTAGACACAAGCTAGCCGTAGCTGTGTTTGAACATATTTGTTGACCAAATTTGATTTTAGTTGATCTAAAATCATAAGTGGACATTATGGATTTTGGTTATACTTCATGTTTAAATTTTAACTGATCCGAAACTTGTGCTTCCAAGTAGGCTTATGAATATCAAATTTTCATGTAGCCAATTATAGTTTGTTAGACCAAATTGAAGAAAGAAGTAGCAGGGATGTCACAAAAATCCAACTCATTCTTCACATCATTTCCACTATTTAAGTTCTACAGTAATTATCGTTGCTTTGTGCTAATGTGCAAGCATTTAATCAATCCAGGTCCACAAGGTACAAAGAATTCAAAACGGCCATAAAAGGATTCTTGTAGCGGCCGATATAGTTGGCATGGGGATCGATATTGAGCGTGTGAACGTTGTTATTAATTATGATATGCCAAACTCTGCAAATTCTTGCTTACATAGGGTAAGTTAATTATTTTCAAGCATTTTAACTTGTTTTTCCTTTTTGCATTTGAATGCCTTTCTAACATTTTGATGTATAACGGGTTGGACGAGCTGGTTGGTTTGGAACCGAAGGGTTGGCCATTATTTTTGTTGCCTCTGCCTCTCATTCAGATGCCCTTAATTTGGTAAGTATCATTTTTACTTAAAATCAAGTCTCTCTTCAGATGTCCTTAATTTGTATTTTGTTATAACTCCAAATCCATAGCCTTCACGTTAATAATTTTTATGTTGTCGCATTTACAATTTCATTTGCACCATCGTCAAATAAAGCCATCACGAATAAACATTTCCCTATTGTTATATGAAACCCTTGTGGATAGACATTTCCTTGCTTGCATGTTTGATTTTGTGTTTCATATTTTCACATGCATGGTAATGCCACCTGTTATATATTTTGTGAGTCATACTTTATAATATTTTTTCTTTCATCTCATCCTAGCATACACATGTCCAACATACTTCACTTTCTTTTATTTCTTTTATTTGTTTTTTCTAGCATTCACGTGTTCACATACAACATGAGCCGTCCCCAAGAAATTTTGTAAGCAATTGTTTACCTCTAAAGCTTATGCCTCAACAACTTGAGGCATACGAAACGTGTGCCTCAAACTGCTGAGGCATCACAGATCAACCTAAAGCAGATATTGTGTCTTTGATTTTGCAGTTGTGTATTTGATTATTATCAATTTTCATATGGTGATTTTGCATTTGAAGGTTAATTGCATCAAAGATCAGCCTGTGACGACCGCCCATGACCCCCGCACAGAATCTAGAGAAAGTGCGCTGTAAAGTGTGCCAGGCGACCATGGACGATTGTCAGGGTAGATCAAAACAACAGAATCTATCGTATTACTCACAGCGCATGGACAAAATACAATAGAACATATATACAGTGAAGCTGTACAGAATAAAACTTCATAATAGTTGAATACAAGCATCCAAATAGCCAATACATCAAGCCTCACTACATAACACTCAGAGAATACAAAACAGCGGAACATCCAGTACATATAATAAGAAGATAATATGCAACCCTCCAGCTCGTCTTCGATATCAGCATCGTGAGAAGAGAACAACACCTGTCACCTGCTACCTAGTCTGCCCGTCCCAAAAATGGACGAACAGCCCAAGGCAATAAGAATTAAAAACATAAAGCCTTGAGTCAGACAACAGTCTTAGTGAGCAGTAAATTAACTAACAACATACCAAAAGAGCATAAAGGAAAAGGAATAGGAATACAACCCTCCCACTCCAACCTCATTCTACAGTGATAGCCCCCAGACACACACTAAGCAGAAGCAACATTGCAGAGCATACAATTTAAAGTAAAGTAATAATCATTCGAGTCAAGGGCGATGTTTTCCAGGTACCAAGGCCTAAATCAGATAAGCACCCAGAAAAATACCGCTCTTGAGTCCGAATGACGATACAACCAAACATCCATGACTCTGGCTATCACTGTTATCATTGCTTCGATATCACCGTTAATTGAATGACCGGCACGTTCTTTCAGCCGTCCGTCAAGGGCTAATGGAAACCCCGGTTCTAGACATAACCCCCGCACGTCGTCGCAGCCCGTGCCTAGGACTATCGAATCTGCCCAGAGTACTCGACCATCAACAGTTAGTCGTTGGGACTATCGAATCTGCCCAAACGTACTCTTTCTTAGAGCATGCTAGAACCTTCAACAACGATGCTGTCCAAGCCTCCTAGTCATCCTCCTCGACGACTATTCTCATATCCATTCATTATCCTCAACTCGAATCATATCACCGAGTTATCAACATGCTTGGAATGATCCCGTATGGATTAGACCAAGTCTTCACCACATGATGCCTCGCTTCATTACATCCTCGCAAAGCCTCATCTCAACATCACATCATCAAATCTATGCATAAGAGCTTCATCATCCCGCTACATATGCCACGAGCAGCTTTCCCAATTCAAGAGCCTTTCCCTTAGCTTTTGAATCATCTTCGATCACCTTGTCTAAAACCAATCAACAATCATCTAATTCACAGCAATCAATCATGTCAAACATCAATCCAAGTAACCAAGCATTCAAATATAAGCAAAATGGACAATTATATCAATAATGGCAATTTCGTAATTAAGGAGTTGAAAGTCTAACAAGCATGAAAACATGAACAATATTTCTACAAACTTGATGAATGAACTTGCATAGGTTAACATATGATAAAATGGATATAACATCATCATGAACAATGGATCTATATGGATCTACACTTAGGATGAAGAAAATGCATGGAAATCCCTATTTTAACACCAAATCAAACCAACAATCTGATATACTCCTTTGGATCCGTGTGAGAGATAATCACCACTCACCAAATCACCAAAACAAACTCAAATCAACACGCTTCAGATCTAGACAGCGAAGGATCAAGCTTGATCTATCACGAATCCGCTTCAAATGAAGAAATCTCACTTCAAAGGATGAAGATCTTCAACTTTAGATCTTGGATCTTTGATCTTGATCTTCGATTTGGATGAAAGGAAGCACTAGATTAGAGTGGAGAAAAGAAGTGTAGAAGTCGAGCTCTCAAAATGGCAGCACTTCGTCGCTTCAAAATCCGGATCCCAAAAAAATGAAAAAAACCCCTCCTATTTATAGCTGAAAATCCACTAAGTCGTAACTCGGCTATCTCCTAAGTCGTCTCCGACTTACGACCTAACTCTCCTTCGACTTAACACGTGCGCGCGCCTATTCGACCTAACAGAATCACCTGCCTACGACTTATAGCTTAGCAGCGCTCGCGACCTAACAAAGACACGACATAACAGCTACCTCCTAAGTCGGTCACGACTTATAGCATGCGCGCCTACGACTCAACAAAACCCAAATCCCCTACGACTTAAGACTTAACTCCCTTAAGTCGTCTACGACTTAAGCTCATGCGCACCTAGCGACTTACCACTAGTCACGACTTATGACTAGGCAGAAGATACGACTTAACAGATCTATGCTTCTACGACTTAACAAACAACTGGGTTACGACTCAACCCCTAAGTCGTCTACGACTTAACACATAGGCTACGACTTAACCGGGGTAAATTCTTAAGTCGTCTACGACTTAAAACAGATCCAACTCTTAAGTCGCTCGCGACTTAACAACTACTAAGTCGCTCACAACTACTTAGGTCGTTGCCGACCCTACTACACTAACTCGCTAACCTTCTTAAGTCGCTGCCTATCCTTAAGTCCTTAAGTCGCTCAACCATATAGGTCGCTAACTCCTATAGGTCGCTAACTTCTATAGGTCGTCCCAACCGACCTAACAACCTAATCACTAAGTCGCTAACCCGGAATCACTAGGTCGCTAACTCTTCCAGCCGACCTAACACTTAACCAAAACTTAGGTCGCATAATTCTATAGGTCGCTCTAACTAACCCACGACCTAAACCGCCATACGACTTAAGACAATACGACTTATTTCTTAACTCGGTCAAAACCTTAAGTCGGCAACTCGACCCAGACTTTTATCTCTTAACTCGTCCAAACCGACTTAGGACTTAGAAAAAAAATTCTGAACGACTTATCAACAATGCAACCAATTGTTAATTATTTTACGATGTTTCGATCCGTAAAATACGGGTCGTTACATTCTCTCCCCCTTAGGAATTTCGCCCCCGAAATTCCAAGCAAACAAAGCAATCAAAGACTATTCTGTACGCCTACCATCCATAGCAATCAACAAACCATACATCCAATTCTAGCTTAGCGTACAGAATTCTAAAACTTAGAACAAGTTACAATATCGTGAGATGAGACGACACCTTAGGGCCATACCTTAAAGAGTTCAGGATGAGCTGCCTTCATCCTCTCTTCCACCTCCCACGTACAGTCGTTATCATCATCACTCCATTGTATCTTGAGCAACTTAACTACCTTCCTCCTAAGCTGTTTCGTGTCAGTTTCAACAACACGAAGCGGCTTACGAGGTCTTCTATCAACTGGATCAACTTTGAAATCTTCACAGCTATCAGCAGAAACCATGGTATTCGAGTCGTGCACATACTTCCGTAGATATGATACGTGAAAAACATTGTGCACACCCGACATCTTCTCTGGTAACTCCAATCTATAGGCGAGCTTTCCAATTCGCTCGATAATCGGGAATGGTCCAACAAATCTCGGAGTCAATTTTCCTTTCTTCCCGAATCGAATAACATTCTTCAGTGGAGAAATCTTCACAAAAACCATATCACCAACGTCGAATTCCAAATCCTTTCGACACTTATCGACATAACTTTTCTGACGGTCTTGGGCTGCCTTCATTCGTTGCCGAATGATCTCTATACAATCTGAAGTCTGTCGAATCATCTCTGGCCCAAGCATCAGCTTTTCTCCGGTTTCCAACCAACATGTCAGAGAGTTACACGGTCTTCCATACAATGCCTCATACGGTGCCATACCAATGCTTGACTGGTAACTGTTGTTGTACGCAAACTCCACCAAATGAAGGTAATCTTCCCATGATCCTCCGAAATCCAAAACACATGCTCTAAGAAGATCTTCCAAAACTCGGTTGACTCTTTCGGTCTGACCATCTGTTTGAGGGTGATATGCTGTACTCAAACACAACTCGGTTCCCAAAACTTCCTGGAAGCTCTTCCAAAATCCACTAGTGAACAATGGGTCTCGATCGCTCACTATACTCTTCGGAATACCATGGAATCGAACTATCCACTTAACATACAACTCAGCCAACTTTGATGCAGTCCTAGTCGATCGAACAGGAATAAATCGTGCACTCTTAGTCAGACGATCTACAATGACCCAAATCCCTTCATTTCCCGTTCTGGTTCTAGGCAATCCATCAATAAAATCCATCGATACCTGCTCCCACTTCCATGTAGGAACTTCTAATGGCTGTAGTAATCCACTTGGCTTCTTCTGTTCAGCTTTAACCAACTGGCAGTTCATACACTTGGAAATAAAATTTCCAACATACTTCTTCATGCCTTTCCAGTAGTAGGTTCCCTTCATATCCCGATACATCTTATTTCCACCTGGATGAATTGTCAACTTCGAGTGATGACTTTCCTTCAGAACCTCACTCCTCAATTCATCTATATCGGGAACAACTAGTCGTCCTTGCTTCCGAAGCCAACCCTCTCGATCGACCTCGAATCCTTTATCCTTTTCTGGATCCAATCCAGATTCCAAATCACGGATAATCCTGACAAGCTTATCGTCTCGCTTTTGGCTCTCGCCAATCCTTTCCACAAGAGAAGGTCTTATCGATAAGTTTGCCAACATCTCAGGTTCCAATTCACATCTAGGCCTAAAGTCAAATCCAGCTAAATACTCGAGAATCTTCCATTCTGAAAACATGGCTCCTAATCCTGCATGTCTTCGACTTAACGCATCTGCCACTGCGTTACCTTTTCCCGGAGTATAAGCTATACCAAAATCATATGATGCCAAAAACTCTAGCCATCGCTGCTGCCGAAGATTCAAATCCTTTTGGGAGAAAAGATACTTCAATGACTTGTGATCCGTAAACAACTCGAATCGAACTCCCAATAGATAATGTCTCCACATCTTCAGAGCAAATACAATCGCCGCTAACTCCAAATCATGAGTTGGGTAATTCCTTTCATGCGGCTTCAGTTGTCGACTGGCATACGCAACAACTTTATCCCTCTGCATCAGCACTGCTCCAAGTCCAGTACCACATGCATCGGTGTAAACCACCATCTCATCATTCCCACTTGGAATAGTCAAAACAAGAGCACTCGTCAATCTCTCTTTCAGGATTCCGAAAGCTTGCTCACACTTAGCATCCCAACTGAACACTTGGTTCTTTTTCGTCAATCCTGTTAACGGTGCAGCTACCTTGGAGAAGTCTTTGATAAACCGTCGATAATATCCTGCTAATCCAAGAAAACTTCTCACATCAGATGCATTCTTAGGTCTAACCCAATCCTGGATTGCTGCCACCTTAGCGGGATCAACCGCTATTCCATTTCCAGAAATCACATGGCCTAAGAACCTCACTTCACTCTTCCAGAAGTGACACTTCGAAAACTTAGCCTTCAGCTGATGTTTCCGCAAGATTTCCAATACAATACGCAAGTGCGTCTTATGCTCTTCTTCCGTTCTGGAATAAATCAGAATATCATCCACGAACACAAGTACGAACTTGTTTAACTGATCTCTGAACACTCTATTCATAAGATCCACAAAATATGCTGGCGCGTTAGTCAATCCAAACGGCATTACCAGCCACTCAAAGAAACCCGATGGTGTCCGAAAAGCAGTCTTCGGCACACTATCCTTAGCTACTCTCAACTGGTGAAATCCTGTTGCCAAATCCATCTGGGAAAACACCTTAGCTTCGTGAAGCTGATCAAACAAGTCATCTATTCTCGGCAATGGATACTTGTTCTTCTTAGTCACCTTATTCAGCTCACGATAATCCACACACAATCTCAATGACCCATCTGCCTTGGTTGCAAACACAACTGGTGCACCCCACTCGGACACACTACGCCGAATGAATCCTTTCCGCAAAAGATCATCAACTTGCACCCTCAACTCCTGCTGTTCCCTAGGCGCCATCCGCCTAAGAGGCATCACAACAGGTCTGGCTCCTTCCACTAGATCTATACGAAACTCGATCTCTCTATGCGGCGGCAACCCTTTGACTTCGTCAAAGACATCCTCGAATCCATTAGCGATCGGCACTGATGACAGTCCATCCCGTGGAACAACCAGCGAATACATGAAGCTCATGAAGACGCCTTCTTCATGCTTACATCGTATCACCACCTTTCGCCCCTCCACATTCTCGACTGTCACTTCCAACCTCTCGCAATCAACCTTAGCCGCATACCTCCTAAGCCAGTCCATACCCAAAATAATTCCGAACCCCGCAAAGTTCAGAACAAAGCAATTACAAACAAAAGAGCAACCATGACTCGATACAACTAGACCACGGCATAACATACACAAACAAGACGAACCCCCAACTGGATTAGTCACAACCAATGGCCTATCAACAATATCCGGTTCCAAACCTAACCGGCCTACGAGTTCATTACAAACAAACGAATGCGACGCTCCAGTATCAAACAGAACTCTAACTGGAACACCACATAGGAAAAGAGTACCTTGAACCACCACACTCTTTCCCTTCTCTTCAGCGGTAGGAGCTTTCGAAGACGACGGAACAGCTCCCAAAGCATAAGCTTGCACAATCTGCTTGTCCCTCCTCGGTTCTGGACAATTCTTCCTGAAATGCCCTGGCTTGTCACAGTTGTGACACTTTGCCGGCGCTTTCGGATTCTTGCAATCCCTGGAGAGATGGCCTTTCTGCTGACAGTTGTAGCAGGTCACTTCGCCCTTCGGCTTCTTCTGGCCATCCTTACCTTTCTGCTGCTGCTGCTTCCTCTTCTTGTTTCCACCCTGTTGGGGTTTAGACTCTTCCCTGGTCACAACAACAACAGATCCTTCCTTAGGAAACAGACTCTCATACCTGAGAGCTTTCTCCACAAGCTTCTCAAATGAATCGTCCAAATGATCCACCAACTGTCTCCCAAGATAACTATCCAAGCCGGTCACAAACTTCTCATTCTTCTGATAAGCAGATTCAATATATGACCGAGCATACTTGGACAAAGCTTCAAACTCAGAAACATACTCAAGAATAGATCTTCCACCTTGCTTGAGCTCCACAAACCTCTTGAACAGAACAGACTTCTGAGCTGTAGAAATGAACTTAGCTTCAAATCTAGCTTGGAATTTCTCCCAAGCAATCTCTTCCTCCGGAGTATTGATGGTAATAGAGTTCCACCAATCAGAAGCTCTCCCTTGTAGCTGTCTTGATGCCAACTTCCTCTTAGTTGCATCATCAATTCCCAAATCACCAAAGATCCTTCTACAAGCATCTATCCATCTCTGGACTTCGATAGTTGATTCTGTTCCCAAGAAAACCTTTCCTCCAAGAGCAGTATAATCCTTGCACAACTTAGCAAAATCCACTGGTTTCGGAGTTTGGACTTGAACTCCAACATCAACTGCTGCCCCCGGAACTGGTATCCTTCTCATGATCGAAGTTATCATAGCTACAAACATGGCTGCATAATCAGCAGTCCCCTCAGTAGCACGGCCTTCCTTAGCAGCTGGTCTCCCTCTTCGACTCATTCTCAATATCTAATAAAAAGGAATGATCAGAAAATCTAGAGAAACAACTGCATAAAGGACTGACTTACTGCTAAACTACTATATTATATATAGTAATCATCCATCAAAATACAATTACGTCTCTCATACGTAGTTACGTCAGCGAGCGTTGGGTAAAATCGATTAACCAATGCTCTGATACCAAATGTGACGACCGCCCATGACCCCCGCACAGAATCTAGAGAAAGTGCGCTGTAAAGTGTGCCAGGCGACCATGGACGATTGTCAGGGTAGATCAAAACAACAGAATCTATCGTATTACTCACAGCGCATGGACAAAATACAATAGAACATATATATAGTGAAGCTGTACAGAATAAAACTTCATAATAGTTGAATACAAGCATCCAAATAGCCAATACATCAAGCCTCACTACATAACACTCAGAGAATACAAAACAGCGGAACATCCAGTACATATAATAAGAAGATAATATGCAACCCTCCAGCTCGTCTTCGATATCAGCATCGTGAGAAGAGAACAGCACCTATCACCTGCTACCTAGTCTGCCCGTCCCAAAAATGGACGAACAGCCCAAGGCAATAAGAATTAAAAACATAAAGCCTTGAGTCAGACAACAGTCTTAGTGAGCAGTAAATTAACTAACAACATACCAAAAGAGCATAAAGGAAAAGGAATAGGAATACAACCCTCCCACTCCAACCTCATTCTACAGTGATAGCCCCTAGACACACACTAAGCAGAAGCAACATTGCAGAGCATACAATTTAAAGTAAAGTAATAATCATTCGAGTCAAGGGCGATGTTTTCCAGGTACCAAGGCCTAAATCAGATAAGCACCCAGAAAAATACCGCTCTTGAGTCCGAATGACGATACAACCAAACATCCATGACTCTGGCTATCACTGTTATCATTGCTTCGATATCACCGTTAATTGAATGACCGGCACGTTCTTTCAGCCGTCCGTCAAGGGCTAATGGAAACCCCGGTTCTAGACATAACCCCCGCACGTCGTCGCAGCCCGTGCCTAGGACTATCGAATCTGCCCAGAGTACTCGACCATCAACAGTTAGTCGTTGGGACTATCGAATCTGCCCAAACGTACTCTTGCTTAGAGCATGCTAGAACCTTCAACAACGATGCTGTCCAAGCCTCCTAGTCATCCTCCTTGACGACTATTCTCATATCCATTCATTATCCTCAACTCGAATCATATCACCGAGTTATCAACATGCTTGGAATGATCCCGTCTGGATTAGACCAAGTCTTCACCACATGATGCCTCGCTTCATTACATCCTCGCAAAGCCTCATCTCAACATCACATCATCAAATCTATGCATAAGAGCTTCATCATCCCGCTACATATGCCACGAGCAGCTTTCCCAATTCAAGAGCCTTTCCCTTAGCTTTTGAATCATCTTCGATCACCTTGTCTAAAACCAATCAACAATCATCTAATTCACAGCAATCAATCATGTCAAACATCAATCCAAGTAACCAAGCATTCAAATATAAGCAAAATGGACAATTATATCAATAATGGCAATTTCGTAATTAAGGAGTTGAAAGTCTAACAAGCATGAAAACATGAACAATATCTCTACAAACTTGATGAATGGACTTGCATAGGTTAACATATGATAAAATGGATGTAACATCATCATGAACAATGGATCTATATGGATCTACACTTAGGATGAAGAAAATGCATGGAAATCCCTATTTTAACACCAAATAAAGCCAACAATCCGATATACTCCTTTGGATCCGTGTGAGAGATAATCACCACTCACCAAATCACCAAAACAAACTCAAATCAACATGCTTCAGATCTGGACAGCGAAGGATCAAGCTTGATCTATCACGAATCTGCTTCAAACGAAGAAATCTCACTTCAAAGGATGAAGATCTTCAACTTTAGATCTTGGATCTTCGATCTTGATCTTCGATTTGGATGAAAGGAAGCACTAGATTAGAGTGGAGAAAAGAAGTGAAGAAGTGTAGATGTCGAGCTCTCAAAATGGCAGCACTTCGTCGCTTCAAAATCCGGATCCCAAAAAAATGAGAAAAACCCCTCCTATTTATAGCTGAAAATCCACTAAGTCGTAACTCGGCTATCTCCTAAGTCGTCTCCGACTTACGACCTAACTCTCCTTCGACTTAACACGTGCGCGCGCCTATTCGACCTAACAGAATCACCTGCCTACAACTTATAGCTTAGCAGCGCTCGCGACCTAACAAAGACACGACATAACAGCTACCTCCTAAGTCGGTCACGACTTATAGCATGCGCGCCTACGACTCAACAAAACCCAAATCCCCTACGACTTAAGACTTAACTCCCTTAAGTCGTCTACGACTTAAGCTCATGCGCACCTAGCGACTTACCACTAGTCACGGCTTATGACTTGGCAGAAGATACGACTTAACAGATCTATGCTTCTACGACTTAACAAACAACTGGGTTACGACTCAACCCCTAAGTCGTCTACGACTTAACACATAGGCTACGACTTAACCGGGGTAAATTCTTAAGTCGTCTACGACTTAAAACAGATCCAACTCTTAAGTCGCTCGCGACTTAACAACTACTAAGTCGCTCACAACTACTTAGGTCGTTGCCGACCCTACTACACTAACTCGCTAACCTTCTTAAGTCGCTGCCTATCCTTAAGTCCTTAAGTCGCTCAACCATATAGGTCGCTAACTCCTATAGGTCGTTAACTTCTATAGGTCGTCCCAACCGACCTAACAACCTAATCACTAAGTCGCTAACCCGGAATCACTAGGTCGCTAACTCTTCCAGCCGACCTAACACTTAACCAAAACTTAGGTCGCATAATTCTATAGGTCGCTCTAACTAACCCACGACCTAAACCGCCATACGACTTAAGACAATACGACTTATTTCTTAACTCGGTCAAAACCTTAAGTCGGCAACTCGACCCAGACTTTTATCTCTTAACTCGTCCAAACCGACTTAGGACTAAGAAAAAAAATTCTGAACGACTTATCAACAATGCAACCAATTGTTAATTATTTTACGATGTTTCGATCCGTAAAATACGGGTCGTTACACAGCCTGAAGCAGATATTGTGTCTTTTTCTAATGTATGAAGTTATATTCGCTGTGCAAACTTGAGATCAGAGCATATGAAAGGTGGTGCAGCAACTAAAAGGAAGTCGCGAAGTATATAAGCTGCTGCAGTTGAAGTCTAAACAGAGGCATGATGATGTAAGTAAGAATGATGCTGACAAGGATGGAATTGCTGAATTTGATGACATAATAGGGTTGTAGCAAGCCTTTAGGGCTGAGATATAAGCTAGGTACAACCTGAATTGGGTAGTAATGAGTTTGGGTCAAGACATAAATCAGAAGACAGAATCTGAAAGGTGGTATTGAGCATGAGATGCACGGTTAGAAGCAAGAGACTGGCAAGGCAAAGGCTATTGCATTGCGGTTAGGCTGAAATACAGGGTGAAATACATGCAAGATGCAACCACAGTTGAAGAATATTGAATCCAAGGCTATACACGAAGTAGCAAGCAGAAGTAATAATGTGGAACTAAGCAATCAGACAGCTACCATGAATAATGCAGGTTTCTAATTGAAATCTAACTTCCATATATTTAGATTTCTTGAATAAGTAATTATTTTATGTTTTATGATGAATATATATTGAAAATTAGAAAATTTTATTATGTTGCTTTATGTTGAAACACGATCGGGTTTCTTAGAAGCAATCAGAAGGGCTATTGATAGAACTTAGATGCAAATGCAGAGGAAATCTTGCATAAGTGCATAAATCCTATTTAAAAATTTATTACAAATAAGAGGTTCGAACACTTGCAAAATATGACGGTAAGTTTTTAGATTTTCTGAAGTAAATTTGTGTTTTTTTGAACTAATCTTGCATATTGTCTCATAATTTTTCATTAAGCGGGTAGGTGCAAGCCTGTAAAAGTCCCACCTCCAAATTTCCGGCTCACATGCTAGAAATTGTCCCAGGTGGTCATCAAATCTACGAATGACTTGGTAAAAATTAATTAAGTATTATATTAAGCATTTAACTCTTTTATAGATTTGCACCCGAATTATTCTTTTTACTTTTCTATATAGGTCTAAAAAACATTATTTGCTATATGGAAGATTGCTAGCTAAAATTGCTAATAAAAGTATGTTTTTATGCATTTAAATATGTGTGCAATATGGTGTATATTTTGTCATATATAATATGAATCCGATCCTGTTCTGATCGTGTAAATATATATTAAATTATGGTGTGCGGAAAGGTACTAACGACAAATCCGATCTTATTTTGATAATATAAATATATATTGAACTAAGGTGTGCGGAAAAAGCACTAACTGCACAAAGGAGGTGTTAGAATTTTATGAAATCCAACAAGTTTATAAAAATTAACTAAGTTTTATAGGAATTTAAGTGAATTTATATAATAATAATTAACTAAATTTATAATAATAATAATAAATTAACTAAGTTAACTATGTTTTATAAAATATTTATTTTTATACTGATAATGATAATGATAATAATTGTTGGTTTATGTTTAGAATAATAATAGTACAGGTAATACTGATAATAATAAATTATAAAATATTAACCAAGTTAGATAAATTTTCTAAAAACTAACTAAATTTATATAATAATACTAATACTAATTCTAATAATAATAATAATAATACTAATAATAATAATAATAATAAATTAACTAAGTTAACTATGTTTTATAAAATATTAATATTTTATTTATCAAATTTAACCATGTTAAATTAGTTTCGTAAAAATTAATTAAAATTTTAAAAATACCTAAGTTTTTAAAGGTTAACTATCTTTTTTAAAAAAATTAATCAAGTAGACTAAGTTTTACAAAAAGTGATTATGTTAACTAAGTTTATATAATTTAACTAATTTTATAAAAGTTAACTAAGTTTTATGAAGATTACTTAAGTTTATAAAAATTATTTAAATTATGTAAAAATTGACCAAGTTAACAAAGTTTTACAAAAATTAATTAAGTTTACAAGAATTAACTAAGTTTTATAAAAATTAACTAGATTTTATAAAGTTGTTAAACATTAAATAAATCTTATAAAAATTAACTAAGTATTATAAAAATTAAATAAGATTTATCAAAATAAAATAAGCATTAAAAAATTTAACTAAGATAACTTAGTTTTATAAAAATTAACTAAGTTCTATATAGTTTTAACTAAATTAACTTAGTTTTATAAAAAAATTACTAAGCTAGCTAAATTTTATAGAAATTAACTTATTTTACAAAAGTTAACTGAATTTTATAAAAATTAACGAAGTTTATAAAAATTAATTTTTTTATATAATTTAACTAAGTTTTATAAAAATTTAAATAATTTAACTAAATTTTATAAAAATTAATCTAGTTTACAAAAATTAAATATTTTTTGTAAAAATTAACCAAATCTAATAAAAATTAACCAAGTTCACTAAATTATATAATAATTAAATAAGTTTATAAAAGTTAGCTAAGTTAATTTAATTTTATAACAACTAATAAGTTTATAAAAGTTAACTAAGATTATAAAAATCGACTAAGTTAACTAAGTTTCATAATAATTAAATAAGTTATTAAAAATTAATCAAGTTAAATTGCATAACATGACTGTTAGATATTCGAGGTCAGGACATACTTATTCAAATTTTAGTTCGAATTGTGAATAAAAAGTAATATAAACAATCTTTAACTGGATAGCTTTATATATTTGACATAATATTATTTAGAGTGTGTATCGACATTAAGCAAGTCAATATGTTTAATATGTATGTTTTTATTTATGCCTTATTCATATATCTTTTCTTGCATGTCTTCATACACATGCTTTAAATGCTCTCTCATGTTCTTATAGGATATTGGATGTTTGAAGATGACAAACATGGACATTCTACGGTAATGGTATTTTCTTTTGTAGAGTCCTAATGGTACTATTATCATGTATGTTTAAAAATATCGGTTATGAAATATTGTATACAATATTGAATCTGGTGTAATTCTGATTACGTATAATATATAATTTATGCTTTGATTATCAAAAGTTTCATATTATTGTTGCTTGAGTTGATTGAATTATTCATGAATTAAGGCAAATATATCTTGCTCTTAGATGATGTATAGAAAGGCTATTGTAAACTCAAAGCGGGGATAAAGATTCTAGTTTTTCGATATGATGTAGAAAATACACAGCGTACATAAAAATGATGTTAGAGCTATAAAAAATATTCACCGCATTGACCAAAATGCTGCAAAAAATTACTCTTAGCACTGATAAAACGCTATAAATTTATTTTACCTCAGTTAGAAAAATGCTGTAAAAAGTGTTCTATGCATAAATTAAACGCTGTTAAAACCTAACTTTTTATAGCGTTTTGTCTAATGCCATGGTAGGTCCCTTAACCTTTAATGGCATGTCGTTATACAGCGTCATGAAAAACGCCGTTGAAGCCTTTTATAGCATTTTTTGAACGCTCTTAAAAGCCATGGATGTTGTAGTGTAAGAAATATTAAGGACTTATTCCACATTTATAGGAATGGAGACCCCTTTCTGAAGGGTATACAGATTCTAGCTTTCAAAGTTATATCAACGATAGTAAGTCAGTGTCAGGTTACGCCTTTACTTTAAACGATGGGTCGTTATTTGGAAGAGTTCCAAACAGTAAACAGTAGCTAATTCCACAAATAAAGGTTGAATACATTGCCCTCAATGAAGCAGCTAAAGCAGCAACCTTGATGCACAAATTTATGAGCGAGCTAAGGGTGATTCTCGACATGGAGAATCCGATGACATTGTTTTGTGACAACAAAGCGGCAATAGAGATCCCAAAGGAGCCTAAAGCACACAATAAATCGAGACACATTCTTCGAAAGTTCCACTTAATTAGAGAATTTGTTGAGAAGAAAAAAGTCATGATTCGAAGAGTAAATACAAAGGATGACATAGTAGATCCATTTAAGAAGGGACTAGCTCGGTCAGTTCATGTCAAATTCATTGAAGGGATGAGATTAAGATTCCATAATTGGCCCCAAGTGCAAGTGGGAGATTAATAGAGCTAGCTGTATTATTAGAGGCAATTCTGTAATTTATTATTAACTCTGTATTAAAATCTCCTTTAATAAAAGGTGTTTTTCTTTCTATTTAATTATTTGTTTAATTTAAGTATACCTAATAGAAAATCCATAAATAATATATTTTGTGATAGTAGTTACAATGTGTTGTAACCATGAGAAATTTATCACAATAAACACAAACATATCATTTTAAATATATCTAGTGAAGATGTATTGATACTGAATATATACATTCGTTAAGACTATAGTAAGTAATGCTTTCCTAATGTTAGGTAGTGTATTACTCATGGCTGCATGGGCACCAAAAAGTTACATACTGGTGGTTATTGGATAACTATAGAATGACACTTGATAGTTTCTTATTGGTTAATATAACTAAGGTCAAACAGAGAATATCAAAGTGAAATATTACAAAGTTCTCTCGACCTGAGAATATTGTTGAACTTGAACGTGGACACTCTACTTTAATCATAGTTAAATCATGGCATGATGTCCATCGGACGACTATAGTTAGGTCTGAGTTGAAGCATTGAAAATAAAACACTATTCAACAAATAATTTGTTCCCTCGGTTATATGAGGTTAGTTTCATGGTCAAATGTAATCAACTCAAAGTCAAAGTCTCTGACAATAGCAGTTTGGTTAATAATAATTGTTATTATTGAACTAAAGACTTTATGTTTAGGCTATACAAGTTGAATGTGGATGATACTGAAATTTTGACCAATATCAAGTTCCATAAGTCCTAATGTGATATAGTTTTGGTGAAGGGAATTGTTGTAAATAATCATCATTACCCGAGACCGCTTAAAATAGTAAAATTGGATTTTATCTAAACAGTGTAAGCGATAAATTCGGCCAAACTGTCACACCACCAACTAAGGTGACATGTGAACGTTAATATTCTAATTGTTCGATATTAATCGCTGACTGAATTTACATCTATGAGTCACACAACCGCAATATTGAATACTCCAAGTACCACACAATTTGATTAAATTATATATGTTATAAATTAATTAAATTAATTAATATTTTTGAAATATTAATACAAAAAAATTATTTGATTTATTTGAATCAACATTGAATATAGTGCATATATAAAAGTTATATATGTATGTATCGATATACGATATCAATGTACATTTGAATTTGATTTAAAATGTGCAATTACTTATTGGGTTTGGAAATGCATGTAGGCTCATAAGCCAATCAAGGATGGTCAATCATGATGGGTTATGAAGGGGTTTGTTATTTTTTAAATAAGTGTTTGACTTGGTGGAGAAAGAAAAGGTAAATGTGAGATCTAGATCTCCTCCTTTTTTCTCATTTTTTTTCTTATAAAATCCCAACTGCTCCTTTAGTTTATGGGTTACTCTCTCTAGCCTCCATAACCCCTCCTAGTCACAAGCTTTAGCCCTTCTCTCCTCTCCATATTCAAACCAAATTGAATCGAATCGGATTAAATTAAAGGTGTGCTGATCTCTTCGGTTAGTAGGTTTTCTACAAGGGATTAAATATGATTCATGGTGGTTGTTCGATTCAACATTCAATGTGTTACATCAGGTCATGATTTATGTAACATCTAATTTAAAACAATTTATATATGCGTTCATTTATGTCATTATATGTGAAAAGATTAGAATTATATGTGTTATGAGTTGAAGCGGACATGCACATCTTAATTCCCCCTTAGAGTTGGTCGGTCTGCCGATCCTTCCAGAGGTCCTCTATACCGAGGAGTATTCAAAACAAAAAAAGGTTACAATTATATCATGAATTCATATATTTGTTTGCTGTCAAATTTATACGTATATATGTATGTGTCATAAAAAAAATTTGCATGTCTCCACTTTATCATTTGGCCCTAATACATAAAAAACATATTTTTCGAAAGTAATAATATTTTAAAATAATTTTAAAATGTAATTTGAATTTAAATTGACATTATATTCATTATAAATATATATATATATATAATATTTAATAAAGTTATATGCATATATTTTTTCAAATTATATATATAATTAATTAGATGAAAACAAAATATGTACATATATATATAAATATGTTTATTTATAATTTTAAGTTTTATTTATATTTTATTAACATATATAAATAAATTTATGTACATATTTTATATAATAAAACTACATTCTAAAATTTTAAAAAAAATTACAATTTTAAAATCCGTGTGGAAATTAATTTGAATCAAGAAACAATTTTTAAATCATAAAAAATTTAAAAAATATTTTTGTCAAAATTATTTATGGTCGAAATTTTATTTATTTTATATTTAAAATATGTAATTTTATATTTATGACTCAGATTTTTATAAAGTTTGAAATATATATGTATGAATAAATTAAATATACATATTAAAAAACTATATAATTCGTATATGTATATATATTAAATATATCATGTTTAAATCTAATTTAAATTTCAAATAAAATATTATTTTGAATCTAGATCTGATTTCAAATATGAATATTACTTAAGCTATTTTAAATATGTAATTATGAATTGGTTTTATATCTAATACACACACACATATAATTGTTTTAGTATGTGCGCACATATTTATATGTATATATATATACATATACGTACATTAAATAATATTAATTTTAAAGTAGTATCTAACAAAAAAACACATATATAAATAGGCTAATGTATTCATTATGATGTAAATCCTAACACTTATATGTCATGTACCTATTATACGTTGCACGTACAAATACACGTACATATGTATTTGATATACATGTACATGTTATATATCACATATATTAACAAATTAAATCTTTACATTAATCAATTAAACAAAATCTTTTAAAATTTTATTTAGATTGGACCTAAATTAATTTAGACTTCGTAGGCCCAACAAAATCTAAAATGGTAAAATAAATTGAAACTCACTCATTTAACCCACTACGTGCAGGCCCGGTTCCAACGATAAAGAGCCCATCTGCTTGGATTCTATGTCCACATTTTGTATCATATATGCCGATACAGTAATTGGTGAAAATGTTGTTAAGTTCGGTCTGTTCTGTAATCTATACTCCATTAAGTTTAATTGAATTAATATATTTTTTGTCGATATCTAACATTTTCTATACTGCGAATTTTTTTAGTTTTTTATCCCCCTCTTTGATCCATTAGACTCAAGAGCGTTGTTTCTACATAATTTCTTCTTAGATCATTAATTTATTCGGTTTCTTTTTTAGATTGCTTAATTTTACCTTTTCCTTACTGTTTAAATTATTGTAATCTCATGTCCTATTCTGATCTAGTATCTCGTTTTGTAGGTTACCTTTTACTATAGATTTTGCCAAATAGGCTAATATTCCAATTCCTTAGGTATATTCTTAACTCTCAAACATTAGAAACTAGATTTTTTGCTGCATTGTTGAATACATAGCAGTCCATTAAATTTCTCTTGTGGTTACAAGTGTTTCGAAGTTCTTTTCTTTAAACCACAATTTTTTTCAAATTTAAAATATACGTTTTTGGGTAGTTGGTCTTGAGAGTCGAGTAAGATAGAACAATGGTCTTAAGAGAGATGGGTAAGACTGTATGCTCAATTGGATAGGGAGAATTTATCTTCGTAATCCTCAACCATGAGGAACTTATCTAATAAGGTCATTGAAGGGTCCTCTCTACCGATAGATCAGGTAAATCTCCTACCAATAAGAGGTATTCTATAAGGTGGTTTTGATTAATGAAGTTACCGAACTCTACCAGGTCAATATAAACGTCTTTTCTAGGTGAGTGTTCTCCAATGTGCTTGGTCACATTGAAGTCTCCACCTACAATCCATGGACCATAGGAAAGGTTTCTAAAATCAGTGCAATCGGTTCAAAAAGATTGTCTAATGGTTCAAATATTAGGCGCACATACGTTAGAGATGTCACTAATTTGGTTGTCCTGTAGATCTTGAAGAGATATGAAATGAATGACATTTACAGATAGATTGATGGAGATTAAATTTGTCCTCCGCAACATGGTTGTAATCCAATCCCCTACCCTTCCCTCCCTCCCTTTCGAACTACTCGTAGGACTAGGTGATTCGAATTTGGTTACTTGAAGTAGTGCTATATCTACCTTAATATCTTTAAGAAATCTTTTTTATATAACAAGAGCGGTACTCAGTCTTTAAGGAATCTTTTTATTCTTAATCATTTTAATGGTAGCCCTAAGCCTATAATATTCCAATTTAAAACTTTCATCTACGTCCGTTGTAAGCCCTCTCAAGTTCATTGGTTTTAGTAAACTCAAAATCATTATTATTTTGGTAATAATTAAAACCTATGTGCTTGGCTATTTGAAAAGCTTGACTAGATGATAGGATGTTTAAAACAATAGGAGTAAAGGTACATTCTAAAAGAACATGATCACCCGATGATATCGAGTTCGGAGCTAAATTTAAAAGAAGATGCTTAGCACTTGTACAAACAAATTCGCTAAACTAAATTTAATGACTGAAATCAACATTACCTTTATTGTCCAAGAAAATCAAATTAACCTTTTTTAGAATCATAAGAAGTTTGAAATGACCTTAAATTTTGAGAAAAAAGATCTTGAAAGGTATAAGAAGACATCTACAAATTTTAGGAAAATTTTGAATTGTTTAACCCTAAAAAGTATTAGGGTGTGGCGCAAGTGTAGTTAAACCCCTTCTATGTATATGTGTGTGTATGCGTGTGTATAAAGGAAGGATCTGCATCCCAGCTTTTTTGCAATTTTGATTTGTGCCCGATCCATATTTTGGTACCTACTTAATTTGACAATGTTTTTGCAAATGTGATTAACATATCATAATCACCTATGCAAAAAATATCTTATTCCAACATCTAATGACCACCAAATAATATTTTTGAGTCCATGATTATAATAAATATTTAAAGTATACAATATCTGCATAAGATAATTTTTTTGCAAAGATGATGTTTATGATATGTATATACTGCAAAAAGGTTATCAAATTACGAAGAATCATAAATAACAAAAAAAAATCAAGAACAAATCGAGGATACAAAAAAACATGGGATGAGTGCGCATAGACACACAATATACATATATATATACATACACACACATATATACACATATGGTAAAGAACGACAATATCTCATTTTTGCAACATCTCAAATCCTCTGATTTCAACCACATGTTCCAAATTAAATAATAAATGTAGTGAAAAAAGAGAGAAAGTAAAATCATTTAAATTGGAACATGTGGTTGAAATCAGGAAATTGAGGTGTAGTGAGAATAAGGTATGCACGTGTACATATATCTATGTGCACACGCGTGCATGTTAGTATATGTGTTTATAACAAGAGGGAGAAAGCGATTGTTTGCACATACACATGCATGATATTGGATATAGCACTAGAAAAGGGAAGTTAAACTCACTCGATGCAACTTCCTAGATTTGTAATTATTTTGGCATCCGCGTGTACATGTTGTGCAGTCAACAATTGTATCATTGTAAGAGGACATATAGATACACAGCATGAAGGTGTCTTCTGGGATAGAAATTGGTGAGTACGTACATGTTACATTCTATGCTACTGCATGAAAAAAAGGAAAAAAAATTATAGTAAAATACAGCTACCGACTTTAATTACCAATTTAAATAAACTATGTATATATCCTTAATAAGAACAACCTCTTTTAAGTTGTACAATGTTTCATAGGCATGATACTCACTCTTGCTTAATATATTATCCTTTAGACTGTTGCGTTCTTTGCAAATTCATGTATAATTTAGTAATTCTAGGTTGAATTCTGTTTGCTAGGGATTAGGAAGAAAAGTTATCCAAAGTATTTTCAACATATCCAAATGGACCTTAAAAGCACATAATTTCCAGCCATAAGCTGAAGTACAATATTGTGACGCCCCACCTTTATACCCACGCTAACCAAGAACACTACGGTGTAGTGCTGTCAATTAGCACGGAGGATAAGGCTGTTGAGGAGCGACCATCCGTGTAACTTCTTTGCGCGAGCACCGATATGTCAGATAGAATAGAATGCATATCTTTTAAGGAGGAAATCCGACATACCGATACAAATACAAAGCTATCACACAGTGGCTATATATGATCTTCGGAAACAAATATAGAAATAAACGTAACACAAATCAGTCACAGACAATTCATATCACAAAGGCGGAAAGAGATATGAATATAACACATGAAAGTGTACATCAGAGTGGTGGTCAAATAAGATCCACAATAACACAAGTGAATAGATACAAGTGCAAGATAATAGAATATGTATACATCACGGAGTCTAATCTCAAATGTATACAAAAAAAACTACTAAACTAGAGTAGTTAGCCAAAAGTCAGAAGATGGCTCCAGATAAGAAGTCATGAGGAAGCACCTGTAAAATCTCAGTCTGACCCGAGTATTATTTAAGAAGAAAATAATAAACGGATCAGTCTAGCTATAATTATCAGATAAAATGATATAGAACAAGAGATATGGCATAAACATATAAGATATCCATAAAAGCATACTACTACAAGTATGAAAATGATAATCAACAAGAGATTAATCAATATCACAAGAATCTTCTCAAAGATTAAAAGAATGTCATATTCTTAATTTAATTCACCAAGCCACAATAAAATGACATACTCATCGATGTCAATGGTAAAAGCTGGTGAAACATAAAATCCAGAAATCTCAAGAAAAGAGGATGACCAATCCCATAAACTGAACATCGACGCACCTAGAAAGATATGCCCCATGTAAAGTCTAGCATCGATACACCTAGAAAGATGCACCCCATGCAAAGTCGAACATCGACGCACCTAGAAAGATACGACCCATGCTCTAGCATTGGCGCACCTAGAAAGATACGCCCCATGCATAAATAAACATCGACGCAACTAGAAAGATACGCCCCATATAATGTCTAACATCGATGCACCTAGAAAGATACACCCCATGAAAAGTCGAACATCGACGCACCTAGAAAGGTACGACCCATGCATAGACGAACATCGACGCACCTAAATAGATACGCCCCATGTCCCGACTTAGTGAGCCGATTGCTCCACGAAGTAAATAAACATCGACGCACCTAAATAGGTACGACCCATGTGAGAAATAAACATCGACGCACCTAAATAGATACGACCCATGTGAGAAGTAAACATCGACGCACCTAAATAGATACGACCCATGCGAGAAGTAAACATCGACGCACCTAAATAGATACGACCCATGCGAGAAGTAAACATCGACGCACCTAAATAGATACGACCCATGCGAGAAGTAAACATCGACGCACCTAAATAGGTACGACCCATGAGCCTAAACCATAAAATGATCGTCATCGATCATAAAGAGTTTCAATATGTGTGAATCGAAATCACACCAATGAGGCATAGACTAACCTTGAAGATAAAGAGATATGTGTGAATCGAAATCACACAAATGGTGTCTAGTCTAACCTCGCAAACAAAGAGACATCGCACAAACGCTAGTCTAAATCACAAAAATGATCATCATGATCATAAGGAAGTGTCGATTACACTAAGCTAGTAAATATAAGAGTTTAGCTTCATGTCCCATAACCACTTGCTTAACTCAAATATTTACGAACAGATTGTAGATCTGCACTAGGAAATTGTCACAAGAGTTTCAATCGAACAAGTCCATCAATTAACCGACGAAGTAAACGCAAGCATTTCATACCACTTGTTTTGCTAAGCCGTTTAATTATATTTTCTCATACGAATGAGGTAAAGGTTTGTATATACTAATAAATTGGAAAACAGTTTTATAAACGAGTTTGATATTGAAAATCGAGTTGAAATCGTTTTAATGAAAGAGTTTTGATATTTAATACTAGTATAGGAAACCTTTATATTTTGAAGTGACAAGTCATAGAAGTGATTGTAGAAACAATCAATCATAAAAATTCACGTTCGAAGACGTGAGTAAAGTTCAAAGAAATCAATTCCCAAAACCATCAAAGTAAGAAGTTATGTTGAACGCTTTTCAGATAAGATTGCCTACGCAGAGTAATACGGGGTTCGACCTGCCCGGTCAGGTCGCGGGGGTCCAGGGGGCAGCGCCCCCGGCGGGGTGCGGGGTGCGGGGTGCGGGGCAGCGCCCCGTCACGGTACGACTTAGTGAAGGCAAGCTGGTCCAGCGACCTAAGGAAAAGTAGGTCATACGACCTAAGGAAAATCGCGACCTAGCGAATCACAGGTCATTCGACCTAAGGGTAAGGTCGGGGGCGACCTACGACTTAACAAAGTCAAGCGACCTATGACTTAACAAAGTCAAGCGACCTACGACTTAAGGTCAAGCGACCTAGTGAAATAGCAGTGGGAATGTTAGGTCGGAGGCGACCTACGACTTAAGGTCAAGCGACCTAACCCATAAGAGCGACTCAAGGTCATACGACCTAACAGTTGCGAGCTAGCGGAGTTGGCATGGCCGAGCGACTTAGTAGAAGCAGCGACCTATGACTTAACGATTTAAAAGCCAACGACCTAGGACTTAAGAGCCATACGACCTAGGATTTAAGAGCTAACGACCTAGGACTTAAGCTCAAATACGAGCTACGAGCTAAGGTCTGTACGACCTAATAGTTAAAAGGTCCTACGACCTAACTGGGGAACAAGGCCATGCGACCTAAAGTGCCACGCGACCTACGACTTAAGGCCTGGAACGACCTAGTGGAGTTAGGTCGGGAACGACCTAAAACACTAACTCGTGGACGACCTATGACTTAGCTCGTGAACGACTTAGCACACCCAGAACGACTTAAGGCCTGGAACGACTTATGCTCCGTGTGACTTTTCAACGCGAACGACTTACGACTTAGGCTTAACTCGTGGACGACTTAGCGATGGCCAGAAACGACTTAGTGCCAGAAAAATCACCAAAACACTGAAAATTGAAGTTTTTCGCCAATCCAATCCAAACCAAATGCAAATGTTGATGCTAGAGTGATAGGGAATCATTCCCAACAGTCCAATGACAATCATAGGCAAGATGTGAGATCAAAAATCTCACCTTTTCACGGAATTTGATGAAGACGAAGCTCGGGGGCAAAGCAAAGATCAACCACAAGCTTGAATCAATGTCTTCACTTTGAATTTGGAGTTAGATGTTGAATTTGCTAAAGAACTTGAGCTTGGAATTTTAATTTCCTATTCCCTCCACCATTTTTGCTAAAGCTTCAAAGTTGATGCAAGTAGATGAAGTGATGAAGAGAAGGAAGGGGTTGGGCTGAGTTAGAAGAGGTGCAGCCCAAACCAAAAGCCCAACACAAAAAGTGACGAAAATTTCACTATCTCCAAACATATCGAAGTTTACACTCAAAAAGATCGCAAACGTCATTTTGAACTCAATAGGGGTGGTCTCGAGTCCTAATTTGACCGTATGCAAAAAGTAGCTTTTCGGACTAACATCCGACTAACGATAAAATATTTAAATATAAAATCGATAAATATGCGGGTTGTTACAAATATATTTTTGGATACATTGTAACTTGAAGTGCTTAGAAATGAATTATGGACAAGGAAAATGGGGAAAAAAATTATGTCCAGAAGAAGAATAACGAAATTTCCATATTGGCATAGGTCTAGACTAGGCACTTTTATCATAACAGAACTTCATGTAAAGAGCTTTTCAATCTAAGCTAAGAAGTTTATGGGGGGACGCTTCAAGCTCTGACATGGAGGAAGAATAGGGGTAGTGTGGAGTCTATCATCGGGTAAGTCAAATTGCCAAAGTACTCATAATATCAATACTGCAAAATCTCTCAAAACCCTGTAATCGACGTAGATCTCGACCTAACAACGCACCGATGATCCAAAGAACGACACAAATAAGCAAATATGGGAGTCCCCCAATCATATATAGTCGGAGTATCAAATGATAACTCCGCAATAGCTGCAACATGTCTAGCAGGCAACGTATTCAACGGATTTGAAAAGAATATGATTCCCATCATGTACATGATAAACAGTCGAGCAATCTCCAAATTGTTTTCCGAGCTATAATTATGTATCAATTCAGAGATTGCTTGTTTAATGTAACTACATCTAATCTGTAGTCTGGATGTCAGTCCATCATGTAAATCAAGAGGTGAGAGTAGACTAGCTAAACGGTCAAATTGCTGATATTCCTCGTCATATGGTAAGCTCTCCCTACGTCCAATGCTTAAACCGGTAAGAATAGTAAAGTCTAAAGGGGTTAAACCTAACTCTCCAAAACTAAAGTAAAATGTATGAGTGGTCTTCCATCAACATGCCGCTAAAGCACCACACAACTGAACATCTGAATTTAATTGATTATCAATACATATTAAACCAGTTTACGGTTATTGAAAATTCTAAAAAAACGTTAAATAAATGAGGAGTAATTAAGTAAGTACGCACTCAAGAGATCTCCAAATCTTATTTCCCCAAGAAAAGTGTGAATAATGTCGTCGGCATCAATTGCTCGAATAGATCTATAAAGACGGATTAATAAACTAACCAAGAGCCACGGGTGAGCTTACGATGACCCTAATTTTAAATAGGGCGCATATCAATATATATTCTGCAATTCTAACTAAAAGCAAAAATTTAAAGTAGACGTCTTACAGCATCTTGGACGTGTGTGCTGACGTGTACTTCGTCGTTGGGAAGTATACGAAAATTTATCAAATCCTTGTCAGCTCCCAAATTTTAATCGATATGGAATTCTAGAACCCCATCTGTTGTGTTTCTCGCCAAGCGTCTTCGCCTAACAACAGTGCCTCGTCGACCTCCTGTACCTCCGGCAGGGGCGTTTTCTTCTTCCATCAGAACATTAGCAGCGCTTCTACTGCCACTGTCTTGGATACTTCTTCGAACTCTTCTCATATATATATATATATATATATATATTGTAACGACCCGCCATTTTGGACCATTCGCATCCATTATAAGTGTATAGGTAGACACTCATGCCGAAGTTGAATTGCTCAAAATACCGCGTTGTTAATTTAAATTTGGCAAAACTGAACATATACAGTAAATAGATATAATCACAGATCACAGACACAGAGTAATAAGTGCAGCGGAAATAAAAGAGATAGTAGTTCATGAAGCTACTATATGAATATATAAAATACATCAGAGTTTACAACAGAAGAGTAATACGATACATCAGATACAAATCAGAATACATCACTGGGATCATCGAATACTGAAAGCAGAATAGATGGCTGGATCTTCAAGCAAAGCTCCAACTTCAAAGGTGAGTCTCGAATACTGGTACACTCAGTCTGACCCGAGCGTAAAGCAAAAACACAAAACACTCGAGTCAGGATTAACATTCTTATATTAATAAATCCAACTCAAGTGAAATAACAATTGAAATACAAGTAACTCAAAGGATGTTTGGAATAACCATCCTTTAAGGATCCGTTAAACTATCTACTAGGTAGTAATATACGCTAAGTAGATAATGTCTATCAGTAATATAAGAAGATATCAAAATAGCGTTAAGTCATGGCCCATTCCACCCTTAACACATTTATATTCCCAAAAGCATATACAAGACCGTAGTTTCCCCAAAACCGGAAGTCACCAGAGGGCAATCCATATACTAAAGGTACAAATCAAAATCGTAGTGGTCTCGAATAGGATAATCAGTATGACAAGGTACATGAGGCGATACCAACTAGGATACTAGTAGTTGCCTGATCCGGACTGATGTTGGGCATAGCAGCTACTACCCCAACACCGCGAAACAACACTCCCATAATCGAGGGGTGCACCCAAATCGAATCACAAAAGTAATAGATATGGTATCGAAGAAGTGTGTCCGCTAGAGATGGCGATCCTCAATGGCCCGGCGCGGCTCCTGTTTTAGTCATGTCAAGGGTCATCCAAAATCGTTCTCTTTCTTCAGTCAACGCGTTCATCAAAACCATCCACTTCGTTCTGGATCAACACTCCGCGTATAATTATTAAAGTGGTTTCGGTTCAGATAGAGAGTATATCCATTACCGATCCCGGTCTCTTTAATAACTTTCGTAATTATTACACCGATTGGTCGTTTATATATTTCAAAACCAAATCAATTTCAATTTCAAATAGAATTCGTAAATCAACATTTCATTTGTCTTTCTAAAGCAATTTCCAAATTTTCGTTTCAAAACTTCCAATTTTCCGTTTCAAAATCTTATAATTCAATTTCAATTTCTATTTAAAACAATTCAAATATTGATTCAAGTTCGTATATAAGTTTCATTCCGAAATCATTTAAATAAATTCTATTTAACATTCAAATCAATTTAAACTCATTTATCGATTTCATTCAATATTCGTTAAGTTACTTTATCATTCAAAACAATTTCTATTAAATTTCCAATTCATTTAATCAATTCTTAAGTTCAACT
Organism: Allium fistulosum; assembly: GCA_030737815.1. Lineage (NCBI taxonomy): Eukaryota > Viridiplantae > Streptophyta > Magnoliopsida > Asparagales > Amaryllidaceae > Allium > Allium fistulosum. The sequence goes on from CM060904.1 coordinate 1,328,378,305, forward strand.
TCATTAAAACAAAACTTACAATTTTGAATTAAACTAAATTCGTCAAATCAATTCTCCAATTACAAGTCTTACATTAATTCCAAAAATATCACATTTCATTTTTGTTAAAGAAATCCAATTTCACTTATTTACTTCCTTAAATAATTTTCCAAAACTTAATTAATAAAGAAACTCAATTTCAATTCTTTACGAAGTAAAATTCACTTATTCAAAAGTTAAATTTTCTTATTAAAGAATTTCAATTCAATTTAATCATTTAATAATTCATTATTAAATAGTTCAAAACTTAATTATTAAATAATTTCAAAATTTAATAATTTCAAACTTAATTATAAATCATTTCAAACTTAATTCAATCATTTCTCAAATTAAACGACATTCTTTCATTGATTACATTGTTAATCTTTTGTTTCAGATTATTAAATATTACCATTTTCCTTTCATCAAAAATTCAAATTTCAACTTCATTTCAAAACCATATTCTTTATTCAAATAAAATCTTCGTTTATTTTCAAATTAAATTATTGACCAATCGGGTTTTTATTTAATTTTCTATCCTAAGTCAAAGTTCAATTTGGGTATTTATCATTTCAACCCGATTCCAATTCAATTCAAAATCAAAACATATCAAAGGGAACTTGCAGTGTGATAACTGGGATGGTGTCAAAGTAAATAAACAAGCAATAACAACAACCAATATCAATCCAATAATCAATTCAAATAATCCCGAAATAACCGTATTAATTCGCATTGTTATTTGTACGAATTAATATAATTATTTCTAGAATCTACACTATCATTTCATGTAGATTAAAGATTATTACATTACGGTTTTTCACTTGTCATCTATTTACAATTTCATACATCATCAATTTAACAACATACATTCAGTGATTCAAAATGTAATTAAACAAATCCTACGTGTCGATAAATTCAACAGTTAAAGGGGTCATATTATACAATGTCGTTAAATCAAATTTAGCATTTAACTATCCTATATCAAGTTCAATTGCATACTATTTATCATTTTAACATTAACAATTTAACGTCCAATATAAACCTCAACAATCAATGAATTATCAGCCAAACTGTATTATCATTGCATAAATAATTAATAGATAATGGTGTCAGATGTCACAGGTGAACTGATACAGGTAATAGCATATATAACAGTGTAATTAACTAATAGCAGCATATTTCAATTGTCATTTCAATTGAAATCAGATTTAATAAATAAAAGAACGTTAATCGTGAGTGAGTGCTCACCTTTCGAGGCTAGATAGATTCGACAAAGAAATGATCTACGAACTCCAAAGTGACGCTAGATGGACACACTATTCGATGAAGAAAACAGGCACGACGGACCATTGCTGATAGATAAGGAATTGACGAAGTCAAATCAGAACTGGATCGATGATGATAAATAGTATAAGTGCACATATATGACTATATGTAACTATATATATATAATACCATATTTTAACTCAGTGCCTATTATAGAACAAATATTAAGTTTTTTTTTTTAATAGACAACCAATGCAGACAACTAATTATAACTTTATATAAAAGTACAGTATATACATAGATCAATAATATATAAATAAATTTATTACCAACTCAAACTTCACAGGTATGAGTGGGTTTACATAAACAAATATACCAAGTTGCAATGCATAGCTTGTCTATATAAAGCCGATTATATTATAACTTCAAACTTATTAAAATATACCTTTAAACCAATACTGTTGTTATACAAACACTACAGACTAATGTCCAAACATTATAACTTATATCATTTCCAACTATTAATATATATATATATAAGCTGTAAATATGTTATATTTGAAACAGTGAATATATTATATACTATATATATACCATAATATATGCATACTTCTTGAAGCAAAAAGAATAAGTATATCAAAACACTTATATAACTAGAAATCTAAAACTGTAGCATATAATATGCATAAGTGATATTAAGAAAGGCTTAAAACTCAACTGTACCCTGTAGAAAATAATAATCTTGCATATATAGAGCTCACGTCACTCATAGCCCTTACAATATATGTATACAAATATACCCTATAATACTTGAAACCAAAACAGCATTCAGTAAAGAAAAGATCACTGCCACCCAATATAATTCGCATACTTAACTATATGTATAATTTCAAAAATATACGAATGTAGAACCTAACAGTAAGTATGATTATGTATATAATTTGTTTCTTTTAAAACAATGCTAAACCAATTTTATAAAATACTTTATTCAAAACCCCGACTCATGTATGCATGCAAACTGATATCGTATTATTGTAACTTAATATTTTAAACTCAACGTACAAATAAATAAAATTATACAATATATAAACATACCAGGTACAAGATATAACTTTATATATGATGGCTGCGACCAAGAGGGAGAGAGACTTGCGGGCATTGGTGGGGGAGAGGGGATGAACAGTGGAAGAGGAGGATGGACGTGGAGTTCTGTCATTCAAACATGAGGAGGACGAGGCGGAGACAGGCGGTGACGCCGGCGAACAGCTCGGTGAAGTGTAGGAAGGTGCTGCGGTGGTTCAGAAGTAGCCTCGGCTTGGGTCGGTGAAGTTGAGGCTCGCGTCAGGTGGTTGGGTTCTCGGCTGGGCTGCTGTTTGGCGGGTGGAGGATGGTGGAGGAGTGGGTTTGGCCTTGGTGAAGGATGGTGGCCGCTTGGAGTGGTGACGGAAAGGCTGGAGTGCGCCGCTATTCGGAGAAGAGGGGGAAAGGTTTAGAGTTTGAGTTGTTGTGAAGGGTTTGGTTCGGAAGTCGGGGAGAGGGACGGTGGTTGGAGGAGGAAGCAAGAGGAGAAGAGGCTCAGTGCGGAGGATTGGAAGATGGCTGACGAGGCTTGTTTGAGTCTCGGGTGTAAGCGGTAGGAGAAGAAGTGGCTTTGGAAAAGAATGGGTTCAGATTGCTTATGGGCAGAGGTGGGAAAGAAAGCCTGGAGGAAAAATGTTGGAAAGGTTGCATGAGGCTTCAATGCAAAGGAATATGCCAAGGATGAAGCACACGCTTCTCTGATAAATGCATGAGTAAAGCAGAGAACCCAAAACAAAGAAAGAAGGGAAAAGAACGTACCAGAATATAGAATTAGTAGGAATGGCAACGGACCATTATTGAATTCAGAAAAAAAATTTGAAACCAGGAATAATATTTTGAAACTAGGAAAGCAAGGTTCACGTCATAAATTGTGGGAGTTTTCAAATGCAAATAGCTGTTGGTATAATACAGCGGTCAAACGAATGGTCATAAGAAACAAAAGGCACAAGACGGTACCGATACAACATTGTTTTCCTTCGTTTCCGTCGCGTACTGAGCCTCAAAATGCAAAAATAAATATAGTGCGGAGATCAGCACGACGAGACGATCAAATCGGTATACAGATATCAGCGGTACGAATTGAATTATAAAATTCGAATTTTCTAATAGTAGAAAATGTAAGAAAAACACTGAAAAATAAGATCGACGGAGCCAAAGATGTCCGAATTTGGAAAAACGACAAACTGACATCTTGCTCAGAAGATGGTTTAGAATTTTTCTATGTAAAAATATTTAGGTTTTGAAAACGTTTTATTTTCATCGCTTTTTAACTGATTAAATTGAAGTGAATTTACGCGCGAAATAAACTTCCGTATTTTCGGACGAAAATTTACCAGTAGCTATGTTTAACTAGACGTATTCCAAATATTAAACTTTTATTTCAAAATTTTATCGTTCAAAATTTCACAAAATTTCAACTAATTACGTTATTAAGACAGTTGAAATTTACGGGTCGTTACACTCTCCCCCACTCAAAACTTTTCGTCCCCGAAAAGGAACGAGGTAGGAGAATAGAAACAACCAGAAAGAAAAACAGATTGGAAAACAAATAAAATAATTAATTTAAACCATATAACTTCAAATTTTAAATTAATTTATATTAAAAAAAAAAAATTTTTTATCCATTTGATTTTCTTAAGTTAAATCAAGCTTTAACTATTTCTAGATTGATTTGCTTATTATCCAATCATCTTTAATTAACAGTTTCAAAATCATAAATTTGAATAGTCATTTATTTCAATCATATTTTATTTCAGCAATTTAAATTCTTCTTTATTCCAAATTATTGTTAAATTTATTCTACTTAATATATCTACTCACATATATTTAACCATATAAATTAATTTAAACCATAAAAGTTTCGATTTAAATCAATTTACATTTACTAATTGCTTTCAAATTCAAGGTATTTTCATGTGTTGATCAAATTTCAATTTTATTAATTCTTCCTCAAAACACAATTTATTTTTCAATTATCTTATTATTCTATTTATCTCTATTAACATTTTATAATTAAAATTTAAGCGTATAATATTTATTATAAACACTCAAATTTTATTTATAAATTCAATTTATCTTATATATTATCCAATTACATATTCAACTTCCGAATGATTTAGGTAAGTTGTATTAGAATGCAGTTGAACAATATACAAATAAAATTTTCCCAATTCAATTATTCAAGTTTAACTATTTATTCTAAATTTTGGTTTTATTTATAATTAAAATCATCCTTTAACAGAATTTAAGAATTAGATTTCCGATTTACTTTAAACAATTTAGAGATATATATAATATATTTATATCAATCAAATTAAATTTTAAAATAAGATACCTATATATATATATATATATAAATCAAATTATACTGAAGAAACTTAAATCAAAATATATTTTTTTCAAAACAAAACCGTAGCAAAGCTACAGAATGGTTTCTCCACTTCGAAACTCGAAAATGAATGTCGATGATGCGGCCGCCATCACCAAAATTATTTTCCAGCGACAAAGAGAAGAGCACTGATTTCAACATTTAAAACTTCTTTGAAAACGATTTCTATTCGAAAATACTTTCAATATATATACTTTGAAATTTTAAAAACTAAATTTCGAAATCACCGGAAACTAATAAATTCTCAAATTTCTAAATTAAATTCATTTCCAATTCCAATCAATTTATAACCAAGTTTATAAATTCATTTATTTATATTATGCAATAGTCAATGGTTTACAAAACAATAAATAAAAATCAATATTATTATTTCAGACAACAAATTCATTAACAATTTAATTTCAGAAAACTTATATTTATATATAATATAATCATTCAAAACTATTTTGTTTATCAAGTTTGAAAACAACATTTTAATATAAATTTAGAAATACATTTCTTTGCTCGACGATACAGGAACGAATTTTCTAAATAAGGATAGGGATTCAAATTTTTGTTGACTCAAATCAAAGAGAATTTTGATTCGAAAATAAATTCGAAACAGAAGAAAGGATGATTAAATAACGAAATAAGAAGATGGATAGGTTATTGTAAATCGCGGGCAACCTTAACCGGGTCGACCGGGACTTCAGAATAAGATCGTTGTAGAATTCCGAGGTAAATCGACATTCGATCTCAAGAAAAAGAATTTAGGTATAACAGGAGATAGATAGCATCGTAAACCGAGGATACAGAAATCTCCGGTAAATCAATGCCTATTGTAAAGGAGTTTTACCCCTTTCGAATCATTCTAAGATTGGCGAGGCCGCCGATCTATTATAGATAACATTCAGAATGGAGTTATGGGATGCTCCAGAATTGAAAGAAGACGAATAGTGAGGGACACGAATGGATTTTGGAACCGCAGGGAACGTTCCAAAATTCAAAGTAATCGAGTCAAAAGGAAGAGATTGAAACTCGAATGAGAGTGATTCTGTAAATGCATTTACCCTATATGTTGAGTTTTGCCTAGAGCTACCAAAGCTCTGATACCAACTGTAACGACCCGCCATTTTGGACCATTCGCATCCATTATAAGTGTATAGGTAGACACTCATGCCGAAGTTGAATTGCTCAAAATACCGCGTTGTTAATTTAAATTTGGCAAAACTGAACATATACAGTAAATAGATATAATCACAGATCACAGACACAGAGTAATAAGTGCAGCGGAAATAAAAGAGATAGTAGTTCATGAAGCTACTATATGAATATATAAAATACATCAGAGTTTACAACAGAAGAGTAATACGATACATCAGATACAAATCAGAATACATCACTGGGATCATCGAATACTGAAAGCAGAATAGATGGATGGATCTTCAAGCAAAGCTCCAACTTCAAAGGTGAGTCTCGAATACTGGTACACTCAGTCTGACCCGAGCGTAAAGTAAAAACACAAAACACTCGAGTCAGGATTAACATTCTTATATAAATAAATCCAACTCAAGTGAAATAACAATTGAAATACAAGTAACTCAAAGGATGTTTGGAATAACCATCCTTTAAGGATCCGTTAAACTATCTACTAGGTAGTAATATACGCTAAGTAGATAATGTCTATCAGTAATATAAGAAGATATCAAAATAGCGTTAAGTCATGGCCCATTCCACCCTTAACACATTTATATTCCCAAAAGCATATACAAGACCGTAGTTTCCCCAAAACCGGAAGTCACCAGAGGGCAATCCATATACTAAAGGTACAAATCAAAATCGTAGTGGTCTCGAATAGGATAATCAGTATGACAAGGTACATGAGGCGATACCAACTAGGATACTAGTAGTTGCCTGATCCGGACTGATGTTGGGCATAGCAGCTACTACCCCAACACCGCGAAACAACACTCCCATAATCGAGGGGTGCACCCAAATCGAATCACAAAAGTAATAGATATGGTATCGAAGAAGTGTGTCCGCTAGAGATGGCGATCCTCAATGGCCCGGAGCGGCTCCTGTTTTATTCATGTCAAGGGTCATCCAAAATCGTTCTCTTTCTTCAGTCAACGCGTTCATCAAAACCATCCACTTCGTTCTGGATCAACACTCCGCGTATAATTATTAAAGTGGTTTCGGTTCAGATAGAGAGTATATCCATTACCGATCCCGGTCTCTTTAATAACTTTCGTAATTATTACACCGATTGGTCGTTTATATATTTCAAAACCAAATCAATTTCAATTTCAAATAGAATTCGTAAATCAACATTTCATTTGTCTTTCTAAAGCAATTTCCAAATTTTCGTTTCGAAACTTCCAATTTTCCGTTTCAAAATCTTATAATTCAATTTCAATTTCTATTTAAAACAATTCGAATATTGATTCAAGTTCGTATATAAGTTTCATTCCGAAATCATTTAAATAAATTCTATTTAACATTCAAATCAATTTAAACTCATTTATCGATTTCATTCAATATTCGTTAAGTTACTTTATCATTCAAAACAATTTCTATTAAATTTCCAATTCATTTAATCAATTCTTAAGTTCAACTTCATTAAAACAAAACTTACAATTTTGAATTAAACTAAATTCGTCAAATCAATTCTCCAATTACAAGTCTTACATTAATTCCAAAAATATCACATTTCATTTTTGTTAAAGAAATCCAATTTCACTTATTTACTTCCTTAAATAATTTTCCAAAACTTAATTAATAAAGAAACTCAATTTCAATTCTTTACGAAGTAAAATTCACTTATTCAAAAGTTAAATTTTCTTATTAAAGAATTTCAATTCAATTTAATCATTTAATAATTCATTATTAAATAGTTCAAAACTTAATTATTAAATAATTTCAAAGTTTAATAATTTCAAACTTAATTATAAATCATTTCAAACTTAATTCAATCATTTCTCAAATTAAACGACATTCTTTCATTGATTACATTGTTAATCTTTTGTTTCAGATTATTAAATATTACCATTTTCCTTTCATCAAAAATTCAAATTTCAACTTCATTTCAAAACCATATTCTTTATTCAAATAAAATCTTCGTTTATTTTCAAATTAAATTATTGACCAATCGGGTTTTTATTTAATTTTCTATCCTAAGTCAAAGTTCAATTTGGGTATTTATCATTTCAACCCGATTCCAATTCAATTCAAAATCAAAACATATCAAAGGGAACTTGCAGTGTGATAACTGGGATGGTGTCAAAGTAAATAAACAAGCAATAACAACAACCAATATCAATCCAATAATCAATTCAAATAATCCCGAAATAACCGTATTGATTCGCATTGTTATTTGTACGAATTAATATAATTATTTCTAGAATCTACACTATCATTTCATGTAGATTAAAGATTATTACATTACGGTTTTTCACTTGTCATCTATTTACAATTTCATACATCATCAATTTAACAACATACATTCAATGATTCAAAATGTAATTAAACAAATCCTACGTGTCGATAAATTCAACAGTTAAAGGGGTCATATTATACAATGTCGTTAAATCAAATTTAACATTTAACTATCCTATATCAAGTTCAATTGCATACTATTTATCATTTTAACATTAACAATTTAACGTCCAATATAAACCTCAACAATCAATGAATTATCAGCCAAACTGTATTATCATTGCATAAATAATTAACAGATAATGGCGTCAGATGTCACAGGTGAACTGATACAGGTAATAGCATATATAACAGTGTAATTAACTAATAGCAGCATATTTCAATTGTCATTTCAATTGAAATCAGATTTAATAAATAAAAGAACGTTAATCGTGAGTGAGTGCTCACCTTTCGAGGCTAGATAGATTCGACAAAGAAATGATCTACGAACTCCAAAGTGACGCTAGATGGACACACTATTCGATGAAGAAAACAGGCACGACGGACCATTGCTGATAGATAAGGAATTGACGAAGTCAAATCAGAACTGGATCGATGATGATAAATAGTATAAGTGCACATATATGACTATATGTAACTATATATATATAATACCATATTTTAACTCAGTGCCTATTATAGAACAAATATTAAGTTTTTTTTTTCTTAATAGACAACCAATGCAGACAACTAATTATAACTTTATATAAAAGTACAGTATATACATAGATCAATAATATATAAATAAATTTATTACCAACTCAAACTTCACAGGTATGAGTGGGTTTACATAAACAAATATACCAAGTTGCAATGCATAGCTTGTCTATATAAAGCCGATTATATTATAACTTCAAACTTATTAAAATATACCTTTAAACCAATACTGTTGTTATACAAACACTACAGACTAATGTCCAAACATTATAACTTATATCATTTCCAACTATTAATATATATATATATAAGCTGTAAATATGTTATATTTGAAACAGTGAATATATTATATACTATATATATACCATAATATATGCATACTTCTTGAAGCAAAAAGAATAAGTATATCAAAACACTTATATAACTAGAAATCTTAAACTGTAGCATATAATATGCATAAGTGATATTAAGAAAGGCTTAAAACTCAACTGTACCCTGTAGAAAATAATAATCTTGCATATATAGAGCTCACGTCACTCATAGCCCTTACAATATATGTATACAAATATACCCTATAATACTTGAAACCAAAACAGCATTCAGTAAAGAAAAGATCACTGCCACCCAATATAATTCGCATACTTAACTATATGTATAATTTCAAAAATATACGAATGTAGAACCTAACAGTAAGTATGATTATGTATATAATTTGTTTCTTTTAAAACAATGCTAAACCAATTTTATAAAATACTTTATTCAAAACCCCGACTCATGTATGCATGCAAACTGATATCGTATTATTGTAACTTAATATTTTAAACTCAACGTACAAATAAATAAAATTATACAATATATAAACATACCAGGTACAAGATATAACTTTATATATGATGGCTGCGAC